>JAGIQG010000020.1:16780043-18025928 GCA_024679065.1 Sphyrna mokarran | reverse complement strand
ATCTTTGGACTGTGGGAGGAAACCAGAGCATCCTGAAGAAACCTACATAGGCACAGAAAGAATGTACAACTTCCCTACAGATAGTCACTGAGACTGGAATGGAACCTGTGTCCCTGGTGCAGTGAGGCAACAGTGTTAATCAATGTGCCCCCCGTGAATCGATTATGCAAATAGATGAAATCAAAGTAGACTATAAACGGTTATTTTTCCTGCAAGTTCATCCATCAAAGCGATGAAAAAATTCATCATCAGACACCAGCACTGCATCTATGTGTGCAGCACAGTGGTACTGTGGTTAGCACACTGCCTCACAATGCCAAGAACCCAGGTTCGATTCCCAGCTTAGATCACTGTCTGTATGGAGTTTGAATGCTCTCCCCGTGTCTGTGCGTGTTTCCTCCAGGTGCTTCGTTTCTTCCCACAGTTTGAAAGACGTGTCGGTTAAGTACATTAACCCAAACAGAAGCTGGAATGTGGCAACTAGGGAATTTCACAGTAACTTCATTGCAGTGTTAATGTAAGCCTTATTTGTAACTAATAAACTTTAACTTGCCAGGGATACGAGAGACCGACTAGACAGAACTTTCCTCTCCCTTTTTCTTTTTTTAGCATCACTCCACTCAGTTTGGATCAGATTAGAAATAGTGTGGAAAGGCCAAACACAGAATACCTCTCCAACACAAAACACCAGCTCTGCAATCTTCCGTGATAGTGTATTGGGCTTCTCACTCCATCTGAAACTTTCTTGCTGTGCCCAACTCTGAAAGATAGAATTAAATTGACATCATCAGCACAAGTAATTTCAGCTGTAAGGTTGTCTGATAAATTTTATGGAGCATTATTTTTTGCAAAATCTTATTGAATGTTAGTTTTGTTAACAATATTTTAATTTTGTAATTAAAATTAAGGAGCTAAAGCTGTTTGAAATGAGGAGGGGAAATTTTGGCCATCCTTTCAGTGTTATGTACTTACACATTGGGAAAACATGGGCAATTCTCCCTAAAGCGCTGACTTGGCAAGAAAACTATTCTTGATCGTGGCTGTTTTCTCAGTTCAACTTCTCACTCGAATCTCCCTCCTCTGTGCATCTCCTTAAAAACCTTGGGAGAAGGTGGGGCCTACTTGCGGCTGAGTCTAACTGTTGTGGAACTCTGCACACGCACCATGGCTCCAACCTGTCAGACTCCCTATTTGATGGCCAGCTGGATCACTAGCCAGCCCAAGACCCTCACAGTGCTGCCCCTCCAGCACCCTCCCATAACCCAATCGGGCTCCCACAACAATTCCCGAGCCATCTCTGACTCCGTTGTCCCGGAGTGCCTCAGAGTACAGCTCACAACCACCGCCACCCCCCCAAACTCCCAGCAGCAATCTCCCCATCCCCTTCAACCCAGCAGACCATCCACACCCATTGACTACCCCCAGGTCAGACCACACAACTCCCCCTCCAGCAGACCAACCACACCTTCGCCCCCAATCATTGCCTTCCCTCCATCCCAGATTGATCACCATGCAGATTCCTCACACCCCTCAGCCTCATTCCCACCCATTGCCCCTAGACCCTGTCCACAATAGGCCCCATCCCCTTGGCACAGTCCAATGCCTGGGGACAAGGGCACTTTGTCCCTTGGGCAGTGCCAGGGGACAGTCTGGCATGCCAGGGTACTCATACCCAGGGGGCACCACCCTGGTCCCTGGCACTATGAGGCAGTAGTACTAACCACCGTGTATATATAAACACAATTAACTTTAGTATAGTTCAATGAAGTTATTTTCAATCAGTTGACATTGGAATACTCACAGATGGTACATTGCATGTACTGACAAACCCATTTTCAGATACATTTCCAAACTGCACCAAGTTATCACTCTCAAATATATGTCAATATTTTAAAGCAGAATACCTTTTAAAATATCTTTCAAATGGCGCCTTCTTGCAGTCATCCACAGATGAATTTAATACCCAAACTCTTTTCCAAGGAATCTGACCCCCACATTTTAATACCTGAAAATTAATGTGGCCTCAGAGAGCTGTAAAAATAAAGCAGCAATGAAGTAGTATAGAAACATCCAGCATATAATTAGTAAAATTTGCATGATATATTTTATCATATCATAATAGAACATTGAAAAACTACAACACAAACTGACCCTTCAGACCACAGGTTGCACCGAACAATAATAAAAATAATAAATCATATGAATATTAAAATCAGAGTTTTTGAAAAATGTAATTATTTTATGTACTTATCTAGTTTTTGGCCAAGCTCTGCATATTTCTTGGTAACAGAAGATGCAAAGAAGCCTCTTTCCCTCTACATCTACACATTGTAATTAGCCGGTCTTTACATCCCAAAAACACACAAACATGCACCTTCCCAACCCCTCAGCAGACTTGCTCAGCACCCACTCTTCTCAAAGCTAATTTGCCAATTCCTATGAAGCAAAGCCACTATCTTGGGTTAAAGTACCTGCACAGCAGTAGGTAGGGACAGAAACACGGTGATATTTCAAGTTCCGTAACGTGACCTCCCAGATTTTCCTGCATTTGGTCAGTTATACTTGCTATCATCTGCTATGCAAAGTCAGTGCGCAAACATCCCCAACCTGCTCGATACTGCTGCCAGAGGTGATTTCTGAATTTTAAGAGCATTTTGGGCTCTTTTTTAAATTTTTTTTTATTGGTGCCTTTCAGTACTTTACTTTATTTCTAATTAAAAAAAACCAAGTGGATTTACATTAACACTGCAATGAAATGACTGTGAAAATCCCCTAGTTGCCACACTCCTGCAGCTATTTGGGTACACTGAGGGAGAATGTAGCATGGCCAGTGCGCCTAACCAGCACGTCTTTCATACTGTGGGAGGAAACTAGAGCACCCAGAGGAAACCGCGCAGACACGGGGAAAATATTCAAACTCCACATAGACAGTGACCCCTGTCTTGGGCTTGATCAAACAAGATCCAAGATGACAGGATGAGGTATTGCATCTCTCGAGCTTGGTCTAACACTTCATTTTAGCCGAAACACTGAGATGGCTTTGAAAAATTGCTTCAATTTTATCTCATTGGCCACTAACCCTGATTCTTTACTTTAATCATGCTTAGAAAAACCATGATTGTAGGCATTAGGAGACCCCAACTGTAATGGGTTAGCCTCGTTCCTTGCTTGATCATAGTTTCAACCCTGTCAGATGAGCAATTCAGGCTCACTGTCCGCCCTATGCTGTTTGGTGAAATTAATCCAATGGGTTTAAAGGTTGTTCTGCCAGATTTTCCGGACTAGCTGGTCACCTCTTCATAGTTGCCTTTGCTGTCTTGGAGGAGGAGAATGCATGGCCCCAAAAGTAATCTCTGTGACCTGACTAATTGTCACAAATCAGCTTCAGAACCCCTTGGTTTAAGTTCAATGAGATGCACATGAAATTCAATGGAAACCTAAAAGCAAAAAAAAAATAAATTTGGGTGCAATTACACACCTGATTCAGCAATTGGGCCAAAGAGGAATTTTTACCCTGATCATATCCCAAAAAGAACCCAAACATACCTGAAATGTAGGGTTTATTCAGCATATCCATTCTTAAAAGAGATTCACAATCCAACCTTTTGTGTGTCCAAATAGTTTTATGGTTTCTCCTATAAAACTTTATTCACAATCTCAGAAAACCTGAAAGTCTAGTCTATGAATGATACAGTATAGAAAAATCCACTCAGACTGCTTGTCATTTATAACTGAATCTCATTGAGCAGCAGGACAATGTTTGCAACAGTATAGAATGACTGGGATCAAATAATAGACGATACAAGAATTAAGGATTACTTCAGGTTCAAAGAGAAAATATTGTCAAGTTATTCTTGGTGTTTTCTGATATATTTTTAAACTTAAAATGCTCTCTTATATTTGGAATTAAGAGCAATGTATTAATTCCTGAGACTTATTGACTTTTATTTTAGTAAAATGTAGGTTCAGTGAGTTTACAGGAAGAACTTATTCAATCCTTCCACATGCTCATATTGCTGATCTGGTTCACTAATGTCCTTTAGGGAAGGAAATCTGCTATCCTTACCTGGTCTGGTCTACGTGTGACTCCAAAGAGAACAATATGGTTGACTGTTAAAATCCTCCAAAGGATGGGCAATAAATGCTGGCTGGCCAGCGACACCCATGTCTAGGAATGAATTTAAAAAAGTAATCAAGTTCAGAAGCATAATTTGCAGTTGGCACATGTCTTCCAATTTTTTAAAACCACCGCTTGTGTTGATGTTGGCCTCTGAAGTACGTCAAGTAAGTTGACATGACAATTTCTAATCTGCTAGAATAGGGCATTCGCACAATATGTGCTGTAGTAATCCACATTCCCTGTGAGTGATGCAGGCTTGGAATCCCACAAAAGAGCAAGATTTGACTATATGTTGGACCAAGCTGAAGATGGCATTTTCATACACTACAGTTTACAACATTGGACAGAAACACAGGGAAAGTTTTCTTTCTCCCCTCAGTGAAACGAAGCACTGAGACGCCAGTAGACAATTCTGATCGCAAAGTGGAATGTTAGGGATGGCAACATACTAAGGTCACTGGAAGAGTCACTTTTGTCTTTTTACTACGTTAGGTCAATCACTCATCTCCATTACATGTCTGGAGATTTTTTTTAAAGTCCATCAAGTTACACTGTAAAACCACTTATCTCCATAATTTTACCGAGTGAATTTGCTCGGTCCATCAATCCAAATGCAATCTAGGGTTTTTGTTCAGTCAAGTTAGAGACACACCAGCCTATCAGGCTGGATCTCAGGCTCAATGCCTTGTTGTGAACAGTCCAGTCACTCACTTCAGCAACTCTGAAAGCAATTTCCATTTTTTTTTACACAGTCAATCACTGAGATCCAACATTGATCTCAATTATCTTTAGTTAAGTAAATCATTAAGTTCTATTGTCAATCATTGCATTTTCTATTTTAAAAATTCAGCTCATCAGATTCATTATTGATCTATGATTTTTCACTGAATCAGTCTAGTCAGTCACTTAGTTCTTGCCTGTGAGAACCATTTCTCATTCCTTCTAAGTACTGTAATAAAATAAGTTTCATCATGAATCTTTACACATTCCGTTCAAAGAACCAGGCCACACTGCCTGAGAGGCTGAAAATTTTTCTCAGGTTTTGATCAACAGCCTTCACTGTCTTCACTGAAAATGCACAAAAATGGATAAACTAGTTTTAATTTGATTTGATTTACAATTGTCACACGTATTAGTATACAGTGAAAAATGTTGTTTCTTGTGCACTATACAGACAAAGCATTCCGTTCATAGAGAAGGAAATGAGAGAGTGCAGAATGTAGCTGAGGTGTAAAGAAAAATCAACTTAATGAAGGGTAGGTCCATTCAAAAGTCTGACAGCAGCAAGGAAGAAGCTATTTTTTTTTTAATTCATTCGTAGAACGTGGGTGTTGCTGGCTGGCCGGCATTTATTGCCCATCCCTAGTTGCCCTTGAGAAGGTGGAGGTGAAGTGCCTTCTTGAATCTCTACAGTTCATGTGCTGTGGGTTAACCCACAATGCCATTAGGGAGGAAATTCCAGGATTTTGACCCAACAACTGCGTAAGAATGTGTTTCCAAGTCAGGATGGTGGGTGGCTTGGAGGGGAACTTGCAGGTGATGGTGTTCCCATTTATCTGCTGTCCTTGGCCTTCTAGATGGAAGTGATCATGGGTTTGGAAGGTGCTATCTAAGGATCTTTGGTGAATTGCTGTCAAGAAAACCCATCCTCGTGTCGGTTTGTAAGGAACTTCAGAGAGTTCTCTATCTTTTCCCGATGGAAGAAGGTGGAAGAGTGAATGTCTGGGTGTGTGGGATTCTTAATTGTACTGACTGCTTTGCCGAGGCAGCAGGAAGTGTCAAAGTCAATGGATAGGAGGCTGGTTTTTGTGATGGATTGGGCCACATTCACGACCTTTGGAATTTCTTGTAGTCTTGGGCACAGCAGGAACCATACCAAGCTATGAGACAGCCAGAAAAAATGCTTTTTATGATGCATCTGTAAAAGTTGGTGAGTCATAACTGTCATGCCAAACTTCCTTAGTCTTCTGAGAAAGTAAAGGCGTCGGTGGCCTTTCTTAACTACAGTGTTGGCACGAGGGGATCAGGAGAGATTGTTGATGATCTGTACACCTAAAAACTTGAACCTCTCAACCTTTTCTACTTCATCCCTATTTGCATAGGCAGGAGCAAGTTCTCCTCTTCGCTTCCTGAAGTCAATGACAATCTCCTTTGTTTTATTGACATTGAAGGAGAGATTATCATTATCACACCAGTTCACCAAATTCTATATCTCGTTCCTGTACTCTGTCATGTCATTGTTTGAGATGATAGTGTTGTCAGCAAACTTGAAAATCGAGTTAGGAGGGAATTTGGCCACACAATCATAGGTATTTAAGGAGTAAGGTGGGGGGCTGAGAACACACCCTTATGGGGCACCAATCTTCCTACTGTTCATCAAGCAGTCATCATTGGCAACAAGGCGGTACAGTGGTTAGCACTGCTGCCTCACAGTGCCAGGGACCCAGGTTTGATTCCAGCCACGGATAATTGTCTGTCTGGAATTTGCATTTTCTCCCCGCGTCTGCACGGGTTTCTTCTAGGTGCTCTGGTTTCCTCCCACACTCCAAAAATAAGTGGGCTAGATGGATTGGCCATGCTAAATTACCCTTTAGAGTCAAGGGAATTAGTAGGGTAAATACACGGGATTATGGGGATAGGGCCTAAGTGGGGGTGTTGCTGGTACAGGCTCGATGGGCTGAATGGCTTCCTTCTATGTTGTAGAGATTCTACGATTATATTGAAGAAATAGTCATGGCACCACAAAGGAATTCCTTTCATGTGATATGTTAATTGTGAGGGGTGGAAGGTCAGAGGAAGGATTGAAGTTCTAAGTGCAGTGCACTGGGGGGTCAATTTTGAGATTACTACTGTTTCAGGTATACATCGATACATTCGAGTCAGAAACTCAATACAAATTGGTCCAGTTGGGCAGAGTACCAAATTATAACAGGCAGCAAATCCATATAAGGATTTGTGAAGAATGTATGTGGGAAAAACAATATCGGAGGGACATTTGGCAAAGATTTTGTGCTTATGCTCATTGTCCATGCAATCGCCAGTGGGGACTCAAGTGCTGAAGTTGCAGTAGTCATTGGCAAGTTCACAATTTTGGATTTTCCCGCCCCTCTCCAGCAAAGCCATAACAGGCATGAACCAGCTTTCCATATATTTGAATAGATTTTAATATAACTAACCTACCCCTTCACCAGATGTTGACTCTATCCCCCTGCTATATTTTGAGCAAAGCCAAGTACAGCACCTGGGAGAGAAGGTCATGGCCAGACATGCTCTCAGCTTGATTAGACCACTTCAATGACCACCCAGCTCCTGGAAGTGGGTTGGGTGCTACACACTATACTTGTCTCCACTCCTGGAAGTGGGCCAGCAACAAAGTGGATTGAGACCGAGGTTTAGCTTTTTTACAATATACTGCAAAACTTCCACACTTCCGTTCTTTTTTTGAGTAGAATTAAGTTTAATAAAAAATAACCTTAATAAAATCCAGCAAAGGACTAATACATCACAGTTCTGTTTTTTCAAAGATTATACGCAATAGTCGGAATTTTCTGAATTTCCCACTGGCTGGAACTTCCAGTCAATGAATTTTGCCTCATCAGGGCAGCAAAGTCCCACCCAACATTCCTGTAGGGAGCAGTCCCTGTAATGGCCATAGAATCCACAGTATCCATTTCTACCAACACTCCCCCTTACCTCCCTCCCTTATTTAATATTCTTGACTAGCTAAGCGACTGAGATCATTTAATTCAAAGCAAACATAAAACTGAACTCGAAATGTCCTTGTGTGTCTGCTTTAACATCATGTTGGTACACCTTTTATATATAGCTTAAGCATATTCTTTTTCCTTTATCCATTCAAAGCAACGTCCTTTGATGCAACATCATTCAGGCAAAATGGTTTTCCCAGTTCAGAGATAAGAAAAAAAAAACGGTTGAATGGAGATAGAAGAATACCAGACACATACATTGAAGGAACAGCCTTTGAAATCAACAGCTTTTGAAAGTTAAAGCATGATTTTCAAAGCACTACATTAAAAGCCAACAGCGGTGAGTGTCCATCTTTCTGAATACATACATACTGATCTTGCTCAACGCTTGCCCCCACAGGGAAATGGCATCAACAGCATAATATACAGATTATCTTCCATGTCTTGTGGGGACAATTCCAGAAGGCTGCTGGCTAAAATATGGCATCTACTACTGTCAATAATTGAGGATACAAATTCCATAAATAAAGGCTAAAAAGCTATGAATGAAGATTTGGAAAATTAAATATACAGTTTTTGCAAAAGGGCTGCTTTGTTTCAAACTCACCAATGGTCCACATCTGTCCACATAAATTCAATACATACCCTTAAATAACTCCACAAGGCTACGACACAGCAATTATTTATTTTGTCTGCTAGATACATTTACTGAAGCATTGGTCAGATGAAGTTACAAAGACAGCAAGAACCTTTGCAGCACAGTGATACTAACTACCAAAGTAGCATGCTGAAATGACAAAGAACATATTCAAGTGTGGATTGCGCTGCATTTTAACTGCAAAAGCATCAATGTCTCGGAATAGTTGTCAAATGTTTCTTTTGAATAATACAGTTTCTTCAAATGTAGTAATGAAGCTTCATGATATAAACTGGAACAGCATAATATTCTGAACAATATGCCTTATATGAATCAAATGTCATTAATTATATCTTGAAGAGATTGAGAACAAATAAGATGAAATCTTACTAATAATGGAAGAGAGTCAAGTGCAGCACAAAAAAAGGAATGATTCCCACCAATGGTGTGATTTTCGCCTGAATCTTACAGTTCATTAGTATTAATCTTGACCGCCACGAGTTTTGTGTGGTGCATTCCCTCTGACTGGCCCGCTGCTTAATGACTTAATGGCTGCAAGTACTGGGGAACTGCATGAAAACAGCTCCCTACTATTTGTTACACAATAACTGTAATAGTGCAACCAAGAAGGCAACACTGCACTTTTCAGAGGGGACCCTCACCACGATGCTGGATTGAATGCAGCAGAGGAGGGAAATTCTATACCACTCTTCAAGAGATAGCCTTCCAGCACCGTCACCACCCCCACCTGAGATGCAATGGCAGCCCTGATCAGTCCCAGTATACTGCAGAGAGAACGGGGCAACAGAGTCGGAAGATGATCAATCCTCTTCGCTCAGGCAGGGTAAGTGAACCACCCCCAATCTCCCGCTGGACCTCCTAGCACAATCCTCACATCACCAACACTTTTTCTTACTCAGTCACCATGGTCTTTGCCAATACCAGATACCAGGTTTCCCCCTCCCTTCCACAATCACCATGTTCCTCCAGTAGCTGCTGAGTCCTCACACTCCAGCTCTCACCCATGCCTGCCGCATCTCATCACCATTCTAACCGTCAACACTCTCAGCTACCCTCTCGCCCTCTGGATTTTGAGCATGCTTTGCCATTCCCATTGACGGAAAGAACGGGTTCAAAACCACTCTCATGGACTTCCATGTGAAATGATCCATGTGGACTCTGAATTTCTCTTTGATTGAATAAAGAATGTTGTTCCACCAAAGTTGTTGCTCTTCTTTCAAATGATGAATGGAATCCATGTGCATGTTCATGGTGTTTGAATCCAATTTTCCGTGATTGACTCAACTGAACAGAACTTCATATACAAATGTTAATGTCTGCAGCAGGAAAATTTTGAATTATAGGTAGGGATTTGAAAGGACACAGCCACTTCATGGTGGTGGGGTGAGTAGAATCCTTTCTAGGAAAGTCTATAAGGAAGTTCAATTCATTGATAGGCAAAATAGAATGGAAAGGAATCTCAAGACACAGAAATTACTTAATGACTGTATGGCCCGGCACACAATCCCTTGCTTGGTGATCAGTTAGGTGGAGGCACTTGTTGCATGAAGTGATTGGAAAGGTGATTTAGCCACTCCAAAGGTCAGCATTGGAGCATCCAATAGAGGGGAGGCGGAGGCAGATTTTGGGCCACAGTTGACAGTTATACCTCAATGCTGTACCATTCTCTCAGCGTTTGGTTATAGACCAGCTCCTGACAATCTAATTACTTGGATCTGCGAAGGCTGCTCCCTGCAGTGGATGCAACCAAGCTTCCAGATGTCCTTGGTGACATAGGTGGATAATCCGGCTGTGCTGGTAACTGATTACTCTGGAATTATTTCTTTCTTGTGATTCATCCGGACTGGGCTACACTCACTCCAACATAACTGGAGAGCCATTAGTTCTGTTTTAAGAAGATCAGAGTGTTTTCTTTATTTTGTTGGTAATATATTTTTTCAGTGCTAAAGGAAGGTCTTGTGCTATTGTCTAGATTTCTGCATGATCAACGCGGACATGTAATGGTCCCATCTGCTGGGTTGTGCTCCACTGTATCTGTGAAGAGAGTTTGGTAGCTTTGTGTGAGTTTACATTAAAGCTAATAAGTAGATCATTGAGAGTGCAAATGATTATTGACTCCTTGGGGATACGTCTCTCCGAGGAAGCTCTGCAGAAAGACTTCCTCCAGATTGTAAAGGACAAAGCCCACTTAAGGAAAGCACTATTAGGCTGATGGCAGAGAGACAGTTCTATAAAAATCCAAAATTATTACACAGATGATCTATAGGGTAAGGGCTCAAGGGAGGACAAAGGCTTCTATGAACAAGAAATAGAGAAGGAAAGAGCAAGTTGTCCAAACCATTGCAGGGTACCCTGTAATTATGTCATTATCTTCCTCCAACCTACATTTCTCTATTATTTAATGAATAACAAAGATATCCAGTTTTCTTTTGAAAACTCTAATTCTGAAAATTGTACTTTCTCTCTGGGGTTCAGATCAAAAGACTTCTCTAAACTCATGGCATGTGACGGTAGAGTTTCCAATAAGTTGCATTGATTTTGCTTCAAACCAATGTGAAAGATCAATGAATTGTGAGCGTTTGTTAGTTGAGTTACAACAAATTGGTTTTAAGTAAACACTGGTGCCTTTTATAAAAGCAAAGTATTGCGGATTCTGGAATCTGAAACCAAAAGAGAAAAGAAAAAATGCTGGAAAATCTCAGCAGATCTAGCAGCATTTAAAGGAGGGAAAAGAGCTGACATTTCACATCCAGGTGACCCTGCCCCTCTCCCACACTGCCATTCCACTTCCAAGATTACCTACCCTGAAGAAGTACTGTTCTTCTCTCCGACTGCTGCCTTTTGGTTCAATTGGCTACACTTGTTTCAGAATAACATCAACGGCTGAGGAGCAATTCACAAGTTGACTGAGGTCGAGTCGGGACATGCTCAGAGATTGGAAGGCAACAGCAAAAAAACTGCCAAGAAAACTGTTCAGGATGAGGTATCGGCAGACAGTTGACCTGCCTTCAGGCAAAGTACACAGTTCATACAATTAAACATTGCACTGGAAGCCAGTGCCACCCACAAAGCTGGTCATGTCCACAAATCAAATTACTCATCATGGCAAGTGTCTGCTAATTGCACCCATTTGCAGAGTTTCAGCGAGGCTCTTCATATTAACCTTTTCCTCTGGGGTGCAAGGACACTTACAAGCACTTAAATTTACTTCAGAGCTAACTACTGCAGGCCAATAAAACAAATAAACGTTTCTGCATAGACTTTTAAAGCTGTTTTACAGTTATTTAAAATCGAGTTACTCATAGGAGGTGAAGCAGACATTCTTATTAAAAATGCTTAAAATAAAATAAATTTAAAACCTAAACTTATTATAACACCAAAAACTAAGTTTATTTAATAGTCACAAGAAGACTTACATTAACACAACAATGAAGCTATTGTGAAAATCCCTTAGTCGCCACACTCCGGCGCCTGTTCGGGTACACTGAGAACAATTCAGCATGGCCAATGCACCTAACCAGCACATCTTTCAGATTGTAGGAGGAAACCGGAATATCCGCAGGAAACCCACGCAGACTCCAGCTAGACAGTAACCCAAGCCAGAAATCGAACCTGGGTCCTTGGTGCTGTGAGGCAGCAGTGCTAACCACTGTGCTCCCGTGCACCAGGTAGCCACTTTTAAATATGCCAAGAACTACTTGCAAGCCATGAGGGGGTAGAAAGAGAAATTTGCCTAAAGTGTCTAATTGTACTACTTCCTGGTTTTATGTTCTGAAAAATGCAAATGAAATGGAAACTTGAAAAAAACATTCAATTTGGATAGCTTGCACAACCTTGAGCACGATTTGCGCGCAGATAGGTGAATGCAGCTAAAGATTTAAATTTGATCAGTGGAATGAATTGATAAGCCTGATTGTCCAGGCTGGCTGAGTTTCTACGAAGCAGATCATTTACCACATCCCCTCATCATGGATTCTAGAGATATCACCTATTCAGTAAATCACACATGTGCTGGTAACCCTAATGTGGAAGCAACTTGCAGATTGTATTGCATCTTGTTATCATCTTTGCTGGAATTTTACTGCTCCACCTACCAAGGGAATCTGAGCGGGTGAGGGCAGACCTTGGAAAGATTCATTGACCTTTTACTGTTCCCACCCATTATCTCCATGCTTTTCTCAATTATAATGCCACAGTGCGAATACAAAAGAAAAAAAGCCATAGAATCCCTACAGTGCAGAAGGAGGCTACTCAGCCCATCGAGTCTGGACAATCACAATCTTAACTAGGCCTTTTTCCTATAACACCATAAATTTATGTTACTAATCTCCTGACACTAAGAGGCAATTGAATGTGGCCAATCAACCTAAGTCACACATCTTTCAGACTGTGGGAGGAAACCAGAGCACCCAGAGGAAACCCATGCACTCACAAGGAAAACATCCAAACTTCACACAGACAGTCATATTGAATAAACCATTGAAAACTCCATTATACTGTGGGTCAGCACATGGTTGCTGTTATAGTGCCAATCGACAATGGTTTCATGGTCATCATAAGGTTTTTGATTTCTGATTTACTCTTCTTGATAATTATCGTTCTCGTTAATCCAGTTGTTGCCTGATATATTTGGCACACCATTTGTGCCAGATAGACACTCTCTGTGCACGTGTGCAATTTTCATATCCAAATCAGCCTTTCTACAGTTCATCATCAATGAACCTCCAATTTTATGGGAAGTTAATGTTTGCTCTGCACTATGGACAGGCTTTTAGTTGGAACTGGATAGAAACTTTCCAACTCATTTCTCAGGGAATTTTCACAATGATTGGAGGCTGGAGACAGGCTAAGTTTAGCTCCAGGTTCTAGAGGTGAAAGAGCAACACTTGAACTCTACAACCTCTGACACCACTACATCCCCCAACTCTGACCTCTGGTCTTCCCCATTTCTGTCTTCCCACAATTGGTAGTCTTGCCTTCAGCAGTCTAAAATCCTGCAGGAAAAGTTTCATTGGTCAGTGGATGCAGTGTTGTCTATATACGAGACAGAGTCCTTCATTTAAGCAAAATTAAAATATATTGTCATAAAATATGATGGACTTTTTTGATAAGATGTTAAACAAAATTGGGCACATCAAATGTGACAATATTTTTTCCAAGATTTGGTGCTGAAAGCCAGTTTTTGAAACAGAAACTTCACACTTGTACAAAACACATTCTAAAACTCTGAACAATGGGGGCAGAGATGACATATAAACCGACTTCAACATAAATCATATGAAATGGCAACAGAATGAATATCAGAGTGCATAGGTGGATTTCAAACTAATTATGATGGTTATGTTATAAAGCGTAAATAGCATAACTGTTTCAATCCGGATAAAATAATTTGATTTTGAAATGTCAATTGCAGTAATTATTGCTTTGGCAGATAACAGAGATTAGTTTTCTAAAAATATTCCAGAGCTGACGAGGATTATCTGATAAAGGGGAGGTATGGTGACACAGAACTGCTGCCCCGCAGCACCAGCAACCCACATTCAGTTCCGGCCTTGGGTCACTATCTGCGTGGAGTTTGCATGTTATCCCCATGTCTGCTTAGGTTTCCTGCCAAAATCCAAAAATGTGTGGGTTGGGTTAATTGGTTAAATTTCTAAATTGTCTGTTACCGTCAAGGGGATTAGCAGGGTAAATACATGGGGTTATGGGATAGGACCCAGATGGGATTGTCATCAGTGCAGGCTCAATGAGCCTCCTTCTGTGCTGTAGGAATGCTATGATTTATCCCACAGTCCAACAGTGTTCTGGTTAAATGGATTAGCCATCCTAAGTTGCCTGTTAGTGTCCAAAGATGTGCAGGTTAGGTGAACTGGCCATAGTAAATCATCATAGAATCCCTACAGTGCAGAAAGAGGTTATTCAGCCAATTGGGTCTGCATCAACAATAATCCTACCCAGGCCCTATCTGTAACCCCACATACTTATCCTGCTAATCCCTCTAACCTATGTATCCTGGGATGCTAAGGGACAATTTGGCAAAGCCAATCAACCTAACCCACACATCTTTGGAGGAAACCGGAGCAACTGGTGGAAATCCACACAGAAACGGGGAGAATGTGCAAACTCCACACAGACAGTGACCCAAGGCCAGAATCCAGATCTCTAGCACTATGAAGCAGCAGTGCTAACCACTGTGCCACCCTAAATGATCAGCATTATGGGGATAGGGTGTGGGAAGAGAGCCTGGGTAAGATGCTCTGTCAGAGAGTAGGTGCAGATTCGATGAGCTGAATAGTTTCCTTCTGCTCTGCTGGGATTCTGGTGATTAGTCCCCACTCTACCACTGTCTGATTCTACAATCCAAGGATGTGTTCAGCTCATTTTTCATCTGGAAAGAGAAGCAGTGCACAATTTCTTTCGGAAGCAAACAGTAAGCAGATTTGCAAGCCACTTACAGATCTTTTTTAAAAATTATACCGCTTACTGCTATTAACAGCACTGCCAGCAAACAGTTTAGGAGATATCAGGATTAAAAAAAAAATCAGTGTAAACTTTGGCTTCACTCCATGCTGTCGGAAGGTCATCAATTCAAAGCAGTAATACCAGTCAGCCCTGCACAGACCACTGAGACGCATAAACTGTAACAACTTGGAAGATGGATTCAACAAGTCGAGCCAGTATTCTCTTGTTGGTTCTATGTGGGTAAGATTTAAATGATGTTATTAGCATTGTAATGGACAACCCAAATGCTGGTAACTTTCCAAACAATGTGTTGTGGTTAACAGCTTCAGCTATCTGAAGGATTTTGGGAGAGAATTATTGCTATTAGGGACTAGGAAAAAGTAACAAAAGAAGCAGGAAAGATGAAAGGGGTTAATGCTAAGTTAGACAGGAGGGCTGAAATGAAAGAAGGAAGTGGAATGGAAAGGGGGGTGAGGAATCATTGACAGAGGAAAGTCACTATATCAGACATTGTGACCTGAAGTGGTAAAGTGCAATCTTAGATGTCGGAATATTCCTGCAGCTGCCAAGTTTGGGACCCCAGTGCTCACAGTAGTTAAGCAGGAGAAAAACCAAATTAAACAGAGTCCTGATTGATAAATAATAGGAACAGAGTAGCAATAAATGTAGAGCTTTTGGGGAAAGTCCAGCTTGCATGTGCAGAGACTTACCAAACAGATGTGTTTTTTTTTCATTATTCTCTGCTGCACATGAGCACCCAAACTCACAATCCCACTAAATCTGTCGTGATGTCTACTGTGGAGATAGCAGGCGGAGAGTTTGAACAGAGCCAACACAACCGGGTCATCTTCTCCCTGCCGGAAATGAAAAAAAAATTTATTCAGTTTCAGCAACAAAAGATTTGAGACATAATAGGGTAATTCTAATCCGCAGCAGAACAGGAACAGCCTCCATTATACACCACTTATTTCCTTTGCACTGGTTTAGGTAGAAAGTGAAATTAGCAACACATATATAATAGCGATCCATTTTACCCCTCCTTCTGCCGTGTGCTCTTTTATGCAAGATAACTCCTTCTACCGAAACTTTGAAGAACACACCATCGCAGGAATTGCAAATCTAAAGAATATCAAGCATTTTTGTGGTAGTCCATATCTTATGGTAAAACCACGGTTACTGCGAAGCCACAGCTGCACCCACGAAAACATTTCCTGTGGTTCCAGACAGGTCAACAGATAATGATCAACATTCAAGTTTACTGTCTCTGTACAGGAAACGTTGTCAATAACAGTTACAGGATTGGAAATGAGTGAGAGTGATGAGATACGAGGCAAAGATTAGTGACAGCCGCAGTCTGTGTTCAAACCCATCACCTGATATTCAACCTCCTCCATTCTGCCTTCCCCCATCCTTTGTTTCCCCGAGCTAATTTGGTCAAGTGCAGTTCCACTAAGCTGAGGAGAGGTTCCGCTAATCTGCATTGGAAATTAACACCCTTCCGCAAGGAGGTTTTTATAACAAATATTATTGGAAAATCACAGGGAAAATTGGATAAGAGAAAGAGAAAAATATTTTTCTTCACTCGCTTAAAAGTCTTGCAGAAATCTTTTTTAAAAAAAAGTCATATATTGTGTTGATTGAAAATAAAAGTTGGAGATCTAAAATTCTCTTAATAATGAAAATCATTTCACGAGAAAGGAAAGTGCTGGAAATAAATAGCATATCAAAAGTTACCAAAGAGAGAATAATGAGTTAATGACATTCACCATCAGATTGTGGCTCCACACAAAGTTTTCAATGTCTCGATGTGCTCAGTAAGAATTTAGCAACACCAATTTTTAATCCAACCGATTTATTTGATAGTAAAATTGCGAGCTTTCAACACTCCCGTGTCTTCCTCAGGCAAAACACTGCATTTGCCTGAGGAAGACACGGAGTGTTGAAAGCTCGCAATTTTACTATCAAATAAATGGTTGGATTAAAAATTGGTGTTGCTAAATTCTTACTGAGTTCTTACCACCCCAATCCAACGCCAGCATCTTTACATCGATGTGCTCCACATTTCTCGCCTGGTCTTTCATAAGTACATAAGAAATAAGAGCAGGAGTAGGCCTTCGAGCCTGCCCCACCATTCAATAAGATCATAGCTGATCTGAAATGGGTCAGTTCCACTTACCTGCCTGCTCCCCATAACCCTTAATTCCCTTATCAACCCTGGTTTCAAATCTAGTTTCTTTAGAAATGTGGAATGTACAGTCCCAAGAACTCTGTCACACTGCTATAGTGCAGGGGAAAGAGAAAGGGAAGAAATGGCACTAACTGGCATAAGGCAAGTTTAAATATCCAATGTGAGTTTCAGTGGATGGGTGAATGTTTATGAATGAGTGAGCAAATGAGCGAAGGTAGAATGTGTAGGTGGGTGAGGTAAGCAGTTTGGGTTGCAGGTGGGTGAGGTGGATAAGCGGGTGAGTTGGTGGGCAGGTGAGTCAAAGGTGGCGGGGCCTGGAGCCATGTAGATCAGGATGGAAAAAAATGATCGGGTGGTCAGAGAGATAGTCAGATCTAGTCACGAGTAGTTGGGTTGGGTTTAGAGGTGTAATCAGTTGGGTGGAGGGGGCATTTGGGTGATCAGGAGCTTATATAGTCACAATGGATTGTTGGGTTGCATTGGGAGAGTTGATCTGATAGTAGTCAAGGGGTTGGTCAGAATGTTGGGCAAGGGGAGAATTGTGGGGTTACTTTGACTGATTAGGGAATCAGTTCTGTAGTACCCAGGAGTTAGACCGTGATTTTTCTATCCAACATTTCCTGAACATCCATGTAAGTACCATGCAAATGTCCAAAACCTGTTGATCTCTCAGTGCAATGAATGATCCTTGACCGAGTTTTGCAGATTGGCACAATCTGAGGTCCACAGCTACTTGCTGAGGGACACATTGAAGATAGGGGTAGCTACCAACAGGGCATAATGGGGAAAGACGACTATGTAAAGCCTTTCAATCAGTGTTACAGTAAGGAGCTAGAATCTGGATAAAACCCCTTGGATGGCATGCTTAATCCTAACTCTATGCAAATGTGTTGTAGCACCTCAGCGTGCAACATGGCCAATGTGTATAGCTTATAAATAGGTTTACTCGCTGTGATGTAAATATTGCTAATGTTCTCATTACGGAACTGAAGTGCCTCAGAGTGCATATTGATCTCTGGAGGAAATGCAAACATCATTGCAGATTACCATGGAACTGTCTGAAGACCCCAAATCCAACTCAGAAAATTTTACAGAAGACCCCAGGGAAGAGGAGAATTGCCCATTGCAAGTTCATTTTACTTGGGCAATGTTACAGAGATCAGAACATCAGGACTTCTAAGACAAATGTTGAGCAGAACAATCTTCGACAAACTGGACCCCAGAAAGATTGGAGGCACATTTTTGAATGTGATCATTCATCAGAAAGGTAATGGACCCTTCGTCAGGCAGATGAGGATGACCCAAATTCTGAGGGAGAACTTAATATGACCAATTCTCCCTAACCAACATGTCCTTCAGACTCTGGGAGGAAACCGGAGCTCCCGGAGAAAATCCACGCAAACATGGAGAGAATGTGCAAACTCCACATAGACAATGACCCGAGCTGGGAATCGAACCCATGAACCTGGCGCTATGAAGCAGCAATGCTAATCACTGTGCCATTGACTGTTTCATTTTTCATGACAGGTCACATGCAAAACATTAACTTGTCTTTCTCATGGTTATTGATATACATTTCAGGCATTTCCCGCGATTTCTAAAATGCCTTTTTCCTCCCTGATTGGAACCATTTATTTGCATTTCAACTGTACCTTAGAATGATAAATCTCCCCCTATCCATAACACCCTGATCTCCAGGAAACTAATATACCAGCTCTGCGTGATTGCTTAGGTATGATTCTGTTTCTCTTCCCTTCCCACTACCACACTGTTTCACATAATCGCTGGAGTTTTGGCTTTGCCCCAACACATTCATCCTGTTCAGGTCAACATGACTTTTCAGCTCAAAAATGCACTCATCCATAATGTACAGACACTCTGGTTACACTCTGGGTGCATGTCAAACACAGAGGAACCTATCTGTGATAATTAGTACACATTTCCGACTTGCATTTGAACTTAGCTGAACCCAGACAACATTTGATTATGATTATTACTCCAGAAATGGAATGATTTACACGTGCAATATGAATTTTTGCGTTATCTCACTATCCGTAATCTGCAGTTGGAGATATTTGATGATCCATGCATCCACAAGATACCGCATAACCTTTGTCACTGGGAATTAGCAGAACCAGAACAGTATAATAACCTCCATGGGATTGACAGAGGAAGGTGAAGATCAATGCAACTTCCTGCAGCTTGATATTTTATAGATTAGCTGCATTTTTCCACGTTTTTATGCCGGCAATGTTTGTTTAATTGCTGCAAGTTCCTGTGCTAATATTTTTATCTGGATACAATAAAAGGTGCCATTGTTCAAGGCAAACATAAAACGTATGTTGTTCAGACTATAATCTGTACAGCTAACGTCTGATGTAGCAGGAAGCTCTGGACATCTATTGTGGTAATTACAGATTTCTTGGAGCAGTTATTTTGTACACGTTATTTTAAAATCACTGGTACTGTGCAACGCTGCTAAACAGAAAGAAAAGGTGAATGATATATAAAAAAAGTGGAAGAGGGACAATACAAAACAAAGGATTCGGGTGGCACGGTAGCACAGTGGGTTAGCATTGCTGCCTTACAGCGTCAGGGACGTGCGTTTGATTCCGGCCTTGGGTCACTGCCTGTGTGGAGTTTGTACATTATCCCCATGTCTGTGTGGGTTTCTTCTGGGTATTCCTCCCATAGTCCAAAGATTGGCCGTGTTAAATTGACCCTCCTGTCAGGGGGATTAGCAGGGTAAATAGGTGCAGGGAACAGGGCCTGTGTGCGATTGTGGTCAATGCAGACTCGATAGACTGAATGGCCTCCTTTTGCACTGTAGGGATTCTATGGATTAAATTCTACAGGAGCTTAGGAACAGACTGCACAAATATACATAAATCACTAAAGATGGCAAAGCAGGTTGAGAGAAAGGATAATAAAGCATGCAGCATCGGAGAGTTTATTAATAGAAGCACAGAATACAACAGCAAGGAAGTTGTAAAACATGGTTCATTTTACAACTTTCATACACAACTGGAGTATTGCATTCCAGTTTTGGGAGCCACACTTTAGGGAGAATGAGAAGACAAGTGCTTGCAGTAAGAAGGAACTTTAGTTACATAGATAAATTGGAAATGTGGGGACTGTTTCCTTAGCGAAAATAGAGGTTGGTTGGAAACTTGATAGAAGTATTGAAAATCACAAGAGATCTGGATATAATTGATAGGAAGAAATTGTTTCCATTGGTGGGAAGATCAAAAACTAGAGAGCACAGATAGTCGGTAAAAGAAACAATGTCAACCAAGGCCAGGGAGAGGGTCATGGGCCTTTCCTGTTTCCAGATTATTCACCTTTAACCTTTCTTCTCCATCACACATATTTTCCCTTTCTAGATTCCACAATCAAATCACCAAGTAATCACAGGAAATTCCTAGGCAGGATTTTCTGGACACCACCCCCCCCCGCCTCCTCCCACCTCTTCCCCTCCTCTGCACCCCTCGTGATATAATTCTTGGGAGTGAAGGGACCCTGCCATTCACTGATGGTGGGATTTTGCATCTCCTGCACCCTTCGCTGTTGGGGGGGGGGGGAGGGGGGGGGGGAGAGCATGCCAGTGTGTGAGGAGGGTTGGAGAGGGTACGGGAAGTACCAGAAGATGCCACCAGTGGGAAGGGCCACAACAATTTGGCCCCAGTAAAATGATAATGTCCATTGTCAGCAATTGCTTGCAAATATCCAACAGTACAAGTGCAACATGGGTCATTACTATTAAGAATAGCAACGATATAATGAAGTACTTTGCGCGCAGCCTATAGATAACCCCACTGTGACTATTAAACAAACTAAGGGGCATAAATTTATTTTAATAACATTATGCAATATTATTTTCACTGCAAAAAAAAATCCATTATTTATAACACTGTACAGTAACTGCCTCAGCCCTCATTCTGCACATTGGACAATATGGAATTGGTGAACAGTAAATTGATATTTGGGGGAAAGATTCAGTACTTTCAGCCCAGAAAAACTATACAAGATATTTTCCATTCTGTGGTAGAAGATTTTCTCCTGCCTAGGTCCTTATTTTGCAATATATACATATTTCCTACAAGGGGTATAATTGGATTCTATTTTATCATTAATCTCATAGAGTGGAAAGATCTAAATAATCCCTGAGCGATAACATACTTGTTCAATATCTGTGAGAAATGTTGGGGCTCTCAGCTATCTGAGAACACAATTTCTCACTGACAACACAACTTCTAAGAGGTCAGAGGACAAAGACTCAATGGTTCACAACTGTATCTGTGTTTTCTTGATCAGCGAGTCTGAAGCCTCTGCTGACTGATGCCTCTCACTGCAACATATTTTCCGTAGCTACTCATGCACAACTTTATCACAATATTTCAATAACTCAAAAAAAACCTCATAAAAGCACAGAGGTAAATCAGTAAACAAAAGGATAAGATTGAAGTCAATCAAAAAGACTCATAGGAATCATATGTAGTGTGAGTCAGGTCACTGATTCACTATGAGCCCATGACACACTCTTGTCAATTTCACCGCCACAAAGCCTGCTCACATCCATTAGTAACAAAATAAACATAACTCCAGCCGTGATTCTACTCTCTGTTCGCAGGACAATTATGGATGACATAAGGACATGTACCAGCAGCTCCGAAAAAATGCAGATTGAATTGTTGATCTGAACTTTTTTCCAGAGAGGAATGATTCATGTTACAAGAAAAAAAATCAGTGTATTATACTCTGAATTTACAGACAAATAGGATGATCTAGGATGGTTTAGAACCCTTTTTTAAAGCAATCTCTGAGTGTCAAATTTTCTCTCGCACATATTTTGATGAGGCTGAAGATTCTTAAGCTGTTAGTACATCAGGTGGGATTTTCTGGCAATGCTTGCCCCAATACCGGAAATCCCACCCAAGGTCAAACAGATCTTTGCATGATTCCTCCCTCTACAATTCTCAGTGCAGGCAAGGTGGGGAAATTCTGCCCATCATGTCTTCAGAATTGTGCCTGCCTACATTAAGCATAAGGCAAATTCAGATTCCTATTCATATAATTGTTTAAACTCAAAAAAGGATTTTAAGAACAATACAGCATATAATTTTGGCACACCAAACCTTAAAACTGATCCCCGAGCCTCACATCATCGCAATCCCCATCACCATATCCTCCCCACCATTCTCTCATGCTTCCATGTCCTCACTCTGACCTACCTTTACCCCTACAAAACCTCCAACCCCCATCATCTCACCACCTCACTCCTCTCTCCCATTGCCTCCTCAAAAAATTCCATGCGACCATAGGAATGAGAATCTGGGTGATGAGATCAAATTCTTGAATTCCTTCACCCCTTGCCAATGATGCAATGATATTCCCATCTTCATTTAAATACAATTATATAAATTTAAATGCATTTGGCATTCCCCAGGTGGGTAATCCTATCATGTCAGCAAGGTTTACAACAGCTTTAGAATCAGAGAATCCCTACAATATAGGAGGCCATTCAGCCCGTTGGCTCTGTTCCAAACATATCCCGCTCAAACCCTATTCCTGTAACTGGAACATATTTATATTGCTAATCACCTGATACTAGGGACAATTTAACATCAGCCTAACCTGCATATCTTTGGACTGTGGGAGGAAACCAGAGTATCCAGAGGAAACCCACACAGACATGGGGAGAATGTGCAGGCTCCACACAGACAGCAACCCAAGCCAGGAATTGAACCCAGACACTGAGACAGCACTGTTTCAGCAAAATTGGAAGCTGTTGAGTGGAACTCACTGGAGGCTAAAGACTAGCATATCTGGCAAAGGGAGAATATGTGTGCTGCTGCCCCAGTGCTTGCGAGAGATCTGTGGGGAGTGGGAGCCAAGAAGCTTAATTTAAATGCTGTTTAGTGCATCCTTTGAAAGTGGCACCCCAATGTCAATGAAGCTGACATTGCCAGTTCCATCAGGCCCCGGCCTACCAGCATGACAGTAGAAGTGGTGTGCTGCCTCACAGTGCCAGGAACCTGGGTTCGATTCACTGTCTGTTCTCTCGTGTCTGCGTGGGTTTCCTCTGGGTGCTCCAGCTTCTTCCCAAACTCCAAGGACATGCAGGTTAGCTGGATTGGCCATGCTAAATTGCTTCTTAGTGTCACGGGGACGAGGAGGGTAAATATATGGGGTTTTGGGATAAACCATGCGTGGGACTGTAGTCAGAGCGGGCTTGATGGGCTGAATGGTCTCCTCCTGAATTGTAAAGATTCTAAAGTTTTTTGAAATCACAGCGCCGATTCTGTGTGCACAGAGATTCTGCATTGAAAACTCAGCTATGGAGCTGGACAGCTACATGTCAGTTTTCACACTGAAACCAGCACTCTGACAAATTGTCGGGAGATTTCACCAATGTTTGTCTCCATTTTACTCCCCATCTTGCAGTGGGTTCACCAAGTGACTACCCAATGCCAAAATATATTGAATGATTTATTCTTTTAAGGTAATAAAAAATTGCCTTTAAAAACTTGTCTTTAATTCAAAACCTTTGGCTTCAAGCACCATTCTAGGTCCTGAGTTGAGCCTAGCTGTGTAGCACTGGATGTCTCACCTTATCGACTGAATGCCACACCAATGTGCGCTCTGCCTGCTCAGTGAACATAGAACATAGAACAATACAGCACAGAACAGGCCCTTCGGCCTTCGATGTTGTGCCGACCAAAATAAAAAGCAATGCCCCTCCTAACTAAACCATTCCCTTCTCATCCATATACTTATCAACTAACCTCTTAAACGCCACCAAACTTGGCGCATCTACAACAGCTGCAGGCAGGGCATTCCACTCCCTAATCACTCTTTGAGTAAAGAACCTACCTCTGATATCCGTCCTATAACTCATACCCCTTAATTTAAAGTTGTGTCCCCTCGTGCTAGCTTTTTCCATCCTAGGAAAAAGGCTATCACTGTCCACCCTATCCAAACCTCTAATTATCTTATATGTTTCAATAAGATCCCCCCTTAGCCGCCTCCTTTCTAACGAAAACAACCTCAAATCCTTCAACCTCTCTTCATAGGACCTGCCCTCCATACCAGGCAACATCCTGGTAAACCTCCTCTGTACCCTCTCCAATGCCTCCACATCTTTCTTATAATGTGGCGACCAGAACTGCACACAATACTCCAAGTGCGGCCGCACTAGAGTTTTGTACAGTTGCAACATGATGCTGCGGCTCCTAAATTCAATCCCCCTACCAATAAAAGCTAAGACTCCATATGCCTTCTTAACAACTTTATCCACTTGACTGCCTACTTTCAGGGATCTATTGACACATACACCAAGATCCTTCTGTTCCTCAACACTATTAAGAGCCCTACCATTAGCCCTATACTCTAAACATTTATTGTTCCTGCCAAAGTGCATTACCTCACACTTTTCCACATTAAACTCCATTTGCCACCTCTCGGCCCAGCTCTGCAACTTTAACTTTTGTGAAGTTAAAGTTGCCGTGCAAGTAAAAATTCTTCCAATATCCAGCTAAATCCAAGATGGAGGTGGATCTCCTTGCAAGATACGCTATGCATCATAAGCTAATTCTACCTTTTACTCTTGATGCATTCTGCACTCTCCTTTCCTTCTCATTGAATGGTATGCTTGTGCTGTATAGCACGCAAGAAACAATACTTTTCCCTGTTATACTAATCCATGTGACAATAAATCAAATCAAAAACACCAGCAAAATCAAATCAGTTCCCTCCTCCCCTCCCTGGAGCCTCTTTGGAGTATTTCGCCCCAAGGTTTGTCAGCAGGCTCTGTGTCCGCAGAGAGCATCAGAGCTCATGACATTCTGTCCTTATTAAAAAGCCCACTCAGGCACAGTATTTTCCAGCAATTTTCATGAGATTAGAGAAGGCAATCCTTTGCCCTATCCTAATATCCCACCAAAGAGCAGAACTGTGTCGCAAACTCAGCACCATTAGGCTGCAGTAATCAAACATTTGAGTCTGTTTCCAAGTCAATTATTCCAAATCACTGCTTTTGGTAACACTTTTCTAAATGGGAACACTATCATTATACACACTTTCGCCTTAGAGAGCACGCAGTTTTTAAACTCGCTATTTACAGTTAACATTAATCTATCACAGAGTACAGCTAATAATTCTAATAAAAATCATTGCTCGGCATTATTGCTGCTTGGCCCTTAAGTGTTTAAGTAGTCTGTGGTTAAAAATTATATTGTGCTAATTTCAAAGCAGATCTATAGAAGCAGGAGAAGGATGCTAATTGCTTCCATCACAGTTTTAAAAAGCACATCTTGCAAACATTCCCATGAAGGGTGATATTTCTTTGTTGCTGTCCATTAGGCTTTAAAAAGGTAATAATGCAACAGTAATAAAATCAAAATTGGCAGGAACAGTAACACTCAGCAGATGGGCAAAATCTCCCATTTCTTTTGCAACAACCTTGTTTTAAGAAACTTGTAGAACTATCAAAAGAAAGAAATATTTCCCATTTGCTCATTGTATGAACTATAGAGTCCTCCAAAGGTACAAGTTTTCTTCAACATTTTTCTTGTTGTGCGACTAAAGAGTCTTCACAAGGGGAGTTTTCCCACTGTTAGCACTTTTGGTCATGAAATCCTATCCATATCTTTTTTGGGTGCTGCTTTTGGGAGGCTGGTGTGAAATGATTAAAATGTGAAAGACTTATTTTCTTGTCACATCATAGGATGACTTGATGGCAGAGTGGTTAACATCACTGCCTCACAGTGCCAGAGATCTGGGTTCAATTCAGGCCTTGTGTTTGTGTTGTCCGGTCTATGTGAAGTTTGCACATTCTCACCATGTCTGCGTGGGTTTCCTCCGGGTGCTCTGGTTTCCTTCCACAGTCCAAAGATGTGTGGGTGATGTTGACTGACCATGCTAAATTGCCCCTTAGCGTCGAGGAACTAGCCTGGGCACATAGATGGGTGTGATTGTTGGCAAAGCAGACTCGATGGGCCAAATGGCCTCCTTCTGCACTATATGGATTCTATGAAGCTCTCCAGCAGAAGGAATATGGCTGCTATCACAATTCATTCCTAGAGAGCGAGTCCCCTTTCTACAGCACCTCATTAATCCACACCATGTAGCATACTGAGGGACTCAATCAATGACCCGCGCAACACAGAGTAATAACTTCTTAGGGAATAAAGCAAACATGATTATATATTTGGCATACGTGACATAGGGAAGGATAGGTATTGGGGATATCTACTGTGCAAATAACATCATTGCCTAATTTTACCTTTAATGACAAGGCTATTAACATCTTCTGAGGTCTTTGCTTCATGACTACAAGTCATTAACAGCGAGCAATGGTGCAAAGTGTGGGACAGAAAACGTAAACAGTCACTTTAATTCACTGGAGCTTTACAAAGAGAGAAAGACAGGAGTTTTCCTGATCGTACCCTGCATGAAACATACTAAATGATATTAAAATGAGATGCAATCACAGTTTAAGGGGTTTAACAAACTAAAGAGGCGAGATTCAACAGCCTCCCAACCGCATTTCTCATTGGTGGGAGGTGGCACGTTGTTTGCTAGTGGCAAGATTCTCTGTCCCATTGTTGTCAGTGGGAATTCCTATTGATGTCACCCCCGTGGTCGTGGTGCACTGCCGACGGAAGCGAGAATCCCACTGTCCGGAACTGCCAGAGAATTCCAGCCAAGGGCTCTTGCTTACAAAGATTCTTGACATCTTTCTCCAATGTAATGACCTCAACGAGATCCATGAGATTGGCCTTTTGGAGTATGAGCTCCCTGATTGAGGCAGCTTCCAAACAGGGAGTCTCACCTGTATATACATTGAGATGTGTCAGGGCTGCTGACACCATGGATTGTGACCTTGTACTTGAAGCACTCTTAAGAGTGGAGATAAACAAAGGGAGTGTGGTGAAAGAGTTCTAGCCTCAGAGGAGTTGTTTCATCCACAGTATTGCAGAGCACAGGGGAGGGTGGTGGGGTGGAGGGAGCATTGTTGCCTCACAGTGCCAGGGACCCAGGTTCGATTCCTGACTTCGGTCACCATCTGTGTGGAGCTTGCATGTTCTCCCCATGTCTGCATGAGTTTCCTCCAAGTGTTCCAGTTTCCTCCTACAGTCCAAAGATGTGCCGATTAGGTTAATTGGCCATGCTAAATTCACTCTAAAATACGTGGATTAGCAGAGCAAATGTGAGGAGTTAAAGGAATAGGGCCTCGGTGGAATTGTGGTCAATGCAAACTCAATGGGTCGAATGGCCTCCTTCTGCACTGTAAGGAATCTATTCTATGAAATTTTACACTCAACTAATTTGGTATATGCTGATCTTGTCAAACAACTGTCATGATCACAGCAAGATCCCACAAAATGAGAAGAACAGGTGTTTTGACTTTTGTTGGGTGGGAAGGATTGTTGGCCAAGACTCAGAGAATTCCCTGCTCCCTATTAAAGAGGTTCAAGTACAGCACCTTCAGCAATGCAGTGCTCTTTCACTCAGCAAATTTGCAAAGAAGCTGACTGCGCTTTTTACGTAGTAAATAAAGCCGAAACAGTTTGTTTTCTTTAGGCTATTTGAAGCAGCAGGGCCATTTTGTTTTAAAGTTTTACAATTGTTATAAAAAGTTACATCCTTGAACTGATGTAAAAGTGGCCACTCACTGAAAGAAACAAAAATATAACAGAAGTGATTCGGCAGAGCAATTTTTATTGTGGATTTGTTTCATGTACAAGCCAGAAATAGTACTGCCGGAAATCTGTAATCTTTCAGTAAAATCTGCAGTCAAGGGCCAGGGCTTTTCTTTGCATCGGTCGCAGCCTAACTTTTGAAAAAAAAACATTCATACTTTAATTAAAAACAAAAGATACTTCGCGACAGGGATTTTTCTGGTGTGGGATGAGTCCAGATGTTGGGATCCTAAGCTGCATGGGACAGCAGTGCCTATTTTCCCAGTGGGACAGATTAAGAGGTCATCACTGTTCTGTCCTGACAGCACCATCAAGAGACGAGACAGATGTAGAAAGGGAAATAAGATGGTGCCTCCGTTTTTGAAGGGATCTCGTAGGGAGAGGTGAAAATTAGGTTCCTATGCTGGTGCCACACAGGAAGGCCCAAGCAATCGGAGCTCTCTAAAGGCAAGATTGGGCAATCTGTCGCCAATGGCAGCAGGGGTGGAGGGAAAAGCAGGCTGTTGCTGGAAGAAGGCCAGAGGCTAACTGATATCAAATGACTAGGTTGCTGCTTCTCCCACTGCTAGGAAATTTGCCTGGTAGTTGGATTGCTTCAAGAAGCTGGTTTCCCAGTATTTTACTGGCATCAATGCCCCACTTTGGTGGCACAGCGGTTAGCACTGCTGCCTCACACTGCCAGGGACCTGGGTTCAATTCCGAGCTTGGGTCACTGTCTGTGTGGAGTTTGCACACTCCCTATATCTGTGTGGGTTTCCTCCGCATATTCCGAGCTTCCTCCCATAGCCCAAAGATGCTAAATTACCCCTCAGTGTCAGGGGGATTAGCAGGGTAAATATATGGGGTTTAGGAGATAGGGTCTGTGTGGCATTGTTGACAATGAATGGGCGAAATGACCTCCTTCTGCACTGTAAGGACTCCACATCCTAGCCTCACTTTGAGGGAAATCAAATAGAATCAGAAACTGATGGAAGTGCATATCAATTCCCCTGGAAGTGTTAGCCATTTAGCTTAAAATATTTCAGCTGTTTTCCTATTGGGACCGCAGAATAAAGTTTTCAACATCCCATCATCTATGGAGCAGATCCTGATATTCACCCCATTTTGTACAAACTCCTGAATTCAGAGATCAGTCTTCAGTGGGCCTATTATTCTGCTAAGATTATTCCGCAAGAAACTACAAAGAGTTGTGAATGTATTCCAGTCCATCACATAACATTTTCCCATCCACTGACTCCATCAACATTGCCTTGGAAAAGCAGCTAGCGTGCCCTAGGACTCCACGCACCCGGAATACTCTCTTCCACCTTCTTCCGTCGGGAAAAAGATACAAAAGTCAGAGGTCATGCACTAACTGACTCAAGAATAGCTTCTTCCCTGCTGCCATCAGACTTTTGAACGGACCTACTTTAAATTAAATTGATCTTTCTTTATACCTAGCTATGACTGTAACATTGTATTCTGCACCTCTCCTTCATAATCTATGAACAGTGAACTTTGTCTGTGTAGCACATAGAAATACTTTTCACTGCATACCATACATGTGACAATAATAAAACAAATATAATGGAGATGGCTTATTTGTTTAAAAGTCAGGAACTTGTTCATGAACAATGAGCTCTGTGTCTCACCGAAGCACACACCTACATGGGAACATCTGCCAGAACTCAAATACAGCCAAAACCTTTATAGGACAAAATAAAATAAAGAATAGAAAAGCTGAATCAAAAGGTTTCTCAAAAACCTCAAAAGTTACGCAAAACAGTCCAATCTGTACATTATAATGAAATTAAGCAACTTAAGCAACATTTAAGAGACACAAATCTTGACAGATACACAAATACACAGGAAATAGAGGGGTAGGGACCATGTAGAGGCAAAAGGTGTATCATCACTGTCTTGGTGTGCCAAAGGGCCTGTTCCTGTGCCATACTGTTCTTTGATTTAAATCAATGGATCATGTTTGCAGAGTACTGTTTCCAAATTGTTCGGATATTCTCTACATCAACTCATGTAAAGAAAACTCAAAATTGCTGGGTTCATATTGGAAAACTTACTCCTCACCTTCCCCGTTACAATTCGATGAAAATTGGAATAAAGGAAGTGGATGAGAAAATGATCTTAGAAATCAAACCGCTTTAGATCAAGCCACAGCTGATATTACTGAACATGCTGAGCTGATCACAGTACATAGCTAGAGGGTCACGCGTGACTCCAAATGGAGTACGTGCCACTTCAAGTGATCCATCTTCAATAAGTCACATGGACACAATCTGGAAACAAAACAGCATTTTACATAGAATAATTCAGAAGCAACCAAGAGTCCAGCCACCTCAAATTATTTCATTACATGGCAAGGGGCTGCAGATCATTCACGCAGGGATATGGCGGGAACTGAACTAACAAAGGCAAGACACGTAACTAGCACTGATGAGTTACTTGATGGCACTTTCTGCAGCAAAATAGTAGATTTTCCACAGGGACACATTCAGGGGGTGCTTTCAGTAAAGTGCTATCTTAAGTGGCTTGTTTGGAATGAAGTCGCTGAAACATTAATATAGTTTGAGAATTTAAAGGCAACCCAGATTGCTGGGCTGCACTAACATTCTTTACAGATTATACGTTTTATGATAGCACATCAGTTCCGTCGAACTGTGCCACCTGAGAAGACAGGTTACCATCCACAATTACGCGGATACTCCCTGCCACACGGAAAGAGGAAAATGAAGAGCTGATGAGCCAGTTTGGGATACCTTTGTCTATCTCCCAGCAATTGATCAACAGCATCTGCCGGAGCCTTGAAAGGTCCCCTGCCTCGAATGTCTTTCATTTAAACAACTCAGCACAGGATGTGAAGACTAAAGGAAAATGAGGAAAGAGTCTACTTTCATTAAGTATGATCCACAGGCTAAGTTCAATCATGAGGGGGCATAGTTTTAGGGTAAGGGGCAGAAGATGCAAAAGGGATTTGAGAAAAAAAACTTTTTCATTCAAAGAGTTGTGGGAATCTAGAATGCACCACCTGAGAAGGTAGTTGAGCCTGGAAATCTAAAAAATATTTGGATGAGCACTTCCATTGGGAAGAAGATACAAAAGTCAGAGATCATGCACTAACTTAGTCAAGAATAGCTTCTTCCCTGCTGCCATCAGATTTTTGAAAGGACCTACCTTAAATTAAGTTAATCTTTCTTTACCCCATAGCTATAATTGTAACACTATATTCTGCACTCTCTCCTTTCCTTCTCTCCTACATAAATCTCTATGAAGGGTGTGCTTTGTCTGTAAAAGTGCACAGAAACAATACTTGTGACAATAGTAAATCAAATACAATAAGGATGGATTATTTGTTTAAAAGTCAGGAATATGTTCGTGGATAGTGAGCTCCGAGTCTGACGGAAGCATACACCTACATGGGAACTCAAAAACGCAGCCAAAACCCTTTATAGGACAAAATAAAGAATAGAAGAGCTGAATCAAAAGGGTTCTCAAAAACCTCGAAAGTTATGCGAAGCAGTCCAATTTATGTATTCTAATGAAAATTAAGCAACAATGCACCATTTAAGAGATATCTTGAATATCTCAATATTCAAAGATATGGAACAAGTACAGGAAAATGGGATTAGCGTGACTTTAGTGGTAGATATTGGCAGACTCAATGGGCCAAAGAGCATTTTCTGCACCTGTATGGCAATGACACAGGGTGAATGATTCCATGAGGAGATTTCTATATGTACCCTTATTACTGAGGAAAATGGAGGATCAGGTGATGGGTGGAGGTTTTGTTGATTTCCTTGGTTTTCTGCAACTTCAAGAGAGAATTGAACTGCAAGAAACAGCACACTAGATGTGAAATTAATTTTGGAGAGTTTGGTCATAATTTCCACCGAGTAATAATTATCATCGAATTGCCAATCCGACTTTTCACCCATGCTAAATCTTTCCCCTGCCTGCCTCACACAACCGTCAGACCAAGTGAGATCCAAGCAGTCCTGTGTCACAATGCTGCTGAGTCAGATTGAGGAAAGACATACCTTCTTTTTGACAGCACTAGCTGCTGTGAACTGGGTAAGTTTAAAAGTCTGATGAAGTTGGCAGACCAGGGAGAAGGTAAATGCCAAAGAGATAATGTAGTATTTGAGGGTTGTGCAGACTTTGGGAGAAGGTCTGATATCAAGGGACTGGGAGAGTTGGAATCATGGTGGAGGATGTACTTGTTTTTATCCTACAGGTGCTTTGGTCCACCTTGTTGTCTAACAAGGGGCATACACGTGAAAGGTCGTGAGAGGACTGCTCTTGGATTTTTTTCGAGAGTATCCTTGTGCTTCACGTCGTTAGTGTACGCTTGACCTGGACCATTTGATGGGCAACACGACAGCTCAGTGACTATTGCTGTGCTGTGCAGATACATGGATTTGGGCCTGTGTCTGTGGGAGTTTGCGCATTCTCCTCGTGCTTGCGTGGGTTTTCTCCGGGTGCTCCGGTTTCCTCCCACATCCCAAAGATGTGCTCTTAGGCTAATTGGCAAAACAAATGCTCCCTAAATGGTCTCAAATTTGGTTTTTAATCCATAAATCTATAAACATAGACAGGGATCACGGGTAGAGGTGGGAACATCGGGGTGGCAGCGCGGGCTCGTTGGGCAGAAGGGCCTGTTTCCTGTGCTGTTTTGTTCTTTGTTCTTTGAATGTCGGTCATGAGGAGGGTGGGTGGGTGGGTGGGAGTGAGGAAGGTACAGACAATGTGTGACGGTATGTTTGACCTTGAGGGGGGAGCTGTTCGGGTCACGGATTCTCTGGTTAGGGCTGTTGGGTTCAGTGTGAGGGTTGTGCCTGTGGGAGTAAGTGGGTCAGGTCCACAGGGTGGAATTAGATTAGACCTCAGCTGATGGCTTGGGGTGCTGAAAGTCTAACCGACAGGAGTGGGGACAGGAGTAAGGAATCATAAATGAGTTGGGTGTTGAGAATCCCATGCCAGTTCAAGCGGAGGGCATTACCATGGGGGCAGACAGTGATTTAATGAAGGGTGGAGGACTCCGCTAAGGATCTGATAGAGTGAAGGATTCCCAATGGTGGTAGTGGAGGAAGAGTGTGAGGGGAGTCCCATAACTGGGTCAATCTGGGTCTTTACAATAGTTAGCTACCCAGAAGTTAGGAAAGGGTTTTATTCTTCTAACTTTTTTGAGTAACCATTAATGTAACCATGACAGAACAGGTATTAGAGGTTTACGATTTAAATCACACTTTCAGATGGCTTCCAGTTCAAGGCAACTGTACAGAGGAAGTTTACATTTCTCTGCAATTGCCTTGCAAATCCTTGCCCGTGAAGTTCTGAGAGAGATTCTGCAACACATTTCTCAAGGGAACTCAGAGATTATGGTCCAATATGTTTGGGTAATATTTAACAAGGCGACTGGGGGCCTGGCTGCAGAAGCAGCAAGAGCCTCACGTCATCTCTTTTTGCAAAGGCCTGCCAAATTACATGCCCCATATCAAGGGCAGAACTCCTGCCCATCCCCAGAACCCCTATCCATCCCCAAACCCCTGCCCATCCCCAGAACTCCTGCCCATCCCCAGAACCCTGCCTATCCCCAGAACACCGTCAGCCAGTTTGAGATTGGCAGCTGTCACTGCCAAGCAATGCACATCAGGGAGACCTTTCTAATTGCTAGCATGCATCCATGCAGAGGTTTCGGAATTGCTGAAGGACCTAGGCAACAGATGAATGATGGAAGTATGGGAGACATGGGGGCACAGGGAGAGAGAGAGAAGGGGGGTTCGGGCAAAGACATAAGGGTCATTCACAGTGAGTTCTTCCTGATGCTTTTGAATAAGGAACTTCTACCGGAAGACCGCAAGTAACCATAGCTGCCACACCCATTACAGGGTAAATAGCTGGTGGGCACTAATTAACCACTTCAGAGCCTCAACTGGCAATGGGGCAGGAATGCCATCCATGAGCCTTCCCGCCCCAAACTTAATCAGGGCAGGTGTGAAATGGGTTCCTATCTGTTAACCTCCCACCCGAAAGAGGTCCCGCCATTGGGTTGTCAACTGCAGTTAATTTTAGAAATGTGGTGAGTCTTATATTGTTGAACAGAGGGGGTTGGAACAACTGGAGTGATATAGAAAGTCAGGGATATTAAGGAGCTCAAGGGAAATTTGAAAAAAAGCATCATGGAAGTGGTAATGGCAGTGTGAAAGGCTATGGCAGATGCTAAACACCAGGGGAGAAGTTTCTGTGATATTCTCCTCCCTCTCTTCAACTCTGAAGAGTCCTACAGACCTGAAACATGAGGTGGGATTTTTCTTCCTCACTTTGTTTATTATTAGTGTCACAAGTAGGTTTACATTAACAGTGCAATGAAGTTACTGTGAAAATCCCTGAATCGCTACACTCCAGTGGCTGTTCAGATACACCGAGCAAGGATTTAGCACGGCTAATCCACCTACCTGAAAATATTTGGGCTGTGGGAGGAAACCGGAGCACTTGGGGCACACTGCCACAGACATGGGGAGAACAAGCAAACTTCACAAACACAGTGACCCAAAAATCGGGAATCAAACCTGGGCCCTTTGCACTGAGACAGCAGTGCTAACCACTGTGTCATTGTGATGTGTTTCACAGTGGGACCTCATGGTCCTGCTGTTGTCAATGAGTTTTTCCGTTGAAAACATTACTCACCGCCGGGAATCTATGTGGGGATGTACCTTCAATAGAATCTTAAGGCTTGCCAGTGGAACTGTAGCACAATTTGGCAATTCTTCTCCCCATAAATGCTGCCAGACCTGCTGAGATTTTTTTCACATTTCACATTGTTAATATCTGGTATGTTCAAAGACTTTTTTTAAAAAGAAGAAGACTATATTTTTAACTGTGTTCTTGATTTCTCTCCAGAGTGCACACAACAATGTCCTGGAGATTGATTCTTAGTTCCTGGAGACTCCAAGCCAGTCCTGGAGGGTTTGACAGCTTTATCATCACCAAATGCTCCTCAATTTTGATTTCAAACGTATTCACTGTTCTGTGAATTATGGATTATTCCCAGAGTTCCAATGAACAAATAATGTTAGGGTATGATCTGAAGCCATGTTTTTCCTTTTATCACACAAAAGGTTAGCCACCTATGAACTAGGGAACATTGACCATTTTTTTGATAGTTTGATCTTTAATTCATTATAATGGGATGAACTTCTGCTGAGGGTACATAATCTAAATCACCGCCTATCAAAGTTTGAAAAGCAGTTTTGAAACTTGGCTGGAACATAAGGTTTTGTGAATAACGACAACTGCAATCCTCTAACCTCCATTTACATTGATCAATTGAAGAGTTGAAGGGATGTTTGACTGACTGGAATTGGACTGACTTCCTCCTGGGGCAGAATTTCACCAGACTGCTCTTTTACATAAAATTAAACAATCCTTCAGAATTTTTTTCTCTTCATTGAGCAGTGGCAGAAAAAGGAAATCTTCTCAGGTTGAGAGTGAATGATTTTTACTTCAGCGCTGTCAAGATTAAAGGTTCAGATTTTCATGGCACTATAAGTTAGAATGTTCCACCAAATGAAATTATCGTGGGTGGTGTGGTGGTACAGTGGTTAGCACAGCTGCCTCACAACACCCAACAGGGAGTGGTGCGTTCCACAGGAAAATCCATTGACAACATGAGATCTTGCCACAAAACACATCATTGTGATTAGCACTGCTGCCTCACAGCACCAGGTACCCAGGTTCAATTCCAGCCTTGGGTCATTGTCTGCATGGGTTTATTCTGGGAACTCCAGTTTCCTCCTGCATTCCAAAAATGTGCCAATTAGGTGGATTGACCACGCTAAATTGTCCTTAGTGTCGGGGGATGAGCACGGTGAACACAAGAGGTTATAGGGATAGGAGCTGGGTGGAATTGTCATCAGCACTGGCTCGATGGGCTGAATAGCCTCCTTCTGCATTGTAGAGATTCTATTCTATTCTTAAATTATTGTGTTCTGAAATCTCTGTGGGCTGTGCCAAGTTGCACCTGCAAATTCATAATGCCACACAATGAGTTGTTGCCCTCTGCATGCCAACGAGTGGTGGCAACATCTGAACAAGTATTTACCAAGAGGCTAGTGCTGAGAGAAGGGGCCCAGATAAAAGTCTAAAAGTGTTCACATACCTCCTTGTGCTCAATAACCGAGAAAAAGAGACACGAGCCAAGACTCAACATAAATTGCCTACTGATTTCCCCTCAGGCAGGATATAGTTATATGACCCTGGATAAACTAGACAGAACAGAAAAATTAAAAAATCTTAAATTTACAGCCATATCACATACATGGCATTTGCTTAAAAAAAGACACTTGTAGAAATGGATTTACTCACATTCATAAAATTATCAAAGCATTCCATGCTCCTTGGAGATGCAATATTAGCTTTTCCTTTGGCCAATGAAAGATCATCCAGAACACAGTAAAATTGCAACTTCACAGTACCAGAGTATCCAGGTTCGATTACATCCTCAGGTGCCTGTCTGTGTGGCGTTTGCACACTCTCCTCTTGTCTGTGTACATTTCCTCTGGGTGCTCTGGTTACCTCTCACAGTCCAAACTTGTGCAGGTTAGGTGGATTGGTGCTAAATTGCTAATTGCTATGTTCTATGTTCTAAATTGTTCCTTGGTGTCCCAAGATGCACAGGATCAGGGGATTAGCAGAGTAAAGGCACTGGGTTATGGGGATATAGTGGGTAATGGATCTGGATAAGCTGCTCTGTCGAAGAATTGGTGCAGACTTGATGGACTGAAAGGCTTCTTTTTACACTGTAGGGAATTTATTCTATGATATGTAGAACCATTTACACAGTAGCCAGGTATGATTATCAAAGGAAGGCCTCCATACCAGCTTAGGACAACATATGTCTAGCACTGCTGCCACATAATGCCAGGGACCCAGGTTCAATTCCCAGCTTGGATCACTGTCTGTGCAGAATCTGCACATTCTCCCCATAACTGTGTGGGTTTCCTCCAATTTCCTCCCACAACCCTAAATGTGTATTGTTTAGGTGTATTAAATTGTTAAATTCTCCTTCAGTGTACCCAAACAGGTGCTAGATTGTGGCAACTGGGGGATTTTCACAGCAGCCTCATTGCAGTGTTAACATATAAAAATAAATAATGTTAACGTAAGTCTACTTGTGACGTCACTAAATAAACTTAAACAGTGTCCTGGAGATGGTAGTACTGGGTTTTTCCTTTGCCTTTTCAGGTTGTTGTATCTCTTTTCTGCCATCCAATAGTGCAAGATAAAATTCCGCAGCAACCAACAGTAGATACTCATTAGACTATTACTTCACAGTGCCTTCAGATTGATTAGAATACTACATCCTTAATATTAGTTCTGGAGGATTGCCTTATCTCTCTCCAATCTCACGTTCAGCTAATGTCCAAAGAGAAGGGCTTGGTAGATGAGGAGTACGGAAAAGGATGTGTAGATGAGTCATGTAGAGATCTAAAAAAGGGGAGATATTGGGATTCTTGAAAAACATTACGGTAGACGAGTCCCTAAGGCTTGATGGGATATACCCCAGATGGGACCTTGAGAGAAATCTTTGTATCCTCACTGGCTAGAGGGGAGGTCGTGATGTGGAGATACCGACATTGGACTTGGGTAAACACAATAAGAAGTTTCACAACACCAGGTTAAAGTCCAACAGGTCTATTTTGTAGCAAAAGCCACAAGCTTTCGGAGCGCTCATTGTTCTTTCATCAGATGAATGGGATTTCAGTTCAAAACAGGATATATAAAGACACAAACGCAATTCACAAAATAATATTTAGAATGCAAGTCTTTACAGGTAATCAAGTCTTAAAAGGTACAGACAATGTGAGTGGAGAGGGGAACTGCTGGGACTTCTGTTGTGAAGACCACCTTGGAGAACACTTACCCAAAGATCAGAGGCTGATTGCCCATGGCTGCTGAAGTGTTCTGCTACAGGACGGGGCCACTCCTGCCTGGTAATTGTCAAGCAGTGTTCATTCATCCGTTGTCATAGCATCTGCATTGTCTCCCAATATACCATGCTTCAGGATATCCTTTCCTGTAGTGCATCAGGTAGACAATGTTGGCCAAGTCACAAGAATATGTACCATGTACCAAGGCGGTCTTCACAACACATGACAATGTAAATTCAATGAGCAGAAACTGATAGCCATGTTCTGCACACGAGGGTAGCCTCAACTGGGATTTTGGGTTCATGTCACACTATCTGTAGCCCCCAACGACTTGCCTAGGCTTGTAAAATCTCACTAACTGTCCTGGCTGGAGACAACACACATCTCATTAACTTATGTTTGGCCCTCTCTCCAATCACATTATCTGTACCTTTGAGACTTGACTACATGTAAAGACTCACATTCCAACCATTACCTTGTAAATTGAGTTTGTGTCTATATATGTCTGTCTGTGAACACAACTCCTCACTCACCTGAAGAAGGAGCGAGACTCCAAAAGCCTGTGCTATCAAATAAACCTGTTGGACTTTAACCTGATGTTGTGAGACATCTCGCTGTGCTTATCCCAGTCCAACATCAGCATCTCCACATCACCGCATTTATTGCCCATCCCTAAATGCCCTTGGAGGGAAGGTGAAAGCCAACCACATTTTTGTGGCTTTGGAGTCACATGGCAGCCAGACCAAGGAAGGATGGTAGGATTTCTTCCCTATAGATTAAGGAACCAAATGGGCTTTTTCAACAATCAACAATGGTTTCACGGTCATTAATAGAATTAAGGATCTACATTTTTTTATTGAATTCAAATTACTCCATCTGCCATGGCAGGATTCGAATCCAGATCCCCAGAACATTAGTTGTGTTGCTGCATTAATAGACTAGCGATAACAGCACGAGGCCATTGTCTTCCCTCTTAAATATCCTTTCCCAAGTGCACCTCATCAGTTCACCTAATTGTCTGAAGTTGCAGACAAACAATACACACAAGTTCACCTCACAGGAAGTGTGTTCCTCCCAGTGGAAGTGATCCTTTGCAATTGGCGTGAAAGACAAGCATCTGAAACGCACCAGAAACTTACTGGATCGGAAGGAAGCGGCGATTGACCGACAGTGACACTGGAAAAAGAGCTGACGGAAGGAATGAATCTGGAAATTCTAAAATATTGGGTTATTGAGAAGACTGCCTTTCTTACCATCTATATCACGCTTATAGTTTTACTGAGCATTCCTTTTGCTCAGGACTCCTTATTTAATATTCCATTCATAAAAATCTGCTTAATGAGCAAAATCCACAGTCAGAGACATGTCACAATCAGCATGGAAACAGACCTTTGGCCCAACTTGTCCATGCCGCCCTTTATAACAACTAAGCTAATCCCAATTGCCCACATTTGATCCATATCCCTCCATACCCATCCAGCACTCTAAATGTTTTTTTTTAAAAGACAAAAAACTGTACCTGTGTCTACTACTACCTCTGGCAGCTTGTTCCAGACACTGGATACCTTCTGGATCCTCTCTCTCCTCTCACCTTAAACTTATGATCTCTAGCCTTAGACTCCCCTACCTTTGGAAAAAGATGTTGACTATTTACTTTATCTATGTCCCTCACTATCATATCCATACTTATGAGGTGCCAATGTATTTGAGTTGCAATCATTCTGCAAAGCAAGTTTTAAATTTAATTCAAAAAAACTCAGGTGCCCATCATCTTCACTCTGTTGAACCAATCAAATTGGTGACACAATCTGGCTCACAAAATTCAGAAGGAAAAAGTGTTACTAAAACTCCATGAACATCTGCCTGCTGTCCCCCCCTCCACCCCCCCCCCCCCCCCCCCGTCTCACCACCACCCACCCCGCCCCGCCCCCGGGATATAATCTGTTATTTACACCCATCTGTCAGTCAACTCAGCATGCAAAAATAAATATTCAGTTCATCACGCAGCTGACACAAGGCCAAATCAAGAAACAGTCTAATCTCCCTGATAACTTTGTCTGCAAGAAGTGTCCAGCTACAGCTCCTCACAGACTGCATTGCTCGGTTGGAGCAGCAGCTGTACGCATGAAGAATACAAGAAGCAGAATGTGTGATAGACACTAGTTACAGGGAGGTTGTCACCCCATAGGTTCAGTCAGGCAGATGGGTGACTACCAGGAGAGGCAGGCAGGAAATGCAGGAGTCTCTTGTGGCTACAAACAGGTACACTGTTTTGGATACTGTTGAGGGGAATAGCCTCTGGGGAAAATAGCAATAGCGCCAGGCCTATGGTACCACATCTGGCTCGGCTGTAGAGCAGAGCTGGGTAAAGAGCAAACGAGCAATAATAAAAGGGGACTCATTAGTTAGAGTTAAAGACAGGGGTTAAGGGCCTCTTAAGAATGAACAAGGTCATCGATGAGTGGATCCACAAGAGATGAAGGAGATATTAAATGAATATTTCTCATCAGTATTTATTGTTGAAAAAAGCACGGATGTTAGGGAACTTGGGTCAATAAGTAATGATGTTTTGAGAAGTGTTCATATTATAGAAAAGGAGGTGCTGGAAGACTTAAAGCACATCAAGGTAGATAAATCACTGAGAACTATGAAGTGTGTCCCAGGGAGTTGTGGGAGGCTAGAGAGGAAATTGCAGTTCCCCGAGCAAAGATATTTAAATCATCAACAGTCACAGGTGAGATCCTGAAGATTGGAGGGTGGCAAATGTTGTACTTTGTTTAAGGAGGGCTGCAGAGAAAAGCCTGGGAACTACAGACTGGTGAGCCTAACATCTGTAGTGGATAAGTTGTTAGATGGTATTGTGAGAGACAGGATCTATAGGCATTTAGAGAGGCAAAGACTAATTAGAACAGTCAGCATGGCTTTGTGAGTGGCAAATCATGTCTCATGAATTTCATTGAGTTTTTTGGAAGGGGTAACCAAGAAGGTAGATGAGGGCAGTGCAGTTCATGTTGTCTTCATGGACTTTAGCAAGGCCTTTGACAGGTAGGTTCTTGCATAAGGTTAAATCTCATAGGATTCAGGATGAGATAGCCAATTGGATATGAAATTGGCTTGAGGACAGAGGATGATTGTAGAGAGTTGTTTTTCAAACTGGAGGCCTGTGATCAGTGTTGTGCCTCAGGGATCAGTGATGGGTCCACTGTTATTTGTCATTTATATTAATGATTTGGATGAGAATTTGGGAGGCATGGTTAGTAAGTTTGCAAATGACACCAAAGTTGGTGGCGCAGTGGATGGTGAAGAAGATTATCTAGGATTGTAAGGGATCTTGATCAATTGTGCCAGTGGCTGATGAATGGCAGAGGGAGTTTAATTTTGATAAGTGCAAGGTGATGAATTTTGGCCGATTGACGTCCAGGACAGGACTTATTCAGTTAATGATAGGATATTGGGGAGAGTTATAGAAAAAAAGAGATCTGGGGACAGGTTCATAGCGGAGTCACAGGCGGACAGGGTGGTGAAGAAGGCATTCAGCATGCTTGGTTTCATTAGTCAGAACATTGGATATAGAATTTGGGACATCTTGTTGAAGTTGTACAAGACATTTGTAAGACCACACTTGGAATATTGTGTATAGTTCTGGTCATCCTAATATAGAAAGGATATTATTAAATTAGAAAGAATGCAGAAAAGAATTAGTAGGATACTACTGGGACTTGATGATTTGAATTATAAGGAGAGACTAGTGGATTGGGACCTTTCTCCCTGAAGTACAGGAGGCTTAGGCATGATCTTACAGAGGTTTTTAAAATAATGATGGGGAATAGATCAGCTAGTCGATATCTTTTCTCAAAGATTGAGAAGTCTAAAACTAGAGGGCATAGGTGAGAGGGAAGAGATTCAAAAGGATGCAGAGGGGCAACATTTTCACACAGAGGTGGCATGTGTCTGGAATGAGCTTATATGGTAGTAGACGCACGTATAATTTTGCCTTTTAAAACACATTGAGATAGTTACATGTGTACAGTGGAATATGGGCCAAACACAAGTAATTGGGACTGAAAAAAAAGGACAGTGTGGACAAGTTGGGTCAAAAGGCCTGTTTCCATGCTGTAAACTTCTTTAACTCTATAACTGATACCAAGCCAATAAGTGTGTCAGCTGCTAAAAATACTAATGTTAAAGAAAAGGCTTCTGATGTTTGTATTGTTGATTCAGCTCCAGGAGAAACGATACATTAGTGGCGACTGCAACTGATGAGAGCTTGGACATCATTAACCAACTCTGAATCAACCATTAGCAGCAATTTATGTTTATATTGTATCTTTAGTGTGATGAAACATCCCAAGGCACTTCACTGGAGCACAATCAAAGATACTGAGCCACAAAAGGAGACACAAAGTCAGATGACAAAAAGCTCGGTCAAAGCGCTAGGTTTTACGGAGTGTTTTAAAGGGGGAAAATGAGGTAGAGCGGCAAGGGGATGTAGGAGATCACAGAGATAGTGAGGTGTGAGGTTACAGAGGGATTTGGAAACAAGAATGGGAATTTTAAAACCAAGACATTCCTTGATTGGGAGCCAAGGTAGGTCAATGAGCACCAGGATGATGGAAGAATGGGAATGACTGCAAATTATGACATGACAGCGAAGGTTTGAATGATCTCAAGTTCACAGACAGTGGAATGTGAGAGACCAGCCCAGGAAGGAATGGGAATAGAATCTGGAAATAACAAAGGCATGAACAAGGACTTCAGCAGCAGATGAGTTGAGGCAAGGGCAAAAGTCAGGAAATGTTAAAGGTGAAAGTAAGCAGTCTTAGGGATGACACCAATATGAAGTTGGAAGCTTACCTCAAGGTTATGAACAGACTAACTTAATCTCAGAGAACTGCCAGGGACAGGGTGGATTGGTAACACACAAACTATTCAGAAAACATCTTGAGCAGGAGACTAAATACCAGCTTCAACTTCTCGGAATTATTTTGGAGGGCAATGCCCGTTTAGGGAAAAATTAATGTCTCCCATTCTCAAAACAAAAATAAGCCTTTTTATTAACTTATCAAATTCAATGTTTTATTATAAAACAATAAAACTTCTAATAAAGTAAATGTGGGTGGTGGGGGTATTCGAAGTTGCACTCAGTGAATTAAATGCAGATTTTTTTGCACATTGTTAATAATCCTTCCTGACATTGCCAATATTTTTGCAGATTTCTACTGAGACTGGCATTGAGACTCAAAGCCAGTATTGTCCCCCTGTGCAACACAAATTACATTGTGTGGCCATTAGTGCCCCAAGGTAGCTGAATCCATTGTTTTATTTTATGAACAAAAATTGTGCTGAGAGAAATTAGGAGTGGAGGTGGGGAATGAGCTGGTAGGCTAACAATTGTTCTAACTCTTGAGGCAAGGATTACAACTTACTCTAATAATCTAAAATAGGAATTCTGCTGAAATAAATTTGTAATTTTTGTGCCCAATTAACTTCTTGAGACTATAGGCACCATGCAAGGAGTAAATGTGATGGCAAAGGAACTTAAATAAAGCAAACAAGAGGCAGTATTTATTAAACATATCTTCATAGAATCCCTCCAATGCAGAAGGAAGCCATTCAACCCATCACATCTGCACCAATCACAATCCCACGCAAGCCCTATCTCAACAACCTTATTGCATTTATCCTAGCTATTCCCCCTGACATGAAGGAGCAATTAGCATGGCCAATCTACCTAACTCACACTTGAGTGTGGGAAGAAATTCATGCAGACACAGGGACAATGTGCAAATTCCAACGCAGGTAGTGACCCAAGCCAAGAATTAACCCAGGTCCCTGGCATTGTGAAGCAGCAGTGCTAACCACTGTGCCACCATGCCATCCTATCTGAAATACATAATGCTAAATCTATTGACTATTTTCTTTTCCAGAAGAAATCTTGTTTTTAAAAGAGAGCTGTAATCAGATTACGATCAAGGACAATTGCAACTTGGAGACATAACAAATTGAACGAGGGAAGTACTGTAATTACAGAAAGACAAATTGTATCAGGGTTCGGAAATTTACTCCTGTTTAATAGATAATTCATGGACTGTAATTAAACAAGTGATGATTAACTTTACATTTACCATCCTTTCCAAGTCATAGCACCACACACACAGTTGAGGAAGTGTTGATGCAGGAACTTAGTGCATGGATATGGATAACTATGGTGATTCATGTCCACAATATAAATATAGAGCAAACTCTTTCAAGAGTGCCATGTGGAGTTAATTCACTTAAACAGTGTTAATCAAAAGGGATCTCTTGGTAGGATATTCCAGCTATTCCCACTAATAGGATCTTCTGGTCTCACCACCAGTGATCTCCCACCACAGGTTCTGAGGGTGTAAGCAATGGGAAACCCCAATACCAGTGGTGGGACCAGAAGATTTTGCCACTGACCAATGTGGGGCCACCTCTGCAAAACGGACCGCAGCGGGGGCAGAAAAAGCCACCAATCATCACCATTTCCACCCTGAAAGCATCCATGTTTCGCTGAAAACATCGGTGGCATCGTGCGTTGTCTTGTACTTTCACAAGGACACGGCCATGCCCTCAAAATGGCCGCAAATCTGTTATTTTATCAAATCCAATATTTACCATCCCCCCTTTACTATTTGTTGAGAACTCACAGTTACTGTGAAAATGAGAAATCAGACTCCAGCACAAAGCTATATTCACCAACAGACCTGTCAAAACGCCACATGTAAACCCTGCACACTGCCAAGGAAAGCTACAACATCAGCACCATAGCAAGCACTGCTGCCTCAATGTGCCAGGGACCTGGGTTAAATTCCAGCCTCGGGTCACTGTTGGTGTGAAATTTGCAGGTTCTCCCTGTGAGTTTTTTCTGGCTGCTCCCGTTTCCTCCCACAGTGCAGGTTAGGTTGACTGGCCATGCTAAGCTAACCCCAGTGTCAGGGGAATTAGCAGGGTAAATGAGGGGTTATAGAAATAGATCCTGGGTGGGATTATGATCGGTGTAGACTCTATGAGCTGAATGGCTGCCTTCTCTACTGTAGGGATTCCATCCTATTAACAAACAAGTATAAGCTTTGCTGGACAGTAAATTTGGGAATAAACAGGGAAAAATATGTTGGATATTTCCAATATTGGTTAACTCATTCAGCAACCTCATTGCTTTCACACCTTGAGCCAACCTAATTTGATTAATAAGCCTTGGATTGTCTGCTGGGTTTGGAAAATGAACCACCAATTCTTGAAACAGTGAAGTAAATATCTTTTACGTTATATGAAAGGCCAGAGTCTCAGCTGTTCCGGGGGGTGGGATGGGCTGACTGGTATTGATTTTAACCTAAGGATTACCACATCTTAGGCAAGGGGCAAGGTTGAGAAGATGGGACTTTCATTAACAATTTCAGCCAATACAGTAATTGAACCCAAGAAGTCCAAAAATGTTTGCAACTTGTAACTGCCTGGGGGAATATTCTTATGGTCTGATTTATTTACTTTACATTGTCACCAGCTAACAACAAATCTAATTGTGGAAACCTCTCACCATGACAGATCCCTCAGAGTTTTGAGCCAACAGCTATACAAAAATAATTCACTGTTACTATGTAACACGGGCAAATAAAAAACACAATATACAGCCCAAATACCAGGTAAGTCTTTTCATCATAGCAAAACTTGCACTTGTTTAGTGTTTCTATGCAACAGAATGTTTCACAGCAAAGGTGTGAACAACACCAACCAGACAAGAGCAGGACATCGAGGGCGAGACAAATTATGCCATTTATATTTTAAAAATCAGTTTTGGTTTTGGAGAAAGTTTTAAAAAAATGAGTTGAGAAGGGTCCAAAAATGGAGACGTTTGTGATGAGCAATTTTTAAGTGCGAAAAATGAAGACAATACGTGTCAAAGGAATATAATCACAGATGCAGCGAAACAGAGTTGGAGATGTATGCAGGGAGTTCAGTTGAAGAAACTCGATGGAATGAAGTCATGTAAAGGGCGTTGTGCTGGAGATACTGGAGGCAATGATCAGATTTATTATTGTCACGTGTATTAACATACAGACAAAATACTGTTCATAGAGAAGGAAATGAGAGAGTGCAGAATATAGTGTTACAGTCATAGCTGGAGTGTAAAGAAAGATCAACTTCATGCAAGGCAAGTCCATTCGAAAAGCTGACAGCAGCAGGTTGGTACGTGACCTCAGATTTTTGTACCTTATTCCTGACGGAAGGTGGAAAAGAGAATGTCCTGGTGTGTGTGGTCCTTAATTATGATGGCTGCTTTGCTGAGAACTGTATGCTGCATATTTCCCAGTCTTCCAGATATGAGTTCGAAGGTGGGGGTCCTGTAAAATTGGGAACATTGCGTGAGTTGGAGTACCCCTTGCTTTCCTGGCACAATGATGCTTTGTAAGAATCTAGCAACACCAATTTTAAATCCAACCAATTTATTTGATAGTAAATTTGCGAGCTTTTGACCTTTTCGTCTTTGTCAGGCAAATGCAGTGTTCTGGTATGCAATAGCACACATCATGCTTTACCAGCAATAAGCGAGGCACAAGTGCTCTTCTTACCCAAGGGCAATCCAGCCATTGACTAATGAGGGGCCTCTTCCCATGGCCAATCACTTATCAATAGCAGTTGAGTTGTCTACCATGTAGGGGCATTACCTGATGAACCCTTGTGGATTCCCTGCAAGCTCAGGGAGCGACGAAAGAGAGTGGCACTTTGTGCCAAGGAGGACCTCTGGTTTTGGCAATGCCCTCTCCCCCATGCGTAGTAACTACTGCCCACCCTTACACTATTTGGTAACCTCAAACTACAGTGAGCTAATTGTGAAAATAACATCAATCCTGTATCTTCTCAGCTGGGCGCAGTTGCCTCCACTCCACTGGTGCTGTTGGAGGTCAAGAGCTGATGATCCAATTGATTGACAACTTCTGAGAGTGGGATAGAGAGAGAAAGTGACAAGGAAAGCAGGGAACAGAAGAATCCTCCTCCCACCCCTCACCCCCACAGCTATCGCTAGAGGGGCTCCAGTGTATCAGGATGGCCCAAACCTGCTGATATGAATTTGCCGTCAGTTTTCTGGCACTTTGTTGACCTCCCCCCTCCCCCACCCCGGCCCCCAACCACCACCACCACCACCAATCCAACCCAAGGTGTGCAGGAAGCAATACATGATAAGATCTTGAAGGGTTAGAGCTTGCATTGGATGGAACTCACTGAAGGGTTTAAATGAAATGTTTGTCAGCACAGAAACAGCAATAAGAACTCGTATTGTTCTGTGAGGAATGGGTAGATGAGTTGCAAGGTTAGAATTTCTATGGCAGGATTCTCTGACCTTGTTGGGATGTCCCACTGGAAAGCAATGATCCTCTGACTGACTGCCACACTGTCTGCTGTGCATCCTTCCAAGGTGACGTGGGAAAATCCTGGCTCTCATTTCTTCAAATCCCTCCAGGACATCTCTTCTCCCTATCTGTGTCATGTCCTTCAACCAAGTAATTCCCACACACTCTGCATGATCTGGCCCCTTGAGCATTCCTGATTTTAAACTTCCCATTGGTAGCTATGTCTTCTGCTACCTCGGCTTTAAGCTCTGAAATTTCTTTCCTGTATCTTGCCACCTCTCTTCTCCACAAGACGATCCTTAAAACCTTAGATCAAACTTTTGGTCATCTGTCTAATATCTCCATAGATGTCTCAGCCTCATATGAAGTTTCAGCAAAGCACTTTGGCCTGATTTTTGTCAAAGGCCCTTCTACGTAAATGCAAGTTGTCATTAACATTCAGAACAACAAGAGAACTCTTCAGATTGCTAATGTTAAGCTGAAGATGGTTCCATCTTTCCTAAGGCTTGATATTAGAAGCAGTTGGAGTAAGAAATGAAAGTGAAGACCAAGACCTAGCTTGGCAGGTGATGAGAAAGGCTCTCCTGTCAGATCCTTCCTACACACTCTGATTATCATTCCATCTGCACATTGCCCTTGAAGTGACTGTAGTGGGGAAGGGACCCTTGTCCACCTTGCAGAATGTGTCTTTTACAGAGGCCTGAAGAGAGATGAGATAATTTTTGTTGAAGTTCATCCTGAACAGCCCTATGATGCAGAATTCTGAGACAAACATTAGATGTTGCTGCAAGATCATCAACTCAGTGAAAGATGCGCGAGATGATTGGTCATGCTAAAATTGTCCTTTAGTGTCCTGAGATGCTTAGGTTAGAGGGATTAGAGGATAAAATATGCAGAGATAAGGGGTAGGGGCCGGGTGGGATTGTGGTTGGTACAGACTCAATGGGGCGAAGTGCCTTTTTCTGCACTGTAGAGTTCTATGATTCTATCTATGCTCTTTGGTCTGCTCTAAACCTCCAGAACAAGGAGCTGTCCTCAACTGAATGTTGCAGACTGGCACTTTTCAAAGTCCAGGACTATGCACTGAGGGATGCACTAAACCTGGGACAATTGCTGCAGAAGCACAATGGGGGAAATCATTATCTAAGACTTTTCAACCACAATGAACCAAAACCCTATTGGGTCAAGTGGCTCACTGAATACATACAGTAATTATTAAATGTATCTCAGTTGTACTGAAGCTCCTCGGAGTGCAACCTTTTCTATGTAGTCAACCTTTAAAATAACTTTGCAACATTTGTAAGATCATTGTAAAATGTCTGAAACATCTCAGAATGTTACGTGATGTATGTAAAGAGCCTGAATATTATTGGTTTATTGAGTGATGGTCATTTTGGAATGTTTGCAGTTTTCTCAGATTTATGAATAAAGTATATTTCTAAAACAAATAAGCTGGTGAATGACATGTAGCCAGAACCTAAAATAACCCCACACCGCAGGGGAAAAAAAATCCTCCACCAAAATAAATAACTTAAGTTATTTACCTGATATGGAGATAATTGGAACGCCTGTATTTTTTCAGGATTAAAATGAGCAATTCACATTTTCCACACATTTATGCACAGACCTTGCTGACCTAAAGATGAGGATAGTTATTTCCAGAAATAGTTCTTTTCTTACCATGACTCACCTTTCTATTGAGTTCTCCTGCCCCTGTTAGAACTTGCCACTACAATAACAGAAGGACAATCAGAAAATAGACTGGATATATTGCTGCTTTCATAGTTGAGAGCATAAATTATGTACATTCTCTATTCTGAAGGAAAATGTGTTATAACCTGAATTTAACACCTATTTTTAAAATTCTGTTTTCAGAAGTAAGAGGGTTCAAACAAATTCCAAGGATATTCTCACTTTTCAAAGCCAGGACCCTCCAGCAGAACACAAAGTACTGGTATTTATTTTCACAGCTTAGTGAGTGAGGTGAAATCATTGATAAGGATCTAGTCGCAAACAAGACCTGACATAGGATGAGATCATAACGCCAATTAGTTTCAGTGACAGCACTAAAATTATTATATAAAGATAAAACGCTCATGGTATTTTGGAATCCATCACAAGAAGCTAGTTCTGTTCACACCAAGGTTACGAGAATCTACCCAACATGTATGTTGAATTTCCTGGACTGGATTTTAGCAACATTTCTGTGAATACATACATCCAGTACAAACCTTCTTCCCCATCTACGTTCCTGACAAATCATTGAATTTTCGTGCAAAATTTATGGCTTCTATTATCATGGGAGATTTTAATCTACATATCAATTGATCAAATCAGGTCAGTCAAGGCAGCTTGAGAAGGAGTTCAAAGAACGTATCCATGATAGCTTCCTTGAACAGTATGTAATGGAACCAACAAGGAAGCCAGCTATCCTAGATCTGGTCATGTGTAATGAGACGGGAATAATTAATGACCTTGCAGTTAGGGAACCTCTTGGAAGAAGCAATCACAGTATGATTAAATTTAAAATACATTTGGAGCGTGAGAAGGTAAAATTGAATACCAGTATCTTGTGCTTAAACAAAGGAAACTCTACAAAGGGATGGCAGAGGAATTGGTTAAGATAGATTGGGAGCAAAAACTTTATAGTGCGATAATTGAAAAACAGTGGAGGACTTTCAAAGTAATCTTTTAAAATGTTCAGCAAAAATATATACGTGTAATAAAGAAAGGCTGTAGAAAAAGAGATAATCAGCCATGAAAATTTAAAGAAATAAAGGGGAGAGTATCAAATTGAAAGAAAATGCATAAAAGTGGCAAACATTAGTTGGAACCTAAAGAATTGGGAAATCTTTAAAGGTCAGCAGAAAGCTACAAAAATAAGCTATAAAGAAAAGCAAGATAGATTATGAGAGTAAACTAGCTCAAATGTAAAAACAGATAGTAAAAGTTTCTACAAATACAAAAAGAGGGTGGCTAAAGTAAACATTGGTCTTTTAAAGGATGAGAAGGGGGATGTAATAACTGGAAAAGAGAAAATGGCTGAGGCATTGAAGAGGTATCGTGTGTCAGTCTTCACAGTGGAAGATGTCAATAACATGCCAAAAATTGATGACAGGAAGGCGATGGCAGGTGAGAACCTAGAAACTATTATCACAAAAGATGTACAGTTGGGCAAGTTAATGGGGTTAACGGTAGACAAGTCTCCAGGTCTTGATGGAATGCATCCCAGGATACTAAAAGAGTTGGCAGGAGAAATAGAAAATGCACAAATGGTAATTTACTAAAATTTGCTGGACTCTGGGGCAGTTCCTGCAGATTGGAAAACAGCAAACGTGACACTACTGTTTAAAAAAGGAGGTAGACAAAAGGCAGGAATCTGTAGGCCAGTTAACTTCTGCAATGGGGAAAATGCTTGAATCAATCAAGAAAGAAATAGTGAGACATCTGGATATAAATTGTTCCATTGGTAAGACACAGCATGGGTTCATGAAGGGAAGGTCATGTTTGACTAATTTGGTGGAATTCTTTGAGAGCATTACATGTGCAGTGGACAATGGGGAACCTGTGGATGTAGTGTATCTGGATTTCCAGAAGGTATTTGACAAGTGCCGCATCAAAGTCTGTAACATAAGATAAAGGTGCATGCATAGTGTTACAGATAATGTACTAGCATGGATAAAGGACTCGTTAATGAACAGAAAGCAAAGAGTGGAGGTAAATGGATGTTTTTCTGGTTAGTGATCAGAGACTAGTGGTGTGCCTCAGGGATCAATATTGAAACCACAATTGTTTATGATTTACACAGATGATTTAGAGTTGGGGACCACGCGTAGTGTCTCAAAATTCGCAGATGACACTGAGTTAAGTGGCAAAGCAAAGTGTACAAAGTCTGCAAAGGGATATAGAGGGATATAAGTGAGTGGGCGAGGGTCTAGCAGATAAGAGCAATGTTGGTAAATGTAAGGTCATCATTTTGGTAGGAATAACAGCAAAATGAACTATTATTTAAATGGTAAAAAAGTTGCAGCATGCTGCTGTGCAGAGGGACCTGGGTGTCCCTGTGCAAGAATCTCAAGGGGTAGGTTTGCAGGTGCAACAGGTAATTAAGACAACAAATGAAATGTTGTCTTTCATTGCTAGAGGGATGGAGTTTACAAACAGCGAGGTTATGTTGCAGCTGTGTAAGGTGCTGGTGAGGCCACATCTGGAGCACCGTGTACAGTTTTGGTCTCCTCACTTGAGAAGGGATATACTGGCAGCTTGTTCCAGACGCTCACCGCGCTGTGTGTGAAAAAAATTGCCCTTTTGGACACTTTTATATCTCCCCCTTCTCATCTTAAAAATTATGCCCTCTGGTTTTATACTCTCCTACCTTTGGGAAAAGGTGTTGACTATCCAGCTGATCTGTGCCCCTCATTATTTTATAGATTTCTATAAGATCACCTCTCAGTGACCTATGATCCAGGAAAAAAGTCTCAGTCTATCCACCCTCTCTTTATAATTTAATCCATCAAGTCCCACTAGCATCTAGTAAATTTTTTATGCACTCTTTCCAGTTTAATAATATCATTTCTATAATAAAGTGACAAGATTTGCACACAGTATCCCAAGTGTGGCCTTACCAATATCTTGTACAACTTCAACAAGACTTTCCAACTCCTGTATTCAATGTTCTGACTGATGAAACCAAGCATGCCGAATGCCTTCTTCACCATCCTATCCACTTGTGACTCCACTTTCAAGGAACTATGAACAAAGACCTCTTTGTTCTGTAACTCTCTCCAACGCCCCACCATTAACTGAGTAAGTCCTGCTCTGGTTCAATCTAACAAAATGTATCACCTTGCATTTGTCTAAGTTAAATTCCATCTGCCATTCGTCAGCCTACTTGGCTGATTGATCAAAATCCCATTGCAATTAGAAATAACTTTCTTCACTGTCTATGAAACGATGATTTGGATGAGAATGTAGGAGGCGTGGTTAGTAAGTTTGCAGATGACACCAACCTTGGTGTCATCTGCAAACTTGCTATATGTCTCCTATATTCTCATCCAAATCATTAATATAAATGACAAATAACAGTAGGCCCAGCATTGATTCCTGAAGCACACCGCTGGGCACAGGCCTCCAGTTTAATAAACAACCCTCGACAACCACTCTCTGGCTTCTATCAAGAAGCTAATTTTGTATCCAATCAGATGCCTCAGCCTGGATCCCGTGAGATTTAACCTTATGCAACAACTTACCATGCAGCACCTTGTCAAAGGCCTTGCTAAGTGCATGTAGACAATATCAACATCATATGGAATTTGCACATTCTCCTCATATCTGTGTGGGTTTCCTCCAGGTGTTCCAACTTCATCCCAAATTCCAAAGGTGTGTAGCTTGGGTAGATTTGCAATGCTAAAATTGCCCTTTAATATTCAAAGATGTGTAGGTTAGATGGATTAGCCATGGGAAATGTGTGGGGTTATGGAGGTAGAGTTGGGAAGAGGGCCTAGAAAAGATATTCTGTTAGATACTTTGGGGGATGGAGAAGGGATCCTTTCAGTCATCTTCCTGTGGTGACAAAACTGCACACAGTACTCTAGTTGTGACCCAACCAGCACTTTATACAGTTCCATAATTTCCCTGCTCTTAAAGTCTATGCCTTGGTTAAGAAAGCCAAGTATCTCATATGTCTTTTTAAGCACCTTAAGACCTGCCCTGCTGCCTTCAGGGACATATAGACATGCACCCCAACATCTTGCTAATCCTCCGTACTTTCTCGTGTAGCATCATTCATTGTGCATTCCCTCGCCTTTTTTGTCTTCCCAAAATGCAATATCTCACATTTTTCAGGGTTACATTCCATTTGCCACTGTTCTGCCCATTTGACCAGCACATCTTTATTATCCTATAATCTAAGACTTCCCACCTTGCTATTTACCACATCATCAATCTTTCTATCATCTGTAAATGTAGTGATCGTACCCTGCACATTCATACCTAGATCATTAATGTACATTACAAACAGCAAGGCATCCAGCACCAACCCTTGAGATACACCGCAGGCTTCCAGTCACAAAAACAACTTCCAACCATTGCCCTCTGCCTCTTATCACAGAGCTTAATTTAGGATCAAATTTACAAAAATGCCTTGGACCTCTTGGGTCCTAGATCCATTTCCCATGTGGGCTTTTGGTAACCTTTGCAATGAATATATATCTTATCATTTAGATGCAACTCTCACAAAGCCACATGCGTGCAGCCTATGGCACCATGCATCATGGGAAGGATCACTACGCTGGCCAAGTCACGCACACATTCTGTCTGCTTTGCTCTATTCAAAGAAAACACAATGAACTCCCTTCATCTGGCAAGTATCACCCACACAATTCCCACAGTGGGCAAGATGGGAGAATTTCGGTTATTAGACATGTCATCTGCCCCATCCGGGGTTAATCCTGATTTGAAGAATTTCAGGGCATGGTCATCATCACATTTGCTGACAGTTCCACTCTTGCCCTGCTTTGACGTTGCTTGCAAGAGATGGGAGAGTTCTGTGAACATGTTCTTTATAAAATACAAATGACTCATGCATTGCTCCTAGTTTAAGTTGAGGTTAAAAAAAAGACTCCAAGCTTTTTGCTGAGATCCCTTCACCACCCTCCCTCTTCCCCAGTTCCCTCCCACTACTCTATGACTAGCTTCATAAATGGAACTAAGTATACTGGTCTGAACACTTCATAGAATCCCTAATGCAGGAGGTGGCCATTTAGCCCATCAAGTCTGCACCGATAACAATCCTTCTCAGGCTCTATCCCTGTAACCCCATATGTTTACCCTGCTAAACCCCCTGACACTAAGGGATAATTTAGCATGTCCAATCAACCTAATTTGCACATCTTTGGACTTCGGGGAAACATCAGAGCATCCAGAGGAAACCCACACAGACACAAGAGAATGTGCAAACTCCACACTGCCAGTCATCTAAGGCTGGAATTGAACCCAAGTCCCTGGCAACCTGAGGCAACAGTGCTAGCCACTGTGCCACCCTTAAGATATTTGCCAGTAAAACAGGGAAATAAGAATACTGGTCTAAATTGACTTTTTCTTTCAGGGTTGCTTCCTTCTTTGTATTTTGTTCTCCATTTCCCTCATGCTCTCAATCCACACACTGCTGGTGCAAACTCCCAATACCCTCACCAAGGGGACATGTGGCACAGGTACCAAAATGACCACAGATCAAAATTAACAAGATATACAACTACTGCAAAGATTATCAACGGCCTACATGGAAATGGAACTAGAAGGTAAGAACCCCCCCCTCCCCCAAGTGACCCAAGGCCAGTTTTGCAGCCTATGTTTTTCTAACACAATCCATTGGCAAGATGGATCACATACCATTGTCATTTTAGTTCTAAGACAGTTAAGAACCCTTTTGAATCTTGCTACTATATCAATGCCTGATTATAAGGTTTATTTGTTAGTCACGTGTAAGGCTTATATTAACACTGCACTGAAGTTACCATGAAATATCCCAGTCACCACACTCCAAGTTACTGTGAAATACCTCAGTCAACACACTCCGGCGACTGTTAGGGTAAATACCCCTAACAAGTACATCTTTCAGACTGTGGGAGGAAACCAGAGCACCCGGAGGAAACCCATGCAGACACGGGGAGAATGTGCAAACTCTACACAGGCAATAACTTAAGCCGAGAATTGAACCTGGGTCCCTGGCGCTGTGAGGCAGCAGTGCTAACCACTGTGTCGCCTGTATCTTTGAAATAAATGCGTGTCAAAAAAACAAAACAATATTACTAATCCTTTTCCTACAAACTAAGTAGAAAGATTTATTCTGAAAACAAGTGAATCATTCCAATTTACTTTGTCCTTTGGACATCTTTTAGCGTGATTTCTTCTTAATACTATTATCTCATTTTATAAAATGAAGCAGAATATTATCTCAATCTCCCTTCATAACCATCACTTAACATGCAATATTTAGCAAAATAAGAGGCCACACTGTGCCCAAATGGATTATTGACAGAGTTTTACATACAAAGTTATATTAATTTTTTGATATCCAAGGAGCAACTCGACCTGAGCCATTCTACTAAAAGACTATTTACTGCGTCTGTTGCTATATTAAGTGCTAGAAACTATTCATGTAATGCATTACAGGAAAGATCAGAAGACTTGATTAGTGCAAATATTGTATTTTGCCCTTGATCCCATTTTCAAATGTCACCATTTTACTGCAGCGCAACTGATTCCTATCAGTGAAGTCAGTACATTTGGAGGCTTTTTCATGCAAATGCGTCTCATTAATACATTCTGGGAAAAAAACATTGTGTTGGTACAAGGAGGAAATCAATGATTCATTTAATAATTGAAAAGAGGTAGCCAGCCATGAACACTGACGCCTGCACAAGTTTTGCATCTTTTTTTTCCCCAAAAATTTATAATTGCAATGTACAGCAAACACGACAATCATTTTAATTTGCACATTTATTTATACTCAGTTGGTTCAAACCTCTGTAATTTTTACAAATTATAGTCGGTTTAATCACTTTGTTCTTCACACTTCACCTTTGAAAAACATGGCTATTAGAGTGAAAGGAAGAGAAACTAAATCATGTAGCAGTGACATTGATTCCCTGGGGATAGGTAGTAATATCATTGAAGAATCCTTCAAATGAATTTCTCCCCCAAATATTTCTGCCTTTATTTCAGTCAAGTAAGCAGGAGGGCAAAAAAAAGTGAGTTACACATTTTTACTAATGTTGACCAATGCAAAAATGATGTCCTCTGTGTCCATGGACCTCGGTGGGACGAGGTCTGAAGGCTGAAAACTGGCAGAAAGGCCTCTGCAACAAATCATCGCATTATTATATTGTAAGAAGTGAGAGGAAATTTCTTTGTGATTAAGTCAGCAGCAGTCAAAATCACTCACTCATTCACTGTAAAAATCTCAAAATAGATGAGAAGCATGCTTTGTTCTTTGTTATAAGAAAGTGCAGACCAAGTAAAAGCCAAGCCTGTTCCTGTCACATACCTAATACAATTTATCCTATCTTACGCACCTTTATAGTCCCTGACACCCAAAGGTTAATCAAACAAATGTCCACTGTGCAACTTTCTATGCATATTCCTGAAAGAGCTCCCTCTCTTCCCCACTCGCCCCACACCTGCACCACTCAGGAATCACTATACGTCACATATGATCAGATAGAACTTGGCTTCTAAAGATAAAACTACTAAATGCTGATTGTGCATCCAATTCGCAGGATCTGAGGAGTCAATAAGTAGTGCATTTTTACACTATTCATGTCACTATTACACGTTTTAAACATATCCAACAGGAAAGAGATCAAAGGCACTGAAATTTGGTATTTTTATAAATAGTTCCCAGCATCTTCATTAGAAATCATATTGTATAAATTTAAAAGTCAATAGATTAATTGAGATCAAATGAAATGCAGTCAGAGCATTGGTTTCAGCTGTCATAATTTATCAATTACCTCCAAATGTCTACATCATAGTCTTAGCCACTATTACATATAAGAAAAATAGAATAAATCTTTGGAGTTTTAGAAAGGCACCCAAATGTATACACCAGTGGCAGTGCGGACTGTAAAGCAACATGCTATGCCAGTCAATGGTGTTAAAAGGTAGATTTATGTCTTTCATTCCTCACATGCTAAGTTTCTAACTTCAAACCAGCAGCACTGGAGCTGCTTATTAGAGAAAAGCACTTAAAAAAAATCAAGTCACTTCCTACCCTTCCTAATGAATACTTTCAGACTAGTTATAAGGTTGTCTATCTGTATAATACAGGCAATAAAAGAAAATCTTAAAAAGCAAGCTTAAAACATTGATTTAAAAAGATTCTAATTATAAATTTATTTAGAGCGCAAACAATACTTGAGTAATTAAGTGCAGAGAATAAAAGTTAAGTAATCTCTGCTGAAGTCACAAAGTGTGATCTTGTTTTTAAATGTCTCTGTGGGTTTATACAAAATCAAAATAAACATTTATATATAGTTTGGAATAGAAGAATCCCTACGTTGCAGACGGAGGCCATTCCGCCCATCAAGTTTGCACCAATCACGATCGCACCCAGGTCCTATCCCCAAAACCCCATGCTTCTATCCTAGCCAGTCCTCCTGACACTAAGGAACAAGTTAGCATGGCCAATCTGCCTAACCCGCACATCTGTGGAGTGTGGTAGGAAACCAGAGCACTTGGAGGAAGCCCATGCAGACATGGGGAAAATGTGCAAATTCCATACAGACAGTAACCCAAGCTGAGAATTGAACACAGGTCTCTGGCACTGTGATGCTGTTTCATTCATAAACATCCTATCCACGCAACTACCCAAATTCAGTCAGATGTGAGATCAAAAAACAAATTGAATTTGTTCATATTATATAACACTTTATAATTTTCCAACTGAAATGTTTTGCTTTTTACATTTATTTGAACTTTTGTTTCAATATTTCTTTCACTCAATGGGCTTTCATAATAAACTTCATATTCTGAAGACTAAGAATCAATGGGCAGGATTCTCCAGCAACAGCATAGTGTGAACAGCCAGAAAATTCCAGCCAATAAGCTAGTTACTAAAATGTGCTCTCTATGGGCCAGTGACAGATGAGGGGGATAACTGGTTCCCTTGCGGTAGCAAAGCAGATTATTCACAGGAGGCATTCCCAATTCTCCAGGTTCCAGAAAGGTAGTTCCAATTTTCCTCTGACAATTTCTTGACTCCATCATCTATATAATTAGTTGCAGTGTGCACTACACACTCTGTCACCAGTTCCCACCCAAAATAACCAGTAGGTTCCTAGGATCCCAGTTTTATAAGAGACTTCCCTCCCGAAAAAGACTGGTTTCCAATCACCTTTCTGAAATGCTGCAGACCTCTATATTGATGCTGATGCTGTTATCTATCTGCAGACTGTTACTAACTCTATAGTACAAGACAATGCAAGTGAAAAGTGATCCCACTGAGTTCTCCTTTAGAGAACAGTCTAAGAATATGAAGAATGAAGTGAAGGAATAGATCACTAGGGTTAGGTCTTTAACAAGTAGCTTCGCTTCTTCACTTCATTTGATTTGATTTATTATTGTCACATCTATTAACATACAGTGAAAAGTATTGTTTCTTGTGTACTTTACAGACAAAACATATCATTAATAGAGGAGGAAAGGAGAGGGTGCAGAATGTAGTGTTACAATCACAGCTGGGGGGGTAGTGAAAGATTAACTTAATATGAGGTACATTCATTCAAAAGTCTGATGGCAGCAGGGAAGAAGCTGTTCTTAAGTCGATTGGTATGTCCTCAGATTTTTGTATCTTTTTTCTGATGAAGAAAAATGGAAGCAAGAATGTCTGGGGTGTGTGAGATCCTTGATTGTGCTGGCTGCTTTTCTGAGGCAGTAAAAAATGTAGTGTCAATGTTTGGAAGGGTGGGGTGCTGGATTGGGCTTTGTTCATGAGCCTTTGCACTTTCATGCATTTTGAACAGAGCAGGAGCCATACCAAGCTGTGATACACCAAAAAGAATGCTTTCTATGGTGCATCTGTAAAAGTTGGTGAGAGTCATCGTGGCCTACCATATACCATCATACCAATTCCAGCCAATCCTACACTTTATTTTAGACATTACTATTCATTTTAATCTTGAATAAATAATTGATTTTTATATGACATTTCATTCAGTACAACTGTTAATCTAGGAAGGAGAAATATAGCAATCATTTATAGTGTGAGAATGAATAAAATGCCAGCCAGATATGAATTTAATATTAAACAGATGTCCCATCTGCCCTCACAGGCGAATGTCAAAGATTTCATACCAATTAGGCAAAGAAGAATAGGGAACATCCATGCTAATACTTAGCCCTCAAATCACACCACAAAAAGCAGATGATTAGTCAGTTAAGACTCTACTGTTTGTGGAATCTTACAAATTGACTGCCAAGTTTCTTATATTACAACCATATCTATACTTCAAAGTACTTAACGGACCGTACGACACTTTGGGATGACGTTAAGTTATATGTAAAGGTTCAATATCAATATAAGTTTTTTTATTCTTTTAATGGGCCAAGCAGAAGGATGGGAAATCTTAGCAAACTCCCAAAATTGGTGGTAATCTTACTTTTGTCAATAAATGGTAGAAAATAACTCTTTCAAGGGTAAGAAGGTGTTAAATCACTACAATATAAACTCATTTCTTGAACAGTTCAAACCAATATGAATGGAAAATTAGAATTTAGTTTTGAAAGTTAGTTAAGATCAGCTATACAGTATATATGTCTGCATGGGTTTCCTCCAGGAGCTCTGGTTTGCTCCCATAGTCCAAAGATGTGTGAGTTAGGTTGATGGACCATGCTAAATTGACCCTCAGTGTCGGAGGGATTAGTAGGATAAATATATGGAGTTAAGGGGATAGGAGCAATTGTTGTTGGTGAGGGCTCAATGGGCTGAATGGCCTCCTTCTTTAATGTAAAGATGCTATTATTTTATTCTATTTCTACAATGGTTAATTTTGAAATTAGATTTATTTTCTTTTGCTGGTGAAATACTTGGGAACTTTAAACAGTTTTATTATTAAAGATATCTATATGGTGGCACCTCAGGTGGCACAGTGGCACAGTGGTTAGCATTGCTGCCTTGCAGTACCAAGGATTCAGCTTTGATTCCCAGCTTGGATCACTGTCAGTGTGGAGTTTGCATTTTCTTTCCATATCAGCATGGGTTTCCTCCAGATGCTCCGGTTTCCTCACACACTCAAAAGATGTGCTGGTTAGGTGCGTTGGCCATACTAAATTCTGCCTCAGTGTACCTGAACAGGTGCTGGAGTGGGGCAGCTCGGGGATTTTCACAGTAACTTCATTACAGTGTTAATGTAAGCCTATGCATGATTAATAAATAAAGTTTAAAACTTTACTTTTTAATGCACCAAAATCATAATGCAGTGACACATTCACAAATCCAGTGTGCCTCACTTGTTACCTGAATAATAGAATAAAAACATTATTGGACCATAGCAAAAGCAGTGTAAAAGACTGAAGGCTCCAATACTCAGCAAACATTTACTCTATTCAAGAGGTATTATTGTGCAACTGCTCCCCTGAATGTTTGCATATCCACATGATTAGCCACAAGGCACTCAGGCAGTGAAGCATTCCGCAGAGGCGCCGTTCGTGGCAGGAGGGAGCTTGTTTGATGGACAGTTTATTGGAGGCTGTTCTCCACATGAAATCCATGAACAATCATTGTCGCCCCGATCAGCAAAGAAACGTCTCATGGGTGTGAGGTTGAATGGGACTGCCGCCATCTCACTGATCATCCAATGCAGGGACATCAGACACCCTTATTTCAGTCCAATTTAACCCACTTCTTGTCACTAAGGGAGGCAAGATCAACTTCACAAATAATTCAGGGTCCGTGGAATGAGGAATATACTCTCACCTTGTGACAAGTTTATTCAAAGGCTTGAGAGTCAATATCCTTAAGTTTTCAAATTGGACTGTCAAGCAATTTTCCACAGAGCAGTGACAAGGTGCTATCATAGAATCCTACACCACAGGAGGGGATCATTCGGCCCATCGAGTCTGCACTGACCACAATCCCACACATGCCCTATCCCCACAACCACATACATTTACCCCAGTTAGTCCTCCTGATGTTAAGTGGCAATTTAGCATGGTCAATCCACCTAACCTGCGCATCTTTGGGCTGTGGGAGGAAACCGGAGCACCTGGAGGAAACCCAGGCTGAATTGGGGAGAATGTGCAAACTCCAGACACACAGTGACCCAAGTTGGGAATCAAACTCGGTTCCCTGGCGCTACGAGGCAGCAGTGTTAACAACTGTGCCACCATGCTCCCTGTGTCAGTATTAGGATTCCGTGTTGCAAATAATGGATACCAATGTGATAGTTTCTGCCTCTGTCAGTTCAATTGCCATAGGGGTGCTAAGGAGACGAATTGCAGATCTGAATGGTGGCGAGTTTACCTTGACATAAACCCTCACTGCAGAAATCAGCCTCAAAGTTTGCTGCGCTTGTCAGGCTAAGAGCTTGTCCACTGTATCCAAGTCCACGTACAACTTGAGGTGGGAGGTGAGCATCTGAGGCCAGAGAATCTGGAATCACTTTGAGCCTGTGTGTAACTTCCACTGTGCATACAGCTGACAGCGGAAGGAGGAGGCTTTAATACTGATGTTTGTAAATATACAAATGTCAGTCACAGAAAGAACCAGTTATGGTTTTGCTGTGGAATAATATTTCTAAGGGAAATAAGCCTGAGGATTCAGGAAACTTTGGGCCTGATTTTCTGGGCATGCTGGTCCAAAGGCTAGAAACTCCCCCTGAGGTCAACGGACCTTTGCGTGGTCCTGATCTGCCCATTGCAATTCCCATGCTGGGCAGGATGGGAAATTCCGCCCTTTGTGTCACGGTAATCCACTGGGAAATACCTATTTGCTCATTATACTGAGAATGTACAGGGGAGGCAGAGGCCTAGTGGTATTAAATAGAAACTCAACTAATGTTCAGGGGACCCGAATTCGAATCCCACCACACCAGATGGTGAAATTTGAATTCAATAAAAGATATCTGGAATTAAGAATCTACTGATGACCATGAAACCATTCTCGGCTACTATAAGACCCATCTGATTCACCAATGTCCTCCAGGGAAGAAAATCACGCAAACCAGCCTCCCATGCATTGATTCTGTCTATATTTCCTGCTGCCTTGCAAAAGCAACCAACATAATCATGGACCCCATGTGCTCCAGACATTCTTTCTTCACTTGGAAAAAGATACAAAAGCCTGGGGTCATGTACCAACTGACTCAAGAATAACTTCTTCCCTGCTGCCATCAGACATTTGATCAGACCTACTTTGTATTAAATTGATCTTTCTCTATAATCCTAGCTATGACTGTAACATACATTCATACCTTCTTTATCAATAGTGTGCTTTGTCTGTATAGAACACAAAAAACAATATTTTTCACTGTATACTAATAAATGTGACAATAATAAATCAAATCAAATCAAGATGTTACCTGATCTGGCCTAACTCCAGAGCCACACAGTAATGTGGTTGACTCCGACTAAGACAACCAGGGATGGGGAACAAATGCTGGCCAGCCAGCAATGCACATGAATGAATATTTTTTTTTAAATAAATAAACTTTCAGTAATTGGCAGAAGCAATTTGCTTTCATAAACTACATCACAAGATTATTTTCACTTCTGAAATCATAAATACGCAAAGCAAATCTACAAAGCGGCACGATAGCACAGTGGTCAGAACTGCAGCTTCACAGCTCCATGGACCTGGGTTTGATTCCCAGCTCAGGTCACTGTCTGTGTGGAGCTTGCACATTCTCCTCGTGTCTGTGTGGGTTTCCTCCAGTTTCTTCCCACAGTCCAAAGATGTGCAGGTTAGATCGATGGCTATGCTAAAAAAATGCCCTGAGATGCATAGGTTAGAGGGATTACGGGTAAAATATGTAGGGATATGGGGGTAGGGCCTGGGTGGGATTATAATCAGTGCAGACTCGATGTGCTGAAGGGCCTCTTTCTGCACTGTAGGGTTCTATGATCTATGAAAGCATTTTTAAGGAAAAAGCTGCACTTGCGACGCAGTTGAAATACTGTCAAAATAGAATTTATACATGGGTGTGACTGAAGGTAATTAGTTCCAGTGGTCAATAGATGACTTGCACCATCTAAGCTTATTCAAATTATTTTCAGAAAAAATCTTTAAGATACCCTGAGAGCAATGTTAACCCTCTGCACTCAGCAGTCTCAAGTAATTTGGAAATTCAACTTTTGCAGAAGGTATCTTTGACCCCTTGCCTGTCTCCCTGCCTTAAGCTGCTCATTTGAGGCAGCAGGAAAGATATAACTGGAAACTGGGTCATTCTTTAAATGGCGATCATAAGGAATAAATGCTATTCTCACAGTGTCCTGACTGAGGGGAGCTGTAAAGCTAAGCCAGTTCCACCAGATGAGTCCCAAAGTGGTTAAATTTTATTCGTGGCCTTTTCTTACTCTGAGCTGGGTGGATCAGGGCTGCTTCTCAGGTCCCCTAAGGAGACAAGTTTTCTAAACTCCATTAGTGTCACAAGTACAAGGCTTACATTAACACTGCAATGAAGTTACTTTGAAAATCCCACAGTCGCCACAATCCGGCACCTGTTTGAATACACGACTGGAGAATTTAGCAAGGTCAACGCACCTAGCCAGTTTTTTGGACTGTGGGAGGAAACTGGAGCTCCCGGGGGAAACCCAAGCAGATACGGGGAGAATCTGCAGACAGACGGTCACCCAAGCTGGGAATTAAACTCTGACGCTGTGAGGCAGCAGTGCTAACCATCGTGCCACTGTGCTCCCTCTGACACCAGTGTCCAACCACTTCCAGACAGCTAGCGATCAGGGTTAATGAGATGACATTCAATGGCATTGCCATTTTTCAGTCAACTACCATCAACAGCCTTGAGGGTGTTGAGCAGAAACTGAATGGGACCAGCCATACAAATATTGTGGCAAAAAAGGACAGGTCAGAGGCTGGGACTCAGCAGCGAGTAACCCACTTCCTCACTCCCCAAAGCCTGTCCACCATCCCACAAGGCCACCGTGATAGCACAAGTCAGGAGTGTGATAGAAAACTCTCCACTGAGATTACCTTCAACGTCACAAAAAGCTCAAGAAGATCCAGCACAAAGCAGCCCACATGATTGGAATGCCATCCACAACGTTAAACATTCACTTCCTCTGCCATCGACGCACAGCGGCAGCAAAATGGACTGCAGCAACTCACCAGGGTTCCTTTGACAGCACATTACAAACCCACAGCCTCTGCCACCTACAAGGCAGAAGATACATGGGAACATCAGCATTGGCAAGATCCCCTCCAAGCCACACACCGTGCTGGCATGGAATGATATCACCTTTCCTTCACTATTGCTGGGTCAAAATTCTGGCAACACTGTGGGCTTTGTGGATTGCAGTGGTTCAAAAATACGGCTCACTATCACCTTCTCAAGGAAAAATTAGGAGTTGGAAATAAACTCTGACCTAGTTAGCAATGCCCACATCCCAAGGACGAAGAGAACATCAAATGGATATCTTGGTCAATAACTCTCCAAATATTTGGGATAAAGGATCTGGATTTAGAAATGCAATAGTTGGGTCGTGGTTTTAGTAAAACCTGAGTCCAGATGACCCTTTGTCAAAGCTCAAAATATCAATTCTTTTTCTCTCCTTACAGATCTGCCAAACCTGCTGAGATTTTCTGATTGTGGTTGTGGGAGGTGAGAGGGAAAGGGGTGAGAGTAAAATTGCAGGAAATAGGTCGGACATGGTTTGAGCACTCTGTCAACCACAGCGGAGGGAACCTTTGGTTGAGGAGACATATCAGAAGGATCCATCATCAGAACAATCATCATCACAGAGGCGGAGAGACTGGGAAAATGGAATGGAATCCTTACAGGAAAGAGGATGGTAGGAAATGCTTTTTGAGAGATCTTGCCATGTGCATGTTTGCTGCCACATTTGTCGCACAACATCAGGAACTGCACTTCAAAGTAACTACCTTGTATGTGTTCAAGAAGATTGTGAAAAGGAGATATATAAATGCAACTTTTTGTTTGCTCTTAGCTTTGTTTGTAAGGTATAGGTAGCATGTATCAGTAAGATTCACTGCCATTAATTGACTGCAGATGACAAATAATATAACTCGTAACTTGTTCCCTCTCTCCTCTACCAACATGGTAACATGTTCACCAAGTATCTACAATCGAGTTGGACCAGTGAAAAACTTCTAAAACTGCAGAAATGAATGATCAACGTTCTTAATAATTCTCTTAATATCTCATTCTTGCTCAATCGATTTTTTACACGAGTCAGTTTCCTTACAATGGCTTCATGAAGCTACTCCGCCTACTTCCACGATTGAGTTTCAGCATTCCTGGTTGGAATTCTCCAACCTTGCCTGCGGATGGGATTCTCCAGTCCTGCTGCTGTGAATGGAGATGTGGCTGAGTGGCAAGTTCTCTATTCTCGCTGGCAACAAGGTAGGCGAGACCAGAGAATGCTATCGTCTCTCCTAATCAGATGATAGAGTGCTCAGATCCCTCTCCAGATATATGCCTTGAGAGGAGATGGAATTCTGCAAGAGTGGGTACACTTCTATTCCATTTCCTCCCAAGACGATGATGTGGGAGGTCATTAGACCCTCTCATATTTCTATGTCTGACACACTACTGGATGGTATAAAGATGCTTCCAGTTATTGAAGACATGATCATATTGAAACAAAAACAGAAAGTGCTGGAAAATATCAGCTGGTCTGAAGCATCTGTGGCAAGAAAATAGGGCCAGCATTGAGTTTAGATGATACTTTGAGGACCATCGAGACCATTGACCTCAAAATGGTCAATCATCATAGAATCATACAGTGCAGGAGGAGACAATTCGACCCATTACATTTGCACCAACCACAATCCCACCCAGGCCTATCCCCATAGCCGTATACATTCACCTGAGTGAGTGCCCCTGACACTTAAGGGGCAATTTAGCACAGCCAATCCACCTAACCCGCGCATCTTTGGACTGTGGGAGGAAACTGGAGCACCTGGAGGAAATGCACACAGATACAGGGAGAAGTGCAAGCTCCACATAGACAGTCACCCTAAACTGGAACTGAAACTGGGTCCCAAGCGCCTGTGAGGCAGCAATGCTAACCACTGTACTATTGTTTCTTTACTGATGCTGTCAGACCTGCTGAGATTTTCCAGCAATTTCCCTTTTCGTTTCAGATTCCAGCAGTGTTTTGCCTTTCTAATCAGCCTGGAGACCGCTTCCCCAGTAGTCATCCAAGGAACAGGTGTTAAAATGGGAAAAGCTATATATTAATCTCCAAAAAGTTTCACATTCCAAACTGCGATAGGCTCAGCATCAAGCCAGACCTGGGACTGACTCCCGGAAACACGCAGCACTGCATATTTACTCCGCCACACCCTAAACCCCAGCTCAGTGCCTTTCGGGAAGAAGTGGGGAAGGTTTATTTGTTGCTATTGTCTTTAGCAAAGTATTTTTCTCACAAACCCTCCAGGATAAGAATGCTGGACGGCTTTTCCTCTGGAATATTCCTTCGATAGAGAGGCTTTCTAATTAGAATAAACCAGTTTTACAATGCCGTTTGATCTTCCGTGGGCTACAGGTTTCAGTGATCTTAAACAAACAAAGGAAGGGTGGGGCGGGGGGGAGTGGGGAGAATAAAACACATAAAAACAAAGCAAGACAATCAAAGAGAAAGCTATAAGGAAGAATGAGCCATAAAGATGAGCATAAGTAGAGTTACTGATTATGACAGAAAGTAGTAGCAGGTGTTAAGAAAAGGCAGGTTACAACAGGGCCATTTAATTAGTAACTGAAATTGAAGTGACATTAAGAGGAGTGATTTTATGCATTTTTCAATCATATTTAATTTATTTGTTAAGGGAGTGGAATTTCATGATTTATTATTTTTAGAGTTTACTCATTAATCTAAGTTAAATTGAATATTGTGATGCTCTTTGAAGACAGACCTTGGGGATGTTAGAGTGTTGTACATTCTCAGGCCTGCCCTGAAGATGACAGATCTCTATAAGCTGGTCTGAAAAGAGACAATCTAATTTAATTCGACTTGACTTCTTATTGTCACATGTATTAGTATACAGTGAAAAGTATTGTTTCTTGTACACTTTATAGACAAAACATACCATTCATAGAGAAGGAAATGAGAGAGTGCAGAATGTCAGAGCTAGGGTGCAGAAAAAAATCAACTTAATGTAAGGAAGGATGATTCAAAAGTCTGCGGGGAAGAAGCTGTTTTCGAGTCGGTTGATACGTCAGACTTTTGTATCTTTTTCTCGGTGGAAGAAAGCGGAAGAGAGAATATCCAGGGTGCGTGGGTCCCTAATTATGCTGGCTGCTTTGCTGAGGCAGTGGGAAGTATAGACAGAGTCAATGGATGGAAGGCCAGTTTGTATGATGGATTGGGCTAAGTTCATGACCTTTTGTGGTCTTGGGCACAGCAGGAGCGATACCAAGCTGTGATACAACCAAAAAGACATCTGTAGACGTTGGTGAGAGTCTTGGCTGACATACCAAATTTCCTTAGTCTTCTGAGAAAGTAGAGGTGTTGGTGGGCTTTCTTAACTATAATATCAGCATAGGGGGACCAGAGAGGTTGTTGGTGACTTGGACACATAAAAACCTAAAGCTCTCGACCATTTTTACTTCATCCCTGTTGATATAGACAAGGGCATGTTCTCCACTACGCTTCCTGAAGTCAATGACAATCCCTTTCATTTTGGTGAGGAGAGATTATTGTCACCACACCAGTTCAGCAGATTCTCTATCTCATTCTTGGACTTTGTCTTGTCATCGTTTGAGATTCAACCTGCTACAGTGGGGTCATCAGCAAACTTGAAAATCAAGTTTGATGGGAACACAGCCATAGGTTTGTATGGAATATTGTAACGAGCTGAGAAACAGCCTTGTTGGGCACCGGTTTTGAGGATGATCGTGGAGGAGGTTTTATTGCCTATCCTTATTGATTGTGGTCTGAGAGTTAGGAAGTTCAGGATCCAGTCACAGAGGGAGGAGCCAAGGCTCAGGCCATGGAGTTTGGAAATGAGTTTCATAGGAAAAAATGGTGTTGAAGCTGAGTTATAGTCAATAAGTAGGAGTCTGACATCGGTGTCTTTTTTAACCTAGCTATTCCAGGGTTGAGTGCAGGGCCAACGAGATGGTGTCTGCTGTGGACCTGTTGTGGCAGTAGGCAAACTGTAGTGGATCCAGGCAATCTGGGAGGCTGGAATTGATCTGTGCCATGACTTTTGAAGCACTTAGTAATGTGGATGTCAGAGCCACCAGCCAATAATCATTAAGGCACACTGTTTGGCTTCACTGCACAATCCAATCGGTCAGTTACAGTGGCATAATGGTTGCATCTGCTGTCTCACACCACCAGGAACCCAGGTTCAATTCCCGGCTTGTGTCACTGTCTGTGCGGAGTTTGCATATTCTCCCCATGTCTATGTGGGTTTCTTCCGAATGCTCTGATTTCTTCCCAAAGGCCAAAAGATTTGATTTGATTTACTATTGTCACGTATTCACATGCAGTAAAAAGTATTGTTTCTTGTGCACTACACAGGCAGAACATACCATTCATAGAGAAGGAAATGAGAGTGCAGAATGTAGTGTTACAGTCATAGCCAGGCTGTAGAGAAAGATCAACTTAATGCAAGGTAAGTCCATTCAAAAGTCTGACAGCAGCAGGGAAGAAGCTTTCTTTTAGTTAGTAGGCTCATGACCTCAGAATTTTGTCCCGGAGAAAGAAGGTGGAAAAGGGAATGTCCGGGGTGCGTGGGGTCGGTAATTATGTTGGCTGCTTTGCCGGGGCAGCAGAAAGTGTAGACAGAGTCAATGGATGGGAGACTGATTTGCATGATGGATTGGGCTTTTATAGTTCCTTGCGGTCTTGGGCAGAGCAGGAACCATACCAAGCTGTGATACAACCAGAAAGAATGCTTTCTATGGTGCATCTGTTAAAGTTGGTGAGACCCGTAGCTGATGTGCCAAATTTCCTTAGTCTTCTGAGAAGTAGAGGCATTGGTGGGCTTTCTTAACTATAGTGGGGCATGGGGGGACCAGACAGGTTGTTGGTGATCTGGACACCTGAAAACTTAAAACTCTCGACCCTTTCTACTTCGTCCCTGTTGATGTTGGTTAAGCGCATTCCATGCTAAATTTACTCTCAGTGTACCCAACAGATGCCAGAGTGAAATGACCAGGGGACTTTCAATTATAATGCCAGCGGTTTGTCAGCATTACTTATTGGTGTGAGGTACCTGAGGAAGGAAGGCAGCTTAGCAACTTTAATGACAACTGGAATAAAATAAGAATTGCTGAGCAGCTGACTGGACCCTCCATGAGCTTTGGAAACTTTATTTTTAGCACTCCTGATAAGGTGAGCCATCAACATTGGAAATAAGAATTAAAGAAAGATTGTATTTATATAGTGCCTTTCAGGACCTCAGGCCATTGAATTATAGAATTCCCACAGTGCAGAAGGAGACCATTTGGCCAAACAAGTCCGCATGACTTGCTTATAGGGTTTCTTACCCAGTCCCTATCCCTGTAACCTTACACATGTATCCCACTAATCCACCTAACCTACAAATCTTAGGTCACTAAGGGGCAATTTAGTATAGCCAATACACCTAACCTGCACAGATGACCCAGTGGCACAGTGGTTACAACAGCTGCCTCAACACCAAGAATCTGGGTTCAATTCCGGTCTCGGATGAAGTCTGTGGTGTCTACATGTTCTCCCCATGTCTGCCTGGGTTTCCACTGGGTGTCCTGGTTTCCTCCCACAATTTGAAAGACGTGCTGATTAAGTATATTGGCCATGCTAAGTTCTCCTTCAGTGTACCCGACCATTTGCTGAGTCGTGGCAACTAGGGGATTTTCACAGTAACTTCATTGCAGTGTTAATAACTTATGACATTAATAAAATAAATTTTATTAATTTATTTCTAAAGTAGGAAGCACAGCAGACAATTTACAGACAAAGCAATGAGATAGTCACCAGATAATCGACTCTGCTGGTGTTGGTTGAGAGATGAAGATTGGGAGAACTCCTCTGCATTGCGGTGGGATCATTGTCAAGAATAGGACATCAATTAGATTAACACATGGATGAAAAATCTGACCAATTGATGGGATTAAATGATTAATTGTTCCTAAATTGCTTAAAGAATTGAGTGCTTCAGTACCCATAATGATTCTGGCATGATTTTTAAACTATTCTTGTCTAGTCATGAAAAAAGTATGGAAATACAAAGGCACATGGTAGCAAAAGAGATGCTAACAGCATCATCAACACTCTCATTAACACTTTCTTTTGTCTTTTGCCCTAAACATCTTTTCCCAATTACTCCACTCTCACACCTATTCCCAGATATTCTACTTTGCCCCACCCTTCCTTAAACAGGATAAAATCCAACAGATTTCTCCCCCTCTTTAGCCCTTGAAGAAAAGTCTTAACGGATTCAAATCATTGGCCGCAAATTTCCTAGCCTACCCACTGCCAGAATTGTAACGAGTGAGACAGAAGATTTGACTGATCATTTTGAGGTCTTTTTTGCTCGGGCAGGAATTTCAAATCTTGGGGTGTGCACGGCTGGAAAACCCTGCCCGTTAACTCTATTTCTTTCTCTCCTCAGATGCTGCCTGCCCCGCTGAGTTTTTCCAGCATTATCAGTTTTTAATGCTTAACAGCAATATTGTGTGGTATTTGCAATGAACCAATGTCTTCAAGTGAAGCAGGACTAAAGATGAGGGATAACCTGACCAGGGAACATAATTATAATTCAATCCTATTTTAATGACATACATTCTATCATCAATTTAATGATCATTGTTTGTTAAGCAGCAACAACTATTTTAGAAGCAGGGAAATAGAATTAAGTTGAACATTAGAGTTTATCAGTAAAAATCTTATAATTATAAACTCAGACTTATCTCAACAATGCAAAATAGCACACACTCTGTATTTAAACTCCACACATTCTTTTTTAAGATTAAAACCGAACAGAATTAAATCATTTACAAATTTGTCTGTTGCAAAGAAAGTGATAGTTCCAGTAAGATTTAATTGTTCTTTAATAGCTTTGACAATTCTTTGACAGTTTTAACTGTTCTTTGTCAATTTTAAGACCATAAGAAATAGGAACAGGAATAGACCAACCCTTCACACCTGGCCTGCTTTTTAATAAGATCATGGCTGATCTAATAGTTTTGACTGTTAGAAAGCTTGGCAATTCTTTGACATCTTGTTAGTTCTTTGACAGCTTGAATAGTTCAAATTTTTATGCACATTCATGTCTATTTTTAATAATTCCAAGGGCACCTGACTTCACCAGAAAGATACTTCACATTCCCCAAAAGGTATCTTATTCCAGCAAAGGATACCTAATCTTTTAGTATCAGGGGCACTAGCATGGAGTTATGAGGATGGGGCCCAGATGGGATTGTGGTCAGTGCAAGCTCGATGGACGAAATGGCTTCCTTCTGCATTGTAGCATTCTATGAACCAGTAATATGCTCTCCATTCACACTCTGCCACTGCCACTGCTCACCCCCGAGGAAATGCATTTTACACAGATGGAGAACCTCTCTTTCTACACAAGAATTCAGACCTACATGCAGTTTGAAAGCTTTGTATCTTGCAAGGTGATTCAGCATCCAAAGGGTTAATGCATTGTGTAACTGGTTGACTCAAACAAAATGCTGAAGACAGCTTCACCTCTACCCTTTGGATGCAATTTGTCTGGAGTTTAACAAAGCAGATTGGTTTGCACTACTCTTAGCTATAAATCTAATAAAAATAAATATTAAGTAGAGGCAATTATAGTATCTTTGCTTGGGTGCTCTGAAGGAATGTGAATATAAAAGTCAGTAACTGTACTGAGAGAAGTTTGCACTTTTTATTTCATTCTTCTGGCATGTACACTTCGATGATAACAACTTTGAAATATCAATGCTGAGGATAAATCCAGCCCTTAATTGTCAGCAAGTAAATGTGCACGTAGATGTATTTACACTAACTTCTGCCAAAGCAATCAAGATGTAACTTTCTCACAGGGTTAGTATTTATACAGAAGCATGGTTTAAAGGGTACTAACATCAGCCAGGTATTTTAAACTGTAAATCCACTGGCAGATTTTCAATATATTTCAGCAAATGATGCCATAGTGTTGTGTGAGCTGACCTAATTCATAGAAATTAGAAGTAGAGGTAGGCCATTTGATCCTACAAGCCTGCTCGCCATTCATTTTGATCATGACTGCTCATTGAATTCAATATTCTGATTCCACCCCCAACTTTCCCCCATATTCCTTGATCCCTTTAGCTCCAAGAGTTATATCTAATTTGTTCTTGAAATCAGACATTTTGGTCTCAACTAGTAGCGAATTCCACACATTCACCACTCTCTGGGTGAAGAAATTTCTCCCCTCAGTTCGAAATTCATTAGCCAAAGAAGAGAAACCTGCCATAATCACATGATAACTAAGCTGTCTTGAACTTAGAATTGCTTTACATTGTGTTTTTCCTTTGTACATTCTGGTCTACCTTTACCACAAAGTATGCTAGCTGACAGTCATAGAGTCAGAAAATCCCTATATGTAGAAGGAGGCCATTCGTCCCATTGAGTCTGCACTGACAACTATCCCATTCAAGCCCTATCCCTGCAATCTCACATATTTATCCTATTAATCCCCCTGATGCTAAGGAGCAATTTAGCATGGCCAAATCAACCTAACCTGCACCTCTTTGGACTGTGGGAAGAAACTGGAGGAAACCCACATAGACACAGGGAGAACATACAAACTTTACAGAGTCATCCAAGACTGGAATCAAACCTGGTTCCCTGATGCTGTGAGACAGCAATGTTAACCACTGTGCTGCCCAGTCAGTAGGTGACATTTTCTCAAGACAGTCTTCATCAGGCTCAGAGGATGTGGAAGAGAGCAATAAAATGTGATTCCCTGAATAAATGTATGGCTAACATGGGGAAAGTTATATTGTAGAAAATTGCTTTTGAAGTGGGAGACCGCAAAATGGCTTTGGCAATTGCTAAGACTTGTCAACGAGTAAATGAAATAACCTTGGAGACTTTACAAACGGTAACTAAGGATGAGTCAATAGAATTGGCAGGTAAATTACAATTAGGATTAGCTGAAGGGATAAGAAGAACAGACATAAGGTGGAGCACAACAGATGAATCTGGAAGGGACACCAGAGAGATGGAGTTCTCAAAAGGGAGAGTCACTTGAATTGACTTGGATTCAATAGCAAATAAGAAAAAAGATTGAATTTGAAGAAAAGAAAAGAGAAAGTGAAAGAGAGGAAAGAGGTAGAGATAGAATTGAATTGGAAGAAAAGTAAAAGGAGGAAGAATTCCCAAGAGAACAAGCAGAAAGGCAAGAGAGAGAAAGACAAAAGAAAAGGGAAGTGGAAATGATAATGAAGAGGAGGAAAGAAAAAAGGACGGCGACTGAGAATTTCAACTTCTAAAGCTGACATTTAAAGGAGAGCACCAGAAGTTGGAGGGGAACTAATTTCTCAGTCAGAAACTATGGGAGAGATGTTTAAATTTGTACAACTCTTCCAACATTTGAGGAAAGCGATGTTGAAGCATTCTTTAATTCATTTGAGAAGATAATTAGATAGATGAGATGGCCAAAAGAAATCTGGACATTACTATTACAGAGATTAGCAGGTAGAACTAATAAGGTATGGACATGTCTGTTAGAAAAAATAGGTGGAAAATATAAAGAAAGCTATCTTTAGTGCATATGAATTATTACCAGAGGGATATAGGCAGAAATTTTGAAATGTGAGAAATTATTCAATTATATTGAATTTGAAGGAGTCAAACAAAGTAATTCTTACAGGTTTTCCTGATAGACCCACCACTCTTAACATGATACATTAGACTTTGCCTTGACATCATTCACCCTTCTCACAGGATGACTTTTCAATTTGGTTTCAATTCAGCAGCATCATTGACATTGTAGAACATCCCGAAGTGCTTCACAAGAGCGTTATCGGACAAAATTTGACACTGAGCTATATAAAAAAAAGATAGTAAGGTGATCAAAAGCTTCTGTTGTAGGAGGTGCAAAGCCAGGAGAGTAGCAAGGAGGAGTCAAAAATGTATCAGTGTATCTATTTAAAAACGAATACATTTACATTATTTCTATTATGTACATGGTGAGTTATAAGGAAGGCATATTGTCCCTTTGCACAGGCCTTCCGCCCCCTAATTTACCCAGCATACATCCTATACCCCAAAGATTGGCGTATCCATCCTATCAACTCTTTACACTACAGATCAAACGGAACATAGGAACAGGAGTGGGCCATTCTGACACTCGAGTTTGTTTCATCATTCAGTGTGATCACAGCTAATCTGTAACCGAACACCACGTACCAAACTTTGCATACCTTAATGCCACTGATTAGTAAAAATCTATCCATTTCAGCTATAAAATTAACAATCAGCCTAACATCACTTGCAATTTCTGGAAGACAGTTCTAAACTGCTACCAATCTTTTTGACGAGCAGTGTTTCCTACTTTCGCTTTTGGAAGGTGTGACTCTAAATTTTTAGATTATGCCCCTGTACTCCCCAGTGAGCAGGAATATCTTTTCTCAATCTGCTATGTCTACTCCCTTTCTATCTTGAAAACTCTGATCAAGTTACCCATCACCCTTCGAAATTCCAGGGAATACAATCTGAGTTTGTGTAATTTCTTCTTGGAATTTAAGCATTGTAGTGCAGGTGTCATTCTGGTAAATTTACATTATAACCCTTTCAAAGACAAAATATCATTCTTAAGATCTAGTGCCCAGGTCTGCGAAGAATATTCCAGATTGATTTTAACCTGATATTTATTTAGCTGCGCATAACTTCTGACCCTTTGCAATCTAGTCCACTAGACTTAAAGAGGTCAGCTTTCCAGTAGCCTTTTAGATTATTCTCTGTAGCTCTTTATAACATTTTTATGATCTATATGCATGTGTTTCCAACTCTCTGTGAACCTTCACTGTTTGTAGTTTTTCAATCTATACAGACTAACATCGAAGAGGAGAGAAGTATAGAAAGGCAGTGTCGTTACAGGTAACAATTTCCAGAGATTAGTGTCTAGATTGCTGGGACCATGAAAAACAAGTAAAAACCTGTTCTTTGGGAAGTTCTGGCCTCCGAACTGCTTTCTCAGAAATCATGGGTGGAATTTCTCCCTTGCCATGGGAAACATAGCGGGCAGGACAGGACCAGGCAAAGGTCCACTGGTAGACTGGGCAGATAGATGGCAAATGGAATTTAATCCGGATAAATGCGAGGTGATGCATTTTGGCCGGCATAATGTAGAGGGGAGTTATAGGATAAAAGGTAAAACTATTTGGAGTATAGAGACGCAGAGAGACCTGGGGGTGCAGGTTCACAAGTCTCTGAAGGTGTCAGTACAGGTGGAGGAAGTGATAAAGAAAGCGTATGGTATGTTAGCCTTCATAGGAACGGGTATAGAATACAAGAGTATGAGTCTGATGTTACAAGTGTATAGAACGTTGGTTAGGCCTCACTTGGAGTACTGCGTCCAGTTCTGGTCGCCGTACTACCAGAAGGATGTGGAGGCCCTGGAGAGAGTGCGGAGGAGATTTACCAGGATGCTGCCTGGTATGGAAGGGCTGTCTTACGAGGAAAGATTGAATGCACTGGGGTTGTTTTCCCTTGAAAGACGTCGGCTGAGAGGGGATCTATTAGAGGTATATAAGACTACGAGGGGTATAGATAGAGTAAATGGTGGTAAGCTTTTTCCACCATTAGAATCGGATAGAACGAGGGGTCACGGCCTTAGGGTGAGGGGGGCTATGTATAAGACGAATATTAGAGGGCATTTTTTCACACAAAGGGTAGTGGGGTGTGGAATGCGCTACCGAGTAAGGTGGTGGGAGCAGGCACGCTAGGGTTGTTTAAGGGTCTCTTGGACAGCCACATGAGCGGTCTGCAGATAGAGGGATATAGGAGGAATGTTTAAATACTTTAATTGTTTCCACAGGCTGTTCGGTCCACCTTGTTGACCAACAAGGTGCATGCATTCGGCAGGTCGTGCGAGGGCTGCTCCTGGATGTTAATTCAGGAGTGGCCTAGTGCTTCATGTCGTTAGTGTATGCTTAAACTGGACCATCAGATGGGCAACATGACAGCTCAGAGACTATCGCTGATGCTGTGCAGACACATGGATTTGGGCCTGTGTCTGCGGGAGTTTGCATGTTCTCCCCGTGGTTGCGTGGGTTTTCTCCGGGTGCTCCGGTTTCCTCCCACATCCCAAAAATGTGCTCTTAGACTGATTGGGTAACAAATTGTCCCTATATTGATCTCTATATGTCATTAAGACGTTAGGACGGCGGCGCGGGCTTGTTGGGCCGAAGGGCCTGTTTCCCGTGCTGTGTTGTTCTTTGTTCTTTGTTCCACTGACCTCAGGCAGGATTTTCCGGTCTTGTGGATAAGATGGCTGGAAAATCCCATGTTTCAAAAACCATATTTTTAAAATCTTGAATTGTGGAATAAAACAAACGTTCCACTGATTTTTCTTAGAAGAGAAATATCATTGCTGCCTCAAAGGAATCATGATGTTAAATCTCCACCATCAACATGGTCATCAATAAGCAGCCAAATGATGGAATCAAGGGAATTGAGGATGGATAAGAGGCCAGAAGGGGAAGAGCAAAAAATGGGTTGTAGCAAGCAGAGATGGGAAGAGGTGAGAGCATGGGAAGGATTTGAACACAATGATGAATATGATAAAATCAAGGCTTTTTGGTTCCGGAAATCAATGTAGGCTTCAGTGAGGAGGAAGTGGGATTTGGTGCAAGTGAGGGTAGGGACAATAGAGTTTCAATGAGGCCAGAAAATGGAGAAAGAGCAATTGTAAAAGCCATTGATGCAGCTAGCATTTTAATCGATAACTATTAACATTGACCTCCATCGACTGTCTGTTGATGAACATATTGGTGCAATGGGTATTGCAGATAGCACCATGATTCCAAAATGGAGATGACATTGCTCTTTTCATACCTATCAGTGGAATGTTTGTTTTATTCCACAATTCAAAACTTATTGGCAAAATCAAAGAAACATGCGGCTTTTGAAACATGCTATTTCAGAATGTAATTACAAAGAGCATATAGTTCCCTGCTCTCCATAATCCCACCCAATCTTGATATTCACTGGCAATTTCCATTTCTCAACTGCACTGCTGTGAGTGCTGCCTGGTGAGGGAGAGGGAGCTGGGATGAAACACAAGAACACTATAATCAGATCTATTCACTGTGCGTGCAATCTGACTGGCATGCTTTTCCTAGACAGCGCTCCGAGGCACAGGAGAGTGGAAATGTTGGTATGTGTTACAACTATCCTACATGCAAAATATGACCATAGTGCATGCTAATGTAGCACTGGGCCAACCAGTGTCCACTCTTCACACATTGCCACATTACCATATTTGAGCAGTTAATTTTGTAGTATCTTGGACAAATATCCAAAGTAAATTTTGTTTCAATGTGTTCTTGAGGGGTTAATCCCCGTTGAAGGACTCTTTTCAGAATGAGTTCAAAGAATCCCTACAGTACCCAAGGATACTATTGTGTCTGTAGCATTGACAATGCCACCCAGATCTGATTCCAGTAACCCCACACATTTACCCTGCTAATCCCCTGACACTAGGTCAATTTAGCATCAACCCAACCTGCACATCTTTGGACTGAGAGAGGAAACTGGAGGTTAACTGGAGGTTAACCTGAAGTTAACCCACGTAGACACAGGGAGAAAGTGCAAACCCCACCCACATGGTGACCTGAAGCTAGAATTGAACCTGGGTCCCTCAGACTGTGAGGCAGCACTGCTTTTACCAATGTGCCACCGTGCCACCATGCCAAACATGATGGATATTGGGGCCTGCCCTACTCAAGATTCCTCAAGGACCCTGTGGGTGCTAAAGAAAACAAATTTGAAACACTGAAAAAGAAAACCCTTTCTGTAGAGTCTGAAGGAGGGAAAGTGCTCCTCAACTCAACAGATACAATAATCGGTCGGTCCTGTATCTGCTCAAACAACTCTTCCAGAACTTGCGTGAGGATTGTCATCATGTTGAAACAATCCATGTATAATTCCGCTTCATCTCACCCCACAATGGGCACATTGCCAATGGAGGTGTGACTAGTGCCAGTATCCCAATTATTCAGACAATGATGATTAATTTCTCTCTATTTTTGGGTCCCTTGCATGCTGCCAAGAAAATTATCCCAGATCAGTTTCTACCCTGAGAACCAGTCGCCTATTAATCACGATTGTAAAAAATGGCATTGATGTAAAATAAAGAGGAAATAACTCAACAAATATCCTATTAAGTAGAACATTGGCAGTCATTTACAATTACTGGTATTAATACAGTTAACGTAACCAGTGGGAGCAAAGTTGAAGATAGAAATCACGGCTCAATCACAAGATAGTTCAAAATGTTTTTCTGCTTGATTGATTTTTATTTTCATATGCCTTCAGGGGACCCAAGCAAAAGCATGTCCATTTCTTCTCTTAATGTTTTTTTTCTTTTGTCTCTTAGATTTATAGTCGAAATTGGTGCAAAGCTGACTGCTTTGTTACTCAAGGAGACAAATAGCACTCGAAGGAGAAAAAGGTGAAGTTAGCTTCAATGTTTTATCTTACACAAGTTAAACATTGGAGTATACTTCTGCAAAATAGTTATTACTGATTCAATGCTGTTATCTTCAAGGGGTTTTGAAATAATGTAAATAATAAACTTAAGCCCTCATAAAAATGTCACGAGTTAGCAATGTCTCGCTGAATTTGAGCTTTTCTTTAAAATTTAAACTTCTAAGATGATATCCCTTCGGTTTCTATTTTTCCATGAAAGAGATTAGATTTAATTCCCCTTTCTTCTAATATAATTTATCTCATTTAAATTTCAATGCTCTTACTTACAGTTTTAAGCTTATCTATTAGCGTCACAAGTATGTTTACATTAAGACTGCAATGAAATTACTTTAAAAATCCCCGAGTAACTACTCTCCGGTGCCTGTTCGGGTGAATTTAGTATGGCCAATGCACCTAATCAGCATATTTTTTGGACTGAGAGAGGAAACTAGAGCGCCCAGAGGAAACACATGCAGACACGGAGAGAAAGTGCAGACGCCACACAGATTGTGTCCCAAGCTAGGGATCAAACCCAGATCCCTGATGCTGTAAGGGGCTCTTTTATTGATTTCCTTTGTGTCTATTTCAATAAATGATTTTTAAAAAAGGTTGGGCATTCCACTTTACATCTCAATGCTGAAGTCAGTTGAATTGAAAATCAGGAGAGATCCACCTCATGCCTTCAACTGGAAAAACTACTGAAGGAATATGTTCACAATATTTCACCAGCAGTTCATATCTCTTTCCTAGGTTTAAATTCCATTTACATTATTAAACCCAGTTGACATATTCCTTTTGAACTCTTTCTAACTTATCAATCATTGCAGTAGCCTGATTTTCCACATAACTTGGTCTCATCTGCCAACTTATATAAACTACTTAAAATACCTTGGTCAAGGTCATTAATCAATGTTACGAGTATTCTTGATTTCAAAACCAACCTTACAGTAATCCAATGATTACAAATTGCCCAGTGAAAACTATTTTCATTGATAACCACTGTCTGATTCTCTTTATCTAGACATTAATAATCAATTTGCAATTTAATCAAGAATTCCATCGGGTTATATTAAATCCATGAATCTAAAGGAGTCTCATCAAATTCCACAAGTCAATAGCTAAAAACATAGTGGGCGGGATTTTACCACCTTTCTCATTCCGAAACCAGAAAATCCTGACTGAGGTCAATAGACCTTTCCATTGTTCGGCCCCTCACCTATCCGATTCCTGTGGTGGGTGGAACAGTAAAATTCCGGCCAAATCGTCACCCACTTCATTGATCTCAACAATTCAAGGAACGTTTGCTACAATTTGACTTTCATTCACTTAGGTTGGCTTGGATCTGTTGCTTTCATTCTTATTAGATCTGCTCCGAGTTCCTTTATTTGTGATAAACTTGAATAGTTCCTGTAGTATTAGGGTTGAAACGTTTAATGTGTAAGACTTAGGGTAACAGTACCACCTATGTAGTGGGTACTTGAGTTTGACAGTGATCCTTCATCACTTTGCTGAGAAGTTGGAGATGAAACTCAAGTAACAGAATACATTATTATGAATACCATATTCATATTCTAGAAAGCACAGTTGCACCTATCCATTCACCAAAAGTGGTAACTAAGGATACTAGCAATCAACCAAGTACTAAATTGGACACAGCACCAAAGCATCCAATATCGGCCTTTTAATATTGGAAAACCTTCCTTATATCCCAGGGCCTGCTAGATTGTGAGGGAAAGCAAGATATTGATCAAGTGGCTTCCTCACAGCTTCGCATTTTACCAGAACAATTATTTCCCGAGGTAATTGTCCAGAGGGATCACAATCAGCAGCAATACTTTCATCGATCCTCTCTATTACCTTATCACAAGACTCCAGTAAGTTAATTAAACATGATTTATCTTTAAAAAATCAATGCTGGCTTTTCTTAATTAACTTGCATTTGCCCAAGTGACTAACAGCGTTATCCTAAATTATTGCTTCTAGAAACTTCCCCACCACCAAAGTGAAATTGACTGGCCTATGGTTGCTGGGCTTATCATTACACCCTTTTTGAACAAGAGTGTATCATTTGCATTTCCCCAGTCTTCTGGCACCACCTCAGAAACTGAAGATTATGACCTCCTCAATTTTTACTTTGACTTCTCTCTGTGTTTTTTTGACACCCCTCATCCTGTCCTGAGATCTTGTTGACTTAGAATCAACGTACCTGATAATTCCTTCTTATCGATGTTAAACCCTTTAATTGTCTAAAACCTTCCCTTGCACCAGAATATGCGCAGCATCTTCCTTGGAAAACATTTAGTAACTCAGCCATGCCCCCAGCTTTGGCCACATTCTCCTTTTCATTACTTATGTTAATGTGAGATTTTATGATTCCCTTTTAATGCACTCTGCCCCTCTTGTTCACTTTTTTGTTACTGCTTTGAAGCTTTTATATTCAGTCTGGTCCTTAGTCACATTATCAAGCCAATATCAGTCATAGAGTCATACAGCACAGAAAAGCCCTTTGGCCCAACAAGTCTGCACCAACAGAAACACACTTTTTCTTCTTCATCTTTGCATTCCTCCTTATCATCTAGGGAGCAATGGATTTGTTTTCCCCAACATTTCCTCCCCTGGGAATATACCCTGACAGTGCCTGAATGATCTCTTCTTTAAAGGCCATTCATTCCGTGAGGGACTAGCTAGGGTAAATGCATGGGATTATGGGGATAGGGCCTGGGTGGGATTGTAGTCAGTGCAGTCACAATGGGACGAATGGCCTCTTTCTGTGCTGGATGATTCTATGATTTCAACACCTCTTTTAGTGCTAGCTGCACAATACTATCATATTAAACAGTCGGTAGTACCGATTTTGATGCTGCCTGCATTTGAAGCAAGAGAGGAGTGAATCTCACATCACAATTCCGACATCCATTTTCCTGGGGCCAATTTTGCCCCCAAACATTTTCATATTGGAAACTGAAAATGGCCATGTAAAAATGCACACAGGAAACCTCTTTCTAAAAGTCTAAATATTTTTGATACAAACATTTCACAATCAGAGTTTTGTTGAAAATGGCTCCTGCTCTACCCAAGACTTCAAAAGACTATAGAAGGTCGTGAATGTAGCCCAAACCACCACGCAAACCATCCTCCCATTCACTGACTCTGTCTATACTTCCTGCTGCCTCGGAAAAGCAACCAGCATAATTAAGAACCCCATGCACTCCGAACATTCTCTTTTCCACCTTCTTCCATCGGGAAAAAGATACAAAAGTCTGATGTCATGTACCAACCGACTCAAGAACAGTTTCTTCCTGCTGTTGCCAGACTTTTGAAGAGATCTGCCTCGCATTAAGTTGATCTTTCTCTGCATCCTTGCTATGACTGTAACACTACATTCTGCACTCTGGCCTTTCCTTGTCTATGAATGGTATGCTTTGTCTGTATAGCAAACAATACTTTTCACTATATGTTAATACATGTGACAATAATAAATCAGATCACGTACCCTCTCCTTTCCTTATGCAATTGCTCCTTTCCTTTTCCCCTATGTACATGAAGAACAGTATGCTTTGTCTGTATAGTGTGCAAAAAAATACTTTCACTGTATCCCAATACATGTGACAATAACAAGTCAAATCAAATCATAATTAATTTGGCAAACTGCTTTCTGAAAAATAATCCATTGGCCATTTTCTTTCTCACAGACCAAAATTTGTAAAATAGGGTTGGAAATATAATTTTAAATGCTGAAAAAAAAATCTCTCAAGATAGCCTGATTAAATTTATCAATTGAATTGTCTTTTTCAGTTTTTAGTATTATCACTAAACGTTTTACTTCCCCTTCTCAGATTATCTCACAAAGATCTTTCATTTTTATCCGTACTTTTCGAACATTTACAGCTCGCAGACTTACCCAGCAGATTGAATTTGACTTCAGGAGAGTCTGGCATTTGTTTCAGTTTCAGCGCATACTTCCGATTTTGAACTGCTCAGGCAGAGCCAAGGGTGTGGACTGGGTTTCCCGGATAGCAGGGGTCTCTTCCCTGTTACCAAAAAGGTCAGCAAGGAACACAGCCCCATCCCCATTGAACACAGCAGCCATTTTATGCTCTGTAAAACATTAATTGACTGAAGACTGGACCTCTTTCCCCATCGCCGGTCCTAATTTCGAATTACTCAATATGCCAGGTCAGGCCATCCTCCAAGACAAAGATATATTCCAGCAAAAAAAGGGTTTATTTTAATGAAAAAGTGAAAACGTGCAATGGAAGGGTACTTTGAATGTCAGGCTTTAAATACACTATTTTGACCCTAATTGCTTATGACCACAATTGGAACTTGAAAAGCTGATTAGGCCCAATTCTTGCACAGCAGTGTATATGCATTTCATGCATCCTCTTAAAATGAAGGCATGGAATGGTTGGCACACAATGATATATTTCAGGTGGGCTCATGGGCAAAGTGAAGCCGAACACAGATTTCCAGATGTGGAAGTCCTGGTGAAGAATGCCAGGGGGAGAGAGATGCCCTTTACCCGCAGGGATTGGGGAAGAGTCCCCTTCATCTTCCCATCCCTCACTACTGAGGCACTTGCTGCTGCTTCATGTGGCCCCATATTTGCCTCCCATTCTTCTCACTCAACAATGGGGACTCCTAACAAGATACCAATAAGCTCTCTATTTCATAGGGGACAGCTCCTAAAGGTGCCCATTAAGGTTTAGAGGCACAGCACTTATTCTTTCTTAGGGGAAGTACTCAGAGAATTTTCATTTCCGGAATAAATATTGCCAGAGTGTTGGTGGAACCAACTGTTTCAGAATTTAGACCAAAGAACAAAGAACAGTCCAGGACAAGGACAGGCTCTTCAGCCCTCCAAGTCTGTGCCGACATAGATGCCTCTCTAATCTAATATTTTCTTGCCTCGACATGGTCATATCCCTCTATTCCCTGTCTATTCACATATCTATCTAGATGCCTCTTTAATGTTGTTATAGAATCTGCTTCCTCCATCTGTTCACCCACCTCTCTCTTTGAAAACTTACCCCTTACATCCCTTTTAAACTTCTCCCTCTCACTTTTAACCTATCACCCCGAATAACTGACTCTTCAATCTGGGAAAAAGACTCTTACTTTCCACTCTATCCAAGCCTGTTCATAATCTTGTAAACCTCTATCAGGTCCCCCTCACCCTCTGATGCTCCAATAAAAACAAAACAAGTTTGTTCAACCTTTCTTCATAGTCCATATCCTCCAAACCAGGTAATTTCCTGGGAATTCTCTTCTGCATCTTTTCCAATGCATCAACATGCTTCCAGTCGTGTGATGATAGAACTGTACACAATACTCTAAATGTGACCTAACCAAAGACTTATATAGCTGCCACATTATTTTCCAATTCCACCCCAACCAATAAAGGCCAGCATGTGATACGTCTTCTTGACCACCTTTGTCCACCTGAGTTACCGCCTTCAGAAAACTGTGGATCTGCATGCCTAGACCCCTCTCTATGATAATATTTCTAAGGGCTCTATCATTTACTGTACACTTTCTTCTGCAGTAGACCTTCCAAATCATTTCATTTCAAATTTGTCCATGTTAAATTCCATCTGCCATCTTTTGGCCCAGGTCTCCAGCTTTGTCCTCTGACAATCCTCCTCACTATCCACTACTTCATCAATTTTTATAGCATCTGCAAATTTACCAATCAAATCATCCACATTTTTCTCCAAATCACTCATATATATTACAAACAACAGAGGCTCAAGCGCTGATCCCTGAAGAATACTGCATGTCACAAATCTCCCAGTTAGAAAAGTACCCATCCACTGCTGCTTTCTGCTTTCTGTGCCCAAGCCAGTTTTGTATCCATCTTACCAGCTCACCTCGGATCCCACATGACTTCACCTTCTGTATCAGCCTGCCATGAGGAACTTTTTCGAAGGCTTTACCAAAGTCCATAATACAACATCCACTATCCTGCCCTCTCTCCCAATGTGTTTCAAGACCATAAGACATAAGAGCAGAATTAGGCCATTCAGCCCATCAAGTATGTTCCACCATTGAATCATGATTGTTTTTTTCCCTCATCCCTATTCTCCTGCCTTTTCCCCATAACCCCTGATCCCCTAATCAATCAAGAACCTATCTATCTCTGTCTTTAAGTCACTCCATGACCTGGTCTCCAATGTCTTCTGTGGCAAAGAGTTCCACAGATTTACCACAGATTTACCTCTGTCTGAAGAACTTCCTCCTCATTTCTATTTTAAAGCATCACCTCTTTAGCCTGAGGTTGTGCCCTCTGGTTCTAGTTTTTCCTATTACTGGAAACATCCTCTCCACACAGCAGGTGAGCAGTACAAAATTACCTTTAAATAGTACTTGTTCCTGACTTGCTAACTCCCAATCAGCTGGTCAATGTTTGGGTGATGATGTTAGGTTGGGGGTTATACACTAAAATGCCATGCGGCCTCCTTAATGGGCACTAGTAGGCAGTTTAAGTGGCAATCACCCAGGATGGTCATTCTGAGCACAAGCTTCAACACCTTTACCAAGCTGGCATCTTGTGATTATTGTGGCCTTAACTGGCATCTCAGTTCACGATGCCTCCTTGGCCTGTTTTGGGGGGCTCTTTAGCACCTGAAGTATCCAGTGCAAGTAATGACCCTAGAACTTTATGATTTCTATTAGAAGTGAAACTAAAGGGAAATCTCATTAATGTTCCCCTCGAGGTTTACTCTAATGTTTGTTAGACTTCCATTCAATGTGTGGAGTTTGCATCTTCTCCCCGTGGGTTTCCTCAGGGTGCTCCTCTTCCCTCACACACTCCAAAGACATGAAGGTTAGGCTGATTGCTCATGATAAATTGCCCATTCACATTAAGGGGACTAGAATGGTAAATATGTGGAGTTACGGAGATAGGGCCTGGGTGAAATTGTTGTCAGTACAGGTTCGATGGGCCAAATGGCCTCCTTCTGCACTGTAGATTCTATGATTCTGTCCTTTTTTGACCAGCTGAATTTTTGACATGCTTGAAAACCTCTTACAACGTTGAAGAGTTTGCAAATCAATTTGCTGAAGAGTTCACACACGAGTGGGATTATTTCTGTTTGCCTCACGTGGAATGCAAACTGGATAAATGCACAGATTAAATTAAAGATTTGGGAATATCGTATGTGAAATAAATCAATATATCAACAACAGTACATACAGCCAAGAGATGATTAATTTTGTCAATGAAGCAACTACTTCCTTTGTCTCTTGAATCTGTAAAAGCAGAATGATTTTCTCAGGCATAGATGGCCTTTGAAGATTATAACCTCGAGAATAAAGAATCAGAAATAACACTGAAAACTGCAATTATTATTTTCACAAACATTTGTCATCTCATGAGTAGCCGACTGAGGGCTTTTGTAGTTCATAAGCCCTCATGATTAAACATTCAAAAGTCTATTTAATAAGATTGTGATTCTTTGGACCATCCGCCATTGGTTTAAAGTAGGAAATCATTCCAATTTGGAAAGTCAGTTCAATATGGTCGTAATACATTATGAGTTTTTTTTTAATATATGGCTTGCATGCACAGTACGGCGGTGGTTTCTTCGTATATTTCTTTTATTTCCCTCAGAGTCGTGTCTAATGTCAGGTTACTCAATGTGCTGCTGTTCTTTGATCTGTAGACCAGGTCGGCATCTCTTGCTTTTTTTTTAAAAAGAAAAATCAGTCGCTAGTAACATTTTTAACTACTTGGAGAAAAGCATTTAAGCTGCAAACAGTTCCAAATTCCCTTCACAATCATTAAATCATTTGAATCTCGAAGAAGGTGAACTATTTGCTCACCTTAAGAGACCTTTAATTGCAGTTCGAAGCAAAGACTTGGCATCTTTTACGAAAAATAAATTGTTGCAGCAAGTTAATCCTTTATAGCCTGCTGTTTCAAGTTCTTTATTGTAGACAGTTGGGCGCCCTGGTACAGTTAAGATCAGAGGTGCTGATAACCTGGGCCATGATTTATGGGAACTTGGGGTTGCAATCACTTAATGAGGAAAGCTAGAGTGTCAACGCATTTATTAAATGCAGGAGCGCTTCCTGGAGTTTCCATTTGAGCCCAGTTCTTCAAAATGGATTTTTAAAATAAATTTCCCCCTGCAAAAATCCCTTCATGTTTTAAGCTCAGTGTGATTTCATTCGCGGGGGTTGTTTTGACATTCACAGTTTTTAACCGCTTCGCAGTTTCCACGTTGCTGTTATTGAGTGTTTGGTAAGTCAACTCTAGAATTAAACTCTTATACCTCGTAACTCTTTGTAAAAATCAAACAAGTGGAAAAGTACCCCGAGTCCAAGTCGACTCAGAACTAATACAATTTCATTTCATCTGCATATTCCACCACTCACCTTCTGAAGATGACGGAAAGAGCTGAAAAGGAACCAGGTTTCTTTCCTGAGCCTGAGACTAAGCTGAGATTACTAGCAATCGACAGCATTGCACACGAATAAAACACATACAAATCTTGTAAAATATCATAATTGAAATTATTTTGAATTCCTTGCTGTAACCATTCTTCACCTTTGCCCTTCTTTCATCGTCAATTTAACAGCAAGCTGAATTTCGGGAAATGTGAATGTAGTTTCAACTGTGGGTAAAGGAACAACTGGTGAAGAAATATGGGGAAAAGCATTCAGGAAGAAGGTTAACTCTAAAGTACTTAAGCTGTCATAAATGAATGTTCTATCATGTAAAGTAAAGAGCGACGTGATACCACAATTTTTATCACTGCTGCCTCATAGCGCCAGGGACCCAAGTTCAATTTCGGCTTGGGTCACTGTCTGTGTGGAGTCTGCACGTTCTCCCTGTGTCTGCGTGAGTTTCCTCCGGTGTTCCGGTTTCTTCCCACTGTCTGGAAGACGCGCTAGTTAGGTGCATTGGCCATGCTAAATTCTCCCTCAATGTACCCGAACAGGTGCTGCAGTGTGGTAACTAAGGGATTTTCACAGCAACTTCATTGCAGTGTTAATGTAAGCCTACTTGTGACACTAATAAATAAATATATATATTCTGTGAAAACGCCCCTACCTCTCAGTTATGCCACCAATTCGATGCCACTTCAACCTGACCCACAAATTCAGTGCCTCTCAGGTCACAGACCAATCGATTTTCCACACTCCTATTTGCCACAAAAACAATCTCTCCCTGAAGTGTGCACATCGGATAATGGCAGTCACAGTATTGACTATCGTGTTCCCTATAGCTGAATGTCCTACCCATATTCACAATCAAGGCTTATATATGACTAATAGTAATTTCAGCATGGCAGGGGAGGATGTCTCTTATCCAGGCATCAGTCAAAGCCCACTGAGAGGAGAGGAGATTAGTAACAATGAAGAATGGAGACACAAATGCACTTAACAAAATATAGTAATGGGAGACTATATTGGTCCTCAGCATTTACTTATATATTTACAGTTTGTGGAATTAAAACAACACTGATAAATCCAGCAAGTGAAATGTCCCTGTACTTCCAAGGAACAGTGAACTCATTGGCATCAATCAAAATTACAATGTAAAAATCACATTATTTCGCCTAACCAGAGCATCTTAACATTATCCCTCCATGCAAGAGAAATCGTATTTGACAAATATATGAGATAATTTTGAGGATGTAACCAGATAAAGGAGAATCAGCAGACATAGTGGTCAAAATTATCTGGTTCCATACACGGCAAACCCCCACTGTCAGTTTCCCAGTGATGGGGGAATGCATACAACAGAAACCCTGTTGACAAGGATTGGCATGAAATGGAGATGCCGGTGTTGGACTGGGGCAAACACAGTAAGAAGTTGACAACACCAGGTTTAAGTTCAACCAATTTATTTGATAGTAAACTCACAAGCTTTCGAGGTTTCCCTCTTTCATTCAAGGGAAACCTCGAAAGCTTGTGAGTTTACTATCAAGTAAATCAGTCGGACTCAAACCTGGTGTTGTCAGGCTTCTTACTATAACAAGGATTGGACCAGAAGATCCCACCACCAGCCAGTGACAGACCATCACTAATCCCATGGAACATGCCGTAGGTTTGCGGAAAATTCAACTGGGAGGAGGGGAAATTGCAAAAGGGATTTGATAAGATCACTAAAACCAGCCTACTATTCATTGACTCTGTCGACACTTCCCACTTCCTCAGAAAAGCAGCCAGCATCAAGGACACCACACACCCAGACATAGCCTCTTCCACCGGAAAAAGATACAAAATTCTAAGGTCACGCACCAATGAATTCAAGAACAGCTTCTCCTTTGCTGCCATCAGATGTTTGAATGGGCCTACCTCACACTAAGTTGATCTTTCTCTGCACTTTAACTGTGACTGTAACACTACATTCTGCACTCTCTCCTTTCCTTCTCCTCTATGTACTCTATGAATGGTATGCTTTGTCCATAAAGCGCAGAAGAAACAATATTTTTCACTGTATCATAATACATGTGACATTAATAAATCAAATAAAAAAACATAGAAAAGATTAATACGTAGATTTGGGGATGATACATTAGCACAGATGTGGATTAATTCACAGACACATATCAAGGGGTAGGGATAAATGGGGGCATTTTCCAGTTAGCAGACTATGGCTAACTATTTACATTCTGTATTAATGACTTAGATAAAGAGATAGAGAGTAACGTAAGTTTGCTGATGGTACAATGCTGGGTGGAAATACAAGCTTTAAGGGGAACACAAAGAGAAGCAAAGAGATATAGACAGGTTAATTGAGTGGGCAACAAGATGACAGAGCATAATGTAGGGAAATTTGAGGTTATTCACATTGGTCGTAAGAACAAAAAGAAATATTTTCTAAATGGCGTGAAACTTACAAATATTGATGAGCAGAGAGAAAATAATGTTCTAGGTTCACAAGAAGTTAGCATGCAGATACAACAAGCAATTAGGAAAGCAAATGGTATGTTGGCCTTTATTGCAAGAGGATTGGAGTACAAGTAAAAAGAAATTTTGCCACAATTCTGCTATAGGGTTTTGGTGGGACTGTATGTATAAAATTATGGGCAATTTTGGTCTTTATATTTAAGGATGTACTTGCATTGAAGCAGTACAGCAAATGTTCCCTTAATTGGTCTCTGGAATGAGGGGGTTGTCCTATAATGAGAGGCTGACTAAACTGGGTCTATATTCTCTGGGTTTGGAAGGATGAGAGATGAATTCATTGAAACATTCAAGATCATGAAGGGAATGCAGTTTCCCCTAGCTGAGGAATTTAGAATAAACTCTTGAAGGATGTGTTGATTAGGAGCATTGGCCACAATAAATTCTCCCTTAGTACACCCAAACAGGCGCTGGAGTGTGGCAACTAGGGGATTTTCACACTAATCATTTCACACTAATCATTAATGTAAGCCTACTTATGACTCAATAAATAAACTAACCAAAAACAAAAGATCATTTGGGATTGAGGTGAGGAAAGATTTCTTCACTCAAGGGGTTGTGACTTTGCTATGCCCAATCACTGATCTCCGGGACATGTCTGGGCCAGTCTTGCACCCCCCACCAGCCATCTAGATTCCCCAACTATCACCATTCCCACTGCAGCCCCAATGCACCGCCCTTACCCCACTGATCTTCACCACTCAACCCCCTCTCACTTACAGCTCTAAACCCCTCAGTTGTATGCACCCCCCCAGCACAGTCCCAAATCCTCCAGCTCCCCCCCTCACCCACCTGAATGGTCAGCCCCACTCACTACCTTCTTCCTTTCCCACCAATCCCAACATCCCAACTGCAGAGTGGCAGCAGGAACTCGCACTCCTCCCCAGTGACCGTGTCTCATTAAGCCTCACCCCTCAATAGGTCTTATCCCCTTGACACCACCCATGCTTGGAAATTTCAGTCCCAGACCTGCTAATGATATTCAAAATAGATTTAAATGAGAGGCTGCATAGATTAAGCAGTTCCGTGGGAGCTGACAGCACCAGCTATCCAGCACTCAGAGACACACGTGGAGACCCAGATACCCAACGCAGATTGTGCGAATTGGCCTCCTGGCGCATGCGCCAGAAAAAGCAGTGCAGTGGGATGGGGGAATCACCCCCATGACGTCCGCTGGTGACACCATGGGTGGGAATTTGTGGCCTTGCTCGTGCTGAAACTGGAAAATCCTGCCCAAGGTCAACAGACATTTCCATAGTTTGCCCCTCACCCACTCCGATTCCCCTGTCAGGTGGGATGGTAAAATTCCAGCCCATATTTCCACCCAGAACTATACGTTCTTAACTGTAATATGGCAATGTGGAGATTTTATGCTGTCTCCCTGCACTTCATGATTAAAGCCTCAACTGCAAACCTTTGTCCCTCGAAACATCTCCCCCTCCACCCCTCCTCTCATCCTCCACCCTTCCTCTCCTCCTCCCTTTCTCCTCCTCCTCCTCCTCTCCTCTCCTCTTCCTCCTCTCCACTTCCTCCTCTCTCCCTCCCCTCCTCTCCCCCTCCCCTCCTCTATCCCATTACTCCTTCTCCTCCCCCCACCATCCCCATCCCCATCTCTCTATTACACCCTTATAGATCACCAGATTTTTTTTTAGTGGTGAATTGCTTAGAGTAGTTGGGGTTTTAATTCCTCCTTTTATCATGGTGAGAATGTTGGGATAGGTTGGGAGCCTGTCATGTGCTCATTTAGCACACATATCCCCCATCCTATAATCTCCTCCAGCATATCCTGGTCCTTTGGTCTCAAATGACCTTTTCAGGAGTAACAAACAAACTGACAATTGCACTCACTGGGCTCATCACAGACACACTTGAGGTGTCCTTCCCGCTGTTTCGGAACAACAGCCAGCATAATTAAGGACCTCACGCACCCTGGACATTCTCTCTTTCACCTTTGTCCATCAGGAAAAAGATACAAAAGTCTGAGGTCATGTACCAACTGACTCAGGAATAGCTTCTTCCCTGCTGCCATCAGACTTTTGAATGGACTTACCTTATATTAAGCTGATCCTTTCCTACACTCTAGCTATGGCTGTATCACTGTATTCTGCACCCTCTTCTTTCCTTCTCCCCTGTGTAATCTTTGAATGGTATGCTTGGTCTGTATAGTACACAAGAAACAATACTTCTCACTGTACACCAATGCATGTGACAATAATAAATCAAATCAAAGCTTGGAAAAGCTGTCAATGATGAGGAAAAAGTGGGCAGCAAATAAATCTGTTGCAATTTTAGGCCGGGGATGCAACTGAATCGTGTGAAGGTGTTGAGGTTCTTTATGTTGCTATGAACAGTGACTCTGAAACACTTTGCACATCCATATTCATTCTCAATATCTTTCCAAATCTCTATCCATTGAGCAATTTCTCCTGCCAGGTGCTGAGTCTGCTCTGTGCCCATATGCTTCTGCTGTACAGGGGTGGCACAGTGGCACAGTTGTTAGCACTGCTACCTCACAGAGCCAGGGACACAGGTTTGATTCCTGGCTTGGTTCAGTGTCTGTGCGGAGTCTGCACTTTCTCCCCATGTCTGTGTAGGTTCCGTCCAGATGCTCCGGTTTCCTCCCACAATCTGAGAGACGTGCTGGTTTGGTGCATTGGCCATGCTCCCTCGGTATACCTAAATAGATGCCAGAGTGTGGCAACTAGGGGATTTTCATAGTAACTTCACTGCAGTGTTAATGTAAGCCTACTTGCGACTAATAAATAAACTTTCACTTTTGAAACTTACAAAAGGAATTCTTGTAATTTTCTGATAAGGAGCTTCCCCTTCACCAGTCTTCATTTGTGGATACTCCATTTAAGAGTATATTTAAGGCTGGGATAGACAGATTTTTTGGTTTCTCAAGGGATTCAGGAGACTGGAGACTGGCTGGCAAAGTGGAGTTGAAGCCCAGAAAAAGCCATGACCATATTGAATGGGGGTGCAGTCTCAGCAGTGCCTATGGTCAACTTCCACTCTTATTCCCTGTGTTCCCTGGAATAATAAACTGATTTTACAGTGACTAGTTCTCCTCTGTCTGAAATGTGTAAGCATTTGCTTGTCAATTTCCTACATTTTTCATAGAAATTCTTCGTTTTAACCCTCCCCTCGATATAATATCCGTGGGCAGGCACTGTGTAAGAAATGTGATGAGCCAAAGATCCGGCACAATCTGCTGGTAGATAGGATACTTGCATCAGAGAGATTACAGTGGGGTTTGACTGGGATCAACTGTTCTTGTTGTTATAGAGAGTAAAAGGGAAGAAGTATCATTAAAGAGACACATGTTACTTGGTAAAACCAGGGTTAGAAATCAATTACATTTTCATTTTACCAGTATTGCAATAATATCAAAAACATCCTACTTCAACTTAATCTAAATTCCATGAATTGAATCTTTCTTACTTAATGCCTAAACAAAGAACCTATTTACTAAAATGATGAACCCAGTTCCAAGAAGTCCTTGATCAACATATTATCAATTTAGCATTGTTCCACTTTAACATTGATAAGTTAATGGAGCCTGTAATTGCACTCAAGGTCACAAGGTTAGATTTAAGGTTGTTTTCTCCATTTTCCTGATTGGCATCATTTTGGCTGAACTTCAAAAACAAAGTATGCTTCAAATTAAAGGGAAAGTGGCTATTTCTTCAGATTACCATGGATCCGCTTCCAAAATTCCCACTGCCTGCTTTTCCTCGTCACTGTAGATTCTCCCCTTTCCCAACATTGAGAGCTGCTGTCGCTTCCCACGCCCCAACATCAAGATTGTATCTTCTCCCCCTCCCAATCTCCGAGTTGTGGCTTCCATCACCTCCCCTGCCCCACTCCACCCCCAAAACCAGGACGCAATTCTCCCATCCTGCTGCACTAACTCACCCGGGATTCACACAAAAGTTCACACCGCACCGGCATCTCCCAGCGCCAGATTCTTTACACATTAGCTATGACTATTACACTACATTCTGCACTCTCTCCTTTCCTTCTTTATGAAGGGTATGTTTTGTCTGCATGGCGCGCAAGAAACAATACTTTTCACTGCATTCTAATACATGTGATAATAATAACTCAAATCAAATCAAATCAAATCAATTGGCGGGGGAAGGCGGGAGGTCGGGGCTGCCGGTGGAGAGAGGGGATAGGAGATCGAGGCAGGCGGGGAGTGGGGAAGGGGAGATGGAGGTGGGTTGGGGCTGGGCCCAGACACGTCTGCCAGGCCTGGTATTGGGCCATTGGGGATCACACAGCCGGCAACGCAGGGTCGCAGGGCTGGCCAGCAATTGAGTTGGTCAGCAATCCGGAGACTGGCAGACAGGGGTCACTACACAGTCACTGATATTGGCACTGGCAGATCAGACAGGCTCACTGACCAGCTCAGAACAGTGCTGCCAACCTCTCCGGTGGGAATAGGCCTTGCCCCCTGATTTCTGGAGTGATTCTCGCTAGGACAATCTGCAGTGTGGCAGATTCATTTTGAAACTCCATCGTGATTTACTCCAGTTTTTCCTCAAAATCGACACTCAAGAGTCTTTTTCTGGAGAATTGCCTCCCCTCAACTTTGAAGGAATAATGTTTGAAATTTTTTTTTTGATAATGTATGTCCTACAGAGCTGGATGGCAATTTTAATATTGACTCCTGTGGGAATCGATATTTCACATAAAGGAGCTTTGCTTAATGTCATGATTTGGGGGAATGATATCTTTAATGGGGACTTACTGTCCTGGTTCAGAGAATGTGCTATTATCTGATTCACAATGGAGCATTCTCTGGTAGATCTTGCACAAAAAACATCACCGTTACAGTACTGGATTATATTCAAGGCTGCAGTAATTATATGCCAGAAAAAGCACTCACTTAATGCCAGCAAAGATAACAAATCCTGTGACAATGTCATCCCTTAGTAAGGTACAGGTGAAACTTATGAAGATTAGATGTGTTCTTCAGCAAAAAGAAGAATTTCAGATGCATTTTGTTTCACAACTTTGTTCCATTTCTTGCCTCCACTCCACCTATTATCCTTTATACTAACATCTCCTTATTCCCTTCTATCCATCCCATTCTGTCCATAAGACATAGGAGCAGAAGTAGGCCATTCAGCCCATCCAATTTTTTCTGCCCACTCATGAGAACATGACCGATTTGGTTTGATATTTCTCAATGCCATTTTTTCTTCTTATCCTCATAAAAATGATTAAAAATGTTTGTCTCAGCCTTGATCACATTTAACAACCCAGCCTCTATTGCTCTCTGCAGTAAAGAATTCCACAGATTCACTACTCTCTGAGAGAAGAAATTCTTCCTCATCTCTGTCTGACATGAGATTAGGCCCTTTGGTGCTAGATTGAACTAAATTAAACTGTTCCACATCGGCTGAACTTTTGCACCTGGATTGCTTCATACAAACAAATTTAATAACAAGTAATTTTCTTTCACTAACTTCTCATTTTACAAGTCTTTTCTTGTGGCCACTTCATTGAACATAGAACATTACAGCACAGTACAGGCCCTTTGGCCCTTGATGTTGCGCCAACATGTGAAAACCAATCTAAAGCCCATCTAACCTACACTTCCAATATCATCCGTACATTTATTCAAGATATTTTCCATCACTCAGTGTTGGTATATATGTGTGTGTGGTATACATTACTAAAGGGAATGGAATATCTACAGAAATTAAGAATTATTCATTATAGGAAGGACGTGTTAGCACTAGGGGGAGGTACAGAGGACGTTCACCAAGATGTTGCCTGCATTGGAGCAATTCATCTTTATGGGGCAACATGCAGAGCACTGCACAGGTATGTACACCAAGATTTTGGGTGTGCCGGTTTACACGTAAGTCACCCTCACTGTTGAGGAATGATTGGCAGAGTGGATGGACTTCTCCACAGCCCCTGATTCACCTCCGTGTCCCTTCCCAATGCGCTGTGAGAGGCAGACCCAAAGAATGACAGGGTCAGTCCCAGATCAGGGATATTTTCAGCGTCTGGATTTCTGCAAAGGAGGAGGGAAACGGGAAGCGGGTTCATTTCTGGGCCCCCACCCCACCCCTCACAGCCCCTCCACATCAATAAAAGCACACAGAATATACATCAATCAGCCAGAAAACTGAGAGAAAAACAATGCTCAAATATAGCATCATTAAGTAGATGTTCCAAAGGCAAACAATTTTGATAACATGCAGGCTTCATAGCATAATGGCATGTCATTCAGAGTACAACCTGTGAAGGGAGTCAACACATCTTTAATCTGCAAATTTTGTATTTTCTACTTATTAAGTATCTACACACGTACATATGACCTCTATCATTTCGAAGTACAAGGGCAGCAGATGCATGGGAACCTCACGATCTGGAAATTCTTCTCTAAGCCGTACTTGGAACTACAACCACTGTTTGTTCAGTAGTATTGGGAAAATATCCTGGAGCTCCTTCCCAAATAGATCTATGGTGTGCCTATACTAATGCTTACAGCAGTTCAGGAGCATATCTCACCACCATCTTTTCAAGGGCAATTAAGGATGGGTGATGAATGTTGACCGTACCAGTGAAGCCCACATCCCATGAATGAATAAAAAAAGAAACTTGTGTGTGATTTCTGTTTAACTCTGCACTGTGGAAAGATGCTCATTTCTGCCCATTTGCAGATCTACAGATGCATTGATAGCAAACCATCATTACCCTTTAATGGTGACCTATAATATGAGTCACTCCACATCAAGGAATGGGCAGAGGATGGGTTGGTGTCACTTTCATTATTGGTGAGTTGGATGCATTGGGTAATGTAGAATGCTTTGGTATTGGTGTGGAGGAGGACAGCTGGGGGAAAGAAGCTCACTAGACCTCCAAAAGCAGGAAGGCAGTGGTGCAGTGACATTGTCCCTGGGCTAGACACCCAGAGATCCAGTTCGGATCCCAGACAGTAGAACTGGAATTCAATAAAAATCTAGAATTAAAAATCTAATGATGACCACAAAACTATGCCATTTGTCAGAAAAACCCATCTGGTTCACTAATGCCCTTTAGGGAAGGAAATTTGCTGTCCTTACAACCTTATATATGACTCCAGATCCACAGCAATGTGGTTGACTCACTTGGAGGGAAATTAACAATGGACAATAAGTACCAGTGACACCCACATTCCATGAATAAAAGAGAGCCCCCACAATAACTCTTAGAAGTTATTCACAAAGGTTGGTGCAGGAATTGTTTTCCCCATCTGGAAGCCAAAAGGAAAGGGAAAAAAGTGTCCGAACAAGCAATGTCGCGGCCTGCAAAGATCAATTCTTATTCTCTTGGAGCAGCGAATAGAAATGAATTAGTCAGTAGGTTATTAGAGAAAATGCTGGAAAATCTCAGCAGGTATGGCAGCGTCTGTAAGGAGCTGACGTTTCAAATCCAAATGAACCTTGGTCAAAGCTGAGACTTTCCAGCATTTTCTCTTTTGGTTTCAGATTCCAGCATCCGCAGTAATTTGTTTTAATCAAGAGATTAATAGTAGGTTCACATTAACACTGTAATAAAGTTACTGTGAAAATCACTCGGCGCCTGTTCGGATACATTGAGGGAGAATTTAGCTTGGCCAATGCACCAAACCAACACATCTTTCAGATTCTGAGAGGAAACTGGAGCATCCAGAGGAAACCCACGCAGACACAGGGAGGAAGTGCAACACCAGGAGAAAGTGCAGACTCTACACAGATAATGATTGACCCAAGGCCAAGAATCATACCCAGGTCACTGGTGCTGTGAGGCAGCAGTGCTAACCACTGTGCCACACAAGCCATCAGTAAAAATGGATGAGGAAACTGAAGATAAATCCCAAAAGGAAAAGCAAAGAGTAAAAGCTGCAAACTATTGACGTCTTTTTGATCTCCAATATTCCTGAAAGTGAACTATTTTAAAATCAAAAACCTTTCCAAAGAATATAAACAATAAATCCAGAAAGATCAAGTTAAAGATCATGTTGCCTGGTATGGAGGGCAGGTCTTACGAAGAAAGGCTGAGGGAATTGAGGTTGTTTTCGTTAGAAAGGAGGCGGCTAAGAGGGGACCTAATCGAAACATATAAGATGATTAGAGGTTTAGATAGGGTGGACAGTGATAGCCTTTTTCCTAGGATGGAGAAAGCTAGCACGAGGGGACACAGCTTTAAATTAAGGGGTGATAGTCATAGGACGGATATCAGAGGTAGGTTCTTTACCCAAAGGGTGGTTAGGGAGTGGAATGCCCTGCCTGCGGCAGTTGTAGATGCGCCAAGTTTGGTGGCGTTTAAGAGGTTAGTTGATAAGTATATGGAAGAGAAGGGAATGGTTTAGTTTGGAGGGTCATTGCTTTTTATATTGGTCGGCGCAACATCGAAGGCCGAAGGGCCTGTTCTGCGCTGTAATGTTCTATGTTCTATGTTCTAAAGCAAAGGGAGAGAGTGGGAGAAGTCTAACTGTTGATGTGTGCAGATAGATAACTTTTAAATAGCTTGTTCGAAAAAGTAGCCTTTGATCCTGTTTGCATGAGCCAAAACATTTAACAATTTGCCACAGCTCTGTTTCACTTCTCTAAAAATACTTTGCAGTTTCTGTAACAGAGGGTCACGGAAAGTTTGCCCAGCAGGTCTCCTGTGCCTGCAGGCCCTGCTAACAATCACATGGTCCAAACAAGCCCATCACCAGCTTTCCCCCAGCCTTCCCGGCTGCTCATTTCAATTCTTCTTTAAGTGCCGTCCCGAAGACAGGAAGGAGTGAATCCATGCTACTGAGCGCAGTAAAAATACACTGTGGGAGGAAACAAGAGCATCTGGAGGAAACCCATGCAGACACGGAGAGAACATGCAGACTTTGCACAGGCAGCAGATTCCAAGTTGGGAATTGAACCAGGTCCTTGGCACTGTGAGGCGCAGTACCAACCATTGTGCCACAGTATCGGGTTGCTCTTTCAGAAATTAATATCCTTTTTTTTCTTTAGATTGACTATTAATCTTTATTTCATAAGGTTGAAGGAAAGCAGTCTGTTGTTCAACACTGTCAGCAACCAAGCCTTAAAGCTGCCTGAGCTACTTAAAATTTATTGCAATGTGGTTATTGCTGTAAAATTACAGCTTTTTGCCCATTAACATCATCTGTAAGTTAAAAGGCTGATTTTCAATTTGGAATGAAATATGCAAATTGCACTTTAATTAAAAACTAGCTGTGCTGCACTCTAACAAACTAGCTATGTTAAAGTTAACAGGCTAAAAATTCGTTAAGAAATAGTTTCTGGATGCTATGATTCATAATCTACGAAGCCTAATCACACTAAAGCTAACAGCATGCTAACTTCATCCTGCCTCCTCATTTAAATGATTGCCATGAAAAGGTCCTCAAAGATAACCTTCAGAAGCAAATGCAAGAAGGTGGGCAGGGAGATCGAGACCTGAACTCTAGCCCACAGACCCAGAATCAGTGCCACAAAGAGTGCAATGTGATGGTCAAGGTCAACAGTTGATTCTTCACAAGTCATCTGGGTGGCATGGTGGCACAGTGGTTAGCACTGCTGCCTCACAGCTCCAGGGGCTTGGGTTCGATTCCAGACTGTCAGTGTGGAGTTTGCACATTCTTTCCATGTCTGTGTGGGTTTTCATTGGATGCTCCAGTTTCCTCCCACAGTACAAAGATATACAAGGTAGGTGGATTGGCCATGCTAAATTATCCCATAGTATCCCAAGATGAGTAGGTTAGATGGATCAACCATGGGAAATGTGTGGGGTTATGGAGATAGGATAGAGCAGAGAACCTGGATGAGATACACTGTCAGAGAGTCAGCGCAGTCTCAAACAGCCAAATGGTTTCTTCTGCATTGTAGGGGTTCTACAATTCTATGATCTCATACTCACTATACCACCAACAATGCTCAATGTACCACATGTCCATCATGCCTTGCCACTCAGGATTCAGACTTAATATCCAGAAACTTCACCGCACCCTCACAGACATGCCCATTATAACAGCTTCACACTAGCTCCCACCATCCTCTCACTATTCAGATGTGGCAAGCACATGATCTGAAATCAGCATCATCAATGACAGTTTTGCCTCTCTGTTACAGGACAAGGTGTCTAGTAACCACTAGGAGCAGAGGAAAACTGGTGGGGGAATCAGGGATATTTGCAGCTGCGATTCTCTACATCCTGCGTCACAGCCCATTGCACCAGAGATTGGTGAGAACATTGAAGAAGACAGTGTGTTCCTGCCTCATGAGCCTTCCCAATTCCCAGCTCATCCTTGTGCTTCTCCATAACATGATGTGCAAGCTGCGTTTGCTATGGCCACGGACCTCTTGCTTCCAACCCACTCCCTCTTCTTCTTTCCCTGCTTTCACATGACCAAAGGCTGCTGCCTGTCCAACGACAAGAGGGGCAGAGAGTGTACAGATGAAAGGACCACATCATAGGGATTAGCGCTGCTGCCTCACAGCACTAGGGAGCCGGGTTCGATTCCGATCTTGGGTCACTGCCTGTGTGGAGTCTGCACATTCTCCCGGTGTCTGCATGGGTTTTCTCCCAAAGATGGTCAGGTTAGGTTGTTTGGCTTTGATAAATTGCCCCTCGTTGTCAGGAGATTAGTGGAATATACACATGGGGTTATGGGGATAGGGCCTGGGTGGGATTGTCGTCAGTGCAGACTTGATGGGCTGAATGTCCTCCTTCTGCACTGTAGGAATTGTATGACCAGCGCAGATACCAACGCTGTGTTTTTCTTAAAGAAGATGGAATCTGCAAGTGGTGAGTGACTGGTCACGAGTGGGCTGTGGTCAGGCCAGGGAGAAAGGTTTCAAAAGGGTTTTGCTGCAGGGAGCATAATATTTCAGCTTCCACAACATAACAGGCCACCCGCTGTCTCAGTGTTGTTCAGTGCTCCACAGTGAAAGTGGGGCTGGTGGTCCGGTTGCCATGGAGGCTCAAGTTGTTATCACCATAGCAGCCAACAGCACAGTTCAAAGAGGCTTGCAGGATCTCATAGCACCTGCAAACCGTGCTCCAACACATCACTGGGATTGCTGAGGCAATATCCCGGGAAATGGCAGAGACTCCATGGAGCACAACCCTGCCATCCTCTTTCAGGAAGCAGCATTGACACTCCTACCACTGTCACACCATCAGTGTCCTTGCTGCTGTTGTCAGCTAGTCCATACTATTGCTACACAGGCTGAGATGGTGCAATGTGAAGCCAATCTCTGAACGCACAGAGCTGTTGCAGTTATCGTCCAACGTCTTCTTCAATCTCCCACCAGCCATGCATCAGCCGCTAGGGTAGAACTGTGCAGCAACACTAGGATAGGCAAGAAGTCCCACAAGACCATGCTGAGGAACGTACAAGAGTGAATGGTTCACCTTTGGTTGTGTCAGTGAATGTGTTGCTCAATAACAAAGATATCATAGGATCCCTACACTGCAGGAGGGGGCCATTTGGCCCATTGAGTCTGAACTGACAACAATCCCACCTTGGCCCCAACCCCATAATCCATGTATTTATGCTACTCATCTCCTAAGGGTAAATTTAGCATTGCCAATCTGCCTAATCTGCATATCTTTGGGGTGTGGGAGGAAACATAAGAACCTGGAGTAAATTCACTCAGTCCCAGGGACAACCTGCAAACTCCATCCAGACAGTAACCCGAGATGGGAGTTAAACTCAGGAACTTGGTGCTGTGAGGCAGCAGTGCTAACCATTGTGCCACCATGTCACAATGTTTCTGTTGGTGTCTCTTATTGAAGGATCTGGTTGGGAGGATGATTTAATGAGCCAAAGTGATGCCATCCTTAGGAAATCAGAGTCAGCATCGATATGCAGTCTGTCCAGAGTGAAAGGATTCAGGGGAAGCCCCTTTTCTGTCCTCACCCCATCCTTCCTCCATGCAGAGCTGTTTCTCTCTACAGTCTCTGCTCTGTTTCCCTGCCATGTTGCTCACTAGAGGCATTGAAACCACTGTCCCCACATATGTTTTTATGTAGACAGACCACCAAATCCTGTGTCCTTCCTGCAAGGATGCAGTAACAGTCCCTCATCCCAGCATCTCCAGAAATGCTTCAAGTACTTCCACAGCCTTTGTAATATCAGATATTAGTATATGCCACTAGCTGAAAGAATGGCTGGTCCTTTCCCTAACTCCTCTAACAATTGAATGCATTTTCTTTAACTGATGGGTGGTGTGTTCAGATACCCTGCATGGTCCAAACTTGAGATACACACAACATGCCACCTGGTCATGGGAGGCATGTCAGCATGTGGGTGACACGGTGCTACAGTGGTTAGCACTGCTATCTCACAGTGCCAGTGACCGACTTTCGATTCTCAGCTCGGGTCACTGTCTGTGCAGAGTCTGCATGTTCTCCCCATGTCTGATCGGGTTTCCTCCGCGTATTCCAGTTTCGTCTCACAGCCTGAAAGACGTGCTTTGACCATGCTAAATTCTCCGTCAGTGGACCCGAGTGTGGCAACTAGGGGATTTTTGCAGTAACTTCATTGTAGTGTTAATGTAAATCTACTTGTGACACTAATAAATAAATTTTAAACAGATTGGCAGTTTGGTAATGCAGCCTGGTAAATTGGAAAGCTCTTGGTGTGTACAAAGCATAGACTTGTGCACATTCTGACCACTTACCATGTAGGTTGAGCAGAATCGTTGGCCACCCAGCTTGACAAGCTCCTGTCTTACAGTGAAGCAAACATTTTTCAATCAACATTTTTTTAAAAAATGAGTCTTAATTAAATTATTGTTTCCAAATGTGCCAGAAAAGTTCGGTCTATTTGATGTTCACTTAAAATTAGAAACATAATTTCAAATTTTACTTTTTTCAAGGTTTACTATTTTTCTCTCAGGCTACATACAAATGGAAACATCAGAATTCGGAATCTGTATGTAACCTGATACAAACACAAAGGACAGGATTTTCCAGTCCTTCCTGATGGTAGGATTTTCCAGTCCCGCTGATGGTGACTCCCAGCCAGGGGTGACCCAATGATAGAAGGCGCAAAAAGTCAGAAATTCTGCTGACAGCGACAGGACTGGAAGATCCTGTCGCCATCCAATGATAGGTCACCTCCACCACCCCGATAGACTTGGCCGAGTATAGGAGGGACGAGGGAGGGAGCATTCCACCCAAAAACATAGAATCATAGAATCACTGCTATGCAGAAAGGCCACTCAGTCTATCAATTGAACTGACTCTCTGAGAGAGCACCCTCCCCAAATCCTCCCCTCTGCCCTATTCCTGTTATCCTGCACATTTACAATGGCCAATCCATCTGCACATCTTGGGACTGTGGGAGGAAACTGGAGCACCCAGAGGAAATCCACACAGACATGGGAAGAATGTACAAACTCCACACAGTGTCCCAAAGCCAGAATTGAACCTGGGCCCCCGGGACACATGCAGATCTCCCAATACTCCAAACATGTGCAAGTTAGGTGAATTAACCATGCTCAAATGCCCCTTAGTGTCCTAAGAGGTGTAGGTTAGGGGGATTAGCCATGGTAAATGTGTGGGGTTATTGGGAAAGGACGAAAGGTAAGATGCTCTTTCAGAGAGTCGGTGCAGACTCAATGGGCCAGATGGCCTCTTTCTGCACTGTAGGGATTCAGTTCTAACCACAGTGCCATCGTACCCCCCTTGTGGCATTGATACACGTATCAATACTTGGATAGAAAATGCATACATACGCTTACAAGTAATTACAAACCTATTCAAACGTGAACATGCTCTGGTAGAAGAAGAGAGCTATTTTGTGACTGGACATATATTGAAAGAAAGGAACTGTTCATTCAGCAAAGAACACGCAAGGGTGCATTTAACTCAATCACACAAACAACACCCTGTAGGTGGGTAAATAAATGATTAGTGGACAGCAATGAATTTGGACTACAAAAACTGGCCCAAATGGAATGAAATAATTGAGTGTGTGTTGAATTCCATTCGTTGATCTCTGCAGTATTATGTTTACTTGTAAGTAAGACATCTTCATCGACTTTGAACTTAATTCATAGCAGCAGCAGCCAGATTCGTCACAAAGTAAACAATGAGAACTCTACAATTTCCTTTGCAGGAGACACTGGTCTACACACCAATGTTAATGGCCAAGATTACTGATCTCGTCTTAGACCTCATTTATGAAGTTACAGTTATGCAATAGATCATCCAAATCTGATTTGATTTCATCTTCCACTTATGAAATATTTAATCCCATGGGCTTTCTCTGAGACAATCTGACTAAGCTACAGTAGGAAGAAAATGGGTGGTTGCCACAGCAGATTTGCTGCAGACATCCTGATGTGCCAGGAGCTTTGCACCGGGTAAGGCAGATGAAACTAAGGTAATATAAATGTTTTGTTTAAACTAACAGATCAGGAAGAAAACAGCAATCAGAAAGAAAATTATTCAAGTACAGAAGTGTGAAAAGCCTTTGGCTACATTTTTAAACATCCTAAATAATTAGAACTCTACCTTAGAAAGGATTATAACAAGTTATATTTTTCAAAACACAACTGTTAACACAGATGATAAAAGCAAAACTATATAAATGCAGCTTGTCGGAAGTCCCATAAGAAGCAACTTTCAGCTACAAGCATAATTTTTTGCTAAGCTTTTTTATGTTAGGCATAGATACAATTGGATCCAAATATCAAAATATCTTCAATGGTGTTACTACCAACTCATTCTGCCTGGAGGAACTGAAGACAGGATTGCCAAATCTCCGCTCTTTTCCAGGCCAGGAATTTAAATTCATCTCTATGACACTACAAATAAACCTGGAGAAAAATGTTGAGACATCATGGGTTGTGGGCGGGGGAGGGAGGGGGCAGGGAATTGCGTCTTCTTCCAACTTTCTTTGAATACTTTTGGATTATTAGTTACAAAATATAATACAGATGTGTAAAACATCTTCTGGTTGGGAACATGAGGTCAGGGACATAGCCAAGCAGAGCTGGCAACACTGAGGAGAGGATTTGTTGGAACAAATTGGCAAAAGTCACTAGTACACCTGACAAGAAGATCCATTTTCCAGTGATGTTTTGCAATGTAACTCAACACAATAATTTAAGTTTTAGTTTATTTATTAGTGCTATAAGTAGGCTTACATTAATACTGTTGTGAATTTACTGTGAAAATTCCATAGTTGCCACACTCTGGCGCCTGTTCGGGAACACTGAGGTAGAATTTAGCACAGCCAATGCACCTAACCAGTATGTTTTTTGGACTGTGGGAGCATCCCGAGGTAACCCGTGCAGACACGAGGAGAACCTACACAAACAATGACCCAAGCCAGGTCTCTGATGCTGTGAGGCAGCAGTGCTAACCACTGTGCCACCCTATAATAGCAAATCAAGGATGAAATAAGTTTATGTTAATGGAGTGTGCATTAATTTTTACTCTGCAGTTGCCTTTTCAGAGCAAGCAGGTATAACAGCATCTTAATGCACCGAGTGTTTTCTTGTTAAGGGCTCACCGAAGGGAAACTGGTAAAAGCCCTTTATTGCCATTTAATTTCCACAGCATGAAACAGGAGGTATGTCAGTCTGACAAAGCCAGGAGATTTTGGCAGAGAGGAAACTCGGACCGAGTTCAAGGAATTTTGAAATGGAAAACTTGACTGAGCATTGGAACACCATTCTTGTTGAGATGATTACTACCTGGCACTTAACCATCATGAAAGTTACCTGCCATTTGTTGACTTAGGCCTGAATATTGCCCGACTACTGGTTGGCATGACCTAATTGGCTCAAGTCATTGCCCTGTCAACAGCAAGGACCCAATGCAGCAATGATTACCTTCCTAAGTAAAACCACCAGTTGTCTCCATTAGTTAAAACACTAGCCAATGATGGATTTTACACTTAAGATCAGGTTTTCTAGGGTTTCTTGCTGCAAGACAAAGTTGCATGTTGCTGGGATGTGAAGAGCAGCCAGTCTCACCCCCCTTTCTCATTTCTAAAGATTGTTGGTTTTTGGTATCACGTAACAGATGGGATTTTCCAGCCACGCTCGCCTCTAAACCGGAAAATCCCGGTCCGCGGCCAACGGACCTTTGCATGTTTCATTCCCCCCGTCTGCTGCGATTCCCGTGCTGTGCGGGACAGGAAAACGTCCCCCAACATGTCTGCTGCATGCGATGCCATGTAATATGCAACCAGGTTTTTTTCTGTCCTGCAGCATTCTTCCCTTTGCAGAAAGTTCTGTTTTTGGAAAATAAAGATTTCACCTGAGATTTCTTGTGAGTCAGCTTGTAGCACACACTCACGGGCTCACCTCGAAACAAACCAAGGCCGAGTCTTCTTGTGGGCATGGGGGGTTGTGGGTAGAGGCTGTCTAACTACTGTCCCATCTTTAGTCCAGCAACAAATTTGTCCAGGCAACCTGTGGCAAGCCAAATGCTAAATACCTTTCTGTGCACCCATTGCTGCTTGAGGCTGTGCTGGTAGCAGCCACCAATCACTGTAAACAGTGTCCACTGTGCATAACAGTATCTCTGAATACTTTTCTAATAGATGTCTCTCAGTTTTTTCCCAAAGACTTTGAAGTTAGGCTTTAGCATGTCATAATTTTTAGATACTACTGCCCCTCCACCTATAGGGATGGCACAGTGACACTGCTGCCTTACAGTGCCAGAGACCTGCATTCAATTCTGGCCTCGGGTCACTGTCTGTGTGGAATTTATATGTTCACTCTGTGTCTGCGTGGATTTGCTCTGGGTGCTCCAATTTCCGCCCAGAGTCCAAAGATGTGCAGATTAGGTTGATTGGCCATGCTAAATTGACTCTGGTGTCGGGGGGATTAGCAAGGTAAATCTGTGGAGTTATGGAAATAGGGTCAGGTGAGATTGTGGTTAGTGCAGACTTGATGAGCTGAATGGCCTCCTTCTGCACTGTAGGGATTCTATTCCACGATTCCTGAGAGATTCTCCAACTTTGATCATGATATGCATAGCTATGATTGTGTCTGTTAAGGATACCAGCGTGACATCATTAGAAGGGAAACATGTCATCTGATCCATTCTTAGTTTTACTTTTGCTTTGAGCAAAATGCACACACACACACACACACACACACACACACACACACACACACACACACACACACACACACACACACACACACACACACACACACACCTGATGCCTTAAGTTTTGTACTGATGACTAATGTATAACCGTTCTCATGTACCTGGTCTTAATAAATGAACTCACAATGCATTTACTCAATCCCTTATGAGCGAATGGTACCTTATACGTTGTCCAAAAATAAGTTCAAGATATCATTAAAATAACAAGACATAGAGATCAGCAATAGTCAGACAGGTCAAACGCAAAATTATGTATAGGTTCACTAATGTCCTTGCGGGAAAGAAATCTGCCATCCTTATTTGGTCTGGCCTACATGTGACTCCAGAGCCACAGCAATGTGGTAAACTCTCAACTGTGCTCCAAGGGCAACTAGGGATGGGCAATAAATGTTGGCCTGCCAGTGGTGCCCATGTCCCACGATTGAATAAAAAGAAGAAACATGGTGATCAGGCTTAGATTGTGCTACATGGCATAAGAAAACCCTTATTTTGATCAGATCGCAACAAAGTCACAGCATTGCAGAGTGTTGAAAGCATGGCATTGATGCAGTGAAGAAAAGCCTTAGACACACAGCCACAACCCCCGATGGCCAGCGTAGTCCCCCCCCCCACCTCTTCCATGGCCAATTCAGCTCTGACCCCTAATCCCCGATGGCCAGCCTGACACCTCACCTTTATGACCAGGCCCGAACCCCTCTCCTATGGCCAACCACAATCACCCTCCTCCCTCCTCCTTTTTCCATTGATCCAGGCTGGCAGCTGTTTCCCCCCCTACCATTAATTCTCCTCCCACTAGGCCCCGCCCCAATGTGCCCCACTTCTTCTGGCTGGTGGACAATGCCAGGGTGCTCAACAGGCAGTGCCAATTTTCCCCTCAGACAGTGCCAGGGTGCCAGACTGGCACTGCCCAAGAGCAGTCCTCTTGTCCCTGACCTCTGGGGCGGGGGTGGGGGGGTGGGGGGTGGGGGGGCCTCAATGAACTCAGAGCCCACATCAGCGGCGTGAGTTTGCGTGTTCCCCCTTAGTGTGGAGCAGTTTTAAACCCAGCTGGTGGGGGGAGGGGGACGCTAGTGGGCCAAGAGAATAATGTCCCATTCCCACTAATCATATGTCAATTTCAATGACATTTCCATATGATAATCAGCACGGAGCTGATTGCACTGAAAAAAAAGCACATGGGAGACTCTCAACTGATGTCCAGTGAACCTCATGAAAGGTAGCCCGCCCCCTCCCAACCACTGTTGTCTTCTAGCCAGATTGTCTATTAGCCAGGTTTGACCATTAACATTGAAATTATCATCAGGAGGTGCTAGGTACATTAAGAGTATTTAACAAGTCAGCACAAAAATTGATTCCACACGGAGTTCTTACCCATCCTTTGTCCAAAATCGCATATGACTTCACTCATGCCCAAGGCACTAACATCATCAACAGCAATGACTTTATCCAATCCCTCATCATTCGCTAGTTACAAAATAAATCCATCACAACTTTCATGAGCACTCTAAATGCTATCTTCAATTTATTTGTTGTGCCTTCAGAGGTCAGTCCACATTTCGGAATGTGTGAGAGAAGTGGAATGTTGATCAAACTATTTCTCCTCATTACCTCAATGTAATAGCCCAGATGAACAAATGATTCACACTGTGAAATCTCTCATTCCCAAATATAGACAGCCTAAACAAGGTCCATACATTGTGATGTTACACCTGGGAAAATCACCTTTAAATAGAATCATAGAAACCATACAGTGCAGAAAGAGGCCATTTGGCCCATCGAGTCTGCACCAAACACAATCCCACCTGGTCTTACCTCATATCGCTACATATTTATCTGCTAACCCTTCTAACCTACACATCTCAGGACACTAAGGGGCAATTATTAGCATGGCCAATCAATCTAATCCGCACATCTTTGGACTGTGGGAGGAAACTGGAGCATCCGGAGGAAATCCACACAGACACGAGGAGAATGTGAAACTCCACACAGGCAGTGACCCAAGCCAGGAGTCGAACCCGGGTCCATGGAGCTGTGAAGCAGCAATGCTAACCATTGTGCTACCATGCCATCCTAATAGAACTGTTCCGTCTCTGGCAGTACTCATGTTTGGCAATCATACCAATTTATCTACACTTACCATTTCGACTCTCAGAAACATTGAGAACAACTTATAAAACTGGAAGACCAAGGTGTAGAATTGCCAAGCTTGCAGTTTGGACAATATGTTAACAACAAAAGATATATGGCAATCAGGTAAAATGGCAAGGATTTGTTCAAAACCAAGATCCTACAAAGTCATTTCACACAGAGTCAAAACAGTGAGACCTAACCAAAGGCAAATCAGATCCATTTCAGCTCTTCAACCACTGTACAGTCAGACTGTGTCTAGGACAAGATCCCAAATGGAACCAGAAACAATATCCAGGAATGACAATTCCACAGATCATTGCCAGTAGTTAAAGACACCTCCAGACAAGGCTATCATCACAAAATCAGACTGTCCCCCATCAATTCATCGGTTCTGTACACTTCCAAGATGCTAACTAAAATCACAAATATACATTGTAAATAGTTTTCTTTCTTTGAATGGATGTAAAACTTTCTTGTTAGTATCGTGGTCAGTATCCCTGCCTATCATATGGATAACTGCAGTTCAATTCCCATCGAGGAATGTATCTCAATTTTAATATGTCAGCTTCCAACATTATATTCTGCAACTTCCCCTTTCCATCTCCCCGATGTATTTTATGAGCAGTATGTTTTATCCATATAGCTCACAAGAAACAATACTTTTCATTGAATCCCAATAGATGCGACATTAATAAATCAAATCAAAAGAGTATTTTTAAGAAGAAAAATGGATGTTGTAAAATGTTTTTTTCAGGTAAATCAACATATTATCATGTCATGTGATCCAGTTTTAGTTTCCTTTTGCTTTAAGCAAAGCACACACACAACAGCTCTGATGTTTTCAAACTTTACACCTCTGGATAACTGTTCTCATGTATTTAGTTTTAATAAATGAATAGTAAGTAGTCTCACATCACCAGGTTAAAGTCCAACAGGTTTATCTGGTAGCATGAACTTTTGGAGTGCTGCTCCTTCATCATGTGAATCGGGTTGATGAAGGAGCAATGCTCCAAAAGCTTGTGCTACCAAATAAATCTGTTGGATTTTAACTGGTTGTTGTGCCAGACTACTTACTGTGCCTACTCCAGTCCAGTGCTGGCAACTCCACATCATTAATCTCTCTTCGGCCGTCCATCGATTTCAATGTTGACTGTGTTGGAAGTTTAGATTCTGCAGGCACGTTGGTGTGTTATAAGGCCTGCATTGGATCGGCATTGTCTCCCGCATCGGTGGCAACTGTGATTTGTCTGATTGGTAACAAAATGTCTGCGTTCATGGTCTGCTTCATATTTCATAAATCATTAATAAATGAATGCACAATGTGTTTACCAATCCCTTATGAGTGATTAGTGCCTTGTGCATTGTATAATAAATAAGATCATTGTTTAATATCTTTAAAATAACGCAACAGTAATGCCCTGTGCAGATGCAATATTCTCACATTCTAGCCCGCAGGGTTGAGGACCCTGATACACAACAACTTTGTGGCTGCATTAATACCTTACGAAATGTCCTGAGTTGTTCACATTAGCTGGGTAACTGAACTTGTTCAGTTCAGGACCCTCTTTTTCTTCAGTGTCTATATGAGGCTGGATTCATGAAATAGCTTCTTTAGAAAAAAGATGATAGGGAACTTTTGTTCTAGTATCACCACCTTTGCCTGCAAAAGTAAAACACAATTGTCTGGTCTTTATCCCATGGCTGAAAAACAATTGCTAGATAATCTGCAGTGCACTAAGAATTATGCTGATGACCAATCTAAAATTACCAGGCGGGCTCAGAGTGTCACACATTTATATGTACTGGAAATTACATATATTAATATACATGGCCCTGCTTTTAGCAGTCAGAAAGGACAGGTACATACATTGTGCCTAAACAAAATAACTGACAGTCATTCGCTGGTTCATTCCTCAGGTCACTGCTTTGACCAGAATCAAGCTGCCTATTTTAAATTTCAAACCATTCTTAGAAGTTAACTGTTGATCACTATCAACTAGTGCACTTGCCACGGCAACTTCTGCACCAATCAGAGTCCACTTAATCAATCAACACTCTCTTTCCATACCATATAAATCAGTTGGTTTTCCTTCCACTGTGTGTTGCAAAATCCTGATGAGTGCAGGTCAAAAAATTTCTCTGTTCTTTAGCAGTGCTCAAATTCATCACTGCCAAATGCCTATCATTGTTGTATTGCTCTTTGTGGAAGCTTGCTGTGTGCTAATTGGCTATTGTGTGCTTTCTATATTACGACATTTCCAACCTATTCTATTGAGTGCAAAATGCTTTGGAATTCTCTGAAGTCATGAAAGGTGCAGTTTAATTACAATCCCGTCTTTCATTCTTTCAGGCTGATCTGTACCTCAACTCTATTTACCCTCCTTTTCTCTCACTGATATCCTCCTTATGCTACCAAACTCTATCTTGAAGATTAGTCCAACTATCACGGCATTTTTGTGAAGGCCATTGGTATCTATATGTCAGTGGCACTAAAAACAAACTAAAGTGCATTAAATCTAGATATTTTCTGCAGAGAATACAACAAATATTGCTTTAAAAGAGATCTACCAAATAATAATGATGCCAACATCCCAATGTTACCTTGTGTAGGGACAGTGGATTAAAATATGAAAACTAGTGCTAGGTGAAGTCTGAGAAGACAATTAAATGGCATATTTTTGTAAGTTGTATCTAATTTTTAATCCGTAACTTTTCCCATCTGCAACTATTCATATTTCAGGTTTCATAGTCTGCAATAATATTTCTCTAGTATCCCCACTGCCTTTCATAAAACTCCATTTAAATCAGTTAATGAGATGAATGTTGCCTTAATAGTCATCAGTAAACTTGTTCAGGCAAACATTGATCCACACCCGAAACCTCCTTACAGCAAGAGTCTGACTAATGGTGTATAATTAGGGTTGATTTTACAACTCTGCATCTCATGCAATTTACATGTGATCCCAGTGATTCCACTGGGATAAATATGCATAAATATGCATATTTATAAATATAAAATAAAATTCATACAAATCTTAACAACATATCAAAATAGAGGTTTTGTTTCAATTGATCGTATATTTCCAGAGGGTTTTACTGTTTGAGGATGGTTTACACCATTAATTCCTCTAACCTGTGTATCCTGGGACACTACGGGAAAATTTAGCATAGTCAATCCACCTAAGCAGTCCATCTTTAGACACTAGGGCAATTTAGCAAAGCCAATCCACATAACCTGTCAATTACCTCTGATATCTGGTAGGTCAACCTACCTCTGATATCCATCCTATAACTATCACCCCTTAATTTAAAGCTGTGTCCCCTCGTGCTAGCTTTCTCCATCCTAGGAAAAAGGCTATCACTGTCCACCCTATCTAAACCTCTAATCATCTTATATGTTTCGATTAGGTCCCCTCTTAGCCGCCTCCTTTCTAACGAAAACAACCTCAAATCCCTCATCCTCTCTTCATAAGACCTGCCCTCCATACCAGGCAACATCCTGGTAAACCTCCTCTGTACCCTCTCCAATGCCTCCACATCTTTCTTATAATGTGGGGACCAGAACTGCACACAATACTCCAAGTGCGGCCGCACTAGAGTTTTGTACAGTTGCAACATGACGTTGCGGCTCCGAAATTCAATCCCCCTACCAATAAAAGCTAAGACTCCATATGCCTTCTTAATAACCTTATCGACTTGACTGCCTACTTTCAGGGATCTATGCACATATACACCAAGATCCCTCTGTTCATCAACACTATTAAGAATCCTACCATTAGCCCTATACTCTACGCATTTATTATTCCTGCCAAAGTGCATTACCTCACACTTTTCCACATTAAACTCCATTTGCCACCTCTCGGCCCAGCTCTGCAACTTGTCCAAGACCCTCTGCAAACTATAACACCCCTCTTCACTGTCTACCACTCCACCGACTTTAGTGTCATCTGCAAATTTACTAATCCATCCCTCAATACTCTCATCCAGATCATTTATAAAAATTACAAACAGCAGGGGCCCCAAAACAGACCCCTGAGGTACACCACTTGTCACCGAACTCCACGATGAATATCTCCCATCAACCACCACCCTCTGTCTTCTATCTGCTAGCCAATTCCTAACCCAATTAGCTAAATCACCCTCTATCCCATACCTCTGCATTTTCTGCAGAAGTCTTCCATGGGCCACCTTATCAAACGCCTTACTAAAGTCCATATATACCACATCAACCGCCTTACCCCATCCACCTCTTTGGTCACTTTTTCAAAAAACTCAATGAGGTAAGTAAGGCACGACCGACCCTTCACAAAACCATGCTGACTATCCCCAATCAATTCATTTCTCTCTAAATAACTATAAATCCTATCCCTAATAATTCTCTCCAATACTTTGCCCACAAAGTATTGTGAGAAGTTGTTTCCAGAAATCAGTACATTTTCTCCAAGTGACTGATGGAGAATGACAGATTGTTCCTGACTGTTCCTGTCCTCTCTCTTTATTGTGTTTAAAATTCTGCTGGTGTTTCAGGAACTCTGTGAGCATCTCACTCCCACACCTTCGGTATTGCTGGCTGAATCTCTGCTTGAGAAGATGCATGATTTTCTGACTTTAACGTTCTTATATTCTGCTGTCTGGGTCAGTTTGCAAATGGAGATGATTCTCTTTCTCTACTGTGATTTCTGATGCACAGGAGAATCTGTGAGCAAATACTTCTCTTAATTACATCATATGATTTATGAGAAAAAAGTCTCCTTTCTCATTCTGTGTAATCAATTGTCCTGTTATGCTTGCTGTTTCTTTCTATCCATTACTAATAGTTTAATCTAAAATGCCCACATTATTCTACATACTAACCGAAAAGTAAACTAACCAAAGGTACAAAATTGAGTGTGTACCGGGCTTGTGTTCTCAGAACCCTCGTCTACGGTGGTGAGGTGTGGACAGCTTACACAAGTCAAGAAAAGTGGTTGAACAGCATGCACATCTATTGTCATCATTGGCTGGAGTGCTGAGTATGGAATTACAGCAGTGTGCGTGAATCCCCAGTATGTTTGCCCTCCTGAGATAGTGACAACTCAATTGGTTGGGTCATATGAACCAAATGGATAATGGCCACACCTTCAATGACATACTCTATGGCAAGCTTGTTATCAATATGAGAGGAACAGGCCATCCTCACCTGTGATACCAGGATGTCTACACTCAAGACTTCAAGTTGACCAGGATTGGAGACAATGCATGGGAAGTCCTTGCTGCTGACCACACTGCCTAGAGACAAAAATTTGGAATTAAAAATTGCAGTTTTATAGAACCATGGTTAGGTCACGCTTGGAATATAGTCTTCAATTCTGGTTGCCACACTAGCAGAAGGATGTGGAGGCTTTGGACAGGGTATAGAAAAGATCTATCAGGGTGATGCCTGATATGCAGGGCATTAGCTATGAGGATGGAGAAACTTGGTGTATTCTCACTGGAATGGCAGAGGTTGAAGGGCAACCTTATAGAAGTCTACAAGATTATGACGGACACGGATGGAATGGATAGTCTGTTTTTTTCCCAGGTTGAAGAATCAATTACTAGGAGACATTGGTTTAAGATGCGAGGGGCAAGGTTTAAAGGAGATTTATTTTACACAGAGGGTGGTGGATGCCTGGAATTCGTTGCCGAGGGAGGTAATGGAAGCAGATACAATAGTGAGTTTTAAGGAGCGTCTGGACAAATACATGAATAGGATGGGAATAGAGGGATATGGTCCCCAGAAGAATAGGGGAGTTTTGGTTCAAATGGGCAGCATGGTCGGTGTAGGCTTGGAGGGCTGAAAGGCCTGTTCCTGTGCTGCAATTTTCTTTGTTTTTTTTTCTTGAGTGGTCATGTAGGGTGTGAAAAAAAAGCAGAGCACAAGAGAAATAACCAGGTGGTAAGAAAAAGAAGGCCTGGCAGTCAATCTCAGGCCAAGGCTGTTCTTTTGTGCCAGCTGCAGAAGGTACTGGTACTCACAAATCAACTTCTACAGCCACAACCAATGATATTCAATCCAAAAGTGACGTACATCGTGGCAGCGATCGACCATCTCCCGAGATGGACAGATGCTAGTACAATACAGTTCTACATTGCAGACTTCATGGGTGTTCAATCAGAGTACGCACTCAAAATCCCTAAAGTTTGAATAGAAACATGAGAGTTAGCAGCACCTGTAATACATAAAATTAAAAATGAAATTGAATCAGTTGCAGAATCACATCCTGACTGAGACCGTTGCTTACTTTAAATATCTATTATTTTTTTCAGCTCATCTAGTTCAGATAATTGCAGTCTTCAATGAAATAAATTGACAAATAAACACGCAAGAGCTCAGGGAACTCATCTGGCAGTGGATAACATGAGCCATTTTTATGTCTAGGAAAATATCAAGGTTTCGAATCAAACCATTGCACTAAGTCCCTGCAAGGCATCTGTCAACCCTGTAAATAATTACCAAGCAAAGATGTATCTGGATGATTGGAATCATGCCCTTTTTTTCACCTTAGTGCTTCCTTCTTCACCGCTTTCATCCACACATCCCTCCATCAGCAGTTGCTTTCCATCAGTGCTGCATTCTGACAAATTATTTTTGCGAGCTCAGTAAATATTCCATTGCATTTTTGGAGCTGCAAGCTTGCCCACTAAGTGCCAAAGCACCAGCATGGGGAAGGGCTGGTCTGATGTACCATCCCAAAAGAAAGGACAGCACGGTGGTACAGTGTTTAGCACTGCTGTCTCACAGCGCCAGGGGCTCAGGTTCAATTTCGGCCTCGGGTCAGTGACTGTGTGGAGTTTGCACTTTCTCCCCATGTCTGTGTGGGTTTCCTCCGGGTGCTCCTGTTTACTCCCACACCCCAAAGGTGTGCAGGTTAGGTGGATTGGCCATGCTAAGTTGACCCTTAGTGTCAGGGGGATTAACAGGGTAAATAAGAGTTCTGGAAAAATAGAGATCTGCATAGGATTGTGGTCAGTACAGACTCAATGGACCTCCTTCTGCACTGTAGGGATTCTATGAAAAAAATAAATTAAAACTGAAGAGTGAAGCCCAAGTGCTGTGCAAGGAAGAAAATAGGTGAGTCACATTTTAAGAAAACTATTTTTGACATTTCATCCTTCTTGTCATTCAGAGTGTCCTAGGGTCAGAAAAACAAGGTGTAGACCCCGTGTTATTTTACAGACTGGTACTCTATATAGCAGCAACTGTGTTGCTTTCTCCAGTGAATCTTGAAGATGATTCTGCTGTAGCAACTATTGTCAATAGTAACAAGAAACAAAACAGTGACCTCTGTTGTTGGAAAATAATGATACAATGCTACGCCGGGCATTTTGCAGTAGTTTATTAGCATTCCATAATGCAACTGAACCCCAAAACTATTCACAGTAAACGTAGCGTGTTGAAAAACTCGGAATCTCTACAGGCCTTCTACCTGTGTAATCCCCCACATTTCCCATAGCTAATCCACCTAACCTACACATTTTGAGACAGTAAAGGGCAATTTGCCACGGCCAACACCTAACCAGTACATCTTTGGACTATGGGAGGAAACCTAGGTATCAGGAGGAAAGCCACACAGACACGGGGAGAACGTGCAAACTCCACACAGTCAGCTGAGACTGGAATTGAATCCGGTTCCCTGGCACTGTGAGGCAGCAGTGCTAATCCCTGCATTACCGTGCTAGGTTTGAAAACTGCACTAAATATAGAGCAAAGCTTTCCCATTGTCACTTGTACTGAAAATCGGATTCCAGAATTTCCTGACATTGCTTCAAACTCCATTTCAGTGTCAGAACTTTCCAATTTTGTTTCAGTATTTGTACAGTCAGGACAAGTGGAGTGTGGCCCACTAGCTGTGCTGCCGGCTTTTCCCAACCTATCTCTAGGCGTTGTGAAAAAAGTGAAGGGAAGGCTCCTGCAACTGCAGGCTGGTGGGGTGGGTTCTGATTGAGCCTGTACTGCCAGCAACTGAAGCTCTGGAATGAAAAGGATGGCACGGTGGCACCGACTCTCTCAGTGCCACGATGCTAGGTTTGATTCCAACCTTGGGTGACTGTCTGTGTGGGGTTTGCACATTCTCTCCATGTCTGTGTAGGTTTCCTCTGGGCACTCCAGTTTCCTCCGACACTCCAAAGGTGTGCAGGTTAGGTTGATTGGTCGTGCTAAATTGCCCCTTAGTGTCCCAGGATATTTTGGTTGGATGGACTGGCCATGCTAAATTGCACCTTAGTATCCCGGGATATGTAGGTTAGGGGCATTGGCCATGCTAAATTGCCCCTTAGTTCCACTGAATATGTAAGTTAGGGTTGTTGGCCATGTTAAATTGCCCCATAGTTTCCCGGGATGTGTAGGTTGGATGGATTGGCCATGCTAAGTTGCCCTTTAATATCCCGGGATGTGTCAGTTAGGGGCATTGACCATGCTAAATTGCCCCTTAGTGTCCCGAGATGTGTAGGTTGGGAGGATTGGCCTGATAAATGTACAGGTTCACAGGAATAGGGTGGGATGGGGTTGGGGTTGGGGTTGCAGATCAAGCTTTTTCAGAGAGTCGGTGCAGACTCAATTGGCCAAATGGCTTCCTTCTGCACTGTAAGGATTCTATGACAGTAAAAAAGATAAAAATTGAAAAAAAAGCACCCCCTCCACCCCAGCCCCCACCACAGAATCCTTCCTCCACTATGGACATGGAACCTTGGCATCATCCCTCAGAACGCCCTCCCTTGGCTCAGCTCCCAGGGCAGGACCCTTTGAACCCTGGGAGCTGTACTTAACTGTGTGCCTTGGGCTCCTTCTATTAAACAGGTACACATTATTGGTGACTTGCCGTAATTCGGCAAACCGAGATGAATGGACATATTGGGGGAGGCTATTCATTTGATCTGCATTGATAACTCAATGTGAGTATAGATTCTGACCCCTGTTACCTTATTGAGGAGGGGGAGGTGCAAGAACAATTGAGCAGGGAAATCCCACCGGCGGAAAATCTGTTTTGGGATTCTGCTTGATTCTCCAGCATTCTCATCCAACAAGAACGAGGACGGAAATCACCCCCCCCTCCCCCCCAACCCTGAAATCCTTAGTGTTGTAATGGAGAAGTGTTGTGATGAGATATTAAACCATCTCCCGGCTTATAAATGGACATTATATGTTCAAAGAAAAATGGTGACTCCTCCCTGTGTCCTAGCTAACCAATGTCACTAAAAAAAATTGTTTTTTAATTAATTCATGGCACATGGGTGTTTCTGGCTGAGCCACCATTTATTGCCCATCCCTAGTTGCCCTTGAATTGAGTGGCTCGCTCGGACATTTTAGAGGGTGGTTGAGAGTCAACCGCATTGCTGTGACTCTGGAGTCACATGTAGGCCAGAGCAGGTAAGGATGGCAGGTTTCTTTCTCTACAGGGCATTAGTGAGCCACCCCTCACCTCACCATATCTGAAGGCTCATATTATGCAGAAAATGGCTGCAATATTTGTCCACATAAAAGCAATCAAAGCAATTCATTGCATGCACTTGCCTTGAGACATTCATGAGTGCCATGAAAAGATGCCAAGTCTGTCTTTCATTTCAGTTACTTACTAACAGTGAATCTTCCTGAAACATGGAACATAGAACATTACAGCGCAGAACAGGTCCTTTGGCTTTCGATGTTGCGCCGACCATTATAAAAAGCAATGACCCTCTAACCTAAACCATTCCCTTTTCATCCATAAACTTATCTACTAACCTCTTAAACGCCACCAAACTTGACGCATCTACAACTGCAGCAGGCAGGGCATTCCATACCCTTACCACCCTCTGGGTAAAGAACCTACCTCTGACATCCGTCCTATAACTACCACCCCTTAATTTAAAGCTATGTCCCCTCGTGCTAGCTTTCTCCATCCTAGGAAAAAGGCTATCACTGTCCACCCTATCTAAACCTCTAATCATCTTATATGTTTCAATAGGTCTCCTCTTAGCCGCCTTCTTTCTAACGAAAACAACCTCAAATCCCTCAGCCTCTCTTCATAAGACCTGCCCTCCATACCAGGCAACATCCTGGTAAACCTCCTCTGTAACCTCTCCAATGCCTCCATATCTTTCTTATAATGCAGGGACCAGAACTGTACACAATACTCCAAGTGCGGCCACACTAGGGCCTAACTATCGATGGGAGCTTCAGCTCCAGTGTACGGTTTACAGGTATGTTAATTGGGTTCACTGAACTGTTGGAAGCTAGCCAATCTCAACCTGAGTTAACAGAGTGAATTGCCAACCTGGAACAGCTTTATAGGAAGAGGCAATGTATTTACAATTGCTTTGAGAATTTTCATGACGATATCCATTAATATCGAGAGATCAGCATGGGCTTAGAGGGCTGAAGGGCCTGTTCCTGTGCTGTACTGTTCTTTGTCCTTCTCTGTTCTTTGTATTTCTGTAATGGGCATAACTTTGTATATAAAACAGGATCCTTTGATTTGTTACCAACCTATAGGCTCTGATAGTCATTTTGAGTGGTGTGAGTTCTCCTTTGGATCAGTACTGTTCAGCTGTGGTAAAGTGAGGGGATCAGATTGCCAATTAGAGGGGCTGGACTCAAACAGCAGCCTTAATTCAGTTACCCTCCATTAGTTCAATCATTTCTCAGCTCACTTACCGAGGAGATAACCTCAGGATGGAAGGTTCCTCACAGCAGTCGGGTGGGGGGGGGGGAGGAAATCTTAGAACTGAAATTTGTCCCCATACCACCCGCCCTCCCCAAATAAATTACATCTGGCACGGGTGTAACATCACTGGGAGCTTCCATGAGAAAACATCTGTGCCCCCACACCATGCAGTCAGGAAAGAAGGACATGTGGAGTTGGAGATGCAGAAAGAGATTCATAAAGCTGAAAATATTAAGAAGGAATAAAAAGCAGCCACTTTATTAATGTTAAAAAAAAATTACATTAGCTGACCATCTCCTCCTCCCTGTTAGGCTGGGATAAGATTTCCTTAGCTGTTGTGTATAACAGTCACAAACCTGTACTTTTTTAAATGAGGTTTGGATTTCATTGCACATGGTATACAGGGGAAATCCTCCCCCAGTGAATTACATTGTTTGGTTTGCTTAAATGAAAGGCAGTGCCTGAAAAATAAAAGCTACGTCTATATTACACTATAAATGTACAGTTTATTCCAGAAGTGAGGAAGGGACAATAAAATCGCCATGCAAGATTCAAGCTCACAAAAACCTCTTTGTATCCAGCGTTTAATTTGAATTGTTAAAAATGCAGAAAAAAATTTACAATCAGAATTTAATTTAGAACATTCATGTCGGAGGTAAATACAAGAATAATCTGGAAACCGGCTTCTAGGAACTGATTTCTGGTTATATCGTTGTTTTGCACAGATATCCTGTGTGTATTACTTGTTGCAAAATTTAAGCCTGTTTATAAAGAGTGGATTTCACTAGTCACTGTGCAAAAGAGATCTTCCCCCTGTGGATTTTGGGAGAGAGGTCATTTTTTCTTTCCCCACTGGCTTAGCTGTGTTTCATTTCAAAAGGGTTTATCATCTATAAAAAGCCTGAGTGCAACTGCTCAGATGGAGCAGACATCCACTTGCTTAGCATCCTGTTCAGTTTTCTGCTCGGATTTTGCACTAATGCACTTTTGTACTGATCTTTTATTCTTGTTGTAGGTTTTTAAAATTTCATTTTAACTCTTTTAAACTCTCTACCAATGCTCTTCTCTGCTGCCATCAGACTTTTGAATGAACCTACCTCACATTAAGCTAAATTTCTCTACACCCTAGTTATGACTCTAACATTACATTCTGCACCGTCTCATTTCCTTCTCTATGAACAGTGTGTTGTGTCCTCTTGGCGTGCAAGAAACAATACTTTTCACTGTATACTAAGACATGTGATGATAATAAATCAAATCAAATGTGAGAAGTGCATTTGGACAGTTTGTAGCTAATCCTGTTCAAACTGGGCTCTATGATATCACTTTGATGGTCAGCTCACACCAGACAGAGGCACACTTGTCTCGGAAAACTGGCCACACTGGCTCCAGGGCACCAAGTAGCCAGTGGTAAGATATGTCACAAACACCTGGAGATAACATAGCCATAAACCTGATGCTGCCAGCAATATTGGCCAGCAACCACCCTGAATTCTTACAAAATCATTGCTTCCAATTACAAAGACGTTTGGTTATTTATTTATTACCAATGTCTCAAGTAGACTTACACTATCACTGCAATTAATTTAGTTTGGAAAACACTCAGTTGCCACATTCTGGTTAGGGTTCACCGAGGGAGCATTTAGTATGACTAATGCATCCAATCAGCACATCTTTCTGTGGGAGGAAACTGGAGCACCCAGAGGAAACCCACACAGACACAGGGAGAACGTGCAGTAGTATTGTCCTGTGGAGAAGGTGTCCTCCACTCTGATGATGCTGATCTACCTCGTAAGTGATGCCCACTTCCATTTGCTCTTGCTGTCAGTCTTGACTTTAGCACTTTACGAAGGACAATCTTACACAGGCAGAGGCCTTTAAACTCAACCACAAACTTCAATAACACAAAAAAAACGACCTTAATTCCTAATACAGGACCTTTAAGCTGGTATAATGATGTCACATAACACTCTAAACAATAACTTATTAATAAAAACCCCCACGAAAAACTACCAGCAAAACTGCATGTTTCTCCCTAAACTTTAACTCAAATCCTCTGAGGATTTAGTTGCTACCCTTAAACTATCCTTAAACAGCAGCCCCAATATCCCTCGGAACTGGCTGGTACTTACAACACCCCATACAGTTGGATGTTCCATTAGAAGCTATGGACCATGAATCTTCTTCTAAAATGTTTCCATTTCTTAAAGTTACAATTAAAGCCAATGCACAGGCAAACCCTCAATCTACCCATTTGCTTGCCCCGGAAACCAATTCAATCTGAATCCAATTCATAAACTCTATAACAGAGACATATAAGATCCAAGCTGACAAGATAAGGCATTGTATCTGATCTTGGCTTTGATCTGATTCTTGACCTGAGCCAAAAAGCCGAGTATTCATGAATCGGGGTAATGGTCCATGACTTCCTTCATGACTGCAACCTAAGATTCAACTGTTTTGTATTTTTTATTACAAAACTTTATCAAAGCATATTCTGCCGACATCCTCTTGGAACAGTCATCTTTTAAAGTCTTTCAGCCTGACTCTTTTCATGGTCCAGACAAACCATTCATTGCGATGCAGTTTCTACAACCTAAATAATGGACCCCATTCAGGTGAGATGTTACTGGTTCTCAAGTTTATATATATGTAATTCAGTCCATTTCACCTCAGCTGTTGATGATGTTTTGTTTGTATTATCATTTGCCTGATGATTTCCCAGTTTTTTTAAATTGCATTTTTTGATGGTCATTGTTTTATCTTGGAGATAGTAATATCCCAGTGTCCTTGTTTTCGGTATCGATATAGAACCATAGAATCCCTGCAGTGCAGAAGGATGCCATTCAGCCTATTGAGTCTGCACCGACCATAATCCCAACCAAGTCCCATTCCTGTAATCCCACATATTTACCCTGCTAATCCCTTGACACTCAGGTCAATTTAGCACGGCCAATCAATCTAACCTGCACACCTTTGGACTGTAGGAGGAAACCGGAGTATCCGGAGGAAACTCACACAGACGTGGAGAGAATACAGACTCTATACAGACACTGACCCGAGACCAGAATTGAACCCTGGCACTGTGAGGCAGCAGTGCTAACTATTGTGTCACCTTGCTATTTATGTTTTGAATCCTAACCCCTTACGTACACTTGAAATTTGACCTCTTTGCACCATCTATGTCCATGCAGATTTTGGAGTTTTATATTTAATAGAAGTCCAGTTGGGTGAGATTCCGATCCTACAGCCTCTGGGCATAACCCCTCTCATTTCTTTATGCCTCACTACCCCACATTTTTCGCTTCAGGGCAAGAATACACAAGAGAGTTCTCTGTTGCCTTCCTCATGTGTGCTTAAAGAAAAGATAGTTCCTCTTCTCAGAAGATCCTCCACCTGGAAGCAGTTAGCCCTCAAGATTCCAACTCTTCTTCCTTCACTACCAAAAATTTGTTCCTACGCCATCGGCCATGGCTTGCAATCTTGAGCATGGAACTCTGACTTGGACCTTGGAAAACCCGCAATGACCACCCCCTGAGGTCTCTAATGACCTTGCCATCCTCTTCCTGCTTGCTAATACCTTATTCCCACCACGTTTCTAACCATCAAATTGATATTCGGTGTGGAATTTTCCCGTCCTGCCCGCACGGAAAACATAACCAGAGAGACGAAGATTGTGCACAGTTTCATTGACATCAGGCGGGATTTCCGGTCTTGGGATGAGTGTAGATGCAAAATCCCACCCTTCGAGTGTTGCAATGTTCCTTCACAGTCTTAGATTCCTGTTTCCTCATTTGTCATTCCAAACACTGGATATTGTCAGATACAATTGTAACCTCAGCAAACTTTGCAAAGGCAGGAACATTAAAAATATTAGCAACCTTTCTAAAGGCTAGCAACATTTTTCTATGTATGGTCAGTTCCTTTAAGTGACAGTCATCCTTTTAATTAATCTCACATGCCTTGTAAAAAAATAAATGGTGCTGTGAAATATTAGAGCAATTTTTATCACCAGCAACTCAGTAGAAACTGATCAATTAAAATCACCCAGATATCTTACCCTGGAATGGGTACAATGTAAGCTGCAGAATTTAAATGAGGTCCAGAGGTTAAATCGCCTCAAGTCCCATTTCAGGAGGATGGCATGGGTTTTCTAACTCCCACCATCACTCACCTGGAGTTAAAATTGGACCGAGTCTCCCACTTCAATGGGTTCAAGCAGGGTCAGCAAAATAATGATAGGAGAGGAGGTACTACTAATGCAAGGTCTGAATTATATCTGATTTAAACTAGCTTGCTTTACTTGTGGAAACCAGGAGTTAAATGTCAAGGTGTACACAAAACTGGGAGAGATAGGTAGCACCAGAATAGGGAATAGTAAATGAATAGGTGGGGGTCACAGTTAGGAAGAAAATATGGTTTAAATCAGGATATTGTCCATGCATATAACGCAGTATATGAGGTTGGTGAGTTATAGGCACAGGATGCCGTGTGGTACATGTTGTAACAGAGACAAAGAACAAAGAAAAACACAACATGGAATAGGCTCTTTGGCCCTCCAAGCCCATACCAATCATGATGCCCTGACTAAACTAAAAAAAACCTTCTACTCTTTCTCAGTCTTTATCCCTCTATTTCCTCCCTATTCATAAATCCATCCAGATGCCTCTTAAATGTTGCTAATGTGTCTACTGCCACTGCTTCCTCTGACAGTGCGTTCCAGGTACCCACCACTCTCTGCATGAAAAACTAATCCCTCACGTCTCCCTTAAACTTACCCACTCTCACTTTGAACCTGTGCCTCTTTGTAATTGACACTTCCATCCTGGAGATACAGCTTCTAACTCTCCACCCTGGCTATGCCTCTCATGACTCAAGGAAGGTCAGGACCAGCTATTAGATTTTCCCAGATACAAGAGAAGGAAGGGGGTGGGAGTGGCATTATTGATTAAGGAAAGCTGTGCTGGAGAGAGGGGACATCTCAGAGGAATCAATGACAGAATAAATTTGGCTAAAGCTGCGGAATTACATTGCTCAGTGCAGTCTATAGGCCACCAACTCGTGGGAAGGATGTAGAAGAACAATTTTGCAAAGAAATTATTGAGACATGCAAAAAATTATAGTGTGTTACAATTGGGGGGGTGGGGGGGCCAGGGGAGGTGTTCAATTATTCAAAAGTAAACAGGAGTATTCATGGCATAAAGGGTAGGGGGGAACAAGAAATCCCAGAGTGTGTTCAGGAAAATGTTCTACAACAGTATGTTTCCAGTCCAACAAGGAAAGAAGCACAGCTAGACCTGGTTCTTGGGAAGGAGATAGGCCAAGTAGATCAAGTATCAGTGAGAGAACAGTCGGGAGATCATTGTACCATAAGGTTTAGACTGCTTATGGAAAAGGACAAAGAATGATCCATAGTAACAATAATCAACTGGAGGAAAACCAAGATCAATGGGGTCTAAAAACAGATATGGGCCAAATAAATTGGAGTTCAAAGTTGGCAGGAAAATTTAAAGCTTATTTACTAGTGTCACAAGTAGGCTTACTTTAACTCTACAATGAAGTTACTGTGAAAATCCCCCAGTCACCTGTTTGAGTACACTGAGGGAGAATTTAACATAGCCTATGCACCTAACCAGCATGTCTTTCAGACTGTGGGAGGGAACTGGAGCACCCAGAGGAAACCCAGCTCTGTGCAGAATCTGCACATTTTCCCTGTGTCTGTGTGGGATTCCTCCGGGTGCTCTGGTTTCCTCCCACTGTCTGAAAGACACGCTGGTAAGGCCATGCTAAATTCTCCTTCAGTATACTCCAACACGGAGTGTGGCGACTGGGGGAATTTTCACTGTAACTTCTTTGCAGTGTTCCCTCCCACAGACTAAAAGATGGATCAGTTGTGCTAAATTGCTCTTAGTATCAGAGAAGCTAAATGGGGTAAATGCATGGGATTAGGGCCTGGGTGGGATTGTGATTGGTGCAGACTCGATGGGCCTAATGACCTCCTTCTGCACTGTAGGATACTATGATTTTATGATTAACGATGATTCAATTTAGTTTGTGAAGCACAATTCTTTTGATTTTGATAAAAAAAACAAAATTTTGGATACATTAGATCTGTTACAGTGCTAAATAAGGGATCCAAATGAAAGCAGCTGCTTATTTATGGTTTTGCATCGTAGTTTCAGTGGTTGCCAAGCTAATTAGAAGGCCAACTATCGAGTTACACAACTGTATTCCTGGAGGTGGAAGATTTTGTACTGCAAAAGTTTGTCTACAAAACAGCAGACTTGCAGCAGACAAAATGCAATGTTACCACACTGCAGCCATTCAGCACAAATTCAGTTAAAAGCCGAATAAAAACAGCGGATGCTGGAATCTGAAACAAAAAACAGAAAATGCTGGAAAATCTCAGCAGATCTGGCAGCATCTCTGGAGAGAGAATCCAGCCAAGGTTTCAAGTCACGATGATAAAGGGTCGTCCAGTGAAATTTTAACTTAGTTACTCTGATACAGATAGAGCAATTGACTACCCGGTCAGATATGCAGAGGCGAAAAGAATCAAAGAAGAGCTTACAGCTCATGAATTGCAGTTTCTTAACCAAAAGACGTAGCTCAGAGGCAAATGTCTATGAAGCATTGGAAAGTGGTGAATCAGAATAGACCAGAGTTCCAATTTTATGATATTGGCAATGTGACGGCTACGTTTCAGTGCAATGGAGAGAAAAAGAAGTAAATGCCACATCAAAATGCCATTCTCTGAAACTTGACATTACATGCAGTGGTAATGAGGAAAACAACTGAGATTAATTTTTCACTCTCCAGCCCGCAACAGATGTTTAGCTCCAGTGCTGACGTAAACTTATGTCAGCTTTAAAAATCAGATATTCCCGTTAGTATGCCAAACCCAGACAACTGGCACAAATGCTTATAATGAGGGGGAAAGCCAAGCAGGAGGAGGACTCAGCCAGTTTTATTTACATCCTGTTTTACAGCTCCTTTCACTAACAACACGATTAACCCTCCTTGTTCCATAAGATTAAAAGTAATGACCTTATCCGAAGGAGGTTTGACATAGCTTCCAAATATAGGAAGCAGAATAATTAGGGAGAAGGGAGAGGAAGCCATCCCAGTTCATTCTTCACTAATTTAATTATCAATTTTTTGAAAGGATGTTAATTTTGGCAGGAAAGAACACCTTTTCAAGGGAAACAAACTTAAAGGAAGGGGGAAAGGGAAGATGGTCGAGAATGACGGAGTTTCTGGCCTCTCACAACTTGGCACGCAAGGGAAATGGGTTGGGAAGCGGGACCAACTGGAGGGTTAAAGATGAGTTGAGTTTAAAGAGAGTGAACAGAAAGTTCAAAGGGGAATTGTGCAGTGGGAAGTGGTAGGAACAAAGAGATTGTAGAAGGTGGAATGTTAAAGGAGTAAGGGACATGATGCAAGCATAAAGGTGAGGGGAATCATAAGTGTTTAAAGGAGGGGATTGGAAAAGGCTTGCTGAGAGCCACATTCTCGCCACAACTGCAGTCCAAATAGAGCCTGATACATTATGTCATCTCGAAACCGTAATATCCTGCCCGAGGTCAACAGATCTTCCCATTGTCTGCCCTCACTTGTTCCAATTCCATAGCAGGCAGGGCAGTAGAATTCTGGCTGTTGTAATAGCTTTCTCAACCCCTCCCATTAAAATGCAAGAACCAAGGAAAGAGAAAAAAAATCGGAGAGAGAAACAGTGAACAAACAACATTAAAACAGCAAAGAGTTTGTAATGAAAGATTGTGAGGTGGTAAAATGCAATGTTGCTGGGAGTGTTAAATAAAGTCTATAGAGGTGGTTATCCATGGAATGTAAAGCTACGCTTATGCCTAATGAAGGATAGAACAGAGTGCTTTCTAAATGGTGAACAACCAAGAAATAGTGGAGATCCAAAGAAACGTAGCAGGGAGGAGGCAGGCTTCTGAGTATATACTTCATTCAAATGATCAAAAAGAATGATGGAACATTGGTCTTTATATTTAACTTGTTAGAATATGAAAGATAGGAGTTATGCTTCAGTTAGAAAAAGTCCTGCAGGTTGGAAACAACACCCCATGTGCAATATTCTACACCCTATCCTTTCCTTCTCCTCTGTTCTCTAAGTACGATATGTTTTGTCTGTATAATTCACAAGAAACACTTCCATTGTATCCCAATGCATGTGACAATAATAAATCAATTCAATCTATTTCAGTTTTTGAGCATTAAAATGGAGAAAGGCTGCATTCACCTTTAAGGGAGTGGAGCCTAAATTTACCAGAATCAAAACTGGACTCCAAGGGTTAAATTCAGGTGAGAGATGACAAAAACTATGGTGACATTTCCTGGAATTTTGAAGACAAAGGGCTGATTTGATGAACATTTTCATGATATTAAGGAGACTAAATGATATAGAGAATCTATTTCCATAGTGGGGCAAGTGGGGCAATTCAGCAATTTGTCTTTTTCTTCCAACCACTCAATGCATTATCTTCCATCAAGTTTTTCAGCTTCTTGCTATGCCTGCTGTGTTTGCCTTCCTGCATTGTGCATTTCCACTTTTAAACTCCCCCAGCATTTTACGCAGTCTACTGTAAATCATCCTCCAGCTATGACATAGTGTTAAACTGCATCTGCAGGTCACTAATTTGCTTTCTGAAAGCAGCACTAATGTTCATTCCTTTTTCAAGTTATTCTATTTGAACCATGTGCTGTTGGAGGATTAAGAGCATAGTTTAAAATTAGAACGGATCCGTGAGGAGTGAAATTAGGAAACATCACTAAACACAAATGAGCAAACTTTCCTGTTCTTCTTGCCATGGGAATCATAGCAAGCAAGGGCCAGACCATGGAAAAGTCTGTTGACCTCGGGTGGAATTTTTCAGTTTCAAGGTGAGCACAGCTGGAAAATCCTGCCCAAAATGTTTGCATCCTTAAGAATACAATAATTAGACAGGTCCTGCGACAGGTGATAAGGGAAGTACATAGGAGTAACCTACCTGTCCTCTTCCAGCTGCCGCCAATGTTCTGGGCATGATAGCAGAACAATGATAACACTAGTAGGATCAACAACCATCTTCTCAATGAGGTTATTCTCCATTGTTTGTGGCATTCTGCCACCATGCTAAATATAACAGATTAAGAATGGACTTCACGTCTCAAACTGGACCCTTATGAGACACAATGAACAACAGCAAAATTATATTCAACCATATTCTATAGTCTCATGGCCTGGCAGACCTGTCACTTCTCTATTACCATCAAACTACCATCCATCTCTAGAGAACAAATTAAAAAGGTGTTCTGTACAAATTATTCTGAACTCTCAACGCGTGTGCCTAGCAATCCATCATTTGTTAACTGGTACTTCGAAGTTGATTTATCTCAATGGTTTTCAGGGAACCCACATTGTAATTATTTTGTTAATATTCTTTCAAATCTCTCCCCTGAAGGTGTTGGCTGACATTTGGATACAATTCCTCTGGCACCAGCAGCTCTCTAAAACCTCACCAACCTTCATTAGTGATTTTAGCTGTTAGAACTCATTTTAATTTTGGACATTTATTGATTTAGCTGCCCACTAAATGCTCTGCTTGATTTTCCTTTACATTAAAGTCAACAAAACAGTATGCCCGGCAGGACTTAAAATTTGGAATGGTTTGATGGCAGCAAGGGTGGGGGGCATCAAGGAAGGTGTGATTTATAATCCCCAGTTCGCCAACATCAGCCAATGTTAAACTTACCTCCAGTGATTGTTGTGGTTTGAGACTGTTGCTATTTAATCATGGGCAATATTACAACACAGACCAAAATTTTCCACACCAAACACTCTGATATTTAATATTAGACAGGGAACAGGACCAGAAACCCATGATGATTTTGCAGCTCCATTGCCAAGAAGTGCTGAGGCTGGTTGTAACAATTAACAATGGTTAGCAAAAAACCTCACTTACCGTGCTGTCTGGAGAAAATACACAATTCTCAGTAATCAATTCTCAATAATCAATGCTCAGGATTCCCTTCACACACATTGTTAGCCACTTTAACACTTGAACAGCAGGTTAGATGTAAGGATTCGCATTCTAATCAGCAATCTCTGACTGTCTGTGCTGATGTGTGCTATTGCAGACCAGAACACTGCATTTGCCTGAGGAAGACATGGAGTGTTCAAAGCTCGCAATTTTACTATCAAATAAATCAGTTGGATTAAAAATTGGTGTTGCTAAATTCTTACTGAGTTCTTACCACCCCAATCCAACGCCGGCATCTTTACATCGTAACAATGCTCCCCAGAGCTGGTTCAGATTGGCCAACTCTACACAAACTGAACGAGAACCCCTCCAAATTCCATATTGTAGCGGCTCAATTAAGAAATTGACTGTGCAATAAGAGATTTATTTGACAATTACTGCAGCAAATTAAGTTCATAAGTTGTTAATTATTTTGTATTATGCCCACTGTTGGTACTACACCAGTTAATACCTGAAATTTACTTCACAGTGTTATTGGGTACAATAACCCACAGTACATTTCACAGTGTTATTGGGTAATATAATCCCCAGTATGTTTCAAAGTATTATTGGGTACTACAACCCCCAATACGTTTCACAGTGTTATTGGATACTATAACCCCCAATATGTTTCACAGTGTTATTGGATACTATAACCTCCAGTATGTTTCAAAGTGTTATTGGGTACTATAATCCCCCAGTATTTCACAGTGTTACTGGATACTATAACCCCCAGAATGTTTCACAGTGTTATAGAACATAGAGAATATAGAACACAGAAAAACTACAGCACAAACAGATCCTTCAGCCCACAAGTTGCATCGAACATATCTCTACCTACTGGGCTTATCTATAACCCTCAACCTTACCAAGTCCCATGTACTCATCCAGAAGTTTCTTAAAAGACCCTATCGAATCCACCTCCACCGCCACCGCTGGCAGCCGATTCCAGGCACCCACCACACTCTGAGTGAAAAACTTATCCCTGACATCTCATCTGTACCTACTCCCCAGCATCTTAAACCTGTGTTCTTTTGTGGCAGCCATTTCAGCCCTGGGAAAAAGCCTCTGAGAATCTACCTGATCAATACCTTTCAACATCTTATATACCTCAATCAGGTCACCTCTCATCCTTCGTCTCTCCAAGGAGAAAAGACCGAGCTCTCTCAACCTATCCTCATAAAGCATGCCACCCAATCCAGGCAACATCCTTGTAAATCTCTGCACCCTTTCAATGGCTTCCACATCCTTCCTGTAATGAGGCAAACAGTGCTGTATACAGTACTCCAAGTGGGGTCTGACCAGAGTCCTATACAGCTGCAACATTATCTCCCAACTCCTAAACTCAATTCCTCGATTGATCAAGGCCAGTACACCAAATGCCTTCTTAATCACATCCTCTACCTGCAAAGCTGATTTGAGAATCTATGAACCCGGACCCCAAGATCCTTCTGATCTTCCACACTGCTAAAAGTTTTACCCTTAATATATTCCTTCATCCCATTTGATCTGCCAAAATGAATGACCACGTACTTATTCGGGTTGAAGTTCATCTGCAACTTCTCCACCCAGTCTTGCATCTTGTCTATATCTCGCTGCAACTTCTGACATCCCTCCAAACTATCCACAACACCTCTGACCTTTGTGTCATTGGCAAACTTACCAACCCATCCCTCCACTTCCTCATTCAGGTCATTTATAAAAATCACAAACAGCATGGGTCTCAGAACAGATCCCTGGGACACTCCACTGGTGACTGACCTCCATACAGATGTATGGATGTCAGAGGTAGGTTCTTTACACAGAGGGGTGGTAAGGGTATGGAATGCCCTGCCTGCTGCAGTTGTAGATGCGCCAAGTTTGGTGGCTTTTAAGAGGCTAGTAGATAAGTTTATGGATGAAAAGGGAATGGTTTAGGTTAGAGGGTCATTGCTTTTTCTTAATTGGTCGGCGCAACATTGAAGGCCAAAGGGCCTGTTCTGCGCTGTAATGTTCTATGTTCTATACAGAAAAAGACCCATGCACAACCACTCTTTGCCTTCTGTGGGAAAGCCAGTTCTGGATCCACAAAGCTGTGTCCTCTTGGATTCCGTGCCCCTTCACTTTCTCAATAAGCCTTGCATGGGGGACCTTATCGGATGCCTTGCTAAGGTCCATATAAACCTATAACACTCAATCTTACTAAGTTCCACTTACTCATCCAGAAGTCTCTTAAAAGACCCTATCGAATCCACCTCCACCACCACTGCTGGCAGCCAATTCCAGGCACCCACCACCCTCTGAGTAAAAAACGTATCCCTGACATCTCCTCTGTACGTATTCCCCAGCACCTTAAACCTGTGTCCTCTTGTGGCAGCCATTTCAGCCCTGGGAAAAAGCCTTCCTTCATCAACGTATTTAGTCACATCTTCTAAAAAACTCAACCAAGCTCATAAGGCACAATCTGCCTTTGACAAAGCCATGCTGACTATTCTTGATCAGACTATATTTCTCCAAATATTCATAAATCCTGTCTCTCAGGATCTTCTCCATCAACTTACCAACGACTTAGGTTAGAATCACCAGTCGATAACTTCCTGTGCTATCTCTACTCCTTTTCTTGAATAGAGGAACTAATATTGGCAATTCTCCAATCCTCTGGAATTTCTCCTGTCTCCATTAATGATGCAAAGATCATCGCCAGAGGCTCTGCAAAGTCTTCTGTTGCCTCCTACAGTAACCTGGGGAACATCCCATCCGGTCCCGGCGACTTATCTAACTTAATGCTTTTCAAAAGCTCCAACATCTTTCTCAATGTCAACGTACTTAAGCTTTTTAGTCCACTGCAAACCTGCACTACAACCACCAAGATCCTTTTCCACCGTGAATACTGAAGTAAAGTATTCATTGAGCACCTGTGCTATTTCTACCAGTTCTATATAAACTTTCCTACTGTCACATTTGATAGGTCCTATTCCTTCACATCTCATTCTTTTGCTCTTCGCATACTTGGAGAATGCTTTGGGGTTTTCCTTAATCTTATCTGCCAAGGCCTTCTCATGACACCTTCTGGCTCTCCTGGTTTCCTTCTTAAGTTCCTTCCTACAAGACTTTTCCTCTTCTGGATCATTAATTATTGGATACTATAATTCCCCAGTACATTTCACAGTATTATTAGGTACTATAACTCCTCAGTACATTTCAGTGTTATTGGGTACGATAACCCCAGTATGTTTCACGGTGCTAGTGGATACTATAACCCACTTGTATGTTTTACAGTGCTATTGGGTACTATTACCCCACACGTTTCACAATGTTAATGGGTACTGTAACCACGGTTACACTACAGATCCTTCCAATTTGTTTTGAAGGCAAAACTGACTGTTTTTCTTCTTGAAGATGTGATAATTCACTGCAGTGAAATAAATATGGACAAACGGAGGTCATGGAAAGAGTTACAAGGTTGTAATTTAATCGTGCAGGTAACATGAACATTAGCGGAACCTTGAAACTTAATTACTGGATTTAACTCCCTTCACAATATTTTTTTATTTTGTGAAATAAACAGTGCATACAGCTCTAGAGTTTAAAGGATTACAAAGGACAGATTAATGACAGCTGCAAGCAGCTTTGAGATTATATTTATCTGACTTTTGCTGTTGACCACGCAGAGCTAAAACACTGGATTGGAGAATGGGAGCAAGAGCAGACCATTCAGCCCCTCAAGCCTGACCTGCCACCATCCGTTCAGATCATGGCTTCGCTTGATTTACTGATTCGTATTGCTACTAATGAAAAATTTCTGATCTTAGAAGTTCCAATTGACACAGTATCCAAGTAGTTTCTCACGTCGTTTGAGACAACAAAGAGGTTTCTTAAAAATATATCAGTTTACGGTGTGTTTTTCACTGAGAAAAACTCACCATGTCGATTAACTCTAGGCAGCTATTATAGAACATAGAACACTTCAGCACAAATAGGCCCTTCGGCCCACAAGTTATGCCGATCATATCTATATCTACCAGGCGATAGAACTATCTGTAACTCCCAATCCCATTAAATCCCATGTACTCATCCAGAAGTCTCTTAAAAGACCCCAGCAAGTTTGCCTCGACCACCACTGACGGCAACCAATTCCATTCACTCACCACCCTCTAAGTGAAAAACATACCTCTAACATCTCCTCTGTACTTGCCCCCAGTACCTTAAACCTGTGTCCTCTCGTATCGACCATTTCAGCCCTGGGAAATAGCCTCCGAGAATCCAATCTATCTATTCCTCTCAACATCTTATAAACTTCTATCAGGTCGCCTCTCAACCTTCGTCTCTCCAGGGAAAAGAGACCTAGCTCTCTCAACCTATCTTAATAAGGCATGCCCTCCAATCCAGGCAACATCCTTGTAAATCTCCTCTGCACCTTCTCAATAGCTTCCACATCCTTCCTACAGTGAGGCAACCAGAACTGCACTGTACTGAACTAACTGTATTCACACCTCTCCAATAGAGACAACAGGATAGATGTCAATATAACAATATGCCAAGATCTTGCCATGAATACTATCCATGGAGTAGTTAACAGATACCACAGTGGATTTTCCCATTTCCCCATCTTGGGGCAACCTGACCACTTTTAAATAAGTGGAAAATTATGTGGCCTTTTTGAGGAACATGTACACTTTCTGAAAAAATGACAGCCAGTAATCCCATTGCTTTAGGAATAGAAGAATGCATATTTACATTCCCAAAGTGATTAATCACTACCATGACGAACATTGTGCAGTGGCTGATTCTTTTGAGTGAACAGATTTCAACCACAAAGCCAAAAGTGTAAGAATTGCCATCAATATCTCTGGCATAGAAAGAAATTATTGTCCATCTTTCTCAGTCCTGGTAATCCCTGTTGGAGAGAGAACGAGTGTGTGTGAGTTTGAGCGTCAGTGAAGAACAGGAATTGGTTGCTTGTTCCACTTTATATAGTCAAATGATTTGTGAGAACCTTACTGTCAAGCCTCAGTCATAAAATAATCCATTGAAAGGTTTTCATTACCACTGGGATTGGGTACTGCATGCAGCAATCCCATTCAAAATAGAGGAGTGAAAAAAAACTCGTATAAATATGGTATTCCATCTATTGTGATTCTTGAAAATGTTGTCACCTCAGATTTGTACCCACCTCCCTGAGAACTCACTGTTTGGATTCTTCTGACTGTATTTGCACCCCTCCCAATACAATACACAGTCCCACTTTAAGTTTTAAATTATGCTGTGCGTGGCAGTGGCCATAGTGGCATTATTATTTTGAGGTTATTGAATTCCCTTTAACACGGTCAATCACAATGTCCTTCTCCAACAGCTCTCCTCCATAGTCCAACCTGACTGATTGCTCCCTCATTTGATTCCACTCCTACCTATGTATCAAAGTCACCAAATACACTCGCAGATGAATTTTCCAGTCCCGCTCACCATGGGAATCATAGCCAGTGGGTGACGAATGATGCAAAAGTCTGTTGATCTTGGGCAGGATTTTATGGTCTTGGGGCAAGCACAGCCGGAAAATCTCACCCTCCGTTTCCCTTTAACTGCTTTGTTTACACAACTAACAGCCAACTCTATCATTCCGACCCTTGTTTTTTTTTTTAACCTCCTTTGCTTCTGTGCTGTCAGATGATTTGTTTGACATCCACTCTTGATTAAACTACAAATTTTCCAGTTAAACATTGATAAGAACAAAACCCTCAGTGCACCTTCTGTACCCACAAGGACCAGAGAAGGAACTGTTAAGACAGGGTGACCAATAGCTTCATCAAAAACGTAGAATATTTCTTTATATATCGAAAATGTTATGATCAGGTGGGAATGAGTGAGCTGGCTTCCTTCTGCTCAAGCCGCTGGGCTGGACTCACCAAAGGTTTATGTTTGTGCAGCTGTTGTAGATGCGCCAAGTTTGGTGGCGTTTAAGAGGTTAGTTGATAAGTATATGGAAGAGAAGGGAATGGTTTAGTTAGGAGGGGCATTGCTTTTTATTTTGGTCGGCACAACATCGAAGGCCGAAGGGCCTGTTCTGTGCTGTATTGTTCTATGTTCTATGTTCTATGTTTCTTTTTCATGAGGTTTTGCCTTTTCCAAATCAAAACGTATTTAATTTTTTAAGCTGTGAGCAATAAGAAACCAAGTAAACAATGATTGCCTGAGTTACAGAAAGAGCAAATTTATTAATCACTACCTGAGAAAAATAGTAAAAACACAATGTCGAGCATTCAGCCCTCATGCAGTCACTTGGACACATGCACACACTCACTAACATACACACACATATAAGACACATACTAACACACACACACACACACACATACACACACACACACACACATCAGATATACACACACGTCTCAGACACACACACAGATATCAGAAATAGGGAAGTTAAAGTGCAATAAAAAAAATAAAGAATATACAGCTAAGTGATACTTGATTATTCTCGAGGCATAACATTTAAATGCTGTGGCTGGTTTCTTGGATCAATCAGATGAAGAAGATGCTGCAAATGTCACAAGATCCAGGTTCATTGGTTGCTGGTAGAGTTGGTTTGTCAAACCAAGTGACGCACTTATTCCAAAAGAGAGCGGGGGAGAGAGCAGTCTTCAATCTGTTTCCTCTGCTGTAAGCTTTCTTGACACCTTCTGTGTCACTTGTAAGTGGTTGGACAGCCTGGCCTTGAAATATTTTGGTCACTATGTATTTCCAGGAGGTATTGCGTGTGTCTGCCTGTGGCAACCATTCTTTCAATATCTAATACTTTGCATTGTTAATATCTCTCCCTGAAACAGTTACAGTTTTCCATGGGGGTCTGGATGATAGGAAACGTCTCTCTTGTCACAATCTGCTGAGGATGATTTGCTTGTTCCTCACTTTCATCTTGTGGCCTTTAAAATAAGAGAAACCCTTTTTCTGTAAACATTTTAGAAGTAAGGACCCCAATAAATACAATCCATATAATTCTGCGTTTCAACCTTGCTGAATTCAATTCTTGTTACATGGCCTTCTACTCTTTCAATGACATCCTGTCAGTGAAGGTCATATCTTGCTCTGATAATCTTCCAGCTTTCAAAACTCAAAACTTCTCATCAAATCAGAGAAAGAAATCACAGTTTTCTCATTGTTTTCCTTCCCAGTAATGTCCTGCACTGTAGAGCTTGAGCTCCTAAATTAAGCTTTTCAATTGAATTGATGGCTTTATTGTTTTGAATGTGGCCTTGCATTTTTTTTTGCAGTTTATTTGTCTTAGTTTGCAGTCACTTAGAAGAGAATAGAATCACTAGAGTAGAACAGGACGTAGCCATTTGGCCCATCAAGCCTGCAATGGAACAATCCCACCCAGGCCCTATCCCCATAATCCCACATATTTACCCTACTGCTAAGGGGCAATTTATCATGGCCAATCAACCTTTGGAAGTTAAAAGTTAAAAAGTTTTCTTTAAAAATGGTGGGGTGGCGGGGGGGGGGGACATAGCCTCATGACAAAAATGTTTTTACATTAAAACTGCAATAAAAGAAAGTGTTGCTGATCTGTTCATTTCATGAATTTGGAAAACAAATAAAAGATTGGCATTACGAACATAAAGTGTTTCCTGTGAATGACAAATAAGACTGATCAACTCATTTTGACCTGCAATGCTCAGTTAAAGAAACAATTACTGTTTCAAGAAGGAACATAGAATTATATAATGTTTTGTCATATACTGAAACATCTGGAGTAGTGTTTGAAAATACAAGCTTCTGACTTACTGATAGAGAGCGCTGCTACTGAGGGACACAAAATGGAACGACCGTCAGCATGAAATTTATTTTAAACTTGAGAAAATGAAATGCCTTTGTTCAAAGAATTAACATTGACGGTATCAACTCTCACAAGCCGCTGCTTCTATTCTGTTGCCAACACTGTTTAGTTACATGCATGCAACTTCCCCGAATTATGCAGCACAAGTAGAGGAACAACTGTCCTGATTTTACCTGCACGCTGCCCTGTGAGGCTCACACAACAGCTTTCTCCGTTAGCCTCAGGCACGATCTCACGAGCCTTGGGTGGGTGAGGCAGTAAAATTCCGGCCAACATGTGGCATGAACGGTGAAATATTTTCACGTGCATTCTATTTTCATGACTGTGAACATAGTGGATGTACAATAAAACCTGACTATTTATTGCTATCAACTATCATTTAGCCCATAAAGTACATTTGAACATTGAAACGTTTACTCTCTGTACGTGTATCAGAATTGATGGTGTGTTGATTGCTACCCTCATTTGTGTGAAAGATCATAAAATTTAACACTGACAACCGTTACCAGTTCGTAGTGTTATAATGTAACCAACGATAACATTAGAATCTATTATAACGTAACCGATGATAACCTACTGTGAGGGTCAACTGGCCAGTTGACCTGGTAGATAATGTAACAAATGGCAAATTGCTGTGGCAGCCAGCTGACCAGGTACAAATGGAAAGCAAGTGGGAATTGTGGGGAGCTTGTGTGTTCCAATATGGCCCCAGGTGTTTGTGTAATTAAACCTTTTTCTTTGGTTTACTTTGTAAAGTTAGGTCTTTTATTATGTGCAACTGAAACATTCTTACAGCTGGATGAACACAGAGAATCCTTCTTTCTTTAAGGATTTAAAAAGTAAGGAATCCAGTAAACACAATCTATATAATTCTGCATTCTAACCTTACTGAGTTCAAGAGGTGTTACACAGCCTTCTGATCTTTTATTAATCCTCCCAACTTTGAAGGTTGCACCTTGTTCCTTGTATCTTCCAACTTTCAAAACTCAACCTTGTCATTGAATTCAAAAAGAAAATCATTGTCTTTTGATGTGCTCCTAATTTTTTCATTGTTCCCCTTCCCAGTAATGTCCTGCACTGTAAGTTGACAAAGCCCTTAAACTCAGCTTCTTATTTGAAAAGGAGAATCGAGTGTCTTGGATTTTTAAATAGAAAATTCAAATTATATCCCATCACAAGTGATGTCCGCACTCAAACCTCTTCTTTGAGGTGAGTTTTGTTATTATTAGCCAGGTTGTTTAGATGATGAGAGAAAAAAACCTACAAGGAAAAGGGATCACCATTCGATGCCTGGCATGTGCATTTCCAGGTGGTTTTGGCAAGAAATGTTCAAAACCACAATGCAGAAACACAGAAACTAGAAGCAGCAGTACACCATTAGGCCCTTCGAGCCTTCTCCGCCATTCATTTTGATCATGGCTATATCATCAAATTCAATATCCTGATTCCCCTTTCTCTCATATCCCTGATTCCTTTAGCCTCAAGAGTTATATCCAACTTCTTCTTGAAACCAGACAACATTTTGGCCTCAACTACATTCTGTGATAATGAATTTCACATACTCACCCCCCTCTCTGGGTGAACAAATTTCTCTTCACCTCAATCTTGAAACTATGACCCCTAGTTCTGAACTCCCCCTCTATCGGGAACATTCTTTCTGAATCTATCCTGTCTAACCCTGTTAGAATTTTATCAGTTTCTCTGAGATCCCCTCTCATTCTTCTAAACTCCAATGAATATAATCCTAATGAATTTAGTCTACCACATGACAGACCTGCCATCCCAGGAATCAGCCTGGTAAACCTTGTAAATGTAGAACCCCCCAGCACTGACTGGACCCTCAAACGTGGAGACAGTGGTGGTATAGGAGAGGTAATGAGGAAGAAAGAAAATGACAATAAACAAAGCCAACAGAAAAGGTTAAAGTCTCCCTGCTGCAAGGAAGACTAGTCAATTTGTACTTACCAAATGATGATAAACGATACTGGCATCTCCTGAACATTCAGCTGGAAAGCAAATGCTACATATTCAATCTGTCCAAGTACATAATGCACAATGTCCTAACTATGTTATTATAGTGTTCACAAACATAGCCACAAATATCACTGTAAGGCACACATACGCAACATCAGAAAGGTTGGTGAGCCATTTTATTATGTCTGGGTCACATGGCATCTCGTATGCAGTTGAACCTTCCCATGAGTACAGCAGGTCTACAATTTAACCATGCTTGACCAGGAAGCACATTCATAATGTCAGGAGTAGAGGTACCATGACCGGTAAAACGTAATAATCCAGCTCCATGGCATCTGAAAACAAAGTCACCTTTTATTTCTTTTCAAACTTTTACGCCGAGCATGGTAAAACAAATGTGATGCAGACTCTGTCAACATTTTGCACCTGTAAACTAAGCAAAAGGTGAAGCCTGGATCTGGAACTGAAAATCTACTCTGGCTGCGTGTCTGACTCACACCAAATAATCCAGCACTCCCACAGCATTTGATGCTACAAGGACTAAAAGCGATACAACCAGTAGTTACACAGAGCAGTAAACTTCAGATTAGCAAGTGAAATGAACTGGAAATAGTTCACTTTCTTTTGGGGAAGAATCATATTTAAATTGTAATAATCTAATTTATAGTAATATAAATGCTCTTGCGGATATTGCAGGACATAAGGAGAAATGCTCCTAATGTGAAGTGGGAAGAGAGAATATGGGAAAACTTGGGATAATTCTTCATGAAAGATGAATTTGCTTAGAGAACAATAGAAACAACAGCACAGAAGAATGCCATTTAGCCCATCATGCTTATCACTGTGTTAGCTGTGTTTTATTCTCCTTAAATTCCATTTTCTTCCATTTGTCTCTTTATACGTTGCCTTTTCAAATACTTATCCAATTGTCTTTCAAATAATGTCAGCATGCTTCACAATAATCTCTGGTTGCTTCCTAATATTTAAAACTTGACAGAAGTAAATTAAATCAACGGTGGCACAGTGGTTAGCATTGCTGCCTCATAGCACTAGGAACCCCAGGTTTGATTACTGGCCCAGGTCGCTGTCTATGTAGAGTTGGTGTGTTCTCCCTGTGTCTGTGCGGGTTTTCTCTGGGTGCTCCAGTTCCCTCCCACAGTCCAAAGATGTATTGGTTAGGTGCATTGGCCATGTTTTAAAAAAATTCTTCCTTAGTGTACCTAAAGAGGTGTTGAAGTGTGGCGACTAAGGGGGGGATTTTCACAGTAACTTCATTGCCGTGTTAATGTAAGTCTACTTGTGACACAAATAATAATAAGTACCACATACCTTTTCACACATCTTCAAGTCCTCGTTTTCAACCAGAAGGGCAGCAGCTCTTCTTGATGTGGTCTCGGCTAACAGGGTTGGGGGTGAACCTCCCTCAAGATTTCCCCACCCCCATACCCTGCCCTCTTCCACTCCAAAATCAACCCCCTCTCCTCAGGCCTCACTTCTCTGTCTTCTGAGAGAAATCAACCTCCCCCCTACCCCACCACCCCATCCCACCCCAGCAACTAACTGTCGCTGGACTCCAGAACTTTGAATTTGGGAACTGCTTGCACTCCCAGTCCTGTCCTCTGTTGCCACTGGCATTGCTTGGATAACAGAGCAGCCAGCTAATCAGACTGGATTTCTGAGATGGGGCTGGCACTGAGCGAGGGGTCTAGGCCCTGTTTCTAGCCAATTAATGCTCCATGGAAGTGAAAATGACTGGTCTTAATGTTGGGATAAATACAGGCACATTTTGATTTGTTCTAATGAATACGAATCACGTGATATTAATCAGTGCAGTACACAGACTAGCTCTGTTCTCTCACAGTTCCAGGCACCCAAGTTTAATTCTGGCCTCAGGTCACTTTCTGTGAGGAGTTTGAACATTCTCCCCGTGTCTGTGTGGACTTCCTCCGTTTTCCTCCCACAGTCCAAAGATGTGCGGGTTTACATGGATTGCCCCTTCGTGTCCCAAAATGTGTCAATTAGATGGGATTACCTACTGGGAAATGTATGGGATTACAGGGATAGGATGGGAGAAAGAGCCTGGGTAAAATACTATGTCAGAGAATCGGTGCAGACTTGAAGGCAGAATGGCCTTTTCTGCAACGTAGAGATTCTATTTCCCTGCAAGCTTTACATAAAATCAACTCAGGATAACTTCATTTCTTGTTAAGAAATCTCTGTTTGGCTCCTCTCTGCTACCATCAGGAAATCAAAATTCGAAACTCGAGGTCAATCGCTCCACAATATTATTGCACTCACTCTGCGTCTAGTCTAAGTGTTTTTTATCCCAGGACACATGCGGGGGAAACATTTCCTTTTACATTGGACTATTTCAGTCTCAAAAAAGAACAGTTTAATTGAAAATACAAGTAACTACAGATTCCAAAAATGTTCAGGAGGTCAGGATGGATCAACCACAACTTTCATTGAGAAGTAAATACCTTACAAGGAGATCAGAGAATCCGAACCATTTACAATAGTCCTGACAGAATGGAATGAACCCCTGCTGGGTTTCTTTATCCTGAGGCATAGCTTGGTATGAACTTCAGCTGAAATGGGCTGCAGTCCAGATTCCTCAAGATAATCCAGATAATCTGAAATGACAAGGACTCCATGTAAAGCGGAATTCTTCCTGCAGTCTTGATACCAAGAAGGAAACCTCTTCCACTTGTTATAACCAGTCAGTGTTGAAGGTTTCCTTGCACACTAATATCTGTAAGAAAACCATGAAAATATCTGCAAAGCCAGACAGATCTAATCTGAAGTCTACAGACAGAAGGTGTGGAATTTTAATTTTACATGGGACATGGCAGAATAAATATAGATTGAGAGAGATAGAACTCAAAAATCCCCTTTGGCAAGCATTTCATATGGTGTCTAATCAATCAGTCCTCTGTCCTGGTGCCAGTAAGCTGGGAACGTTCGGTCACTGAAAACACATTCAACAAACCTTTCTATAACATCATCAAATTACAATCTTCGCTGTGAAAATCTTCGTCCCGCTTGAAGTCAAGAGATTGAATTTCTTCATATACTATTTATATGTATGTATGCATTTGCTTCAAGTCCCTGTTATGGTAAGTTTCTTTTTCAAAGTTCTTAATAGATTGGAGAAACTGGGATTGTGCTTAGAGGTGGGATGGTTAAGATGAGATTTGACAGAGATTTTCAAAATCATGAGCAGATCAGGAGAAACTCTTCCTATTGGTGGAAGGGTCAAGAAACAGGGCATACTGATGGAAGGTGCACCGTCTTTTCACACAGTTCTGACCGAGAATGCATTGTCTGAAAGGGTAGTAGAGGCAAATTCAATCAAGGTTATCAAGATGGGAGTAGGTAAATATAGAGGGGAAAACAAAAATCAGGATTCTGGGAATGGGATTGGTGAGTAAGAGTAGTTGAATTGACCATGCAAAGACACGACAAGGGCTTGATGGACCAATGGCCTCCTTCCGTGCAGTAACCATCTGTTCATTGAAAAGAGGTTATTAACTTCGCCAAGATAATACATGCCAAAATTTGTTAAAATGCAGAAACCGGTATTGTGCACAGATGAATTTCAAACCCCAAAACATTCAGAGTAGGAAGTTACACTGGCCAAAACTTTCCAGTTATTGACACAACCAGAACTTCCACAGCGTTCCAAGTGTGGTCTTACCAATGTCTTGTACAATTTCAACAAGATATCCCAACTCCTGTATTCAATGTTCTGCTGAATGAAACTAAGAATGTCGAATGCCTTCTTCACCACTCTGTCCACCTGTGACGCCACTTTCAAGGAGCTCTGAACCTGTACCTCTAGATCTCTTTGTTCTATAACTCTCCCCAATACCCTACCACTAACCAAATAAGTCCTGCCCTGGTTCAATCGACCAAAGGGCATCACCTCGCATTTATCTAGATTAAATTCCATCCGCTTTTCGTCAGCCCACTGGCCCAACTTATCAAAATCCTGTTGCAATCCGAGATAACCTTCTTCACTGTCCACTATGTCACCAATCTTGAAGTCATCTGCAAACTTACTAACCATGCCTCCTAAATTCTCATCTAAATCATTAATATAAATGACAAATAACAGGGGGCCCAGCATTGATCCCTGAGGCACACCATTGGTCACAGGCCTCTAGTTTGAAAAACAACTCTCTAGAACCACCCTCTGACTTCTGTCATCAAGCCAGTTTTGTATCCATTTGGCTTCCTCATCCTGGTTTCCATGAGATTTAACCTTATGCAACAACCTACCATGTGATACCTTGTCAAAGGCCTTGTTGAAGTCCATGTAGACAACTGCACTAACCTCATTTACCTTCTTTGTCATCCCTTCCAAAAACTCCACCAAGATGAGGTGAGGAGAAATTTCTTCACTAGAGCATAGTGAATGTGTAGAATTCACTGCCACAGAATTTGGTTGAGACCATTGTGTGATTTCAAGAAGAAATTAGATACCGGGGCTAAAAGAATTAACAGATATGAGGGGAAGATGGGATCTGGATATTGAATTTGATGGCCAGCCATAATCAAAATTAATGGTTCAGGGGACTTGCAGGGTTGAATGGCCTACTTCTGCTTCTATTTTCTATGTGTCTATGTTAAGTGCACTGGTTTATCTAATATCGCACCCAGGTTTCCACTAGCAGGCAGTGCATTGGACTCCCTAGCACACGGCCAATGGAGCATGTAGGAAACATTTACCATCTTACTGCTGAGTCCAGCCTGGGTTTCTGGGTCTGGTTCTCTTGACAGCTGTTTAAATATTTCACACGGGGATGACCACCCACTTGACATTTTAAATTTGGGACCTCCCAACTGGCCTCACAGAGTTTGACAGAATTAGTGTGAGAAATCGTATAACAACAAAAAAAAGTCAGGAGCAGGTCACAGATTTTCAACCCTGTGATTTCATACACTGGTGGATTAACCTGCTGACGCTCACTACTCAGGTTCAGACCTGTGGAGAATGTCTGTTTAAGCACAGAGACCTGAACCATTAGAATAACTTTCACAATCAATCTATGCTATGGCTAGTATTATGGACGGTCAAACAGTGATAAACTGGTTGCAGAGGAATCGCAAGGAAGATGGGCTGACTGATCTCCCTATGTGAATGATCACTGAAAGGTGTATCTTCAGCACAATTAATACTCAAATATTCATTCAATATAATATTTCAGTCTGAAAGACAAGCTGGTTAGGCGCATTGGCCATGCTAAGTTCTCCATAAGTGTACCCAAACAGGTGTTGTGGTGTGCCGACTAGGGGATTTTCACAGTAATTTCATTGCAGTGTAAATGTAAGCCTATTTGTGACACTAATAGATAAATAACAATAAAGTAAATACTATTGTTTAGGACACTGAAGTTTGCTTTCACACACCAAGAGTTTTTCACGATGTTTGGTACACAAAGAAAATATCTTTCCTGACCTTCTAGGGTCCCTTAACATAGATGTGCTCTCCCCTTCTCCGTGCAGCCTCAGCTGTGGCTAGTTCTGCCACCAATATTGCTGAGGTTACCTTCTTTCTGGCTTGGCTGGCAGCTCACCTCATCCTCAATGTGGCTCACAACTGACCACCACAGGTAAAATCCACTCTGCTGTCCTGCCTTTTGCCTATGTGGGCGCGGTATCCACATTTGGTCCCGGCACTGGGATTCACCGTGCACTGCTAAAATGTGAACAATGTCTGTCGTATCTTCTCCATCAATTTGAACATAAGAACTTAAGAAATAGGAGCAGGAGTAGGCGATCCAGCCCCTCGAGCCTGCCCTGCCATTCAATAAGATCGTGGCTGATCTGAAGTGGATCAGTTCCACTTTCTTGTTTTCTCCCCATAACCCTTAATTTCCCTGTCAATCAGAAATTTGAGTCATGTGTAAATCAACAGCAAAACCAGATTTGAAACAGCGCAAGAGAAACTTCAATTTTCATTCCTGCACAAGATTAAAGGAAAAGCAAACCCACTGGCTGGGAATTTTACTGGCAAGACTGCCTCGATTCTGGGGATGGGCAAGGCTCGGAAAATGGTATTCTCTGTTGGCCTTGGGCGGGATCGTACAAACTTCAGGCAGATGTGCCAGTAAAGTTCTGCCCACTCTCTTTTGGAGCCCCATTAAAACTGCTACTCAAAATTGTCCTTGGTTTGGAAAGGGTTACACCAAGTAAACCAGCTTTCTTATTTATAAATCTCTTTATCCCTAGCTACTGAGGGATTAGAGTGACTGCAGTCTTCATTGCTATGTAACCCTCTCAGGGGTTGTCAGCATTTTGACATGTTTCTATTTATCTGGTGAACTGGGGGCATTGTGACTTGATAATTCAGTTTTGTGTCTCTTTCAGGAGTGGATGCAAGTATTTTCCACGCAGAATTAGAGCCTGAAGGAATGCAGGAACACTAAATTACCCAAAGCCTTTGTGCAGCTTCATGTCATGTCTCTGCAGCAAATAAAAAGTTTCATGTCAAGAAGATTCCAAAACTTCCAAAGCAGACAACCAACAGCGAGAGAAATGAGTATTTGCTTGTGTGGTAGGAGAATGCAGGGATCCCTTATCCTGTTTCATTTTGACAAAAAGGAAGCAGACATGGATTAAACAGAAAGGGGAAAGTGTCACAAAAGACAAGTTATATCAAGACGTAGGGGCAATTTCTATCTGTCCACTGATTTTTCACCTTATAAAGGCAAGTGTCAAGCAGCCAAATAATTTTGAAAGGCTATTTTCCAATTGTTACGCAATAATCACCTGACTCACATTTGAACACCATTATCACTGTTCACAGTGAGGGCCTTATTAAAATATCTAAATAGCATTCCTACATCAGTCAGATGTCAGCTTTATAGTATTTCTCCACTTTGTAAAAGATCTCACGCATACTATTCAAGGAGGCCGGCCACACCAGGTATCTACAAAATATTGTCTGACATCACTTATTTCCTTAATGTGTGGCCCTAGTTGGCCTTTAAGAAATGTTCTTTTTAAATCATGTTCTCTGCAGTTAAGCAGCTTTGTTTTTTTTCTTTTCATTGTTGCCAAGCTCTCTGGTTAGAAGTCCTTTTATTGCTGCTTCAATGGTTTAAATGAGGTTTTGTTCTGGGTGTCAGGTACTTTGAGGTTTTTTATGATCCTGCATTTCTGGGAGGAAGATTGATTGGCAGATCAGATGACAGGGGTTCTTTTAATTTTCAGTTTAGCTGCTGTTTTAGTTCAGAATGTATTTGGATATCAGAATGAAAAAGCAGTGTCCTCCCCTTCCCCCCCCCCCCTCATCCCGGTATTGCAAATTCTTCTGGCTAGCTGGAAGCAAGTCTTGCCTTCCTGGAGTGAAGATCCTAGTAACTGGAGTCTCTCTTTTGTCCTGGTGTTTTGGGAAGCTGTTCTGACTTCAAGCTTGTCTGTGTGTGCATTAAGAGAGCTGCACATCCAAACAAAGGACTAAGTTCCTACATCACGTGAACATTCATATTTTCTGTGCCAAAACTGTGGCAAGGGTTTTATTTATGGGATTCGTTTTGCTGGAATGGTATTTAGCCATTATGGTTCATACAATATCATGTTTTCATCTTGTTTGTAATTGGTAAAAGTTATCATTAATTTTCTTTCCATACATGTTAACTATATTCTTAAATAAAGTTTGTTCAATAAAAGCTCCCTAGTGGGTCATTTGAATCATATCTTAAGTGAATCAGCTCATGCTTATCCTAGCCGAATGCAAATTGCAAAAACCAATGATTACAGAGTCCAAGAACAAAGAAAATTGTAGCACAGGGACAGACCTTCAGCCCTCCAGGCCTGCACTGACAAGGCTGCCCAACTGAGCTAAAACCCCCTACCCTTCTGGAGACAATTCCACCCAGGCCCTATCCCCATAGCTCCAAGCTTTAACACGAGCTAGTCCTCCTGACACCAAGAGCCATTTTAGCATGGACAATCCACCTAACCTGCACATCTTTGGACTGTGGCGGGAAATCAGAGCACCCAGAGGAAACCCATGCACATATGGGAGAACGTGCAAACTCCACACGTAACTGACCCAAGCTGGGAATCAAACCTGGGGACATGGTGCTGTGAGGCAACAGTGCTAGCCGCTGTGCCACCCAGCCACTCTGCAGATGGTGACACCATCCAATCCTCCATTGATCTTTTTCTATGGGCAGCATCTTACTCTGGCATGCCTACCGGTGCCAACATCACAATACCAGTCAGTCTTATATCAAGACAGCTATTCACAATCTTGGTCCATCACTTATGAAGGAAATAGTAGTAGCACTTTATTTCTGGTACTTAGGTTGTATGTTTCTTTCAACCATTTCTATTATCGAGACCATTTCATCAACTTGTTCTGGCATGTAATCTGAGTGTCTGAAACGCAACTTTGTCCAGTTTTCTCTGACACAACTTCCGCAATTGAGCAGCTTCATTTTTCAATCTCTTCCTTTCGTCTTCTGCATCAACCAGTCTTCTCCTTAGACCCAAGTTGCTTTTTATCCCAGGTGTCTGCTTTATTCTCTGCCACTGAGTTTTCTGCAAACTGTCTGCACTAGTTGCAGTTTGGTCTGATCCATCTCAGTCCATCTCCTGCAGTCATTTTCTTTTGATCATTCTTTTATCTTCTCATTCTTGATATCTAGCTGAAATACTTGTCAGATGAACTGACAATTTTAAGTGGCCCCTCTTTGTTAAAAGAATTCCCTGTGGCGATTATAGGGTGGAATTCTCCAGCTGCGCTGGTCTAAAAGCCAGAAATTCCCACCTGACCGGCAATGGTGTTTCACATTCTCCGCAACCCGCCCGTTAAACTTCCCGTGGTGGGCAGGATGGGAGAATTCCGGCCACAGTCTATAATCTGCTTTTGAATTTGCTCCAGCTCAGTTTTACTTCCCAACTCTTCCGAATCTCTCACTCAATGAAATCAGGTTGTTCTTCTTGTTATATTTATTTGATAAATCTCCTGTATTGCAAATTTGTTCTAACGGTTCTGATCTCTCTTTGGGTTGGTCCATTGCCATGTCCTCCTCAACACTCTCAGAATGCAGAATGCCAATTTCTCCAGCTTATTTATATATTTTGCATGATTAATACCTCGATTACTGGGTTGGATCTCTAAAGAATTCCCAGTAATGGCTCTGGTAAATGATAAAAGCAAATTATTGCTGATGCTGGAATCTGAAACCAAAAGAGAAAAAGCTGGAAAATCTCAGCAGGTCTCACAGTATCTGAAAGGAAAGAAAAGAGCTGATGTTTCGAATCTGGATGACCCTTTGTCAAAACTTCTGGTAAATGATAGTTCTACTTTAATTTTTGCTTTAGTGGCATGATGATTCTTGCAGTAGATGTGGGATGCCCTTCATGAACACCACAAATCAAAACCTTGTTGTGTTCGTTCTGAAACAAGTTGTTTTCTCACCCAACATCAAACTGATATCAATCATTACATGGGATTTCATTGCCTCATCTCAAGTTCTATGCTTTGTTGTTGCTGAGTTTCTCGTGCACTCTCTCTCTCAATTCTTCATACTCTTCATTCACATCTTCATACTCTAACTTGAGTTCTTTCACTGCTTATTGGTGAATGTTGCACAGTTTCTTACTGGTTTTAAGAAATTTCTTAATTACTACTCCTTTTCATTGTCCCTGTTTTTCTCCTTGGCTTTGGTGTAGCTGACCGCTTCTTAGTTAGATGAAGGACATCAACAATTACCTCGTTTTCTATTTGCTGTAGTTCTTAGTTAGGTTTACCCAATTTTTTTTCCACTCTTTGTGCTCCTGCTGTGGCTGGTCTTATTTTCAGGTTACAGCTCTGTTTCCGTTGCAGTTTGTTGTTCAAATCTTCAAGATACTTCTCACCATAATATAAAAGGATGGGAAAGAACAGAGACTTGCTGCCTTCAGTTCTTCATTTAGTCAATGAGGGTCTTCTGTTGCCCTCTTTCTGGAGTCTGTCTCTGTGTCCCCACTTTGGGGTTTTCAGTGCTTCCTCCCATTTCTGGAGTCTTCCAGTGCTTATCCCTCTCCGGTGTCTTCCATACTCTTCCCTACCTGGAGTCTTCCAGTGCTTTCCCTCTCCAGGGTTTTGCAGTACTCTTCCCTCTCGTGTTTCTTAGTAACCCTCTCCAGGGTCAGCTTATTCTGCCTACTGAGTCAAGCATTGCCTCTTACTGGAGGCCTCAATTTTCTTTGCTGAGGGTTTGCACTGCTTATGGAGTATCTTTTTAAGAGTTTTCCCCTATTTTACTTCTGTATCTCGTGGAGGCAAAGTTCTCTTCATTTCAGTTATCTCTTTCCAAACCTCTTGACTCACCGGCCACACCACAATCACACCTTCTTTCGGGATAACACTGGGCAACCGGGAAATTCAGTTATGACACTAATGGCTCTCTCTACCTAGCTGCCAGTGTTGGCTATAGAATCCCTTCAGGGCAGAAAGAGGCCATTCAGCCCATCAATTCTGCACTGACCACAATCCCACCCAGACCTTATTCCTGTAACCCCACATATGTAGCGCTCAGAGTCACTGACTCTCTTGAAAGGACACTGGTCGTGTCCTTTGTAGAGAAATAAGCTGCTATCTGGGAGATGCTGCTCATGTTCCTAGTAATCCCCTGAAAAGATCCCAAAGACACAGCCATTATGCACCAAGTGCCATGTGTCACAGCTCATGCTGTACCATAACGCACAGGTTAGGAATAGTTTCCATTCAGAAACACACGCTTTGTTGATTCTGTCACTCAGATATCTGCAGGTGGTCTAAGAAAATGTGGTACATTTTTGGTTGCGCTTGGTGCAACCACCTGCTACCAGAGCCTTCCACAACTTGCCCAGCAGGAGACTGATCTTCGTAGTTCACCTGCTGCTTTGGTAGTGACTCTAGTACCTGCCCTTTCATTCATCCCTCTGCGCCACTGTGTGGGGCCCCAGAAAACTGGTTGTATGAGCCCTATGTTCATTGGTCTCTCCCTCCCCTGTGTGTTGCCTTTGGAGTCAGCTGCCACTCCTCCCCTTCCCCTCGCCTTCTCCAACACATACACACACATCCCTAGAATTCTGCCAATTGCCTTAATTGAGGTTTTGGTGCCTTGACTGATCAGGTGGATCTCTGCAGTCTGTTTTAGCAAGGATCCCTTGTATCTTGGTGGTTTACTGTGTTCTGCATAATCTATCACTGCAGAGGGGTGAGGTCTGAATGAGGAGGATTTATCATAGTTCACCATTCTTCATCCATCACACAGCGCAGGGAGGAGATGGAGGAGGCGCAAACCTCTTTCAACAGAGGTAAGAATCATTGAAAATCAGGGCAAGCTCATACACACCCGCTTCAGAAAACTCTGACATTCTTTCACAGCCTTTGTAATAAAGACTCACTCTCACTTTATCTCGATATCACCTCCTTCATTCCATACAATTTCACTTAATGCTCAGCTGCAACATATTCTATTCATTCGTGGGACATGGGCTTCACTGGCTGGCCAGTATTTATTGCCCATTCTTACTTGCCTGAGGGCAGTTGAAAGTCAACCATATTGCTATGGCTCTAGAGTCAATTATAGGCCAGACCAGGTAAAGATTTCCTTCTCTAGAGGACATTGATGAACCAGATTGTTTTTCAACAATCCACAATGGTTTTGTGGTCATCAGTAGATTCTTAATTCCGGATATTTTTTATTGAATTAAAGTTCCATTGCCTGCTGTGATGGGATTTGTACCCATGTCCCCAGAACATTAGCTGATTTTCTGAATTAATAATCTAACGATAATACCATTGCTTCCCCTATGCACTGACACAGCTAACGAACTCAGCTTGCCACTGCCCATTGAGGGAGGCATGATAAGGCAGCAAGAAATCCAGGTCACTGTCTGTGTGGAGTTTGCGCATTCTCCCCATGGGTTTTCTCTGGGTGCTCCAGTTTCCTCCCACTGTAAAAAGATGTGCAGGCTAGGTTGACTGGCCATGCTAAATTGCCTCTCCTATCAGGGTGACTGGCAGGGTAAAATATGTGGGGTTACAAAGATAGGGCTCGGTGGGATTGTGGTCAGTGCAAACTCAATGGGCTGAATGGCTTTCTTCTGCACTGTAGGAATTCTATGATTCTGTAACTGTGAGTCTCATTTATTGCAACTATCATAGCAAATCTTAACATATACCCAGGAAACCCCTGGTGCACCTAGGTGATCTTCAAAAAATGCTTACACATGGCTCCTGCAATGTACAATCCCTGTGCTTACAGATAGGGAGAGTTCTAGTAATGTAAAAAAGGAGAAAGAAATGGAAGGTATATTTTTCATACCTGGGTATATGTTAGGTGAAGTGGAGATAGAGCATAGCTGCGATTCCTGATGAATGTTTTGGGATTCTGACTTGATAGAGCTATTTGTGCCAAACAAAGAATACTTTCTGAGCATCAACATGGACACCAGTCATCTGCGACCTTGCTGAAAACTGGTTTTGCCAGAACGATAGATTATACTACCTACCTACAGAGAAATGGCTGTGCACTCTGCAAACTATCACTCTGTCGTCAGTCAGAATTCATTGTCAGAAGGGGGCTGTCTCACTCCAGCTCAAAGAACAGATTGTCATAGGAAAAGAATCATGTTGCCCTCTGAGTCGAGATATGAAGCCAACTTAAACATTCCTTTCTCACTCCTGGATCAAAGCCTGAAATTCCCAACTGAACATGAAGCACTATCACCTCAAATATCACAACAGGTCAAGATGATGATCCACCACTCCCTTCTCAAGGCACAGGCAATATAAGTGCTTTTTATTCAGAACTGTTTGCATTCCAAGATCAATGTTTTTTTTCAATGTCGTATCACATCTCAGAAATATTTCACTGTCATTGCGATGGTTCGCAGTCCAAGACACTAGTCACTTTGGGGAATGCATATTATTAAGGAAGGATTCAGAGCTCCATAGATTAAAAAGCACAGCATGCCTCTTATCAGCATCACTAAGAGCAACCTGGCCCTGGATAGTAAGTCTCCCTTTAGAAGATAATCATCGAGTCTTTCCTTTAAAGATATCCACAGGTTGAGTGTTACATACAGGAATATAGTATAACTCAAGTCATTGGGAATTGGGAGGATGGATGTGGGTGAGGGGAAGTCAGGAAGAAGAATCAGTTTGGAGTCTTATCTAGCACAAAGGAAGATGGTTGTGGTTGTTGGAGGTCAGTCATCTCAGTCCCTGGATATCACTGCAGGAGTTCCTCAGGATAGGCTCAAACACTTGCAGTTGCTTCATCAATGACTTTCCCTCCATTATAACATCAGAAGTGGAGATAATGAAGCATCCATGTCCATATGCAGCAAGGCCAACGAGGGCAATGCCTAGACTTGGGCTGATGAGTGTCAAGTAACATTCATGCCACACAAGTGCCAGGCAATGTCCATTTCCGGCAAGAGAATCTAACCCGTCTCCCTTAACATTCAGTGGCATTGCCATCACTGAATCTCCTACCATCAACATTATGGGCGGTCTGTTAACCAGAAACTGAACTGGATCAATACTGTGGCTGACAGCAGGTCAGAGGCTGGGAATTCTATGTATCTGCTGTCTTCCCAGAACCTGTCCACCATCCGTAAGGCACAAGCCAGGAGTGTGATGGAGTACCCTCCACTTGCCTGCTTGAGCACAACTCAAACAACATTCAAAAAGCAACCAGGACAAAGCAACTCACTTGATTACTACCTCATCCACCATCTTAAAAGACTCATTCTCTCCACTAGAGACACACAGCAGCAGCAGTGCGTACTATCTACAAGATGCACAGCAGCAAGTCACCAAAGCCCCTTTAACAGAGCCCTCCAAACCAACAACCTCTACCAATTTGAAGGACAAGGGCAGCAGATGTATGGGAACATCAACACCTGGGAGTTCCCCTTCAAGCCACACGCTATCCTGGCTTGAAAATATATCGCCGATACTTCACCAAAACTGGGACAGAATCCTAGTTCTCCCTTCCTAACAGCACTGTGGGCATACCTATCCCACACTGTGTGCAGTGGTTCAAGAAAGCAGTTGCTTCTGAGAGCAAATAGGGCACCAAATTCTGGCCTCACCATCTGCACACAGTCCTGTGAGAGAATAACAAAAGTATACTGATCTCAAAGAAAGGAAGTAACAGATATTGTACCAACAGTATTTTTGTTTGCTTAATATTGGACGTATGCTACATGGAAGCCACTGGCTGGAATTTTACCTCCCAGCTTGCCACGGATTTGGAGCGGGCGAGGGGTGGACAACAGAAATGTCCGTTGACCCCGGGGTGGGATTTTATGGTTTCGGGACGAATGAGGCTGTAAAATCCCACCCAACACATCCATCTCTTCACAATCCTGTATACATCTCTCAAGTGAAAATAAATCTACAAATCAGTGGCAAAGCTGTCCCAACCAAACACGAGAATCCATGAGGTGATTTGCTTTTGTCAGATGCAGCAATTTTTTTTGTGGTCACCAGCTATATGGGAAGGGTAGGGGTGGGGTGGGGGGGGTGGTGGTGGATGATGGCATGCCTCACAGTAATTGTCTCGCTGCATCTGGGTATAGTTTATGAGATATATGGAATCAATTTTGTTCCCAACACTTGATTCAGTTGACTGAAAGCACATTTTTTTAATTTTACCATTAAAATGTTACTTCCTCTTGAAATTGGATAAAACTCAAGAGGCCATTCAGAGGCTCGCTCCCTTTTGTTGTGCTCCCAGTGACTCCCGAGTCCATTTGGACAATCATCATTAACATTCTGCGTGTGGTATTCTGCTATCAAAATCTCACTTCCTGTCCAAACAGGATATAATTCAGATAAATGCCAAAACTGCCTCCAGCGGCACTTTCATTGCTTTGCTAACTTTGGAACGGTTTTATTTTTGTATAATGCAAGCCAAATGCTGATTGGCAGAAACACTTAGGGCTTTGCTGGTTAGTTCAGTGCACTGGCATACTGGAAGTATAATGTTGCTCAGGACACCTGTCCTGAATGCTGCATAGCACAATGATTGATAAGAGATTGTATTGTTTCAAAGTGACTTACTGTAAGTAACACTTACAAGTCAAGAAGGGCAAAATGACAGCTATTAAGTGATAAAATGATCCAGTTCCACTTCGAGCAAGATAAATCGGCCAGTGCTGATTTATACTGCAATGTCGTTTCAGTTAGATAGTAGGCAAATGGTATTAAGGAGATCAACAAAATATGTTAGTCACAGCTCACTCCAGACTTGAGCATAAAATGTAAACTGACATTCTAGTAACATACTGAGGTTGTGCTGCAATGTTGAAGGTGCCATTTTTTAAGAAGAAATGTTAAACTGGCTACCCACTCAATTAGAACGAAAAATGTACTTGCATTTACTAGCACCTTTCACAACCTCAGGATGTGCCAAAATATTTCACAATTAACAAAGTACTTTTTTTAAAACTACAGCCACTTTGCAATGTAGGAAAGATGGCAGCCAATTTGCACAGAGGAATCTCCCACATTGGAAATGTGATTACAATCAGATAATCTGCATTTTGTAACGTTGACTGAGGGTTAAGTATTATAGCCAGGATACCAGGGCAAAATCCTTTGCTGTTTAAAATAGTGCCATTTCAATGGGGCCTGCGAAGGATTGCCTCTTAAAGGGGCCATGCTACCATCCTTTAAGAGGCTACCACAAGTGCCCCATACGATCTTTTATGTCCACTTGAGAAGGCAGGGCCTTGGTTTCACATCTTATCCAAAAGGGAGCACCTGCGACAGTGCAGCACCACACTGGAAGTTAGCCTGGGATTCTGTGTTCAAATCAAGGAGTGGGATGTCAAGCCATAATCTTCAGAGTTAGACAGTACAACCGATTGAGCTATGGTTGACACATAGGCAGGAGGGTGCGATGGCAGTACTCCAAGAAGATGCTGGCCATCCCTAAAACATTATACAGGCAATATCACACTGGTGTTTGCAGAGTTTAGTGTGTCCATGTTGGCCACCATGCTTCCTGAATGACAACAGTGCCCTCATTTCAAATGCACATAATTGACCATAAAGTGCTTTGGATTACCCTGAAGCTGTAAAAGTTTCCCCACAAAGGAAAAGCTTTCTTCATGCACAGAGGAAAAGAAGTGGAACCAATCTCAATCCAATAAGTCAGCACTAATTGATACAAATGTATTTTGAAGTTAATTATCAAAAAATGTGAAGCATTGAATTGGTGCAGTCAGGTAAACCTCCAAAGTTACTTCTGTAATCTGAACAGCCAATACGTACACTTGAAGCCGATTTTGGGCAAAAATGCAAGATGCAGTTAACAGCCATTAGCTTTTGGGAAAATTTCAATCTTGTGATTAGAATATTTTTGCCTGTCCAATTGTCCCATGTCTATACTAAATATCAGATATTGGACTCAAAGGAAGAAAAAAAATTTAAAAGATATCACAAAAGCCACTATTGCATAAAGCAGAGGGAGCATAATTTTATTAGTAACTTGTGCCCAACCTAACATGTTAAAACAGTGGATTCAGAAAGTGGGATAAAATTCCATTGTCCATTTAGATGAGCACAAAGTGCTTATTTTAACAATATATACTTGGCCCTAATATCTTTACAGCACTATCTAACATTCTTCAGAGGCTGATACGTATATCCTATTATCCATTAGCCCACCAAGGAATTATTTTTGTTACATTATAACAATTATCCACTTATGCAGAAAATTAAGTTGATAATTAATCCCTGTGGAGCACCACTTCTTAAAAATAATAGATTGTAATGTATCGTATACATTAAACAGATGTAATATTCAACACTATCAATCAAAGGATAAATTTTGTAATCAGAAGAGCAACACAAAATCTGTGCAAGAAACTTAAGAGGGGGAAATACTGGACCACCAAGACGCTGGAGGAAAGGCGGCAGAAATTAAATAAAGAGGATGTGCCTAAGTTGGGTCACTCTTAGGTAAATATTTATACTGTGCAAAGACTGTCTGTCTGCAGTAATGACCTTGTGACTGGTATTAATAGAGATAATGCAAACTTCTGAAACATGCCGAAAACAAGTTTGGGACCATAAATCAGGCAGCATTACTTTTTTTCATTTTCTGTTGAAAATGGATGTGTGCTACTTTATAGATAACCAAGCCAAAGTTACACAATATTGCAAGTTACAGAAAAGTTGTACAACAAATCGCTTCACCAATGGTTTAAACAGAATTTGAACTTTGTTGTGATCCCATCTGAAGTTCACGAATTTAAAGTCAACACTGGGTTACTAGTATCTTGCACTATAAAGATATAGTTTTGCACTATAAACTATATAGTTTTCTACTTGCCATACCTGAAGGTGATGGCCAACTATCACTAGACTATTAATCCAGAAATTAATTTCTCGGGGACCTGAGTTTGAAGCCCACCACAGCATATGATGGAATTTGAATTCCATTTTTTAAAAAATCTGGAATTAGGGGTTTACTGATAACCATGAAACCATTGATAATTGTCGGAAAAACCCATCTGATTCACTTTAGGGAAGGAAATCTGCCATCCTTACCTGACCTGGCCTACATGTGACTCCAGATCCACAGCAACGTGGTTGACTCTCAACTGCCCAGCAAGGGCAATTAGGGATGGGCAATAAATGCAGGCCAACCAGCAACACCCATGTCTCACGAATAAATAACAAAAAAATGTGTGCAACTGTATATGAACTAACCTGAGATCATCACGGGGAAATAAAAATGCAACTTGCTGAGGGACCAGCCTTTTGTGCTTAGCAAAAATGCAATTTGCTGTATTGTTCAATGAAGTTAATAACATGTTATGCACATTGGTGTCATAACCTTTAGTCCTCACACGATAAAACTCCATTTGATACACTGTCATTTATAACTTTTCCTTCACAGAAAGTGATTCAATTATACTTTTTCCAGCGACATTCCACATTCCACTACCTTCCTGTAAGGAAGTCCTCTTGTTCAAAGGATTCTTGTGTTTGGTAATTAAAAATTTATTGCTGCATTGTCTGATATTTCCCTGGATCTATTTAAAAATGGCAGTATTGCAAGCATTTCTGCAGCCAGACTGCAAGAAAGGATTAATTGCACCTACATGTGACACCTCGAGAGAGTTAGTTTTCAATTTGCTTAACAAAAGACTTGGAAAACATCTCACTGATCAGTTTTCACATTTTTGTTATCGAATTGAAAACCAAATAAAACTTGGAATAAAATAAATGGGTCATATTGTTAAGGATAGCATGTAAATAAATAATAATGTTCTGACTCATCCTGGGACTCTCTGGCCTCTCCGCAGTGCTATTCTCAGTGATGGAGGGTGGCACACCGTTGGCTGGCAGTGGGATCTTCTTGCCTCTCCACTGTCATTGGGATTTCACACTGATTCCACCCCACACCACTGGGAAACATGCGAGGGGGGGGGGGGGGGGTGTCGTTGGCAGGACCTGAGGATCCCGCCAATGTGAAGAGCCAGAAGATCACAGCCATATTTTTCACATTTAAGTGTGGTTGGCATGACGGGCAGCACGGTGGTACAGTGATTAGCACTGCTGCCTCACAGTGCCAGGGATCCGGGTTCAAGACCCAGGTGCAAGTCCTGTCTGTGTGGAGTTTGCACATTCTCCCCATGTCTGTGTGCCCCGGTTTCCTCCCATAATCCAAAGATGTGCAGGTTAGGTAGATGGACCATATTAAATTGCCCCTTAGCATCAGGGGGACTAGAAAGGGTAAATGCATGGGTTTTAGGGATAGCGCCTGGGTAGGATTGTGGTCGGTGCAGATACAATGGGCCAAATGGCCTCTTTCTGCACCGTAGGATTCTATGATTCTATAAGTTAGGTTAATTAGAAAGTGGATATTTATTTGGTATTTTTCTGATCACCTGTGGGACATTGCTTTGCATAAACCAGCTGCCACGTTTCCAAGACCATCTACACTTAAGAAGTCCTTCATTGATTGGAAAACAATTTGGGATCTTGTGATGGCCATGGAAGGTGTAGCATAAAAGCAAATTCCTTCCTTCCCCACAAAAAATCTTGGAGAGGAAATATATTTTAATGAGACACACCAATTTCATCTGATCCATACAAGCAAAATGAGACTATTTCAGAATTTTAAAAAAAGTCATAGACAGTGCAATGATTAATTTTAACACCAATTCAATTTTAATCCTTTCTCTAGTCTGGAAGAATCTCAACTAGGATGGAAGACCCACTTACCACAACTTTATATTGTTAACTTTACTTGATGCAGTCCAAGAACAGACCATCTCACCTGCTCCCAGCAATAGAATTGGGAATGTAAAGTTTATGAATCATAGAATCCCCACAGTGCAGAAGGAGGCCATTCAGCCCATTGAGTCTGTGCTGACCACAATTCCACCCAAAACCTATTCCTGTAACCCTCCATATTTACCCTGCTAATCCCCTTGACATTAGGGTCAATTTAGAATGGGCAATCAACCTAACTTGCACATCTTTGAACTGTGGGAAGAAACCAGAGCACTCAGAGGAAACCCACACAGACACGAGGAGAATGTGCAAACTCACACACAGATAGCAACCCAAGGCTGGAATTGAACCCAGGTTCCTGGCGCTGTGAGGCAGCAGTGCTAACCACTGTGCCACCCTGCCGCCCAGAATGAGACAAAGCTGTTTTGATGTTTTGCAAAAAGACTTTCCAGAATGAACTTATTCAACAGTTTGACACTATTTGAGAAAGAAGTGCCAAAATACTGTAAGAACGATATACAATCACCATCTCTTAAAGGGTTAATAATTCACTTGTTGAGAGAGTCCATAAGATTTCAGGCTGTCCGTATGACTGTTAAACTGGTCCAAGTCAGACAAGCCTGCAATGTTAATAGATTGTTCACCTCCAACCACTTTTTGTCTTCGACAAAATTGCCTAGATTCTTGCCCTATCTCTTATGAACTGAGGCTGTCACAAGTCACACTGTGATGAATAGACCTCTGCTGACTGTTTGATTTGAGCTGATCTTATAGCTTGAATAGGCACTGAACTGAGAAAGAAAACGTTCTCAGAGTGTGGATTCTCCATTCATAAGCTTTCATATTTAGCTTGATCTGAAACGTATTGATGCTCTTGATTCTACTTCAGACAACAAATTCCAACAATTGCTTTTCCTCCAGTTGCATTGAGGGTCACTGGAGGGCCAATTTTACCCAAGGAGGTAGAAACTGTCTCGCCTCGCTGTCAAACTTGTGAAACTGACTGTCCAATTGTACATTAGTAAAGTGAACAGCTTGAACTCATAATTTATCCACGCCCTGAAAGTATTTACTCCGTTAAATCACTATGATTATACGAATGAGTTGCAGTAAAAGTTCAAAGTTAAGTTACACACAAGAAAAAGATCACTGCAGAAATTAAATACCCTCCTCTCTTTTGCTGCTGTCCCACTCAGAACCATCCAGTTTCCTCTGAAACTCAGGGCATATATACCCAGCAGCATGCCTGACTTGATTCCATTAGCCCCAAACACGTTCAACCCTGCCAAGAGTAGGGGTTCACCATAGCCCAATCGAATTGCATTTGTGCCACTAAATTATTCCGGCAAAGATCATTCGCATTGTAGCTGTTAGCCTGGGACAACACAATGCAAATTCACACTTGAAACATCGATTCCTCATTAATCTTGCAGCAGCATAGTAATATCAGAAGGATCTTGGTGTTTACTAACATATTGTACTGCTGTAGATCTTGCACCACATAAATAAATTTGCCATTAAGCTGGTGTTATTACAACGGTGAGTTTGGTAAGATTGGGCATGAATTTTTGGCCTCATTCGCCGTTACCCGATGTCAATGGACCTTTCCATGGTTTGCTCTTCGCCCAGTCCAATTCCCGTGGCAGGTAGGATAGCAAAATTTGCCCCATTATGTCTCAGGACTACATCTTCTGGTTTATAAGAATATTATAGCTTGGGACTGTACCTTTAAATTTAGGGTAAATTAAGGGGTCAAATAACATGTTGGATAATAAGTCTGCATGGTCTAATCGTTAATGGTCAAAGGAAAACACTTTTTTTATACTGAGAGATAAGTAGAACCTATTTACACATTGGTGCATGAAAGCTGTTTTTAAGTCTACAATGAGCAGTGTCTGATTCTCCTGATGTTTCAGAAAGGTATTATAAGAATCGAGTTGTAAAATGTTGTGCTGTAAACTATCTTTTTTACTTATCAGGTGAAAGGAAGATGGGATCAAAGATAATCAATTAACTTTTCTAATTAAATACAAAGCTGTGTTTCCCATTACCATTGAGAGGAGGGTGTGGAAGCCATTTTGAGATCAGGTTACAGACTTCCCTATCAATTCAGAAATATCAGAGACAGATGGCAGTTGCTTTTTGGGGAAACTAGGAGCAATTTTGAACTGTTTGCCCAAAACTCCTTCAACTGTGGGGAATGCGATGTGTGGTAAGTAACAAAGCATCATTTATTTTGATAATTTAAGTTGCCATAAAGAAAATGGCATTCAGTCAATAGAGTCTTTTCTTTATACAGTACAAGTTGTTAAAAAATGCGAAATCTTAATTTGACTTCCTTTCAGCTAATTACTGGAAATGTAAATTTTCTTGAAATAGTTTTCAGCTTCTATAATGATCGTAACAGTATCATTGGAACATTAGCTATATTCACTAGGCAAAACATGTACCTCGGCACATACAGGATTTTACAGTCTCGCTGGGGTAAGACCAGAAATTTTCACCCGAGGTCAACCGAGATTTCCATTGTCGGACTTTTGCCCATGCTGATTCTGTGGTGGCGGGTGAGGTAGTGGAATCCCAGCCGATTATGTTTCTTGGCAGTTTTTGCAGCATTCAAGGAGATGAGAGAAATTGGAGATGTCCTCCAGGTTTGCACGCAGTGTTATTGTACTTAGAACAATTGCATTGTTCCAAACTACTCTCCTTTCATTCTCTTAGGAGAAATTTGTTTATTCTGTTTGTGATATCATAGCAGGAAGTCAAATTGACCTCATTAGGGAAGATGTCAGAGAAATACAAAGACATCATGAACGGCATTATTTGTTCCAATCCACACACAACAATCTTGATTGACCCTCGGGGCCTATTTTGACCTGTTACATTGTGGGTTGGGTAATGGAGTCCAAAGCAAATCAACAAGATGTTACGGGTCAGACGGGCAGACATAATGGCCTGCTTCTTTGAATCCAAAATAACTATCACAATTGCATCTCAATTATCTATAGAATTGTGGTTGTTCTTCAGGTTCAATTATGTTTTGCGTTTTGCAAAATGTTGGAACTGACTTTACAAATTTTAGTTCCGTGACAACTTTTCACGAAAAACGTGACACTGCAGACAAATAAACTATCAAGCTGTTTTCGGCGAGTGTTACAGTTAAACACCTTTTAACATGCAAGGAAACAAGTTATAATTTGATACTGATAATGGAAATGATCGAAATTCAGCATGGCTAAAGGAACACTCCAGGGAAAAGCTTGTGGAGCTATTACTTGCGAACTATTTCTGATGTACTGACAGCTAATTAATATTTTATATTTAATTGCAACTTATATTTAATAAGGCATTTTATTTCTTAATAGTTCAAGAGCTTTGAATGGATCAAAACAACCACTGACACCACCTGTTATCAGATGGCTACAACGCTGCAGAATAGTAAAGTTTAAAGTCTTAAAGTTTGTTCATTAGTATCACAAGAAACTTACACTGTAATGAAGTCACTGTGAAAATTCCTTAGTTGCCACACTCTGTCATCTATTTAGATACATTGAAAGAGAATTTAACATGGCCAATGCACCTAACCTGCATGTCTTTAGACTGTGGGAGATAATTGGAGCACCTAGAGGAAACTCATGCAAACACGGGGAGAACGTGCAAACTCCACACAGACAGTGACCCAGACTGGGAATTGAACATAAGCCCCTGAGACAGCAGTGCTAACCACTATGCCACCATCCTCTTATATTTTAACACTTGGCATGTTGCTACAGCCTTTGTCTGATCTTGATTCCGATGGACGGATAATCAACAATGGTTCAATGAAGGAAATGAAGAGCAAACCAGGAGCAGTATCCATCGTCTCTGAAAATAAGCTGCCAAAGCTGCAACACAAGATTATATAAATCCCAGACAAGGGGAGCAGCATGCTGGTTATAGTCCCGCAATCAATGTTCAGATCAAAGCTCGGTCATCCTATTACATCCAATCATGAATGATGGTGGACAATTGAACATCGAATGAGAGAAGGAGACCCTGTCCACTACAGCAGCTCAGTGCAAAAGTCAAGCTGGAAGCATTTGTAACTATCTTCAGCTCAAAGTGTCCGGTTGGTAATCCATCTCAAGCCTCCGCTGAAGCGATCAACCAATTTGAATCCTTACACAAAATATCAACATACAGCTGAGTGCACCAGATGCAGCAAAGTCTGTGGGTTCCAACAACAGCCCGGCAGTGGCCAGAGCCAGAACCAATTTGATGTTATGATGAAGATGACGTTCCCTTTCTATATATATTGTACACTGGGGTCTGGGCTACGCACTGACCTTTAAGGTGGGTCAGGTGATTCCTGGGGGATTAGCTCCTCCCAGTGTGGGACCCAGTTAAATCTGACTGTGGAATAGTGCACATCTACAATAAAGAACATCCAGTGTTCAAATTACCAAGCCTACCTCACAGTTCCTTAGACACCATAAGTCAATAGGTGCATACGTTATACTTACCACCAGAGTGTTCTATCCCATTTGTAGCTCCTCAGGTGCTGAATCACTCCGTGCCCATAAGCAACAAGACTTGGACAACATGTTGGCTTTTGCTGTTAAGTAGCAAGGAAAATTTGTAGCACACAATTGCTGGACAAAGACACAAAAGAGAGTCTAACCCTTTCCTCCTGATATTCACAGCATTAGCAATGTTGGACACACTATTGTCAACTTCTGTGGGGTCACCATTAGCTAGAATTTTAACTGGACTAGCCACACCAATCTTGTGGCTACAAGGGCAGGTAAGAGGCCGTGCAATGAGTGACTCATCTCCTGACCCCAAGCCTTCCCATCACCTACAAGGCACTCACCAGAGATTTGCTGGAATACTCTTCATTTACCTGAATGAATGGGGCTCCAAGAACATTCAAAACACTTCTCAGCTTTCAGCAGTACAAAGCAGCCCATGTTCTCAGCTCTCCATTACTTGCGCACTCACTCCTTCCCCCAGCAGAGCCAAATTGCTGCCAGTCACAACAGGCGACAGCACTAATCTCACCACCTTTGCTGCAGCAACTGGATTTCCCTATCTTACTCATTTCTGAGCACCATCCTCACTCTAATGCAGTGATGGGCATTCTAAGCTGGTGAGTGGGCTGCATGAGTGGCCCTCCTTCATCTCATCTTCTGGGTTTCCTGCCTAGTAATTTAGGTATAAAATTACTTCCATTGCATCTTCCTGGAGGCAGGGATGGTTCAAAACAAAACGTTTCAGTTTCAGCGCTCATTATTTGTGGCACCTACTTGGCAAAATTGAAGCCAGTGGCCGCAAGATTGAGATTCAGGCTTGTTCACGAACCATGGATCCATAGAATCCCCACAGTGCAGAAGGAGGCCATATTGTCTATCAAGTCTACATTGGCCACAATCGCATCAAGGCCCTTTCCCCGTAACCCCACACATTTACCTCACTAATTCCTCTAACCCACACATCCCGGGACAGTAAGAGGCAATTTAGCATAGCCAATCAACTTAACCCGCACATCTTTGGACTGTGGGAGGAAACCGGAGCACCCTGAGGAAACCCACGCAGACACACGGGGAAGATGCAAATTCCGCACAGACAGTCACCCAAGCCGGGAATCAAACCTAGATCCCTGGTGCCATGAGGCAGCAGTGCTAATCACTCTGCCACTGTGCCGCTTCATGAATAAGATTGAATATATTTATTACACGTCAAAAAATTCAGAAAGAGTTATTGAAAATACTTAATTATTTACATAGCAATAGAATATCAACTTCAAATAGCAGAAACAAAATAAATAGTTAGACTTTGGACACAGAAGGACTTGTAACAGTTGACGCTGTGTGCAATTAGCAAACACCCCGCTTCACCTGCCCTTGCTTTACATTCGTATCACTTCAGTCATACCGATAGGAATAAACTATGTGGATGGAAATCAGGAAAATTTGACAACCGTGCGTGTGAGCAATGGTCAATTAAATGTCTCGTGGGCCATTCTCAGAAGCCAGAAGGATCGCAGGGTGCCCTCCAATCACTCTAACGCACAGACCTGTACAGATATATCTCACCCGATTGCATACACCCAGTATTGAAAAGAACACACGGTATACTGTTTTACATTCAACCAAATACAGAGAAATTTTTGCAAGTAGAATGACTAAAAAAGTTAATTGTTCAAAAAAAAAGTAGTCACCATAAATGATGAGGGCTGAAGCTGAAAGGTTTTGTTTTGCCCATCTCTGCCACGGGGAAGATGCTACAGAGGCCATTTTAAGCCTATATTACTAGACAGGAAACCCACAAAATCGATTGGCATGCTCAGTTTTACTCTGTCCTTAATATTACATCCTGACAACAAGGGTAAAAACAGGCAGGTGTATTAAATCTTCTTTGTGCCGAATTTCATCAATTTCCCAAATGGACAAAAATAAGTTACAAATAGCCCATCTTTTCAAACCTATTTCTCTTATCATTGAACAACTATGTTAAGAACTTCACAAACACATGAAATAGCCATGATGGGGATGTGCTCCCATTGTGCATAGCAGTGGGCACTACTGCCTTTCAGCGTCAGGGATCCAGCTTTGATTCCAGGCTTGGGTCACTGACTGTGCAGAGTCTGCGTGTTCTCCCTGCATCTGCTTGGGATTCCTCCTGGTGCTTTGGTTTCCTCCCAAGTCCAAAAGGCATAGCAATTAAGTGCATTGGCCATGCTAAATTCTCCCTCAGCGTATCTGAAACAGGAATGTGGCGACCAAGGGATTTTCACAGTAACTTCACTGCAATGTTAATGTAAGTCTACTTGTGAAACTATTAAATAAACTTTAAACGTTCATGCTACAGTGCCACCAGGATCAAAGGGTTCCCTTTGTACATTTTATTTGGGATAGTACCTTTACGCTAGGGATGAGTGCAATATGAATATGGTTGTCCTCAAATGCAGTAAGAAGTCTGACAAAACCAGGTTAAAGTCCAACCGATTTATTTGATAGTGAACTCACAAGCTTTCGGGGTTTGCCTCTTGCCCCTTTGAAGGGGCAAACCCCAAAAGCTTGCGAGTTTACTATCAAATAAATCAGTTGGACTTTAACCTGGTTTTGCCAGACTTCTTACTGCGTTTACCCCAGCCCAACGCTGGCATCTCCACATCATGTCCTCAAGCACACATAACTAGTCAATTTAGAAAGGTAGAGTAGCAGACTCCAGCAGAGAAGCATCAAGAGATGCAACTAGCTTTTAAAGAGCATCAAAGTTAAAATACCCCAGAATTAGAGCAACGGAGAGCAGAAGACAGAAAATCAACACAGCCCATTAAGGATATTGACTTTGAAATACAACTACAAGGACTGCAGCAAAAGGAACATTGCCCGATGTGAAGGGGTTCCTTCCCGATGGGGCAACGTCAGACATCATTTTAAAATGAATTTATCCACTTTCCCACATCCCAAGTTGGAGCAAGAGTCAGAAAGATTGAAAGGCAAAACCACATAGAATGTGCCTACTTGAAGGATTTCACTGTGGGAGGCACGGTGCAGTGAATTTACTCTCAAACTATAGCACTCTGTCACAGATCAGTCAGCCTTTCATCTCTTGCACAGATATTTCTGCAGGGTAAAGGGAGCACTGAAACATGCATCGCACATAAATCTAGCAAGTCGCACCCTCAAAAGCACTGTGTCTATACAAGCTACTGGCATGTTGCACTTCTAGAATCAATACTTTGTAAATGTGGACTGAGTGCATGAATGAAACTATCTCTGTGGTTCCACATTCCAACGTATGTGCAAAATGTAACCGCTCACAGGAAAAGATGTGAGCAAAAGGGTCTGGAGATGGGAGTAGGGTCTCAACGACCAGTACTGACTCAAACCAGTAAAACTGTCTGCTACATTATGGTGCTAAGTAGACACATTTTATGTGGTTTGCCTCTTCATGCTTTCTGATTCTCTGTCACATGTGGGATGTGGGAAAGTGGATAAATTAATTTTTATATGACATGTTTGACATTGCCCCATTGGGAGGGAACCCCTCAATTTCACATTAGACAATGTTCCTTTCGCTGCTGTTCCTATACTTGCATTTCAAAGCCAAAATCCTTAATGAGCTGTCTTGATTCTTCAGGAGTTATGATTATCAAATATTCTTGGCTGGTATCACTTTTTTCGCCAAATACACAGACACAAACCACAAAACAGCAACATAACATACAACGTATCAGCACATTCCTTCAAATTATTTACTCACTGCCCTAACTCATTTACGAGAATCTCCCAAGATGACTGCGTCATTCCAGGAACAGCAAACAAGCCAGCATTCCACTGCGGGGAGTGGGGGCGGGGGTGGGATTTTTTAAAAATCAGATGTGGAAGGAGCACTGGTTAATGCGTAGAACAAAAGTGACAAAAAACTAGTGGCAGCAGAAGAAAAGGAGTTAACTGACTTCAAGACATTTCTCAACTACCAAATTCAAGGACCAGTATCTCAAAGAGACTGTACATAAAGGAGGGCTGCCCTCTGAGTGATATCATTTTACGTGGCTGTTTGAAAATGTACAATGAACCCTCCAAGGTTCAACATCAGATATAAATGAGTCCAGTAACCCTAATTGTTCAGCATTGTATAAATTCAGGCCATCATAGAATAAGTGCCTGTCAACTTCCTGGCCAAAATGGTGCTTCTGCCTCGACTGTTCTGGGTAGGTTGCAATTGACAAGACTCTCCCCTGTCTCTCTGGCAGATAAATCCCCAGGGCTCTTTATACGAAATCCCGGAGTACTTAAGGAAGTGGCTCTATAAAAAGTGAATGCATTGGTGGAATCTTCCAGGATTCTATAGACTCTGGAATAATCCCTGCAGATTAGAGGGTAGCTAATGTCATTCCAATATTCAAAAAGAGAGGTAGAGAGAAAACAGGGAATTATAGACCAGTAAACTTAAAATCGATAGTGGGGAAAATTCTGAAATTCATTATCAAGGACTTTATAGCAGAGCTTTAGAAAACAGGGGCAGGATCAGATAGAGTCAGCATGGATTCATGAAAGGGAAGTCATCCTTGATAAATCTGTTGGAATTCTTTGAAGATGTAACTCATAGAGGGCAGCTAGTTGATGTGATATATTTGGACATAATATTGTATGTTATGTTGCTGTTTTGTGGTTTGACAAAGTCCCACACAACAGATTATCGTGCAAGATTAAAGCACATGAGATTGGAAATTTGAGGAAGTGTATTGAGATGGATTGAGAACTGGTTGACAGAGAGGAAACAAAGAGTACGAATTAATGGGTACTTTTCAAATTGGTGACAGTAACTAGTAGGATGCCACAGGGTTGGTGCTGGGACCCCAGCTATTCACAATACATATTAATGATTTAGGTGAGGGAACAAAATCTAACATCTTAAAGTTTGCAGATGATACAAAGTTGAATGGAAGAGTAAACTGTGACAAGGATGCAGAGATCTTCAGAATTGGTTGAGTGGACTAATCAATGGCAGATGCAGTATAATTTGGATAAGTGTGAGGTTATTCACTTTGGAAGCAAAAACAAAAAGGCAGATTACTACTTGAATGGCAGTAAATTGAGAGAGGATAGTGTGCAGCGGATCCTGAGTGTCCTTGTGCACTAGTCACTGAAGGTAAGCAGGCAGGTGCAGCAGGCAGTAAAGAAGGTAAATGGTATGTTGGCCTTCATTGCAAAAGGTTTCAAGTACAGGAATAGAGATGTGTTGTTGCAATTATACAGGGCCTTGGTGAGGTCATACCTAGAATATTGTGTGCAGTTTAGGTCTCCTTTTCTAAGGAAGGATGTTCTTGCTCTCAAGAAAGTGTGGCGAAGTTTTACCAGGCAGATTCCTGGGATGGTGGACCTGATGTATGAGGAGAGATTGACCAGGTTAGGATTGTTTTCACTGGAGTTCAGACAAATGAGGGGGGAATCTTATAGAGACTTATAAAATTCTGACAAGTCTAGACAGGATAGATGGAGGAAGGATGTTCCTGATGGTGGGGGAGTCCAGAACCGGGGGTCACAGTTTGAGGATTCAGGGTAGATCATTTAGGACAGAGGTGAGGAGACATTTCTTCACCCAATGAGTGGTGAGCCTGTGGAATTCATTTCCATAGGTAGCAGTTGATGCTAAAACATTGAATGTATTCAAAGGGCAGCAGGATATAGCACTTGGGACAAATGGAATCAATGGTTATGGGGAAAAGCAGAATTAGGCTAATGATTTAATAATAAATAATAATAATTAATAACAATAATCATTAATAACAATAATCATTAATAACAATCATCATTAATAATAATTAGCCATGATCTTAATGCATGGCAGAGCAGGCTCAAAGAACCAAATGGCCTCTTCCTGCTCCTATCTTCTATGTTTGTATGCAACATGCCAGGGGATCAGATTTAGAAGAAAATAAGGACAAAACATGCCTCATGGTTACTGATCTGATCCAATGTAGATCCCTGCACCTGTCGATGGAGTGTTTATTAATGATGATGTCTATCCCGCCACTCGGTCGCTTCACATCTCAGATGTTGCAATGTTACTCATGTGAAACCATGTCAGACTTAAAAACACAAACATGTAGCAAGAGAGAATGTCACTCTATCATTTCCAACAAAAGTTTTAAAGTTTATTTATTAGTGCCACAAATAGGCTTACATTAACATTGTAACAAAGTTCCTGTGAAAATCCTCTAGTTGCCACACTCTGGCACTTGTTTGAGGGAGAATTTAGCATGGCCAATGCACCTAACCAGCACATCTTTCAGACTGTGGGAGGAAACCAGAGCACCCAGAGGAAATTCATGCAGACACGAGGAGAATGTACAAACTCCGCACAAACAGCAACCCAAGCCCAGAATTGAACCTGGGTCCCCAGCACTGTGAGATAGCACTGCTAGACAGCACTGCTAACCACTGTGCCATTGTGTCGCAAAGAAACATCTCCAATAGAAAGGGAGGGAGCCATTTTCCTTGGATAAATTAAGTGCTGAAGAAAAGTTGAGGTGGCCAAATTAGTCTTAAGCTGAAGAGCTGTGTTTAGTGCAATATGCTATCTTGGTGAACATAGAACATTACAGCGCAGTACAGGCCCTTTGGCCCTCGATGTTGCACTGACCTGTGAAACCAATCTAAAGCCCATTTAGCCTACACTATTCCAATATCATTCATATGTTTATCCAATGACCATTTAAGTGCTCTTAATGTTGGCGAGTCCACTACTGCTGCAGGTAAGGCATTCCATGCCCTTACTACTCTGAGTAAAGAACCTACCTCTGACATCTGTCCTATATCTATTACCCCTCAATTTAAAGCTATGTTCCCTCATGCTAGCCATCTCTATCCAAGGAGAAAGGCTCTCATTGTTCATCCTATCTAATCCTCTGATCATCTTATATGAAGGAACTGAAACAGGCAGCACGAGTGACAACTAAAAGGATTACTAAAGAACTGAATGCCACTGGAGTTGCCTGCTAATGCTGGGTAAAGAGGCTACATGGCATTTTGGTACATAGTACTTTATGAACAACCTCTTCTAATCATAACTAACTGATAAAACTGAGGAAAGAAATCATCACTGAAAATTGAAAGAGCTACTTTAAAGTATATCACATTTCAGTGGACACCTTTTGATGGAGATTGAATGCATTATCAGACTTTCTGAGACACTATGTCAAGGCTTTGCCAGCAATTTTATCAATATTTATTCCGTAAATTCGTTGAGAACTTCAGCTGAAAAGAGGTAAGTTCTGAACCACTATTAGACACCTACCTGATTAGAGACCTTGGCTGGTATTCTCCGATGTCATACATCCTACGACCACTGCCAGCGAGAATGGAAAATTAGGCCCTCAGCCAAATCTCCATTCACAGCGAAGGGACTGGAGAATCTGAGCCATGGACAAAGTCAAAGAATCCCAGCCCTTATCATCAAGAACAGGGGAGTATATAACCATCAACATATTGCATAGACTCCCCCCCCCCCCCCCCCCCCCCCAACCTTGGACTGCAGGAGGACATGAAGTACGGAATGAACAGCTTGTGAGACAAGAGAGTGAGATGGATTCTACACATGCTGAACACCCCCCTTCCTCCAGGGATACGCCTACAGGAGCTCCAGTGTCCTTCTGAGAACCTGCACACTCTCTCCCACAGCTCCTGGACTCTGTTGCTGCCTGTCAGCCAGAACACCTTCACTGGGGCGGCACGGTAATACAGTGGTTAACACTGCTGCTTCACAGCTCCAGGTTCGATTCCTGGTTTGGGTCACTGTTTGTGTGGAATTTGCATATTCTCCTCCTGTCTGCGGGGTGTTTCGTCCGGGTGCTCTGGTTTCCCCCCACAGTTCAAAGATGTGTGAGTTAGGTTGATTGGCCATGCTAAAAATTGCCCCTTAGATTGTGAGATGCATAGATTAGCGGGATTAGTGGGTAAATATGTAGAGTTGGATGTAGGGCCTGGGTGGAGTTGTGGTCGATGCAGACTCGATGGGCCCAATGGCCTCTTCCTGCACTGGACGGTTTCTATGGTTTCTAAATGGGTGCATGGGGTTCACATATACTATTGCGCAAACATTAGCCTGAACTTTACCCCCCTCATCTGTCCCAGAATTGAGGCAGATGAGCCCCGCAGAACAGCATTCTTCATTGCCCTCAGGCAGGATCCGATATGCCTTGGGTGGACGAGGTAATAAAATTTCGGCAAATGTGTGGAATCAACTTTTGGGCTGTTTTCACACCAGAGGCAAATTCAAAATTATAATAACATCAATCAGCAAAGCCAGTTTTCACTATTTTATCAAAATAACCTCTCAGTCTGTTCTCACTGAATTCAAGAGTCACATTTAAAAATGTAACATAAAATGGAAGTCAGTTTGACTTTTAATAACCTGAAGGTCTGGTTAAGAACAATTAGTCACTGGTTCACCCAGAAAATCACACCATTAATACATTATACCCTTATAAAGAAGCACCAGGTAATATATGACCAAACTTTATCAGTAAAATAATATGTCTAGTGTGATATCAAATATAATTCATGCTGCTCTGAAATATTATATCATCCTCCCAATTTTTTTTTATTAATGTCACAAGTAGGCTTCCATTAACAGTGCAATGAAGTTACTGTGAAAATCTGCTAGTCGCCACATTTTGGTGTCAGTTCGGATACACTGAGAGAATTTAGCTTGGCCAGTGCACCTAATGACACAATGCACGTCTTTGGACTGTGGGAGGAAACCGGAGCATCTGAATGAAACCCACACAGACACAGGGAGAGTGTGCAGACTCCACACAGAGAGTGAGCCATGCTGGGAATCAAACCCTTGCCCGTGGTAATGAGAAGCAGCAGTGCTAACCACTGTGCCGCTTACGAGCAGCATTCTATATCTTCCTCAAGCATACACAAAGGGACATTTCTTACAATAACATGACAAATTATCAACTCAAATTTTTTACCCAGTAAAATGTGTAGACTACCCCGTAGCATGAAACTTTCTGCCTGACATTTCTGACCCCATGTACTGCAGCTCTATTTCAATGACATGTTGTGGATTATGGATACTTTGGATGGGAACTTCCACTCCGACTTGTGCCAGGCAGGTTTGGTGGCAAATGGAAAATATTGCGAGAAAGTTGTGCATCATGTTGACCCCCGTCAGCGGGAGTCCGCTGTTGCCGATGTTCATTGTTGTGAATCACATTAGCATAGCATTATTGGACCATACACCCCGCATCCAAAAATGCACCACTATGGCGTGATGTCAGAACGGTGCAATGTACGATGGTCGCAGAAGGTGTGCAGCTTCCAAGGGGAGCTTAGAAGTCAGCTCAGCACTGAGGGTGATGCCAGGGGAGTGTCAAGGATTGAGTTCACCTGGGTGATGTATGTTTCCTGGAGTGCATGCTTAGTGCTGGGCTAGCCTTTGTAAATGGCACCCAGATCATGAAAATGCTGCGTTGATGGTGGGGTGACTGAATCAGGCCACCTACTAGCGATTAGTGTGGAAGCCATGCTTATCTTTTTTTTGTGGTAAGTGCCGGAGAGGTCATCGACACACAGAAGACTGCTGAGTCCAAGGCAAATGACGAGCGTCTGGAATCCACCTTTTGATTTTGTGCTTCACTATCGATGCAGGTTGGAAGATAGTGGTGCAGAACCTTCACTATGGAAACCCCTATCATCCTCCCTCTCCACCCACCGCTGGATTGCTCATTTATGGATGCAAGCTGAGCCAGAATTTATTGCACATCCCTAATTGCCCTTGAAGTAAGCGCTTGCTAGGCCATTTCAAAGGATATTTAAGAGACAACCACGTCATTGTAGGTCTGGAATCAGTCACAGACTCCAGATTTGACAGCAAGTGTCCATCCCTAAAGGGTGTTAGTGAACCAGATAAGTTTTTATGACAATCCAGTCATCACTGGACTTTTTATTGAATTCAAATTTCACCATTTCCCATGATGGGATTCGAACCCGGGTACTTGGCATTACCCTGGGTCTCTGGAATACTGGTCCACTGACACCGTCACCTTCATCATTCCTCCAGTATTTATCAGCCCCTGAATGTTTTGAAGTTGATGTACCTAAGCCTCATCTTCAGGCAACTTACACTGTTGAGCTTTTCCCACCCCATCCTCACACTGAATCCTCTCCCCAGTTATGTTTCTGTGTGAATCCTTCCCACTTGTAACCCCCAGTACAGCCCTAGTCCTACAGTCCCTATTCCTGTATGAGGCCAGTTCCACCTACTGCCCTAATACAGGGTTAGCCATCAACCCCTTAGAGTCCTTACAGTACAGAAGGAGGCCATTTGGTCCATCAAGTCTGCACCCAGCCACAATCCCATCCAGGTCCTATTTCTGTAACTCCACATATTTATCCTATTAACTTGCCTGACACTAAGGAGTAATTTAACATGGTCAACCAACCTATCTCTGGACTGTGGGAGGAAACCGGAGCACCCAGGGGAAACCCACACAGTCTAGGGAGAATGTGCAAACTCCACACAGACTGTGACCCATGGCCAGGAATTGAACCTGGGATCCTGGTGCTGTGAGGCAGCAGTCCTAACCATTGGGCCACCATGCCGCCCTTCTCCTGCCTGAGGTCACTTGTCTTGAAAACTGACATCATTATGTCTTAGTGGTCATCACATTTGCGAGTAGAATTGAAGAATTTTTTTAAACTGGTCATTCAGTCTCCAGCTATACAAGTTGTTTTGGACAGTCAGATAAAAGCAAAGTGCCACAGCTACTGGAAATCTGAAATAAAAACAGAAAATGCTGGATAAACTCAGGAGGTCAGGCAGCATCTGTGGAGAGAAGAGTAAGTATTTCGAGCCCACATGATTCATCTTCAGAACAGACGAGGGATAGAAATGTATTGAATTAAATAGTTTTATGAGGGGAGCGGGGTGAGGGAGAGAGTGGCGAAGGAGGTGGGGCAGCATAGAAGTTCAGGAATAGGTCAGAGGTAAAGAGAGATTGACAAAGATGGCAGACATGAGACAAAGGGGGTTTTAATGGCGGCATGAAGGCTAACAGTGACACAAAGATAAGCTAGCAGAATGTGTTATTAGAACAAATGTCAGTGCACAGTGAAGTTAATCCTGAAAAACAAGGGATAGATGGCTGTGTGGGAGAGGGAGGTGCATTGGATGAGCTTGGAGGTGCAACCAATGAAACCAAAAAAAAAACCAAAATGGAGTCAAGATAGAAGGTCAAGATGGACAGCATCATTTGTTGCTCGTTACCCTTGGATTACCAAAATAAATCATTTGCCATGGGATAAAACTTCCCCAAAATTTTGGCAACCTCAATGTAAAACTTGCGATTGCCATATTTTATGGAAAAGAAAATAGAATTATCCATTAGGTTAGATTTGGAACCATTTTTACTGGGAAAGTTCATTCTTCAACTGACTCCAATCTTGTATAACTGCAGATCACTGATGTTCATTTTCAGGTCTGGATCTGTTTGGTTATGTTATCTTTTAAGATGCATTCAACAAGAATTGTTGCTGCTACACTGACAAATGTGAAAGCAATTTCTATTTCTGAACCTTTCAGAGTTGGAAGCTTCACTCGTCATACATTGACTCATACATTAATCCAAGTGTTATTACATCAATCATTGTCATTTATTATTCAATGTTATCTTCTCAATATTTTGTTGGGGTTTTCCCGCAGACAAACAGAACAAGCAATAATGAAACATTTCCAATTGCAAAATGTATGTTAGATAAACAACAAAAATCAAAACTTCTAGAGGAAGAAGCTACTGGGTGGGGATTTGCTTTGTTACGTGGACATTTCAGAACTTTAATCCTTTGAGATGTTACAGTTGGAATGATACTTAAAGCGTCAGCTCCTCCTGTGGTATTCAATCTGCGTGACAATAATTCTATTAATTAGAAAGAGTGCCTGGGGTCACTAATTATTGGCTACAAGCTGTAACATATCCTCTCCAACATGCCAATCTCTGAAGAGGAAAAGAAAGTGGTTACTCATGTTTTTTTTTAATAAATTAGAGTTCCCTAAATTATGATATTTATAGGCAGTGTTGTCATAGGATCTGAGCTTTGAACTAGATTTCAGTCAGAGAGAGGTGAGTGTTGACCTGTTTCTCTCCTGGGCACTGAAACTTTTGGAGGGAGTTACAATGGGTTGAGCAGGGGATGGTTTATATCGAGTAAAAGACAGGGGTCCAATTTTACATGACCATCCTCATCCCTCCGTGAGAGAGACTGATGGGGGGGTGATATAATGATTGATGGGGTATAAACTTGCAAAGGTATCAAATGGGTGTGTCCCCAGAGGAGTTTAATAATGGACTTTGATCCTCGTTTGATATCAAATGTGGCAACTTCCTGTGAATTAATTTCACAACTAAATTCTACCAGGCAGCCACAATTAGGGCATTCGTAAAGCTGCAGCTAATTAACAAAAGACATAGCTCCATACATATAAAATAGCCACTGTTAAAGCCTATATAACTTAATTTCCATTACTGTCATCTGTTCAATTTTGAGCATTTATGTCAAAATTATATTCGGTTGTTTTCCCCAACACCTGTAAGTGCAGGGGTTGATTTATCTCAGTTGGCCGGACAGCCAATTAGTGATGCAGACCAATGCCAACAGCACAGGTTCAATTTCCGTACTGGCTGAGGTTATTGATGAAAGTTGCCTTCTCGACCTTGCCCCTTGCCTGAGGTGTGTGATTTTCAGGTTAGTCAGCTGAGACTATGGTGGTTATACCTTACAAGCAACTATTCAAATCAACATTAACATTTACATTAATTTCAAAAGTCATATTATTAGTAAGCATTGCTGTGTTGAACCCCTTGATAGTGCCTTGCAGGGCACTCGAGAGTCTGGTGACTTTGATATCCACCATTATGAAGTGCTTCAGAAGGTTAGTCATGGCACAAATCAATTCCTGCCTCCCTGACTGCCTGGAACCACTACAGTTTGCCTATCACCACAACAGGTCCACAGCATTTTCCCTGGCTCTATACTCAATCCTGGAACACCTAGATAACAAAGATACCTATATCAGATTCCTATTCATAGACTACACCTTAACACCATTATTCTTATGAGATTCACTGCCAACCTCCATGGCCTGGGCCTCACTTTCTCTTTCTTCAACTGGATCCTAGATTTCCTAACCCACAGACCACAGTCAGCAAAGATAGGCAACGATGCCTGTTTCACCATCATCCTCAACACTGTTGCTCCACAGGCTTTGTCCTCAATCCCTTACTATACTCCTTATACACCTATAACTGTATGACCAAATTCCTTTCCAACTCAATTTTCAAGTTTGCTGATGACACCACCATTGTGGGTTAGATCTCAAACAATGACAAGGCACAGTACAGGAAAGAGATTAAGAATCTGGTGAACTGGTGTGACAACAATAATCTCTTCCTCAGTGTCAACAAAACTAAGAAGATAGTCATCAACTTCAGAAAGCATAGAGCAGAGCATGCTCCTATCTACATCAATGGTGATGAAGCAGGAATGGTCAAGAGCTTAAGTTTTTAGATGTCCAGATCACCAACAACCTGTCCTGGACACAATAGTTAAGAAAGCCCAACAATGTCTCTACTTTCTCAGGAGGCCAAAGAAATTTGGCATATCCACTACAACTTTCACCAACTTCTACAGATACACCATAGAAAGCATTCATTTTGATTGTATCACAGTTTGGTATCACTACTCTGTCCAAAACCACAAGAAACTACATATGGTCACGATTACTCAAACCGGCCTCCCATCCGTTGACTCTGTCCACGTTTCCCGCTCCCTGAGAAAAGCAGCCAGCATAATTAAGGACTCCACCCATCCCGGGATATTCTCTCTTCCGCCTTCTACTGTCGGGAAAAAGACACAAAAGTCTGAGATTATGTACTAACTGACTCAAAAACAGCTTCTTCCCTGCTGCCATCAGATTTTTGAATGGGCTCACCTTATATTAAATTGATCTTTCTCTACACCCTAGCTATGACCGTAACACTATATTCTGCACTGTCTCCTTTCCTTCTCTATGAATGGTATGTTTTGTCTGCATAGTATGCAAGAAACAATGCTTTTCACTATGTTTAATACATGTGACAATAATAGATCAAATCAAAATCAGAGTCAAATACTTCATGTTATGTTTATTTGACAATATTGACTACTAAAGAATAAGTAATATTGTCTTTCTCTACATCAGGCATTATTTTGTTGGGCAGTCTTATTAAAAGAGTCTATGTCTTTCCCCATTTTTTGTGTGCAATAATTGCTATAAGAAAATTAAGTGATACAAGAGATTTAAATGCAATTGGACTTATATCAACAACAAGAAGAAGTTGCATTTACATGGAGCCTTTAACATGGCTAAACATCCCAAGATATTTCATAAGAGTATTAGCAAATAGATTCATACCAAATTACATATGGAGACAGTGGGAATACGTTTTGATATGAAATGATTACAAGGATTTAAACATACCCAGTCTCTTTATTTGCATTACAGATGTGAATGTTTGTTTCCTCACATTTATATGTATCTCAATCACCACCACCACACCTTTATAAAGAGGCTAACATTTGCTAGGGTATAGGCTCCATAACTGCCAGAAGCAATTTGCTACCTTATTCAAACTGCCGTTCTTTAGTTTTGGGCCTAAGTTAAGACTATCAACAATCAACCTGATCTTGTGCTCACTCAGAAAGCACAATTTTATTTCTTCCGCCAGGAGCCTGGAGACAGCATCAGTCATAAAACTTCTCATTATTTATGTATCTCTTATAATGTCTTTAAAATGGTCATGTGTTAAGTGCTGCTGTGACCTATCAGACACAGGTGACGGATGACCCTTCCTGCTTCCCATATTTCAAGCAATATTATCCATTTGGTTCCTACACACTAATGTCATCAATAGCGTCAAGCCCATTAACAATGTTTGTTCACTGAGAATAAGGGAACTTGGCAATGAAATAATATCATTTGTAGAAAATGCTCCGACATTTAATAAATGTCTTTGAAAATGTGCCATATTTCAACATTCCACCCATTCCATTCATTATATCAATCACAGCTATCAGAAATCTCACTTTGCAATATTGACTATTTTTCTATATTTGAGTTCACTGCTATGCATCAGGAAATCTATCTGCACAAATGCCAAATCTTCTACTCAGTTTAGTTGCACTGAGGTCAATAGCCATGCATACTGTCCTCTTGGCTGAGATAAATTTAAACGCTGGTCCAACACGACACTGGACACTGGAGGCAGCAGTTGTTAGCACTGTTGCCTCTCAGCGCCAGGAACCCGGGTTCAATTCCAGCCTCGGGCACTATGTCTGTGGAGTTTGCACAATCTCTGCGTAGGTTTCCTCTGGGTGCTCCGGTTTCCTCCCACACTCCAAAAATATGTGGGTTAGGTGGATTAGTCATGCTAAATTGACCCTAGTGTCAGTGGGTTTAATACGGTAAATTGTATGAATAGGGCCTGTTTGGGATTGTGGTCAGTGCAGACTCGATGGGCCCAATGGCCTCCTTCTGAATTGTAGGGATTTTATGGAATCGTTCCCCGCGTGTCACATCGACTATTGCTTGAAGGAAGTATAAGCAACAGTTCATGATGCCTGGAGATGCCACAGTGGGAGTGATACTGACACCTTTGAGACTGAAGAAGAGCCAGCATGAAAGTTGTAGGAAGGATGTGAATCAATGAATCACGTAAGTGCAGAAGGAAGGCATTGGGCCCATTGAATCCCATGTGATTGCTCTAAAGGGGATACAGAGAAGATTCACCAGGATGTTGCCAGGATGGAGCATTTGAGCTGCAAACAGAGACTGGATAGGCTTGGGTTGTTTTCTTTAGAGCAGAGATGGCTAAGGGGGGGACATGATTGAGATGTACAAGATTATGAGGATGTGGAGAGGGTGAATAGGGAAGCAGCTGTCCCCTTGGTTAAAGGGTCAATCATGAGGGGGACATAGTTTTTGGGTAATGGCCACAGTGTGCCACAGTGCAGACTTCAACATAAACCTATTTAAGAAACCCTGAAACTGCCTTTCCTACCCGAATAAAGGAAACTCTCCAACATTATGAGATTAGGAAATGCTGAGCATTCCAGCACAACACATTGGAGTTTTTTTTTAACCCTTCGACTACCACAGCCCCATAAATCCATTTTCCTGTTAACGAAGAGAAAAGCTATTTAAGCATGAATTCAGACAGCATAAAGCCTGGAGACAGCTTCACTCATAAGACTTCTCATTATTTATGTATCTCTTATAATGTCTTCAAAATGGTCATGTGTTAAGTGTCGCTGTGACCTATGAGACCTTGATGACGGATAACCCTTCCTATTTGCCATAAATTCAGGCGATGACATTCGAGTTAGGTTCCTGCGAACTGATGTCATTAATAGCCTCAGGTCTATTAACAGTGTTTGTACATTGGGGGAAATAAAATGAACATGTGCATTGAAATAACACCGTTGCTAGAATATGTTTCGGCACGAAGTAAATAATAAGCGTGCTTGAAAGCGTGCAACACTCAATTCGATTCATTCCTACCTGTGTCCATTATATCGATTAGAGCTATCAGAATCGTGACTCTGCCACCTTCATCATGTTCTACTTTTGACTTCCCTGCCTTGCATCAGCAATCTTCACAAATGACGAACCTTTAGAAGGTAACAGCATTATATGTATATATAAAAGGTTTTTACATCTGTCTTAAAATCTTCCTATCTCCAACAACTATTCATTCCAAGCGAGCGACATTTTGCAGCATTGGTTACAAAGCAACAAGCTATTTCTAAAGTCCTGTCTCGGGACCTTAACATTTAATCGATTCTCATTTGAGATCTGGTAAGTAATTCAATTGGATTTCTTTGTGGGGAGAGGGGGGGAATAGAAATAAAAAGTTGGAACTTGGTACTAAACCCAATTTGGAAATTCCTAAAAACAAGATTGATTTCACTTTTGGAGGTAGTGGAGAAAGGGCGGGGGGGTTTGCTCGAGTCGATTTTAACGCCTTTGTTACAATCTACCTAATGCAGAAAAACCTTTCTCAAATCGTTTGAGAGGGTTGGGGCAAAACATCAGGATTTCGCGCGGAGATTCAGTAGATTTTTTAGACCCGCAACTGTCAAAGCGAAAGGGAAATCTTTAAAACTGTTCTGCGTTGGCCAAGTGAGAAATAAAACCTGGCACTTGAAGCTGAATGGACCCAATTTGCCCCACCCTACAGTCAGAGCATAATATTGACCTTGTTAATGTAACAGTTCCGCTGACCTTCCCTCCAGTGGAGATCAGCTGGCGTGCCTTCTCTCTCTCTCTCTCTCCACCCGCTTTGTTAAAGTTACACTCACTTGCCCCCAAATCGTCAGCATTCGCTGGCTTCCTTTCTCAAACTCCGAGTAAAAGTCACTTAAACCATTTGACCTCCGACGGGAGTCTGGGGAGGAAATCTTAAAACACTCCAACAACATGTAACTCTCAGGCGTGCTCTGGGAATGCAGTCTGCCAGGTTTTTTTTTCAAATCTGTCTATTACATCGAAGCATTTTGAAAGTATATCTATTTTATGCTCTTGACTCCTAAAATATCCGCTTTGATTTTTTTTTGAATCCCGGGACAGTCTCGTTACTCTATTTCATGATTTTTCTTGACAAATTATGTCCTGCTTAATCATCCAGTTTTTGAGCTGCACTTTCTCTCATTTAAGTCGGCAAATCTTCCGGCCAAATTGAGTTGAACAGTCCACAGGCTTTCACCGACCTCCCCTCCTGTCCCCCATAAATTTCTAGTCCCCGTTTCAAAGTGGGGCAGGAGTGGGGGTGCCAGAAAGCAGCAACAATACCCTGAATGTTACTTGCATTAAGTAGTCACAAGCCCCCTGTAAAATATATTTGTTCTTTTATATGGTACCACAGCGCAACACAGTAACCATCTCAGCACTGTCTGTTCATTAAGTATTTCTGCGGCGGATTTAACACATTTTTTGAGGGGGAGGGGAATAAAATTGTACTGGGTGCAAGGGTAGGATCGTGTCTCTGAATAGCTGGATACAAAATATCCTTTATCCCTGCAGAAATTATATATTGTTGCTTTTTATGATGGCGGAAGTTCACTGTTAAGTTGTGATTTTGTTTTAAAAAGCGAGCCCGTGTCAAAAGGACGCTGCCTGTATCCTACATTCAGAAAGAGCAATGCGTTACATCTTTTAATTGCATTGTTTGTAATTAAAAGTGCAAAGCTGCCGTGTTCGGATTTATCTGGAGTAACTTGGGGATTGGCGTTTCACCCGCTTCTAAAGACAAAAATAGACTTGGTGGACAAAAAAGCTCTGGAAATGATGTTTGCGTGCATCTGCCAACCCGCCCCCCCGCCTCCCCAGTCCTTATGTCAGAGCCAACACAAATATTCCTTCTGGATTTCCTTTCAGAACTACAAACTCGCGGAATTGCTTTTTTTTAAACATTATTTTCTTTTAAAAAAACAAATAATTTTGTTGCCGACAGCGCTTTGAATGTTTAATAAGCAAAGTAGGGAGATCGGGGGTGGGGGTTATTTGATTGAAAAGTGAAAAATACTCCAGAGCACCTAAATAAACATTGGGTTTATAATAGAGGAGAGGCACACATGGTCAGCACACATTAGTGCAGCCCCGCACGGAGATGGTGCTGAGTGAACCTCACGAAGTCAGTGGCGAAACAATAAGTTTTACCCCCTTTCTGCCTTGTCCTCTGAAGCTCATCACATTGCTTGTGCGCAGTTTTAAGCTACTGGGTCACAGACGACCCTCGAGAGTTAAGTGTGCAAGTCCCTAGGCGCCTCACTGATCGTGCACTGGGTGTGTATGTGTGTACAAGTGAACCCGATCGTTCAGCGATTACACAAATTCAATGATATTATTCCAAAGTGTTTTTTTTAAAGGAAAAAAATATCTACAACCCGCCACACTATGCCTCCCTCCTCCACACACATTTACAGATAACAGGGAAAAAATGTTATAAGACGTATTTCCATTCTCAAATTCATTTCCGAAACAATTAGCAATTAGGAATGCATCAAGAACGTTGTTCTGTTGGTTAATTGTCTTCGGATAATAATGTAAAGAAGCATTCTCTCCCGGTTTTAAACTTTTTTTTGTATTTATTATTCATTTCGTGAAAAACTTGATAGTCGATATGAAAAGTAACTGCAGACCCTCGGTATAATTATATTATTTACGGTTGGAATTACCTTTCCAATAATTCGGGTCAAGCTTATAAAATAAAAGGGGAAAAAATAAAGACGGATTTAGATTCATTCGTGAGAATTGTTTGCTTTGTCAGTATTTATGTTCACCTCATTTTAGAACACAGTTTTCAGGAGGACTTTAAAACTGTATTTTTTGAAGGTTATTTCGCTTGAACTGATTTGCTGTTTTGTAAAGAACTTTTGACAATCCTTCTGTTTTATACTGTTTTTGGTTGCATATTTTCATGTTTTGGCGCAGCTAAACCTGGTCAGAAAGACACGCACGCATTGATATGGACAAAGTTACAAACGTACACAGATTTATACAGACATACATACACACAGATGTACATACTGACATACATATACACAGATATTCACACAGACATACGCACATATACACACACACCAACATACATATACACGGATATGCACAGATCCAGGCAAAGCTATACATACATACATATACATCTACATAACTAAACGCACAGATATACGTACAAATGTACACACAGATATGCATGCAAGCATGCATACTGCTATACATACATCAGACATATGTATAAACATACACATACATACATTGATATACACATATATGCACAGACATGCATGCAAACATACAAACACATAGATATGCAAACTGATACACATACAGGCATACATACAGATATATACAAACACAGACATACATGCAAACATATACACAGATATATATATATATATATATATATTTATATATAAACATACACAGCACGCAGAGTCAAAAGGGCTTTGGCAAAGAACACTTGTATCATTCATTCTTTCATGCCCAAAGTTTATTCCCCCTTTTGTGTAAAAGTGTTGAAGTATTTAATGCAAAGAAGAGACAATTTATAAAAAAAAGATTTAAAAAGAGAAATACTTAAAAATCCATCAACTCGATATTTAGCTTTCTACAATATGAAGATGCACTTGCTAACAACATATTGCTTTTTGCCGAACTCAGCAAACCATATACAATACAAATAGTATACACAGTATAGATAATACTAATGAGGAAATCTATACGGTCGTTCTAACATGAAGTGTTATCAAGTTGCCTTGGTGTTACTAGTTTTGTTAGACTATTTCTACTATCTGTACTGATTCGGATGCAATGCACAGAGTTAAGGACCGGCTAAGCACAAACAATACACAAGGTTTAATATCCACTGGTGTCAACATGTTAGCAGTTCTTTGGAGTAGTTGAGAGACTGATCCCGGTAACCTAACCCCCCTCCCCCTACCCTCCGCGTCAAGTATAGGTTATTGATTTCCATTAAACAAACTCCATATAAAATAGCAGCATCTACTTAGCTGAATTATGTATGTAAACAGTGCATCGCATCGATCTTCTTCCTATTTGCACACGAAAGGGCGTCTGTTTCTAAGCAGACAAGTGACGCGAATTCTGTAACCTGAGAAAGTCTCCAGATAGTTATTTATTAATAATCGCAGTGGAAGCAGAATTCGGAGGCTGTTGGCAATTTCTGAGCTCAGTACAATTGCTATAGACCAGTTACATTTTTTTCTTTAAATGTTATGAGATATGTTAGAGATATGACCAGTTAACTCAAGTACTGTCTCAGATACACAGAATGAAATGGGTGACGAGTAAATTACTATCCCTCCTATTACTCCCGCCTTAACGATCTATATATAAATATATATTTTCTCAATATTAAAGAGCAGTTCATTGTTACATGTCTCTGCGTGACTTCTCCCCTGAGTCCTGCAGGGTTTCAACATGAATGTTTGGACCATCATTGACAATTATTTGATTTTATTCAGTGTGATTAATACATTTCTTCGATTCTGCTGCTTGTTATTGTGCCGTCATTTTCAAATAACAATTTTGAATAGGCCACAATTAATCTACACAATATCTTAAGATTTTCGGGGGAAATGATACGTGGAAGGGTGAATAAGTTTCTTCTTGTTTAGGGTTCAAATGCACATTTGATTTGATTTATTATTGTCACATATATTAATATACAGTGAAAAGTATTGTTTCTTGCGCGCTATACGAACAAAATATTCTGCTCGTAGAGAAGGAAAGGAGTGAATGGTTCGACTGTAAAGAAAGATAAACTAAATGCAAGGTGGGACCACTCAAAAGTCTGATGGCAGCAAAGAAGCTGTTCTTGAATCGGTTGGTGCCTGACCGTCAGACTTTTGGGGACTTGTTCATTTTGAATTTGAGATTTCAAGAAAATTGCTACCAAAAAAACAAATCCGAGTACTGTAAATATTCCCCATTTACTTTTCTCACCCCATTTTGGTAAAAACATGGCCTGTCCGAGCAAAACGAACATTTTAAATGAATACAAAATAAAAATTAGGGGAGAATTAGTACAAATTGCCAGCCTACACTATTTTTCTATCATTATAATTATTAAATTAAAAATGCTTCATTTCTAAATTGTGTTTGTGTAAGTGTTTTTTTTTATATCTTTACGAAAGTGCGTTTAGCATTTTTTTTTAGAAAAGCAGGAACAGTTTTGTTTTTTGGGGAAATTTGTGATCCCCTCTTGGTCTGTCCCAGTGGAGAACTGGAGACAAGACAAAGTCCATTGTGGGCAGAGAGCGCCCTCTTAAGGATGAAGGAAAAAGATGTGGACCCCCCCCCCCCCCCCCCCCCCCCCCCCCCCTCCGTCCCAACACAAACATTAATGTTCTTGCTAAAAGTTTTTCTTTTAAAAAAAAGGAAAACGAATATTAACGCAATCCGGAGACCTTTAAATGCTCCGCTCTGCGCCGGGAGAGGAAAACTACAAGAATAACTTCCGACCGATTAACTTGTTTGAGTAAACTGAAAGATTTTTTTCCCCCTCCCGTGCACTCAATTGCAGCTCTTGCAGATATAATTACCAGAATGCTTAGTATTACAGAACACAGAGAATCCATTCTGTAATTTTAATGTTTCAATATGACTGCTACAGTAGTTTAATTGCTGCCGAGTCATATATGGGGAGATCTATCTAGTAACTAACATAAAAGTAGCGTCTTTGATTTAAGATTTTGCCGATTATTTCACATTCTATATTCCATATCCTTTTAGTATGTGACCAACGTAAGTTCTTTATGAAGTTTCTTTCCCCCCAATATTCCTGTACATGTCGTTATCAATGACGAGTCGTGCGTTTGGAATGACTTTTCAGCACATTCGCGATTTAAGAGTTTATTTAAAGTTTTTGTGTAATTTCGTTGTGTTTGCGTGCAACTGGCAAAGCTCTACCTGAAATGGATTCACGCAAAGGCAACAATCGGTGACAGCAAACATCGTCTGATTCACCACTGGAGTCGGGATGCTCAGTTCGATTTGAAATAAGATCTTAGATTTTCTTGAAACGGACAAAATTACCACGGTCTCAATTCTACAAATTGATTTTTTTTTTACGATTCGAGGATGCTCTTATCAAAGCAGGTCGGATTTGAAATTTGTGCACATCAGTTCAGGAAATAGTAACAAATTAAATCACCTTCTGTTAAAAGTTTGGAAAGGTTTTCTGGGGAACTCTTGATATTTGTAAGGCTGTTGCGTGTGAAACTTGAAGTTTTTTCACTTGAATTTTTTAAAATCAAAAATTTCGGTTTTGATTTGAAACCGAATTTGTACATCTGCTTGTTTTTGAAAGGATCGTGTATTTCTTTTTAAATATACATATCACTAATAACGCAGAGTCTAATCCCGAGGTTTAGGTTTACCGCGAAAGCTGAAAGCTATCTGTTTTCCCCCCGATGCTTTCAAGTGATTAATTTAGTACAAGATATTATATTCAGGAATAAACAACTCATTTCCTGATTGAGTTAGATTATTGCCGTTGCGTGGAGAATGAGCCAGGCGTACGAACGAGCAATTAACGAGCGAAGAAATGTTCCGGACCTGTTGCCCAGGGAAACAACACGCAGAATTAAAAGGTTTCACTAACCGGCGCCCGCTGGAAACACTTGCAAAAATATCAAATTTATAACTTTTCGAGTAAAACTTTTTTTTTTCTCTCCCTTTTGATACGATTTTTAAAAATTCTATCCTAACCAGCCAGGTAATCTCGCGCCCTAAGCACCATGCAACCTTTTACTGAGGATATAAACTGTCCTTGTGCTTTATTGAGTTAGCGTTAGCAGAGAGTCCATTCTTTGAACCCACACTTCGTTACATATTAATCCAACAATATGATCTCAACGTACATGTCTTGCAAAAAAAAATGTACTGTATCTGGTTAATTCAGGGTGACAATATTTTTAAGGCTTGAATATGTAATTGGATTAGTAACACGGTAATGTATCAAGGTTTTCATTCGAATTGATGTGCACCGATGCAAACATAATTTTAATTGACAACATTTAACCTGTCAATGCTGCCTAGTCTGAATCTGCTTTTAAAACTATACACGCTGACCTGGCAACAGTATAAACCCTTACAGCATACCTTTATTATAAAGTTGGCAATACCCTACATTTCAGCCAATGTGTCACCCTCATCATGGCCACACCCAAAGCACCACACAATTGAAAAGAAGCATAATTGTTCTGGGATGAATATTTCTGTGAAAAGAGTGGAGGTTTTAGACATTGTGGTGTTCCAGTGATGTTCCCAAACTGCTTTCATTTTGGTTTAGCAACCCACACCCTTTGACTGAGGCCCCTGGAGGCAGAGATATTCATTATCTCTTCAGAACTGATCACCGAGGGTAGAATAAGACAACATTGATATTTTGGAAGTGTGGTAACAACCACCCAAGCGCTTACATCGTTTTCATGTATCATTGCTATCCCAACATGGAAACATGTTTGAAACTACAGACACCTTCACTTAATTCTCTCAGTTTTCAGTTCTGTTCCCATTCTGTTTCCTGCCCAATATCACCCACAGTCTCCATTCTGCCTGACAAACCAGCTTGGTGCCTTCTATCCTGATGTGCCGGAATCTGACAGCACTGCACTTTCCTATTGCCAAATGTTGTGATTCTCTCATCTACGCCCATTTCCTCTTGACCCTGGGCAGATAGCACAAGAACGAGTTACCATCAGGTGGCCCATGCCTGTTTTTCAGCATACCTTCGCACCCATTCTCTTTTACCCGGTGAGGGAAACTGGGGGAAGTGGTGGAAGGATTGCTGAGTTGATGAGCAGCCCATTGAACTGTGTTATGAACCCTCCCTGCATGGTCAACAAATCTTGGCCCTGGACTCAAACCCAGTGCTTCTGGCCCAGTGGTAGGGCTGCTACCAATACCTCCACCAAGCAGCCAGCTCAGAGTTCCTGTCTAGTTTATTTTAATAAAAAGTAACCATGCTTTAACGGTGTTACGCATGGAAAATAAACTTTGGCAAGGTTGCTTTGGCTACATGGGGAATAATTGTATTGTGTAGCTCCTTATTCAGGTTATAATGCTAAAATATAATGTGGACAGAACAGTGTTTGCTGCTGTTACTGACAGGATTCAGAAAAGAGATCAGGCAGCGAGGCTATTGAGTTACCAATTAGATTTTTCCTCTCTTGTTCACTCAGTGCGATATGCGTTGTTTACAAGATCTGTGAGCACAGATCCTAACTAAACCATGGCAGCAAAGAGCCCTCTACAGTTCTCTCTGCTCATATGAGCTATTGCCTTCAATGAGATAGCACTGCTGTTATCCAAATAATAAACTCCCTGCATGCAATGAAACAGTAAGTTCTAAGAGACAATTAACATGGTGCATTCAGAGCTTAGACAATCCATCTGCAGTACCAATTGAAAAATGACTACTGCAAAGTTATAATACAGTGGATGCTGGAAACCTGAAATTTAAATAAAAAGACAGGAAATGCTGGAAAAACTCAGCTAATTCCAAAGAGGAGCCATATTGGAATTCCAATATGGACCTTGCCCACAGCTGGGATTGTCCGATCCCACTGCAGAGTGGAGATCTGGCTGAATTCTCCATTCGTGCTCTCAACGGGATCAGGGCGTATGGGACCAGACAGTTCCGGCTGCTAACTATGTTTCTCTCCGTACAGATGCTGCCAGACCTGCTGAATTTATCCAGCATTTTCTGATTTTATTGCTACAATGCTAGTTAGTCATTTGATATATATTTCTCAGGATATTAATCTTGCAAGACACTTTGCTCCCATTAGATTTTCCTCCTTCCTACTACATTCTATGGTATTATCAATAGACTGGCATCACATAATGATGTGTGGAGATGATAGTCTAATAATATTATCACTCGACTATTAATCCAAAAATTCAGCTAATGTTCTGACCACATAGCTTCGAATCCCATCACAGATGGTATGATTCAAATTCAGGGAAAAGAAAATTCTGGAATTAAGAATCTGCTGATGACCATGAAACTATTGTTGATTGTCGGAAAAACCCATCTTGTTCACTCATGTCCTTTAGGGAAGGAAATCTGCCATCCTTACCTGGTCTGACCTACATGTAACTCCAGAGCCACAGCAATGTAGTTAACTTTCCACTGCTGTCTGAAATGGCCTAGCAAACCACTCAGGTCACGGGCAACTAGGGATGGGCAATAAATGTGGCCAACCAATGATGCCCATGTCCCACGTATGAATTAAAAAAATCATAATCGGTGATTTTAGCTCAATTTCCAGTTCTTTTCAGCCATGTTGGATTAACCTTTGATCCTCACATAAAGTTCTTCCACTTAAAATAAAAACAAACTGAAAGCAGGGTTCTGGAGATTTCCTGTCATCACCAATAGCAGCAAAGCTATTATTATCCATTACCAAATGTACCTCTTAGTGACATGTTGTATAAATAACATTACAAGATTCAAGTCTCTGCCTGTGCGCAAAGACAAGAGACTCAGAAGGTGACGAAAAGCTTCTTTGCTGGCCTTCGGATAATTTTGACTGAACGGAAACCCTGGGTAGCTCGTAATATCTGCTATTAATTCAGTTATGTGTGAATTTTCTTGAAGGTTATTTATCAAAGCTATGCTTACCCACCAGCAATATTAATCTCATTAATCTGATCATCAGAATTAAGGGTGGCATGATGGCACAGTGGTTCGCACTGCTGCCTCACAATACCAGGGACATGGATTCAATTCCCGACTTTGGAATTATTGTCTGTGCGGAGTCTGCATGTTCTCCCCGTGTCTATGTGAGCTTACTCCAGGCGCTCTAGTTTCCTCCCACAGTCCAAAAGATGTGGTGTTTAGGTGCATTGGCCATGCTAAATTTTCCCTCAGTGTGCACAAACACATGCCAGAGTATGGCGACGAGGGAATTTTCACAGCAACTTCATTGCAGTGATAATGTAAGCCTACCAGTGACACTAATAAATATATTTATATTATAACATTCTTCTATTACAGTACTTTTAACTGGAAGGAATTCAAAATGTGTGTTATGGTTTCATATATGCCATGATAATGATTAGATTAAAAACATAGAACATTCTATGACACTTTGAGGGGAACTTCCCTGTCTCATCCATCAAAGGAATTGTGGCGGGGGTGGGTTGACCTCGGGCGGGATTTTCCAGCTTTGGGGTGAGAAATCCTGTCCAATTTATCATTGGCATGTGTTTGCTCTGGAGAACTTGTGGCTGTGTGGAACATCATAGCAATAGTATGACTCATCACGTGACATTGCCAGATGACATTTCATCTGCTTGGGGAAATGAATCTCAGAGTGATGGAATTATAGTTTTATTTATTCTTTCACAGGATGTGGCTATCTCTGATTGTCCAGCATTTATCCCTCATCCCTAATTGCCCTTGAGGAGGTGGCACTGAGCCGCTTTCTTGAACCGCTGCAGGCTGTGCAGTTCAATACCTCCACAGTGCTTTTATTAAGAAAGGAAGTAGAAAAGATTGGAAGTATTTTGGTTCTGTAACTATGGAGACCTTGGCTAGCATTCATATAGAATTAAAAAAATGCTGCCTTGTCTTGTTCATGGGTTCTAGGTCTTTGCTTCAACACAACAATCTTGGTGGGTTACCTTTAAGTTCTACAGAAGCCGCAGATACATTGGAGAGAATTTGATAACTTTTAGCATATATTCACATTATTAGGTATGAGGAGAGATTGGATTCACATGGACTATTTTTACTGGAAACACAGAGGCTGAAGGTGACCTAATAGAGGTCTGTAAAATTATGAGAATAGTAGATAGGGATAGATAGTCAGAGGCTTTTTTTCCAGGACAAAAGATTAACTACAACAGGGCACAGGTTTAAAGTGAGAGGTGGTAAGTTTAGGGGAGACATGCAGGGAAAGTTTTTTTTAACACAGAGAGTGGGGAACACACTGCCAGTGGAGGTGGTGGACGCAGCCACGTTATCAACATTCAAAGTACATCTTGAAAGACAAATGAATGGGAAGTGAACAGAGAGATAGAAATCGCATATCAGCATGGGCTTCGTGAGCCAAAGGGCCTGTTCATGCGCTGTATGGTTCTTTGTTCTCTTTGTTCCTTATTATTATTATTGCAGATTCAAGTTGCATCCCAGCTATGAACATTGACCCCAGGAATGGGAGTACTGCTTCATTGCGCTAAAAACAATCTATTGGAAAAATCTGCTAATAGACCTGATCAATAGGGCAATAACAAGCAAGAATTTTCTGAATGAAAATCGATTAAAAACAATTGTGAGTTTAGAAAGCAATAAGAATTGGCAGCAATGGAGATGACAATCATCAGAATCACTGTTGTTTTATATAAATATGTGTCCTTTAAAATATGTGTTACCTGCTGATAAATCATATTATCATTTAAAGGGGTATCACTAACAATCTGGATTATAGATTTGATTATATATTAGTCATTAACAGTATTGCTAAAACAACATGGCTAAACCAGATTAGTTCATCATTATCCCTATTTCTGAACCTTGCTGTCTGCCAGATTTCCTACATCGCAACATGGGAGCATGTTGGCACAGTGGTTGGCACTGCTGTCTCACAGCGCAGGGACCCAGGTTCGAATCCAGGTTTGGATCACTCTGTATGGAGTTTGCATATTCTTCCTGTTTCTGTGTGAGTTTCCTCTGAGTGCTCCAGTTTCCTCCCACAGTTTGAAAGACATGCTGGTTAAGTGCATTGACCCAAACAGGTGACTAGGAGGATTTCACAGTAACTTCATTGCAGTGCTAATGTAAGCTTTACATGTAATTAATAAATTAACTTCATTGACTGCACTCCAATTGATGAGTAATCGACTGTAGAATGCTGGACAGCGTTCTGGAGCTATGGAAGTGCCAATACAAGTTTCTTGCATGTGGCAATGGAGTCACATAGCCAGCGTTGCGTTTGAAGCTTGTTTCATTAGGACCGCCCTGTGATTATGAGCCATGTTTCAACATCTCACGAAGGCTGCTGCAACTCAGTGGAATTTTGAACTCACTTTCTACATATAAAAGCGGCAAATTATTACTTTAGGCATTAGTTCAAGTGGAAAAAGCTGTATCAATACAAATAGACGTTTGAAGTACTGTAAATAAGAAAGCCCTGATTATAATTACTGATTAGCCAAACTTAGAAATTTGTGTATTTTGGAGAAATTGGCACCATACCTGGAATACTGTGAAGTAAAGCTTCAATTAGGAATCCTGGTTCAATTGTTCTGTGTTATTTCTAAGGGCGTATTTAACACTGCTAATTTAGTGATTGCTATTTTGCAATGTAAATCAGATTTCGACCTGATTCCCAAGCTAAGAAATATGAGACTTTTGGAGGTAGTAATTCTAAATAACAGGTTTCAAACAGTGGGGCTCGTTGAAACCTTTGGAAGCATTGTAAATTCCCTCTTCAGACTCCAAATATTTAAATGTCCAAACTTTGGGATCTAATCCACTCATTTGTCTTCAAGCCCAACCAGTAAGCTGGATGAGCAGAAAGAAAAATGAGCAAGATAGATCAAGAGTGGAAGTTCAGAAGTCAAAAGAGTTGCTGGGTATATTTAGAGAGAAAAATAGCCAAGTACAAACATTAGAAACAAAGATCTACCAACCTTGTCCCAGCAAAACTGAAGAGATATCGAGAGTAAGAACAGAAGAGTAAAAATCTGAAAAAGAGTAAAAAATCAGAAGAGAGCAAGATCAGATGGGTGAATAACATTTAGACATGGCACATATAATGTAATCTGATGAAGTATAAACCTGAAATGTATACTTTATTGAGGCACAGAATGGAGTTGAGAGGCCAGGCAACCTGTTTCCTTACCAACACATGGAACTGTAAGAACACTGAGTTCATTTACTTATCTGGACAGGTCTTTGTGAACGCACTGAAATACAAACAACCCTTCCTGTCATAATAGCTTCACCTCTTCAATTAATTATAAAGATTGGGGCCTCAATCATTGTTGTAGTCATTGCAACTTTAAATCTTGAAATCCAGAAACAGTGGGCATGAAAAGCTCTATTTAATTGAGATGGTACATGGATGCATGATATCCAGACTTTATTGGCTGGCAGTGGCATCACCAACACAAACCATGAGAACAATGAGAAAAGACGTTGTGGTGGCCTGACAGAGAAAAGGGGTTCTGATAAAGGTTTTAAACAAGGCATGTTCTGGTCAGACAGACAGAAGAATCAATGCCAATGAAGGGAAGAGACCTTGCGTAAGAACACTTGTTCTTAAGCCACTTGTGGATAGAGACTTGAATTGGTCTTGAACACTCCACCGGAAGAACCATACCAGGGCTCTGTTCTTGACTGGAGTACAATAACAGCAAATCTATTACTGTGAACATACAATCGCAAATCCATCTGAAACAATCAGAGCTTTTTTTCAGTGGAAAAGAAAGGTGACATCTTTTCAAGTCTGGGAAAAAGCAAGTGTAGCAAAGAACAATGAAACATAAATTGCATGCTATTTTTAGAATCACAATCTTTTACTCAGTGTGTATGTATCTATGTAGCATTGGATATAGTTGCCTAAATTTGGGCATTGAATTAATATTTATCTTGCCTGTTTCTGGCAAACGAAACACTCAGTAGTGCTTTAATTTATCCCCAAAAATATGCTACATTTGGTCAGTGGAGAGGTAAAAAAATATAAGAAGGGGAGCCATTGCCTATTATCTCTCTTCTGTCTGTAACAGTGGACCGAGGGAACCTTGTAGAAAGCCAGAGAAGAAATAAGATGATGCCAATGGCCCTACTTGTGACAACAAATGAACAAATCCTTGGGAGACAGAGAATAGACTTGCATATATCCAGCCACCAGCAGAGCTCCATTCTAATCGTGGCAGCCACAGAGCCAGGCAGGCAAGAGAAGGAATGCAAATACCAGTTTGACTGGCACCCAAAATACTTGTTGTTCGCAAAATATAAAATGGGAGTTTGAGTGGGAAGGGATTATGAAGCGACACTTCAAAATGCAACTTCCTTTTTAATGACATTTGATGAAATGTGATAAGGAAAGAGAGTGCAAGGAAAACTCCAGTATAAGGTCACATGGTGCTATCTGCAATGCCCACAAATAGTCATGAAAACCTCTTCCTGTCACTTTTTTTCCAAAGGTCCATTGATTGTGTAAAAAATATCACAGATGTTTGTTACCAGTGATACTATGAGACTTCATTTCAGTAATCCAACTTAGTTGAACATTCAAATTTTGATGGTGCAGCACATCTTAGTCATATGAAAAATAACAACATAAGGAGTAGGCCAATTGGCCCACTCTGCCATCAGCACGGTGGCACACTGGTTAGCACTGCTGCCTCAAAGTTCTATTCCCAGCTTGGGTCACTGTGCGGAGTTTGCATGTTCTCCCCATATCTGCATGGGTTTGCTCCAGTTTCCTCCCACAGTCCAGAGATATGCATGATAGGTGGATTGGCCATACTAAATTGATCCTTAATGTCAGGGAGATTAGTTGGGGTAAATACAAGAGATTATGGGGACAAGGCCTGGGTGGGAATGTGCTCGGTGCAGACTTGATGGGTCAAACCACCTCCTACCTCCTTCTGTATTGTAGGACTCTATGATTCTATAAATTCACAATGTATATTGTTCAGTCTAATAAGATCATTGCTCATCTGATTGTGGTCTTAGCCCTACTTTCCTTTCTGCCCATCACCATAACCCTCAACTCGATTCCCTTTCTGATCAAACATCTGTCTAACTTAGCCTTGAATCTGTGCAGTATCCCAGCTCTATGTGGAAGAGAATTCCAAATTCCAAAACAAGAGTGTATCAACAATTGCCCACATAATCAGCTCCTAAACCATATTGGATATATCTAGGAGAAGCTGCAAGTGAAGTTAGAAAATTGCTATCCCCTTGGGGAGTTTAGAGTGACACTGTCAGAACTTTGGGACCTTGATATTCTCAACAGGTATATAGAGAATGAGAATAGAAGAATGGGACAATATCAGTTAAGAAATAAAAAACAACTTTGATTTGATTTTGAATTAATTTACGAGTGTCACATGTGTTAACATATAGTCAAAAGTATTGTTTCTTGTGCACTATATAGACAAAACATACCATTCATTGAGAAGGAAATGAGGGAGTGCAGAATGTAGTGTCATAGTCAAAGCTAGTGTGTAGAGAAAGATCAACTTAATGCAAGGTAAATCCATTCAAAAGTCTGACAGCAGCAGGGAAGAAGCTGTTCTTGAGTCAATTGATATGTGATCTCAGACTTTTATATCTTTTTCCCAAAGGAAGAAGGTAGAAGAGAGAATGTCCAGGGTGCGTAAGATTCTTAATTATGCTGGCCGCTTTGCCGAAGCATTAGCAAGTACAGACAGAGTCAGTGGATGGGAGGCTGGTTTGCGTGATGGATTGGGCTACATTCACAACCTTTTGTAATTTCTTAAGGTCTTGGGCAGAGCAGGAGCCATACAAACTGTGATACAACCAGAAAGAATGCTTTCTATGGTGCATCTGTAAAAGTTGGTGAGAGTTATAGTTGGAATGCCAAATTTCCTTAATCTTCTGAGAAAGTAACTCAGTAATTATTTTGAAAATATCAAAAGAAAAACAATATCATTTGGCTAAGAAAGCTTAAAGTACTCTATTAAAACAATCTCCATTTAAGGCTACTTACGTACATTTTGGGATGATGGTGATGGAGTGGCATTGTCACTGGATCCAGAAGCAGACTAATTCAGAGACTCGGGATAATGCTCTGCAACTTGGCTTTGAATTTCTCCACAGACGATGGTGAAATTTTAGTTCAATAAAAATCTGGAATTCAAAGTCCAACAATGACCATGAAACTATTGTTTGATTGTCATTAAAAAAAGTCTGGTTCTTTAGGGAGGGAAATCTGCCATCCTTACTTGGTCTGGCCTTGGTGTAACTCAAGATCTAGGGCAATGCAGTTGACTCTTAAATGGCCCTGCAAATCACTGAATTCAAGAGCAACTAGAGATGAGCAACAAATGCTGACCCAGCCAGTGGTGCCTATATCCTGTGAATGAAGGAGGTAAAACCTTGTTAATGTTGTCTCGCACAATGCTTAATTTTGATTACCAGCATTGTCAAGTGGGATTTTGTCAGTCAGCTTCTCAGTCAGGGACAGCACAGTGGCACAATTGTTAGCATTGCTGCCTCAAAGTTCTATTCCCACCTTGGGTCACTGTGCAGTGTTTGCATGTTCTCCCCATGTCTGCACGGGATTGCTCCGGTTTCCTCCCACAGTCCAGAGATATGCGTGATAGGTAGATTGGCCATGCTAAATTGACCCTTAATGTCAGGGAGACTAGTTGGGGTAAATACAAGAGGTTATGGGAACACGGCCTGGGTGGGAATGTGCTTGGTGCAGACTTGATGGGCCAAACTGCCTCCTTCTGCATTGTAGGACTCTATGATTCTATGAATTCACAATGCATATTGTTCAGTCCAATAATTGGACAGCCTACACGTTGCAATGTGATTAACTTGACTCAGACAGCAGGATTACATAGCTTGCAAGATATCTTTATCTTGTTTATGAATGGGGAAAGAGCACTTGCCTTCACTGAAATTCCAATCACAACTAACTTTTTCCCTTTCTTTTCAAAATGAAGCAATGAAAATGCCTAACAATAAAGTTTATGCGGGTGTGATACTTCCTGTATCACAAGTTCGCAAAGGCATCTAATACAAAGGATCCTTCATACCCCAGACATATACTCTCTTTCACCTCCTTCTAAGAAAAAGATGGAAAAGTCCAACGTCACCGACCAACGGAGTCAAGAACAGCTTCTTCCCTGCTGCCAGCAGATTTTTGAACGGACCTGTCTCACATTAAGTTGATCTTTCTTTACATCCTAGCTACGACTGTAGCACTACTTTCTGTACTCTTTCCTTCTCTACGTATGGTATGCTTTGTCTGTATAGCGTGCAAATAGCAATACATTTCACTATACACTAATACACGTGACAATAATAAAGCAAATCAAATCAATGTCACAGCTTTGTATTACAGCAGTGGGGATTTCAGCGTGGGCGTCCCATGATCTAAGGGTTTACTTTTGGAAGTTACAAAGGAGACAGTGCTCTTTGCCCAGACAATCTGGCTCATTTTCTTCAGTTGGTAACATTTGAAAACGTTGGGCGAACCTGACAGCTGCAGTGATCAAATGATTAATTATGGATTGCAGGTTTAGGAGCTGCCACTCAAATTTCGTGACTTCAATTGGGGCAAATTGCAGCAACAACTGATGAGTCTCCAAGTCATAAAATCGTTCCAGCTTGTGAAAGAAAATACCAAATTTCAATATTTAATCCACCCAAATGCACCTTCCTTTTGGTTCATCACAACAAAAAAATTGTAACAAGAATGAGAGAGAAACCACATCTGAAACTGTCCACCGTTTGGACAAGGAAGAAAATAACAATGGAAAATACATTTGTGGGAGAACTATTAGAAATGTTGGAAATGTTTGAAGATAAAAATATCCATTATTATGATTGATAGCTACAATTAAAAATGGGTATAATTAACAAATTCTTTATTATGTTAGAGGACTGTTTTTTGAACTATTGAGTGTAAAGCCAATTTAAACAAATCCACAGAAGCTACTTTACACAGTTAATGAGAGCACAATAATGGCCCAACTCCAGGTCCATCAGGCTAAGTTCCAAATACTTTTTAACTTTAAAACGCTTTGTTGAGGTTTATTAAGCTCAGCGGTAGCCCAATAATCGCTTACATACAGTGAGGACGGCATGATGGCACAATGGTTAACCCAGTTGCCTCACAGCTCCAGGGATCCAGCTTTGGTTCCCAGTTGTGTCACTTTCTGCGTGGAGTTTGCATGTTCTCCCCGTGTCTGCGGGGTTTTCTCAGGGCGCTCCGGTTTCCTCCACAGTCCAAAGATGTGTTGATTAGATGGATTGGCCATGTTAAATTTCTCCTTAGTGTCAGTGGGACTAGATAGGGTAAATGCATGACATTACGGTGATAGGGCCTGGATGGGATTGTGGTTGGTGCAGATGCGGTGGGCCAAATGGCCTCCTTCTGCACTGTTGGATTCTGTTATTCTAAGCTCAATTTTGCTTGCACTATTTTAAAAATGGAACTAAGTTCTTAAAAAAAAAATGAACCCTAGGCAAAAAGGAAGCATCAGGCTAGTTTCCAAGTGGTGAGAGTGAGAAAGATTGGCAAACCAATATCTCACATATAGACCACATCATTCTTTGATGTGCAAACTTGCCAAAAGAGGAAGGGTTGCTAATGGATCTGAAAAACTGGTGGGAATGGCCACAGCCCCATCACTTGAGACCTTCAAGCCTCATCTTTAATTTATCTCCACTTAAAAGTTTTCATTTCAGAAGGTCATGCATGGCAGAACAGCAATATAAATATTGGCAGAATATAGCTATTATAATCATAGAATCTACAGTGCAGAAGAATGACATTTGGCTCATCAAGTCTGCACTGGCAACAATCCCATCCAGGTCCTGTCCCCATAACCATATTTGCTCTCCTAATCCCCCTGACACTAAAGGGCAATTTAGCACAGCCTCACCCATACATCTTTGAACTGTGGGAAGAAACCAGTAGAAACCCTCACAGATACAGGGAGAATGTGCAAATTCAATGCAGACAGTTATCCAAGGCCAGAATTGAACCTGGGTTCCTGGCACTGTGAGGCAGCAGTGCTAACCACTATGCTAGCGTGCCACAAACAATAATTAGACTTTGAAGCCAACTCAACATAAGTGGTAACCCAATAATCGCTTGCATAAAATTACAGTATTTTAGTGTTTATAGAAGGGAGTTAAAGGTAGAGGTAAGAAATAAAGAAAGGAAGAGAGAGGAGGCAGAGAAAAAGACCGGGGTGACATTTTCCAGGCCCACCCACCATGGGACTTGTAGTGGGCGGCACGTTGACCTCAGGCAGGATTTTCCCACCTTGGGATGAGTGCACTGGAAAATCCTGCCCACGGAGAAACAAAGAAGGAAAATGAGAAAGGAGAAAAGAAATTAAAAAAGGGGAAAGGGACAAAGAGAAAAAGAGAGAGAGAAAAAATGGGCAAATATTAGCAATGAACTGCAGGCCGAGCCAACAATGTCCACATCCTGTAAAATAAATTTCGAAAAGAGGAACAGCTGGTGGTAGTGAAAGAAAAGAAAGAGGAATAGAAAGAGGAAAAGAGAAAAAAAGAAAGATAATTTAGAGAGAGGCTGAGAGAGAAATGGTAAAACAAAAATGGACGTGTATTCATATAATAAAAATAGAAAATGCTAGCAACATCTGTGGAAAAAGAAGCAGGTGTTCATCTTTCAAGTCCATATGATACTTCTTCAGAGTATTATACAGACCCAAAACATTGGGTGGGATTTGCCACGCAACCCACTCCATGTTTTGCTCACCATTTGGCCTGTCCTGTGTTGTCAACGTGATTTCCCATGAAAGACTGCTAAGAAACCAGTGGCAGCAGCATAAAAGTCCAAAAAATTCCCATCATTAACTCTCTTTCTCTCTGCACAGATGCTGCCAGACATGTTGAGTCTATCCAGCATTTCCTGTTTCTATTTCAGAGTTCCAGCATCCTCAGTATTTTGCTTTTATTTAATATCTACACATGTTTTTATTTCTGAGAGTATCAAATACATATTTCCCTGTAATATATATCTATTTTTTTGTATTAAACAATGTATCAAATTTTTGTACAATATTTTCTTTCAGCATAAAAGTTACAATTTAATGGTTGCAGAAAATTGGTGATTGTATGTCCACCTTCTTTGTTTAATTCATTCGTGGGATATGGGTGTCGCTGGCTGGCCAGCATTTATTGCCCATCCCACTTGCCCTTAGAGGGCAATTGAGAGTCAACCACATTGCAGTCCCTCTGGAGTCACATGTAGGCCAGACCAGATAAAGACGGCAGATTTCCTCTTCTAAAGGAAAAATAAAGGACAGATAATGGAGATTAGGGAACCAGATAGGTTTTTCCAACAACGGGGTTCATAGTCATCAGTAGATTATTATTTTTCATTGAATTCAAATTCATGGTGTGATTAAAACCTAGGTCCCCAGAACATTGTAGCTGAGTTTCTGGATTAACAGCCCTGCGACAATACCACTAGGACATCACCTCCTATCACACAGCCCAACTAAGTTTCCATCCCATTGACTATTCTGCAAAGGAAATAATAAAATGGCCATTAGTCTGCAACCAACCCTTCATACCCAACATGAAAATGACCTTCAATACCCCTTTAACCAAATGTGTGCTTCAATTTCCACCCCCCCAACCCCCACACAAACTTTCTAACCCTCTCCCTGGATGAGTATTTTTCAATTAATTGTCCAACATTGATAGCATGTTGCTACTCTTGTTCAGCTTGAGGTTTTGGACCTGTCAGTTTATTGAAATGAAAACAGTTACGGTTGTGATTATTTTCTGCCCTTCTTCCTATGAACATTCCAGTTCACTCCTGGAGCTGACTGTTAACTCCTACCATGTTGAAAATACATTCACTGGCTTGAATGTTTTGGCATTCGTAAACCCATGAGAACAGAACGATTCTTCTGTCCTTTCCTTTTTTGTTGTGGCGGGGGGGAATCACATTACATCTCCATCAGATCTCTCTCCACTAAATGTTAGAACATCATGACATCAGAGTTTGTTTTTGATTTAAATTATTAAGCATGTTCATTCCACCAAAGATAATCAAATGATTAAATGATATATCCTTCTATATTAATAATGGATATCCTATTCACTATAGATATTTCATTCACCATTGCCTTGAAATGAAAACAAAATTAGGTCATAGACTGAGCTGTGGCAAGACCTTTTAGAAAGACAGAAACCAAGCAGTGCCAGGGAGTGGAGCCAATGGGAGGTTCGGGACTTTGGGGGCGAGCCACAGAAAGGAGGGGCAGGGGCAATGGGGAGGGAGGGGTGGGGGAGCGGTGGGGAGGCCTGCTGCCATTCTGTCTGTGTTTGGTGAGGGATAGAGGGAGGCCGGCTGCCTCTCCATCTGCAATCAGTGGTGGAAGGAGAGGGATAAGGAGGGGCCCACTGTCACTCTTCCTGTGATTTGTGGGGAGGGAAGGAGAGGCTGTGATTGGCCTAGCCAGCAGGGGGGTAGGGTTGTTCTTTGGGGCTCTGTCTTCAGTTGTGGACTCGCCTACTTTGGGGACATTCAAATGGTCGGTGGATAGGCATATGGATGATATTGAAATAGTTTAGGTTAGAGAGTTCACTGGCCGGCGCAACATCGAGGGCCGAAGGGCCTGTACTGCGCTGTAATGTTCTATGTTCTATGTCTCTGTCTGTCAGACCCCTGCTAATGCACATGTGCAGCATCAGAGGTCTGCACATGCGCAATACCTCATTCTAAAGGCCACTTGGCGAATTAAAGCCCCGCCCACAGCCTCCCTGGTTTGAAACTGACTACGCAATCTTTTCAGAGATGGAGTGCATAAGATTGGGCATGAAAACTCACCCAAAAAAATGGATCTGAAATCCTCCCATTTTCATGCTAGCTGGGCACTTAGAAGAAGTCTCATAAAATTCCACCCATTGCCTTTCAGAAAAATAAATTCACTTTTTTATTATTCATTTGTGGATCATGTGAGTCACTGACTGACTAACATTTATTGCCCATCCCTAGTTGCCCTTGCTTCTCGAAGGTAGTTGGGAGTCAATCACACTACTGTGGCTCTGAAGTCACATGTAGGCCAGACCAGGTAAGGATAGCAGATTTCCTTCCTTAAAGGGTATTAGTGAACTAGATAGGTTTTTCCGACAGTCAGCAATGGTGTTATGATCATCAGTAGATTCTTAATTCCAGATTTTTTTCAATTGAATTCAAATTCCATCATCTGCAGTGGTGGGATTTGAACCTGGGTCCCCAGAACATTAGCTGAGTTTCTGGATTAATTGTCCAGCAATATTACCACAACACCATCGCTTCCCAAGGAGCAGAACATTGAGCTTCTCAAACTACTCAATTAGATTATCAGCACAGTAACACAGTGGTTAGCACTGCTGCCTCACAGCACTAGGGATCTGGGTTCAATTCCAGCCTTTAGTGGTTGTGTAAAGTTTGTACTTTCTCCCTGTGTCTGCGTAGGTTTCCTCCCACACTCCAGAGATGTGTGGGTGAGATTGACTGGGTAAATTGCTCCTTAGTGCTAGGGAGATTAGCAGGGTAAATACAGGGGATTATGGGGATAGGATCTGGGTGGGATTGTTGTCGGTGCAGGCTCAAGGAGCCAAATGGCCTCCTTCTGCACTGCAGGGATTCTATTCTATGATTCCTATCTTAAATCTTTCTAATTCACTTTGACTCTGTAACCATGCTTAATAAAAAATCTATGCAATATCAGTTTTGAAATTTTCAGTCGCAACAGCTTCTTTGGGAAGTGGCTTCCAGAATTTCACTGCATTTTTGTGCGAAAGAAATACTTTCCGTCATTCACCCGTACTGCCTATCTCGAATTTTAAGGTTATGTCCTACCTTCTCCATCCTATCAACTCCTTTTGTTATCTTGAACATTTCAATTAGATCACCTCTTATTGTATTCCAGGGAACACTGAATTCACCTATAAAACTTTTGCAATAACACGGGTTAAGCCATTCTGTAAATTTACCTTCTGTTGCAAGTTGAGATTGTTGATTTTTTAAGTGGTATTCATGGGGTGATGACATCCTGGGATAGCTTTGGTTCAGTTATCAGCTGTGTACACTGGTACCACCACCTTGAGTAAGACCCTGACATCGGTTACTGGAACATGGAATATGTAAATTAGGTCCTGACAATATACTGTTAGCAATTTTAAGGTATAAGTGAATGGATTATTTGATGCTCACACTCCACCTATTCGTTAATGCTGAATGGCCTAACTATAGATCTATAAAGGAACAGTTGGAAGCTGCTTAGAATATAGCCTCTTTTACCCTTCATTTTTATTTTAAGAGAACTGAAGCAGATTTTCCTATTAGTGAATCATATCCAGGAGCTCCCTCCTCTTTACCACCATCATTCCCCCCCACTCACCACCTCATCAATCCCTCCCAGTCATCTGTTGGGACATAATTGGAGAAATTGGGTTCTCATTACCAAGTAACTTTGGAGCCCTGATATCTGCACTGTACAGCCCCTTATTTACCGTGACATTTTCCACAACAGCTGCTCTGCAATTGTATTTGCAGGAAACAAACTGTAAGAATTTGTGGGATTCCTACAGTGCAGAAAATCAATCGGCCCATTGATTCTGCACCAACTGTCCCAGGCCCTATCCCTGTAACCCCGCACATTTACCATACTAATCCCCCAAACATACACATATCTTGGACTTTGGAAGTTCAAATAGTTCTTCAAGATTGGGGAGGAAGCTGAGGGAACACAAAAAGGGTAAGTATAGTTACAACTCAGGCATTATGCACACCATTCTTTTAGTTCCAGATCTTTCATTTACAGTCCCAAAGAGTGCAGGCTTTACAGATGATACTCATTTTCAACATTACTGTGAAGCCAACTGTTTGTATCACCATAAAGATCAATAATTATATTTTCTGATGCAACTTCATCCTCTAACCTCTTCATAATTTGTCACTATGCACAACTGCGATGATGCTGTGAGCAATAAGAATTGAACTGCCTCCTATTTGAACTTTTTATAACTAATTCAATTAATATTCTTTTCAAAGTGAGAAAAAATGGTTGAATTTTGAGCACCAACCACTCAAAGGATGTATGGCACAGAGAGACACCATTTGATCTGACCAGTCTTTGCCAGTCTTTATATTCCATATGAGCCTCTTCCCACTTTTCCTCATCTAAATTTATCCTAACTCTTTATTCCCCTCTCCCCTTAAATCCTTATTACACACTTTCAAGGGGAAGTGATTAGAGTTTATTAACAGGGGTTTGAGTTTAAGAGCTGTGGGGTTATGCTGCAACCGTACTGGACGTTAGTGAGACCACATTTGGAATATTGTGTTTGGTTCTGGTCACCTCATTATAAGAAGGATGTGGAAGCATTGGAGAGAGTGCAAAGGAGATTTACCAGGATGCTGCCTGGTTTGGAGGTCTTATGAGGAAAAGTTGAGGGAGCTGGAGCTTTTCTCTTTGGAGCGGAGGGGGATGAGAGGCAACTTAATAGAGTTTTATAAGATGATGAGAGGAATTGATAGAGTGGATATGCAGAGACTATCTCCTCAGGTGGATGTAGCTGTTACTAGGGGGCATAACTATAAAGTTCATGGTGGGAGATATCGGAGGGATGTCCGAGGTAGATTCTTTACTCAGAGAGTGGTTGGGGTGTGGAATAGACTGCATGCTGTGATAGTGGAGTCAGATACTTTAGGAACTTGCAAGAAGTTATGGATAGGCACATGGAGCATACCAGAGTTATATAGAGAGGGGATAGCTTGATCTTGAGATTGCTCGGCACAACCTTAAGGGCCAAAGGGCCTGTACTATGCAGTAATGTTCTACGTTTATATGTTATGTCGTAGCGCTATTGTCACTAGGCTAGTAATGCTCAGGATAGTGCTCTGGCGATCCAAGTTCAAATCCCACAATGGCGGATAATGAAATTTGAATTCCATAAAAAGTTGGAATTAAAAGTCCAATGCAAGTAAAGAACAGGCACCATGAATATCATGATGTCTGGCTGAATTTATCCTCAATCATAGAATCCCTGTTGTGAAGGAGGAGGCCATTTGGCCCACTGAGCCACGCTGGTAACAATCCCACCCAGGCCCTATCCCTGTAACCCCATGTATTTATCCTGCAAGTCTTCATGACTCTAAAGTACAAGTTAGCATGGCCAATCAACCTAACCCGCACACTTTGGAGTGTGGGAGGAAACCGGAGCATCCACAGGGAACCCAAGCAGACATGGGAAGAACATGCAAAGTCCTCATAGATGGTCCGCCAAGATTGGAATTGAACCCAGATCATTGGTGCTCTGAGACAGCAGCACCAACCACAGTACTGCCACTTAATGTGTACCCATTGAGATATTATAATTGATACGTGTCCAGGATATTGGAAACATCATAAGGAAGAGTTCACTGCCACAGGGGAAACACTGCAACCAAATAGTCCACAGCATGTTCCCACAAGCAGCAATATTATCATGATCAGATTGTTTTTAGTGATGTTGCTTGAGGGATAGTGATGTCATCATATTTCATTCCACATGGAAGCAAAAGTTGGCAATCAAAAATAATATTAATGGACTCAGGGCATACAGCCAATGGGCAGGTGAAGATGTGACATAGAAGCAGAGGCGTGGTGAGTTCAGGTGTGTGTGAAGAGGGTTGCTTTTCTTGGCACGACAGCATACATTCTCCAGAGAATAGTCACATAGCATGTTTGGTTTTGGTTAACTCTGTGCATTCCATCCATATGATCGGGAGGAAATACAGAAAAAGACATCGGCGATGTAAGCTATTCACCCTGTCAAACCTGCTCCACATTCAGTTTGACTACGGTTGATCATCGACCTCAACACCACTTTCCTATACAAGCCCCTCATCTCTTAATATCCAGAAATCCATTGATTTCTGCCAATGACATGCTCAATGATTGAGCTTCCACAGCCGTCTGGGGTAGAGAATTACAAAGATTCTCTCTCCTCTGAATGAAGAAATTCCTCCACATCTCAGTTCTAAATGGCCTACCCTTTAAGGAAGTTCAGTAAGAAGTCTCACAACACCAGGTTAAAATCCAAGAGATTTCTTTGGTAGTAAAAGCCACTAGCTTTCGGAACACTGTTCTTCATCACAAGCTTTTAATGTGGTTCCAGGGAAAGCAAGACAGCCAGGCTGAAGAAGGGGAGGTGGGAGCGCAGGGGCAAGACAGCAGAATCTGAAAGAACGAAAGCTCAGGAAAATGGTTTCAATGTGTGTAAAAAGTGTGGAAGGTTTCACACAAATGTGGCGTGGGGTAGGGAAACAAAGCAGCTGAGCAAATGTAGAAGTAATTCAAAAATGCAGACCCTGCCATAGCTGAGACCAGTTGGCTTCAACTCAGTTGACATGTTTGGAATCAGACTAGTGAAGCAATTGTGCTGACTTTCGGGCAACACTAATTTGTGTGCCAAAGATTGCTGCTCTAGTTTTAACCCCTCACATGCAGACTGCAAAAGGGATATACACCCTTTTTCATCAGGTGAGTGGAGAGTTCTGACAAAGAAACAGCTACTGGCGTTTACTACCAAATAAACCTGTTGGACTTTAACCTGGTATTGTGAGACTTCTTACTGTGTTTACCCCAGTTCAACGCCCGCATCTCCACATCTTAAGGCAGCTACCAAGGCAAAACTATCCAATTCAAGTGTCACTTAATAGTTAGATGCCCCAAATAAACTCAACACAAAATATTAACTTTCAATCTATTCCACATTTATTATCTAGCCATCACAAGTCCTCACACAATCATACAGCTGCTTACCATGAAACACACAATCCAGTATAAGTTATATTCAAACTGCAGCATACAACTAAAAACCAAGCACGTGCACATTTTCAAAAAGCTTCACAGATAAAATTCTAGCATCACAGCCTAGCTGCGTGATACTTATGTTGACACACAAGTTAGGTTTGAATGTTCAGCACCTATTTGATATGATCAATATATAGGTCAAAACTGCTCTTGTGTATAAGGGACTGATATACTGTCTACTTCATCTAGTATATGGATATTCTCATGGCTATTTTTAAAATTTAAAAAACTAACAAAGATCCTTCACATGGTGTCTCTTTGTGATCCTAGAACAAACAAAGACACTTTACAGTTTTGGAAGGCTCAGATCTTGTTTTTTCTGAGGTGCTACTAATGATGGCCTGGGGGCTGCACTGACCAATCTCAAAGAGAGCTGTACAATGGCTATCTGCATTTAATAACCCAGTCTGGCCAGAACTAAATAGACCATCTGCCAAGACAAAGACACCATGATCTTCCTATCAATCCCCAATTCCAAAGAGTCTTTGGAATCCAGATAATGGATACACACTCTTTTTCAAAGATGGTGGAGAATTGGGAGTCATGTGACATGGGCCTCTGACTTGTGGAAGAAGTAATATTGCCTTGCGGAACTGCATAGCTCCGTTTGCTGTTTAACATCTGATGTGAAGGTCACGAGGAATGAATCTGGCCCAGCTTGGACATCTGGCCCCATCTACTCTGCTTCTTATGCCACCATCACCTATCAGCATGATTCAGCCCTGGGTGCCAATCTCATCATGTAAAATCAACACCACCAGAAAACTGAAAGAAATCCAGCATTGGTTTTTCAACCCACCCACCTCTGTGAAGAATAGAGTTAATATTCCATCTCTGGATGATTCTTCATTACAGTTCTAATGAAGAGTCATTCAGACTTGTAATATTGGCTCCATTCTGTCCCCACAGATGCTGTCAGACTTGTTGAGATTTTATAGCATTTTCTGTTGTTGTTTCAGATTCCAATATGTGCAATAATTTACTTTTATCCATGAAGGAATATTTCACTGATTTTGATTCTGGACTCTGGAAGGCACATGAACCACATGTACTTTCTTTGCAGTCTCTATACAGTAAAACCTTTTTCTCTTTATCCTGTCTTTACTCTTTAAGTGTGAAGGCAATGTTGCAATCCTCTTCCTGAATTTTGAATGTGTTCAAATTAACTGACCCATTTGGATTCATCCTATCTTGAGTTTGTTGTGAGGTCATCAATAGAAAATGGGATCACAGCAAACCCAAGAGTTTGAAAAAATACGCTTCTGCTTACAACAAATCAAAACACCTTTCTGTTTACAATTGGATGAGGAGAGGAGAAAGCGGTACAGTTTAAACTAACCCTCTCCTGTCCATAACACTGTGGGCAGCACATCTACCACACAGAGCCAGGGACCTGCGTTCAATTCCCGGCTTGGGCCACTACCTGCACGGAGTTTGTACATTCTCCCCACGTGTGCATAAGTTTCCACCAAGTGCTCCGGTTTCCTCCCACAGTCCATAAAACATGCTGGTTAGTTGCATTGGCCATGCTAAGTTCTTCCTCAGTGTACCTGAACAGGTGCTGGAGAATGGCAATAAGCAGATTTTCAAAATAACTTCATTGCAGTGTTAATATAAACCTACTTGTGACATTAATAAATAAATTTCAAAACTTTGAATTTTGTATAGCTGCCCCACTATACAAGGAAACAAATGATGAAAATAGTGCTCAGGATTTGTAATTTAATGATTCCCTTAAGTAGACCATCATGGACCTTCTGCCACATAAAGATATTGAGAGAGTATGGCATATTGAATCCAATACCTCCCTCAAGCTTAAGGCTAGCACCATCTTCTCAGATATCTGTCTCCCTTTCTCAATCAGCTCCATAAAGTCAATCACACAAGCATCAGTTCACATTCTGCAAACAGAGTTCTTTTTAAAGATGTGCCTCAGAAACAGAATTCAAGCATCTGTTCTTTTCCCCTCATGGCAAAGGTAACTCACGAGCACTGAGTGTTTCAAGCCCTGTTAGAGAAAGGACATTAAAGCCTAATTAATCCTAATGGATTAATTAGGATGCCAGTTAGAAAGTGTTTGAGACACTGGAACTACGTTCCCTGGAACAAGAGAGGACAAAGAATGTTAATACAGGTTCTTAAAAACAGGAAAGGCTCCGATAGAGAAGCTGGGAGAAAAATTATTTCCTCTAGTTGAAAAGGTTATGAGGTAGGTCAGAGAACGAGGAGGGATGTCAAGTGAGATTTTCAAGCCAGAGGTCCGTGGAGCATGGAACGTTCAGCCTCAAGGAATTAATTGAGGTGTTGGCCCTTTTAAGGAAAACTCTTTGACAAGCCATAAAACCATACGACATAGGAGCAGAGTTATGCCAATTGGTCCATTGACCCATTGAGTCTGCTCCACCATTCAATCATAGCTGATGTTTTTCTCATCCCCATTTTCCTGTCTTTTTCCCACAAACACTAATCCTCTTATTAATCAAGAACCTATCATGATCTGGTCTCAATGACCTAGGCCTCCGCAGCCTTCTGCGGCAAAGAGTTCCATAGATTCACCACTCTCTGGCTGAAGAAATTCCCCCTTGTCTCTGATTTAAAGGATCATCCCTTTAGTCTGAGGTTGTGTCCTTTGGTTCTAATGTCTTGACCATCAAGACATTTGTTAAAACCTTGCTGCCATTCACGCCGGTGGGATCTTAGTGTCCTGTTGACAGTGCACCTCTGCTACATTCAGAAAAGACAAATGACCAAACTTGTTACTGAACCATTTTAGGAGTATTGATTCTTTTTAGATGGGTTTTTTCAGTGAATAATTTTGTTGTGAAAATGGATGTTCCTTGCCGTTCTGAAGGAAAAGATACCAAACTGTGTGAATGCTTACTTATCTTACTAATGACGATTGGATATTCAAGGCAGGTAGATATTTGGCAAAATAATGCATCCAAAATTTTACATGTTTTCATGTTTTTGGTAATGACACGAAAGTGAACAAAATTTATTGTTTATTAATTGAAGCAATTATTTGTATTGTATACTCTACTAAAAGGCCAAATGTAAGAATTGAAAGATAACAAAAACTCAATTGAAACAGAATGAATCAATGAAATATCAGAGACATAAAGGATCAAATAATCCATAGATGGAAATTGGCAATGCCGGAATTTTCTGACTGTGAGAAACTTTCCTTTTCCTTGTAATTTATATAATTGTATGCATGTAAAATGTAATCATGCACTGGTAAAGGCAACAGTGCATTGTTTTATTAAATACAATTTGGAAAGAAAATTGGGTGAATTGACATGAAAGAGTCTGGGCAAATAATGAATCAGTGCCTAGGTAATTAAAGGGACGCTTTGAAGGAATAATTAGACAGGCGGGGGATCTCATATGTAAATAACAAAAACCACTAAGAACTGATCTAAAAAGGTATTATGCATTGAGGTTTTTCTTTTTTAAAAAAGATCCTCCTAACAATAACACTTGACGTGTTACAATGAACCACCTAGAGCAGTGTGCATGGCTAGAGTCATATAAAGTTCTTCAACTTTCCTTCACAATTTGTAGATAAGATTGGATGGATCAACAATGGTTAAGTTTCTCCCCAGAGAGGAAATGGGCAATGTAATTTATTTCTGTCTGCCTACTGCTAAGAGAGATTGGGTATGTCAAAGACTTGGTTGAGCACAATAAAATGATTAAGTTGCAAACTACATTTTGTGTCAGATTCAAACATTTTGATAATGCACCATCATTAACAGAGTAAAAACAATGATATATAGGAATGTTTTGGCCTGGAACAGAGACTGCCATCTCTCAGGCCAATTCTCTCAGAGCCAAAAAATATTACTGTTGTACCCATCTATCAACTTTCTCTTGCCTGAATTTGCTTTAACTTTTTCCTTTCATGCATCCTAGATAGCCACTACTCTCAAGCATGTTTTCAAACTCACTCTTCTAATCTTTAAACTCTTGTAGTGCCATTGTTATTTATAATATGAAAACAAAATTGCCGGAAATACTCAGCATCTGTGGAGAGTTCTAGAAAATCTTTCAGTAGAATCAAGACAGGCACAGCACAGATTGGACAGAGGCGGCACAATGGTTCGCACTGCTGCCTCATAACTCCAGGGACCCAGGTTCTATTCTGGCCTCGGGGCGCTGCCTGTGTGGAGTTTGTACATTTTCCACGTGTCTTTGGGGGTTTCCTCAGGGTGCTGTGGTTTTCTCCCAGGGTCCAAAGATGTGCCAGTTAGGTTGGTTGGCCTTGCTAAATTGAACCTAATTCAGGGGATTAACAGGGTAAATATGTGGGGCTATGGGAATAAGGTCTGGATGGGATTATGGTCAGTACAGACTTGATGGACTGAATGGCCTCCTTCAGCACTGTAGGGGTTCTATGATGATTTTATGAGAGTAAAATGCTCTGGCAGTGAAACGTGGAAATTTATAAATGGAATTGTAGATCTCTCCAAACTTTGTATTTACCTCATGTCCATTTCCTTTACTGTAGCACTGATGTGTGATACAGTTGACCATGAGGACAGTCATATCACCAATTTAAACATAGTTATCAAATACATCTGTACAGAGGAAGGAGCTTGAAGACCTAAATTTCTTTTTTTCTACCTATCCTGTTTATTTCTTTGGCTGTAACGTTGGTGTTATATTGTAGTCACGCAGGTTCTGATATTGCTGCGTTATTCTTTCTTCCTCTCTTGTTGGGAATGCATGAGCAATTGTATCCAAAGCAAGTTTCTGTAAGAAAAATAAAGTTATTGAAATGAATCATTATCCACCCAAAGAGCTGAGAGAAACATGGTCTTACTCCAATATTTGTTGCCTTCAGTACTTTCTCTGCAATGACTGTCTAGCCTCGATTCCTCTGAGTTAGTTTAAGCGCAACACTAAATAGAACATAGAACGTAGAACATTACAGCACAGAACAGGCCCTTCGGCCTTCGATGTTGCGCCAACCAATATAAAAAGCAATGCCCCTCCAAACTAAACCATTCCCTTCTCCTCCATATACTTATCAACTAACCTCTTAAACGCCACCAAACTTGGCGCATCTACAACTGCTGCAGGCAGGGCATTCCACTCCCGAACCACCCTTTGGGTAAAGAACCTACCTCTGATATCCGTCCTATAACTATCACCCCTTAATTTAAAGCCGTGTCCCCTCGTGCTAGCTTTCTCCATCCTAGGAAAAAGGCTATCACTGTCCACCCTATCTAAACCTCTAATCATCTTATATGTTTCGATAAGGTCTCCTCTTAGCCGCCTCCTTTCTAACGAAAACAACCTCAAATCCCTCAGCCTCTCTTCATAAGACCTGCCCTCCATACCAGCAACATCCTGGTAAACCTCCTCTGTACCCTCTCCAATGCCTCCACATCTTTCTTATAATGTGGGGACCAGAACTGCACACAATACTCCAAGTGCGGCCGCACTAGAGTTTTGTACAGTTGCAACATGACGTTGCGGCTCCGAAATTCAATCCCTCTACCAATAAAAGCCAAGACTCCATATGCCTTCTTAACAACCTTCTCGACCTGACTGCCTACTTTCAGGGATCTATGCACATACACACCAAGATCCCTCTGTTCATCTAGACTACTAAGAATCCTACCATTTGCCCTATACTCTACACATTTATTATTTCTGCCATAGTGCATTACCTCACACTTTTCCACATTAAACTCCATTTGCCACCTCTTGGCCCAGCTCTGCAACTTGTCCAAGTCCCTCTGCAAACTATAACACTCCTCTTCACTATCTACAAACTATAACACCCCTCTTCACTATCTATCCCAACACTTTCAATAACTTTTATTGGTATTCTTTTCTTGTAATATGCTGCAATATTGCTTTGTTTCAATGTAGCATCACATCTAATGCTGCCTCTCTTCTTGAAGTTTCTTACTTAGTTGTGCCATGTAATTGCCCACTATTATCATTTTGCCCATTACTCCCATTAAACCATAGAAGCAGGAAACTCAAAAGTGCCTCACACTTCTGTTTGATCATAAATGACTTAACCCCATTTTGCTCTGTATCCCAATAGTTTAAAGTTTATTTATTAGTCTCACACACTAAGTAGGCTTACATCAACACTGCAATGAAGCTACTGTGAAAATCCCCTAGCCATCACATTCCGATGCCTGTTTGAGTACATTGAGGGAGAAATTAGCATGACTAATGCACCTAATCAGCACATCCTTCGAACTGTGGGAGGAAACCGGAGCATCCAGAAGAAACATAAGCAGACATGCCAGGGAACGTGCAGACTTCGCACAGACGGTGACCCAAGGCTGGGAGTTAAAGTTAAGTCCTTAGTGCTGTGAGACAGCAAGGCTAGCTGCTGTGCTGCCAATACTCCTAGCTATCTCAGTTATGCATATGCACGGGGTTAAGAATTCCAGATTTCCATTATCTTTTATATGAAGAAATGCTTCCTGATTTCCTTCCCAAATGCCTGAGTTCTAATTTTAAGATTATAGAAGGGAGGGAGACAGTGATAATATCACTGCATTAGTAATCAAGAGGCTGATGCTCTGTCAACATGGGTTCAAATCCCAACACAGCAGATCGTGGAATTTAAATTCATTTAACAAATCTGGAACTGAAAACTTCATTCAGTCATTTTGACTATGAGACAACCATTAACTATCATAGAAACCTATTTAGTTCAGTAATGCCCTTTGGAGAGCAAAATCTGCCATGCTTACATGGTGTAGCCTACATCTGCCTCCAGACTTAAAGTAATATGATTGACTCTTAACTGCTACTCAATTCAGGTGATTTGGAATGGACAACAAATACTGGCCTTGACAGTGATGCCACATCCAATGAAATAATTTTTAACAAGTATCCTATAAATGTCCCTACATGCATTGGTTACCTGACTGTGACATTTCAAGTCCAATATCTCCTCTTAAACTGGCGATCCACAGCAATTCCAGTCAATAGTTTCTTCCCATTGTATCATTTGACTCGCCAGAAAATATTTCTATGTCACCTGTCCCAGATTCCAATGTAACAACTTCATAAGTATATCCTTTTTGATATAAAAGGACAACTCCCCATCCCTCTAATTGACTGCTTTCATTCCTGAGGAATCAACTTGCTGTGGCAAGTTACTGAAGCTTAAATCTGTTACCACCCAATGTCATAAAATTATGGAACCCAATCAATTATGAATGTTTAAAATTACGTGCAGGTTATTTTGCCATTATTTTACTCAAAAGCCTTCTAAAAACAAACATGGGAATGCTCAAATGTGGGCTGGTTTTGAATCTTGGGAGGTGCCATTATTTTTACAGCTGTACTTTAATCGCAGGACTGGTTTTGATGGTAAGATTCATAGCTTATTAAAGGTGCTTTTAGATTAGAAGAATGGAGCAAACTGCAGTTGTTCTGGTGTCAAATATTTTCCTAAATATAAATAAAGTCGCAGGGAACAAACAATATCGACATTGGTTTGAGTGCCTCCTTCATGGCCCATGGAAGACTTCTGCAGAAAATGCAGATGTATGGGATAGAGGGTGATTTAGCTAATTGGGTTAGGAATTGGCTAGCAGGTAGAAGACAGAGGGTGGTGGTTGATGGGAGATATTCATCTTGGAGTTCGGTGACAAGTGGTGTACCTCAGGGGTCTGTTTTGGGGCCCCTGCTGTTTGTAATTTTTATAAATGATCTGGATGAGGGTATTGAAGGATGGATTAGTAAATTTGCAGATGACACTAAAGTCGGTGGAGTGGTAGATAGTGAAGAGGGGTGTTATAGTTTGCAGAGGGACTTGGACAAGTTGCAGAGCTGGGCCGAGAGGTGGCAAATGGAGTTTAATGTGGAAAAGTGTGAGGTAATGCACTATGGCAGAAATAATAAATGTGTAGAGTATAGGGCAAATGGTAGGATTCTTAGTAGTCTAGATGAACAGAGGGATCTTGGTGTGTATGTGCATAGATCCCTGAAAGTAGGCAGTCAGGTCGAGAAGGTTGTTAGGAAGGCATATGGAGTCTTGGCTTTTATTGGTAGAGGGATTGAATTTCGGAGCCGCAACGTCATGTTGCAACTGTACAAAACTCTAGTGCGGCCGCACTTGGAGTATTGTGTGCAGTTCTGGTCCCCACATTATAAGAAAGATGTGGAGGCATTGGAGAGGGTACAGAGGAGGTTTACCAGGATGTTGCCTGGTATGGAGGGCAGGTCTTATGAGGAGAGGCTGAGGGATTTGAGGTTGTTTTCGTTAGAAAGGAGGAGGCTAAGAGGGGACCTGATCGAAACATATAAGATGATTAGAGGTTTAGATAGGGTGGACAGTGATAGCCTTTTTCCTAGGATGGAGAAAGCTAGCACGAGGGGACACAGCTTTAAATTAAGGGGTGATAGTTATAGGACGGATATCAGAGGTAGGTTCTTTACCCAAAGGGTGGTTCGGGAGTGGAATGCCCTGCCTGCAGCAGTTGTAGATGCGCCAAGTTTGGTGGCGTTTAAGAGGTTAGTTGATAAGTATATGGAAGAGAAGGGAATGGTTTAGTTTGGAGGGGCATTGCTTTTTATATTGGTCGGCACAACATCGAAGGCCGAAGGGCATGTTCTGTGCTGTAATGTTCTATGTTCTATGTTCACATCAAAGTAATTACACAAAGACAATCCCGTAGATTTGCATTCCTCTAATAATTTGGTCACTGTATCTGGCAATGGAGCTTGTAGGTCATTAGAGGATGGCACCCAAAAACATGCAAAGAGTAGGAGACCTACTGTGATGAGAGATGGTATTAATATGTATGTGGAGGCGTGTGTGGAGGCACGTCTCTGTGTGTGTGTGTGTGTGTGTGTATGGGGAGACGTGTGGAGGTTTGTGTGTGTGTACGGAGGTGCATGTGTGTGTGTGTGTGTGAGTGCATGTGCGTTCGTGTGTGCGTGTGCATGTGTGGAGGTTTGTGTGTGTGTATGGAGGTGCATGTGTGTATGTATGTGTGTGTGTGTGCGTGTGCATGTGAGGGGAGATGTGTGGAGGTTTATGTGTGTGTATGGAGGTGCGTATGTGTGTGTGCGTGTGTGCATGTGTGGGGAGATGTGTGGAGGTTTATGTGTGTGTGTGTGTGCGTGTGTGTGTGTGTGTGCGTGTGTGTCTGTGCGCGTGTGTGCATGTGTGGGAGACATGTGGAGGTTGTGGTGTGTGTGTGTGTGCGTGTGTGTGCGTGTGTGTGCGTGTGTGTGCGGTGTGTGCATGTGTGTGCATGTGTGGTGCATGTGTGTGCATGTGTGTGCGTGCGTGGTGTGCGTGCGCGGCGTGCGCGTGTATGTATGCGTGTGCATGTGTGGGGAGACATGTGGAGGTTTAGTGTGTGTGTACGGAGGGGTGTGTGCGTGTGCGTGCGTGTCTGTGCATGTCTGTGCGTGTGCACGCGTGCGGGGAGCGGGTGGGGGTTGTGTGGGGGAGAGACGATGGAGGTGTGTGTGTTGGGGTGTGTGCAAGGGTGTGTGAGTGTATGGGGGCTATATGCCTAGGATTGGTGTGGGGGGGGGGGGGGGGTGGTGGTTGTGTGGAGGATGGGGTGTGTGTGTGGGGGGGGGGATGTGAGGGAGGAATGTGAGGGTGCACATCTGGGTGGTGTGTGTGATGTTGTGGGGGGAGTGGGTGGGTGTGTGTGGGTATATGTGTGAGTGTGTGTATGGGGGAGGCGTTGTGCTTGTGTGCATGTATGAGTGTAAAACTAATTATATCAAACCAAAGACAGATTGTCTGGTAGACTTGAAACAGAGTGTAGGTGTAGGCATTTGAATTCGGTATGGCCAGTAAGTTTTCTATGAGTAAGACAGCATGGGTAGAAATTTGCATTAGAACATCGTGAGTTTGTTATTTTCAGTTGTTAAGTTTTGAAGGGAAATGCAAAGACCTTTACTGCTGGCAAAGTTTCATAAGCAAGCAAGAAAAGATTATTACATTTCACTTGAGCTGAAAATTGGGGAGAACATAAAAGATTGTTATTTTGTAGGGAATGGGGGTAAGGACAATGGAATCAAAAATGGGGGAGGCAAAAATAATACTAAAGGAGAGATGTAAGCTTTGGTACAGTTTTACTGTATGAGATGTTCTCAGGTTGCCTCTCTGAGAAAGACCTGCTGGCAACAGCTCTGGGCTCGAAGGGACATAGTTTAAATCAACCACTCACATAAGCCAGAAATGGATGTCTTCTTGAAGCTTGTTGAATTTTCACGGCTGAATGGGAGTGAGTGAGAAGTCTTTTCCTACAACAGCAATATGTTTGCATTGTGGTAATATTACTGGATTTTTATGATTGAACATCTATAAGGGATTGTTGTCTTAAAGCGTTTACTTGCGAGCCTGGCCAAATAGGAAGTCCTTTGGAGGCAGTTTTATAAGACAAATTTAACTGTGAAAATATAATCTTGTCTGTTTAAGTTTTCTTTTGTTAATAACTATTTTAATATAGTGTTTAAACTCATAAAAGAGTTATGGATTTTGTGGCTTCTGAATTCAGTGAACTGATACAAAAAAAAAGAGTTGGGATACGTGGGCCAAGTTTCCCTTTGGGATCTGGTTTGTGCAGCAATTAACATCAGCCAGATCATTACAATGTGCATAGGGATATCTCTCCTTAAACCAGAACTAATTTTAAACAGAATGGTAAAGTTGAAAATGCTTAAAGTGATCAAAATAAACGATAAGAGTCATATTCAATGATTAAAGATTCAATGGAAGATGATAAATCTAGAAACTCAGGGCCAGATTTTGCTAAAAAAAAATGACAAGTGCCCAGACAACACAAGCTGCTGTTAATATGTACTTTTTTTCTCGCTTTTATTCCAATTCAACCCAATCAAGTCCAATTCAGAGTCCCAACAAGTTGAGATATTCCCAATCCAAGCTGACAAGACAGGACTCTCACCTCCTGTCTTTGGCTTGATCTACATAGTCCAAACTGATTGGAGTAGGCAGAGCTCCTCCTCTCAAACTTGATCTTATTTTCATCTTAGCCAAAAGGCCGAGATGCTGCTTTTAAAAATTGCTTCAAATGAAGCTGAAATGTAACTTAATGACTTCAACCAAGTGCAGCATGTCAATACTACACTTGATCTTAGCCAAAAGACCGAGAGAGGAAGAGATACCTTTTGAATTGCTAAGTCACAAGTTGCTGATCAACTTGCTCTATTTTGATAGATTTGTAACAATGTCATGTCTCACCCCATGGTTTTGTGAAGTTGTTACATTGGCACTTTAATTGCCTATTTACCTTGCTGCGGATACAAATTAACAGGGCAAGTACTCTTTGAATAAAGTGACCATTGTTGTTATCTGCCAAAAATTACAAAAATTACACGTTGAGTCTCATTTTTTAGGATGGGAAATGTTTTAGGAGATGTTAAAACTGCTAGTTTTAACAATGAGGTCACCCATTCCCCCACCCCCTCCCCCAACCATCCCCCACCCCAAGTCCTTCCTCTGGCAATTTCTCAATCCTCAAATCTCAGTGGTTGGACAGATACACTGCTTCTCCCAGTGTTGGGGTCACTTTAGCTCAGTTGGCTGGACAGCTAGTTAGTGACGCCGGCAGTGCAGGTTCAATTCCTGGACTAGTTGAGGTTATTCATGAAGACCTCGTCTTCTCAACCTTACCTCTCACCTGAGGTGTGGTGATCCTCAGGATGAATCACCATCAGTCAGTGCCTAGGCCAATTTTACCTTTACCCAATGCTCACCAAGGTTCCAGGTGCCAAGTTTTCTTCGCTTTGCCATTACCAACATGCACTTCCAGCAGCATTGTGGGGAAATGTAACCAGGTTACAACACCAGCTTCACGTCAACAGAATCTGGAATAAGAGCCAGAGTCGAACCAAGAGTCACATGCAGCATATGTACCTCAATTGGAATGCACTGTGCAAAATTCACTTCAAAGCCCATTCAGCCGTACCACCGCTAATTAACCACAATAAAAGGCAATGGACAAAAATTAAGTTCAACAGCGCTGTGTTTCAGATTCACTGCCCAAATGACAACCTCCCCTTGAGGAGGTGCAGGCTAATTATAAACAACGCAGGCTAACTTTAACGGGCAATTTGTGATTTTGTGCCCCCTACGGAAGTGTGCAACCAGTGAATGGCGTGGCTCATGCTGGCTGCACGCAGCACACATTCAAATGAAAGGCACTATTAAAACAGTTGCCTGTAATATATTAAATGGGAATGTTTTAATCATACAACCCCATTTTTCAATAGTTATACACAATTTAGACCATTATGATCTCTCGGAAACTGACAAAAGATTGATGAGATCCAAAGTTGGTCTGTTGTTTTGAAAGCTATCAGCCAACTTCTCCAACCTCGCCCGCAGCTGGGATTCTCCAGTCCTGCTTCAGTGAATGGAGATCTGGCTGAGCACCCAGTTTTCCATTCTTCCTGGCAGCTGTAGTGCAACAGCGGGACTTGAAAATTCCGCCCATTGAGTTTAAATAAAAAAATGATTTGGTAGGCTTGTACGCGTGACCAATATTTAATGCAGACAAAGTGGGGAGGTGGGGGTATGGGGGGAGCGAGGGGAGGAGGTTTGCCTGCTTGCTGGTGCACCCCTTTGGTAAACCCTGTTAGTATTCATAGAAATCATAGAAACCCTACAAAGCAGAAAAAGGCCATTTGGCCCATCGAGTGTTGGGGGACACAAGTCTGATGCAGTTGGGTGTTAGTTTGATGGAGATAGTCAGGTGCCCGTGGGATTGTTAGCTAGTTGAGAGGTCACTCGGGTCTGGTCAGGGCAATAGTGCGGTTCTGTCAATTGGTACCCAGGGTAGTAGTCATATCAGGTTGGAGGATAGTTAGATGTTGCTTGAAGGTCTACAGACCTGGTTGGATCAGAGGATAGTCAAATCAAGTTGCAAGAGAGTAGTTAGGTCTAACTGTGGGGGAGGAAACATAGGTGTGGTGCGGGTGGTTAGTTGGGTGGTAGTCAGGCTGAAGTGGTTAGGGAGTGGTTGAGATTATAGTTGAATTTTCAAGGGGGAAAATTGGGTGTTCTCGCAGGGGGTGGGGAATGTGATCATGGGAGTAATGGAGGGTAGGAGATGGCATTGCTCTATTGAGTTATCCTGGCTACCTACTTGAGTTAAAGCACACATTAAACTGTTGAACTGTTCCAGGGTAAATATGCAAGTAAGTCCCTTGTATCTGATTCAAGTGTCTGCCTGAGTTCAGCATTCCAGGACTCATTCCTGGAAAGTCCTATATGGTAGGGAACCAGCCCATTGGAAGTTTAACTTCCTGGCAATTTCTGCGTATATCTTGGTGTCAGGATCTCTGAGGAGTCCTGAAGCACTTCTCCCATATGCTAGTATTGGGCAACTGAAAGATTCAAATTATTATATAGTTACACATACATATGCACAGAAATATATAACCTTACTGTTAGTTTATTTGTTGAAGTTAACTGACTGCAGTATCTTTTCTTCAACAATTAGCTAATTAACTTATCAGATATGACAGATAGTCATTCTTCATTTACTCATACACTTGTGTAATAGCCCTCTGAAGAGAGTGCCTAAGAAATTGTCACAATAGTGCACAGTTTAATTACACCATACTGTGTGTAAATACATTACATTTTACAGCAGTTAGAATTAGAATTTAACAAAATATTACAGAATCATAAGTTGTAAAGATCGTTCAACCATGAAACAAACATGAGTTATTACTTGAAGAAGTGGGTAATAGGAGAATGCTGGGAGAAATGCTTTCAATGGAAAATATTTAATTCCCATGCGGTTCTTGGGTAGTTTTTTTTATTTTAAAAAGCCGACTTTTGCACATGAATAATTTTTTGAGGGGTTACTCCATGGAGTGTGATAGAATGGCATTTCATGCACTCTATTAGTCTCCCAAGAGGGGAGCCTCATGAAGAATATACACCAGAAACCATTACTTACAAGCATGGTTTATATGATTAGAGGCCAACCCAGGAACCAGATTGTCTTAAAGTAGTCCCTCCTGAGTTTGTGCTTTTGGATAGATGAGAACACAAAAACAGATTATCCTTAATAGGCAAGTATCTGTTTAAAGATATATGCAATGAGAAACACATAAGGAAAGTACTTTTAATATGAAGCATTACTCCGAGTCACTTTGTCCTCTGATTATCTTGGGCCATCTATTAGGAATAACAATGGGACCCCACCAATCAATGTTTGCATAATTCAGTCTGGCCTCTCGGTTACATGATATAGCTGGCTTTGAATTGAGATTTAACTGAAAGGTGATATTGAGGGTTTTCTGACCAGGAATTTCCTGTTCCCACAAGAAGAAAATGTGGAGCTACAGTTTAATAATAATAATGTACAAACTTGCATTACAGTAATTTTATTACCTAATCTGTACCTGGTCTGAGGGTGGGGGCAGGGTGGAGGTTGCGGTGGGGGCAGGGTGGAGGTTGCGGTGGGGGCAGAGATGGTGTTGGCACTCACTGCCACTAATGACTCAAAATTTGAGGAAATTAGAACTTTGACAAGCATCTGAATGCATTTTCCCTGTGGTTAGCACAGCCCCATTCATTTGATGCAAGTAGCTAATTGTAAAGGAAAGGGGAAATATTTCAGAACAGAGCAAAAATTTTGTAACTTGGTACTCTGGTAAGCTTTGTGATTGTGTTTCAGGATTATGTCTTTAAATTCGGTGTAAATGAAGGGTGTCATGTGAGTGTCCTGCACTCTGCCTGATACTAAACATGGGTGATTTGATTATTTATAATCAAAAGACTCAGTTTGTTTTCCTGATAAGAAGGTGCAAGCTATTTACTCCATGAGGCAATGCCCCTGAGTATACTAAGAATCAATCCCGAGTTTCCCAAAATCCCAGAAAGGTGTCATAGGTGTTGTGTTGAGAACAGTTGTGTTATAAATTATCTATTTACTTTTCAGATGAAAGGAATTTGGAATCAAATACAACTAATTGGCATTTCTACTGTATATTTCTCTTTACCATGGGGAAAAGGTTAGAGGGATCTATGTGTGAGATTAAGTTACAGGCTTCCCTATAAACCTGCGAATATCAGAGAAAGAGAGAGAGCCATTTACATTGTTGTCTTATGTGATTGGCAGTCATCTGAAAGGTGGAGAGCAGAGATAGAAGCAGACAGTCCTGCATCTTAAGAAGAGAAAATGCTGACTTCGTTGTTCACCAGTCAGAACAACAAGTTGGGGGCTCATGCTTAGATCGAAGACTGAGTTTGTGAGAGTGTAAAGGATGCTGGGAAGATTTGCTAGCTTGGATGAGGAATCAACAGTATAATTCTCACAGTTAAAATGAGTTCTGGTGTTCAAAGTTACCTTGTTAGAAAAATAAAATGGGAAGCAGAGAATAATGTTAGACTGTTTTCTTTTCTTCTAAGTTTATTTATTAGTCACAACTAGGCTTACAGTAACACTGCAATTAAGTTATTGTAAAAACTCCCTAGTCATTATACTTTGGCATCTGTTTGGGTACACTGAGGGAGAATTTAGTATGGCCAATGCAGCTAACCAGCATGTCTTTCAGACTGTGGGAGGAAACCGGAACATCCGGGGAAAACCCACGCAGACACGGGGGAATGTGTAGATTCTGTACAGACAGTGACCCAAGATGGGATTTGAACCCGTGTCCCTAGTGCTGTGAGGCAACAGTGCTAACCACTGTGCCACCCAGGATCGCTCTGGAAGATGAGGTGTCCACTTAAGGGACAGTATAATGTGTAACCACAGCTGATAATTTTTGGTCATGCTAAAAGTTAAAAGGTAGATTATCAATTTTCTGCAGTTTAAAGTACAAACTAAGAAAATTGCATTTATTCAATAGTGTTTTCAACCCTTTGTTTCAGTAAATGCTTTAACAAATAGAATCTTGATGTGTCATTTTCTCAGTGGCTGAGTGGAAGATTCTCTTTAAAAGTTATCGGTCTCTATGGAGATTGCACTAGCAAATTTACTAGAGGAATTGATGGTTTGGATCTTACCTTGAAGAGCTAACTAACTAAAAGTAAAATTTGCAGTGCTGGTTTAGATAGAATCCTGGAATCATAGAATCATACAGTGCAGAAGGAAGCCATTCAGCCCATTGAATCTGCACCGACCACAATCCCACCTATGCCCTATGTCCATAATCCCACGCATTCATCCTAGCTAGTCCCCCTGACACTAAGAAGCATTTTAGCATTACAGTTCAACTAACCTACATATCTTTGGACTGGAGGAGGAAACTGGAGTATCCGGAGGAAACGCACGCAGATACAGGGAAAACATGCAGATTCCGCACAGAGAGTGACTCAAGTTGGGGATCAAATCCTGGTCCCTGGCGCTGTGAAATAGCAGTGTGAGTGGAGATAGTCACATTGTGGAGACATTCACATTGTCTGCATCTTTAAGACTTGATTAGCTGTAAAGACTCACATTCTAATCAATATTCTGTAAACTGAGTGTGTGCCTTTATATGCCCTGTTGGTGATCAGAAATCCTCACTCACCTGACAAAGGGGCAAAGTCCTGAAAGGTAGAGGTGTTTGCTACCAAATAAACCTGTCGGACTTTAACCTGGTGTTGTAACACTAAGCCAGACCTTACAGGCTTCATTTGAATATGATGTAATGTAACTCGAAGTAAAATGAATTATTAATTGGTGGGACTTTACGCAGAATGTCAAGGTGCCCTAAATTAAAATATTTTGGAACGTTCTCTGTTACAATTATCCAGAGAGATCAGACATGGATTAAACCACCATACACATGAAATGTGGAGAGGAAAGAGCACGATGCTTTTTAAAAATATAAATCTCACCGAAATCAAATTCCCAAGCGGCTGTTGGAGTACACTGTTGTGATGGGCAGCACTGGAAGGAGAGATAGGCCAAAGGAAAAGCTAAATCTGGTTCTGTTACACCTGTCACAGTGCCAAGTCCAACACTCGATATGTACAAGTGTTTATCCATGTACGTGCTCCTTTGTTACTGACTACAAAGTGTCAGCTGGATTAACGTTTTAGCTGGAAAGCATGGATTGAATTGACCTAGCAAACAGAAGGGCAGTATCATCTAATAACGCAAAACAACATCACTAATCAACTGGATTTACAATTAGTGTTGCCAACCCTCTAGGATTAGACTGGTCTCCAAAGTACTGAAGATGAACCTCAAGGACACAACTCTGGAGAAGAATCATAAGGAGATAATTTTCTGTCATATTCTTTGAGCATTTCTCTTCACCAGGTGAGGTGAGGGGGTGGCGGGGATGGGGTGGAGGGAGATGTGGAGGTGGAGGAGGGGGTTGGGGACACGGCGGGGGAGGCAGTAGTTGGAAGATGTTTGGCTGATTGTCACGCATTTCCAAATTGGGAAATGAGCCTTTTTGCGTTCGGATTGACGCAGGAAAACCATGCATCATGAGGATGGATGTGTTGGCTGACTCATGCTTGGGAACAAGTCATGTGATGAAATTTCCAAGAATACATTTAGTCACACAGTTGGCAACCCAAGTTACAGTTAGAGTGGCCTTACAAGTTGCTATTGTAAGCTACACTTTCGCAAGGAATTTCCTCAGAACTAATATCACTCTACCTTGTAACTTTGCTGGATGTGAGTTGGGTCTCCAGCATTACAATTAGAATCATAGAATTGCTACAGTGCAGAAGGAAGCCATTTGGTCTTTCAAGCCTGCACCAACAACAATCCCACCTAGGCCCTATCCCCGCAACCACATGTATTTATCCTGATTCTTAGGGGCAATTTAGCATGGTCAACCCATCTAACCTGCACATCTTTGGTCTGTGGGAGCAGACTGGGGAGAACATGCTCACTCCACACAGACAGTTACCCAAAGCTGGAATTGAACCTGGATCCCTGACGCTATGAGGCAGCAATACTAATCACCATGCCACTGTGCTGCCCAAATTGGTTTTGTAAGTATGTGGATTGCACAGATACTGATACCCAGGGAAAGACTATGGTATGACTGCATGCTGCAGCAGCGCCAGGAATGAACCAATAATTGACGCTGTCAAACTTGCCAGTCTTGCTCAGTCTTTTCATCTTCAGTCTTGATGAAGAGTTTGCGCCCAAAACATTCAGCCGCTGTTTCTCTTTATAGATGCTGGGTGGCCAGCAGGATATTTCACATCTTTCCTGTTTTAAGATTGTCAGTATTTACCGGTGTCCAGTTCCGTGTATATTTGACCAGAATACGCAATGTGAAGAAGCTGAGATCCCAATTCCTCCAGTAACATTTCTATGATGTCTCGCCTCCTTAAAAAAGCAAGTGTACACACTCCTCACATACAACTACACTCATCAAAACCCAGTCCAACTGTTCGTCATTTATTCCAAGGTTAGAATCAAAGGCCCAAAATGAAATTCCTGCAATGGCCTTGTTCCTAATACTGTTGTTATCGCCTCTTCAAAGACTACGCCTGCTATCTCTCTCGAGCCCATTGGTGTTCCAGTTCAAACATCATTATTTAAGGAATGTGAGTCCCTTGCCAGGTTTAAAAATTAGAAAAGCTACAGCTACTATGTGGCGTGAGTCACCATATAACCCTATGATGAACCAGGGGAACTATGTCCACACTGCAATTAGTAGCAGCAAATGGAATTGGCACTCAATAACAGCCCCATTAAAATTAGCAGCTGCATAATCCCACGGTAATGGCTTGGAACAATAATGATCACATCTCACCTCTGCCAATGTGGCTCCTACTGGCACTCTTCCACTGAAACCTCGCACGCCAAAGCAAGGCGGCAATAATGCTTCTGCTTTATTCACATTGCTACTTTTCAAAGCTGAGAAAGAAATAGTACTTTGGAATTAGTTTGCAATGCATGCAGCTCATAAATTGCGAGCAGTCAGTTCTGACTTCCAGTCTGAAACTAGAGGAAGTGGACCAAGGGATTAAATTGAAGGGGTGGGGGTGGGGGGTACTAAGAACACAGTGTGATGATTACAAATGATTAATGAAATCAAGCATTTTGAATGATTCAGTAGCAATATGAACACCATCAGGAGTGATTTGTGTAATTGGGCGTAGAGCAAAGCTCAGGATCACAGAATCAGATTTAAATTGTCTTTTCTTTTCCATTGCAGTGCCTCTTTGAATAACAGAACATCACACATGTACTGTGTCAAAGGCTACAGAGGACAGTGAACACATTTGCCAGAATTTTACCACCTCGCCTGCCCAAGGCTTGTAAGATCCGGTCCGAGGCTGATGGAGAATGCTGCTCTGTCAAACTCGCCCGCCCCCATTCTGGAGCAGACAAGGCAGTAAAATTCGGGCGATTGTTTTTTTCAAATTACTCTGTATAAAAATTTTATTAACTTTACAAAAGAAACCTTTTGTTTGTTGACTGTGACTCTACCACTGTTATTAATTGGCAGCATCTTCTTTATTGACATTTTTGCCTTGGCATAACATGGAAATTGCCATGATGGTTTAATGCTGTAAATTATTATTGGGACTTACATAAGGTTCTTGACTGGGAATCCAATTCTTCTCATGGCTGCTCAATTGTTGAGTCAGTAAGAGTCTGGCAACACCAATTTTAAATCCAACCAATTTATTTGATAGTAAATCTGCGAGCTTTCGACTTTCGTCTTCGTCAAGCAAATGCAGTATTCTGTAGCTTCTCCACTCCGAGGAAATACTGGACAACAAAGGATACTCTGTCCACCGTGTCCCATGCTCATCTTCTGAGGAGGTCAGTGCGGTTTATCGCTGTGGCACACTGGAACTATCGATCGATGAGTCGAGCGCCATATCCTGTTCTCACGAGGGAATCTTTCAGCGTCTGGAGGTGTCTGTCACAATCCTCCTCATCTAAGCAAATTCTGTGTATATGGAGGGCTTGTCCATAGGGAATGGCTTCTTTAACGTGTCTAGGGTGGATGCTGGAGAAGTGGAGTATTGTGAGGTTGTTTGTCGGTTTGAGGTACAGTGAGGTGCTGAGGTGACCGTCCTTGATGGAGATGCGTGTGTCCAAGAATGCAACTGATTCTGGAGAATAGTCCATGGTGAATCTGATGGTGGGATGGAACTTGTTGATATCATCATACAGTTGTTTCAATGATTGTTCACCATGAGTCCAAAGGAAAAAAATGTCATCAATGTATCTAGTATATAGCCTTGGTTGAAGATCCCGTGTGGTGAAGAAGTCTTGTTCGAACCTGTGCATGAAGATGTTGGCATATCGAGGTGCGAATTTGGTCCCCGTGGCTGTTCCGTGTGTCTGGATGAAAAGCTGATTGTTGAAGATGAAGACATTGTGGTCCAAGATGAAGCGGATGAGTTGTAAAATTGCATCCGGAAACTGGCAGTTGTTGGCATTGAGTACTGAGGCAGTTGCAGCAATACCATCATCGTTGGGGATGTTGGTGTAGAGCGCCGAGACATCCATTGTGACAAGGAGTGTCCCTGGTTCTACTGCTCCATGTGTACTGAGTTTCTATAGGAAGTCTGTAGTGTCAAGACAAAAGCTGGGGGTTCTTTGTACAATGGGTTTCAGGATGCCCTCGATATAGCCGGAGAGGTTCTCACACAGGGTCCCATTGCCCAATACAATGGGACGGCCGGGTATGTTTGCCTTGTGTATCTTTGGGAGGCAGTAGAGATCTCCAATGCGGGGAGTACGTGGAATGAGAGCCCGGAGGGTGTTCTAAAGGTCCAGATCAAAAGTTTTGATCAGAGTGTTGAGTTGACGAGTGTGTTCTTTGGTCGGATCTGCTGGTAACTATCTGTAGTGTTTCTCATTGTTTAGTTGTCGGTACACTTCTTCATAGTAGTCCGTTCTGTTCAGTATGACGGTGGCGCCTCCTTTGTCTGCTGAATTGTTGAGTACCAAAGTATCTTCCTTTGCTTTGCAGTTACCTGTTGTTATGGACAAGACTGGGGGTAAATTTAAACAGCACTGATTTATCCTTGCCACCCCCATCTGTAAACATAAAGGTGCTTTTGATTTGTTCCCCCTTTTATAAGCAATGGCACATTTCAAAACCCTCGGGTATGGTATGCTCCAGTTTCTTTTCATAATCCCACAGCAAACTCATGTTAGGATGAACTCAAAGGGTTAGTTTATCAGTACGCACTCAAATGTAGGAACTCAACAACACCCCCTTTTCACTCATTCAGTAAAAGAGTGGTGAAGAAAGAAGGATTTAAAGGACGTAGGCCACAAAGGAAAGAATTATTGTTTCACATGAGTCCAGAATCAATGTCTAAAATTTCCTTAAACTCTGAAACTACGCCTAGGATTTTCAGTGCTTACCCAGTGCTGTGTGCCTTACATCAGAACTGAAACGGCTGGAAAGCTCTTGGCATCATCAAGCTTGAGCAATTTCAGAATGGCTCGCACCTATCTTCCCCGTCCTGAAATCAGACTGTACTGTGATAAAAGGATAAAAGTGAAATGTTGCGGATACTGGAATCTGAAACATAAACAGAAAATGCTGGAAAATCTCAATGGATCTGAAAGCATTTGCGGCAATTCCAAAATATCGGCTCAATTCTCTCGCTTCATGGGAGGTTAGTTGAGAAGGTCAAGGCTAATGGAATACAAGATCAGGTAGCTAGATGGATAAGTAACTGTCTTGGTAATAGGAGACAGAGAGTAATAGTGGAAGGGTGTTTTTCCAGCTGGAGGTCGGTCACTAGTGGTGTGCCGCAGGGCTCGGTACTGGGACCTCTTCTATTTGTAATATATATAAATGACTTGGAAGAGGGAGTAAGTGGAGTGATCAGCAAGTTTGCAGACGATACAAAGATCGCTGGACTTGCAGATAATAAGGAGCATTGTCAGGCGATGCAGCAGGACATAGATAGGCTGGTAGCTTGGGCAGACAGATGGCAGATGGAATTCAATCCTGATAAATGTGAGGTGATGCATTTCGGGAGAAAGAATGTGGGGGAAGGTATATGATAAAGGGTAGACCTATTAAGAGTATAGAAATGCAGAGGGATCTGGGGGTGCAGGTGAACAAGTCTCTGAAGGTGGCAGAGCAAGTGGAGAAGGTTGTGAAGAAAGCATATAGTATGTTAGCCTTTATAGGAACAGATATAGAGTACGAGAGCTGGCCTTTAATGTTGCAGTTGTATAAAACGTTGGTTAGACCTCATTTGGAATACTGCATCCAGTTCTGGTTGCCCTACTACCGGAAGGACGTGGAGACTCTGGAGAGAGTGCAGAGGAGGTTTACCAAGATGCTGCCAGGTATGGGAGGTCTGAGTTACGAGGAGAGGTTAGGCAAATTGGGACTGTTTTTCTTAGAAAGACGTAGACTTAGGGGAGATCTAATAGAGGTGTACAAGATTATGAGGGATATAGATAGAGTTAACAGGGTTAAGCTTTTTCCTAGGATGGACTCGAATAGCACGAGGGCTTAGGTATAATTTAGATGCTAGAGGGAGTTTTTTCACACAGAGGGTGGTGAGGGTATGGAATGTGCTGCCAAGTAAAGTGGTGGAGGCAGGTACTCTGGAGTTATTTAAGAAATACTTAGATGGGCACATGAACAGAACGGGAATGGAGGGGTATAGAAAACTGATTTAAAATAGGGATCATGAGCCTTGTGAGTCCCTGGGAAGTGTGTAAATAGATGATGATATTGATGTACTTGTTTTTATCCTATAGGTGCTTTGGTCCACCTTGTTATCTAACGAGGGGCATACACGCAATGGGTCGTGAGAGGGCTGCTCTTGGATTTTTTTTTCTAAAGTATCCTAGTGCTTCACATCGTTAGTGTACACTTGATCTGGACCATCTGATGGGCAACACGACAGCTCAGTGACTATCGCTGTGCTGTGCAGATACATGGATTTGGGCCTGTGTCTGTGGGGAGTTTGCGCATTCTCCCCGTGCTTGCGTGGGTTTTCTCCGGGTGCTCCGGTTTCCTCCCACATCCCAAAGATGTGCTCTTAGGCTAATTGGCAAAACAAATTCTCCCTAAATTGTCTCAAATTTGGTTTTCAATCCATAGATCTATAAACATGGACAGGGATCACGGGTAGACATGGGAAAATCGGGGTGGCGGTGCGGGCTCGTTGGGCTGAAGGGCCTGTTTCCCATGCTGTTTTGTTCTTTGTTCTTTGTACATATGCTATTGGATCTGCTGTGATTTTCCAATGTTTTCTGTACTGTAAGGATCTGTATGGACTACAAACTGATTATAAACAGGGGAGTTCAGCTGGATCACTAGCCCATGCTGAGGATAGAGGACCCCCATGCGAAGTTAGCAGAGAGCCTCAAATGCACTAAGCTCAACCATGCTAAGGTCAAGTAAAGTAAATCCTCCCAGTGTCGGAGCAGCCTCATGGCAAATAGACATTCCTTTCTCAAAGTCAGCAATGTTAATGAGGTGGAGCTTTGCAGCATCACAGATGGGAGAACTTGGATTGAGTTGAACATAAAATGAATACTTCTATAAATCTTTTCCCTGATCATTCAATTTTCATATATTTATTCTCTATAATGCTGTTATTAAGTTAATACAATAGGATTGGAGGTAACATTTATAATGAATGCACCCAAAGGAATCTTTGTTTAGCAATATAACTGAAGGAAATTTGGGGGCATATTGATAATTGAAATAAAAACATAACTCAATAGATAACAATTTAGCCCCTGGAACTTGCTGCACCATTCAATACAATCTTATCTTGGCCTTAACTCCACTTTCCTGCCTGTTCCTCATAACCCTTCAACCCATTACTAATGAAAATCTCTCTTTCTCCTCCTTAAATTTACTCAATGTCCCACCATCTGTTAATTCCAGGGATTCATCATCCTTTGAAAAAAGTCGCATCTCGTCGTCTCTGTTTTAAATCTGCCACACCTTATCCTAAAACTATGCCCTTTGTTTGAGGTTTCCACACTGTAAACCACTATGACTCTCTGGGACCTATTTTAACATTTTGATTCGAAGTGCTGGGCGGACTTGAAACTGGGAATATTTCAGATCCGACTTTTAGACCCTTTCTTCAGCGCCGCCATACGCACTCTGCCTGAAAAAATATCACCGATTCTGAATCGTGCTACACAAGCCTGTGGGCTGGGCTTAACCTGCTTGAAATCCTGCAGCTCCAATCGGCACCTCCAACTCTTCACGTGCAAAAGAAAAGTGACAGCATGCTGCTCTCCTGCCACATGGCTCCCGGGTCGGGATAATGCCTCCTCCTGACCCCCACAGACATTGCCCCATTCCCACAACATTACTGACTCCCTTATTCCCCCCCCCATTGCCCTGCCACTCACACCGATCGCAGGCCCCTCCTCCACCTTCACCCCCGCCCGCCACTGATTTCAGGCAAAATGGCAACAGATGCCACCCCATCCCCCACCACCGATCTCAAACAGAGAGCTATTGGACGCTTGGCATTTACCTCTTCACTAACTGGAGTGCCCGAATGGGACTTCTGTGGAGCATATCTGTTTCATGCCAACTCTGGATGGGCGAACACGGGGTAAAGGGGGAAGTGCTGGTAAAGTTGGACGTGCAGCCTATTAGTCAAGTTAAACGGTCCTGATCGTGACCATTTTTGGACCTTGGTAAAAGGGGAACTGGCATGGAGGCGGGCACGAACCGTGCTATTTGGCTCATGCCCAACTTTACCAGGTCTTCACACCTGGAAATGGGCACAACACAATGGTAAAATCAGACTCTCCTATGACTCTTAGAGGAAGCATCCACTCTACGTTTATTTTGCGAATACATTTTATTATTTTGTTCACCTCAATTACATACCATCCCATTCTTCTAAACTCTCCAGAGTGTCGGTGGAAATTGCTCAAGTGCCTTCATAAGATAAACCCCTCAGGGACAATCCCCCCCAAAAAAACAGATAAGTTCTGGATTTGTGTAAAAATCAGAATAAATCCCACTGGTTTCTACAGCAGGATTTTCAAAATGAATCTCCCACCCTCTGTACACAGCAGGATGTACCAGCATGAGTATTATTATAAATCCAGGGGTAGGCCTATCCCCACAGAGCATAGTGCGAGCAGGCCACTATGCATGCACCAATCTAGTAGTGTCGCGCTGTCTCCTAATCACTGGCCAGCCCCATGACCATGAAACACTGTCCTATCAATTCCCCCACAGCCTGATTGCTGGCCCACTCGGATGTGCATGGGCCAACCATGACACCCTCCCCTCCCGCACCTGCCTTAATCTTCACACCCACTTCCCCCCCCGGTCGTCCTGATCTCCCAATCCCCCTCCTCCTAACCATTAGTTCCTCTCGCCCACCAGTAGACTCCCACCCCCTTCCCCTAGCAAGCCAACCACACTCAACCCCAACCCCAGCAGAGGTCCTGCCCTCATTTGGTCCCACCCACCATTAATCCTCATCCCCCCTTCACTCATATGGGCTCAAGCCGCGACCTGCCCACACAAGTGAGGGGAGCTATTGTAAATCCATTTGAAGTGAACCTTGACTGGTGGGGGTTGGGGGAGACTGTAGCAGGCCGGAGATTTCAGTCACGGACCTGCTAATTACATGGTAGATGTACGAAAATGTTGCTTTTTATAAGTTATACAGCCCTGCGCCAGAAATCGAGTTCCCAGTGGTTCATGGAGGCTTTGGTGCCCAACTAGGAGCCCAGTAAACAGTCTCTGCTTGAGTCTTCCAACCCATTGCATTGCTAAAGCAGCATAGCGGGCTGGGAGAATTACCCCCCTCATCTCTGGAATTTGTCCAGTGAACCTTCCATGAACTACTCAAACACCACTACATTCTTCCTCGAATAAGGGGACCAAAACTGTACACAATATGCCAGGTGCAGTCTCAATAATGCCATGTATAGTTGCAGCTCCACTTACTTATTTTTATACTCTACTCCTTTAGCTACAATGCCAAAATTCCATTTGCTTTCCTTTATTACCTGCTGGATCTGCATGCCAGCTTTTTGCAACTCATGCACAAGCTCACCCAGATCTCTCTGCACCGAAGCACCCCAAAGTTTCTCCCCACTTAGGTATTGGCCCATAAATTCTGATGGTCAGCGGAAATGTATGGTCCACCAAAAATAGAAATAAATTTGCATACTTACATTTCCTGAGCAGCTCTGCCGACACTCCCGATGGCGCCTTCGGCACAGCCAGCTGACCAGGCCCAGCACGTCACAGGAGATTACTAACCACATCCAGCAAGTCCGGGAACACCCATTGTCTGGGTTCCAAATGGTAGTTTTGCATTGAACAGGGACCATGCTCCAATAAAACTGTGTGTTTGTATTTCATTTTTTTTGCTATTTCTTTTAAGTAGTTAATACTACTATTATTGGCTCACTCAAACTGTAATTTATTTTAATTATTGAACATGAGTATTATTTATTATGTTTAAATAAATGTTTTATTCATTTCAAATTTGTAAAGATATATTTAGAGTCATAAAATCACAGGGGTGAATTTTCCTGTCCCACCCTCTACAGGAATCATAACGGGTGAGGGGCAGCAATGGAGAGGTCCATTGACCTCGGGCAGGAATTTCCCAGTTTCGGGGGGAAACAAGTCAGTAAATCCCACCCATAGAACCTCGACAGAAGGGTGTCATTTGGCCCATCGAGTCTGCACCGACAACAATTCACTCAGGTCCTATCCCCGTAACCCCATGAATTTACGTTGCTAATTCCCCTGACACCGAAGGGAGATGGCCAATCCACCTAACCCGCACGTCTTTGGACTGTGGGAGGAAACTGAACCATATAGATGACACCCACGGAGGCACGGGGAGAACGTGCAGACTCCACACAGACAGTCACCCAAAGCTGGAGTTGAACCCCAGATCCCTGGATCTGTATGGCAGCTGTGCTAACCACTGTGCCACCACATTGCGTAACTTTCTAACATGTGTGGCATGCTTATAACCGTTTGTGTGTTTTAGAATATGCTCAGAATTTCTTGAACAATGATTTGAATATCTGCATGAGATCGATCAAAGGAGCATTTACGTTTTGGGTCGTGGAAAATTTAGGTGTGTTAATCATTAGTATTCTTCTGCCTTGCTTACTTTATTTATAATTCTCGTATTTAACTGTTCTGTTTGTTTTAATAAAGTGTAATTTCATATTTAACTGTTTGTTTTGTTTCAGTAAGAAATCTCACAACACCAGGTTTAAGTCCAATAGGTTTATTTGGCACCACAAGCTTTTGGAGCGCTGTTCCTTCATCAGGTAGGATGCAAGCTAGTGATACCAAATAAACTTGTCTCAATAGAGCATGAGTAGAATTTTGTAGTTTAATGGAAAATATTTATTAACCAAAATATTTATTAACCAAAATAATGTTATAAATACAAAACTTTGATACTGTGTTAACGTTTAATTAAATATTTCACTTCGCCCGCAGCACTGGCATGTTTAATTGCCTCATCTTTTCAAGTTTTTTGCAAGATGTATTTCTCTAACAAGAATCAATAAAATATCTATGCATTAACACAACCATAAATAAGGAAGTGAGGGATGGATATGAGGAGAGGGAAGGAGGAGAAAGAGGGAAGATGGGGAGGGGCGCAGGGGAGGGAGAGAGAGAAAGAAAGAGAAAGTGAAAGGAGGGGAGGGGACAACAGAATTGGAGAAGGAGGGAGAGGCGAGGAAAGGGGAGAGGTTTGGATTTTACATATAGCGTAACTCTTCCACGTCCATGTCAAAGTCTCAAAAAGAACTTCAGTTAAAATTTTGTAATACCAAATTCACATCAGCTTACAGGAAACTTGCATACGTCATCTTAAGTGATTCGCTTTCTGAAAGATTTGAACTAGCCGAATTACACAACGTCGCAGCGGGGGAAATCTTAAAACATATTAAAAAACTGCTTAAAATGTACTGCAGAATCCAAATGTTGAAATTTATTCCAGACACTAAGATCCACATTATATACAAATGAACATTTTTAATGGAATTAGCTGTCACGACAAGGTTGGGAAAAAAAATTGTTTTAAATAATTCTTTCGCTTTCTGTGCTTTACTTGTGTGTTGAACAACTTTTTAAAACATGTACAAAAAAAAAACCCATCCCACCAACTGCCTCAACACATTGCAGCAAGACCAAAAATAAAAGTGCAAATAAATTATGGCAAAAACTCACCAAACAATGGCGCAAATGGCAGAGATTTCAGTACAATTACAGCATAGCGCTTCAGGATTAGCAGCTTTCTGAATCTCCATCGGAGATTTAAAATTGACATTCTTTCAGCACGCATGTGCCTGGACCTCTGTGATATGCACACGCATGTACGATGCTTAATGAACGTAACCCAGCATTTTGGGTCAGAAGTTACACCCCAATAAGTTGCCTTTCCATTTTTCTGATCAAAATAGAAAATAACAACTTACTGAGTGCATTTAACCAATAAAGAAGAATAGAATTAACTTGACATAAAGGGCAGTTAATATACAAATGCAAAATTGATTCAAGTAGACTCATTAATTTTTATGTCTATTATCACACAAAGCAATCTGACAGATGAAACAAGCAGAAAGCAAGCAACAAATGAGGAGGGCGCCAACCTTGAGAAATCCCAGATGATTAATATTATAAGAGCATTGCTCCAAATGGTGAGGACAGCCACTTCAAAAACAGGGATCAGAGTGATAGAAGATCAAAATGGAAACCTGCTCAAAGAAGCAAACATATGTTAGGTTTAAAATGCACATCCAAAGTGGGCTGGATCCAGGGGGAGTTTGATCCAACTGTAGAAAGGTAGCTACCGAAAGCCTGTCTTGACCATATGTTTCACAATTACAGCAGTTTGTGGAAAGGAAACTATGTCACCAGCAGCAATTCAATATTCCAGATTTGAATTTAGTGACGATATAGTCCGGCCAGAACAGTCATACGAAATGAATCAAAAAGAAAGCAAAGTTGGGCAAAAATATTCTCCTCTCAATCTTTCAAGTTTATTCATTAATCACGAGTAGGTTTACACAAACACTGTGACAAAGTTAGATCTGAGTTTTATCTAACAAAACTTCAAATGCAAGACTGATTTAAAATGCATTTTGTTTCATAACAAATAAAAAATGAACGTAAAACCGCTTGTATTTATTACCAATATTTTGCAACAACAGTGTAAACTACATCAAATACACAATGAAAAGAATGGATTGGCATTTATCTTGAAGCTTGTAATATCCTTGGGCTGTCCCAAAGCACTCTGCAACCATTAAGCTGCCCTTGAAGGGCGCATGTTGTTATCAGGCAAATGGGCAGAGCGGTCATCTTGCATGTAAGGTATTACAAACAACAGATGAGATGAACATCCAGTTTGCATTGAGATGTATCACGGTATAAGGAACCTCTGTAAGGCTGGATTCGGAGTAAAACAGTCAATCAGCTACAATGAGTGCTCAAGATTTACTCATACCACAGTAAACATCAGGATACTGAGGAGATTTGCAGGCAGTTTGTTCAGAGAAGAGAATGCCAGACTATCATCAGAGTTATCAGAACAAAAAAATTATAGCACATTTCAGATCCTTGACCATCCCAAAATGCTTCAGAGTACATTTGAATGAGGGCCGTATGGTGGCACTGTAGTTAGCATTGCTGTCTTTCAGCGATTCCTGGCTTGACTCTCTGTTTCTGTGGAGTCTGCATGTTCTCCCCATGTCTGCGTGGGTTTCTTCCAGGTGCTCCGGTTTCGTCCACAGTCCGAAAGATGTGCTGATTAGGTGCATCGACCATGCTAAACTCTCTCTGTGTACCCAAACAGGTACCAGAGTGTGGTGACTTGGAGATTTTTACAATAACCTCATTGCAGTGTTAACATAAGTCTATTTGTGACTAATAAATAAACTTTATTTTAAACTTAGTCATTGAAATAATGTAGGCAAGCATCTTTCCTCTTCTTCTTCGAAATATCTCACTTCTTTTACAATTCCAGAGGGCAGCCAGAGCCTCAGTTTCATATCCTGTTGTGTAAAAACTGTACCTCAATTTGGAGGCACTCTTGTCTCTGACTCACAAGTTCTAGGTTCAAGTTTCACTCCAGCTCTTGTGCACAAGAATCATTCCAATGCAGCACTGAGAGAGCACTGCACAGTCAGAGGCACTGCTCTTTGGATGAGACATCAGCTTTCAGTAGCATAAATGCGCAGCAATTAAACATTGTCCCTCCAACAAATCCAAAGATTCTTTTCCAGTTATTTTCAAATGGAACTATTTATGTGTCTGTACTGAAGCCATATTCTGTAAAAAAAAAAACCCCTCAAGACCACCCAAGAGAAACATATTCATATATCATTTCCCGACAAATCTGCAGATAAATGTTTGCATCTGTATGCATGTTAGTGTGAAACTATTATGAGAACATAAAACGAAGCTGTGGTCAAGTATGATCTTGATTATAACAGTAGCAGTCAAAAGAACATAAAAACAGGAGGCGGCCATTCAGCCCCTCAAGCCTACTTTACCATTCAATAAGATCATAGCTGCTCTGTGAGCTAGCTCCGAGTAGCTGTCATTGGCCCATATCTCTTGATACATCATTTAAAGCAGCTGATTGTAGTCAAGTTGTTTTTGCTTTAATTTAAAAAGAAAACAGAAAACAAAGTCAATGAAGCAACAAGCTAAACTATCTGAAGCTCTGCTGTTTGTCTGTCCTCAGCCTTCCATAGTGTTCCAATGAAGCTCAGTGCAAGCCGACTGAATAACATCTCATCTATTCATTTAGCATTTTACAACTTTCTGAACTCAACATCAAGTTCAATAACCATAACCCATTTAACCCTCCATTTTGTTTCCATTCTCCTTACAGGTTTTAATTTTTACTCTATTTTTTGTACTCCTCATCTCCATCCTAAATGAACGATCCCTTATCTTTAAACAGCGACTCCTAGTCCTAGATTCTCTCTCAAGCGGAAACATCCTCTCCACATCCAACCTGTCAATACCCCTCAGGATCTTAAAGGTTTTGATCAAGTCGTCTCTTATTCTTATAAACTCTGGTGGATACAAAACGTAAGCTCTCCAACCTTTCCTCAGAAGATAACTTGTCCATTCCTGGTGGTCCAATAAACCATTTCTGAATTGTTTCTAATGCAGTTACACTGTTGTACTTATTCTGCTATTCACACCTTCTCTAAACAGAGCTTTTGTTTCTGCATTTTACCAGAGCTGGGATTCTCCCAAAAAAATTTGAAGTCCCAAACTTGTGGGAAAATGGGAATAACTCCCATTGATTTTTTTCAGCATGATTTCCAGAATGAATCTGTGACACACTAGCATGAATCACTCTGAAAAGTGGTGGGCAGAGCCTACTCCCAATTAAGATTCAAGTGGCATAGTGCTGAGTGGGCCATTGCACATGCGCTGATCTGTCAACAAGGAGATCAGCCCATGCACAATGGCCTCCCCTCTATCCCAGCTCCCACCGTTGCAAGTTCCATTTCATTGGCCAGCCTAATCGGAATACCCCCTCATCGACTGCCCCACACTCAGATTGCTAGCCGCCCAGACTTCCCCAGGCCAGTCCTGATGTTTCCCCCAAACCCCAACAGTCCTGATTCCCACCCCCAGGGCAGTGCCAATCTCCCATTCCCCACCCCTCTCACTGGGCAGTCCCACTCTCCTAAACCCCCTTGACTGCACCCCACCCGTCCCCCCACTCAGATGGTCAGCCCCAATCAACACTTCCCTCCCTTTCCCAGTCATCCCAAATGCAGAATGGCAGCAAGTACCTCACAACTCCCTGATCACCCCCCAAATAGACCTTCACCCTCTCTGGCCCTGCTGCCTTACACTGCCTGATGCCTGTGGTCAGTGCCAAGGTGCCTCTTGGGCAATGCCACCTGGCACTGCCCAAGGGGCATCCCATCCCTTACCTCAGACCTCCTGGGGGAGCCTCAATGGCTTTTTGTCTCTCCAGCAGGGCCTGGCCATCTGTTCCCATATCTGTTCCCATATCCCATAACGTTGCATCGCCAACTCTTTTTGCCATTTAATGTCTCATGTACTACTCCTTATCACAGACCTTCCTCTTTCATTTTCACCAACCTTCCTGGTTTCACTTCCTGAGAATCTATTGCGCCGGTGTTGGTGAAAAGGCATGGACCTGAAAGATGAAACTGTTGTGTGTCTCCCTCCACAGATGTTGTCCAGTCTGCTGAGGATTTCCAACATTTTCTGGTTTTTGTTTCAGATTTCCTACAGCGGCAGTTTTTGGACTGAAAGGCACCAATTAATAAGCAAACGTTGACACCGTTTTCAAATAATACCACCAAAATAGACTACTTGCTGATTTGTCTCATACATTACAGGATAAAATAGACAGTGGAATATCAGGAATAAGTTTAGGGAAGACCAGTATAGTAATCTACTGAATAGAATTAGGGGTAGAGTTCAGGTAAGAGTTAATAATAATGCACACACCTTCTTGAATCATTGCTTCATCAGTGCTCGGTCAAAATGCTGGAGCTGCCTAACTAAGTGAATTGGGGAAGTCCCTTCAACTCATGGAAGTAGTTGGAGGAAAGTAATTCATAAATATGAAGTGTTGCGCTTAGGATGTGAAGATGAGTCCATGAGATGTATCTAAAGAACTAAACATAAATTCAAATGGGTACAATTAGAATCAGATTTTAAACATGTCCAATGAGGAATAGCAATCAATCAAGCAATCATATAGTCAAATAGTGCATGATATAACAGAGGAAGTCATGCTTCAACTGTGCAATACATTAGTCAGATTACACCTCAACAATGTATCTATTCCTGATAACTTAAAGCTCTAAAAAGTATTAAAGAGATGAATTCTGAGGTTAATACCTGAAGATTAATTTTAACTCTAATTTCCCAGCAAAAGCCCAGACAGAAGTGGGTAAAAATGGAGTAGGAATTTGCCCCCAACTCAATCAAGCTAACTGTGATTTTAAGTTGCAGGAGAGTGGGACACCAACCCCAAAATCAGTGAGGGTCTCTTTAAATCTTTAGATAGAGCTCCAAGAACATCATGGCAGCCCAATCTGCTATTTTAACATGAGGGGGGAAAGGAATGAAGATTACCCTCCAAGCAAAATCTGACAGGAACCGCAACTATGGCCAGAGGAGGTCCAGCAAGTTTAAAAATTCATTTTCCTTGCAGGCACATCTAAAAATTAAAACAAAATCTTGGGCTTCTGTCCAATCCTCCTGTTCCACAGACAGAAATTTTCTTCATATGTGCCAGGGACCATTACTTCCTGCTTTCTGATCATTTTGCTTGTAAAGTCAACAAACAGCATCTTAGTGAGGCCTGACCATTAAAATGGGAAAATCCCGTTTGCCGTCACTCTCATACGGGTACACAACTGGCTTTGCTTGTTTTGTCACATTCCAGTCCATGAGCTAAAGTGGACTCTTAGTATCAACAAACTAGGCACAAATGGCATGGCGGCACAGTGGTTAGCACTGTTGCCTCACAGCACCAGGGATCCAGGTTCAATTCTGGCCTCGGGCTACTGTCTGTGTGGAGTTTGCATGTTCTGCCTGTGTCTGTTCTCCCCCTGTTTCTCTGGATGCTCCGGTTTCCTGCCACAGTCCAAAGACGTGAGGGTTAGGTTGATTGGCCATGCTAAATTGACCATAGTGTTAGGGGGATTAGCAGGGGTAAATATGTGGTGTTAGTGGAATGAGGCCTGGGTGAGATTGTGGTCGGTACAGACTTGATGGGCTGAATGGTCTCCTTCTGCACTGTAGTGATTCTATGAAACTAATTTGTGAAAGAAAACTAGAAAACCTGGCTTGCAAACATTACAAGTTGGAATTTTAAAGACATACAAAATGAAATGTCAGCTGACCAAGTTGGTAAAAGTCTGACCTCTGAGATAAAAGGTTGAGGCTTCACACCATCACTCTACAGACCACATAATGTAGGATGGCACGCCAGTGCAATATTGTTGGGTCTGCTGTCTTTTAGGTGAAATATTAAATCCATCTGCCCATCCAGGTGAATGGTAAAGATCACATGGCACAATTCAAAACAGTTCTGTCCCATGGGGGCCATATACAGTCTGGGCATTGAGTTTTCTCAGCTTCTGTTCTGACATCCAAGATTAGCTTGGATACCAACTGGGAGGCCAATACGCAGCGGGAGTGTGGGGCGGGGGAGTGTGGGGCAGGCTGCCAAAATGGCTCGGTCTTCATTTTGCAAGGAAAGACAACATGAAAGGATTTCTTGCTGATCAAGAAGTCTCTCCATTTCTAATTTTCAAAGGTTATTCGTACATTTTCATTGAAAGTATTCCAAACGTTCAAAATGATACTCCCAACGATACTTGTTAAGATAAAACCCTCACTTCTCAGTTACTGGTGAAAATACAGAACAGGTTTAAACAATGATGTTCATAACCTCCCTACAGACAAAGTGAAAGCAGGATTTCCAAGTATACATTAGTTCACATCTCAATGTTTACCCAGTTAATGTCAAGGAGTTAATTTTAAAGAGTACAGAGTATTTACCTTGAAAAACAATGGAACTAAAGTTGAGTATTGGCTTACTAATGACAAACATACCAATAATTGCATCCTATTAACTTACTCTTCCACCCACTCATTTCTATTTTGCTGCCACAACTTTTTCACAATGTTACGAGAATTCTTTAAGCATCTACAATGACATGATTGAAAAATCCCAGAAGTGTTTCTGATATAAGTAATTTGTATGCACCATCTCACGTGTTAGTGAAGAATGGCAGGACCCTATAATATTCACAGCAGAAAGAAATGACATTGATATGTATTTCATGTTTAACACTCAATTTCATTTAAAATACCCTTGACGGTCTCTGCGGGTTTTAAAAGGCCCCGTGTTTTCTGAGACTTTTTTTTGTCAGCAAGTAAGGAAATCAAGTTCATAATACATTATGAATAATTTCATTATGAAGTGTTAAAAATTTTTATGCCTGGCATCTTTAATCAATAAGCATAATGCACAGCAAACAAAATAAAGGAGTGTGGAAAAAATTGACGAAATGCTAAAGGCAACTTTTGAACTTAATTCCTGTAAATCTGAGAAAGAAGTTGTTTCTGGGCTGGAGTGACTTCCTTTGGAGAATAGGAAATTGAGGGGAAGAGTTGGTGGAGTTGTATAAGACTATGATATGTTTAAAGTTTTTCAGCAAGAGATGCTGGGGGAATGAAACTAAGAATGTTTTTACAAAATGACACAATGACCTGGAGGAAGTAGCGATCATCAATAAGTTCAAAAGGAAATTAGATGAACATTTGAAAGAAACAAACTTGCAGTGCCATGGGGATAAAGTGGAGGAATGGGATTGACTGGATTGTGCCTTGGGCAGCCAGCAAAGCCTCAATGGGCCAAATGGATTCCATCTATGATGTAAATTTCTCCATATCTGGACTAATAAAAGCAAATGTTATCACCCACACACAAACAATTTATTTCAAACTTTGCTATGCAGAATAACCTGTAATTAATAATATAATCCCATAAATATCAATCCTCCCTTTCTTTGTTAATCCTTTGAGGTAAAGATGACCATGTTCACTATCTGAATGTTTGATTGGGGTTCCAACAGTAGACCAGTGACTGCTAAGGCTGATTTGTACCCAGAAGGTTCTGTAGCAATAATACAGGATACCCATGGACAATTGGGTTTAGGACAGGCTGCTGACTAAGGACTTCCTTGTGTTTTCTCTCTGACTCTGATATGAAGGAGGCCGCATCATTTTTTATTTGATTTGATTTTGATTCGATTTACTATTGTCACATGTATTAGTATACAATGAAAAGAATTGCTCCTTGTGCAACATATAGACAAAGTATATCATTCATAGAGAAGAAAGGGAGAGAATGCAGAATGTAGTGTTACAGTCATAGCAAAGGTGTAGAGAAAGATCAATTTAGTGTGAGGTAGGTCCATTCAAAAGTAGCAGGGAAGATGCTGTTCCTGAGTGGTTTGGTGCATGACCTCAGACTTTTGTATCTTTTTTCTAATGGAAGAAGGTGAAAGAGAGTGCGTCTGAGGAGCATGGAGTCTTTAATTATGTCAACTGCTTTTCCAAGGCAGCTGGAAGTGTGAGCAGAGTCAGTGGATGGAAGACTGGTTTGTGTGATGGATTGAGCTACACTCATGAAATTTTGTAGTTTCTTGAAGTCTTGGGCAAGCAGGAGCTATAGCAAGCTGTGATACAACCAGAAAGAATGCTTTCTATGGTGCATCTGTAAACATTGGAGAGAGTCATAGCTGACATGCCAAATTTTCTTAGTCTTCTGAGAAAGATAAGGCATTGGTGGGCTTTCTTAACTATAGTATCGGCATGAGGGGATCAGGACAGATTGTTAGTGAATTGGTCTTCCTGACACTGAAATCAGACAGTGCATGGATGGGAACTGTTCAGTCTGAGGTCAATGTCTCCAACTTTGTCATTCTTTGTTTGCCGATGACTAGGCACCGGCCGATGGTTCAGGGCTGGATTTGCAATGTAGTATAGACTTGTTTTCCAATGCATCCTTATGATCAGCACAAAGGAAACTATATTATGTACCAACCTGCTCCAGGAAAGCCCTCTAAGCGAGTCCAAGGTTTCAGAATACAGCCAGAACCTGTCATTATGGACCAAGTTCATGTATCTCAGCCACACACTTAATGTAAACTGTCTATCTTCGCAAAGGGATACATGCAGGAATTGCCAAAGCAACTGCATCCTTCAATACATTTTGAAAATCAGTCTGGGAACAAGGAGTAAGTGTATCATAGAACATAGAACAATACAGCACAAACAGGCTCTTCAGCCCATGAGTTGCGCCGATCACATCTACCAATCCACAGACCTATCTATAACCCCCTACCCTATTCTTTTCCATATACTCATCCAGAAGTCTCTTAAAAGACCCCAGTGAGTTTGCCTCAACAACCTCCGACGGCAGTCGGTTCCATTCACTCACCACCCTCTGAGTGAAAAACCTACCCCTGACATCTCCTTTGTATTTGCTTCCCTGCACCTTAAATCTGTGCCCTCTCGTAGTGACCATTTCAGCTCAGAGAAATAGTCTCTGAGAGTCCACCCTATCTATTCCTATCCAACTAAGCTGAAAGTCTACTGAGTAATAGTCCTACCTACTCTGTTCTTCACTTACAAGACTTGGATTGTGTACCAGCATCATGCCAAGAAGCTCAACTACTTTCACTCGAATTGGCTTCGGAAGTTTCTGGAGACCAGACAGAAGAACAAAATACTAGATACTGAGGTGCTGACCTGGACTGGCTAATTAAACATGCACACCGCACAGAGACAGTAACAAATGAGCTGGGGTAGTCAACCAAAGTGAATCTTCTACCAAGAGCTTAAATCTGGTGTACGCTCTCTTGCCAGTCAAAGGAAGCACCACCGGGACACTATGAAGGCTTCACTCAGGAGTTTTGATAAGAGCTGACCAGTCCTGGGAAATGCTTGCCAAAAATGTGCAGCTGGCACAAAAATGCTTCAACTCTGCTGGTGTCACTTACAGCTCCTCTGGCCCCCATCTTGCGTTTCTTTATTTGTTACCTTACCAACGTGTTTTGCCTTGCAAATGTCATCTCTTTGTCATTTGATCTTCCTGCCCTATCAGAGATGTCCCTTTGTATATTGCTGACAAGAGGCATATCTTCCTGAAGCTTTTCATCTTGAACTCATCAGGACAGACACAAGAATATCAAATTTCAGATGAGCATAACAGTTCATGTGGCTTTTCATCAGAACTTCAGGAAGTTAGAGATTTAACAGTTATTAAGCAAGTAAAGAGGATGGAGAAGAAGGCATTGTGTTGTGAGTGTCTGACACACACAAGGTTAATGCGGGTTTGAGTACAGTGCCTCCAATATAATGATGGGAGAGAAAAAGTGCTGGTTGTTTGGCAAGATGAAAAGTTTCAGCAAGATCATAAAATCATAGAACAGTGCAGAAAGAGGCCCTTGGAGTCTGCACTGACCACAATCCCACCCATGCCCTATCCCCATATTCTTACATATTTTACCCACTAATCCCTCTAACCTAAACATCCTAGTACACTAAGGGGCAATTTTAGCACAGCCAATCAACCTAACCCACACATCTTTGGACTGTGGGAGGAAACCGGAGCACCCGGAGGAAACCCATGCAGACACGAGGAGAATGTGCAAACTCCACACAGACAGTAACCCAAGCTGGGAATTGAACCCAGGTCCTGTCCCTCTTTTCAGTAATATTCAAGTCCTGTACTACCAAGCCAGTGCTTGTTTATCTTGCTATGTGTTCCTATTGTAGGGTGTTGGTTACAGTTCAGTTAGTCTGAAGAAATCTTCTTTGTCATACATAGCTTAACCACAAGTCTCTACTAATACATAAATATTTACAAATGCATAGTAATGGTACAAGCTGGGAGCTGTCTCCTTGCTTGCTCATATACATAGCTCTGTCTAACACTAGACTCAGCCTGGGGATATGTGCTTAATTACATCACTGCGTTGGAGGCACTGTACTCAGACCTGCTTAACTTTGTGTGTGTCAGATACTTACAGCACAATGCACGCTTCCCCATCCTCCTTACTTGCTTAATAACTGTTAAATCTCTAACTTCCTGAAGTTCTGATGAAAAGCCGTGGGCTTTAATCAATCAGGCCAAATGTACATGCTGCAACTAATCATCTCTATGACCATGTTGACTCTCACTACGAAGTGCTGCTGATGGCAATGTTAAGGTGCATCAAAGGGGGAAAAACATTGAATATTAAGGTATTAAGACTCAGAAATAAGGTACAATCCTAGCATAAGATCAAACACAGGTAGTTTGAACTGCAGGAGTAATCACAGAATCTTTGCAGTGCCATTCGGCCCATTGAGTCTGCACTGACCACAATCCCAACCAAGTCCTATTCCCATAACCTCATGCATTTATCCTAGCGACTCCCCCTGACACTAAGTGGTAATTTAGAATGGTCAACCCGCCTAACCCGCACATCTTTGGAGTGTGGGAGGAAACTGGAGAACCCGGAGGAAACCCATGCAGACACAGGAAGAATGTGCAAACCTCCACACAGACAGTGACCCAAGCTGGAAATTGAACCCAGGTCCCTGGCACTGTGAGACAGCAGTGCTGACCATTGTGTCACCGTGTCATCTCAGTTATGCAAAAAAAAAATTCACTCCAATAACATTCAAAAAGGAACTGGATAAATTCTTGAAGGAAGGGGATTTTCAGAACTTTGCAAGAAGAGTAGTGAACTTGCATAGCTGTATCAAGAAGACAGTACAGACACAATTTTCCCGTCCTGCCACAGGAAAGGGAGCAGAGGAACAAGAAGATGCAAAGGCCCATTGACCTCGGGCAGAATCTTCCTGTCCTGTGGTGATCGCGGCCAGAAAATCCCACCCGATGGGCTGAAGAGCCTCCTCCTTCTGTGCTATTCTATTCCGTGTTTAATTTAACTGAGTGAAAAACGTGGGTGTGCAGGAACATATATACGAAAGCACCTTTATACCACACCAATGAGTGCAGCATTGATTCCAATGCTATTACAAATGCCGATAGTCATATTGGCATTGCTTACTCACAGTGCCGTGAAGGTGAGATGGGAAAGACATTGTGCACAGATGTGTGCAGCAAGTTCAACTTCTGACCCATAGTTTGACTTTCAACACATTTTTGAACAGAGTTAACAATCAATTAACAAAATATGACTGTCAATGCAGCGAGGGGTGGGAGGGGAGATGAAAGACCAAGAAAGAGAGAGATAACACAATGGCAACATCCAATATACCAGAAATGAACTGATGGCTACCAAGTCCCTGGGTGTACCTACATCTCCGAAACGTGACTGACAAGTTGATGAGATCGCTCGGTCTGCTGATTTCATCCAAATTTCACTGAACTACAGAATAAAAAATAACATAAGGTGAAGACCTATTTTTTGATCATAACGGAGGAATCTTGTGTCTTTAATTACTCACAGCCACTCTGCAATCAATTTCTGAATTCAAAGTTTAGACCTCTGTTCAGAAGCGATTGCTATCACGTTGGTTTTCTTCCCCTTCTTTCAGAGCTGCTATAAAGGGAGTTTTACAGCCGGGTAGACACACTGCTGCAGAAAGCACACAGGATCAGGCCGTTCCTCCCAGTGGTGTCTGCTTCTGCTTTTTAACAACACTCTGAACTAACCCCGGCTTTCAAATGGATTTCCGCACACAAAGCTTATTATCCCCTCGATATTTACTGCAAGTGTTAAGTGTAAGTAAGCATGGAAAATGCCCAGTCAAGAACTTTTACATTTTCCTCGTGTTGGAGTCACTCCACTGAGTATTCCCCTTGGTGGCTTTGGAAGTCTGGCTCAGCGGATCATCAAATGAGAGGAGTTAGGAAATATAACACTTAGATGGTCATGACACTGAAGCATTAGGTCACTAATTTTTTTATGAGCATGGAAAAAGTCAAAGCCAAAGAAGGCCAATGCCAATTAAACCTGCTTTCATCTGCACATTGATCTGACCACTGACTCCTTTGTTACAATGCTTTAACTCCTCATCACAGCAAATTATATCATCCAATAAAATGTCTTTTGTCTACAGCCGTGTTGTCCTACTCTTCAGTCAGAAAAATTAACAAGGACAAACTGGCTTCTCCTTTTGTTGTTAAAAGCTCTGGCTGCCTGCGATAGTAAATGGGTTATTTGTCCATCCGCTTTGGAGGTGCCATTATTGAACAAATCCTGCAAGATCACTGTTAGACTAATCGAGAAGGATCACCATTTGATCAATGCAAAGGAGTTACCGTGGAACCAGTCCAAACTTGGATTGAAGCATTTCTCATTTATTCCGCCATGATTCAGATCTCCAGTTTTGCAGTATATATAAACACCTACGTAAATAGTCCAAATGATTATCACCAAAAACATAGTTTTTATTTATACAACTGCTTCATTAGACTACACAATTCCATGCAAGCCATTTGTTCACTGACGTGATGGTTGAAATAAAAAGCAACCACACATGCTTTGAATGTGAGTACCTCCCAAGAATGTCCTTTGCTCGCTAGGGGAAAATTACTGTGAAATTCCCCCTAGTCACCACATTTCAGCGCCTATTCAGGTCAATGAACCTAACCAGCACATCTTTCAGACTGACAGACTTTCAGCAACCAGAGGAAACCCTCGCAGACACGGGGAAACTGTGCAAACTCCACACAAACAGTGACCCAAACCGGGAATTGAACACAGGCCCCTGGCATTGTAAGGCAGCAATACTAACCACAGAGTTAGTTCAATCTTGAGGTATAGTTCAGATATGAATCTAAAGAGGAATTAGGAAATGTAATGTTTACATGGTCGCAATACTGAACATTCAGGTCACTAATTTCTTTGTGCTTGGAGACTGCAGAAATTAAGCTCTGTGCTAACATAGCTCTCTTTTCTCTACTAATTGTTCTGACTATTGAATCTTTCATTATAAGACATGCACCTTCTATCCTCTATGCAGTTGGTTAAATTTAACAATTCATCTTAGTGAAATATTGTTTAAAAAGTATACCTTTGATTTCCTATTCTTTGAATAGTGGATTAATTCTCAGCAGGCTATTTAGAAAAATCCTTAGAATCTCTATAGTGCAGAAGGAAGCCATTCGGCCCATTGAGTCTGCACTGGCCACAATCCCACCCAGGCCCTATCCCAGTAACCCCATGCATTTACCCTAGCTAGTACCCCTGACACTGAGATGCAATTTAGCATGGCCAATCCACTTAACTCGCACAGCTTTGGACTGTGGGAGGAAACTGGAGCATCCGGAGGAAATCCACGCAGACATGGGGAGGATGTGCAAACTTCATACAGACAGTTATCTGAGGTCAGAATTGAATCCTGTCCCTGGCACTGTAAGACAGCAGTGCTAACCACTGTGCTATCATGTTATCCTATCTGACCGCAGAAGCATCATAGTCAAATCTGATCCTATCCTGAGTCAACAGCCGCAAGTGTAAACTTTAAGGCAAAGTTTATCAGATTTGGGCCAGGAACCCTGATTAATTTTTGCCTCTTCTAGGCTTGGGAATACCAAGGTCAATGGCTGTTGCCATGGAGATGACCAAGCAGCCTGTAAAAACTCAGAAGTACAAATATCACTAATCAGGGAGGTAAAGTATTTAAATTTTGTTGTGTCGTTTTAGCTGAAGGAAAGGACAGCAGCTTTAGTAATGGACAATTCTAACTCATTCCTATGCCATGTTTTAAATTTCACTTCACTTTAGAAGGTGCACCATGTAGTTATCATGTCTCCAGCAGACTCTACCACTGAGGCCACCTCTCCCAAAACGACCTCCTTCAAAATATTTAACTTGATCTTGCAAACAGTTCCATGCCTCTACAGGACAGACAAATGATTGCAAGGTACCGGTATGCCATTTTGACAGAGAGGAACCAGAGACGTGGCCCTAACAATAGTGCCACACTTCAGTCCTGACCTGCATGCAGTGTATTTTAAACAAAGTCCCGTTTTGTTAACAGAGAGCTAAACTTATGGAGGAAGCTCTGGTCTGACTTCTGATTATTCCCAAGGAGACCTTTTAAGAAATTTTAAATTATACCCTGTAGCATTCTTTTATTAACATTATTGCACTCTGGTTAACAAAGCATCACAGTCAGATTCATTCAGGAAAGATCAGAGCTCTGTGATCTTACTTTCAAAATGAATTCACGGTCATCAGTGACTAATATCTGGATTGCTCCCCAGTCGTAAATTCGACTACCTACAGTGCAAATACGACCGACAGCTAACGTGAGGAATTTCTGTGAAGTGAATCATTCAGTTACCTGTTCGAGCTGGTATTAAGCCAGTTGTGGGCAGGTCTGACTACATGCAATATATACAACAGGTTAATTGGATGGCTAATCTTGACAACTCTGGGGTTTGGGGAGGAGAGATCAGCAGTGGGGAGCAGGGTTAGAGGGGAGTGGGGAGCTACATCAGCAGGAGGGAATGGGGTCAGGGAGAGTGGAGTCAGTAAGGGGGAGCAGGGTCAGTGGTGGGGGAGCTGTGTCGGCGGGAGGGAGCGGGGTCAGGGGGAGGAATGAGTCAGTGGTGGGGGGTGAGCAGGGTCAGCACAGCATCAGCAGGAGGGAATGGAGTCGGGAGGGTGGGGTCAGTAGGGGGGAGGAGCAGGTCCAGTGGAACGGGGGAACAGGATCAACGGGCTGAGTGATATCAATGGGGGAGCAGGGTCAGTGGGAGGAAGCAAGGTCCGTGGAGGGAGAACAGGGTGAGTGAGGGTGAGTAGGGGGCGAGGGGGGGGGGGGGGGGGGGGGGAGAGAGCGGGGTCAGCGGGGGGGGGGGGGGGGGGGGGGGGGTCAGCGGGGTCAGCGGGGGGTCAGCGGGGTCAGCGGGGGGTCAGCGGGTCGCAGGGGGCGGAGCGGGGTCAGAGCGGGGTCAGCGGTGGGCGGAGCAGGGTCAGCGGGGGCGGAGCGGGGTCAGCGGGGGGAGCAAGGTCCATGGAGGGGGAGCAGGTCAGTGGGGGCAGAAGCGGGGTCAGCAGGGGAGAGCGGGGTCAACAGGGGGCAGAGGGGAGCTCCTTGATCAAACGTACTCAATGCCTGATTGAGGTATTTGGCGTCGGGACGGTTGGGAGGTGGGAGGGTTTGCGGAAAGACAGCCCCTGTCAGACAAGTCTCTTTAAAGATTTTCTTACATTTTTATGAAGAGAAATGGATTTATATTAAACTTTTTATGTTCCTTAGGATTTGGCAATGATAAAAGGGATAAAGGCAGTTGCAAATGCTGTAACTTTCAGAATCAAGCAAGACAAAACAAGGCCAGTTAACTGATTGTACCATCACCCAAACAGAACACATGAAGGCAAAAGAAGAAAATCCATCAGTTGCTCAGACAGACTATGGTTATTTCTTCTTTGGTTATGAGCATTGCTGCCAAGATCAACATTTGATGCCCATCCCCAAGTGCCCTTGAGAAGGTGGTGACAGCTACCTTCTGCAGTCCACGTGGTGTAGGCACATCCACAGTGCTGTTAGAGAGGGAATTTCAGGATTTTATTCTGTGCCGGTGAAGGACCAGTAATACAGGTTCAAGTCAGTATGGCATGGAATGGGATTGCAGATGGTGGTGTTCCCAATCTTTTGCTGTCCTCTCTAGGTGATGGAGGTCATGTATTTAGGAGGTTCTATGTCGAGGAGTCTTGGCAAGTTGCTGCCGTGCATCTTGCAGAGGGCACACACTGCTGCCATGTGCATTGGTGATGAAGAGAGTGAATATTTAAATTGGAAGATGGGATGCCCAATCAGGCAGGCTGCTTTATCCTGAATTGTACTGAGCTCCTCGAGTTTTATTGAGCCACACTCACACAGGCAAATAGAGATTATTTTATCACAATCCTGACTTGTGCTTTGTATGTGGCTTTGAGGAATCAGGGGCTGAATCACTCGTCCCAGTCTTTGACCTGCTCACTATGGTCTAACCGTGGTTTGGTGTAGTTCAGTTTCTGATTCAGTGAAAGCCCCCTGAAGTTGATACTGGGGGATTCAGCAATAGTAATGCCAATTGAATATCGAGGAAAATAATTAGGTTCTGTCTAGTTAGAGATGATCATTATCTGTCACTTGTGTGACATGAATGTTATTTGCCGATTATCTGCCCAAGTCTGAATGATGTCCAGGTCTTGCTGCATACAAACATGGACTGCTTCAGCATGACAGGCATTGTGAATGGCATTGTACAATCAAAAGTCAACATCCTCCATGTCTTACCTTGTGAAGGTCAGTGACGAAATAAAGGTTGTTGGCACAGGACACTACCCTGAATGTTTCTTGCAGTGATGGAGATAATTAACTTCCAACAATTGCAAACATTTCCTTTGTGTTAGGTCAGACTCCAAGCAGCAGAGTTAATTTTGCCTGGTTCCTTGATATCACACTTGGTGAAATGCTGCCTTGATGACAGTCACTCTCTTGAGTTTACCTCTTTTATCCATGTTTGGAGTAAGGCTTAATGAAATCAAGATTTGAGTGGCTCTGAAGGAATTTTAATGGAGTGCCAGTGTGCTGAGCAAGTGCTGTTTGATAGCACTGTTGACAACCTCTTCCATCACTTTGCTCGTCATTGAAAAGAGATAGATGGGGTGATAATTGGCCGAATTGGACTTTTCCTGCATTTTATGGAGAGAACATATCCGAATAATTCTCCACATTATCATGGAGGTGCAAGTGTTATACCTGTCCTGGAACAGCTTGGCTCGGGATGCAGCTAGCTCTGGAGCACAAGTCTTCAGTACAATCACTGTCAGGGTCTGTAGCCCTTTGCAGTATCCTTCGGGTATTTCTTGATGTCATATGGTTGAAGATTGGCATCTGGGGATTTCAGGGAAAGGCAGAGATGGATCATCTACGCAGCACTTCTGACTGAAAGTGATTGTAAATGCTTCAGCCTTAACTTTGGCATTGATGTGCTGGACCTCCCCATCATTGAGGACAGGATATTTGTGAAGCCTTCTCCTCCAGTGATTTGTTTAATTGTCCACCACCAACCATGAGAAAATGTGGCAGAGCTGCAGAACTTTGATGAGATCTGTTAGTTGTGGGATTGTTTAGCTTTATCACACACTGCTTTTGCTTTTTGGACTTCCCTAGTCGCGTAGCTTCCCTAAGTTGATAGCTCATTTTTTGATATGCCTGATGTTGCTCTTGGCGTAGCCTCCTACACTCTCCATCAACTAGAGTTAGTCCCTTGGTTCCAATGGCAGAGTAGGGGGTATGCCAGGTAATTACGTTACAGATAGTGGCTGAATACAATTCTGCTACTGCTGATGGCGCACACAACCTTATGGATGGCTGTTTTCAGTTACTAGATCTGATCTAAATCTACCCCATTTAACTTAGTGGTAATGCCACACAACACTATGGAGATCATGCTCAATGTGAAGGCAGGACTTCCTCTTTACAAGGTCTGGATGCTGGTTGCCTTATCTATTCCAATGTGGACAGATGCATCTGCGACAGATAGATTCGTGAGAACAAGGGTAGTAGATTTCTCCCTCTTGGGTCCCTCTTCACCTGTCGCAGGCCCAGTCCGGCAGTCACTTTCTTCAGACTCAGCCAACTTAGTCAGTAGTGGTGCTTTCGAGCCAATCTTGGACATTGAAATTCTCCAACCAGGGTACATTTCTTTGCCCTTGCCGCCCTCAGTACTTCTTTCAAGTAGTTTCAACATTGAGAGGTACTGATTTATCAGCTGAAGGAAGGCAACAAGTACTTCTGAACAGGAGGTTCCCTTGCCAATGTTTAACCTAATGCATTGAGACTTGATGGGGTTTGGAGTCAACGTTGAGGATTCCAAAGGCAATTCCTACCAGACTGTTTACCACTGTGCCACCGCTGCTGCTGTTGGGTCTATCCTGCCAGTAGAACAGAATATGCCTGGTGAGGATGGGATCTGGGCCATTCTCTGTAAGCCTTGATCCAGTGAGCATCACTAGGCTGTTGCTTGACAAATCTGTGGAACAGCTCTTCCAATGTTGACATCAGGCCCTAGATGGGAGTAAGGCAGACTTTACAGAATCGACAGCTGGGTTAGCTTTTATTGATTCCAGTGCCCAAGTTAATGCTAGGTGATCCACTTTGGTATTTCTCTTTTTTTATAGCAGCTTGGTACAACTGAGTGCCCTGCTAGCTGCATCAGAGGGCCTTCAGGAGCCTCAGCTTTGAGTTGCGAAATCTGTTCTAAGTCTATCCCATTTAACACAGTGCAGTGCCAAGCAACGCAATGGGAAATAAACCAGAGGCTTGGTCAAAGAAGTAGGTTTTAAGAAGCATCGAAAAGGACAAAGGAGAGGTAGAGAAGCAGGGGGGGAGTATTTCCAGACAACTGAATGTATAGACACCCATGGAGGAACAATTAAAATTGGGATCCTCAAGAGGCCAAAATTAGAGGAGTGCATTCATCTTGAAGGTAATGGGACTGGGGGGAGATTAAAGAGATAGGAAAGTGTGAAGCCATGGAGGGATACGAAAACAAGGATGAGAATTTTAAAATTCAAATATTGCTTAATTGCACGTCAATGATGACTGTTAAAACATGGGCAAAAGAGTTTCGATGACTTCAGGTTTATTATGCAGGATGGAATGTGGGAGAGTTGCCAAGAGTGCAACGGAATCATCATGTCTAGACATACTTATTGACCTCTCATGACAAACTCTGAATGGACAATTCACATCAATATCACTTGAGAGTTACAACAGTACCATGTTTGGCAAGGAAATGGCTCTAACCTCGCTAGAAAATGTATACTCATTGTATGAACTGGAATGAATCGTAGAATGAGAACTTTAAAATTAAGTGACATCTAACAACTGAGTGTTACTGGCAAACAATATTAATTGATATACAGTGATCTTTAATCAAAAAAATGAGCCTCCAAATTTGACATGCTAAGAACAGTAAACCCCTCTCTCCCCACACCCCCACCAAATCAGAACTATACCTATACCTTTTGACTGACCCTGGACATTCTCTCTTCCGTCTATTTCCGTCGGGAAAAAGATACAGAATTCTGAGATCGTGTGCCAACAAACTCAAGAACAGCTTCTTCCTTGCTGCCATCAGACTTTTGAATGGACAGATCTTATGTTGAGTCTTTCTCTTCACCCTAGCTCTGACTGTGACACTACATTCTGCACCCTTTCCTTTCCTTCTCTATGTATGGTATGCTCTGTCTGTATAGTGCAAGAAGCAATACTTCTTAATCTATGTTAATACATGTAACAATAACAAATCAAATTAAATCAAAACTTATTCAACAGTTCTCAGTGGGTTGATTTTTGTGTAAACAACTGAAGTTACAAAGCTAATCATCGACGAGACCAAAGGAACAATAAAACGGTAGCTCAGGGAGAAAAATAGCTGAAGGCAAAATAAAACGTCATCATTCACGCCTTTATAGAGGGGGGAGTGGGGCTTAAACGCCAGCAAAACCCAGCTGCGCAAAGATCAGGGTGCCATCAAAACTATCAACCTCCTCCTACCCACCACTGAGGCATCAGAGTCCCCCTCCACATCTCCAATCTGAGCAAGCTGTAACTTTAATCTCCCCCCCTCCTCTTGCAATCATCAGCCCTTTCTCTCTCTCTCTCTCCCTAATCCATGATTATTGGATCCACCTTTCTCCTTCCCCTCCATCATCAGCATCTTCTCTCTCTCTCTCCCACCCACCCCTATCATTGGACAACCTACTCTTCACCCCCCTACCAAAAGCTTTGGGCACTTCTCTCCCCCCCCCCCCCACCACACCCAATCAGAGACTACAACAGCAGCCAACACCAACATCTGGCATCCCCTCTTTATCAGGCAACTTTCAACCCACAGGTAGAGCAGCAATAATCCTTTCATGCACTTGCACTCCCTCCTGTAGTCCCACTGGACTACACCTCCAGGCAAAGGCTGGCACTGCCAACCTGTGATATTCCATCAAAAGCATGTTGCTTGTGACAAAGATGTTTGAGAGAGCTGGGCTTACAGAGGATCCCATGGCGACGCCATCATATATGATGCTGCTAAAACTGAATTCAACTGCATGAGTTGTTGAGTTCATTAGTTCAATGAATACAGATTCAGACAGTGAGAGTGAGATTGCCATGACAGTGATATGGTACAAACGTCAATGACTTCCCTGGGTGGTATATTGTAAATAGGTTGCGACATCAAACAAACATGGACACAGCATGACTATCGACATGCAAGTTTGGAAAGGTTTTTGCAAAGGTGAAGGAATCCTTTACCACCTCTGTGGAAAACTTGCTCAGAAGCCGTTGTCACCACTCAACCAGCCAATTGGCCAATTTATGTTGTGCAGAACCATGAGAGATAAGACAGGGAATAAGAGGACTTGCATTATATATGTACCACCATACAGTTCATTGCTCTGACACAAGTCCAACAAGTAATTCTATAATTTGTAATTGATCCCATGCCCAAGAACAAACTCTCATTTTCAGAGAAAATGTGGCCAGAGAGATTTGCTACAAGTTTGGCAGTGTCATTAACTGTGTTTCCTTTTAAGTGAGTTTACCTTGCAATGCATGTAAGGTATGGTTTATGGTGCCTGTTTGGATACACTGAGGGGGAATTTAGCATGGCCAATGCACCTAACTATCATATCTTTTGGACTGTAGGAGGAAATCGAAGGACCAGGAGGAAACTCACGTAGAGACGAGGAGAACATGCAGACTCCACACAAACCGTGACCCACATCAGGAATTGAACTTGGTCCCTGGCACTTTGAGGCAGCAGCGCTAACCACTTTGCCGCCACTTTGTCTGGTGTATCCAGACAGTGGTGACAGGCCATGGCACTCTGTGTGGAGATGCCAGCATTGGACTGAGGTAAACACAGTCAGAAGTTTCACAACACCAGATTAAAGTTCAACAGGTTTATTTGGTAGCAAACACCACTAGCTTTCGGGGCTCTGCCCCTTTGTCAGGTGAGTGGGGAGTTCTGATCACAAACAGGCGCATAAAGACTCGCACTCAGTTTACAGAATACTGATTAGATGCAAGTCTTTATACCTAATCAAGTCTTAAAGATGCAGACAATGTGAGTGCAAATAGCATTAAGCATAGGTTAAAGAGACGTGTATTGTCTCCAGACAGGACAGTAAGTGAGATTTTACAAGCCCAGACAAGTCATGGGGGTTACAGATAGTGTGACATGAACCCAAGAACCTGGTTGTGGCTGTCCTCATGCATGCAGAACTTGGCTTTCCATCTTAATTAGCTGTAAAGACTCGCATGCTAATCAGTATTCTGTAAACTGAGTGCAAGTGTTTTTATATGCCCTGTTGGTGATCAGAACACCCCACTCATCTGACGAAGGGACAAGTCCCAAAAGCTAGTGATGTTTGCTACCAAATAAACCTGTTGGATTTTAACCTGGTGTTATGAGACTTCTTACCAAGGCACTCATTACCAGCACTGTAAATAAAACCCAACACAAACAGTGACATTTTTCCCATCATCTCCACGGTATGTACAAGATTAAACAATAGATGGAGTGAGTGTGAATTCAGTCATTTGAGTGGTAACAATAAATTGCTGGAATTGCAACAAATGTACAACTTACGGCATTGCCCAAATGAAAGAAAGACCTTGCTCTCTGATATTCTCAGTTTAACACTATTTTCTGCATAGCACTTTGAAGGGTAAAAAAAACAGTGGCTTTCCAAAAGGATGAATGGTGTCAACATGACAAACAGTTTTCAAAGAAGCAATTTATCTCAGAGCAAATAGCCTTTTAAGTTAGGCCCATTAATGTGCTCCAGCCCATGGCACTTGTGAGATATTTAGCCCGGGGTCATGTTCTGCTTTCGTTCGAGATAAACTGACACTCACCATTGTGTACTGCCTCGTTATTATATGCTGACTGGTTTACTTTCTGATACTTTCTAGTAATCAATTGGAGATTATCACACCATAAATTTACAATGATTATATAACAATTGTCAGTTTAGCTTGGGTGCCATCATACATCACAGACATGGAATATCCCATGCATTAATCACCATCGTGATACAATTTCCTGGTCAAAATTAATTGGGGTAAAAATAGATCAAAACATAAAACTAGCTCTGTGGGTTACCTACCCGTATAGACCTCTCATAATCTTTAATTTCCATTTAATTGATGAGTATTTAACCTGCAGCCATAGTTTTACATCTGAGCTATCTAACTATAAAAGAAGGATTTGAAAATTAGTTTTAAAACACTGATCACTTTTCAAGATCCAGATAATGACGACTCATGTCTTATCATCATTTAGTGTCTTTTAAACTCAGTAAGAAGTCTTACAACACCAGGTTAAAATGCAACAGGTTTATTTGCTATCAAAAGCTTTCAGAACACTGCTCCTTCATCAATGCAAACAAACCTGTTAGATTTTAACCTGGTGTTGAGAGACTTCTTACTGTGTCCACCCCAGTCCAGCGCTGGGATCGCCACATCTTTTCAACTCAACAGGCTATGCCTTCAACAGTACTGTCCTACAAGAGAAGAACTATTTTATTTTTGAGATGAACATTATTGGTCTGACAATACTGACTGAAATACCCTATTTTTTTTTTAAAAGTGCACTGAAAATAAACATAGCTTGGCTTATCCCATGATGATAGCCATAATTGCTTAAAGTTTACAATTTCAGAATGGAGTCCAAATAATATTGTATTGTGTAAGTGAGCCCTGGGTAATGGGTAAATAAATCTAATTTTTTTAAAAATTTGGTTATTATAGCCTCAACAAAGAAAATCGTTTGAAATTTTAAAGTTTATTTATTAATGTCAAAAGTAGGCTCACATTAACACTGCAATGAAGTTACTGTGAAAATCCCCTACTTGCCATACTCTAGTGCCTGTTTGGGTACACTGATGGAGAATTTAGTATGGCCAATGTGCCTAACCAGCACATCTTTCGGACTGTGGGAAGAAACCAGAGCATCCCCATGCAGACATGGGGAGAATGTGCACAATCCACACGGACAGTGATCCCAGCCGGGAATCGAACCCAGGTCCCTGGCGCTGTGAGGCAACAGTGCTAACTACTGTGCCACCATGCCTGCTGGGAACAGTTGCACACATTTCCTGTATGCTAATTTTTTGCAAGCATTAACCCATTTATTTTGATTTTTTGTAGAAATAGTCTGTATAAGAATGTATAATGAGTACTTTAATTGTATACAAACGTCATTGATTGGGATATCTACCCATTGATGCCAAACAGTGGACAATAATACCTGGCTGAAGTAGCACACAAGGTTTCAGGTATTCTTGAAATGAGTTTGAAGCGGTTGCTAAATTTTTCTCTTAATGTTAAACTGAGAACTCATTACCCCCTTTTCTGGTTCTAACATCTTCTCCTCAGGATCTCAACACACTCAGTGTCATCTAACACTGCTTCCCTACTTATCTCATCTGTCCTCTTCATTTTAAACTCGGTGATAACAGGGACTAAGAAACTTGGCACTAATAGCTTTGAGCTAGGTTTACCACTGCAAAAATAAATGAAAAACAATGCAACTTAAAAAAGAACAAAGCTATAAACTGTGACAAAAATATATTTCATCATTTGTTGAACTTAGAGAAGGTGGTGACTAACATTTCAGTGTTACACATTTGACTTTAGCAGCAAAAATATTAGACCAGTACAAGAAAAGTTTATTTTCCCATTGTGAAATCACTGCTGATGGCAAATGAGTTTATTAAGAAAAAATTAGTTTGCATCAATGTTTACATTCTCAGAAGGTTGGCGGCATTTAATAAGCAGTACTGCATTACACACATAAGCTACTTTTAAACTCCTCCGCACTTTTTTTTGTTCATTTATTAGTATCACAAGTAGGCTTACAATAACAGTGCAATGATGTTACTGTGAAAATCCCCCAGTCGCTACATTCCAACGCCTGTTCAGGTACATTGAGGGAGAATTTAGCTCAGCCAATGCACCTAACCAGCACGTCTTTCCAACTATAGGAGGAAACCAGAACATCCAGAGGAAACCCACACAGACATGGGGAGAACGTGCAGACTCTGCACAGTGACCCCAGCTGGAAATTGAACTCTAGGCCCTTGGCGTTGTAAGGCAGTAATGCACTGTGCCACCATTTACTTCTCATTTTATTCACAATAATTGATTGAACAAACTGCTATTAGTGATATTGCTTACTGAATGATCATTTCTTATGAGGATATCAATAGCTTCTTCAAAACATAATAAATGTGAGCCAAAGGATCCAATCTAATGTCCAGAAGATGAAGTATTTGAAACTGAGGAAATACCTAAGTTAATTGTATATATTCATGTTTCCACCCATGCACTTAAACTATTTCTTTCCTCAGAATCTTAAACTAGATTCACAAGGATCTAGAAATCCTTGTGCTGTGATTTATGGGAATGAAAATGCAGTCTACATTTGAATCTCATGTCAAATAGAAAACATTGGCAGCAAGAATCATTACAGTTCAGATGCAGTGCAGAGCAGATACTCAAAGCAGCATTTACAATACATTTTCCACAATGTACAATTCACATCCGCTCACGCCTGTCTCTTCACCCTTCCTGATTTCCTCTCCCTGTTGTAAACTGATGTGCTTTTCCAATGCAATAACTGCCCCTTCGCCTTAATCTTATATTTCTTTAGAACAGTAAATGCCACCTTAATGCCTTCCAGCTGCAGGGAGCTGATATCAAGGCGGACTGAACTCTGACCTCAAGAGCAAATCATGTTAAAACCTTCTGAAAAGGGACTTGGGGGGCTCATCAGGTTGAAAACCTCAGTGTATGAAACGATGAATAAATTCTTCTGGTTATGTCAAAGACTAGGCTTTCAGATCTCCCTTTTGTTTTGCAAACTGCTGGCAAAATGCAACTTAAAGAAACGGATCATGTGAAGACAAACTGACAGTTGCTTCCTAATGCGATGTGTCAACAGCGCCACCCAGTAGAGTTAAACAAAAAGGGCACATTTCAAATCTCTGCCAATTCAATCTCCCTCTTTGAATCTTCACGTATCTAATTGGCAGCTCTTGACCCTGCCATTCCGCGTGAAGCGACATACGTATGTTTGATTTTGTAAAACTAACTCCAGAAGAAATATGATTTATCACAACCACCTAACGCAGGATGTTACAGCCTCGCTCATCCCGAAACCGGAAAAATCCCACCTCAGGTCAACGGGCCTTTCCATAGGCTGCCCCTCGTGCGCTCTGCTTCCCGTGGTGGACGGGGCGATAAAATTCCAGCCATAGAGTTATTCTAAAATAATGTTGAAAATGTAAAACACCGTGTAAAAAAAAAACTGTAATTCCGAATGCAGAGACACACACAAATATTCCCACAGTTTATGTAAATATCCTGTCCTTCAACATGAGAGGAAAATGTACCATTGTCTCAAAATTAGGTCGTGGTTCTCTTTGTTTATCGTTGCAAAGATTGTGCTATAAATATTTTAAACAAGAGTGGCCACACAGACTGTTGAATACAGCTTTGTTGTTCATTAAGGTCTCATTTGCATAATTTATTAGATTGGAACTACTGTACTCACTTAGCCTGTCACAGTTCCAAATATAGATTTCAGTAACATGGCAGAACTCACCCCATAGTAATATATCCAAATACAAAATAACAAAATCAAATTTCCTACATGCTTCGTTTGCCAGTTGGAGGCACGGTGACACAGTGGTTAGAACTACTGCCACGCAGTGCCAGGGACCTCAGTTCGATTTCAGCCATGGGTGACTGTGTGGAGTTTGCATGTTCTCCCCGTGTCTGCATGGGTTTCCTCTCACGTTGCACAGGTTTGTAGGTTAGATGGATTGGCTGTGCCTAATTGCCAGTTAATGTTCAAAATGTGTAGGTTCAGAGCATTAGCCAAGGTAGATGTGTGGGGTTGCGGGGATAGGGTGAGCATGGGTAAGATGGGTCTTTTGGAAAGTTGGTGCAAACTTGATGGGCCGAATGACCACTTTCTGTATTGTAGGGATACTTTTCCATGTTTTTTTTAATTAAAGACTTTTTTCTTTAAAATGTTTATTTATTAGTATCAAAAGTAGGCTTACATTAACATGCAATGAAATTACTGTAAAAAAAAATCCCTTAGTTGCCACACTCCAATGCCTGCTCGGGTACACTGAGGGAGAACTTAGCATGGCCAATGCATCTAACCAACACGTCTTTCAGACTATGGGACAAAACCAGAGCACCCTGAGGAAACACGTGGACATGGGTAGAACATGCAGATTCCACACAGGCAATCACCCAAACCGGAATCAAATCCAGGTCCCTGGCACTGTGAGCTGTGTTAACCATTGCGCCATTGTGCCGCCCCATAAAATCATAAGCAATAGAAATGGAAAAGTTCACAGTTGATCTAATTGTGACCTTAACTCAACTTTCCTGCCAGTCTCCCTTAATCATTGACTCTTTGCAGATTAAAAATGTTTAGTTCAGCTTCAAATATATTCAGTGACCCAGCTTCCACTGTTGAAGAGAATTCCAAAAGCTAATGATCTTCAGTGAGAAGAAATTCTTCCTCATCTCCATATGTAATGGGAGCCCTTTTATTGTTAAACTTTGCTCTCTAATTCTAGATTGCCCCATGAGGGGAAACACCCTCTCCGTATTCACCTTGTCATGCTTCCTCAGAAGTTTCAATAAGATTACCTCTTACTTTTCTAAACTTCAGTGAGTACATACCCAACCTGCTCAACCTTTCTCCAGAAGGCAACGCCTTCATCTCAGCAACCAGTCTCATGGAGCTTCCCTGAAGTGTATCTGATGTGCATATCCTTCTGTAACCTGGATAATGAAAGCTGGACACAAGATTCTAGATGTGTTTTATCAAACTCCCTATTTTTTTTTACTCCATCCTCTTTATAATAACAGCCAACATTCTATTTGCCTTCCCTTCATATACTGTAGCTGCATGCTAACATTTTATGATTCACATACAAGTACACCTAGATCTCTCTCTACACTGCAGCACATTACAATTTCTTTCCATTTAACAATATTCCCTTTTTCTGCCCAGATGAATAACCTCACATTTCCTATATTATACTTCTTCTGCCAAGATCTTCACCCACTCACTTAACTACCCATATTGCTTTCCAAACTCCTTATACCTCCTTCTTGTTTTCCTACCCATCTTTGAATCTTCAGCAAATTTAGCTGTAATAGCCTCTCTCACTTCATCCAGTCATTAATGTAGATCATAAATAGCTGAGACTCCAGTGTGGATCATTGTGGCACTTCACTTGGTTACATTTTACTAGCCTGAAAATGATCCTTTTATGCCATTCTTAGTTTTCTGTTAGTTAGCTGTTCCACCAGCTGTGCTAACATATCGTCAGCAACACAATGATGTGGCACTTCAGTGAATGCTTTTGAAAATCAAAGTGATTATCTACCCAACGTGTTACATCCTCAGAGAACAGTAATACTTTTGTGAAACCTTTCACTAAACCATGTAGACTCTGCCTGATTGTAATATGATTTTCTAAATGTCCTGCAACCAACTTAATAATGATAGAGTGCAGCACTTTCCCAATAACAATTGTTACACTAATTGGCCTATAAGTTTCCTGTTTTCTATACCCCATACTTCCTTGAATAGTGGTGTTACATTTGAAATTTTCCAATTAGTTGGGATCTTGCCAGAATCTGAGGAATTTTAGAAGATTGCAACACATCCACTATCACTGCAATAACTTCTTTTAAGGCTCAATGATGCAGGCTATTATGTCTTGTTAGTTTTTAGTCCTATTAGTTTTCTTAGTAGTTTTGCTCTCATAGATCGTGATTGTTTGAAGTTCTTCCCTTCATTTTGTCCTCTGCTTTTCCTCTCATCTTGGGATGCTTTTTGTGTCTTCTACCATGAAGACAGATACAAAATCTTTGTTCAAACTCTGTACCATTTCCATTTTCCATTATTAACGTGCCAGTCATATCTTCCTATGGCCAACTCATATTTATTACTTATGTTTATAAACTGATAGAAACTTTTACCGTTGGTTTTTGTATTGCTTGCTAGTTTTCTCTCATATTCCAATTTCTCACACTTTTGACAGTATCTTGAGCTCATGTTTGCTGTCTGCGAGGTTGCCACTGGAGTCTCAAGATCCAGAAATCGCAGTTCTTGCCAGCAAGAATGGGATCTTGGATGTTCTCTGCCCCACACTGGGGATGTAATTAGGTACATGCCCATAACAGGCTTTACGTACATTTCCATTCATTTTAACTTTATTAACCTGCCCCTCACTGGATATTGACCTCCTCATCATATGTTCAAACTGCTGTGACATGACATAACATTGTCATGGTTTACAACAGGTTCACACTGAATGAACTTGTTCTAGCATCTTCCTGGTGGCCTAATGGAAAACATAGCATCTGGAGGAGAGGGACATGGCCTGGCAGTACCATGGCAATGCTCACTAGCAATGCCTCTTTGCATAGGTTGGTATGCCATCCTGGCACTGCCAACTTGTGCCAAGATGTGGGCCCTAGTGGGAGCTCATGGCAGAGGGGGACCATTCATTCCTGTTTGGTTGCATGCCAGAAACAGAGATGGTGGTTAAATATGTATGAAAAGTGTAAGAATATTTTATATGTTTAGATGTTGTTAATCTTTCCATGTTAATGATTTGTCATTAGCAGAAAAAGAAGATCACAAATTAAAATATAATTTCAAACATTATTTTAATTAGCATCACAGTCACAATTTACTTGGTGCTTGACATTAGATTTGTGTTTCATTTGAGGGATTGTTATTATTAAGGGTAGAAAGGATACTTGATGATGGAGATGGTAGTCAGAGTCTAAGGCAGGGATATTTGATAAATCACACTGAGAGATCAAGAGATGAACTATTCATAGAACCTTTCCAGTGCACAAGGAGGCCATTTGGCCTATCGAATCTGCACCGACAATAATCCCACCTAGGCCCCAATCCCATAACCCCACGCATTTTGCCCTGCTAATCCCTTGACACAAAAAGGTGATTTAGCATGGCTTAAATCCTGTTCAAATATACAATTGAGATTTTACTAAACTTTCTAAGAGAAGTCCTGAGGAAATTCTTAGCCGATGTTGTTTAGCCATGGGTGATTGGTAGGTCCACCTTTGAACCAGAAAAATACTGGGAAATTCTTCTCTCGTTTTTTTTTACTTAATATTGTTTACTCTATCTAGTAGGCCAATCTGGAACCAAGCCTGATAGCTTCATCGCAAGGCTTTATTACTCTACAGATTCTCTAAACATTTTCTATAAAAATGACGTATGCTAACCTTCTCTTGAAAGGTTAGGCAACATAAATTTACAATAAGTATAAGAAAATGGATGACTTTTCCTGTACTACAGCATTAGGGGAGGCAATGGCATCGTGTTATTATCACTAGACTATTAATCTAGAAACCCAGCTAATGTTCTGAGGACCAGGGTTCAAATCCCACCACGGTAGATTTGAATTCAATTCAAAAACATCTGGAATTAAAAGTCTAATGATGACTATTGTTGACTGTTGGAAAAAACCCATCTGATCACTGATGTATTTTAGAGAAATCTGCCGTTCTTACTTGATATGGCCTAGATGTGACTCCGGAGACACAGTAATGTGATTGCCTCTCAACTGCTCTCAGGCAACTAGGGATGGGCAATAAAAACTTTGGCTAGCCAGTGACATCTATGTCCCATGAATGAATTTTTTAAAAATTCACATGTTATAAATGCAATGTTTTCCCTGCTTGTGTTTAAACCTAAAGGCCTATGATTATCACCTAGGCTAGCACCTCGTAGCTCCCAGCATTATGACTTCAGCTTTTCAAATGAATGTTAAAATTGATGATGAAATTGACAATTTGCGTTGTGTGCCAGGATTTTGAGCCTTTCAATGAAAGTGACTGACTGAAAACATGAAGTGAAACTATTTTCACTGGCAGCTGAAGTAATCAGCAGGTAACTTTTTGAATAAACCAAAACATCCTGTAAAAATAATGACAAGATTTTTGCTGCTTGACATTTGGGTGGAGCAAATACAGCTGAGAAGCAAACACTGTTAACTGTAATTATCCTAAAGTTTTTAAAAATGACATGGTATGACATGGGCATTGCTGGGCTGGCCAATATTTGTTGCCCATCCTTAATTGCCCTTGGAGCACAATTGTGAGTCAACCACATTGCCATAGCAAATAAAATTGTTAGAATGAATTGTTTAATTCTTTTGAAAGGAATTGGGCAGAATTTGTTGAACTTATCTGGGGCCCCTATGTTGTCTCTATTGCACAACATCTCCCCCCCCACAATTATTTTCTGGCAGTGAAAGAGGCTAGCCATTGGCTGCCAACGGGATCTTCTGGTCCCACAAATGCCAACAGTGTTTTGTGTAGCTCACCCAACCCATTGCCAGGAAACCCTTTGTGGGTGGGTCACTTTTGTTTATTTATTAATGTCACAAATAGGCTTACATTAACAATGCAATAAAATTACTATGAAAATCTCCTGGTCACCACATTCTGGCACCTGTTCAGGTACACTGAGGGAGAATTTAGCATGGCCAATGCACCTAACCAAAATGGCTTTCAGACTGTGGGAGGAACCCTGTAGGAAACACTCACAAACACAGGGAGAATGTGCAAACTCTGCGCAGACTGTGACTGAAGCTGGGAATTGAAGCTGGGAATTGAAACTGGGCCCCTAGATCTGTGAGGCAGCATTGCTAGCCACTGTGCCATCACCTACTGCTGGTGGGATCTCCCAATACCACCAGCAGTAGGGTTGAAATCCTGCCTTTGTGTCTGCCATTAGTTTGACTTGACTTACTTGTCTCTTTGAGATAACCATTATTCTTTTGAAGGACATGGGTGTCACTGGCTGGCCAGCATTTATTGCCCATCCTCCACCTGCTCAAGGGCAATTGAGAGTCAACCACATTGCTGTGGCACTGGAGTCACATGTAGGCCAGAGCAGGTAAGGAAAACAGATTTCCTTCCCTAAAGGACATTATAGTGAACTAGGTGGCTTTTTCTGACAATCTACAATGCTTTAATGATCATCAGTAGATTCTTAATTCCAGATATTTTTTATTGAATTCAAATTCCATCATTTACTGTGGCGGGATTCGAACCCGGATCCCCAGAATATTAGTTGAATTTCTGAATTAATAGCCCAGTGATAATATCACTAGGCCATTGCTTCCTGAGGGGACACATTTTGTGTGGCAAGATGTTATGTGTGCAAACTGAGAATGTCAAAGCAAGGGCATCTAGGGCTTGAGTGAGCAAGGTGTGTAACAAATATCAACTCAACTAAAGAAACTGGAATATTGTGAAAGGATCAGATTAAGAAAGAAGTGTAAATTAGAGTGGGTGAATTCAAAATCAAGTACAGGAGAAGGGGTAAGTAAGTTTGGATTAAGAGAAAAGATTAAAAAAAGTTTGAATTTTGCTTTTCAACTTTTAAAATATCCAATAACAGCTCAAACCTGAAAGAAAGATTGCTCTTAGTTAGTTTTCAGTACAATTATTTGATTGCAAGTAATTAATAATTGTCACATTGTTACAAAAATTTCTGACAAGTAAAGCCAGATTTAATTAAGTATGTAGACTTTAAATAGTTCCACAATAGACACCTTGCAGGCAATTCAATGCAGCTTTAACTTTATGTTGAGTCTAGTTAGTTTTTACTCTGCAAGTGTTACATTTTCAAGCCACTCAATGGTGGGTCACATAGTGAGGTGCATCTTCATAAAGCAAATGGCAGAATGCCACAGTTTGGATGGATTTTGGATTTCCATATTTAATCACCTATCCAGCCCTTGTGTGAAGTTGCAGTGGCATTTACACATCAGGAGCGCTACGCGCTATTCATTTCACTGTTATTTTGACAGCAAAGTATCGGTCAATTCTCCTGAAAAAGGTCTTAGATTATTATATTGGACGGATTCTCCATTTTTGCTGGGGCAAACCAAGGAACAACAGTCATGATTCGTTTCCATTGTATATCTAATCTCCATGATTATTTGGGGTTCAAGTTGCTGTATGGGGGAGTTGGAAATGACAGCGAACCCTCCACAGGACACCTGCGATTTGATAGCAAACTGAGTATCTTTTTAATCAATCAGGCTGAAGTATAGTAACCTTCACAGCTCAAAGACTGAGAAGGGATTGTAAATTAGGATTTTGAATTTGAAAGTACAGAAAAAGAGAATGAATGGCTCTGAATTTTGCCATTATCCAAAAGGCAACTTGGTGAAACAAGACTAGTCTAGTGACTTCTGTTGCAAGAAGTTTAATTCGATCAATGTTCAGTTGATTGTAACATAGGATAACAGGGATGGTCACCATTGTAAAGGTGGTGATAGAGCAACCAATTCACACACAGCAAACCTGGGCAAACAGCAATGTGATCATGACAATGTGATCGCTTCTCAGCCTTTTGGCTAAGATCAAGCATCAGATGAGTTGCAATGCCTTACCTTTTCGGCTTGGATCCTGTTTGCCTCCCTTGGATTCAGTTGAAATTTGAATTCAGGTTTTGCAGCAAGGAACTGGATTGTTTGCCCAGTCCACTCTGAGCACTGGCTTTGTAACTTTAAGGGTGAAGTAAATTTTAAATGAAGTGTGATAATGACCAGATAATGTGTTTTTGTGAGGCTAATTGAAGGACCAGTACCCATATTCACCCCGCGCGCGCACACACACACGCACACACACTGCAATGGAATCTTTTACTTCCACCAGAGAGTGCAGATGGGGCTTTTGGTTGAATGTCTTGTCAAAAGACAGCACCTCTGACAGTGCAGCATTTTCTCAGTACTGCAGAAGAGACTAAAGATTTTTGTGCTGGAGTATTGGAGTAGGACTCAAACCCATAACCTTATCACTCAGTTGTTAGCATTTCTTTTCATGGCTAACGCTGAAACAGTGAGAGCCTTCATTGCTGGGTGACCTTGAACCACTGATCTAATTAAGAGAACGACGAAGTCTGCGAACCAATTGTGTCCCAGTGACTAACCAGATCATCTATTTTAAGTATTGATCGAGGGATGAACATTGAGAAGGCATTTGGATGCTCTTCAACCTTTTACACAAACTTACTTCTATAACTGTTGTATTTATTTATTTAACCAACTGCAGTGGGTGAGGGAAAATACAAACTTTGGATATCATTAAAAACATTCTCGACACTGCTTTTCATAAACTTCTTTTCAAACTCTTTGTCTGAAGGTGTGTATCCCACCCCATTCCAGATTTCACCCTGCTACCCTTTATAATTCTGACTCCCCATGAGCAATAGAAGCTTGTGAATGTACGAAGAAAGATGCTATTCATTTTCAAACTGCATTAAAACTTTACAGCGACAGAAATATTTTCAACTTAACCTAGGAAAGGACATCTAAGCATGACTGAAAAACAAGAAAGAAGCTTGTCACATAGTTTTTGTCAGGGAAATTTTGGCCTTTAGCTAGAAATGACAAACACAAGGGATCACAAGTTCAAGGTAAGGGGGAACAAGGTTCAGTACAGATAGGCGGGGAGATGTTTTTTACACAGAGGATGATGGGGGCTTGGAATTCTCTGCCAAGTAAGGTGGAAGAGGCAGACACACTAGGATCATTTAAGACTTAAGTAAATAGCTTCTGGGAATAGAGAGATACAAACGGATGGTCTAGTTAGGAACACATGATCAGTGCAGGCTTGGAGGGCAGAAGGGCCTGTTCCTGTACTGTATTGTTCATTGTTGCGTACCAAGCATATCTAAATGGAGTATGCACTCGAAAATCTAATGTAGGCTTCCTCCTTATAGAAGGAAACTTAGGCAGCTCTGTTGTGGCATTAATCTTCCTTTGCTGAACTCCACCCACAGTGATACCCAACACTCAAGCAAGAGAAAACCAAAATCAATCCCAGTATCTTAAGATCACAGGGGGAGGGTCTCGATAGAGTAGCTCAGCTTTAATAGAACAATGATATCCTAAAATAATATTATTGATGCTACCTTTCTGGTTTGCTGCACCATCTGACAATAAGAGCAACAGGGGTGTTCTTGATGGATTTCATTTGCTAAATTTTGAGAGGCAAAAGAACATAATGTTGCACATTGTAGAAATATAATAATAGTTGAATTATGGTGGTAAGATGGCACCCACTGAAAATAATTAGGCAAATGTGCATGTTCGGTTGATTGGCCATGCTAAATTGATCCTAATTAGCAGAATAAATGTGTGTGGTTATGGGACTAAGATCTAGGTGGAATTGTGATCAGTACAGATTGATGGGCTGAATGGCCTCTTTCTGACTGTAGGGATTCTATGATTCTGGTAAAAATTGGAAGAATTTGTTTCCCATACAGGATTGGTTGGTAACCAAAGAACACAAATCTAAGTTAATTGGCCACAAAATTAAAGGCGCAAGGTGGATTTTTTTTTAACAAAGCAAAATTGGTAGCACGGTGGCACTATGGTTAGCATTGCTGCCTTACAGTTCTAGGGCCACTGGTTTAATTCCTGGTTTGGGTCACTGTCTTGTGGAGTTTGCACATTCTCCCCATGTCTCTATGGGTTTCCTTCGGGCACTTCAATTTCCTCCCACAGTCCAAAGATGTGCAGGTTAGGTTTATTGGCTGTGCTAAATTGACACTTAGTGTCAGGGGTGATTAGCAATGTAAATGTATGGGACTATTGGGGTAGGAGCTGGGTGGGATTGTGGTCAGTTCAGACTCAATGGGTCGAATGGCCTCTTTCTGCACTGTAGGGATTCTATGATTCTAAGATAGAACATCGAACATAGAACATTACAGCACAGAACAGGCCCTTCGGCCTTCGATGTTGTGCCGACCAAAATAAAAAGCAATGCCCCTCCAAACTAAACCATTCCCTTCTCTTCCATATACTTATCAATTAACCTCTTAAACGCCACCAAACTTGGCGCATCTACAACAGCTGCAGGCAGGGCATTCCACTCCCTAATCACTCTTTGAGTAAAGAACCTACCTCTGATATCCGTCCTATAACTCATACCCCTTAATTTAAAGCTGTGTCCCCTCGTGCTAGCTTTCTCCATCCTAGGAAAAAGGCTATCACTGTCCACCCTATCTAAACCTCTAATCATCTTATATGCTTCAATAAGATCCCCTCTTAGCCGCCTCCTTTCTAACGAAAACAACCTCAAATCCTTCAACCTCTCTTCATAGGACCTGCCCTCCATACCAGGCAACATCCTGGTAAACCTCCTCTGTACCCTCTCCAATGCCTCCACATCTTTCTTATAATGTGGGGACCAGAACTGCACACAATACTCCAAGTGCGGCCGCACTAGAGTTTTGTACAGTTGCAACATGATGCTGCGGCTCCTAAATTCAATCCCCCTACCAATAAAAGCTAAGACTCCATATGCCTTCTTAACAACTTTATCCACTTGACTGCCTACTTTCAGGGATCTATTGACACATACACCAAGATCCTTCTGTTCCTCAACACTATTAAGAGCCCTACCATTAGCCCTATACTCTACACATTTATTGTTCCTGCCAAAGTGCATTACCTCACACTTTTCCACATTAAACTCCATTTGCCACCTCTCGGCCCAGCTCTGCAACTTGTCCAAGTCACTCTGTAAACTATAACACCTCTCTTCACTATCTACCACTCCACCGACTTTAGATATTATAATATAGATTGCAGCCTGCAAGTGTGTTGGAATCAGATTCAACCTATCTTTCAAAAGGGAATTGCTTAAATGTTTAAAGGAAGATAAAATAAAAGGTGATGGAGAAAGGGACTTTGAGGTAGAATGAATGGAATAACTATTTCAAAGCATGAATACAATGGGCCGAACAATCTCCTGCTGTGCCTGATCATTCAATAATCCTATGATCCTAGCCAAGGTATCTTTTAAATCAAAACATCTTTGTGAATACATCTGAGCTTTTAAATATTATATGCAATCTGGTATAGAAGATGCAGATCCTGATATTCGTAACATTTACTTCCTCCACCATTGACTGATAGCAGTATGTACTATCTATAGATGCAACCCAGCAATTCTTCAAATTTCTTTTGACAGCACCTTCTAAATTATGACATGTAGTATCCAGGACAATAAGACTCAATGGAACACACAACCTGCAAGTTTCCCTCCAGGCCACACACCATCCTGACTGAAAAGTTTAAAGTTTATTTATTAGTGTCACAAGTGCAATGAAGTAACTGTGAAAACTCCCTAGTCACCACACTCTGGCACCAGTTTGGGTAAGGAGAATTTAGCATGGCCAATGCACCTAACCAGCACATTTTTTGGCTTGGAATTATATCACTGTTTGGTTATTGTCACTGGGTCAATATTCTGGAACTTCCTTTTTCATAGCACTGTGCGTGTCTCTAGACCACATGGAGTTCAGAAGCTTAACCCTATCTATTCAAGAGCAATTAAAGATGGGCAACAAATGCTGGCCTCACCATCTCCCATATCCCATGGAAGAATTTTAAAAATTACACCATGCAAACACATATCTTTTTATGTAATTCCTAACATTAGCTATTTGAACAGAAACATTTACAAACATTTTTAACAGAAATCTTTAAAAGAACAATTTTGTGACAACTCACCCTCTTGCTCTGTAACAAAGTCATTACCCAATGCTTTCATTATAATAATAAACAAAAGAGTTTAACGCCCTGTGTTCAGATGTTGCCTTTCAATTAACTAAGTGGGAATAATTGTCAATATTAAATCTTGGCTGCAGAAATCAGGGTTTAATTTACATTTTCGACTTGCTTAAAATTGATGTTCTAATCTGGCTGTTGGTTACTGAAACTGTTTTATTTGCATGGAGCTTCTGATACATAATTCCAGTTTAAACAACATGTTGAAAATGTATCTATGATACCATACCTTTTAGACACAGCCTGGCTTCATCTTGAACAGTTCTTGTTAAAGCAAAAATGTGTGTCAGATTTGTTCAGTCTTAAGTTTTTTTGATGACCTTGATTTTGTTGTACTATCATTTCCTGAATTGTATTGTTCCTTTGACAGTATGGTGTCTTTATTTTCTCAATCGCATTTCTTCATATAATACTTTTTCATTCCTGGCAACAGGTTTAGCATTTTCAACCGCAATAGTCATAAACAAAGTGCTTATGAATATATCTAAGACAAGATGGTCACCTGGAGCATAAACAATCTGTTGGCTCTGTTTTAAAATTTAGTCTTTTAAGTTTACCAAGTTCATAAAATCACTACAGTGCAGAAGAGGCCATTTGGCCCATCAGGTCTGCACTGACTCTCAGAGTATTTTTACTCTCCGTATCTCCATAACCCCACACATTTATCATGGCTAATCCATCTGACCTACAAATCTTGAGACACTAAGAGTCAATTTAGCATGACCGATCCACCTAACCAGCACGTTTTTTGGATTGTGGGAGGAAACCCCCACACAGACATGGGGAAAGGTGCAGACTCCACACAGACAGTCATTCAAGGCCAGAATTGAACCCAGATCCCTGAAGTCCTAAGACAGCAATGTTAATCACTGTGCCACCGTGCTGCTTTAACAACAATGAATGTAAAAATGTAAGACATCCGAACAAGAATAGACCATAAGGCTCCTTGAGCCTGTTCCATCATTCAATATAATCTTGGCTGATTATTGATCTGCTTCCCTGTCCTAAACCCACTATTCTTCAATACCACTTGAGTCTAAAATAATCTTTTCATCTCAGCCTTGGATACATCTTTACCACTAAGTAGCCATATACAACCTCTGGGATAGAGAATTCCAAAGATTCACAAATCTCTGAATGAAGGAATTCCTCATCTCAATCCTAAGTGAAAACCCCCTATCCTTGCCCCCAATGGCTAGATTTTCCAGCCAGAGGCAATAGGCTCTCAGCATTCATTCTGTCAAGCCTCCTCAGAATCTCCTGTATTTCAATGACAACTCAAATGATGAAACCGTGGCGGAAACAGACTATTGCGGACGGTGTCTCGAAACACAATCTTCTTTGAAAGTAAGTTATTGGGAGACTCGGAGGATTAGTTGGGTCACTCCCCAATCCGCCAACTACTTTGAGCCACACTAACTTCTAAAATTGTACTGGGTGTAAAGTTTATTTTAAAAGACTGTAAATTGCGCTTTATTGCTGTTCTTTCCAGAACAGAATCAGATATATTACAGGGACTGGAAGAAGCTGTAAAACAGCACGGCACCACTGCTAAGTGTTCAGCATTTCATACTGCTTTCATTCCAAAACAGTGAAGTCATTTAAGTAGAAAGGATAAGATGCATTTGGTCAAGTCAAAGTTATTTTGGCTGAGAGTAAAAAAAAATTAAAGTCCTTTTTTTCCCCGAATGTCACATTTAAAAAGCGTACCCCCTCGTCTTTCATTTAATTTCCTCCACAATTAGCCCAAATACAATTGTTGCAATCATAAAATACCTCTTAGGCACCTCGACATCATGAGCAAGCCTAACTTGCTACGGCGTACATTTACCAGCTAGATAACTGCGTGGACGAGAAACGTTGCTAAATGTTTTATGTCAAGGGTGGGAAAGATTTTCTTCCAGTTTGCTCTCCACTTATAAAAATAAACACCGCTAGGAATTTTGCATAGCGGGGAGGGGAGGGGAGGGGAGGGGAAAAGAAAGGCTTAGCAGTCAGCCTTCTTCATGTGATACAAGCACATTTCTTTCCCTTCCAGTAGGAACAAATGTTAGATGTAGGTCTGAAGCCTTTTCCGCGTCTTCAAAAAAAAACACAGCTTCCACAGGCCACCAAAGCTCTTGCTTTGATCAAAGTAATTCAATACCAAGGTTCTGGGTTGCAAATCGAAGTAAGGCCCAGATTAAAGGAATTAGCAACACTACATCATGATTAATAAAGATGCCGGCCTACCGCATTGTACGACTCGAGTGACCTGTGCCTGTTGCCAGCTGGAAGTGTAGCCAAACGAGTCCCTGCATGACATCAGCCCTAACTACTGATCCTTTTACGTCCCTTTGCTGCCATATTTATTAGGCACTTTGCCTCATAGTATCAAAGCCCAAAGTAGGCCTTATTTATGCACTGTAACAGCCTTATAAAATATAATTACTTCAATAACCCCCAGTAACAAAGCAGATGTCTTCCTGTTTTTTTTTCCCCTGATTGAGTTCAGCAGAGGTTCACCAGCGTGGTAATTTAAGAAAGGAAAAAATTGGCCACCATGTTAACTGTATTCGGTTAAATCTGCACAGAACTACAAAATACCAGCTGCAGACATTTTTTTTTTAAGCACAGCAATTTCTGTCGCTCTGATAAAATGGCTAATAGGCGTGTGGTCAATCCGGAGAAGTTCAAAGGGACAAGTATAAATGTTTTTCAATAATAAAACCTAACTACTCAATCACACATATGCTGCAAACTGCCCATAAATGGGGATTTACAGAGCTGTAAACAGGGTTTAGAGAGTGTGTTAAACTAAATGCTGTGTGATCCTTTCAGAACTCTGACCATTTGAAGACCACAGGCAGATTACAACACTTTGACCAGTCCTCCTGGGACTTTTCCTTAGCCCCATGCCCCATCTCATTTGCAAAAAAGGGGAAAAAAAGAAACCGTTCTAAAATGACCATTTGTTCAGCAAATTACAATGTTACCTTATTTGTGTAATTATCATAATTCTGATTACTATAAACTTTCCACTAAAAACAAAACTACCACCAGCAACACCCAGTTTACCTCAGATTTAAATATATAGTAGGTGGAATGGTGGCACTCATTCTATATTTAGTATAGTTAGCACTGCTGCCAGGGACTTGGGTTCAATTCCAGTTTTAGGTGACTGCCTTTGTGGAGTTTGCATGCTCTCCCTGTGTCTGCATGGGGAGTGCTCCGGTTTCCTTCCGCACATGCAGGTTAGGTGGACTGGTCATGGCAAATTGCCCCTCAGTACCCCAAGACGTGGAGGTGAGGAGATTAGCCACGGTGAACGTGCATTGGGCAAGGGAGGGGCTCTTTGTGGGATACTGTCAGTATCTAATGGGCTGAGTGGCCTCCTTCTAACTTTGTAGGAACTCTTCAACTCGATGAGTTTGCAGGTCTGACAACATCAATCGAAGTCAAAGAGCTTTCAGACAGTTTGAACAAGTTTGCTCCTCTTTTCCATTCACACACTGTCACAAAAGAAAACCACAACAATTAATCTGACGTGCAGCATCTAACAGTGAGCTCAATTTATATCAATAGATGGTCAGAGTGCTGGACATATTAATCATCTCAGCAGCTACTGCCAATGTTACCAATTCTGATTAAAAGGGAAGTGAAACTCTCAGTTGTCTATTATAGGATTAATATCTGTTAACAGAGTCTTAAAATTTATTACTTGACTATCTCAGTTTAGATTACTATTACTGAAAATTTCTGGCCTGTGCTGATCTTCATTAAGGCAATTAGGCAGAATTACAAGTAGTTTCACTGCCCAAAGCCTAGCAACTGGGGGGCGAGTGCATGCAGGACATTCATTCCAGATTAGTTGTCCAGTGGCAGTGACTAAGAAGTACCCACTGTATATGAAGACGTAACCACGCATAACTGTGGGACCACACAGCGGCCAGCACTGCTGCCTCACAGCGCCAGAGATCCAGGTTCAATTCCAGTCTTGGGTCACTTTTAGTGTGAAGTTTGCCTCCCCGTGTCTGCGTGGATTTCCTTCCACAGTGCAAAGATGTGCAGGTTAGGGGGATTAGCCATGGTAAATGCACAGGGTTATGGGATAGGGTAGAGGAGGGAAAGGGGGGTTGGGTGGAATGTTCTTTTGGATAGTTGGTGCAGACTCAATGGACCAAATGGCCTCTTACTGCAATGTAGGATTCTATGAATGTCACATTAGATAAAGGACGGGGTTTTACAATCTTACTTGTGTAAGACCCAAAATTTCCCACCCGAGGTTAAGGGCATTTCCATTGTCTGCCTCTCACTGGCTCTGATTCCATGGTGGGTGTGGTGGTAGAATTCCAGCAAGTAAACCCATCAAAACTCACCATTAAGGATGGTGAAGGATAACACGAAGGATATTGTCGATGGGAATTTTCTCTTGAGGCTATGTATCGCTAAACTTAAGCTAATACAAAGATTTATGAAACTTAGTGTGTACTGATTTTAAGATGTGTCTTTGTTAACCAAATGATCGAACAGGAGAACGATATAAAATAGCCCAGCATTCAAGGTATAGAACGCAGGCAGTCCAATATCACTCTGATGTACAGTGCCTCTGTGAGGCCAATTATATATTTCCATAATCATATTTACCATCTTTCCAGTGGGCATTATCCACTAAACTTTAACACCAGCCAATAACATCCTGACCTCATGGGATCTCGTTTGTTACTAATTATGGACATTAGCTCCCTTCTGTTGCCCAGCAACACAGGATTCTGGACAGTGAGATGGGAGAATGATTCCCACTGACTCGAACCCATGTGACACTTGTCCGATCCTGAGAAATCCCTTACATCTGCCTTGCATCTGAGTTATCAGTTTGGAACTCTATAGTTCTATTCATTAAAGTGGCCTTGGTAGCCATCTCGTTCTCAATAACTGCAGATAACGTAGCCACATTCAGTAGAACTATTATCCTCTGGAATGCAGGCACTGTCTCCTACCTCATCCCATCAAGGACTGCTGCATTTTGCTGTTGGCTGAAGCTTCACAAAATGTCACTAAAAACAAACTGCATCCATTTTATACATTCAAAATATGTGCTTCACATGAGAAATACTTGTTATTCATACAGAGCTATCTTCTATAGCAACAGTTTTTGTCAGTGCTCTCCATAGCCTAAGATCATTCACTCTTAAATCAGTATTGTGTTAGTGTTCTTAAACCCATGATTTATGTGTTTTATTAGTCTACATCAGATATTATTAATAGTATTATTTGCTCTCTGGTAACTCTGCAAGGTACCAGAGTCCAAATAATAGCAATTAGCAAGAAATAATACCTAAATAAAGAGCATTTAAATAGTACCTCCTTTGAGCTCACAATGTGCAATTGTTCCACACAAATTACATTCTTTCTCAATATCTCACTTAGGCAAATGGAGTCAGCGTGGATTTGTGAAAGGTGATTGCATCTAAACAATCCAGTTAAAAGTTTAGAGGATTTCAGTGGTGTGGAGGATGGGGAAGAGTTCATAGATGTTGCTTACATGGATTTCCAGAGGCACTCACCTAAGGTTCTGGAATAGATGTCCCGACTTAGGGAACATGGAATTGGAAATAACCACAAGCTATGCATTTCAGTTAGGAGGTAGGGATAAAATGGACATTCTTGGATTGATGGGATGTGACTTAAGTTGTTCCCCAGTGACCTGTACTTGACTTTACTGATATCACAATAACTTGGTTAGAGGAAAAGAAAGTTAGATTTTGGTATCTTGCAAAGACGGCAACTGCTGATAGATTGAACAGTTTATTAAAGAACAAAGAAAATTACAGCACCAGAACAGGCCCTCCAAACCTGCACTGACCATGCTGTTTGACTTAACTAAAACCCCCTACCCTTCAAGTTGGTTAACATGTACAGAGAGTGATATAAAGGCAGATCACAAAGCTGCAAAGTGAGGGTCTGATCAGCCTCTCCTCAAAGGAGGGAAGTCCACTGAGAATGTTACCACTCTCTGGCTGGCACAGTGGTTAGCACTGCTCCTTCACAGTGCCAGGGACGCGAGTTCAATTCCAGCCTTAGGCGACTGTTTCTTTGGAATTTGCAGTTTCTCCTCGTGCCTACATCTCCTTCCACAATCTAAAGATGTGCGGGTTAGGTTGATTGACTAAATTGCCCCTTAGTGTCAGGGGGATTAGCAGTGTAAGTACGTGGAGTGATGAGGATAGGGTCTGGGTAGGATTGTTGATGGTGCAGGCTCAATGGTCCTCATAGCCTCCTTCTGCACTATAATGATTGGATGATTCTATTTTTCTACGATTCCATTCCAGATAGTTTCCTTACCAAGCTTAGGAAAATCATCTTAGGATCTGGGAATAACTCCTTAGTAATGTATTCCCCACCAAGCATGGCATAGAGTCAGGTTCATGAGTTAACAACGCAGAAAACTATATAGACAATACAAGTACTAAATTACATAACTGATTATTAAAAAATTGAAAATGCAGTTAATAGTGTGGAGAAAACAGTGAACCATAACGTTAAAATGTTCTAAGAAAAAGTATGGAAAATACAATCTAGTATCTAATAGAGAAGAGAGTCTAGTTTTCAAATTCGATTGCATTACAGTATAGTGTCCTGAGTAGATATCTTTCAATTATTGAAATAGCATTTACCTTAACCCCTAGGTGAAGACTACAGAATTAGCAAAATGACCCAGTTAGGAGAGAATTATCATTGCTGAGTGCGATTAGCTAAAACATTTACCATGGGATTTCTGGAATGAATTCCACAATTCTGAAGATCCTTAAAATGATTTCAATATTCATTGTGTTTCATGGGACTGTGTAACTAAACAAATATGTACAGGGGTGATATCATAATTGTAATTAGGTTCAGCTTTTTTTATATGTTCCAAATAAGGTTTGCATCAGTCTTAATTTCAAAGTAGATCTGGCCCTTCTTGGTCACTAAAAGAGCTTATATAACTTATTTTCAAGCTAATGGCTGTCCCTTATTTATTCTAAGAAAGCCTAGCTATAAGGCCTAATGCTGGTTAACTTGCAGAAGGCATGTGGCTGTGTTTTTAGATTATAATGCAGTTTTTGTGTTGGGTCTGTAAAAATCTCAGTTGACTATGGTTTAACGGCATCAGTACAAAATCATCTTCTTACATATTACACAGTGGTTACATTCACGGCAGTTCCAAAGAAATATGTTACCCTTTGACTTGCATATGTCTCTGTCCTATTAAGAATTCTCTGATTGCTGTAAGAGTCTCTCCCTACTTAAACTCTTATTTATAGGAACTAATTTAACCTTATAACTTCTCATAATGGCTAGATTTCCTTCGCACAAATTCCTTCACAAGAATTTTCTGACAAAGACCTCTCCAGTGATTTGTGTGCAATCAATGGCGCCTTGGACATGCCAGCAATGTACACAAACCTTCCCCCATCCACCTGTCTTCCCTTCTCAAAACCCATCCTCTTGGTAAGATGAATCACATGGGCCTCGTATGCAGATGGCAGTATTCATGAGTTATTCTCCAGACCTAACTCCATTCCAGCATGAAATTCAACAGTCAATTTAAAATATACCATTTACAAAAGCTGACATCGCTAAAAAGAAGTCCTATATAACTTGGAGACCAAAAGTCTACCCAAAGCAGTCACATATGTTCTTGCTACAGGTAAAATATCTAACACTTTCTTCCCATTAATCAATAAAGCCCCCTTTGAACTTGAACAAACTTGCTGTTTGATAAAATCCAAAACAAGTAACATGATTCCCTTCATTTCACCACTTTACCTTAAATTAAAGAGACGATCCCAAAACATAACCATCTTATAAACTTTATATTTGTAACATTATTGTTATGACTCATTCCCAAGCAAGGTTCCCTAAATTTGTTAACCTGTGCAAAGTCCCTACTTTCTTTTCATTTAGCTGGAGTACCCCCCCAAATCATTACATCGCAGGTGCTGGGGGACGAACTGACTCCCTTTCATTAGTCAACCTCTTCTGCTGATCGCAACAACATTAACGTACAAAAGATTTTTTTTTCCCCCAATACTTATCTCTTAAAAGGAGCCAATTTAACCGGGCTTTCTTGAATTAATGAAAGAAGGAGTTTACTAAAACAATAAAGGTAAGAAAATGATAAAACTCATGCATAAAAATTAGAAGTGAGAATTTAATCCAAAGTAGATAATAACAAAGGTATTTAACACAGTCCTTGACTCTTGACGAGTAGATATTTGATTGCTGTGGCTGTGGTGATTCAAGATGCCAGTAGCATTGACTTCAGCAGAAGAATCCATCACTTTAATATTCTGCAGTTTAATGGAGAAACTTCCCTGTTTCCGTTTCAGCTGTGTCTTTGCTGACTTGGCTTATTTCAACAATTGGAGAGAGAGAGATCAGGATATACTTATAAAAAGCTTTTGCAGGGGTGTTACTATTGGCTGGCTTCTTCTTCAGTATCACATATGTTCCAACACCCCAGTCTTCTCACACATACTGATACATATGGCAGCTTTTCAGCTGGCTTATATCCCAGTCTTTGTCTATTTCCAGAAAGCAAAATCCACAAATCCATTTGAACATTATGCAGAGGATATCCCTTGATTAGAAGAAATTCATCTTCCATTATGTCCCATTGTCTCCACTGGAGATGGCAATTAGTGGCTATTTGCTTTCAAGTATTTTTGTCCGAAAACAGAATGGTTCCGTTGTCTCAGATTATCATCAACCAGAAATTTAGTCAGTGACTAACTTTACATCCTTAGCTACCTTTGGCTTTAGAGTCCATTTTTTAAAACCCACAGGTCTTATTCAAAGTTCAATATTTCCAGATGTAGTTCGGTGTATTTCCTTCATTATTATGACACTTGCCACGTTAAATTCCAAGTTCGACTTCCCCCTACCAAGAAGGCAAAAGCAGCTAACAGGAAACACCTTCACCAATTATTAACTATGAAGACACACTACACTCTTTCAGAATCTGTAAGTTTAAGTTTACTTGTTAGTGTCAGAAGTAGGCTTACATTGTCACTGTAATGAAAATCCCCTAGTCACCACACTCCAGCATTTGTTCGGGTACACTGAGGGAGAATTTAGCATGGCCAATGCACATAACCAGCATGTCTTTTGGACTGTGGGGAACACCTGGTGGAAACCCACGCAGACAGTGAAGAACATGCAGATCCTGCACAAACAGTGACCCAATCTGGGAATTGAACTCGGGTCCCTGGCGCTGTGAGGCAGCAATGATAACCAATGTGCCGTCCCTTTATGCAACATATCTAAATTCTCTCCAAGATGCAGGGTATGATCCTTCCTGCCCACTGCACTGGTCAATTGGTGCAGTGAGTCAGGAAGATGGTGTGCAAGACTTCACACCAGGCGCAAACCAGTCTCCCAATAAAAGCCACCTTCCTCTGTCTTGTTTTGCCAGCACGAACAACTTCATGCCGTGACATGTTTTGCATGTCATTAACATGCCTGGCATGGCCGTTTCCAGCTTCATACATCTTCCTCTTCATTGGTGAGACCTCACACCAACAAGAATCACTCCTGGTCACTGTGCAACTGCGCTCCAAGCTCTCAGCAGTCAGCTTCTCCGGTGCATTCAGGCTTCCACACACCCCTGCTAGCAAGAATCGCATTGGTCTGTTTTTGGCACAAAGTGCCGTAAGATTGCAACTTTCAGCTTGCCGAGGAGAACGGCACCATTCTCTCTTGCTTTCTCACTCATTCGACACTTCAAAATTTTTTCAGAAGATTTCACCCACAGAGTTCATGGCTTCAGTTTGGTAATCATGGAATTGTTAACAAATATAGCCCCTTTGTGTTGAAAGATCCAACTAGCCAAAAATCAGAAGGGTTTATCTGTCAAATGTTTCCAGCAATTGAGCTGAGAGCAGCACTATTAAAAAGGACAAAATGGTATCTGCACAATTTTATTCATAGCTCACACCCCCGTCAATAACAACAGAACTGGTGTTTGGACCCTGAACCCAGTGCAACACTCAATCTGCATTTTGATATTAAACATAAAGTTGGTTTTGGATAAGGATGGGGGGCAGTGCGGAATTGGGATGTGCTGCTATTTGTTTCCAGACCCTGTGAAAATCACTGGGTCACAACATGACTCATCCAACAGCCAGTGCTGGATAAGCAGAAAATTCCTTCTATTTAACATTGGTAGAAAAGCCGGCCACAAGTCAACTTCAGCCAGCTGTCAAAGGTTGAACCAGACCACTCGCGACCCTAGCATCCCAGTCCACCCCAAGATCAACCTCCAAAATCTGAGCCGCTCTATCACCCAAATTGCTTACTTTCACTTCTGTAACTCATCCTTGCTTCTGTTCATCTGCTGCTGAACCCTCAGTCCCTCAACACATCGATGTTAAAATTCTTATTCTTTTTTTCAAATTCTTCCCTAGTTTCACCCCTCCGGATCTTTGTAATCTGATTCTGGCCTGAAGCACTTACAAACCTCTGAGTTCCTCCACTTCTGGCTTCCTTGCCACCTCCGATTTACTTCACACCATCTTTGGCAGCTGTGACCTAGGGTAACCTGAGTCCTAAGCTTTTGGATTTCTTCCTTAAACCTCTTCCACTCTCTGCCCTCGCAAAAGATGCTCCATACAAAACTATACCTTCAAAAAAAAAAAATTCTGACCACCTGTGCTAATATACGATGTGACTCGGTGTCAAATCCTTATTAAGCAGAAGGTGATGACTTAGTGGTATTATCGCTAGACTATTAATCCAAAATCTCAGCTGATGCTCTGGGGACCGGGGTTCGAATCCCACCATGGTAGATGGTGGAATTTGAATTCAATAAATGAAAAATCTGGAATTAAGAATCTACTGTTGACTGATGGTTATTTATTTATTTGTGTCACAAGTTGGCTTACATTCACACTGCAATGAAGTTGCTGTAAAAAATCCCTTAGTCGCCAAACTCCGGCACCTGGTTGGGTACACTAAAGGAGAGAATTTAGCATTTGAAAACCATTGCTGATGGTCAAAAAAACTCATCTCGTTCACCAATGTCCTTCAGGGAAGGACACTTACCATTCTTACCCGCTCTAGCCTACATGTGACGCTAGAGCCGCAGCAATGTGGTTGACTCTCAACCACCAGTGGGAAGCTAGAGATGGGCAATAACTTATGGCCAGCCAGCGATGCCCATGTCCCACAAATGAATAAAAAAAGGAGGTGATTGGTGTCTGGGGGTAGGCAGAATACAGATTTGAAGTTACTATCCATTCAGCTATGATCTTTTTCAATGGCAGAGTAGGCTTAAGGGGCCGAATGGCCTGTTCCTTGTTGGCAATACTGTAGTGAAACACCATGGGATGTGTTAACTTCTTTAAAGGCGAGATGGATCTCTCAATGCCAGAGTCCTCTTTTTGAATTCTTAGCCCATTCATGCCAGAAAATAGTGACAAAAACTGCCTACATCCTTTAAAAGCTTTTCACTTATATTTCTGCACAATTATGTTACCATGATAATGAATCTACCGTGACACAATCCAGCAGATTTGGCACAATAGTAAAAGTCAAACCCTGTTCTTATAGGATCTGATGAATATTATTTTTAAAAGCTCCTCGTTGTTGTTGCCAAGTTTAATCCCGCATTACTTAAATTAACTTGTAGACGAGATGTTTTAACATCGGATAGAAGCTCATTGCTGGGAGGCCTGCACTGTTGTGAAAGAATATTCCCTTCATTTAATCATTCTAATCAAGTAAATGCCTATTTCCATTAGCAATAACATATCTTGCAAGAACCAAGAGCTTTCACTGCATGGAAGTAAAATCTATTCAGTCATGTCTCGTCAAACATAATTTATGAAAACTTCATCATGATTCATTGCAAAAGGGTCACGGAGATTGCTTAACAGAAACCCAAGAGTGAATTAGTTGCAAATCTGGCGAAGATTCACACCTATAAACCAACAAGTGGAGTCCAACCTGTTCCCATAAACCAGTAATTTTATTATTAGGCTGTGTTGGGATAAAACCAGTGCCAGAATAATGTTCGTTTTTTTAAATATGCATCCCATGATGTCCATTAACTCACTTGTGTCTGGGTGTGTGGACACTTGTGAATTCAGGAATTTCCCTTTCAAATAACAACTCGAGCGAACAGGTTTGAAAGACATCTGCAAAACTGCAGACAACATCTCAAATTCAGGACTAGTCTGTCAATCATTGTTTTAAAGTTCAAAGTTTGTTTATCAGTGTCATAAATAGGCTTACATTAACACTGCAGTGAAGTTACTGTGAAAATCCCCTAGTCACCACACTTTGGTGCCTCTTCGGGTACCCTGAGGATGAATTTACCAATGCACCTAACCAGCAAGTCTTTTGGACTGTGGGAGGAAACAGGAGCACGCGGAGGAAATACACACAGACACAGGAAGAACACGCGGACTCTGCACAGACAGTGAACCAAGCTGGAAATCGAGCCAGGGTCCCTGGCACTGTGAGACAGCAATGCTAATCATAGTGCCACCATCCTTAAAAAAGGCATGAAAGCCTGTGGTCATGTTGGACTGTGTGATTCAATCGCTTGCGAAGAGGGATGGTCCAGATTCATCAGAAGTGCGAGAAGGATTCCTTTGTGGGGAATCCTGGTTAGTTGAGCTGAGCTATTGCTCTGCCCTGAATCGGACAGAATATCTCACACACTTTTAATAAAATAATAACCCTTAAAAAAAATAAATTACATGGGGGGGTGACTGATATTGCTCCTGGTGCAAGACTTACCCATCCCCCTCCCGACAACTCAGTGACATTTTAGCAGTACACACCTTCACGTTGGTTTATATTTCCAACACACTGTTCACCTATTCTTTGACCTGCTGACTCACCAACACGACATCCGATTGGTTGACCTTCTTATCGTTAACCTTGATTGACATATTGTACCCGCCCAAGCTTTGATCATTTGCCAGGCTTGCACAATCTTCAGGAGCCTTCACCTTTAGACTGGCCAACGTTGAATCAGGTTTTTGTTTTTCTCTTTCCTTTCGTGAAATAAAAACTAATAATTCAAGCAGTTGGATTTGCTGCGACATTTCCCAGCGGCTGACTCACTGGAACCTGCTGTATTAATTGGTGTATTTACAAAATACATGAATTGTGGAGAGATTGTCTCATTGTTAAAGATGGATTTTCCCACGGGCTTTGGGACATCGAGACCTATTAGGGGTCCAGAGCCTCCACTTGCTGGGTGCCAACATGGCTGGACCATTTTTTCCCCAGAAGCAACTTCCTCATTGGCTGCCACCACACTCACCATCCGGTTCACGATGGTGGGTGGGCTCCCAAATCTAGAAATTTGAAGTTTATTTATTCGTGTCACAAGTAGGCTTACATTAACACCGCAATGAAGTTATTGTGAAAATCTCCTAGTCGTCACGTTCTGGCACTTGTTTGGGTACACTGAGGGAATCTTTAGCGTGGCCAATCCACCCAACCAGTACATCTTTCAGAGTGTAGGAGAGAACTGGAGCAGCCGGAGGAAACCCACGCAGACATGGGGAGAACATGCAGACTGCAGGAGGGAACTGGAATACCCGAAGGAAACTCACGCAGACATGGGAGAAGGTATAGACTGCATACGGATTGCCACCAGAGGCTGAAATCGAATCTAAATTCTTGGCACTGTGAGACACCAGTGCTAACCACTGTGCTCCCTGCCTAGAGGGCCAACAGAATGCTATCCAATACTAAATAAGTTCCAGCATTAGGCAGGAAGCATCTCTTGCCAGTGACCTCACATAATCACCTCCTGGCCGGAGCCTTAACAATATGAAGTGGTTGTCCATCTCCACGGTGCAGGCAATTATTCTGCATGCCACCTTTCCTGGTGAGTTCTCAGGAGGTCAGAATCTATTGGGTAGCCATCCCCTCCGTTCTTCCATTCCCTCTGCCATCTCAACTCCTACACCAGAGTGATCAGTTACCAGAGCAGAAAGAATGCAAGTTCATGTGCTAAACTGTACCCATGTTATACAGACATACAAACGTACTGAATTAGGAGCAGAATATTTGAGCCATTTGATAACATCACAGCAGCTCTGACTTTGGCCCCACTCTACTTTTCTGTCTAACCCAAGAATCTAACTTAGCCTAACATATATTCAATGGCCCTGCCTCCAGTAGTTTCTAAGGCAGAGAATTCCATAGAGTAACAACCCTTTGAGAAGAAAATCTCCATCTTAAATAGGAAACTATTTATTTTGAGATTGTGTCCTCCATTTCCCATCCCTCTCACAAGGACAAACATCTCAACATCCACTCTACCAAATTTTATTTTATATGTTTCAGTAAGATCACTATCATTCTCCTGAACTTCAATGGACACAGGCCCAACCTGTGATACCCTTCATCACAGGAATCAGTCAATTAATCTTGTCTGACCTGCTTCTGGTGCATTATATCCTTCTATTAAGGGATCAAAACCGTAAGCAGTATTCCAGATGTGGCCTTGCCAATGTCCTCTCCAACTGCAGCAAATCCTACTTTTATATTCCATTCCTCTTATAACAATAACTGCTATTCCATTTTCCTTCCTAATTACTTGTTGTGCCTGCATACTAAACTTTAGTGTTTCATGTGCCAGGACACCTGGATCTCTGTGTTGCAGGGCTCTGTAATCTCTCTCCTTTTAAATACTATGACTCTGTATTGTTCTTCTTGACAAATTGGCCAAGTTCATGTGATCTTTCAAATTTTTGATCACACATTTAACCCAATCTGCTTCCCTTTGCAAACTCGTTGGGTAGGGCTTTCTGGCCACATTCGCCACCCCCTCCCCCCAACCCCCCCAAAAAAATGGGAAAATTCCACCCGAGATCAACAGGCTTTATCATGGTCCCCACTATGCCTGCTATGATTCCCATGGTGAGTGGAATGGGAAAATTTGCTCCCTTATGTCCTCTTCACAACTTACTTTCCTCCCTGTCTTTGTGTCGACAGCAAATTTAGCAACCATACATTTGGCCCTTCATCCAATTAATTGGGATAGATTGTGAATAGTTGAGGCCCTAGCAGTTCCATTAGTTGCATTTTGCCAACTTGAAAATGCTTCATTGATGCCTACTCTCTGCTTCCATTTAGCTAACTAATTCTCCATACATGCTAATATGTAACCCTGACATCATGAGTTCTTATTTTCTATAATGACCCATGATATTGCGCCCTATCAAATGCCTTTTGGAAATCCAAATACACCACATCTACAGGTTCTCCTTTATCCACAATACTTATCACTTCTTCAAAGAATAAAATTAGTCCAAAACAACTTCCCTTTCACAAAACAATATTAACTCTGCCTGATCACATTAAGATTTTTGAAGTGTCTTTGTGTGTAATAATTCTATTATTTTCCTTATGATAGATAATAGGTTAAGTGGCCTGCAGTTCCCTTCCTTTCTTGAATAGAGAAGTTACATTTGTCATGAATAATTGCTATTTTCATTATTTCTAACCAGGTAAGATGCACATCTCAAAGAAATTATTTATTGAAGAACTATTTTTCAGTAGATTAATTGGAGGCAGTCTCCTTGCTGCAGTCTGGGGTCCACCAGATCCCAAAGTTCCATGGGGAAAATGGGCCACTAGCTGTTACATTGCCTGTTTACTGTTGGTGCTTTCCTGATCCTGTCCCATGGCCCTAACTCTTTTGCATACCTTAAAGGATAGTGGCATCATAGAAGTACCTAAATGGAACCCAAAAGTTATCAATCTGGTCCCTTCATAACCCAAGCCCAAAGGTGGGGGTGGGGGTAGTCTTTTGTAAATTGGAGTTGGGGGACAGCCCAGTTGTGAAACAGTGGTACTCAATCCACATAAGTGACAGAATTTCAATGTGCCAACTCACTATTCTGTAGTAGAGCTGTGGGTAACAAGCAGACCTAGCCAAAGATGGGTAAGTGGAAGAGGATCCCCTCCCCCAGCAATAAGAATTTCCAAGGCCACTCACCATCAGTAGGGTGGAGAGAGAGGAAATCTAGCTTCCTACAAACCTACATTCTCTATTACCCAAACAGCAAAATTTGACCCAAGGAGGAGGAATTTCTAAGTTCTGACCTCAAAGCATAAATTATTAGCTACCGGCATCATAGAAACCAAATGAACTTCAATAAGATTAAATTAAGATCAACTGTATGTGGAGAATTCACACCCTTACAATTTAGTGACAACTAACTTCACAACCTTCACTTGGGTTGTGCTTATGCGGAGTCTGCATGCTCCCCCCATGTCTGCGTGGGTTTCCTCCAGAAGCTCCTGTTTTTTTTCCCACAGTCTGAAAGACGTGTTGGTTGGGTGTATTGGCCATGCTAAATTCTCACTATACCCAAACAGGCGCCAGCGTGTGGTGACTAGGAGATTTTAACAGTAAAGTCATTGCAGTATTAATGTAAGCTTGCTTCTAACTAATAAATAATCTTTAAACAATGTCAGATGTGGAACAGACAGCACATAATCCACTACTGCACTAGCACAATGAGTGGATCTTTGTGGAGACGTTACTGAACAAAATTCAACATCTGTATATATTAGAGACTTAAATTAATCAAGAAAATTAGAGTGTAACATGAGCTGTAAACTGCTGCTGAAACTTTGCAACGATTGTTTCATAGGAGGTAAATGCTCATCTATTTTTGGAAAAAAAGAGAGAAATTTTGAAATCTGATCTATATTATACATATGTATATACACACATACGTTTTATACATATATGTGTATACACATACGAGTGTGTACCTGTGTGTAAGGAAGATAGGTGTAACATGGAATCATAGAATCACTAACAGTGCAGTAAGAGGCCATTCAGCCCATCAAGCCTGCACCCACCTAGACCCTATCCCCATAATTCCACATATTTACCCTGCTAATCCCCCTGACATTAAGGGGCGATTTAGCAGGGCCAATCCATCTAACCTGCACATCCTTGGACTGTGGGAGAAAACAGAGGAAGTCCACACAGACTCGGGGGGGAAATGTGCAGACTTCACACAGATAGCGAATCGCATCCAGGTTCCTGGTGCAGTGAGGCAGTATTAATAGCCATTGTGCCGCATGCAGAGGCAACAACTGAGTATAACCAAATTAAAGCATAATGATTAATTTAATCACAATTTTACAGATGCAAAATAAACCTTTTCTTAAAAAAAACACAGCTTTAAAGAAAAGAAAGCCAGCTCTTTCCTGCTGCCGATAATTAAACTAACCTCAGACCGTGTTGCACTCAATAATCTGATTTTAAACAGACAGTCCGGATTGTAGCTGTGCATTGGCAGCAGAATAATACATCGTGTGTTATATGTAGTAATGTCCCTGGGCCTGTAAAGCAGCATATTTTCCAACTTATTGAAAATGATGTCATGTGAGATCTGTCAATATTCCTGAGTAACCATTAATAACTGCCAAGAATGATATTCGCTGCTAGCTTGATCCAGGATAACCAAAAAATATTGGTGAAACTACCAACTTCTTCCTGGAAGAACCTGTAGTTGAAGTTTAATTTTAAATCTTCCTTTAAATTTCATGTGGGATTTTCGTTAAGACCCCAAAAAGAGTCTGAAAATTCGATAGTATAGCTTTTGTCATTCAGTGATTGCAGTCTAGCTTGTAATGTCAAAGGGTTGTGGATTCCACCCCACTGATTTTGGCATGTAATCAAGCCTGACACTTCAGGGCACAACCTCAGGCTAAAGGGACAATCCTTTAAAAGAGAAATGAAGAGGAATTTCTTCAGCCAGAGAGTGGTGAATCTGTGGAACTCTTTGCCGCAGAAAGCTGTGGAGGCCAGATCATTGAGAGTCTTTAAGACACTCTTGGTTAATAAGGGGATAGGGGTTATAGGGAAAAGGCAAAAGAATGGGGACAAGAAAAATATCAGCCATGATTGATTGGCAGAGCAGGCTCGATGGGTCAAATGGTCTAATTCTCCTCCTACATCTTATGGTCTTTAGTGCAATGTTGCATTGTATTGTCAGGAGTGTTGTCTTTCTGCATCAGGATCCCATTTTCCTAGTCAGGTGGTTGTAAAAGATTCTATGACATCATGGGCGGCATGGTAGCATAGTGGTTAGCACTGCTGCTTGGCAGCTCCAGAGACCTGGGTTCGATTCACTTGGATCACTGTTTGTGTGGAATTTGCACATTCTCCTCATGTCTGCGTGGGTTTCCTCCAAGCGCTCCAGTTTCCTCCCATAGTTAAAGATGTGCAAGTTAAGTTGATTGACCATGCTAAATAAATTGCCCCTTAACGTCCTGAGATGCATAGGTTAGAGGGATTAGTGGGTAAAATATGTAGGGATATGGGGGTAGAGCCTGGGTGTGATTGTGTCAGTGGCAGATTCGATGGGCTGAATGGCCTTTTTCTGCACTGTAGGGTTCTATGATTCTATGACGATCATTCAAAGAGAAAGAAAAGCCTCTCAATGTTTGGACCAACATTCGTCCCTTGATCAAAACACCAACAACACTTCATTGAACCCTTACAATGCAGGAGGCCTTATAAGGTCAACACTGATTCTCCAGCAGAGCATCTTACTCAGGCCCTTTCCTGTAACCCTGCTAATTCCCCTAACGCCAACATTTTGGGACACTAAGGTACAATTTAGCATAGCCAATCCAACATAATTTTGGAGTGTGGGAGGAAACCGGAGCACTCAGAAGAAACCCACACAGACAAGGAGAATGTGACCCAAGGCTGGAATGGAATCTGGGCCTCTGGCACTGTGAGGCAGTAGTGCTAACGTTCGTGCCACCCATTTATATCACTGCTGTTCATGGGACTTTGCTATGCACAAGTTGGCTGCCTGGTTGGTATACAAAAGTCGGTTACACCTCAAAACATAATTCAGTGGCTTTGACACGCGCTGGGAGGCCCTGCTGAATAAACAAATACAATTTCCTTTTATACTCTCCTTCTCTAGATATCACTATCAGGTTTCTATAACAGCTTTTGTATAAATATACTTGTAAACATAACCAATGCCAGGCAGAAGAAAGCAGGCACTTTTAATAGTGCAATGCATGTGGATTCCAACGGATCTTTTTAAAAAATAATCTGAAACCTTCTCCCCCTCAGGAGAGCCGAGCAGACATTGAAGTAAAAGATGGCTTATAAAAATAAACAGCTGAAGGCTGACTTGTTTTAATCTTTTCCACATCGCATGGCTGCAGAACTCAGTGACATCTTCCCATCGGGATGATAGCCTTAGTGAGCGAGGGTTTGAGTCAGGCTGTGTGTTTCGCATAGGCTTTGTACGGCGCTGGTGACTGCATATTAGTCTTTAGTGTCTGAATGCTAAAAGGCAAATCAAAGCTCTTGTTTACACAAGGGGACCCTTTTAGCAAAGCGTTACATTCCTCTAAAGAGGAGGCATAATTCCCCAAACAGCATTAAAAACTCAATGTTAACGAAACCAGCTGCTGTCAAGAATTCATCACCCGGGGTTACCGGCACACTAACAGAAATCAATCCAGTACGTGGGGTCCAGTCCTAATGCTCTCAAGCCATTAGTGGTTAAGTTCAATGGCCTGCAAAAATAATATGGCAATGTTTCAAGGCAGAACGGGCAGGAATTTAACGTGTGTGTGTGTGTGTGTGTGTGTGTGTGTGTGTGTGTGTGTGTGTGTGTGTGTGTGTGTGTGTGTGTGTGTGCGCGTAAGAAGAAATGAAAATGCTGGAAGTGTACACTTGGTTGATCACCATCCAATTAAATGGTCATATTCAAAAAAAATCAAGTCTCACGATATGTTTGCAAAGTGTTTGTGTTTTTCACTTTACAGGTGATATTTTAGCTCCAATTTTTTTTATTCATTCATGGGACATGGGCGTCACTGGCCAGCTTTTATCACTCATCACTAGTTGCCCTTGAACTGAGTGGTTCGCTAGGCCATTTCAGAGGGCAGTTGAGAGTCAACCACATTGCTGTGGCTCTTGAGTCACACGTAGGCCTGAGCAGGTAAGGCTGGCAGATTTCCTTCCCTAACAGACATCAGTAAACCAGATGGGTTCTTCCAAAAATTGACAATGGTTTCATGGTTGTCATTGGATTCTTAATTCCAGATAATTTTTATTGAATTCAAATTCCATCATCTGCCGTGACACAATTCAAACCCAAGTCCTTAAAACATTACCTGAATTTCTGATTAATAGTTTAGCAATAATAGCACTCGGCCATCACCTCCCCATCAAAATGGCGCACGTAGTTCTGATGCAGGCCACACCGGATGCCATTTTGTGTTGGTCGAGAGCATGGGAGATCTGCAGCTTAAGCAAATTGTGCCATCAAGTCAGCATGCGGTATTTCCACAACCAATTCCCTTCCTCCAACCAAGTCAAAAATCAATATAGATCCCCAACTAGTTTATAAACCTAACGTGTTTATTTAATCCCTAACAGTTCAGAGCTATTTACAAAAATACATCTTTGCATCTGCAGATGCTTTACATAAAACTGTCACCGAATCTGGCATACAGACAAGGAAGCTCCCAGTCTTCCTTCCCTGCCTGTCTTCAGCCAATATCTATGCACAAGCATTTATAAGTTCATAAGATTTAGGAGTAAAATTAGGCCATTCAGCCTATCAAGTCTGCTCCATCATTCAATCATAACTAATATGCTTATCATCCCCATTTTCCTGCCTTCTCCCTGTAATCCTTCAACCCGTTACCAATTAAAAATCTGTCCAACTCCTCATTAAATTTACTCACTGTTTCAGCATCCGCCCCACTTTGAGGTAGCAAATTCCATTGATTCACAACCCTTTGGGAGAAGTAGTTTCTCTTTAACTCTCTTTTAAATTTGCTATCCCTATGACCTCTTATCCAGAATACCCCACTAGAGGAAGCATCCACTCCATGTCTATTTTTTCCATACCTTTTATTATCTTGTATGCATCAATTTGATCTCCCCTCATCATTCTAAATTCCAGAGACTATAGGCTTAAACTGTTCAATCTCTCTCCATTCAACAAACCCCTCATCTCTGGAATCATGAGTGAACTACCTCTGAACTGCCTCTAAAGCCACTACATCTTTCCTCAAATAAAGGGACCAAAACTGTGCACAATTTTGAGTGTGATTGCTGGGTTAGTACAAACTAAAAACCACTTGTGGTTTTTAATGCTCCAAATCTAGGGATTCTGACACTAATTCTGGTATCTCTACCATCAACCTGACCCAGATCCAAACACACAACTTGCATTTATATAGTGCCTTTCACTTAGTTGGCAGTCTCAAGCCACCTCTCAAGAGTGTTATCTATTTGATACTAAGTCATATAAACAGATATTAAAGTAGTAAGATTTAAACAGTGTGTTAAAGGGGTAGAGAGGCAGAGAAATTTATGAAGGGAATTCCAGGGTTTAGAGTTTGAGAGACAAGGCATCCTATTGTTATGAATGACTGATGAATTGGCAAATCCTCTTTCATAAGAAAATTAATAATTAAACTCACAGGGTTCTCCCAATCTGAGCAGGCCCTGTTGGAGCACTGAGCTCAGAGGAAGAGGGCAACATTTTCATTCAATGGTTAAACAGGAAAACAAGATAAGTCAAACCCCCGTTCCAATGACAATTTATACAGACGATGAATGATCATCCTAGGGAATTCTAGGCTTATTGGGCAATTTTCTGGTGACACAATGTAAATGTTGAAAAGGCAACTAACATTATATTTTACACATACAAAACTGCATTAGAGTAATATTGCTATATCAATATTAACCATTTAAAAAATAAATAAGTCTCAAAACCTTATATAGCGATATAGTAATCTTCCACTGGGATGCTCTTTATTGTATTGAACTCTGACCTCTTCAGATGCTGCCTGAAGTGAGGGCACCCTCATAGTTCCCTTCGGATAGCAGCAGCACCCACTTCTGGCTGCTGATTGCACTTGCAGCCTTGGTCATCCTTAAATTAAATGACCGACTCAGAATTGGTTTCTTAATTGGTTACCTCTAGGGGTGTAGGGGACGTGGGCGTCTCGCATTAAATCAAAACACAGTGAGGATCCAGAAATTGTTCCAACTCATATCCATATTCTAAGAGTGGAACATTCCACTCCCACTTTCCAGTCAATGACTCAGGAATTAAAACATTGCGTCTCTGCACAATACTGTGATCAAACAATGGTCTAAATGAGTAACATAAGGACAGCAGATTAAAGCACCATTGAATGCACGATGATACACAGCTGTGATTCCCCCCTAAATTGAGTTATAATTTCATCTGTGCTACTGAGAGACAAGTTTCCCTCAGCAGGGGAATGTGTATGTTGACCTTAATGCTGAAGAGTCAATTCCTGACAATTTTCTGGCTATTTTGATTGAGGTGTCAGCTAACAGCATGCCAACAAGGCCCAGCTATGCAGTCCCACCCAGTCCATCTGTTGCCGTAAAGGTTTCCAAATAGACAGGCCGGTCACTTTGCCATGTTCCCTCACGGGAATTGAAATCAAGTTAGCCCCGTCGCCAGCCCCCCCACTCCCTACCCCGCTGACTTGTCTTCCAGCCACGAAGTGGCAGCATGAGGTGCCACTGACAAGATTTTCCATTCCCGTCAGTCAGAGGCTATTGAATAAAAGTGGAAAGAAAGCACTGTACTCATTCCCCCACAGTTTTTAAAGTTTTTTTTAAAAGTTTACTTATTAGTTTCACAAGTAGGTTTACATTAACACTGCAATGAAGTTACTGTGAAAATCCCCTAGTCGCCACATTCCGACACCTGCTCAGGAACATTGAGGGTGAATTTAGCATAGTCAATGCATGATGGTACAGTGGTTAGCACTGCTGCCTTACAGCACCAGAACCCAGATTCGATTTCCAACTTGGGTCACTGTCTGTGTGGAGTCTGCACACTCTCCGCTTATTTCTGTGGGTTTCCTCCGGGTGCTTCAGTTTCCTCCCACAGTCTGAAAGACATGCTGGTTAGGTGCATTGGCCATGCTAAATTCTCCATCAGTGTACCTGAACAGGCACCGGATTGTGACGACTAGGGGGTTTTCACAGTGACTTCATTGCAGTGTTAATGTAAGTCTACTTGTGACACCAGTAAATAAACTTAAACCTTATGGAAAGCTATCATGCTGCATTCTGCAAATGTCATTTTCTCAATCACTCCTCTTAATTTGATTTGGCCAAGTCTTTACAAAGAGTAAAATTACTCACAATTACTACACTGCCTTTGTTGCAAGGTCAAATTATTTCTTGCTTAATGCTCTTTGTAACAGTGTCAGTGCTGTTCATGGACTATTAACTACTTTCACCAGTATTTCTGATTTTTGTTATTGCTGACCTCCAACTATACTGATTCCCTTTCCTTGACCTTCTGAGCCAAGTCCCTTCCTTACTCTTGTGCTCAACTCACCCATGATGATCAAGGCTATTTCTCTTCCTTTTCCATTTTGTCTGTCTTTTCACAATGTTGTGTACCCTGGAATATTTATTCCCTAACTTTAATCACCTTGAAACCCTTGGTGATTATAACCAATTTATTTATCTCTTTTTGTGCCATTAGATCATCTATCTTACTAAAAATGCTAAGTGCATTCAGAAAAAGAGCATTTAATTCTATTATTGTCCATGCAAAGAATAGAATCATGAAACCCCTACAGGAAGCTATTTGGCCCATCAAGTCTGCATTGACCACAAACACAGTGGTGACTTATTGTTCTTATTGTAATATTACCTTTAAATTCTCTTGCTCCTTCCTGGCCACTCTATTACTCTTCACCCAAGTTGCTACAGTGCTCTATTGCTTCAATATTTCTCTCTGGACTTTGAAGCTCCCTTCACCTGACCCCTTCCTCCCTGAATTACTCTTTTTGTTTAAAGCCCCACTCACTAGTTATACAACTCATCAGAACATTGATGCCAACCAAGGTTAAGTGGAGCCCATGCCAATGGAATAGCTCCAATGTCTCCAGTACCAGAGACAGTGTCCTATTAATAAACCCCACTGTCTACCTTTTCTTTGTACATCACTCAGACAGTATTTAATTATCTGATCGCTTGACCCAATACCAATTGGTCTATGGCTCAGATAATAATTCAGAAATCATTATCGTTGAGGGTCTGCATTTTGACTAAGACTCCCATCTCCTCAAACATTCCCTGCAGAATATCGTTCCTTGTTCAACCTATGTCTATAGTTCCCATGTGACAACTGAATCCTCCAGGAAATCTCCAGCCAAGAGGAGACATCATAAACCTGACAGCAGGCAGGCAGGTAGCACAACTTTTGAAGTGTTTAAGTGAATTTATTAGTGTCATGAGTATGCTTATTTTAACACTGCAATCAAGTTACTGGGAAAATCCCAAGTCACCACACTCCAGCACCTGTTCGGGTACACTGAAGGAGAATTTAGCATGGCCAATGCACCAAACCAGCACATCTTTCAGACTGTGAGATGAAACTGGAGCACCTGGAGTAAAACCACGCAGACATGGGGAGAATGTGCAAATTCCACAGAGACAGTGACCTAAGTCGGGAACTGAACCAGATTGCTGGTGCTGTGAGGCAGCAGTGCTAACCACTGTGCCATCGTGCTGCCCGTATAATGAAGTCTTGGCTACAGAGAACAAAACCTGCCCTGTCTATAATCTCCTGTTATTACCACCTTCCTTCTTAGTCCCCCCACTTAAATAGCTTCCTGCAGCATGGTGCTTTCGGCAGTTTCCCCATCCAACCTGCTGACCTTGTTCCCATCTAGACAGAGAGCAAGTACATTGTAACCTTGGTGTCAAAGTCAAGGGATGAGGTTCCTACGTCACTACATTCAGGATCCAAATAGCTCATGGACTTGCAGTCACAACTTCCCCTCCGTTATTACTGGCCAACTCTCAAATTGTACTTAACCCAAACCGTTCAGAAAAATCTCCTGCTTACTGATGCTTAGCAGTATCTGCAGCTCAGAATCCAGCACAACAATTTGCTTTGAAGCAGGAAAACAGATGTCAAGTTTCCCATTTCTGAAATGGGGCACTAAATTGTGTTTTAAAGTGGCACGCTCTAATGGAAGCGATTATAAATTATATCCTACTTCATAATAAATCTTTAATTACACAATCAGATTCATCAGACCTTACATTTTAAATCTCATTTGTTGGTGCAGTAACTGTGCTCAAGTTAGATTGATGGAATTAGACACAAAGGATTTGTAAATTTATTATAAAGTAAGAGCCTCTGGTGGGAAATACCATTGCATTACAATAGCTCTTGGAAAAGCCACTAATAATGTGAAATTTTGTACGAGTCAGATAATGCTTTTATGTTTGGCAGCAACATTTATAAAAGCCTGTAAAGAAATAAGTGACTTTTTTTTATATATAGCCAACAATATTCATTGTAAAGCAGACATAATCATTGAAAACTAAGGTTTGGAACAATGGCGATCCTACAGTATTTAAATCCTAAAAGATGATACAGTTAAATCTTCCCGATTTTACTTTATATACACTTGTACATATTGTCCGCAATGACAGGTCTAGGCACAAATTGAGATGTGCCATGCCTTGCAACATTCTCCCTATTTTCATTATCTGGTGAGATCAATTTGAAAACAATTTTTAAATCACATTTTAACTATTTCAGGGCTTCCAGCAGTATTCATCAATTCACCCCAAACTTTGATGGCAACAGAAGTTGTCCATGGATTATGTATTCATAGGGGACATGATAATTGAGCCTAATCTTGCCCTGACCTGCCCTGCCATCCATAGACAGGAGCTGTGCAGCAGTTAGAATATAGACCTACTTGTTTCTGTCTCTAATGTCAAGATATATTGAAGAATTGTTATACCCCTGCCACTTTCACAATCTAAGGCAGCAAAAGAGAGATTGTTTTTCAATCTTGCTAGTGACTGATTCAGTGACGTGTTTACCAAACAATTTAAGGTTGTGGAACTCTTTATGAAAAAGTATTTTCAGTCAAATATAATGGGTCAATTTTATTTCTTTCTGGGTATTTTTCAATGCAGTTTTCCCTTCTAATTAAAGAGATCCCAAACAGAATACAGATTCAGTACAGGTGTAGTCACCTACATTATCCATGGATTGCTTTCTAGGGTCTGAGGCAGTTTCCAAGAATGATCAGATCTCACGGCATGGCAAATTCTGTTCAAACTGCACATGCCAAAATGGTGTTGCCTTCTAATTCATTCATGTGACATCCTGGATAGCTAAGTCAATGGCTTATTTTTGGCCCAACCATCTTTGCAAACTACCATTCCATCTCTAAGATCCTCTTCCTCTTCAACATTCTTGATATGCTTTGTTGCCTTCCAAATCCATGCTTATCTTTTCTAGATGTGCATGTTTGAATTTCTCTAGTTAGATTTTCACCCCTGTCAAAGAACTGAAACGGCTCTTAACAAAATCACAAATAACATCATTTGTAATTGTGCTAATGTGTGCTAATTCCCCTCTCCTTCTCGACCTGCCCTAGGCCTTCAACACTGTTGAATGCAGCATCCTCCTTCTTGTCATTCAGCTACATGAGGACTCACTCATCTGGTCCCATTCTTATCTACTTAATCATAGCTAGACAATCGCCTGCAATGGCTTCCCTTCCCGCTTCTACATAAAGGGCAAAAGGGAGAGAGCAAGGCCTCTTAAGGTCATCTAGGTGCAGATCCACAAGAGATTTGGGAGATCCTAAATGAATATTTCTCATCAGTATTTACTGTTGAAAAAAGTATGGATGTTAGGGAACTTGGGGAAATAAATAATATGTCTTGAGAAGTGTACATATTACAGAGGTGGTGGTGCTGGAAGTCTTAGTGTCCAAAGATGTGTAGGTTAGGTGGATGGGGGTGAGATTGGGGAAAATGCACTTTCAGAGAATTGGTGCAAACTCGATGGGCTGAATGGCCTCTTTCTCCACTGATAGGGATCCCATGGTTAAAACAGAACAAGGGACAACTTGCAAAGCAGTGTGGACTATGTAAATTTTTACTCCTATTGAATATTCTTCTTTAGGTTGTGGGAAGCTAAGATGCTTTGCAATTTGAGGATTAAGTGAGTGAAAAAGCAAACATTTTTATTCCTCTCTGCATCTGAATATTCTCTGACTTGAAACAGTTCCCTGGAGGTAATCTACTATCGTTGCGAACAGTGTCATATGCTTAAACCCATTTTTCAATTCTGTTTATTATTACATCATGAACATTATGCCTGAAAAATTCCCAAGTGGCTCAGAGATATGTTGGAAGTGTCCTTAATCATTGAAAAAATTGTCTCAGATCGGCAATATTTTGCTCTGAAAATGTTGTCACCGTAATTGTATTGAGAATAACGAAGTGCGATTCTTCACACTAAGTGTTTGAACTGAATTTCTAAAAACAAATCTGTCCCGCAATCTATAAAAGTCTTCACTTTCATTCAGCAAATGATGCAAAATAATTACAATTGGATGCACAAAACTATCTTGCCATAAAATTAAGTTAATACAGTCTAAATACTGAGCCTCTTTTATTATCTGATGGAGCACGTCATCACACTTGTTATTATTGCTGACTATCTATATAATCATCTCCTCCCCAAGTTTCAGCCCTTAGCTCAGCAGTGCTGCACTTAACAGAGAAAAAGTTCATGTGCCTACCTCAGAACTTGAGCACACATACCAGGCCGACACTTCAATGAGGGACTGTTGCATTGTCCACCGGCTGCTTTCCAGTTGAGTTGTACCGAGGTTCCCCAAGATGATTCGATGACACAGTTCAAAGAATAGCATGTGGTTTCTCCCAGTACCTTGTCCCTCAACCAATGTCGCCCAAACACAGATTATCCAATCATTTGCATCAAAAGCAGAAAACCTCAGCAGGCCTGACAGTATCTGTGGAGAGAGAATAGAACCAAAGTTTCAAGTCTGAATGACCCTTTGTCTGAGTTGAAGACAAGGAAAATGACACAAGATTCATACTATGAGGACGAGGGGGGTGGGGGTGGTGGTACGGTTGTAATTAATAGAGATGGCATATCCAAAATAAATACAAATGGTGAGGCTAAAGATTAGCAATAGTGCTAATAGCATCCATTGAGAGATCAGAGTGTATAAATGCCAGAACAAAAGTGCAGAGTGTAGGAATGTGACAGATGAACCTAGTGGAGTGAAACGGGATGGAAAGCGAGATGGCAGAAGTGGAAAAATAAAAATAAGAATAAAAATGAATTAACAAGATGGAAAAAAAATGAAATAAAATAAATGGAAATGGAGCGGAGGTGAAGAGAGAGCTCATGGTCAGAAGATGTTGAACTCAGTCAGGAAGGCTACAAACTGCCTAATTGGAAGATGAGATGTACTCCCTCCCAGTTGGGCTTCACTTGAACGTTGCAAAAGGCAGACATGAGGACAGGACAGCAGGGTGGTGGCATTTCTCTCATTGGTGTTTGTGCTGAATGTTTGTGGAGCTGCCACATTTGACTATCAGTGACTACACTTCAGAAAAGGCCTCGTCTGCCAGACATCCTGAAGAATGTTATTTCAGTCGTATTCCTTCTTGACATTGGCACTGCCTGGCACTAAAACAGCAGCGCAATTGATTCCCCATTTTCCAGTTGCAGGATGTCATCCTCACGGAAGTCGATGCTTTCGCCAACCAGTGGCACGAGTGATGGGTTTTGTCATCACACAGCCCCGTTGCTGCTATCGTGCACTCCTTACAGAAAGCAGCAACAGTTCTGGAACTGACCTTCCTGCTTTTCGACAGTCACATTATAGGACAGTGCTGAAACTTAGATTGTGGAAAGCTAAAATAAATGTTGGACATAATAAAGAGCTGAACAATGTAAAATCATTACCCTTTAAATGCAGTATTCTGGATTTTGCAAATTAACTTACCCTTCACTGACTGTGATCATATAGCAAAAGAATTCAGGGTGTTGTCCTTGCAAAAGGCATTTTAGCTGGGACGTACATAACATTCTCTGAATGCAGCCTTCTGGCATCATCTTAGCTCTAAGTTTTAATGTGAGAAGCATTGATAAATACGTAAGGATTTATTTTCCTTAGGACATGAAAAAGGAAAGGAAGTAGCTGTCATATAGTTCTGGAGTGAAGGCAGTAGCAGGGAAATTAAACACTTGCTATCAGACAACAAACTTGTTACTGTCATTTAAAATCATGCTAACAAGTCAATGATGAAGGAGCCTCAAGAGCAAGAAATATAAAATGACATATAAACCCAATTTGTATAAACGAAATGACAATGTTAAAAGTGAAGCCGAAACACACAACATGAATAGAAGACCATGTCAATGCAGTTAGTGTCTCCTGGGAGAAGATTAAACTAAGGGGGTAGACAGAGCACATTTGAAAATTAAAATGCATCCAGCCAGGAGCCTGACACACTAACGTCCAACAGATAAGATTAGAAATTATCGTGCATGAAAATACTTTAGGAATAACTTTTTTAGAAAATACATTTGTGGGACATGGGCATCGCTGGCTGGCCAGCATTTATTGCCCATTTCTAGTTGCCCTTGAAGTGGGTGGCTTGCTAGGTCCTTTCACAGAGCAGTTGAGAGTCAACCACGTTGCTATGGCTCTGGAGTCACATGTAGGCCAAACCAGGTAAGGACAGCAGATTTCCTTCCCTAAAAGGATATCAATGAACCAAATGCATTTTTCCAACAATCAACATAGTCATCAGTAGATTCTTAATTCCAGATCATTTTTATTGAATTCAAATTCCATTACCTGCCAGTAATAAATAATTTATTATTGATAATATCTTATATTTTATTGATGAATAAGAGCAACATCTCACTGGAAGGAATGAAAACCCACTGGGATTGATACCGCAGGGCACTTGCCTTATAAAGGTGGGAGGATGTGGTACTCTTATGTATGTGGGATGTAGCTCCTTTAAGAGGACAGGTCATTTGATCTGAAGTATGGGATGATCTGCTGGGCAATACTGCCCCTACTGCCACCTCAGGGCTGGATGCGAGAAGTATGCTGGAGAGTATTGGCAACAAGGGATCAATGTTATGTCTGAGGCTATCAGGGAGATAGCTCCAAAGAAGTTACACAATGGTAAGCCACAGGAACAATAGGGTTATTGAATAACTGTACTTCTCGCACTCCAACACTTGAGTGGCTATAGGAGTAGTTTCTCCCCAGCAGGTCACTTCGCATCCTGGGTCACCTGACCTGTCCTCTTAAAGGAGCTATACCCCGCATACATAACAGGTACCTTAGAGACCTAGTCAGCACCACATCAGGTGTGTCTCAATTGCTGTCACTGAACAGCTTGCGTATATTACATCTACAAATCTGTGAGCAAGTTAAGAGAATGTGTCTCAGATATTTGGCAGATCTTCATTGTGTCACAACCATTCACAATCTATCAGCAACACATGTTGCATTCAGTTGGAAACCTCTATTGAATCTTGTGTCTTACTGGGTGACTCACTGCTCCACCCATCCCTCTGCACAAAATTGCCTGCCCCCGTGCCTTCATTCACTCCTCCCACTGCCCCCATGTCCTCCAGCTGCCAATCCGCCTGAGGCATTTCCTGTAAAAGCTAACGCAGTACATCTTCCAAAAGATCGCTAGACTTTTAGAAGTTGTATTCACTCAACAAACAGCCCCCAGAATCTTTGTGCTTGTCTATATCTATATTGTTTGTGCTTATCTGTCTATATTCCAACACAAAATACAGCACAGCTCAAATCAACCGTGCCTTGTTTAATAGGGAAAATGAAGCAGCTACTCAAGTCAAGTGGTGTTGATGTTGACAGGTCTTTTTCCATCATGCCAGATACAGTCAACCACTGAGTTGTTGCCAACAGCGCTGCTTCAGATAAGAGTTAGAGCAACTATCCAATGCTCTTTGGTCTTTCAACATAGCAGTGACAAGAAGACTTGGCAGTCAAACATTCCAGGCCAGAGAATGGGGACAGTGGATGAGTCCACTATATATAACACAGTCATCTGTAAAGCACGGATACAATGAGGTATAATATGTTAATACATTACTGAATGAACATTCAGAATACTGAACAGACATTTGCATTGTTAGAAGCTGCTTTCTGGAATGTATCTCAGAAAGGGAAAATATTTGCAGAATACAATCCATGGTTTAACCAGTACGCACAGTTTTCCGTCAGTATGGGTTTGTCAAGTGGGAGAATGTATGTTTCTCTTTAATCAGAGGTAGCAAGGTGGCACAGTGGTTAGCACTGCTGCCTCACAGCTCTGGGGACCCAGGTTTGATTCCTGGCTTGGGTCACTGTCTGTGTGGAGTTTGCACATTCTCCCCATGTCTGCATGGGTTTCCTGCAGGTGCCCTGATTTCCTCCCATGGTCCAAGGATGTGCGGGTTAGGTGCATTGACCATGCTAAATTGCCACTTAGTATCCTAGTATGTATAGGTTAGAGGGATTAAAGGGGTAAATACATGGGGTTATGGGTTGGAGACTAGGTGGGATTGCTGTCAGTGCAGATTCGATGGACCATATGGCCTCCTTCAGCACTGTTAGGTTTCTATGATTCCTCCTATGATCATTCATACTATGTCAGCATTGGCAGTAAGGACAGCATATGCTGTCCATCCCCAATTGTGTTAGTGCTAGGCCACTTCAAGGCAGTTACTAAAAGTCTGGAGTCACATCTAGGCACGGTGATTAGCACTGCTGCCAGGGACCTGGTTCGAATCCTGGCTTGTGTCACTGTCTGTGCAGAGTCTGCATGTTCTGCCCGTGTCTACACGGGTTTCCTTCGGGTGCTCTGGTTTCCTCCCGCATTCTGAAAGACATGTTGCTTAGGTACATTGACTTGAACAGGTGCCAGATTGTGGCGACTGGGGGATTTTTACAATAACTTCATTACAGTGTTAATGTAAACCTACTTGTGACAATAATAAATAAACAAACTTAAGTTGAAACCAGTGCATAACATTCAATGCTTAACACTGATTTCCATTTCCATTGTGCTTGTTGTATTCTACACTGCTATGTGGTGAAGTTCATGCAGACATTGTCAGGGGACACTCAGCCTTTGTGTCTCCCGAGTGAGGGGCAGCAACCAACAATCACGCATGATACAAGAAATCCAAGATGATATCTAAGACAACGGGCAATTCTTAGAAGATGCAACAAGCAAAAGGTCATTTGTGGTCCAGATGAAAAGTCTCTTCAAGAGACAGGGATCGCTCTGATTTTTACAATTGCCATAGTTACCTTACAATTGGTATTTGGAACATAACAAATGTTTAAAAAGTCGTAACCTGCCAATCCACGTAAATGTCATACACAGGCTTTAAGATGCTTTGCCTCAGGTGTATTTCAGATACCAGCATTTCAAAATGCTGCTGGACTTCTGTGATCTATTGAAAATACAATGAGCACACGGTGAGAGAGAGGGGGGGGATAAAATATATTTGCAGCTCTTTAGAAATAAATGAGTGAAATATGGTTTTTGTATTGGAAACAACATTTATCACCGTGGCAACAGAACATCACACAATTAGGGCAAGTTTGATTCCCAGTATTAGGCCAAGGTTACAGACAGCACTGATGGAGTGAAAACAATCTGTGTTGCGTGGCACAGTGGCTCGCATTGCTGCCTCACAGAACCAGCGACCCAAGTTCAGTTCCAGCCTTGGATGACTGCCTGTGTGAAGTCTAGACGTTCCCAGCATGGGTTTCCTCTGGGTGCTCCCCTGTTCTCACTGTCCAAAGATGAGGGAAATTGCCCCTCAATATCAGGGTAGATAGATGGGGTTATGGGGATAGGAACTGGGTAGGAGTGTTATCTGTGCAGACTCATTGGACTATAGGGACACTATACTACACAACACAATGGGGATTCTATGCTGTTAAGGCTTCCAGGGTAAGAAAGGTTAAAAATAAATCAATTATTTTTGCTTGCCAAACGAAGACGGATTATTATCAGACTAGATACCTCCGGTTATAGCTTTGCTGACACTTATTGATCTCACGAACAACGTTCACGTAACAAGAGTTCAAATAAGATCTAATCAAACACCATATTTTCCAAGCATCTTAAGTCTAACTCAGTGCATGAACATAGTCAGTCCACCTATCAAACGTGAGGACACCATCAATATTGAAGGTAAATCAGTCAACACTCCAAGTAGATAAAGAAGTAACTACTTCACACTGAATGATTAGACACTGGTAAAACAGGCAGTAGGTCGGACTGCAGAATATAGGAATCTCAGGGATACTGAGACTTCCCTGAATGACTGCAACTTTGGGACTTTGTGTTAAATCAGTTGGGATGAGATTCTCCGGCCATGTGCTCCCCAGGACAGGAAATTTCCACCCCAGCTCAACAGACCTTTAAATGGTCTGCCAAATATTTTTGTCTCAACTGTTCGAATTACGCAGCTCAGACGGGGGGAAGAGGGAGTGCAAGATGGAGGCACTCTGATGTGAAGAAGGACAATCTGAATAGTTTATTCTAGCTTGCAGCAAAGAAATGCAGCAGTATGAAGAGTAATGTGTAAGTCACAAGATATGGAAATCTAGTGAGGTAGTGAAAAAAAATCTATGGAAACTGATCTTAACCTTTCATTGAATCATTTTGTAGGGATAAGGAAGAGGAGGGAGGGAACTAGACCTATAATGCTCATTGAAACACTGTGTAGCAGTGACGTATGAAGAAAGAATTGACTGGGCGTGTACTCAATGGAATTTAGAAGAATGAGCGGGGATCTCATAGAAGCACATAAAATCCTGTTGGGACTAAAACAGAAAATGTTGGAAAACCTCAGCAAGTCTGACAGCATCTCCGGAGAGAGAATAGAGCCAATGCTTCGAGTCTGGATGACCCTTCGTCAGAGCTAAGAGCAAAAAGAATCAGCAGAAATTTAAATCTAACTCCCTTTAGATTTAGAAATTGACCAAACATTGGAAATGAAGTAGAAGGAGAAATAGGTGGTAAATATATGAAATGGGTAAAAGTCACAGTTGTATAGGAGATTAAGGGCGGCTCAATGGCAAAATGGGTAGCACTGCTGTTTCACAGCACTAGTGACCCAACCTCAGGTGACTGTCTGTGTGGAGTTTGCATGTTCTCCTCGTGTCTGCATGGGTTTCTTCCAGGTGCTCCAATTTCCTCCCACAGTCCAAAGACATGCAGATTAGGTGGATCGGCCATGCTAAATTGCTCATTAGTGCTTGAAGATGTGCAGGTTAGATGGATTAGATATGGGAAATGTGTGGGGATAGAGTGGGGGAGAAAGCCTGGTTAAGATACTCAGTCAGAGAGTCAGTGCAGACTCAATGGGCTGAATATTCTCTCCTGCACTGTAGGGGTTCTATAATTGCAACTATTCTCAATAAACTAGTAGGGTGAGGGAACAAAAGGGGAAAAAGCGATGAAGATTTTAAAGAGTATGCATGATTCCTTTCTGATCCAACACCAAAGGAAACATGACTCAGTCCAGTAATATGAAGTCAACTCCTTTTTTCAATGATGATCACAAGAACAAAAGTGATCCAGGAATACGCAAAGAACAATCTCTTGCTTGTTGCACTGCATCCTTTATAATTCCATCAGCGTGACTCCAAATTTTCTGAGCTTTTAAGCAGAAACTTCCCAAATCAGAGCATTTACTAAACTTTCCATAACCACACACTTGCGATAAATGAGCTGATAATTGCTAAATTCAGGTATTGTGGCACGTAAACTAGAAGCCCATCAGATCATTTCAAAACGCCGGAGGGCTTCTGTGGTCTGTTTAAAATACAACCGGCACACACAGAGATAAAAGATATTTTCCAAACCTTCATCTCTTCAGGAATAAATTAGTGCAATATGCTTTTCATATTGGAAACAGCATTTATTGCCATAGCAACCAAACATCACACAATTAGGAAACGGGCAGATTTCATTGCCAATGTATGACCAAGGTTACAAATAGCGCTGACAGAGTGAAAAACAATCCACTGAGATTCTTAGGGCAAGAAAGGGTTAAAATTAAAAGAAAGGGTTAAAAATTTCACTTGCTGCTCACAAAATAAAGACTGTTGAGATCTCAAGAGTAAGTCGCATGTCTGTGACCATGATGGTCAGGGAAATAATTCCCTCAAGTCAATACAGAAAGTAGATGGGGTGGAGTAGATAAGGTGAGAATATGGTAAGTGGCTTTACAGCACAAGTCTGCAGCATGAACAAGAGCTTATAATACTAGTTTTCAGGTAAAAGAAGGCAAGCTTGCTTTTATATAACCTTGTTCACAACCAGAGGATGTCAAAAACAGTTTATAGCCAAATTAAGTTATTTTGAGGAGAATTGACTATTGTATTATGTGCCTACATGCCATTGTAATATAAATCAGAGCAAGGGTTAACTTAGGACTGGAGAATAGCCAATGGTATGACGTATAGAGTCACAGGGCAATGGACTCAGAGGGAACCTCTCTCGAAGCAGTCTGCATAGAGAAAACAGCACCATGCATAAAAATATTTAGGGTCTGTATATGGTTAAAGATGAATAATAAGCCACAGTTCATGTTTCACAAGTCACAAGATCTAATATACGAGGCACACCAATGAACCCACACAACACAACATGGTGCCCAGCAGTGACACTATAATCCGGCATGTTAGCAGTTGTGATCTTTCTATAAGATCTCATGTCAATAGAGGTACAATATGATGATATGAAAAGTGGTATCTGAAACAACGAACCCAGAGCAGAATCCCATAATATGAAAGACTAAGAGTAGCTGAAATCTCACTGGAGAGACATGCATCAGAGAAGAAAAATTGAAGAAGAAAAGGTTGAAAAAGTTTTGCCTCAGGCTCAGATGTTGAGGAATTCACTGGAGTAAGTGGAAGTCCATTGCAAGACTCCTGAATGGTGCAGAGTTCAACCTGGTTCAGTCACAAAGATGAGTGAGTAAAACTACACAGAAAGATGCAAATTTGTGAGCAACACCTAGAACCTGGTCAGTTCACAACAGGGTGAGAAATTACTAAAAAAATCTATAATATTAGAAGGGGCTCAGTAGATTACAGGAGCTAGAAGATATTGACAAGTTCAACAAAAAAAACCCTGCAAAAATAAAGGGAAACAGAACAAACAAAGCGATACTGCAGCTTTCAATTTTTAAAAAAATCCACCCTCCCAATAGCTGAGATATTTCCCAGCATGTGGGACATTAAAAAAGAATTGCCTTAAAATCAACCTTCAGAGCCCTGAGATGGAATTGCTGCAGCTTCAAAAGATTTCATCATCGAGAGACCCAAACAAGCACACAACACAACACTGTGCTCAGCAGTGACTGTTGTAATGTTGGAGATGTAATATCCAAATTGAATGCTGCAAATTCCACCTAGTAGCCAAGAGATAGAATCCTTACAGTGCAAAAAGAGGCCATTTGGCCCATCAAGTCCACACTGACAACAATCTCACCCACGTCCTATTCTCGAAACCCCATGCATTTACCCTGCTAGTCCTCCTGACACTAAGGGGCAATTGAGCATGGCCAATCCACCTAACCCATACATCTTTGGGTTGTGAGAGGAAACCAGAGCATCCGGAGGAAACCCACGCAGACACGGGGAGAACATGCAAACTCCACACAGACAGTGACCCAAGCAGGGAATCGAACGCAGGATGACCAGTGATAATCTATTTGTGATGTTGGTTGAGAAGTAAACATTGACTTGGATGCTCAGGATAATTTCCTTTTTTTTCTGTGAAATAATGCAATGGAAAAACAGACAGGATCTTAGTTGGACATCTCATCGGAGAAAGGGCATTGAGTGCACTGCACTCCCTTACCTCTGTTCCCCAATGCCAGCCTAGAATTTTACACTCGAGTTTCTGGAGCAGAACTTGGATCCTTAGCCATGTGATTCTGAGATGGGAGTGCAACCAACAGAATTATAGCTGACACAACGATGACAACACAATTGAGAAATTGTAAAAATACTCATTCACCAGTTTAAAGAGAAGAGACAACTCATTTATTTACAGATTAACACTATACTGAGGCTTGTTGCCTCATGGCTGCAATCAGCTCCCGAGATGACTCCAAGTACAGAAGCCCGTGTTTAACAGACTGTTCCCCCACCCTGCTCCCTGGATCATAATCCTTATCTTCCAATTGATCCTTAAAGGGAAATCACCACATCCCTCCCCATCTCAGTCCTGTGATACAAACGTCAATACTTAATTTACACAGTCTCACATAATTAAGCATTTAGTTCATGAATTTAGTCAATTATAAATTAAAGACCTTCAGGGGGTTTCTGAGCCCTTGTGGAGCAGTGTAACATCTGGGGGGCAGTTCCGCGGGATTGCTTCAGCCAAAACCACAATGACAGGTGCCTCTTCAGGCATAGGCACTTCAGTTTTATCTGTTTCCATGGAAATGGTAATTGTGCTGCCACAGGGTGACCAGGGTTGCTTCACTGCTAAAACAATCGGCAACATTTCCTGATGGCAAAGCTGTCTACTGGGGCAGCGCTCTTTTCCTCAAATGGTCTATGCGTTTTCAAGCAATCCTTCCTTCAATAAGACAGGAGAGACAATTCCTAGGACCCAAATGGACTCACTACCAAAAATCCTCACATACCAGGAATCATCCACCTTAAACTATCACATTAACTAACATCAATTATGATTTACTTTCTGACTGGCCAGCCACCGACCTCCCTGGCAAGTTTGGAAACACAAAGTGACCTGTCAAAGGGGCAAACCCTGAAAGTTTGAGAGTTTACTATCAAATAAATTGGTTGGACTTAAACCTGGTGTAGTCAGACTTCTTCCTGTGTTAACCCCAGTCCAACACCAGCATCTCCACATCTCTATAACCCCACACATTTACCATGGCTACTCCACCTAACTTACACTTCCTTGGTAAGGGGCAATTTAGCATGGCCAATCCACCTAACTTGCACATCTTTGGATTGAAGGAGGAAACCAGAGCAAACCTACACAGACACTGGGAAGATGTGCAAACTCACAAAGACAGAGAGCCCAAGGCCGGAATTGAACCCAGGTTTCTAGCACTGTGAGGCAGCAGTGCTAGCCACTGTGTTATTCATAAACAATATTAACTCATATCTATGGCTGGACTGGCCATGCCATACTGTGCTGTGGGGCTGCAGCAGGCAACTCCTGTCGCAATTGGTACTGTCCACAGTGCTTGACCAGGCTCTCAATGCCAGATTCAATACCAGGCCACGACACAATTTCTGGCGAGCATTTTCATCTTTGAGATGCCCAGATGAGCCCTGTGTAATGCCATTAGAAGCGACTGTTTTCCTGATACAGGGCCAACTGCTCTTGATCCCCAAAATATGATACCATTTTGACAACTTAATTCATCTTTTAGCGTAACAAATAGTTTCATTTGTTCGGAAACTGGCTCATTTGCCCCAACCTGTAAGTAGCTTGTGCCTCACTCAGGACAGAAGCAGACCCGGACTGATCCAATATCTGATTTGTTTCACAAACATTGGCAATGTGCCCAAAAAACTCAATGCTCTAACAATTTCCTGTGGTACTGGAACAGCTGGAACACTTCCTTGTGAAGTTACGTGGCTAAGCGCATCACTGTGTGTTTTCCGTACGATGCTTGAATGTATATACTTAGGTATCCAACATTGAATTCATGCCGATACAATTGGTGGAATAGTCTTGTCTTCTTTAAAAAGACCCAATAGTGGCCTGTGGTCAGAAACAGTGGTAAAGTGTCAACCATATCAGCACTGGAGGAATTTTTGGGCACCAAAAGCTAATGTTAATTCTTCTTTCTCGATTTGAGAGAAGCCTTTTACAGCCTCTGGAAGAGTTCTTGAGTTGCCTATGTCCCATGAATGATTTTTTTTAAATGAATTGAAGTATCCATATTTCAGTAGCTACAGTAATGAGTATCGAACTGAAGGAGCCAAACTTCAGATTGCTAAAATTACCAATTTATTATTTTATTTATTTAATAATCACAAGTAAGGCTTGTAAGGCTAACACTGCAATGAAGTTACTGTGAAAATCACACTCCAGCGTCTATTTGGGTACACTGAGGAAGAATTTAGCATGTAACCAGCAAGTCTTTCAGACTGAGAGGGGAATTGGAGCATACGAAGGAAACCCACAGAGACACAGGGAGAATGTGCAGACTCCATACAGGCAGTGACCCAGGCTGGGAATTGAACCCGGATCCTGGCCCTGTGAAGCAGCAATGCTAACCACAGTGCCGCCCATATCAAGTTTCAGTATTGCAGACAAAACACCATTGCATCATTTGAGAAATATCATCATTTAGAAAAAAGATTAAATCTGAATCCTCTGCACATTTAGTAAGCCAGGCAAAACTGGTCTATTACAAGCATACTTTTTCAAACCTCAGAACTAATATTTGCAGATACAACATTGCCCTATATATTAGACCCAGCAACAAGTTGCACACGCTTCTTACTCCACTGGTGAAATGACATTACTACAATTGGATTAGGGACATTTAGTCCTGACACATCAATGCATCACGGTCTAATTTCAGTAGACTTCCAATTGAAGTTGCAATATATTATGACTCCTAGTAGAGAAACATTGCTTCAGATACATGAGAGGCACCATCCCCTGATGCGTTTACCTCAAAAATGTATTGATAAAGTAGAATGCATTGCCATACATCAACCTAAGAATCAATGCAGAGGTTTCATGTGAAAAATAGCAGAGCAACGAAGGCTAGTTTAAAAGAAACCTCAAAGAGCTCGAAAAAATCAGATGCACAAAGCTTTCGCTGATGTTATAGTCCTGAAAATGTTTAATGCAGTTTCTTTTACATTTTTGTGCTATTTGAAACAAAGGACAAAATAAAAATCGCAAACATGAAAATCACTTTGAAAATCTAAAAAGAAAAAATCCAATCACGAAGCCCCACAAGGACAGTAAGGGACAAAAATGACAGTCCATGATTTTTTTTTTCATTCCAATCTCATCCCAACTTGTGCCCGATTTAGTAGATAGAATGGACCTAATCAATCATATGACATTCACCTCAAAGAGTCTGACAGAGTCTTACGAAGTGCAGACAGTCTTTTTACAAAGGCACACAGGAATGGGAGGAAAAATGAGGTTGAAAGGAAATTCTGAGGAAGACATTGGACAGAGATAAGTTGATTTGATTTCACCGCTCACGGTGAGGGAGGAAAGAACTTCAGAGACCTTGCACTCGTGAAGCCTGCATTCACTCCATTGTGACTGGCCAGGAAGGGATCTTGATGCACTGTTGCTGGTGAGGGAGGACGCTTGGTCACTGCTACTGAAGAGATGGGGAAACATAAGTCAGCAGATTTAGTTAGTGAGTCTGTGCAAGTCGCATAGTGACCGTGTGGGCATCGGGTTTCTCCACACCGAATCAGAAAATTCAGATGCAACGTAACTCTCAAGAGACAAAAACAGAAAGAATGCTGGAAAATCTTCCCAGATCTGACACGTCTGCGGAGATAGGGCAGAGCCAATGTTTCGCGCCTGGGTGACCCTTCGTCAGCACTAACAAAGGATCACCCAGTTTCAAAACGTTAGCTCTATCCTTCCTCAACAGAATAAATGCTATCAGATCTGCTGAGATTTTCCAGCATTTTTCTGTTTTTGTTTCAGATTCCAGTATCTGCAGTATTTTGTGTTTATCTAATTACTGGAAGTGTTCATTCTGAAACATATTCTAGGTCCCGTGTTCATAGGCCGAAAACTAGAAGCATGTGAACTTATTAACTATTAAAGTGTACTGTAAGGCAGCAAAGAAGGGATGTGATGGAAAAGTACCCTTAAAAATGACAGTTTCATTTCTCTCTGTTGAGCAACATTGTTTTTGAGAGGACACATCCACACATTCTGTGATCAACCATTTTCACTTCATTTGGTCCACTGGGAAAGCACCAGCTTTTGAAGGATAATCCAGTTAGTCTCACTCTCCAGCTCATCCCCATATCCCCGTAATTTTTTAAAAACTCAAGTCTTTATCCAATTCCCTCTGAAGGCTACTGAATCCACCATAAATGTATCGACGTTAAATCAATGTTTGATTTAGTTGAGGAGTTCCCAACTACTTCGAGCATCTTGAAAGTGAATTAGCCGAACTGAATCTCTCTTCATTTTATACTTTCCATTTGTTTCTCTGACAGAATTTCACCTCAGCGGCATGTTCTCCTTATTTGTCTTCCTGCAGTTTCATATTCCGTGCAGTGGATAAGTAATGAAGTGATTAGCAAATGGCCGTGTAATTTTGTAACTGGATACTCCAAAACCAAAGTATCTAATCAACAAAGAGCACTGCCAAAGGTCAGATATGGTCGCCCAACCATCGATCAGCTAAGTTGTTTACCAAGGCAGCAAAAAAACAAAAGTAATGACTCAGTCTAGAAATCATCATTGGAAAAAATGAAAGGTTTTTTGGTATCACCCTATCCTGATAGCTGACTAATTATTTACAACTGATTCAAAATGAAAGATTTGGGTGTTAACACTGGTAGGTTTAGTTTAAGAACATACTGATTCCAAAGTATTTTGTTCATCTATCAGTGGCAAAGGTCAAATTGGTTTTGACATCCATCACAAATAAGTCATATCAATAAAAACTTTACTCAACTCAATGAAACAATAGTATCTTCTTAATCACAACCATCTATTTTAGATAAAACCGTGCATGTTTATAATGGTCGATTTTTCATTATGATGCAAGTCTGTCTTTCATTTAAGCCAACCGGCATAGAACATCAACAAAATATCATTAATGTCAAAAATATTAACAAAGAAACAGCTTCTGGTAAGTAGAGCATAGCATTAAATAAATGTTGCTCAGGTTATCTTGATAACAATAACATGGCATGATGACAAATGGTTAGCACTGCTGTCTTATAACACCAGGGACCCGGGTTCAATTGCCAACTTGTGTCAGCGTCTGCGTGGAGTTGGCAAGTTCTCCCCATGTCTGGGTGCTCCAATTTCCTCTCACAGTCCAAGAGGCATGCTGGTTGGGTGCATTGACCATGCTGAGTTCCCCCTTAGTGTCTCCAAACAAGCACTGGAGTGTGACCACAAAAGGATTTTCACAGTAACTTCATTACAGCGTTAATGTAAGCCTACTTGTCATAGAATCGTAGAATCTCTACAGTGCAGAAGGAGGCCATTTGGCCCATCAAGTCTGCACCAACCACAATCTCACCCAGGTCCTATCCCCATAACCCTACGTTTTTACCCTGCTAAACCCCAGCATTAAGTGTCAATTTATCATGACCAATCCACCGAATAAATAAACTTAAAACAATAGTATTGGCCTCAAGGAGAATTTAGTGAGAGGGAGCAATAAACAGTTGAATTTTTAGATTTTTCATCAACAAGTTTCCAGATTATGCATTTGCACAAATAGCATCAACATTTGAATGTGTCAGTGTATCTCATGCTGTCTGTGTTAGCAGAGATTAAATAAAGGCAAACCAATTGTAATCATCAGGTGCATCCGCGTAAACTCAGGACAGTCAGTGCAATTAAATCAGGCATTTAAAGTATCAATTTGCACTTATGTACTATCTTTAATTAGTAGAATTCCCAATGACATTTCACAGGAGCAATTTAACACTAAGCCGCATAAGGACACAAAGGATTAAATTTTAAGAGGGGAGGAGGAAAGGGTTAGGAAGGGAATGTAGGTTCAAAGTGAAGGGCAGGAGGTTTGGTGGGGCAGGAGGTTTGGTGAGGTGGGATGGGGTGGGGTGGGAGGGCGATAAGAGAAAATGTTTTAACCCAGAGGGTGGTGACAGCTGGAATGCACTACCTCGACGATTTGTCTCCCATTCTTTAAGAAGTACCTGGATGAGCACTTGGTCATAACATTCAGGGCCATGGGCCAAGTGCTGGTATTAAATGGGGGTTCAGGTGTTTCTAATGTGTCAGTATGGACTCGTTGGACTGAAAGGCCTCTTCAATGCTGTATGATTCTAAATTCAGGACTTAGGGCGCAGGCTACTGAAGCATGGCTATCTTTTAACAGAATGATTAGAACTGGGAATGGGCAAAAGGACAGATTTGAATGACTGCAGAAATCCTGGGAAGGACATAGAAGTGGAAGGGGTTTGGAAAAGGGCAAAACCATCTCAGGACTTTAAAATAAAGATGAGAAATTTACAATTCTTGTTGGGATGCAAAACACTGTCAGAAAAGCAGATGTATACATCTTTCCTTAACCTGACTAATCTATGTATTGGGAATATGACCCAGTCGCAAATAAGTTGGAGTTTCACAATTGATCAAAGTTGTTGGTCATTCTTATTTGGAGAAATTAATGGGATGAAGGTTAAACAACCCAAAGCAATTTATTGCACTGGGAATATACAAGGAACTCAAAAGTATCAAATGCCAGAACCATAAATAAAATGGAAATCACAGGAAGAGTATTTCAGTAAGATTTGTACCTTTAAACTTAGCCTATTTTTCATTATTACCAATGTAAGATGTGAGAGGGTTCAGAATGTGAGCAAGAGTTTACTTTTTCTCCAAAAGGGTCATTTGGACTTGAAACACCAGCTTGTCTCTCCTTACAGACGCTGCCAGACCTGCTGAGATTTTCCAGCATTCTTCTCTTGGTTTCAGATTCCAACATCTGCAGGAATTTGCTTTCTTTTTTTTTACCTTTCCCTCCGCCTTCCGAAAGAATATCTTACAGCTCCGATAAGCACAAGTTCAGTAAAGATGAGTGTTTAAATACCGGATTCCCGTCCATCAGATGAAATGAGCTTTCTCCTCTCCAGATTTGAGGAGAAACACTGCAGATGGAAGCCAAGGAATGAGTACTTGAAAAAATACATCACAGGTAAGCAAAACTAAATTACATCTTTCCTGCACACAACCTGAGGGGGCTCTTTTGATAATGGCACATAGTCCGTATTGTCCTGCACTCCACATTATCAAAACAGCAACTCCATTAGGACCTGGCAGTGCTTTCTTTCAATTATGGTCATTTAATAATTTGGAGATGGCTGAAAGAGACTTCAGCATCACCGTTAATGACCTTCCATCTTTCTGAGCAGGCTCCTTTCTCAGGCCTATAATGCTGCATCAATTTAGACGTGGCTGTGATTGTCAGTTTACTATACCGAAGCATTTTCCACATGGGCATGCTTCTGTTATTTTCACTGAGCAATGGCTGGTTCATAAAACAAGGCCTGAGAGAGAGAGAGCTTCAGCTAATACACAGGGCCGCAGATGCTTCTGCCCATTGAACCTATGCATCGTTTTGTTTTAAACACCTGGCTCCTGCTCCTGTCCATCACTTTGCCAATCGAACGTTTCCTTCCTATTTTAAGATACCATTATCTCCAAGGAAACTAAAGTTGAAATGTTAGCAAAACACAGGAAGCCGTTTTGAACAAGCGTTTGACCTTCAAATACAGTTAAGAGGCCTCTCACAGAAAGCCTGATTTGGCTGCTGAAAAAAATAGTGCACGTTTATGACAAGAATACAAAAGCGAAGTTTGAAACAAAATTAATTTAATATTATATAACTTTGATGGTTACAACTAAAAGACTCATTTCCAGAATGCATTCAAGACATGATACTTGATAAAGTGCCATACAAACTCTGATAAAATTAGAGTCCATCCACTGTTCTGAGGATGATCTATTTCTCATTTTTCTCATCCTAGGGGTGTGAACAAAGCTCAGTCCATCACACAAACCAGCCTCCTGTCCACTGAATCTATCTACACTTCCCATGCCTTGGAAAAGCAGCCAGCATAATCAAGGAGCCCATGCACCCTGGACATACTCTCTGTTCCGTAGGGAAAAGGCTCCTAAAGTCTGAATTCACATACCAACAGATTCAAGAACAACTTCTTCCCTGCTGCTAGACTTTTGAATGGACCTACCTTATGTTAAGTTGATCTTTCTCCACAGCTTAGCTATGACATTCTGCACCTTCTCCTTTCTATGAACGGGATGCTTTGTCTGTAGAGTGCACAAAAAACAATACTTTTCATTGTATACTAATACATGGAATCATTGTAAATCAAATCTTTTCACAAAGACACAATTTTGAATTATTTTCATGGTTGGATTTAAAAATAAACAAATTGTAAAATCTATTACAACAATGTAGCAGTGCCAGATATAGGTCAACTTGGATCTTTTCTAGTCTGGTATTAGCTTGGAGATTTTTGCACTCATGAGATATTTTGAAGGCCCCATTTTTAGATCTTAATGTGTTCTTGGGTCTGCACACCTTTGGAATTGGTCCAGCACAGTATAGTTGTGAAGCCTTCCTTGCCACAGCTTCCACAGTCATTTTCTCCACTCCAATGGAGTACCACACCTGAGCACACCTATAGCATGCTTGCATTTGAAGAGATTTCTTCCTGTCCATTCTCTGTGTACCTTTGGCTCCAAATCCAATTTGGTAATCCTCTTTGCAGCCAATTCCATCATCTCAACAGCAAGTTATAGTGTTGAAATGTATTCAAAGCTGATTGCTCACCGAATTACTTCATTTTGAAGTCCACAAAACAATTCTGTTCCTCATAGATTTTCCATTAGGCTTCTCGGGATGGACAAGGCTCTATAGCAATGTAAAGCTTTTGCAGCTTACTACACTTATGAAAGTGGCCACTAAGTTCATCTACTATCTTGTTCACAGTCAAATAATATTGCAATCTCTCTTTATGAGCATTTCATGTTTCCACAAATTTGTTCGAACATCTGTCTGGTGCCGCCAGTTACTGGTTATGAAATCATAATACTTTCATTAACTTCTCCTCCCCTCTTCCTTATTAATTTGTACTATTTGTTTTGTTTTAGTCGGATCTGTAGTTTGAAAAATATATATATTTTTAAATTATGTCTTTGAGTACAATCACACTTCTATTCCATAAACACAAAAGGGGGGATTTTCCAGCTATACCTGCCCCCAAAACCGGAAACTCCTTCCAAGGTCAAAGAACCTTTATATGGCCTGCCCCTCATGCCATTCACTATGAATACCGTGTCAGGCAGAATGGGAAAATTCTCCTCCTCCTTGCTTAAAGATTTTACTTGTGACTCCTGTTTGTCCTTAGTGTTATAAGGCAGCAGTACTAATCACTGTGCCACCGTGCTATCCTGAATCCTCTCGTTCCTCCCCATCTCAGTTTTAAATCTACTGCCACTCAATCTAAACCTGTGACCTCATGTTTAAGATTGCCCCACAAGTGGAATTTGATCTACATTTACTTTATCAATCTCTTTTAAAATGTTATATACTTCAATCAGATTCCCTCTTTCTAAATTCTAGTGAATATAAGCCCAACATGATCCTTAAAGTCGAGCATTTCTTTAACATGGAATGAAGGATATTTGTGTTAGTGTTCCTCTCCTCAGTACCCATACAAACTAAAGCTATGAGGAAAGCATTGAGATTGATGCTTAGTATAAATGCCACTGATTATCCCTACAATCAATCAAATCCTGAGTTCTAGCAATTGCTACAAGAGGCCAGTGATCCATAGGAAAATAGCTTGTGGAGCTTCGCAGTTAATTCGATTGAAGTGAATGCCAAGTTAACCTTGCGCCATCAGTGTAGGTAGAAGATATTGTGGCTCACTCGACATTCTTAATGTTGTACACATTCTGAGGCTCTTTGCCTAGTCTGACAAAAAGAGTTGACGGCAGAAAATCAATTTCAATGTCAGTGAGAATGAAGAGATCTAGTTTGCACAAAAAGCTACAATCGTACTTTGGATTTGTTGGAACTTCTGAGTCCGGTTTATGAGGCATGTTTTGTATTACCAGAAATGAGTGAACGTTCACCAAGAAGAGTGTGGTAACATTTCCATCACAATTTTACACATAAACAAGCTTTACACAGCAGATAAATTTGTTCTAATTTGCCTCAAGCATCACTGACCTTTTCCCCTTGATGTTCAGTCGAAGAGTAAGAATTCCGTTGACTTTTTAACAAAATAATCTTGGAATTTTAATTTGCTTTCATTCCAAACTGAAATGGGCTCTCGGTATTGCTTCCTTTCATTGACATTTTCTTCATACAAAACATTAATCTCCACTGCAAGGAATGACAATTTGCTTTCATGTTGCTTTGTGAGGAAGTTGTTAAATTTCAGACTTGCAGCCTGAGGTGATTCACCACCACAACTTTCCTCCATCTTAGCATCACCGCCAAGTTTCTGCCTAACATCTCAGATACAGGTGTGAGCTCCTCATATTGGGAAATCACAAATAACTGAACAACTTCTTTGAAGCAGTAGTCATAATAAGCTTTTCATTCAGTACAGATCAACAAGGTCATAGAATCATAGAGATGTACAGGATGGAAACAAACCCTTCAGCCCAACTCATCCATCCCAACCAGGCTTCTTAAACTTAGCTAGTTCCATTTGCCTGCATTTGACCCATATCCCTCTAAAACTTTCCCATCCAGTACCCATCCAAATGTCTTTTAAATTTTTTTTAATTGTACCCATCTCTAATACCTCCTTTGTGAAAAACTTGCCCCGTTGGTCCCTGTTCAATCTTTACCCTCTCACCTTAAACCTATGCCCTTTAGTTTTAGACTCCCCTGCTCTGGGGAAAAGACCTTGGCTATTCACCTGATCCATTCCCCTCTTGACTTCTCAACCTCTATAACACTACCCTTCATCCTCTGACATTCTACGGGGAAAAGAAATTATCAAGGAATGAATCAGTGACAGGGATAAATGAAAGAAAGACTCAAAATGATGCAGAGCCTTTCCTGACTCACAAGATACCGAGCTCACTTTGAAATATATTCATGGCAAAACAGGCAAGTGAACAGTTCTTGCACACATCTGCTCAGTCTGCAAATGTGATCTTTGTTCTAGGGTGTTGGGTGTACACTGATTTGGTCTTAAGGTATTCATAGGCTTAGGTGATTCAACAGTAAATAGTTTTTAACCATTGGAAACTATATACATAGGTACCATGTATTGTAAAGGCCCAACCTAGGATCTGCCTCCATGCTTGCTTCAACACACAGCTCTGTCCAACACAACATTGACACCTACATGCAGGTTACATGTTCTCTTAGTTCACCATGCAAGTGGGTAGTGTATGGAGTTCCACGTTAACGCTTCATGTGCCAGACACTTGTACTGCAGCCTTGAGCTTCCAGTTGCTTCTCATCTTCATTTCCTGTCCATTCTCACTCTGATCCCACTGTCCTCAGCCCCCTATAATGTTCGAATGAAACTCAAAAAACTTTTGGATGAGGAATGAGAACCTTTGGGACTTAACACAGAATTCAGCAATTTCCAATCAGAACAACCACTCCCATTTTTTCAGGTAATAAATGATGTTCGTGGTTTTATCATCACCATTTAAACCTCATAGAATCATAAAAACCAATAGTGCAGGAGGAGACCATTTGGCCCACTGAGCCTGTACTGATTCTTTGGCAGAGTATCTTACTCGGGCTCTGCCCCTATAGTATCACATATTTAGTCTACTAATACCTTTAACCTACACATCTTGGGACACTAAAGGGTAATTTAGCACGGCCAGTCCACCCTAACCTAATCTTTGGAATGTGGGAGGAAACCACAGCACCTGGAGGAAACCCAGGGAGTTTCCCCAGCACAGGGAGAACATGCAAACTCGGCACAGACAGTCATCCAAGCCGGGAATCGAACAAGGGTCTCTGGCACTGAGGCAGCAGTGCTAACCACAATGCTACCATGTCGCCCTCCTATTGACACACATTCTTGTTCCGTTACCAATCACTTCTGCCATGAACCACCGTTTCATTCACCATGTCACACACCTTCCATTTTGTTCTTGATGGAGAAGTGTTAGATCTTGCTTCATAGGTAAAGGTGATCAACCTGAAAAACTTACTCTGCTTCTCTCTCCACCGATGCCAACTGATCTGCTGAAAATTTCCAGAATCTTCTGTCTAATTGAACAATTCTTGATCACTCATGACTTAAATTCAAACACTTGTTCATGGGTACACATCATTTGAGTCCCTGAATCAAAAAGAAAAATGAAATTGATTCAAAGTCTAGAGTAGCTTACAGACAATGGTGGCACACTTATTAGCACTGACTAGATGCATTGACCATGCTAAATTTCCCCTTATTGTCCGAGATGCACATGTTAGAGGGATTAACAGGGTAAATATGCGACGTTACGGGGATAGGGCCTGGGTGGGATTGTTGTCAGTGCAGGCTTGATGGGTCGACCGGCCTCCTTCTGCACTGTAGGGATTCTATGAATTTACGTGTGAAACAAAATACACTGAATGGTTTTCTAGACATCGTGGATCACTGTCGAACAGCTTCAGCATTACAGAATATTTTTGTGAATTTTCTTTCAAGATACAACTGTTTGATGCTTGCAGGCACCTGTTTATGATTTTAAAAAAGCTCTCATCAATATACATTACTGTAATAAATCGAGGGCAGCTTGCTGAGGCTTCAGAACGGAAAGGCTTTATTGATAAAGCAATGATTAACTATATAGGTACCATCAGGGTCCGGTCCATTACTCCTCCCTGACTCAAACTTCCGATTCTTCCCAACCCGGAATATCTGCCTTCATACCAGATTGGCACAACTTCCCGTCTCAATGCTCCATAGGATGACCTGACTACCTGACCTTCAGGGAAGCAATTAAAAGGGCCACACTACCACAATTACTCACCCATCTTTAGCTTTTGCGTAGTGTGCACTACAAATATCTATTCAATTCTTTCAACGATTCTGAACTTCGATTCAGTTAGGCCACTGCTGTCTAAAGTGAATGCAAACAAACAATCATCAGAAAAGAATTTGTCATCCATATACGTGTTAAATTATTATATTCGATGTTTCAGGGAGGCAGAGCAAAAATTATTTTGACATGGGTGGCACAATAATTAGCACTGCTGCCTCACAGCACCAGAGTTTAATACCCAGCTCGAGTCACTGTCAGTGTGGAGTTTGCACATTCTCCCTGTGTCTGTGTGGGTTTCCTCTTGGTGTTCCTCTAAGGCGTGCAGGTTAGGTGGACTGACCATGCTAAATTGCCCGTTGGTATCAGGGGATTAGCAGTGTAAATATGTAGGATAATGAGAATAGGGCCTGGGTGGGATTGTTGTCGGCACAGACTTGATGGGCCGAACGGCCTTCTTCTGCACTGTTCAGGATTCCACAATTCTATTCCAACATTCTGCATCTGCCAGTATTTAATATTTCAATACAGAAATGGTTGCTCTCCAAAATTGAGATGAAAGCAAGTTAAAACACAGGCCGTGACTGAGATGTGAATCGGGTACAAGTTCCAGTGACTGCACACGTACAGCTCAAAGTGGAAATCGAGCGCATCGTTGACCAACTTCTCTTCCTTCTCGAGATGCTTTGCTGGAATATCTCTGAGAAATTTCGTATTTACATCTATCGAGGTGTGAATGGAATTACCTCAGTGATACATACCTACTAAACCTATACAAAACATTGAACTGACAGGGGTAAGCCCCAAGCAAATGTAATAGTTCTGTAAGATTTAATTTACTGTCAATTAGCAACCTTTCTAACACTAACATGGAACTTCACTTCTGATCTGAGTTATTGTCGGAGGTTTTAAAAAATAACTAAGATTTGTTCTTGGGCTTTTATCTTTTTCTTTTCATTTAATCTTTCCTTCTCGCTCTTATTTTGCTTTCAGTATACTATTGAACATTAAATTAGCTATCCTAATTGACATTGTCTCATTCAGGCTGCACAAGATTTTTCTTAGGTGTCAGAGGTCCTATTATTGGGTTCAGAATGGTGGTTGATGGAACTAGCATGTTAAGCAATTGCAAGGAGGTTTGTTATCTGATTAAGCCTGGTGAGTGAGTCACCTGATGAAGGAACAGTTCTCTGAAAGCTCGTGCTGCCAATAAACCTGTTGGACTTTAACCTGGTGTTGAGAGAGATGGCTGGGCACACTCAAAAATGAGCAAGGTTGGAAGGCACCAGAGCCAGATCGGCAAGTCTTGGTGATCAGAATGCAAATGTAGCTGAAGGTGGACAATGCCACTCTTGCGAGGGTAACGGTGCTCCAGGAGAATCCTCACTATGTTATGAAGTGCCCCTCTTTCTGAGCCCACAGGAAAGGCTGCCAGGTTTCACTGGGCGTTCTCATGTGGCAGCGAGCCCCTGGCAAAGAGACATGGCAACAGGAAAATGTTGGCACACCGTACACCTCGCCCACACCCATACTTTCCTCTGTCATTTTGCCATCCTTCTTACCTCACAACTGAAAAGAATTCTTCAATCTGACTGATGATGGAGACAATTATTGTTCACACACGCCCTCAATTTCCTCCACAGAATGCTGTGACAAAATGGCTAATGATAACAGGACTCAGTATAAAAGCTGATAGAAAGTTTGTGCATAATTATTAAGTGTAATAAATAACTGACTTCATTAATTCGCTGCTGACTATTAAATTCAGCCTAAGGTACACAGTATTAATGTGTCTTCATATAAAATGTTGGTTGAACTCTTAAACAACAATAATTCATTATTTTACTTAAGCTTGGAATTAACCGGTTTTCACTGAATACACTATGATACGCAGCAAAAGAAAGCAACGTCTTTAAGCTGTAGTTTAATCATAGACAGTGCAGAAGGAGGCCATTCAGCCCATTGAGTCACCATCAGCCACAATCCCACCCAGCCTCTATTCCCACACCTTCACATATTTACTCTGCAAATTCCCCCGACACTAGGGTCAATTCAGCATGGCCAATCCACCTAATGTGCGCATTTTTGAACTGTGGGAGGAAACTGGAGCACCCGGAGGAAACGCACATAGACATGGGGAGAATGTGCAAACTCCACACAGACAATGACCCGAGGCAGGAATTGAACTCGGGCTCCTGGTGTTGCGAGGAAGCACTGCTAACCATTGTGCCATCCTGTACACAATATGTAGGTATGTAAATTTGATTTGCCTGAATTTATTGGATCATGATTAATATATTCTCGAATTTCAGTGATACATCAATCTCTTTATCCTTAACAAACATCTCACAAGGTTGAGCTTACTTACAGCTTGAGCATTTGATGTGAATAAGCAGGACTAATTTATTTCAATATTACTGTTGACAAGCTATCATCTACCCAGCATATACAAAACTAAGGCACAGCCATTCCCTATTAAGATTAAAGAACTGCAGAAGGTTGAAAACAACTTGCATCTAACACACAGCACACTGTTCTGATAACCCATTTCCTAACAGAAATCCAGTTAAGCGTCCAATTAAAACAACAGAACCGTCACATATTGACATTTCTACCTTCTTGCAAGAAGAGCATTCACCAGATTTGCATCATTAAATAAGACAGAATAATAAAGTTAGATGAGGCTGATGGACTTAATGGGTACACCAGAGTACTAAATTAAAGGTTAAATGTGATATATTACCAATTGACAGGTATGGTGGCACAGTGGTTAACACTACTGCCTCATAGTGCAAGGAACCCAGGTTGAATTCTGGCCTTAGGTCACTGTGTGGAGTGTGTACATTCTCCACGTGTCTGTGTGGGTTTCTTTCAGGTCTTCTGGTTTCCTCTCATAATCCAAACATGTGCAGGTTAGATGGATTGGCTGTGCTGAATTGATTCTGGTGTCAGGGGGATTAGCAGAGTAAATATGTGGGGTTGCTGGAATAGGGCCTGGGTGGGATTGTGGTCAATGCAGATTGATGGGCTGAATGGCCTCCTGCTGCAATGTCTATGACTAAACTGCAGCTCGAAGATGTTGTTTTCTTTTGTTGCATTTCATAGTGCGTTCAGTGAAAACCGGTTAATTCCAAGCTTAAGTAAAATAATGAATTATTGTTTTGTTGTTGATTAAGAGTTCAACCAGCATTTTATATAAAGTCCAAAGATGTGAAGGTTAGGTTGATTGACCATGCTAAATTGATCCTAACAATCAGGGGGATTAACAGGGTAAATATGTGGGTTACAGGGACAGGGATGGAATTATTGTTGTCACAGACTCGATGAGCCAAGAGGCTTCCGTCTGCACTGTAGGGATTCTATGATTCTACAAACAAAGCCTTGACAGAAATGAGAAGCCAACTAGTGCAGATGGGCCAAATAAATAAAGTTTGAAAATCAAACAATGACCGAAGGCATCTACTCTCTAATTGTTACCATTGTTACCAGTAACACCCACCACCAGTTTCTTGTAAACTTCCTGGTGCTCGCTTGTCCCTTATTCCATGATATCGGAGATGTCTTATACTCTTCTCTCACTCGAACACAAGTCCCATAAATACTGAACTAATGTTTTTGCAGCGATGGCATTGCGATTTGTCTGTGCAACGTGGTCCAAAATCCATGTCAACAGCTCTTGCATCATGATATTCATCACAGATTATATCTATATATAAAATATACAGATCATATTCCCATTAAATTATAAAATCACCCATTGTGTGTCTATCTGGGGTCATTAACAGCTCAACTGTCCTATCTGTCCTTCCTATTCCAGTAAGTTTTGTCTCATACACCATATTATTGCTCCACCTGCAGTGGCAAATGGAAGCCATTTCTCGGGTAAATGAGAATACAAATATGACTTCTATCTCCTTAAAAAAGATGAGAGAAAACTTTGCTGACAATCAAGCACACAAAATGTCCATTTTTGAATCTACTGTTATTGGAGGAGAGCCACCATATTTCAGTTCTTTAGGAATTTGTCTATATTGGATTGACACTGTTTACAGTAAGAAGTCTGACAACACCAGGTTTAAGTCCAACCGATTTATTTGATGATAAACTCACACAAGCTTTCGAGGCTGTCCTCTTGATATTGTTTAGACAGGGTATTGTTGACTCAATCTCGAACTCATCAAGAAAGAAAGCAATTGCAATCTTCTTGAACAATAAGTTAAACGTAGCTGGTGGTAGAATTATTTTGTGACATTTCGTTCAGACACTCACCTATCAGCTCCAACAAACAGCAATTTTAATAACCGGTGTGAACATGAAATATTGGAAAAACATTAATAATAAAAGAGATGGTGTTAATTTACCTAGCCATGTGGGAAAAGCAGTAGGTCTTTTAGTCCTCGTCATCCAACATTCAATCAGATCATGGCTGATCCATAGTTCAATTCTATTTTACCCCAATACCTTCACATAAGAAAAATGTTCATCACAATCTTGAAAACATAAAGAATAAAAGTAATTCCTTGATTCAAAATGGAAGACAGAAAGCCAAAAACTACAGACTACTGAGCTTAACATCTATCATAGGGAAAATGCTAGTGACTATTTTTAAATACATTATAGCAGGGCCTTGGATAAATTCCACGTAAAATAGCAGATTCAACGCAGTTTTGTGAGAGGAAAATAATGTTTAACCAATTTTTTGGAGCTCTTTGAAGGTGTAGCATGGATTGTGGTTAAAGGGAATCCAATGGATATACAGTATTTAGATTTACAGAAGGCATTTGATCAGGTGCCATATTAAAAGTTATTGTAGAAAATAAAAACTCAGTTTAGGAGCTAACATATTGGCATTGACAGACAATTGGCTAGCTAACAAAAAACAGAGCTGGCACAGATTAGTCATTTTCTGGTCAAAAAGATGTAACAAGTGCTGTGCTATAGGGCTGATACCATTTATATAACTGACTTTGATGAAGGGACTAAAGATACGGTTGCAAAATTTGCTAATGATGCAAAGATAAGTCGAAAAGTAAATTGTGAACAGGACTCAAGGAGACTACAGATAGGTTAAGTGAACAGGCAAAAATCTGCCAAATGAAGTGTAATGTGTAATTAAGTGTGAAATTTTCCATTTTGGCAGGAAAAATTGAAAAGATACATAGTACCTAAATGGTGAGAAATTGCACAGCTCTAAGGGTTAAAGGGATCTGAGTGTCCCAATGCATGAGCTAGGAAAGCTAATAGAATATCATTTATTGCAAGAGAAATTGAATGCAAAGGTGGAGAGGTTATGCTTCAGTTGTATAAGATATTGGAGTACTGGGTAGAGCATTGGTCTCCTTATTTAAGGAAGAGTATAAATGCATTGGAAGCCATTCAGAGAAGTTTTACTAGACATTTGTCTAGAATGTAAGGGTTGCTTATGAGGAAAGGTTGGGCAGGATAGGCTTGTACCTGCTGGAGTTTAGAAGGGTAAGCAGTAATTCGATTGAAAAATCCTCTGAAGTCTTGATAACAAACATAGAAACATAGAAAATAGGAGTAGGAGGAAGCCATTTGGCCCCTCAAGCCTGCTCCACCATTCATCACAATCATGGCTGATCGTCCAAGGTGGAGGTGGATTCCTCTTGTGGGAATATCTAGAACTGGGGTGGGGTCTGACCCCTCAAAAATAAGGAGTCAGAATTGAGGAGATTACTTTCTCTTGGAGGATTCCATGTCTTTGTAACTGTCTTCCTCAAAAGGCAGTGGAAGCAGAACCTCAGAAGATTTTTAAGGCTGAGCTAAATAGATTCTTGGTCAACAAGGAAGTGAACGGTTACTGGCAGTAGGTGGGGATGTGAAGTCGGTTTTACAATCAGATCAGCCATGATTTTATTGAATGACTGGGCATGCTCGAGGGGTCTACTCCTGCTCCCTACTTTACATGATTGTATGACCCAGCACCCAAGGAGATAATTCCACAGGGTTTGCAAACAATTGCTTCCTGGTTTCACTTCGGAGTGGACTAGCCCTAATTCGAAAATTGTGTATCCTTTTTATGAAATATTTTACCTTTATCTTCTCCATCACATTTTTTCATTAATTTCTAAAGCACCACAACAAGATTATGACTTTTTCAAAATCAAAATAATATCTAAAATTAATGCATTCTGTCCTCATAATTTAACACTTTTAAGACCTCACTAATTGATGTCGCTCTGCACTATGCTCATCCAAGGTCAATATGTTTTTCCCAAGAAGCAGTGTCTAGAGACAGTATTTCAGACAGTCTGGCCAAGGTCCTGTATTAGTGAATCACAACTTCCTGCCTTTTGTATTTGAACCAATTTGAGATGAAAGCCAACCTTCCATTAGCTATTTTGATTACTTTTTGTACCTACCTTTAGTGCTTTGGTCACCTGAACAGCAGCAACTTAAAGCTATATGTATTTATATAGTGACATTAATGCAGTAAAATATGCCAAGACATTTCACAGGAGCATTATAAAACAAAAGGTGACACTGAGCCATGTAGGAAATATTATAGCCAAAACCTTGAGCAAAGAGATAGGTTTTAATCAGTGTCTTACAGCTAAGTCCACTTGTTCAGTACTCTCCCATTAGTGAAAACATCTCACACCTACCCTGTCAAGCCCCCTCAGGATCTTATATGTTTCAATAAGATCACCCCTCACTTTTCAAAACTTCAAGGGATACAAACTCAAACAATTTAAGACTGTTTTGAAAGGAAACCCTCTCATCTCAGGAATTAACCTGGTGAATCTCCTTTGGACTAGCTCCCATTACTATCAGTGAACTCCCACCATCAGCATCCTGGGGGTTACCATTGACCAAATATTTAATTGGGCCAGCGAGACAAATGGTCCAAGACATTTCAGAGGCTGGATATTCTGCGAAGAATGATTCACCTCCTATCTCACCAAAGCATTTCCACCATTTGTTAAGTCCCTCTTAAATCCACTTAATTTCCACTCATAGGAAGCCAGTAGCACAGTGGTTAGCATTGCTGCCTCACAGCACCAGGGACCTGGGTTCATAGCCTAGTTTAGCTGACTGTCTGTGTGGAATTTTGTACATCCTCCCCATGTTAATATGGGTTTTTTTCCAGCTCTAGTTTCCTCCCACAATCCAAAAATGTGTAGGTCAGGTGGATTGGCCATGGTAAATTGTCCCTTAGTGTTAGGGGTGCTAGTTAGACTAAATGCATGGATTATGAGGATAGGGTCTGGTTGAGATTGTGGTTGGCGCAGACTCGATGGGCCAAATGGCCTTCTTCTGCAGTAGGATTCAATGATTCTATGAATCTTTTCCACCTAGCAAGACAAAGACAACAGGCAAATAGGAAAACTTCACCATCTGAAAGTCACACACCATCCTTACATGAAAAGAGAATGACATTCCTTTGACAATTCTGGTTCAAAACAGTGTAACTCCCTATTTAGGAGCCTCCACCATGCAGAGTGAAGCAGTTCAAGGGATAGCTCCGCAGCAGCTTCTCAAGGGCAATTAACACTGTATAAGAAACACTGACCCCATCTGTAACCAAATTTAAAAGAGATAAGGGAAGTTGTGGATTTTGTCTTTAGTGTGGGGATGCCGGCGTTGGACTGGGATAAACACAGTAAGAAGGCTCACGACACCACTAGCTTTTGGAGCGCTGCTCCTTCGTCAGGTAAATGGGATAAGTACATCACCAGATGAAGGAGCAGCACTTTTGCTACCAAATAAACCTGTTGGACTTTAACCTGGTGTTGTGAGACTTCTTACTGTCTTTTCTGTTTACACCAAAGACAATTAAAGGGATATGACAAGCGATTTTCAAAATCATGGGAGATTTTGATAAAGTAGTTAAGAAATTGCTTCCAGTGTCAGGAAGGTCAGCAATCAGAAGGCACAATTTTAAAGTAGTTTGAGAATGAACCAGCGGGGGTGGGAGCAGAGAGAAAAAGTACTCAGCGAGTTGTGATGTGGAATTCACTGTCTGAAAGAGTGGCAAAACCAAATTAATTACACTTTTGATAGGGGAGTGAGACCAATATTTGAAGAGAAAACATTTGCAGGGTTAAAGAGAAGGAGCGGAGGATTGGGACTAATTGGATAGCGCTTTCAAAAAGTTTGAATAAGTTCAATGGGCTGAAAGGCCTCCTGTGCGGTATCATTTTATCATGTCAGATTTGAAAAGAAATTAAATTCTTCACAAGTGTATAATAAATATCACAGACTTTGACGAATAACTCAGCTCAAAAAGTCCCTCTATAAAAATAAGGGTTGTCTTATACATTGAACATAAAACTGAAACACTGCAGGCGGTCACCATTTTGAAATGCCATCAACATCTGATGCAAAGAGTATGTGCATCTTAAAATGCCACATAAGCTCAACCTGTATCGCTGACTTTCTTTCTTTTGCCCAATTATAAGGTAGTGGGCAATAAAATGTGCACCTATGGAGATAAAAACCTGAGGCTGTTTATGAATGTGAGTACAACATGTGGTGGTTGAAAACCTGTAAGTATGGACCAAAACTTTTGGGGTCTTCTTACACGCCAGGTTGACTGATACTCAGCAATTTACTACGTTTTTCTTTGTAACCTCATTTTCATTTGGCACATCTTACTTGACTATAGAATCACTACAGCCCAAGAAAGAGGCCATTCAGCCCATCAAGCCTGCACCAACAACAATCCCATCCAGGCTCTATTCCTGTAACCCCACTTATTTACCCTGCTAATCTCTCTGACATGAAGTGGTAATTTAACATGACCAACCAATTTAATCCGCACATTTTTGAAGTGTGGCAGGAAACTGGAGCACCTGGAGGAAACTACACAGACACTGGCAGAAGATGCAAACTCTATGTCTGAGTTATGAGGAGAGATTAGACAAATTGGGACTGTTTTCCTTAGAAAGACATAGACTTAGAGGAGATCTGATAGAGGTGTACAAGATTTTGAAGAGGATTGATAGAGTAAACAGGGTTAAGCTTTTTCCTAGGATGGACTCAAATAGCACGAGGGGTCATGGGCTTAGGGTGAGGGGGGTAAGGTATAATTTGGATGCTAGAGGGAGTTTTTTCACACAGAGGGTGGTGGGGGTATGGAATGCGCTGCCAAGTAAAGTGGTGGAGGCAGGTGCTCTGGAGTTATTTAAGAAATACTTAGATGGGCACATGAACAGAATGGGAATGGAGGGGTATAGAAAACTGATTTAAAATAGGGATCATGAGCCTTGGGAGTCCCTGGAAAGTGAGTAAATAGATGATATTGATGTATTTGTTTTTATCCTACAGGTGCTTTGGTCCATCTTGTTGTCTAACGAGGGGCATACACGCGATGGGTCGTGAGAGGGCTGCTCTTGGATCTTTTTCGAGAGTATCCTACTGCTTCACATTGTTCGTGTATGCTTGACCTGGACCTTCTGATGGGCAACACGACAGCTCAGTGACTATCGCTGTGCTGTGCAGATACATGGATTTGGGCCTGTGTCTGTGGGAGTTTGCGCATTCTCCCCGTGCTTGCGTGGGTTTTCTCCGGGTGCTCCGGTTTCCTCCCACATCCCAAAGGTGTGCTCTTAGGCTAATTGGCAAAACAAATTCTCCCTAAATTGTCTCAAATTTGGTTTTAAATCCACTGATCTATAAACATGGACAGGGATCACGGGTAGAGATGGGAACATCGGGGTGACGGCATGGGCTCGTTGGGCCGAAGGGCCTGTTTCCCATGCTGTTTTGTTCTTTGTTCTTGTTCTTTGTTCCACACAGAGAGTCACCCGAAGCCGGAATTGAACCTGGGCCCCTGGAACGGAGAGGCAGCAGTGCTAACCATCAAAGAAAAGGAATTTTTAAAATTTAACAACAAATATTAAAACCGCCTTCAACTGCACATAGATTACAACAAATATCATTCTGGACACAAAATACATCTATAAAGCATCTAATACTGCTGCGCTTTCGTATCATATTATATTACTGCAGAATGTCTCTGGGATAATGTGATGGGAAAAATAGTGACAAAGCTGAGGAGAGAATTGCAGAATCCCTATGTCATTCCACAGGATGGAGCTGTAGCACTGCTATCCAATCCAAAGTCCGAAGAAGATCACAAATGAAATAAAAATAGTTATGTTTGTGTTTCTTTTAAAAAAAGGCCAAGATCAAAAAATCGCAAGTGACAAATCAAAGACGAATCCCTGATCCACCACAGATTGACAGGACAACACATTGACTTATTGGCATATCTATGCCACTAACATTCCAAAATGGGCAGAAGTTTTCAATCTATATTGTTGTATTAACTGCAAGGATTGACGACCAGTAGTTGATATATAAGAAATGGAATGGTTTATTGACAAGCAGATACTGTATTTTCACAATGTTAATGCTTCCAGCTCAAGGAATCATCTCTGGTTGCAAAAGCCCAAGCTCTCTGCACCAAGATCCTCACCCTATGTAAGTACTAATGAAACTTCCTAATGCCACAGATGACAGCAAACCTTCCTTTTCTATCTGGGAATAGCCACTTTCCATATCTGATAGGATTCTTAATATGTACTCTATGGCTGCCTCAGACCCATAATCCATTGTGTGGAATAACACAGCCCCAATTCCATTGGGTGATACACAGACCTTAGTAGTAGCCCTCACAATGCCAGGGACCCAGGTTTGATTCCCAACTTGGATGATTGTGCAGACTCCACACAAGCATTCTCCCAGAATCTGTGTGGATTTCCTCTGCGTGCTCTGGTTTCCTCCCACAGTCTGAGAGGCATGCTGGTTAAATGCATTGGCTGTGCTAAATTCTCCATCAGTGTGACCGAACAGGCGCCGGGAGAGTGGTGACTAAGGGATTTTCACAGCAACTTCATTGCATGTTAATGTAAACTTACCTGTGACACTAATAAATAAATAATAAATTTCCAGGGAATAAAATGCATTAATATACTTTAAGATTGAAATGCCTACTTAAGCTGGTTCAAAGTCTCTTTTTGTGGTGTTATCCAACACCATCTCTGGTGCTTCTATGTAACGATAGCAAAATGTTTCTGATGTATGTCCTCATGAAATTCTTGGTGCTATAGATAACAGCAAATCTTCTTTTTCTAAGTGGGAATATCGTTGTTCCGCATCTGATAGTGCGTATGATGGTGCTAGTAATATTGATAGATTTGGAAAGGGTTGCTGGCAATATCTGACCATCTCAAAAAAGGGTCTGAGTTTTGAGGTGTTCCTAGGGTCCAATGCCTCCTTAATTACTCTCAACTTATTCTCCATAGGATGTAACCACCTGATATTCAAGATATTCCATCTCATCTGCTTGGAAGGTGCACTTTTTCCTTTCAGGCACACACCAACCTCTTGAAATTACCTCAAAACTTTGTCCACATTTGTTAAACATTGCTCTGCAATGTTATTAACTGTTATTAAGACCTCATCCAAATAATTGACAATTCTCCATAGTTAGTTGAAAGATGGCACAAGCCAACAAAACTCCAAGCAGTGGGCGTGTATATTGGTAAGAATTTAGCAACACCAATTTTAAATCCAACCGATTTATTTGATAGTAAATTTGCGAGCTTTCAACACTCTTGTGTCTTTGTCAGGCAAATGCAGTGTTCTGGTCTGCAATAGCACACATATCAACACAGACAGTCACAGATTGCTGATTAGAATGCGAATCCTTACATCTAATCTGCTATTCAAGTGTTAAAGTGGCTAACAATGTGTGTGAAGGGAATCCTGAGCATTGGTTAGAGAATTGGCCAGATGTCTGTTGCTGATGTTGACAAAGTTGAGGATCGGTTGAGGGAAATAAAGATTACGAGGAAAGAGGTGTTGGGGCTGTTAGGCAGCTTAAAGACATATAAAGCTCCGGGGCCTGATGGCATTTACCCCAGCCTGCTAAGGGAGTTGAGGGAAGACCTAGCTGGGCCTCTGACGCAAATCTTTGTCTCTTCCTTGGACACAGGTGAGGTCCCAGAGGACTGGAGGATAGCCAACGTAGTACCGTTGTTTAAAAAAGGTCAGAGGGATTACCCAGGGAACTATAGGCCGGTGAGCTTGACTTCAGTTATAGGTAAGCTAATGGAGAGGATCCTCAGGGACAGGATGTATGAGCATCTGGAGCGCTGCGATCTGATCAGGGATACGCAACATGGCTTCGTCAAGGGGAAGTCTTGTCTGACAAATCTAGTGGAATTTTTTGAAGAAGTGACAAAAACAGTTGATGAAGGACATGCTGTTGATGTCGTCTACATGGATTTCAGTAAGGCGTTTGACAAGGTTCCTCACGGTAGACTGATAGAGAAGGTGAAGGCGCATGGGATACAGGGTCGGGTATGTAGATGGGTCGAGAACTGGCTCAGGAGGAGGAGACAGAGGGTAGTAGTGGAAGGCTCTTTTTCCAACTGGAAGCCTGTCACTAGTGAGTGCCACAAGGCTCAGTACTAGGTCCTCTTCTATTTGTGGTCTACATAAACGACTTGGAAGTTGGGGTAGGTGGTGAGATCAGCAAATTTGCTGATGACACTAAGATGCTTGATTGGCAGGTACAGAGGAGCAGTGCCAAGCAATACAACAGGACATAGATAGGTTGGTAGACTGGGCAGATAGATGGCAAATGGAATTTAATCCGGATAAATGCGAGGTGATGCATTTTGGCCAGAAAAACGTAGAAGAGAGTTATAGGATAAAAGGTAAAACTATTCGGAGTATAGAGACGCAGAGAGACTTGGGGGTGCAGGTTCACAAGTCTCTGAAGGTGTCTTCACAGGTTGAGAAGGTGATAAAGAAAGCGTATAGTATGTTAGCTTTCATAGAAAAGGGTATAGAATACAAGAGTAGGAGTTTGATGTTGCAGTTGTATAGAACGTTGGTTAGTCCTCACTTGGAATACTGCGTCCAGTTCTGGTCGCCGTACTATCGGAAGGATGTGGAGTCCTTGGAGAGAGTGCAGAGGAGGTTTACCAGGATGCTGCCTGGGATGGAAGGACTGTCTTATGAGGAACGATTAGATAGACTGGGGTTGTTTTCCCTTGAAAGACGTCGGCTTAGAGGGGATCTCATAGAGGTGTATAAGATTATAAAGGGTATAGATAGAGTAAATGGAGGTAAACTTTTTCCACCTTTAGAAATGGATAGGACGAGAGGTCATGGCCATAGGGGGAGGGGGGCTATGTATAGGACGAATATTAGAGGGCAGTTTTTCACACAAAGGGTAGTGGGGGTGTGGAATGCACTGCCGAGTAAGGTGGTGGGAGCAGGCACGCTAGGGCTGTTTAAGGGTCTCTGGGACAGCCACATGAGCGGTATGCAGATAGAGGGATATAGTAGGACTGTTTAACTATGGCTTTTTTTTCCACAGGTAATTCGGTCCATACTTGACCATCAAGGAGCATGCATTCAGCAGGTGGTGCGAGGACAGCTCTTGGATGTTGATTCATGGGTTGCCTGGTGCTTCATGTCGTAAATGAGTGCTTTATCTGGACCATCTGAAGGGCACCATTACAGCTCAGTGACTATCGCTGTAGCTGTGCAGACACTTGGAATTGGGCCGGTGTCTGCGGAAGTTTGCGCGTTCTCCCCGTGGTTGCGTGGGTTTTCTCCAGGCGCTCCGGTTTCCTCCCACATCCCAAAAATTCGCTCTTAGGCTGATTGGGAAACAAATTGTCCCTACATTGAGATTCTTCCATAGTAGGAATAACCTAAAATTAGAATAGGATAATGGAATTGGTACTATATATTTATGACGGCGGCGCGGGCTCGTTGGGCCGAAGGGCCTGTTTCCCGTGCTGTGTTGCTCTAAAAAAAAATTGTGTATTTTCTCCAGACAGCACAATAAGTGAGGTTTTTTGCTAACCCAGGCAAGTTACGGGGGTTACAGATAGTGTGCTTAATTCAACTTACAAAGCAACAGTTACTGTGTATTTGTTTGACATGGTAACTTAAAATAGATGAATTATTGGACAATATGATAATAAAATGCTTATTTTGGAAATGCAATTGAAGTGAGATTTATTTGAATAGGGGGCTTAAAAATGGCTGTTGCAGAAGAAAGGAAAAGATACAAGTTAATTAAAGAGGTGAAGTAAAAAGGATGTGTTGTCTGCTGAAATAATAATACTATATAACTGTATAAACAACTCCCAGCAAATTACTATGCAGCATTAACAGCCTAAATACTCTCACTCCAAGGATAAGTGTTCGTTTAGCTTCTTGTTGATCTGTAGTGTTGCATATTAGCAGCTGAACAAAGATCTTATGATGCAAGGCTTAATGAAAAGCCGTCTGAATTCCCCAAACAAACAAAGCACATTACAACGATTGTCTGAGACTCTCGGAGAAGAAAAACACTAAACTTATGAAGAGATGAACAGTCAGGGCAGTGTATTCATCCTCTGCTCTTCGTGAAGACTGTTAGAAAACAGGAGATTTTTTGAGAAAGTACAATTTGTAACTGTGTTTGTGACTTTCCAGTTGGCAAGCGGATGGGGCAGGTCTTATTTAGTTATTTAGTTAATCATCCTTTTAGTGATGATTAACAGAAATGAAAATGTTTCAATCTCAACATTAATCTCAGTGTCAAATCCAGTTCTTAATTTAACTACACACAAGTGAACGTTCACTTTTATAAATTAGTAAAAAGCATAATGTCAGCTCTAACCACCAGTGAAGAAAATAACCAGTTCAAGTTGTAATCTTATTGAAAAATAATGATTCAGAATCCAAAGAAAGAGAATTAGGAGACCTCAAACGATATCGTCGTTAACCAGTGACTCTGCCTGTAGCCCAGGAGAATTATACAATTGGTCGTTCAGTTACAGAAACCAGGGCAGCCTCAAATTCAACCACTCATCTAAGCTGATAATGTTATTCAGGAAAGCAATAGCAATACTATAATTAGCAAGTGATGCTCTGAATTAGAGAATGGGATCACAATGCCAGCTAGAGCTCCCATTTCTGATGCACTAATTGTGAATGTATAAATATCGGCTGAGGACAGAATAGATATATAACGATACCTCCCAAGAGTTAAACACTTGGATGACACATTGGTCAAGCCTGATATCTGAATGCAGATGAGGTACCAGACAGAAAACAATTCCGGCAAAAACTGAGTTATGACAATGCAAGACAAATCCCAATCTAAGCAAGTCAGGAATATGACTAATTTAACTGTTGGACACACCATTACCAGGTATTTTATAAAGTATTACACTAAACCTCAGGAAAACAATTAGCCAAGATCACTGTAATCCTTAGCATTCTGGGTGAATTATTTAAAAGGCAAGTTAAAAACAAAAGTAATAGATGCTGAAGCATAATAAATGCATAAAAGCAGCTCAGGGGAGGCAATGATTTATGTAAGATAAAGCACTTCCATGCCACATATGTAAGTTTGACGTTGCAAATAACATGAAAGATTTACTATTTGATGGTGCCTTAATGACCTAAGTTTGGCGCAACCCACATAAGGGCTAAAGTGGAGATGAGAAAAAGTGCTGAGCTTGCAACAGCAGCAATCAGCGAACTATGAAGAGTCTCATCTGAGACAATCCATTCAGTGAGTAACTGAGCCTCATTGGCCTGGGTTTCAGATCTGCTGTCCAGTCTGTGTTGAATTAGCTACTTGTTAGCAAGAATATCATCAAATGAATGGGCATCACAGTGCTCAGCACTGCTGCTTCACAGCGCCAGGGACCCAAGTTCAATTCTTGGCATTTGGATAACTGTCTGTGTGGAGTTTGCACATTTTCCCAGTGTCTGCATGGGTTTCCTTCAGGTGTTCCAATTTCCTCCCACAGTCCAAAGATGTGGCCATGCTGAATTGCTCCTCAGTATCAGGGAGACTAACTAAAGTAAATACATGGGTTTATGGGGATGGGGCCTGGGTGGGATTGTGGTCGGTGCAGACCCGAAGGGCCAAATGGCCTCCTTCTGCACTATAGGATTCTATTCTATATTGATCATTCTGAATTTTTGTGAGATGAACTGTCAATGCTATTTATAAACACATATATTTCAGATATAAATACATATAAATAGATTTTAGTGTTTTACTTGTGGCAAATGCATTGAAAAATATATAAGTGCAACATAACTGGGGATGTAGAAGGCCTACTGGTATTAACACTAGACTACTAATCCAGAAACTCAGCTAATGTTCTGGAAATCCAGGTTCGAATCCCACCGTGGCAGGTGGCAGAACTTGAATTCAAGAGAGAATATCTGGAATTAGGAACCTCCTGATGACCATGAAACTACTGTTGATTGTTGGAAAAACCCATCTGGTTCACTAATGTTCTTTAGGGAAGGAAATCTGCCGTTCTTACCCAGTCTGGCCTATATGTGACTTCAGAGCTACAGCAATGTGATTGGCTCTCAGCTGCTCTCAGGCAACTAAGGATGGGCAAGCTGGCCAGCTAGCGATGCCCCTGTCCCATGAATGAATAAAAAAAAAGTGCAATAAATATGACAGAATGCATTCAGAATAATAGAAGACTTTTGAAAATTCTTCACAGCATTAAATTATTCTGAGCAGCTGATAAATGTAGATATCAGAGATGTAAGCTCAGCAATACTGCTCTTGGCTCAGTTGGATTTTACAACTTCAGACAAGGCTTGTAAAATCCTGCCTGAGGCCATCGGAGAATTCCGTTCTGCAAGGTAGTAAAATCCTGGCCTTTGACTCTGATTTTAAGCCCCTCTCCAATTATCTGCATTGAAATTCAGTGCAGCACAGAGGGTGTGCAACACTGCTGGAGGTGCTGTTTTTCAGATAAGACATTAAACCAAAGACCAACTGCCTTCTTCGAAGACTATAAGATAGGAGCAGAAGTGGGCCATTCAGTTTACTGGGTTTGCTCTGCAATTCAATGAAATCATCACTGATGTAACATGATAACCTTGAACTCCACTTTCCCACCTTATCAACTTGATTCCCTTACTGATTAAAAATCTGAATATCTCAGCCTTGAATATACTTAAGGATCCAGTCTCGACGACTCTCCACGGTAAAGAATTTCACAGATTAACACCCAATAGAGAAAAAGTTCCCTTTTATCTTTGTCTTAAATGGGTGATCCTTTAATATGAGACCATACCCTCTGGTCCTAGGCTCTCCCACAGGGGGAAAACAACCTCTCAGCATCTAACCAGTCAAGCCCCTGAGAGTCCTATGTGACTCAACATTGTTGCATTTCATTGTTCTAAATCCCAATGAACAAAACCTACTCAACCTTTTCTCCTTAGAAAATTCCTCCACACCCAGCATTGACTGAGTGAACCTCCTCTGGATTGCCTCCAATGCCAACATATCTTTCCTTACATGAGCAGGTCATTATATTCCAGGTGTGGTATAACTAGTGCCTTGTGTATTTTTAGCAAGACTTCTCTATTTTTATACTCCATTCCCTTTGAAATAAAGGCCAAAATTCCATTTACCTGCGGAACGTGGATGCTAAAGATACCTATTAATTCTCTTGGTGTTCCAAATAGTACTTATCTCTCAGCCATCATCACAAGAATAGATTATCTGGTCTGTCATCTCATTGCACTTTGCGGAACTTGATTGTTAAGCATTACAAGAGTGTCTCTACATTTAAATTATTTAACTGGCTGAAAATTTGTCCAGAATATGCTAAAGTCATGAAAGGTGCAAGATAAATGCAAGTTTTTATTTCTAGAATAAACAATATTCTCATATAGAGTGGCACAGTGGTCAGCACTCTGCCTCATAGCTTCAAGGACCAGGATTCGATTTCTGGCTATGGTCAGTGTCTGTGCGGAGGCTGCATGTTCTCCCCGTGATTGCACAGATTTCCTCCAGTTTCCCTCCACAGTCCAAAAGATGTACTGGTTAGTGCATTGACTGTGCTAAATTCTCCCTCAGTGTACCCAAACATGTGTCGAGCTGTGGCGACTAGGGGATTTTCACCGTAACTTTATTGCAGTGTTACTGTAAGCCTACTTGTAACACTAATAAATAAACTTTGAAACAACTGTAGAATTATACTCCACTCTAAGGAGGCTCTCAGACGACACAAACTCAGAGGGAGATTAAAGCTAAGGTTTTCTCAAATTTATAATATCGTGCCAAAATATCTTGAAAAATATGTTAACATTTTTAGATTAGAGTAGCACAATTTTGGCTTTGCCTTTGGCCTGTACGACAGCTGGGAGTACATAATGCCAACAATGGAAAATACATTCTACTTCCAAATTTGGACATCAATCATTTTTCAGTAACAATTAATGCCTTTACCCCACACAACCCCACCACCACCACTGTATTACAAGACTATATTACTGGCATTATTATTATTTATGGCTTCAGAATTTTTGACACTACAGTTGAACAGTTTCAGGAAATTGCTACTTTGTGCTCACTTTTAGGCGTCCATTATTTTCGACGTCTCTCATTTTGTCCCCTCCATTTTGAGGTAATGTTGAAGTCCACTGTGCACTCTGAGATGTTTGAATGAACATTCGAACTGGAAGCCAAGTGGTAAAAGATTTAAGATCCCAACACATAATAGGATCAGAACAGAGGGCAAGTTGTGGCTGATTGACGCTTTGGCGTTGCTACAGCAACAGCGAGTCTCAGTATCACCAAGTGACACAGAACAAAAATAAGTTAAATTATGACAGAAAGATTGAAGCCTTTACAGTCACTGATATTTCATTACATTGCTTTGTGATCCAAACATTCATCTAGAAAATCAGTGAGTTTCTCAACAGAAAATTAGAATAAAGAGCACAAAAGAAAAATAGTCTCTCAAGATAGGAGAGTACAGGTGCACAGGAATTGGACTAGAAACCTTTCTAAAACATTAAAGGGCATTCCTGGGGCACTAAAATATGGGTTGGTGAAATTAAAGGAAGTACCTTTTTGGAATATGGATTCAAAAAACAATGGTACAAGTCAAGTAATCTTTTATAATCAACAATCTGATAATGTAGCTAGCATTGTCCCTCCTGTTCTGATTTATGCACCCACCTCCCAAGTCCACCACTGGACGACACCCTTCCACCCCCCCCACCCCACCCCGTCACAAACATCAGTTGTGGCTCATTTGATAGATGTCTGACAGCTGAGTCAGAAGGCTATTGGTTCGAGTGCCGCTCAAGAAACTTCAGCACAAAAACCTTATCTCAGACTCCCGTGCGATACCGAGAAGTGCTGCCCTGGCAGAGGTGCCATCTTTTGTTTGAGATGTTAAATCAAGGCCACATCTGCCTTCTCAAACTGGTGTAAAAGATGCCACAGTGTTATTTCAAAAAAGAGTTGGGGATGTATCTCCACCATCCTGGCAAATATGAATCAATATCAGAGAAGCTCATTATGTGGTCATTATTGCACTGTTGGCTCTGGGAGTTTACTGTGCCACATTTCCTACAGTTTGAACAGTGATTATATTTCAGGGATGTTTAACTGGCTGCTAAGCACTTTGAGACATCCTGAAGCTGTTAAAAGTAAGATGTTTTCTTTTTGAAAGATGACAAATTTGAAAGTCTAAGATATAGACTTCTCCACAATCATCATTACTGACAGGAGGAAGCTCTTTATCCTCTTTTAATACTGGGCACACTGCCACAATAATTGAAGAATAAAGGTCTCCCTTTATTGCACAGTGAACAAATATTGCAAGCTCAATACTCAACACTCTGACTTAAACACAGCCATATAGTGAGCATTTATTCACTAAATCATCTCAACCTGAATTTTTAATTCCCAAATCAGAAATCCAGCATTTCTTTGTAATATTACTAAAGTTAGTGCTGAACTTTGACCTGCCACATAGTATTGTTTAGCAAATAATACACTGCAAAAAAATTCATGGGCAGGACACAATAATCTCATAAGCTAGGACAAGTGGATAAAGTAGATATTTCCAATCTAAAAGCATATAAACTGCAAGTGAAAATGTTACACACATGAAGACAACTGTTTTATTCAAGAGTAATTGATTAGGAAAAGAAAATGATTCAGAGACCCTTCATTACAAACACTTTGCCTCCTCAATCAGTCTTGATACACAAACCTACAAAACAATTAAAGGAATAGACAGGGTCGATGAAGGCAAGAAGTTTCCCTTCACTGCAAAGTCTATAACTCAGGGGCACATATTCAAAATAAGGAGGGTATCGGATGCGGAGGTGGTGGTGGTGGTGGTGGTGGTTGGAGGAGGGGGGGGGAGGGTGAGTCAATTAGGACCCGAGATGAGGAAAAATTTCTTGAAGCAGAGGATTATGAATCTTTGGAATTCTCTGCTTCAGAGGCTTCTGGAAGCTCAGTCATCAAGTACGTTTAAAGCAGAGATTGATCAATTTCTGATTAACAATAAAGTAAAGGGTTATGGGGGTCAATGGGTGTAAAAGGCAATGAGGTGTCCGATCAGCCATGATCGTATTAAATGATGGAGCAGGCTCGATGGGCTGAATGGCCTGCTCCTATGTTCCTATATTATGCTATCAACCTCAATATTTTCCAGCACCCTCAATAGGAGCTGGACATAACCAGGCTGCAGAGGAACCAGGGGCTCCCAATTTTTTCATGTATTTTTGAAATCATAATTTTCAAATATTCTTTCTGGTTCATTGTTGCCTTTCATCTTTCACCCCAAAAATTTCCTACCACGTATAAGTCTTTGACAATCTTTGTGCATGAAGAGATTGGAAATGAGCTACATTTAAGGGTATGTTTTAAATGAAAGAGGTTCACACAGTTTGAAAACCCTCCCTCTGTTACTGACCCACTTAGTCAAAAAAAAACCGTAAGTTCATAAGATAAAGGAGCAGAATTAGGCCATTCAGCCCATCGAGTTTGCTCATGCCTGATATGCTCCTCATCCCCATTTTCCTGTCTTCTCCTCATAACCCTTCACTCCATCACCAATTAAAAATCTGTCTAACTCCTCCTTAAATTTACTCACTATTCCATCATCGACCGCACTTTGGGGTAGCGAATTCCACAGATTCACAATCCTTTGGGAGAAGTAGTTTCGCCTCAACTTTGTTTAAATTCGCTACCCCTTAACCCAAGAGTATGACCAGAGCCAGACTTTGAAGATATGCTGACACAGACATTGGGACCAACACTTAATATACTGGATTGAATTTTCAAAGGAGTAGCAATCACTGTCAGATCATTCCTATTTCCTTGCTCCATATTCCTTGACTGGACTTAAGATACAGAGAGAAAGTAAGTGGGTGAGGTGAGTGCATGGGCGGGCAGAGTGGTAATTATGGCAGATAAGTGGGAGGAGCGTAGTGTAACAGGTTATTGGGTGAGAGGTTGGTGACAGGTGAGCGAGGGGTTGGGGTCAGCTGGGGTGAGAGGGATGTTGGAAAGTAGATGGGATGAGAGTCGGAAGGGATAGGCCAGTTGGAGGGTGGTTGTGGGGGGAGGGATGGAAATAAGCACTGTAGTTACCCAGAAGTTAGAATTGATTTGAATCATCTAATCCCTTCATGAGTGACTATTCCAGGAAGTGAGACAGATGGCAAAATTTAAATTCAATAAAAATCTGGAATTAAAAGTCTAATGATGACCATGAAACATCTAGTTCACTAATGTCCTTCGTGGATGGAAATCTGCCATCCTTATCCATGTGACTACAGATTCATAGCAATATAGTTGAATCTTAAATTCCCCCCTAATGAAATGAAGGGCAGTTAGGGGTGGGCTGTCCAGCCAGTGACACTCACATCCTGTAAAATGAAAGAATAAAACATCAAAAGCTGGGAAACTGCCCTTTGACCGGCCAAACACCCAAGGCAATTCCCATTTAGTCAGTTCCAAGGAGTTCCCCAGTACATCTTGGTTGGACAGGAGTTAGTTGGTGTAAGGAGGTTGGAAGATGAGAAGTACTGGACCATTTTGCCAGTCTATACTTAGCGTTGTATAGGCCCTTTCATTTGAGCCAAGCATGTGAAAACCCATGCTGAGAAAGGAATGGGAAGGAAACATTCTTGACAAGCCGACTGGAGAAGGAATTAGAGAGCCTGCCCTGGGGTGGCACAGTGATTGGCACCACTGCCTCTCAGTGCCAGGAACCCAGGTTCGATTTCCAGCTTGGGTCTGTGCAGAGTTTGCACGTTCTCCCCATATCATCACGGGTTTCCTCCAGGTGCTCCAGTTTCCTTCCACAGTCCAAAAGACGTGCTGCTTAGGTGCATTGGCCATGCCAAACTCTCCCTCAGTGTACTCAAATAGGTGTTGGAGTGTAGCGATTAGGAGATTTTCACAGTAACTTCATTGCAATGTTAATGTAAGCCTCCTTGTGGCACTAATAAATAAACGTTCCCTTCACAACATAATTTAATAAAAAAACACATTAGAGGTTATTTAGTCAGGATATTTTGCAGCAAACAGCCAAGAAATATCTGTTCATTAACACGATCGATCATGGCAAAATAAGACTCGATCTGTCTCAATGCTAATGCTTATCTGAATAACCAGCTTAGAGCTGAATGGTTTATTTCTTACTCACAAGGAGTAGTTGGGAGCTAAATGATTTTGATTATAGCTGTCATTCTGTACATTAATTTGCTACCTGCAAAATAAAGAAGATTTATGATGGTATCTTAACCTTGTTCACACCAAAGAGTTTCGAATCCACCCATTCACGGACTGCAAGTAATCCAGTTCAGGTGGCTTGCGATACAATTGTTACACCCTCAGATTATATTACATCAAAATCTCGGGAAATCCAAACTGATTGCAAGACCACATACAGGAGTGAGCAACACCATGAAACCCAAGGAACCTAAAACCAAAGGCCAACCTAGTATTTGTGGTGCATACTCACATCCCAAATATAAACACCGGTCATTGAGAAACTTACCACTCAATTCTTTCTTGCTCCCTTCCTGCTGAAAGATCGACATTCAGCCATGACCTGGAAGTCTTCAGAAACAGTGCAGTGCAGTAGGAGACACGGAGCTACGTTCTGAGTTGCTTCACAAATTACCTCTGCACTATCAATAAAGTCGGGCGTGGGGATGTTTACAGATGACTGCACAATGTTCAGCATCTTTTTCAGCCCCCTCTGATACTGAAACAATCCATGCCCAAATGCAGCAGGATCTGAATAATATCCAGGCTTGGCTGGCAAATGATATATGTGCCACTCAAATTCCAGGCAATGAACATCCACAACAAGAGAAGTCCTAAATTTGTTGCTTTGATGGAGGCAGCTCACCAGCATCTAGCCTGCAATGTCCACATCCTGTAAAGCAATTTAAAAAAAAATGATCATTTCTTCTAGAATATTCTACTTTCAATAACTTTATTTTTACTCAAGAGGCCCTTCTTTTAATATTGGATATAATAATTGTAGGGTTCAGCAGTCTTAAATTTCACCATTTGGATCAATTGGTTGTTTTAAAATGCTTGAATATTAAATCAAAATATAATTGATAAAAGTTTTATTGTTTGTATTGTCCTTTTACTTAAATTCAGGCTGAATGATGTAATATATATTAATTGTACAACCAATATAATTTGAAAGAGAAACACTATCAAAGAACTGTCAATGTCTTATGCAAACTATGGACAGGGATGGTGTACAAATGTGAATATATAAAACCAACATTTTCTCCGGTGTACATATTTTACATACCTGAAACCTTATATGGATTTCTTCTTTACATAGCTATGGGATGACTTTTTCCCTGGATGCAATGTGTAGCAAAACACATTCATAATTAATGCATTTATGATTTTACAGATAGTAACTAAGGCATTTTCCCCTAACAATGCTTAGAATTGCATTCCCTGCAAATGATCTTAACATACATACTTTGTGTAATTTTCTGATCAGCTGAGTCATATGGCAACTGATTTGATTTGGTTTATTATTGTCACATGTATTAGTATCCAGTGAAAAGGATTATTTCTTGTGCACAATACAAATATTGTTCATACTGAAGGAAAGGAGAGAATTGGAAAGTGGAGTTACAGCCATAGCTAGGATGTAGAGACAGATCAATTAAATGCAAGGTAGTTCCATTCAAAAGTCTGATGGCAGCAGGGAAGAAGCTGTTCTCGAGTCAGTTGGTACGTGACCTCAGACTTTTGTATCTTTTTCCCAACGGGAGAATTTGGAGGAGTGAATATCCAGTTGCGTGGGGTCCTATATAATATAAGAAAAAGTATAGCTACTGTGCTTTACCTTAATTTTAATAAATTCCTTGGCACAAATCTTCCAGAAGTGTGAAAGCATTACAGAGGGTGTAGGAAAGATGCACAAGAATGGTCCCAGAGATGAGGAGCTTCAGTTACGAAGGCAGATTAGAGAAAGTTAGGACTAGTTCTCTTAAAAGACAATTAAGACAAAATTTGATAGACTCAAAATCATGAGGTGTGTGGACAGAATAGATAGAGAGAAACTTTCCACTCGTAAAAGATACAGACATAAAATAATTAGCAAAAGAACAAAAAAAAAAAGAGTGACAGGAAAAGAAACTAAATTTACACAGTGAATAGTTAGGATTTAGAATAGACAGTCTGAGAGTGTGGTGGATGCAAGTTCAATCAAAGCATTCAAGATGGAATTAGAGTGTTACCTGAAAAGGAAAAATGTGCAAGGTTACATGGAGAGGGCAGGGGAATGGCACTGGGTAAGTTGTTCATTTGGTGAGTTGGGCAGACACAATAGCCTCCTCCTCCTACCCCATAACAATTCTGTAATTTCTTTGAAATCTCGTTATTTGCGTCCCTCTAAAATTCAGAGTAGGATTTGTAAACATTTGGAAATTCCCACGAATAACTTGATAAAACCCTACACACTACAAATTTTATTCCTCTAATAATAAAGTAAAAATAGTAGATTAAAATCTACTATTCAATCTACTATTGATTTAATCACTATTGATTTAATCTACTATTGGTTTAATCTACTATTGGTTTAATCTACTATTGGTTTAATCTACTATTGGTTTAATCTACTATTGGTTTAATCTACTATTGAACTCTCAATAGTGTTGATGAACAGAGGAATTTTGGTGTATATGTTAATAGATCCCTGAAAGTAGGCAATCAAGTCGATAAGGTTGTTAAGAAGGCATATGGAGTCTTAGCTTTTATTGGTAGGGGATTGAATTTCGGAGCCGCAACGTCATGTTGCAACTGTACAAAACTCTAGTGCGGCCGCACTTGGAGTATTGTGTGCAGTTCTGGTCCCCCACATTATAAGAAAGATGTGGAGGCATTGGAGAGGGTACAGAGGAGGTTTACCAGGATGTTGCCTGGTATGGAGGGCAGATCTTATGAGGAGAGGCTGAGGGATTTGAGGTTGTTTTAGTCAGAGAGAAGGCGGCTAAGAGGAGACCTTATTGAAACATATAAGATGATTAGAGGTTTAGATAGGGTGGACAGTGACAGCCTTTTTCCTAGGATGGAGAAAGCTAGTACGAGGGGACATAGCTTTAAATTAAGGGGTGGTAGTTATAGGACGGATGTCAGAGGTAGGTTCTTTACCAGAGGGTGGTTAGGGTATGGAATGCCCTGCCTGCGGCAGTTGTAGATGCGCCAAGTTTGGTGGCGTTTAAGAGGTTAGTAGATAAGTTTATGGACAAAAAGGGAATGGTTTAGGTTAGAGGGTCATTGCTTTTTCTCAATTGGTCGGCGCAACATCAAAGGCCGAAGGGCCTGTTCTGCGCTGTAATGTTCTATGTTCTAGAATATAAATGATAAATATTCGTAGCAATGATGATAAAAATTTTAGCTTGGTTAAATTGTTGGTTTAATAAAACAATTTTCAACATTAAGTGGCACTCATCACCCATTGCATATTTCTCAATTTTATTCTCTCAGGTGGGGTGGGTGAGAGAATGGTCATCTCTCCCTCCTCCAATTTCCACAACCTACTTTGATGATTAAGTTCGTAGAAGCCTGACAGTGCAGAAGTGGCTATTCGGCCCATCAGATCTGCTGATCCTATCTCACACCTTATCCCTGTAATCCTGTACATTTTAACAAGACTAATCCATCTAACCTACACTTCTTGGGACACTAAGGAGTAATTTAGCATAGCCAATCCACCTAACCTGCACATTTTTGGTCTCTGGGAGGAAACCGGAGCACCTGCAGGAAACCCATGCAGGCACAGGGACAAAGTGCAAACTCCACACGGACAATTATCCGAGGCTGGAATTGAACCTGGATGCCACCGTGCTGTCCTTAACAGTGGTTGTAACATTTCTAAACTTTCACATATTAAACAGTGCAAAAATAAAACATGATTACAACAGGGCTTCATTCACAGCGTTTCCAAATGGAACTCAATGTATTACAGGCACCAATTTGAATGGAAAGGGTCTGTCTTAATTTTGACCTCTTTTGCTGAGATCTTCCACCTGATAAACCAACTTTGCACTCATGGGCCAGAAGCAATTGCACATTGAATAGGTAGATTTATAGTTGATCTAAGTGCTCTCTCTCTCTCTCTCCATCCCCACCAGTGCCCGAGGGCCCATTGTAAGGATAGAATGTTAACACACAGGAAATGGATCTCAGTCCACCATCGATCAGTAATGCCACAAACATCAATCCTGACAAATAGCAGAAGACAGGGTAATGGCAAAGCACAGCAAAGGCCAAGTCTTTGCACAGCGACACTGCAGTCACTTTGACCTCTTTGCTCAACTTGCAGAAACAGAAACGGGAGGTGCGGAGACTGCAACAATTACAAACTCCAGCCAGGCACGGGCTGCTTTAATCCACAAATCTGAGCTCACAGTTAGGAACCAGTGGCTCCCACCTGTCGGCCGCAGCGGGAGATTGCCCGGAAGCACTTCAATCCTGGAGCGCGTGGAAAGCCTGAAGCTTTTCACACTAGGTGGAGTGACAGGATGACTCGGTTATGACAGTTTTACATCAGTCGATGATGTATAACGTCCTCTTGCATGAACAGCCATCCCTTGCTGAATTGTGATTAATTAGTCATTAGATATACAACTTGCTCTCAGTCACAGAGAAAAATAGAAGATATTCAAGGTTCACAAAGTGTAAGACTTAAAAACCGGTTGAACAGCAGATGCATCAATAGGAATAAGTGATCTATCTGACAGCACAGAGTTGCAGGCAGATCTAGTGAGAGGCCACACTTACACAATAGCAATAACTGGTCTGTGACTGATGTTGTTAACTATTCTTACATAACAACAACATGCATTTATATAGCACCTTTAACATGATACAACGCCCCAAACTACTTCACAACTGAATTGTAAATCAGAACTTGAAACTAAGGCCCCTATTTTGATTCTAAGTACTGAGTGGACATGAAACTGGGAGTATTTCAGACCTGACTTTTAAACTTGTTCTCAGGCACCCCTATACGCACTCTGCCTGAAAAAATATCAGTGATTCTGAATCATGCCGCACAAGCCTGTGGACAGGGTTTAACACACCCAAAATCCTGCAGTTCTGAATGACAATTCCAACTGTGCATGTGCAGATTAAAAAAAAGACAATGCTACTCCCCACCACATCCCTGCCAAGCTGGATAATGCTTCCCCATAGCCCCCAAATGTATTGCTCCAACCCCAGAACATTACTGACCCCCTTATTCCTCCATTCCCCAGATAGAATGAAGGCCCCTCCCCTCTTGCCCCACCCATCTGAGGCAGAGTGACAGTGGACCCCCTTGCCCCCCATTGATCTCAGATAGTATAGCAGCAGAACTCCCCTCTGCTTCTCCCACACTGACCTCAAGCAGAACGGCAGCAGCCTCCCCCCCCCCCCCCCCCCCCCCCCACACCGATCTTCCTCACCCTCCCACTGATCTCAGGCAGAATGACAGTGGACTCCTCAGCCCTCCACCTTCTACTGATCTCAGGCAGAGTGACAGTGGTCTTAAGCAGAGTGGACCCTCCTCCCGCCCACCAATCTTGGGCGATATCCATGTCTCAAACAACCTCGGTCCCAAGAGTCACGTCAGACACTAGACACCTCTCTCTTCACTAACTGGAGCACCTGAATCAGACTTCGCGCTGATTCTGGATGGTCAAACGTAGTGGTAAAGGGGGGAGTGCTGGTAATGTTGGACATGAAGCCCATTAACTCAATTTAAATGTGTGCAAATGCATTTAAATGGCCGTTGTGCCCATTTCGGCCACGGTCAGGATCGCGGCCATTTTCGGTAAAGGGAGGGACCTGCGCGGAAGTGGGCATGAATCGCATTACTCATCTCATGCCCGACTTTACCAAGTTTTTAATGCCTGAAATTGGGCACAACGCAATGGTAAAATCGAGCCCTGAGTCACATAAGGTGATATTAGAGCAGAGGACCAAAAGCTTGGTTAAATAAATGGATTTTAAGCAGTGTCACACAGGGGAAGAGAGACATAAAGAAGCTGCAAAATTTAGGGAGGAAATTCCAGAGCATGGGACCGAAGTTGCTTGAGGCATGGATACCTGTGATGGAGCAATTACAAAATGGGGATGTTCAAGCAGTCAGAGGTGTAAGAATTTTGCAGAGATCAAGGGGGCCAGGTCATGGAGGGATTTGAAAATAAGAATGAGCATTTATATATTCCCATCAAATTAATCAAAAGAAGGCAGGATCTAACATGGACTTGACAGTGAAAACAATCGGCAATAGATGAACATTGAGTCAAAGTAAATTGAAGATCATTAAGCAAGTTCTTGATGAACCCTAAGTTTATGGTTGTTGCAGAAAGGGAGTCCAGCTAAGAGAATACTGGAACTTGCAAGACAAAGATGATGAAGGTAGAGATGATGGTCTTTAAGTAGCATATAGACAAAAGCAGGTAGTAATATACAGTCCTTCCTATATATAAAGGACAATGGATAAAGTTGACTTCAGGGTTTGGTGTGATCTAGTGTATATGACAGAAATGGTGAGGAATAGAGGAATAAAGCTGAAAAATATTTGTGGTAGGGACAACGATGATAGTTTCCATCTTTCCAATCTTTAACTGGCTCATCCAAGACTCCAGAGAAGCAGTAATAAACTGGAACAAACATTTATTTTGATAGGTGCGCACACCAACCTGGAAAAGGAAAAAAAGGTTGAACGAGTACTGCTTACACAGGAGGTAAAATCTAAAATTGTCTGAAATGTGGAATAATTCCAGAATATTAAAAGCCTGCAGAATGTTTATCATCTAATTTGCAACAAGTTAAATTTCTGAGAAGAGGAAATTAGACACATAATAACGCTTTCAGTATTAAGTAGCTCAAATCAACAAAAAAAGAAGTAGCATGAAAATAACTCCTGTTACATTTTTGGACGGAACTGAACGCACTGGAGGGAGTGCAGAGGAGACTCAGCAGGATGTTGCCTGGGATGGAACATTTAAGTTACAAAGAGAGGTTGGATTGGCTTGGATTGATTTCTCTGGAGCAGAGAAGATGGAGGGGCGACCTGATTGAGGTGTTCAAGATTATGAAGGAAATAGATAGGGAGCAGCTGTTCTCCTTAGTTGAAGAGTCAGTTCCAAGATTGTAACAGTCTTGAGGGGTGGGAGGTTCAGGGAAAATTTGAGGAAAAAGTTTTTTACTCATAGGGTAGTGATGGTCTGGAATGCACTGCCTGCGAGGGTGGTGGAGGCGGGATGCCTCATATCTTTAAAAAGTACCTGGATGAGTACTTGGCACACCATAACATTCAAGGCTGTGGGCCAAATGCTGGCAAGTGGGATTAGGTGGGCAGGTCAGAGCTTTTCATGCATTGATGCAGATTCAATGGGCCTCTTCTGCACTTGGGAGTTTGTGATATATTAATTCAATTTTCCTCATTGATTTCATAAACGACTTACCATTCTGTGTCTGTTCTTACATCAAGGAGTTGCACTGATGTAATTGGTTGTGGTAAATTAATGAACTGTTTTATGCACAATAATAGAATGACATCTTCACTTAGCATGCTTTAACTTTGCAAATACAGTCTCTGTCTTTTCAAAAACCAGAACTGACCAAAATCGAATATTTCTCAAATGTGCTGTACGTCAATCTGAGTAAAATAAAAAGCTTACCTGATCAATTCAGTGAGATGGTGCATTGGCACAGTTTAGCACAACTAGTTTTTCACTTTGTGTACCAATTATTCATTTATCTTGATTTGAACTATTTAATTCTGAAAGCATGATTATAAATCTTTTCTTTTAAGCAATTTCTTTCAAACAACTCTTGACCCCCCACTCTTCCCAAATCACCTGATCAGGAATCCGGCACAGCCTCAGTACAGGGGTTGCCGCTTATGAGACACAGCGCCTGTATCATATCGCTTCAGGAGACAATAATAGTTACAACCGAGGAACTAAAGGACTAGCAAATTGACTGAAAACTTAGAAGTCAGTTTTCAATGCTGAAAAGAGTCGGTTTGTCAGTTGAGAAGTCCTTAACTCAGTAGTAACTTGAGCAGAAACTACCCAAATTTAATATCAGCTAATATGTAGCATGAACACAAAGGAGAGAAACAGCCACACGAACAATGCTAGGTGGGAAATCAATAAGTACAAGTTACTCATGGAGCCGAGATGTCTCACCTCATTTCAAATACGTGTCTCATTGCAGTGCCAATTATTTTTTGATGAACAAACAGTGGGGAGGGGTATGATTTATTGCAGTGACTTGTCTGGCAAATACGACAGATATTAGGTGTCAGCCTGGCTCAATAATAATCAGAAGATTATTATTGAGAAGTACTATGGATTGAGCACACAATGACTTAAAGTTTTAAACACACACTTCTCAACACAGCAGGAGGAAGCAGGCGGTTTTGTTTCATGGATGTACTGGGTCATAACTCTGATGAAGAGAGGCTGTAGCCTGACTCAGGTAGTTAAAATCATAGAATCCCTACAGTACAGAAGGAAGCCATTCGGTCCATCTTTACTGACCCCCTGATAGAGCATCTTACCCAAACCCTATCCCTGTTAGCCCACTTATTTACCCTGCTAAAACCCTAACCTACATATCTTGGGACACTAAGTGGCAATTTAGCATGGCTAATCTACCTAACCTTTGGAGTACAGGACGAAACCAAAGGAAATCCACGCAGAGAAAGGGAGAATATACAGATTCTACAGCCAGTGATCCAAGCCAGGAATTAAACCCCGGGTCCCTGGCACTGTGAGACAGCAGTGCTAACCATTATGTGACCATGCTTCCCCCTTATACAAAAGATGGTCTACTGGGTAGGTAAATCTCCCAAGTGCTGTCTATTTGCTATAAGGAGCCTCTGGCACTTAACTGATGTGGTAGATACACCATATACCTCATTGCTTATTAGCATATCAATTCTATTGACTCATCACATTGTAGGTGCTGCATTTTCAAAGGAACAATCCTTCTGATAAAAAGTTAAACTGAAGCCTGACTGTCTGGTCACAAAAATGTGAAAGGTCCCATGGAATGACTAAAAGAGGAACAGAACTTCTCTCTGGATCCAAGTAATAGTCAAAACAAAGAGATTAAATGGTATTAATTTCATTTGGTGTTGTTTGATCTTGCTGCATACAAATTGGTTGCCACACTTGTTTACATCAATACCTGCTACACAGAAATAATTCATTGGCCTGAAGTATTTTGGAACGTGTGAAAGATGTGATATAAATGTACATTATCTTGTCCCTTTCACTGTTCACATACTGTCCTCTAAGAATGAGCTAAAAAGATTGTGGGGTGAATTATTCCATTCTGCCTGCCACAGCAATCAGAGTGGGTGAGGGATGGACCATGGAAATGTCCATTGACCTCGGGTGGGATTTTTAGGTTTCCGGGTGAGTACAGCTGTAAAATCTCACCCTGTGTCTTTTTCAAACATTCACCTCATTGTTAGAAACCCACAGGGTATATTATGAAGTCAGCCTAGACCCCAGCTTTATTTGATTTGGCATTAGTAATTTTGACATAAGATGTTTTGCTCCAGTTGAGTCTATTGATCCACTGGGTAGTTTTTATTAAAACAAACTTTATTTCTGAACATTGTTAGAATATAATGCAAAGAATTAATCATTTAAACTGTTAATCATTTAAAATACTTAAACTTGACAAAGTATAATTCTTAACTGCGATCTACCCCTATAGTTCTAATTTAAGCAATATCCCCATAGCTCTTCAGAACCAATTATCAGCAAAAACAGATATGCTCACGTGGAAGCTAGATTTCCAGCCTTTTATACACTGTGGACAGATACAGAAAGATACCTGCCTTCTGACTCCCATACAGCAGTTTCCAGAAAAAGATCTACCTTCAAACAACAGAACTTCAGAGAAAGAGACATTTTCTGGCAGATTCCAGTCTCTAAATCCAGTTTAGTTCAGTTTATTTATTTGTCAGCAGTAGACTTACATTAACACTGCAATTAAGTTGCCGTGAAAATTCCCTAGTCACTACACACCAAGCCTGTTCAGGTACACAAAGGGAGAATCTAGCATGGCCAGTGCACCTAACCAGCACATCTTTCAGACTATGGGGCAAAACTGACACAGACATGGGGAGAATATGCAGACTCTGCATTGAAGTGATCCAAGCTGATAATTGAATCCAGATCACTGAGAAGCAACAATGCTAACCACTGTGCCACCCAGAGAAATCCAGAGAGAGAGAAAGAGACAGTCAGAGAGCAATTTCTTCTCTCTGCTGATTCCAAACAACGATGGAGCTGGATTTCACTCTATGAGCCTAATCCCACCCAGCCACATGACTTTCCATGTCAAAATTCGAATCAGGCCCCACTCTGGAAAAACCCCAGAGAAAACCATTAAAATAACAACACTGCATCAGTTCAGATTAAAACAAATATTTTATCAATTAAGATCAATTATGCTGCTTGAAACTGGGAATTATTAACCAAGTAATAAGATTTTAGACAGAACATATAAGTCACTGACAGCACTATCAACAAAGAGTTAAATGATCCTTGAAACAAAGTTAATAAGCTAATGAAACAAATAGTTTACACACATGGCTGCAGTAAGTGAATTAAATAAGTAATTAAGATTTTAAAACATATATTGATATTTTAAATATATTTTAAGTATTGAATGAACTATTGTCTATTACAGTCAAAAGCAGATTACTGCAAGGTATGATAGTAAAGATGAAAAGTTCAGAGCCAAAGGCCTGGGAACCCTGGTAGTTAGCAGAAATCATCTCAGAAAGTCTCTGGAGAGGGAACACAATTTGCAACATTATGAATAAGGATATTAATTGTTTAGACATTGAATAGATACATACCTGGATGCAGGATCACTTATCTATGCAGTGGGAATGTTCACTTTGACCTGTGTGATAAGCATCCATCATTACGTAACAACAGGAAAATTAATTCAGCCAAAATGGGAGCTAGTGTCTGGATTAAATGGACGAATAAGGTATCATTATACCAGATGGAATATCAGTGATTGTTACTGATGTGTGTTTATGAAATGTAATTGATTTTAAACTAATGAGAGGCAGGAATGATTGATAAGAAAATCTATACTTTTTGATTGTACATATTAGATTCATCAGGGAGGTTTTGTCGCTCTGTTCTTGAGCTATTTAACACTTCTGGCAATCTCTGAGCAGCTGCTTGTTGTGTTTTTGTTTCAAATAAATGCCACATCTTTATACAGAGATATCTGCCTCAGGAGTTTTGTATCGTCTGTAGTTGAAGACAGGACTGACCATCTCACTTCACCCCACAACACTGCCGTAACGATATGGGCTGATGGGTACAGACAACGTGGCACTGAAAACAGAACAAACTGTTAAAGAAAATCCTGCTCAAGATAAATGATGCATATATATTTCCTAAAGGCACAGTACCACCATTAAACTCAGTCATGGATAGTGCTCCCCCACCTCTAATATATATATAGATGCCTGCTGTGCCTGAGAATCTGAATGTGATGCACACGATCATATTTTCTACACTCAAGTGCTCCTCGTGTTGTGCATTCACAGTACAACTATATCCAATGCTAATTTTGAATCTGACAAAACATTCATCCAAGTCACATAAACTTTCTGACTTAAACTTTGACATAATCAGCATTATATCACATAACAGAAAATGAGGTTAGTGACTATCACTGTGCTGTGCAGATACATGGATTTGGGCCTGTCTGTGGGAGTTTGCGCATTTTGCCTGTGCTTGCGTGGGTTCTCTCCGGGTGCTCCGGTTTCCTCCCACATCCCAAAGATGTGCTCTTAGGCTGATTGGCAGAACAAATTCTCCCTAAATTGTCTCAAATTTGGTTTTTAATCCATAGATCTATAAACATAGACAGGGATCATGGGTAGAGGTGGGAACATTGGGGTGGCGGCGTGGGCTCGTTGGGCCAAAGGGCCTGTTTCCCGTGCTGTTTTGTTCTTTGTTATATCTTAAACATCTGTATATTTTGAAAGATACATTGACTTCAACACATTCAGATTTGTAGAAATGAACAGATTTGAAGGATTATGCAGGTTCCACATCATGAAGTCACTTATAATATAAAACATATAAGATGATTAGAGGTTTAGATAGGGTGGACAGTGATAGCCTTTTTCCTAGGATGGAAAAAGCTAGCACGAGGGGACACAGCTTTAAATTAAGGGGTGATAGTTATAGGACGGATATCAGAGGCAGGTTCTTTACCCAAAGGGTGGTTCGGGAGTGGAATGCCCTGCCTGCAGCAGTTGTAGATGCGCCAAGTTTGGTGGCGTTTAAGAGGTTAGTTGATAAGTATATGGAAGAGAAGGGAATGGTTTAGTTTGGAGGGGCATTGCTTTTTATATTGGTCGGCGCAACATCGAAGGCTGAAGGGCCTGTTCTGTGCTGTAATGTTCTATGTTCTATAATGCGATGGTGGGTATTCTAAATTCAATACTGGCATTTAATTGCCAAATTTTCGGAGATGATGTGGAGATGTCAGCATTGACCAGGATGGGTACAATAAGAAGTCTCACAACACCAAGTTAAAGTCCAACATTTTTTTTGGTAGCATGAGTTTTCAGAGTACTGTCCCTGACTGACTGAAGAGCTGGGTTCACAAGCAGAACATATGTAGACATAAACTCAATTACAAGATAATGGTTGGAATGAGAGTCTTAACAGATAGTCAAGTCTTGTCAAGTAGACATCGCAAGTGGAGAGAGAGCTAAGCACATGTTAAAGAGTAAATTGTCTCAAGCTAGGACAGTTAGTGAGATTTTGCAAGCCCAGACAAGTTGTGGGAGTTACAGATAGTGTGACATGAACCCAAGATCCTGATTGAAGCTGTCCTCATGTGTATGAAACTTGGCTATCAAGTAAGATTATCAGACAAGCAGATATTATCTGGAGTGCACAAGGAAGTGAATTATCTTTCCTGAGGAGAGAACAGTCCCATGGGTATGAAGATTGAGTAGTTCCACGTGTCAAACATTTTACCAATGGCCCATTACACACAATTCAGCATTAAGTGATGATTTATAAAAGCAGGGCAAATAAGAATCGAAAAGAATAAGAGCCGTGGAAATCAGCGTAGAAAGCTAAAGAGGCTAGAAAATTAATTTGTGAGAAAAAGTCTTGACCATAATCTCATCTCCACAAGTCTCTTAGGGCTAGTTCACCATGATGGGCCTCAGAAGATGTAGTTAAAGTATTGTTCCTGAAGGGAAGTGGTGTCAGGTATGTATCAATGCCAACAAAAATAGAATTTGGGGTGAGACAAGTGACTGAGCCTGCTTTCAGAGAAATGTCGTGATGACTACCTGAATTATTTCCCCTTGAAAAATGAAATGGATTGTCTTTTTTCTTCTACTCCAAATAATTGTGTGGCCAAAATAAAGTCAGCTCTGAGTGAGATCTTCTCCAACCAATAATTTGCTTTTAAATAGCGCCACTAAGGTAGATAACCATAAAAGGTACTTCATTGGATAGCATTCTGTCAAGATTCGACAAGAGGCAAAAATTTGGAACCACAGTAAGATAGGTGACTAAGAGTTCGATGAAAGAGCTAGATTTTAAGGAGCATCTGAAAAGAATTCAGAGCAGTGGAGAGGTCTAGGTTCCTAAGGAACTGGAAATGAAGAGAGTTGGAGGAATAGAGATCTTGGGGGGAGTTTTCCATTGTATTGTGTGCAGTTCTGGTCCCCACATTATAAGAAAGATGTGGAGGCTTTGGAGAGGGTACAGAGGAGGTTTACCAGGATGTTGCCTGGTATGGAGGGCAGGTCTTATGAAGAGAGGCTGAGGGATTTGAGGTTGTTTTCGTTAGAAAGGAGGCGGCTAAGAGGGGACCTTATCGAAACATATAAGATGATTAGAGGTTTAGATAGGGTGGACAGTGATAGCCTTTTTCCTAGGATGGAGAAAGCTAGCACGAGGGGACACAGCTTTAAATTAAGGGGTGATAGTTATAGGACGGATATCAGAGGTAGGTTCTTTACCCAAAGGGTGGTTCGGGAGTGGAATGCCCTGCCTGCAGCAGTTGTAGATGCGCCAAGTTTGGTGGCGTTTAAGAGGTTAGTTGATAAGTATATGGAAGAGAAGGGAATGGTTTAGTTTGGAGGGGCATTGCTTTTTATATTGGTCGGCGCAACATCGAAGGCCGAAGGGCCTGTTCTGTGCTGTAATGTTCTATGTTCTATGTTCCCTCCACAGAAATCGTAGTGGACGGGGTGGAGAGGGGCACGCCATGCAAAGATCCATTGATCTTGGGTGGAATTCTTAGGTTTTGGGGTGAGCATGGCCAGAAAATCCAGCACCTAGGGTGATTGTGAACTGCAAGATATAATAAGAAAAGGGAATGGTTAGGTCACAAACAACAAATTTTAAAACCAAGGCACTGGTCAGCCAGTGTAAGGCTACACAAGCCTGGACACAAACCTATAGGTGTGGAGTCGAATCATCCATGCTCAGGCACAGTTCAGTCTGCAAAATGACAAATATTGTCAATCGCACATAACAATGCTGAAATCTGGTTTCAGAGTACAGGAATGAGATAAAGAATCTGGTGAACTGCTGCAGCAACAATAATCTCTCCCTCACCGACTTCAGGAAGCATAACGAAAAACATGCCCCTGTCTACATCAACAAGGATGAAGTAGAAATGGTCAAGAACTTCAAGTTTTTAGATATCCAGATCACCAATGACTTGCCCTGGTTCCCCCGTGCCGACACTACAGTTAAGAAAGCCCATCACCAATGCTTCTACTTTCTCAGAAGTCTAAGGAAATTTGGAATGTCAGCTATGACTCTCACCACTTTTACAGATGCACCATAGAAAGCATTCTATCTGGTGGTAACACACCTTGATGTGACTCCCGCTCTACCTAAGACAGCAAGGAACTTCAAAACATTGTGAATATTGCCCAATCCATCAAACAAACCTGCCTCCCATCCATCGACTCTGTCTACACTTCCCGCTGCCTCGACAAAGCCACCAGCATAACTAATAACTCCATGTGCCCCGGACATTTTCTCTTTCATCTGTTTCTGTGAGGAAAAAGATATAAAAGTCTGAGGTTACCTACTCAAGAACAGCTTCTTCCCTTCTGCCATCAGACTATTGCATGGACTTACCTTGCATTAAGTTGATTTTTTTTTACACTCTTGCTATTAACTGTAACACTTCATTCTGTACTCTCGCATTTCCTTCTCTATGAAGGGTATGCTTTGTTTGTGTAGCATGCAAGGAACAATACTTTTCACTCTATATTAATACATGCGACAATAATAAATCAAATTGGACGGGTAACTGAAGCTCCAATGGACAGCTGAGGGGTGCAGAGACTAAAGATCAGGTTGCCATCTTGGTTCTAAAGATGAACCAGGCCAAATTATGGGGGGGGAGGGGGGGAAGAGAGAGAGAGAGAGAGAGAGAGAGGGAGAGATTGTAACCTGGCCAAACAGGAAAAGGAACAATCATGAGGGATTCAATGGAAAAAGAATATCACCCATCGTGGAACAGAAATATTGTTCAAGAGTAAAGAAAAAAACAGGCAAAACTATAACTAATTCTTTCACTAGATTTTAAATTGCAAAATCATTTGTCTATTACTTCTTTTCAAATATTTTAGTTTACCAAAGACAACGTGGAAATGTAAATTGCTCAGGAAGAATCAAAAAAGAAATTCTGTGACTGCACAAAACATCCTCACATCCATAACGTTCATTCTGAAATATTAATATAAAGTCACTTCAGTGAGATAAATTTTCTCTCAGGCACGGTCAGAAAACCTTCCTGCCCAAGGAGCTCTCGGGCATACGGTACTCTCCCAGGAACTCCCCATCTCCTCTTTTGACACACAAAGGATAACATCAGAATAATCAATGTAGAAACTGTGCATTACACTGAGAGAGAGAGAGAGAGAGAGAACATAGAGAATCCAGGAATCACACAGTGCTTTTTGGGGGCTGGCATTTGGTGCGTTCATTGAGGATTCAGTTTAAACCCTCCTGTGGTTTAATCATATCATTGTTCACATACACCAGATTAATTATTTAAATTCCAGACAAACAGCCAATGATTTTAGGATAAAATCAACCAATGTGGGATCAGAGGGTTTCATACGTTCGTTCAGTCAGAAGAGTAATTAGTGAAATGTTTTTCTCCATTCGACAAGTGTGGAATTGTCTGGACTTCAAATATAAGTTGCCATATTTTGAAGGATTTCTCCACTTCATTCTGGAGATATTTACATATTGCTTTCCTTTTTTTCATTCTCCTTAGAGTTAATCTTTTTACAGGGCTTTGTTACAGCAGACCGAAAAACAAAATATGAATCTACCGTGCTCTGCATTACGAACAAGCTCTCCTGCAGCTCCTATTGATTTCCAAATGCTAAATAAATCAAACAGACATTTCAGAACATCTTGGAAATGCTGAGGTTTTAAAAAAACAGTTGCACAAGAAACCAAGCTGAGATTTATTCAGTGGGCGGCACGGTGGACAGCACTGTTGCATCACCGTGTCAGAGACCTGTGTTCAATTCACATCCTGGATCACTGTGTGTGGAGTTTGCATGTTTTCCCTGTGTCTGCATGGGTTTCCTCCCACAGTCCCAAGATGTGCAGATGGGATTGGCCATGCTAAATTGTTTCTTAGTGCCAGAGGATTAATAGGGTAAATATGTGGGGTTACAAGGATCTGTGTGGAATTGTCTTTGGTGCAGGCACAATGGGCTGAATGGCCTCCTTCTGCTCTATAGGGATTCTATGATTCTAACGAAATGTTTGATTAACTAATATTTTTCAATTCACGTTATTTAAAATCACAAAACACCAGCCACCATTTACCAGATATATATATTTTCCAGTTAATTTGTTTGTATCCTTCAAAAAAAAGGGCTGTCTGCCTGAAATTTAGACAACTGAAAATCGTATGAAGAGGAGCTAATAAAATGCTACTATTCTTAAAATATAACTATTTTAAAAATGTGTATCCTGGTCTTTCTGCTGTTTGTTTGTACTACTAAATACATTTGTCTGCATATTACAGTCTAACTCAAAGTATTATTCTACTACCTTTCTGCAATCTTTACAGTATTGTGTAGAACAAGTAGTTGAAATGTGCTCACAGTTTGCTGTTTCTATGCTGGTTGGTTCATTTAGCCATACACGTGATATAGGAAATTATAAGATTCAACTATGTGAAGTCAAAAGCATCTAGAATAAAAATAGTTTTATGAAAACAGAAATGTATTTGTGGGTTATATTTTGACATGTTCCCTACATGGTTTTACTCATGGGACATGGGTATCACTGACTAGCCAATATTTATTTCCCATCCTTAGTTGCTCTTGAACTGAATAGTTTTCTAGGCCACTTCAGAGGGCAGTTGAGAGATAATCACACTGCAGTGGTTCCAATGTCACAAGTTAAGCTAGGCCAGATCAGATAAGGATAGCAGATTTGTCTCTTTGAAGGACATTCGACATTTCATGGTTAAAGTGGCAATCTTCAGGCATCTGAACACAATCATCACACCCATCATGGAACTATAGAATGCAGAAGAGAGCTTTCAGTCCATCAAACCCACACCAACACGTTAGCTGGAATCCCACCTAATCTACGAACACTTGGCCCATAACCCTGAATGTTATGACATGCCATGTTTTCATCCGGATTCTTTCTAAAGGATGTGATGTCTACTACCCTCTCAGGCAGTGCATTCCAAGTCAAGGTTTTCCTCACATCCATCCTGAACTTCCTGCCCCTCATCTTGAATTTATGTCCTCTTGTAACTGACCCTTCAAATAAGATGATCAGCTGCTCCTTATCCACTCTGTCCATGTCCCTCATAATCTTGTACAACTTGATCAGGTCGCCCTTCAGTCTTCTCTGCTCCAATGGAAACTACCCAAGCCTATCCAACCTTTCTTCATAACTTAAATGTTATCATCATTTCTAAAATACCTGGTACCTGATGCACCAGATACCTGGCGCATCTCTCTTCCAAATGCTAAAGAGAGCAAACCTGGAGGGGAGTAGGACTAGCGCACCAAGATAATGCCAATCATCCTCATAACCACCCTCAATCTGTGTTTCCATTTTATTCCAGAGGAGCATTTGGACATCATATTAGTGCATTGTGTTAGACAGATGACAGATACAGCAATTTTAGTTCTTTCGTATGGAAAAAAAACTGTCATGGTCCAATGTCACCACTCTTCCACATTTCACAAGTACAAAAGTCTGGTCTTCACCAATGCAATATGGATCATCTCAATGGTTTCCTGGGTAAATGTGCTACATGGCATGGCTCATTGGCCTACAAACCAAAAAAGTTGCAGCCCCAATTCCTACTTAAAGCTAAGCTAACTAATCCCAGATAGATATTAGGGGTTTGGGGTGGGGTGGGGTGGGGGGACATGATTAATCCCCAACCCACTGGACTAGAAACATCATCAGCCAGGAGTTTTTCAATCGAGTGTTATCCAATAACTCCAGGTAGACAATGCAGCAACATGGATGCCGGCATAAGATAGGGTAGAGGCAAGCTATGATTCCCTTTTATGGTTTAATAACCTACCTGTATTCACTGTCAACACACACACACAGGAAAAATAGTCACTTGGATATCAGAGGATCTACTAGAATTTACAGAACCATAGTCCAGCATGAGATGGCTTCTTCAAGAAGCCAGGGTGAAAGGAGTGGGTGGGGTGGGAGAGATTTGAAAAGAAATTACAAAACAAAACTTGATGTATTTTAAAGAATCCGTTGTAACACCTTCATGCTTCCTTGCGGTGCTAAACTTCAAATTTGTTAATGTGATTCCAGAAAGCTGGAACTGAAAATTGACGATCGTGAGACATACTATCGGCTGCGAGCAGTAGTATGGTGTAAGGGACCGAAAATGAAACTAGATCAAGCCAGCAACACAGGGATCACAGAGAGACAGCAACAACAAGACTCCAGATCTTTATGTGTGAATGATGGAAGTGCCCTGAATTATTAGCCTTTATGCCTCAGCTTCCTATGTACAGGGATATTGCAATATGTTGAGAAATTGTCCTCATCAGGGAGAGGAGCTGTTCACACCATCCATATTACACAAGAATGTTCTTACATCTGCATCAATAGCAATATTGCAGTAATCTAGATTTAGATTCCCATCCGAGAATATCTGTGGCTTCTTGGTTATAAAGAATAAAGAGAAGATCACTTTCGTAAATCAAGCATATTCCAAAGTAAGCATTATTGTACCTCAGTGGTCCCAAAGGTCCAAACAGCATAACGAATATCAAGAACATAGGTGCAAAGGCGCATCACTGAAAACCACTGAATCACATCACTTTCTCTTACAAGCCTGTAAAGGGACCTGGGTTCAATACTCGGCTTGGGTCACTGTCCGTGCGAAATCTGCACATTCCCCCAACGTCTGTGTAGGTTTCCTCCTACAGTCTGAAAGATGTGCTGGTTAGATGCATTGGCCATGCTAAACTCTCTCTCAATGGACCCGATCAGGCGCTGGAGCGTGGCAACAAGGGGACTTCCATAGTAATTTCACTGCAGTGTAAGCTTGTTTGTGACACGAATAAATGAAGTAAATAAATAATATGCCTGCTGAATACCAAAGAGTCAGCAGAACAAGAGCCACTCAGAGTGATTCAATGAGCATTTACAACGACAGAGAAATAGAATAGAGAGTCACACTAAATGATTTCTATCAGCCTTGTTACAGTTATTATAGAGAATGCTTTAGTTACACTTCTGCTGACATCTGTAACCTTTGCACTCTGCGTTGACAGAACTTCCCCAAACACCTTGTCTGAAAAGTGTTAGCAGCATGTTCCAGAATTCACTGGGACATGGAATCTTGACAATCAGTGACGAGTAATTTTTCACACTACTTGCTAATTTCTCAATGGACAGCTAAAAGGAAACTTTTATATTAAGGCCTCCCTTAAGCCTTCAAAAATAACTTTCTGCTATAAATCTGGCCCTTTAAACACAACTACACTCCAGCTTCATGGCATTTATTCCTTTGAAAGAACAAAGTGCAAAAATTAAATGGAGGCGCACTTACATACATTGTAAAACAATATCCAGCAACACCAGGAAAGGAGCAAAGGTCACAGTGTTTTCTTCTGCTAGAAACGTGTGTTGATTTTTGACTCGATTATCAACTTCCACTCTCCATAAATATTTTGAGACTTGAAGCCACATTTTAAAGACATCTAACATTTCAACGCTCAATGTTAAGAAAAATGGACAGATCTTGGCACACAATGAGGGGGGAGGGAGCTGAGAATTGAAGGAAACAATAATAACAAAAGACAATATTGGTCTGACTGGGTAAAGATTCTTGACTGTAGGAAGCATTTGCACTATCTAGGGCCCCTGTACGCATCTGTGTACTTGACGCTTTTGACAATATCCACAGGCCTTTTCTTATTTGTACTTGCTTTTTCATTTGCCTTTTCAAATGGAAATGAAAATACTGTTCATTACAGAAACATAGAAACTAGAAGAGGGAGTAGGCCATTCGACCCATCGAGTTTGCTCCACCATTCGTTTTGATCATGGCTGACCAGCAAATCCTGATTCCCTCCATAACCCTTGATCTGTTTAACTTCAAGAGCTATATCTAATTTCTTCATGAAAGCAGACAACGTTTTGGTCACAACTACTTCCTGTGGTAGTGAATTCCATTGATTTGTCGCTCTTTCAGTGAAGAAATTTCTCCTCCTCAGTCCTAAAAGGTTTACCTCTCATCCTCAAACTATGATCCCTAATTCTGGACTCCCCCACCATTGAGAATATTCATTCTGAATCTACCCTAATACTGTGTGAATTTTATAAGTTTATATGAGATTCCTAATGAATATAATCCCAACTGATTTAGTCTCTCCTCATATGACAGACCTGCCTTGCCAGAAATCAGCCTGGTAAACCTTTGCTGCACTCCCTCTATAGCAAGGACATCCTTCCTCAGATAAGGCAACCAAAATTGTACACAATACTCCAGGTACGGCCTCATCACCTCATCAGTGCCCTATACAATCGCAGTAAACCATCTTTTTCCTACACTCAAATCCTCTTACTATGAAGGCCAACATATCATTTGCCTTCCTTACTCCCTGCTGCATTTACGCGCTTACTTTCAGTGACTGATGCACAAGACACCAACGTACACTGAGTATTCATCTCTCTCTCAGTTTACACCCATTCACATAATAATCTGTCTTCCTATTCTTGCTATCAAAGTGCATAACCTCACCTTTATCCACATTAGAAAACCTCCCTATTCCTACACTCAAATCCTCTCGCAATGAAGGTCAACATATCATTCGGTTTCTTTACATGTAAACCAATGCATCCCTGGAGGATTAGTCACATGACATGCAATGACATCAGACATTCATGTGTCTTTCCCTCTCTTTCATCTTGAACTATAAGCAAGCAACACACTATCAAAGGCGGCTCAACTATCTCAGGCCCCTGTACGCATCTGTGTACTTGACGCTTTTGACAGTATCCACAGGCCTTTTCTTATTTGTACTTGCTTTTTCATTTGCCTTTTCAAATGGAAATGAAAATACTGTTCATTACAGAAACTGGTTAAGGAGCCCACTCTGTGGCATCCTTTCATCTTGCTGTCCGACTGAGCTGACTGCTCTGTGAAGCTATTATGTTCATTAGGTTCTGTATCAGTTTAGGTCAGCTGAACCAGAGAAACAGTGCCATACAGTGTAGGGGGAGGCCATTCAGTCCATCTACTGCACCAAACACAATCCCACCCAGGGCCCTATCCCTGTATTTATAACGCTAATTGTAAATGGAAATCAGAGCACCCAGAGGAAACCTACGCAGACATAGGGAGAACATGTAGACTCTGCACAGACAGTGACCCAAGCCAGGAATCAAATCTGGGTCCCTGGCGTTGTGAGGCAGCAGTGCTAACCACAGTGCCACCATGCCACCTAAATTATCCACACTGAGATCCCTCACCTTCTATTCAATACAGCCTCTGCACGTTCTTCCGACCAAAAAGCATCTCTTCACAGTATTAAGTTCCATCTGCCACGTGTCTTCCCAATCCACCAGCCTGCATACATCCTCCTGAAATCTGCCACTATCCCCCCTTACAGCCCTCAATAATTCCAAGTTTTGCTCCATCTGCAAATTTTGAAACTGATTCCCAGCATACCCAAGTCAAGACCATTAATATAAATCACAAAATGTAATACTGACCCTTGGGGATTCCCGGTGTACACCTCATTCCAGTGTGAAAAAACCAGTGTGTTCACCATTACTCTGTTTCCCCTCACTCCTACCACTTCACATCCACACTGCCACTCTCACTTTTATTCCATGTGTTTCCTGACAAGTTTGTTATGTGGCACTTTACCAAATACCTCTTGGACGCTCATTATCTTCAAATCTCTTTGCTACTTCATTGAAAAACTCATCCAAATTAAACGTGATTTGCTGGCGACAAATCCATTTGTCTTCCTTCATTAATTCATATTTTTTCTTTATTCATCACTGGGATTTGGACATATCGTCCATTCCTAATTGCCCTCGAGATGGCGGTGGTGAGCTGCCTTCATGAACTGTTAAAATCCTCTGGTGTAGGTACACCCGCTGTGCTATTAGGGATGAAATTCAAGCATTATGACTTAGTGACGGCGAAGGAACGCTGACATATTTCCAAGCCAAGATGGTGTACATCTTGGAGAAGAATCTCAGGTGATGCATACGGCTGCCATTGTGCATCAGTGGGGGAGAGATTGAATATATTCGTGGATGGCATGCCAGTCAAGTGGGCTGCTTTGTCCTGGGTGGTGTAAAGCTTCTTGAGTGTTGCTAGAGTTGCGCTCATTTAAACAAATGGAGAGTAGTCAATCGCATTCCTGTGCCTTGCGGATGGTGGACAAGATTCGAGCAGTCAGGTGGTAAGTTATTCACTGCAGGATTCCTAGCCTCTGATCTGCTCTTATAGTCACAATATTTATATGGCTAGCCCAGTTCAGTTGTTGGTCAATGGTCACCCTGGCATGACATTGGTAGTAGGGATTTAATTGATGATAATCTTAAACAAATGTCAAAGGGCGATGGCCGGATTCACACTTGTTGGAGATGGTTGTTGCCTGGCACTTGTGTGGCACAAATGTTTCTAGTCACTTATCAACCCAAGCTAGGCATTGCCCAGGCCTTGTTGCATATGGACATAGACTGCTTCAGTAACTAAGGAGTTGCAAATAGTCCCAAACATTTTGCAATCACCAGCGAACATTCCCAATTCTGACCTCACGATGAAGGGAAAATCATTGCTGAGGCAGCTGAAGACGGACACTACTCTGAGGGATTCTTGCAATGATGCCCTGGAACTGAGATGATTGACCTCCAAGAATCACGTCCATCTTCCATTGTGCCAGCTATGATTCTAATGAGTAAAGAGTTCCCCCCGATTCCTATTGATTCCAGTTTTGCTGGAGCTCCACACTCAGTCAAATGCTGCCTTGATGTCAAGGACAGTCGACCTCACCTCACTTCTTGAATTCAGCTCTTTCATCCATGTTTGAATCAAGATTATAATGAGATCAGAAGCTGAGTGACCCTGGTCATATCCAAACTGAGTGTCACTGAGCAAGTTATTGTTAAGCAAGTAGTGCTTGATAAGATCCCTTTCAATATTTTACTGATGAGTGTGAGTAGATTGATAGGGTGGTAATTATTTGGGTTGGACTTTTCCTGCTTTGTGTGCACAGGACATACCTGGGCAATCTTCCACATTGCTGGATAGATGCCAGTGTTGTCTAAGTAACTATTAATTGCAATCAGATTATTATTTCTAAAATTTCTGCCACCACTAAGTTTAAACTGGCTGCTCTGTAATTTTTGTATTTATCCTTATTCACTTATTTGAAAAAAAGCTGCAACATTAGAAATTCCTCCTGCATCGAAGAATTGGAAGACTGTACCCAGTGTCACCAATTTCCACCCTACTGCCCTTTCATTCTATTTCTGAACCTGATCCAGCTACTTTCCCCATGGTTTGGGATTCAGAGAGAGGGGATGAAGGTTTATTGTCACATGAATTAGTATATAGTGAAAAGTATTGTCTCTCATGCATTATACAGACAAAACATAGAGTACATGAGGGAAAGGAAAGGATAGGGTACAGAATATGGTGTTGCAGTTACCAATAGATTGAAGAGAAAGATCAGCTTAATGTATGATAGGACTATTCAAAGTCTGATGGCAGCAGGGAAGATACTGTTCTTGAGTCAGTTGGTACGTGATCTCAGACTTTTGTACCTTTTCCCGACAGAAGAGAACATGTCCGGGGTGTGTGGAGTCCTTGATTATGCTGGCTGCTTTTCCGAGGCAGTGGGAAATCCAGATGGAGTCAACGGATGGGAAGTTGGTTCATGACTCTTTATAGTTTCTTGTAGTCTTGGTTAGAGCAGAAGCCATACCAAGCTGTGATACATCCGGTAAGGATACTTTCCATGATGCATCTGTAAAAATTAGAGAGAGTCGTAGCTGACACCTCAGATTTTCATAGCCTCCTAGAGAAGTAGAGGCAGTGGTTTATGACACCCACTGCAAGTTTCTGCCATTTCCCTTTGTGTGACTGAACAAATTGATTTTCAGCCCACAGGCCACATGAAACAAGATGTCCCATGAAGTAATAAGATCCCACGTGCAGGATTTGCTTCCTTTTCTTTCCTTCTCTGCCATTACTCTGCCTCAAAGCTTACGCAACTTGATGCACAAGTTGTTGCCATTTTGACCAACGATTGGCTGCCATGTTTCAAAGGGAGCTTCACAGTGTCTTTGAAGTATTTTCTTTGTCCTCTCTTAGCTTCTGGAGAATTGAGAAAACAAAAACCATTGGGGGAGATGATTTTCAGCCATCTGGAGCCAGCACCCCGAATCCTTTGGAGCTGCTTTCAAGAAGAACGTGAACATTTGGTCAGCGGTCCTCTCACTCAGTTCCAAGGACACACCGAAGGCATTACTATGGAAAAAAACACTTCTCCATCACTGATAGGCAGTCTGCATCTCATTGCAGCACAGGAACTCTGTACTGTATTTCTTACAGAGGTCCTTGCTATCAAACACTCACGGCTTGTAGGAGGCTGAGCTGGTGCAGCTGATGGGGTGTGGAATCTCCATGTCAATGGTGGCCTTTTTGAGTGAGGCAGCTGCCAAGGTGTGGGACTAACTCAATCTATTGCTCCCTCTCTCCTTCAACATATTTGGGAGATAGCTTTGGGAGCTGGGGTATCTACAATCTACCTGAGTAACTATTCATCTCAAAGATCAACCACCCTCTCATCTATAAAATACTGTCTGTTTGGACAACTCTTTAACTTCAGTTGTCTTCGTGCCAATAGTAAACTGACTACCGTAGACGGACATGATCCAGAGTTTGTAGATGTACGCAGTATCGTTGTCCACTCAGCATCAATTTCAAGCCACCTCCATCTCTTCATTTCTGCCTACCCTTGACCATTGCCAAAACAAAATTCATCCACCAACCCAGACCCCGGTCCATGAGTGGGGATGGCGATGGCCAAGTAATATTATCACTAGAATACTAATCCAGAAACTCAGCTCACGTTCAGAGGAGCCAGGTTCAATTCCACCACGACAGAAGATGGAATCTGAATTGAGTAAAAAATATCTGGAATTAAGAATCCATTGTTGACCATGAAACCATTGTTAATTGTCAAAAAAGAAATATCTACAATATGAAAAACAACTCCGATGAAGGGTCATCTAGACTCAAAACGTTAACTTTATTTCTCCCTCCACAGATGCTGACAGACCTGTGAGATTTTCCAGCATTTTTCTGCTTTTGTTTCAGATTCCAGCATCTGCAATATTTTGCTTTTAAAGAAACATCTGGTTCACTAATGTCCTTTAGGGAAGGAAATCTGCTGTCCTTACCTGGTCTGGCCTACATGTGACTTCAAAGGCACACCAATGTAGCTGATTCTAAAGTACCTCTAAACAAGTGCAAATAGGGATGGGCAATAAATACTGGCCAGCCAGCAATACTCTCAAATTAATTTAAAAAAATTGAATGTTCCCTGTGAATTAAGTACAGTAAGAAGTCTCAACACCAGGTTAAAGTCCAACAGGTCTATTTGGTAGCAAATGCCACTAGCTTTAGTGACGTTTACTACCAAATAAACCTGTTGGACTTTAACCTGGTGTTGTGAGGCTTCTTACTGTGTTTATCCCAGTCCAACACTGGCATCTCCACATCATGACTACAATTATGTACAGTACAGTTCTCTAGGTAGGTGCTGTGAAGATGTGCAGTTCCCACACTTGCAGATGAACAGCACAAACAAGCTGACCAAGGGACAAAAGGGTGAGATCCCTGATAACCACAAAGTGGTAACCATAAGGATGTAGATGTTTGAATGGTATAACACTGTAACCTGATTAGTAATTAATCATTATAATCAGACAAGCATATATAGGTTGTACCGGTTAACAATATTCACCTAACATAAATGAAGTAATCAGAACTATTCGTTGCAACTGGATACTAATTACATCAGAACAAATATATACTTGTGATTGCTATATGCAAAATACTTGTAAGATAAGCAAAGGTATAACTGTTTGTGCTATGTATCACTCAGCAAGTCTGTACACTACGTTGTGGAAGACAGACTTCCTTGTTATAGCTTGAATAAAGACTAATTTAAAACCCAAAGTTTGTCTACTCTGTCGAAGGTGCAAAGTGCGAATTTAACTGGATAGAAGAAGAATTCCATATCAATTAGAGTTCAAGGGGATACTGATATTGGTGACACACATCTATTTCCTGATCAATGCAGTATTCAATACACACTCCCTACCACTTCTGAAAACTGATATTCGTTCAATTCCAGTCACCCATTTCTGCCTTTTTGAACCAACCAGCAGCAATTTGTAGTAAAATGATTCAGATTGCCGAGCTAGATCTGTCAATGACTTCCAATATCAAAGGCAGAGGCAAGAAGCTCCAGATGTTGGAAAACATCTGGGGTTCTATTACATGGCAAGGTGCAATCGTCAAAACGGGCTGAATCACCAGAGCCATCACAGGTAATCATAGAATCCTACAATGCAGGAGGCTGCCATTCCGCCCATTGAGTACGCACTGACCACAATCCTGCCCTACTCTTGTAACCCCACATATTTACCCTGCTAATCATCTGACACTAAGGGACAATTTTAGCATGGCCAATCAACCTAACCCACACATCTTTGGACTCTGGGAGGAAACCCACACAGACACAAGAAGAATGTGCAAACCTCACACAGACAGTCACCCAAGGCTGCAATCAAATCTGGGTCCCTGACGCTGTGAGATAGCAGTGCTAATCACTGTACCACTGTGTCTCCGCCCTTAGAAAATAATTTCAATAATGTGATTGACTAATCAAGTAACTAATAGTGTTCATAGGAATCTAATCATGTTTTTCCAATATGTGGTTTGTCACATATAAAGACTAGTCAACCTTTTTAAATAGCTTTTGTGATGAAATTTCTTTTCCTAAAAGTGCTGCTGCCGAAGAGAGTTGTTGCTGTCATCTCACACACCTCGGTGAAGTATTAGTCTGACCTGCCTGGCAGGAAATGGATATGGTAGATCAATATCTGCTTTGCACCTCATCTGATATTGTTTTCCATGGAGGTTAATGATCACTCAAATCAAACTGCTTTTCGCTCAGGTAGCATATAGCTAGATACAGTGCAAAGCTTGCTCAAAGAACCCAAAGCAGCCTTACCTGCAAAACAGAAATCTGTACTCTGCCAAGGAAAATTGCCTTTTCCATTGCCCAAGTGTCTGGTAGCATCTCAATGAATTTTCTAATTAGTGATATGCCAAATTTTGTACTCACATCAGCGAGACTTCCTTTGCATCACAATAGTTTGTTCTCACCCCCAGCTCCCCGGCACAAAAGATCAATATGTATCCTACTATGCCCCCAGTTCCCTCACAGTTTAAAAACACAGTAACACAGTGGTTAGCACTGCTGCTTCACAGGGACCTGGATACAAATCCTGGGATCACTGTCTGTATATGGAGTCTGCACATTCTCCCCGTGTCTGCATGGGTTTCCTCCGGGTGCTGCAGTTTCCTCCCACACTCGAAAAATGTGCTGGTTAGGTGCATTGGCCATGCTAAATTCTCCCTCAGTGTACCCGAACAGGTGCCAGAGTTGTGGTGACGAGGGAATTGTTCACAGTAACTTCATTGCAGTGTTAATGTAAATCTACTTGTGACAATAAAAGTAAAATAAACATAAAAATACGGGCATTAGTCTTCACCATTTTAGTCATCTTACGTGGTCAAGTGACCAGCCTGGATTCAGTGGTAACTCTTACTGCAGCCATGCAGCTGAGTAGCACATAGTAAGCTTTAACCAATTGAAAAGATCCAATGTTTCAATCCAAAAGCAACTCTACACTGCCCAAAAACATTTTAAAATCTAGGTTGTATTGAAAGGTCTGTGGAATGTGTCTATTACACTGCCACCCCCAAAATTGGACACTGCGTTATGGGAATTGTTAAAATTGGTGCAGAAAGAAGCCTGAAGGGTGATTGTATAATCCTGCTAAATCAGGTTAACGTCCCAGCGTAAGTTAGGCAATTTAGTAGCTTGTGATCAGGCTCAGAGCTGTTCCAATTCTCTGTCACCAATCTGCTAGAATTCCAATCTATTACTGAATTACTCGTATCTGTGACTCGGGCTCCTCTGCAGCTCTGTAACCAGGTCAGAGTCTCACTGTGATCACTCCCATTCTCAGACTCTCTAATCTCCTGACATCTCCATCAGCTTGGGCTCTCACCAGCTCAGAGAGGTTAGATAGTGATGCTATCATCCCTGTAATAGTAACCTGTAAACACAGAAAGCTACTAATAATCTTATCATCACACATTATGTGTACAAATATTACTTTACTCTAAAAAAGTACAATCTCACATTGCTGTTAAACTTCAATTTTTGGTACTCACGCTGATGAGTTCTTATTAGTTTAGTCACAGCATGAAATTTACAAATAGCTAATCAATTTACTGCACTTTTTACGCACTTACACAAAGCAACTTGTTAGCGGCAGAATTCCTGTTGTTCCCGCGTTCTCCATATTGCGCCCAGGAGAAAACAGAACGGCTTCTGTTTTCCAAGATCTGAATCATGATTCTGAATAAGATCAAGCTCCAAACTATTCCTATTTAAAATCAGTCAGTATTAAATTCTCAGCAATATGTTCCATTCAATAAAAAGAACCATTTAGAGTTATAAAGTCACTGAGTATCATTAGAGGACATTGCCACATGGACACCTATTTTTGTTGGCATTTTAAAGAGCAGCAGACAATCGAGAAGCTAAATATCAGTGACTCAGTTTGTTGAAAGCTCTTCAACTTTGGAAGGAGTTCCACTTATAAAGGCAATGTTGACCCACAATAGGTTTTAGTGCTGTTTTTGGATTCACTGTTCTCTTCAAAGAAAATGGTGAGTAAATTTACTGCCTGTTCAAACAGAAGAATATCTAATCCATCCCCATTTCTGTGGAATTATCGGAGGTACATAAAGCATCAAGTGTTCCTGATTTAATTTCAGAATTCTACTGTTAAAACTGCAGTTTGTTAGTCAGTGTGTATATGAATCATGTAGTGGATAATGCTTGAGTTGGTCCAGGAGGGATATTACTGCTTTGTCAAGGGTGTATTCACATGAGAATGTGGGAAAACTTTGAGCATTTTGACAAAGCAAATGTTCCTATTCTCCCAAGAGCACTGATTTACAGTTAGCAAACTATCCAGCTCCTTTTAGAAAAAGCACATCAGGCACAGTGGATTAATACTGCTGCCTCACAGCTCCAGGGACCTGGGTTCAATTCCAGCCTTGGGTCACTTTCTGGTTGGAGCTTGCATGTTCTCCCCGCCACTGCGTGGGAGGTTTCCTCTGGGTGCTCCAGTTTCCTCCCACAGGCCAAAAGTGTGCAGGTTAAGTGGATTAGTCATGCTAAATTGCCACTTACGTCCCTCAAGATGTGTAAATCAGATGGATTAGTCATGGTAAATATATGGGGTTTCGGGTACTCTGTCAGACAGACTTGGTGCAGACACGATGGGCTGAATGGTCTCGCTCTGTGCTGTAGGGATTCGATGGTTCTATAAAGAGAGGCAGGTTATTAGAAATAATAAAAGAAGTCTTTATGAGTAACCCCCTCAGAAAGTGGCCAAAGCATCCACATTGACTTGTTAAATAAAGAAAAAGACTTTTAACTTTATAAACCTCAATTGTGTTAATGATAGGGTTTCTCCCCATTGCACACAAATAGTCACTTTAATTGTACTTTCCTCCTTTTTGTGACCCTTCCCATTTCTCACTCAAAACCTTGGCAATTTATACAACTTAATGACATTTCAACCACTCACTAGAAAGATTGCAAAGCCAGCACAGTCTGTTGTCTAATTTCCTGTCCTCTTTCCCTTACGTCACAGTCAAGATTGTGGAATTAATTGTATGATCATTTCCATTTTTGTTGCAGTCACAAAGCCTAACAACACAAAACTGAAAGCTAAAAGAGATTTTATTTGTCACGTTACTCCTACATCCTTTCTGATAATGAAGCACTCTCTCGTTGCTCTCCTCAGAATGCGACTGAAATACTGTTCCAAAATCTCTGGACTGACATTTGAACTCAGAACATTCTGATTCAGAAGGGAGAATGCTAACACTCTCCCATTTATTCTCTGCGTTTCAACTTTGCTGGCAATCTAAAACCAAAAGAGAAAATGCTGGAAGATCTCAGCAGGTCTGGCAGCATCTGTAAGGAGAGAGAAAGAGCTGGCATTTTGAGTCCAGATGTCCCCTTGTCAAAACTTTAACAAAAGGTCATCTGGACTTGAAACATCAGCTCTTTCTCTCTCCTTACAGATGCTGCCAGACCTGCTGAGATTTTCCAGCGTTTTCTCTTTTGGTTTCAGATCCCAGCATCTGCAGTAATTTGCTTTTATCTAGTTATTACTGCTGGCAATCCAACTTTGGCTCTAACTCCATTTAAGTTTGCTGATGACACCACCATATTAAGTCAGATTTCAAACAACAAGACAGAGGATAGGAAAGGTATAAAGAGCAGAGCGACATGCTGCAAAGGGAAAAACCTCCCCCCCCCCAGTGGCAGTGAAACAAAGGAGCTGGTCTTTGACTTCAAGAAGCAGAGTGAAGGACGCACTCTTACCTGTGTCAATGAGATGGAGAAAGCTTAAAGTTTCTAGGAGTAAAGATAACTACAATTTGTCCCGGTCCACCCATGTAGACGCCACAGTTAAGAAAGCACACCAATGCTTTTTATTCCTCAGAAGACTAAGAGATTCAATATATCCACAATGACTTTTATCAACTTCTATAGATGCACCATAGAAAGCATCCTACATGGATGCATCACAGCTTGTTATGGCAAGTGCTCTGCCCAAGACCAGAAGAAATTACAGAGTGTTGTGAATGCAGCCCAGTCCATCACACAAACCAATTTCCATTCATTGACTCCGCCTACACATCTCACTGCCTTGAGAAAGTAGTGAACACAATCAACCAAAAAACCCCCTCCCATCCATTACACTCTCTCACACTCTTTTCCACCCTCTTCCATCAGGCAGAAGATACAGAAGTTTGAAGACATGTATCAACAGACTGAAGAACAGCTTCTTTTCTGCTTTACCAGATTTTTAAATGGCTCTCAGGTATCTTCCTTGCCCTATGCACACTGTCCTGATGGATTATGTATGATATGATTTGTATGGATTGCACGTAAAACAATACTTTTCACTGTATCTCAGTGCCTGTGATAATAATAAATCAAACCAGAAACTAGTTCTACGCACTTCAGCAAATACCTTTAGGAACTGTACATACTTCATATTAGCTGTATTCATCACATCAACTCTCCCAGGCTCTTAATTAAACAACTCAATCAAGCTGGTTAAACACAATTTACCTTTAATAAATCCACACTTGCCTTTCCTTAATTAATCTACACTTGCCCAAGTGACCATTAATTTTAAAAATCTTCTCTTCATTAAATTGACAGGCCGATTGTTGCTGGGTGTATCCTGCCATCTTTTTTGTTTAAACAAGGGTGTAATAGTTAAAATTCTCCAGTCTTCTAGCAATATGGTATAACTTCATTTCTGCCTTTATGTTACCCTTACCATCCATTAGCCATGGAAGTCTTTTCCCCCCTCTTACCATCTTTCCTCCTCTCTGGAATATATTTTAATCGGGAGGACTTCAATATCTTCTTAAATATCTGCCACTATCTTATCTTGTAGTCTTCCTATCCAGTCCACTCGGGCCAAATCTGTCTTTATGCCTATGTAATTTCCTTTGAATAACCCCACGATGCTTACGTGGGACTCCAATTTCTCACCCTTAAACTGAATTTGAATTTCCATGCTATGATCACTCTTCCCTAGAGGATCCTTAAGTATGATAGTTTATTTGCTCCACCTCATCACATAATATCAAGTCTAGAATAACCTGCTCTCTGATTGGTTCCACAATGAACTCTCTCTCAAGTCTACCCTTGCCAGCGTGAATATTCCAGTCAATGTGTATGTTAAAAATTACCCATGGATGTTGCCGTACATTTCTTACAAACTTTCAATATTTTTTGGTTTATATTGTGACCCACTGAGGAACGACAGATTGGGATTTATAGATTACTCCCACACAGCACTTCTTTCCTTGTTGTTTCTTATTCCTACCCAGACTGATTCTATGTATTGGACTCCAGTGCCAATTCCATTTCTCACTACAGCACTGTTCTCTTTCTGAACTAACAAAACTACACCTCCTCCTTTTCCTTCCTACCCATCCTTCCAAAATACTGAGTATCCTTGAACATTCAATCCCCAAACCCCGTTTCCCTGCAACCACATCTCAGAAATCACTATTAAATCATACTCATCTGACTCAATTTGCGCAGTTATTTGATTATTTTTATTCTGAATACTTCGTGCATTCAGATACAAAGTCTTCAAGTTCATTTTATTCTCCAGTTTCCCTCCTCTTGTGAGAGTTACTGATACGTGACTTTCATTTGATTTGCCATGACCTTTTGCTTTCTGTTGGCATTTGGACTCATCTGTACCCCTATCTTCTTTAACTTTGCCTTTCTAATTTTCCCTTCTAATTTTCTAATTTAATGCCCTCTCGACTTCCTTAGTAATGCGGTTTGCCGGAACACTTGTCCTAGCATCAGTCAGATGTAAGCCACTCCAATGGTACAGCCCTTACTTTCCCAGTGCTGATGCCAGTGCCTCATGAACAGAAACCCATTTCTCCCACACCAGACTCTGAACCAGCTCTAATGCAAGTTCCTCTCCAGCCCAGAGCAGATGTCCTGAACCCTGACAGAGACAACCAACCCAGCCTTCAAGACACTCTACCTTGACTACAGAGAACTTCCCTTGACTATACCACCCCCCAGTGATATTAATCTAGCCTCCCCCCCCCCACCCCACTTAAACAGTTTATCCAGGGATGGTGTAGATGGAGCAAAGTCAAAGGTCAAAGCTAGTCGAAGTTTAGAATCAATTTAATAAAGATGTTATGGGCACAAGAAAAGAGGGGTGGTAATGGTTGTGTTAAAGACCAAAGAAGGTATTGATAGTGGCATAACAGTGAGAAAGCAGAAACAGTTCAGTGAAACAGAACTTAAGTATTCACTCTGACCCTGGCAGTATATTCTTCCTTGGTAAACACATTTAAAGGTATTTTATTTATATTTCAGCCAAGCATTCCAATTCCATACATAGACCCCCTTTTTAGTCCCTTATTAGCCCGTCCTCTCAATGCCTTTTTGTACTGACGTACCTGGAGAAGACTTTAGCATTCCTTTCTATTTCATCTGTCGGTCTCTTGCTCAACTCCCTCTTTGCTTCTCTTTTTCTTTCTTGTCACTTTCTCTTTGAATTTTTTGTGTTCAGGCTGATTCTGAAACGAATTATCAATGTAAAATCAGTCACACACCCCCATTTCCTGCTTCATCTTATTCTTGATCTCATCTGTCATCCAGGGAGTTCTGGCTTTGTTTGCTCTATGTTACATCTACCTGGGAATGTACCTCAACCGTACCCAAACTATCACCTCTTTGAAGGTTAACAGATTCCCATTTTGCCTGCCAATCTGTGATCCCAATTTACCTGGGACAGACCAGTTCTCTGTAACTAATCCAAAAAAGTAATTCTACTACTTGTTTTTTTTAACTCTAACTAAAATTCCCAGAATTGTTACGACTCATTTGCCCATCATATCTGCACTGGCTCTTCAAATGAGCATCATGACTAAGAGACATTCCCCTATCTCGCCCTCTACCCCTACACATTATTTGAATAAAAACAATCATCTATTGCCCTCTCAAATGCCTCAATTGAAACTGCCTCCACCACACTTCCAAGAACAGCATTCCAGACATCATATTTGCAGATGTGGTCAAATGGACATGGCCTGAAAAATTAGGCTCAATGTAAAACTGGACATTTTAAATTAATACGACATAAAGTTACCACAGGTCAAACGTCAACAAGGACACATACTAGAACTGTCCCTCATATTGAATAGGGGTGGGTGCTACACTTTTACAATAGCAAAGACATCATGACCTGAAACCAGAACCCAGACCTCTTATATATTGAATAAAGGGGCTCAAACTTTGCAATCGAAATGGCAGAAACTCATCAGGAGGTACTCAGACATCAATGACTGGGGATTCCCTAGTTTCAGGCGGACTCTCTGCTGCTAAAGATGACCTGGCCTAACCTCATTGGACGTTGTGACTTCCCTCATATCACCCCATCAGCCGAATGTTAGGGAACGCTCAGAGGAGGAAGCGAAAGGATAAAAACAGCCATATTCAAGACAAACTCCAGCCAAGACCCCACCAAACCAACTGTGACCTGAGTCAAGAATGGGTGCATGCGCGAGATCCATCTTTGTGCTCAGAGGACCCCAAGTTCATTTGTCTCCGCGAACTCAGTGAATTGAATCCAGCAGCCCAATTGATTTCGCCAAACCAGATACTTCCTATTTCACAGGGAATTAGCTTCATCTCGGGAATGTTAACTTTATCCATTGTGTAAGAATTATTTCTTCAATCCGTGAGTGTTTTTAATTAAGCTTCTTTATCTGTCTCACAAACTGAAGGCACTGGAGATAAATGTAAGATGAAATATTTCACAGGCCGCACTTCTTTTGCAAATCTCTTTTCCCTTTGAACCTTTTACAAGCAGGAATAGTTCTTCCTTATCTACTCTGTCCAACACATCATGATGTTGACTATTTCTATCAAATCTTCTCTTTGCCACTTTCTCTCCAAAGAGAATAGTTCCAATCTCTCCACTCTATCCTGACAACTGAAATAGTTCATCTCTTGAACTACTCTTGTAAACCTCTCCTGCACTCTCTCCAATGCATTCACCTCCTTCCTATCGTATAGTTCCTAATCCAGTCGCAATCTAACTTCTGGCCTTGACCATTCCAGGACACCTCCTTCCTCCAGCATTGTAACACTCTCCTTAATCAATACGTCCACTCTTCCAACTTTCTTTTCTAAACACCTTCTGTCCAGGAATATTTATTACGCAGTTTGTCGTCTCTATCTCCATTATTGCAACAGCATCATATTCCCACTTGCTTCTTTGCACCTGCTCACCACCCTTAGTGCTTTTACATGCATGCTCTGTAAACCTCCCATTTAAACTCTCATCAGATACAAACATACAAAATAAAAGAGGGCGTAGGCCATTCAGCCCCTCAAATCTGTTCCTTTCAATAAGCTCATGGCTGAACTGTGTCAAGTATCACATTTCCCACCTGTCCCTATAACCTTTGATTCCCTTGCTCAAGAAGGAGAATGTATCTATGTCTGACTTAAAAATATTCACTGATCTCCTTCCTTCACCTTCTGAGGCAGAGAGTTCCAAATTTGCACAACCCACAGAGAAATATTCTTCTCATTTCTATCCCACAAGGGTAATCTCTAATTTTAAAACAATTCCTCCTCGTTCTGGATCTACCCAGAAGCAGAAATATCTTTTCTACCTCCACCTTATCAATACCGTTCAGGATCTGACATCTTTCAATTAATGTATACTTCATATCCATTCATGGTCTACTTCTTCTCCGTCTTTATCTTGTCCTGCTGTGGAGATGCCAGCATTGAACTGGGGTAAACATAGTAAGAAGTCTGACAACACCAGGTTTAAGTCCAACCGATAGATAGGAAATACAAGCTTTTGGGGTTTGCCCCTCCGTCAGGTGAATGGAGAGTTCTGACCTCAGACAGAGAATATAACAGCACAGACAGTTTACAGATTACTGATTAGAATGCAAGTCTTTACACCTAACCTGCTATTCAAGTCTTAAAGTGGCTGACAATGTGAGTGGAAGGAGCATTAAGCATAGGTTAAAGAGATGTGTATTGTCTCCAGACAGCACAGTAAGTGAAGTTTTTTGCTAACCCAGGCAAGTCATGGGGGTTATAGATAGTGCAACATGAACATAAGGTCCTTGTTAAGACCATCCTCATGTGTGGGAACTTGGCTATCAGTCTCTGCTCAGCAACTCTGTGCTGTCGTGTGTTGGGAAGGCCCCCTTGGAGAATGCTTACTCAAAGATCAGAGGCCGAATGCCCGTAACAGCTGAAGTGTTCGCCAACAGGAATCCTGGTGATTGTCAAGCGATGTTCATTCATCTGCTGTCGTAGTGTCTGCATGGTCTCCCCAATGTACCATGCTTCGGGACATCCTTTCTTGCAACGTATTAGGTAGACAACGTTGGTCGAGTTGCAAGAGTATGTACCGTGTACCTGGTGGATAGTATTCTCACGTATGATGATGTCATCCATGTCAATGATCCAGCATGTCTTGCAGAGGTTGCTGTGGCAGGGTTGTGTGGTATTGTGGTCACTGTTCTCCTGAAGGCTTGGGAGTTTGCTGCGAACAATGGTCTGTTTGAGGTTGCGCGGTTGTCTGAAAGCAAAAAGTGGGGGTGTGGGGAAGGCCCTGGCTAAATGGTGTCTTTATCAATGATATGTTGAAGACTCCAGAGAAGATGTTGTAGCTTCTCCACTCTGGGGAAGTACTGGATGACGAAGGGTAATCTGTCCACCGTGTCCCGTGTTTGTCTTCTGAGGAGGTCGGTGCGGTTTATCACTATGGCGCATCGGAACTGTCGATCAATGAGCCGAGCGCCATATTCTGTTCTTAAGAGGGCATCTTTCAGCATCTGGAGGTGTCTGCTGCAATCCTCCTCATTTGAGCAGATCCTGTGTATATGGAGGGCTTGTCCATAGGGGATGGCTTCTTTCACATGTTTAGGGCAGAAGCTGGAGAAGTGGAGCATTGTGAGGTTGTCGGTAGGCTTGCAATACAGTGAGGTGCTGAGGTGACCGTCCTTGACGGAGATGCATGTGTCCAAGAATGCAATCGATTCTGGAGAATAGTTCACGGTGAGTCTGATGGTGGGATGGAACTTGTTGATATCATTATATAGTTGTTTCAGTGATTGTTCACCATGAGTCCAAAGGAAGAAAATGTCATCAATGTATCTAGTGTATAGCATTGGTTGAAGATCTCATGCGGTGAAGAAGACTTGTTCAAACCTGTGCAAGAAGATGTTGGCAAATTGAGGTGTGAATTTGGTCCCCATAACTGTTCCATGTGTCTGGATGAAAAAGATGAAAACATTATGGTCCAAGATAAAGCTGGTGAGTTATAAAATTGCATCTGGAAACTGGCAGTTGTCGGCATTGAGTACTGAGGCAGCAATGCCATTGTCATGGAGGATGTTGGTGTAGAGTGCTGAGACATCCATTGTGATGAGGAGTGTCCATGGTTCAATTGCTCCACGTGTGCTGAGTTTCTGTAGGAAGTCCGTAGTGTCGGACCTATACAATAGGTTTCAGGATGCCCTCAACATAGCTGGAGAGGTTCTCGCACAGGGTCCCACTGCCCGATTCAATGGGACGGCCGGGTGTGTTTGCCTTGTGTATCTTTGGGAGGCAGTAGAGATCCCCAATGTGGAGAGTACATGGAATGAGAGCACGGCCTCTTTAAAACTTGAATAGCAAGTTAGTTGTAAAGACTGGCATTCTAATCAGTAATCTGTAAAATGTCTGTGTTGTTGTATGCTCTGTCTGAGGCCAGAACTCTCCATTCACCTGACGAAGGGGCAAACCTCGAAAGCTTGCGAGTTTACTATAAAATAAATCGGTTGGACTTAAACCTGATGTTGTCAGACTTCTTATTTTATCTTGTCCTCCAGACATCTAACTCTGTTTTTTTTGTGAACTCTCTTTAATTTGAAAGAGGGGACTCTGCTTGTGTAACCTCTACTGTGGGAAAGTTTTTATTGGGCTGAACCCAAGATATCTGTCCACAGGCACTGTACCTCATGACTATGGCAAGCCAATTAGTCAGTCAGCACAGGATTCAATTTCCGAAATAAAAAATCCCTTTTCAGAGAATCCTACAAAGCTGGAGGAGGTCATTCAGCTTATCAAGTCAGCACCAACAACAATCCTACCTGAGACCCTATCCCCATAACCCCATGCATTTATTCATGCTGGTCCCCCTGACAATAAGGGACAATTTATCATGACCAATACACCTAACCTTCAAATCTGTGGGAAAAAACAGGAACACCTGGAGAGAACCCATGCAGACACAGGGAGAACGGGAAAATTTCTCCCAGACAGCGACCTGAGCCGGGAATTGAATCCAGGTCCCTGGCACTGTGAGGCAGCAGTGCTAACAACTGTGCCACCCTTTTCACATATACAAATATACAAAGACTGCTTTCTTCCAACTCTAAAATCTTGTGCACCTCCACTCATGTCATCAATAATTAAAGACCAAGTAGTTTGTGCTCTTAGCTGCAAAATTCTGTATTCAAATCTCTGATTATTAAGGCCTAACTCCTGAGCTAAGAGTCAAGTTCACCTGGATTTTAATGGCTCTTTCCTTAACTGGTGTCAATTTTCTCTCCATTTAGGCGTTGGTTGAAATGCCTTTGGACATTTTCTCCATATTAAAGACAGCCATGGTGAGACAGTGATTTGATTTATTATTGTCACATGTATTAACAGAGTGAAAAGTACTGTGCCTTGCTATACAAACAAAGCATACCATTTGTAAAGATGGAAAAGAGAGAGTGTAGAATGAAGTGTTAGTCATCGCTAGGGTATAGCGAAAGATCAACTTAATGTGAGGTAGGTCCATTCAAAAGTCTGATGGACCTATGGGCAGTAAAGAAATTACTGATGGGCAGTAAAGAAATTGTTTTTGAGTCAGTAGGTATGTGACCTCAGACATTTATATCTTTTTCCTGACGGAAGGAGGTGGAAGAGAGAACATCTGGGGTATGCAGATGTTCTTAATAATGCTGCTTTGCCGAGGCAATGGGAAGTATAGGCAGAGTCAATGGATGGGATGCTGGTTTGCACGATGGATTGGTCTACATTCACGACCTTTTGTAGTTCCTTGCAGTCTTGGGCAAAGCAGGAGCCATACCAAGCTGTGATAAAACCAGAAAGAAAGCTTTCTACGGTGCATCTGTAAAGGTTGGTGAGAATTGCAGCTGGCATTCAAAAAGTGCTTTGATTCATCACGTCTCAAGGCAAAGGAACTCCAGTTCAATCCACACTCAGCTGGAGTGAGAGACCTGGTGCTGAGGGAGGACTTATTTTCAAAGGTCTGCTCACATTGCATTAGCAGATTGCCGGAAAAGGAATAATTTGAGTGACTGCTCAACTCAGAGGACTCTCCAGTCAAGCAAGAGCTGGAGGAGAAAACATTTTATATCCGCAATTAAAAACTGATTTAAGGGCTTGGGATCCAATGTTTCAATTCCCTTTTGATTCATCTTACAGTTTGACAGTGACAGATGAGGTATTGGAACAATTGTATACTTCAAAATCATATATTTCCTTCGAAAGGAGTCAAGTTGCCGGCAATAGCTTTATTCAACTGACTGTTGATAAAAAAGAATTATAGTGAATCCCTTAATATTTATAATAAACTCCTTTGGGACATTTTCTCCAATCTAGATTTTTTTTAAACTGCAACAATTGATTTGCTTTCATTGCACATGATTTTCAAGCTGTCTTTTCTAATGCTACTTTTCCCCTCCCAAAATATTGGCCTGCTCCAAACCATCACTTTGCCTCAGTTTTTATCTGCCCTCCAAGATAGATCATTGATTCTTCAACAGTAATTAAAGGTGACGGGGAGCGGGCAGTAAGTAGAACTGAGTCCACACAAAGATCGGCCATGATCCTATGGAATGACGGAACAGGCTCGAGGGGCCAAATGGCCTACTCCTGCTCCTTGTTCTTATGTTCTCACCTCCATTCATAATTCTAAGCAAGCACATTTTGTGAATTTTCAGAGTATTTTGAAGACTTTGGGATCTCATCTGCCTGTCCACATTTATGTAAAAGATGCTTTGACGGTATTCAAAGAAGTGCAGACAAGTCTTTTGATCTTCCTTAATTCATTCTGTTCGCAGGATGCTATGGCAGGGGAAGGTGTTGACATAGCTGCAAGTCACTGGATTAATAATCTAGAGGCGCAGGCTGATGCTCAGGGTACATAGGTTCCAATCCCACCTCGGCAACTGATGAGAGTTTAAATTCAGCTAATAAATTTGGAATATAAAGCTAGTCTCAATAATGGTGACCATGACAACTGCCACTGATTGTCGTAAAATCTCATCTCGTTCTCCAATGTCTTTTAGGCATGGAAATTTAGGGTAGCACAATGGTTAGCACTGCTGCCTCACAATGCCAGGGACCTGGGTATCAATTCCCAGTTTGGGTCACAGAGTTTGCACTTTCTCCTCGTGTCTGCGTGGGTTTCCTCCGAGTGCTCCAGATTCCTCCCACGGTCTTAAAGCTGCGCTAGTTAGGGTGCATCGACCCAAACAGGCACTGGACTGTGGGAACTAGAGGAATTTCACAGTAACTTCATTGCAGGGTTAACATAAGCCTTACTTGTGATTAATAGATAAACTTTATTTTAAATTCACCATCTTTACTTGATCTGACCAACGTGTAATTCCAGACAAATAACAGTGCCGTTGACTCTTAGCTGCCTTTCTGAGTGGTCTAGCCTGCCACTCTGTTCAAGGGCAATTAGGGATGTGCAACAAATGCTGGTCTCATCAGCAATGCTCACATCTCATGAAAGATTAAAAAAATTACGTACAAGATTGACAATGTGAGCGAAGTAATTCACTGATTCTGAAGTACTCCGAGACAGCACCACACTTCTTCCAGCAGATGACTGGATTAGCTTTAGCTATGTTCCCTTACCTCTCCCCTTGGACTGGGAAAATCAGAACACTGTTGTACTTGGCCCCTTCTCTTTTGCAATGATCAATATTGGTAAGTCTAAGAACAGTCACAATTCCAGACTGACCAACTCTGACCAATTGCTGGCACTTGATTTCATAGAATTACTATAGTGCATTTGGCCCATCAAGTTTGCGCTGACTTTCCAACAAAGCATTTTACACACACCTTGTCCCCATAATCCCACATATTTACCTCACAAATCCTTCTAACTTTCACATCTTGGGGCAATTTAACATGGCCAGTCCACCTAACCTGCACTGAGGAGACAGAACAGCATTTTTACATCAACACCATCCTTGATTTCCATTGAAAAATTCTTCCTTTGTGCTCAAAATGAGGGCACACTTTTCCACCTTCGACATCAGTAAGAAAAAAAAGCACTCACAGGCAGACACAGGGATTAAAACTAAAGCTCCTTCTATTCCCTCAATGGTCTTCCTCCATTCCAAACTTAAAGAGAGCGTCCCAGATCAAATCAAAGTGCATTTTCCATTCCAACTCCAGCCGCTTTTAGAGCGATGGATAATTTGTGCTTGTGACCCACGTGCACTAAACATTCTGTTGACTGCCCAAATTAACATGCGGGAGATTCTTACAGCTGGAAAGTGAGGTGATTTGCATTTTGATGATCTGGTTGTGGTGTTGAATGGTTTAATTTTCTGTGCTCAATTACGAGCGCCTGCTAACTGACCTATGCTCACTGCACTTGATTGCTTACATTTGATTGGAGTTGGAGCAAAGTAAGCAGATGCCATAGCAACTACTAGAAGCTGAACTATAAGTTTGGGTGCAGGTATTTGCTTTGGCAGAGATATTTTGCAATTTGTAAATAAGCCTGTCACATGCTAAGAACCTAGAGCGGTATTTTCCTGTCCCATCCGCCACAGTATTTGTAGCGGGTGGGAGGGGGGAGAGAGAGAGTGGGTAAAGACCCGTTGGCTTTGGGCGGGAATTTCCAACCTTGGGGCAAGCGTGACCGGAAAATCCTAGCCCTGTTGCCATTTCCACCTCACACTGATAGAACACCAGGCTTGATTTCAACCCTGACCCTGCAAACAGTTTCATTTCTCCTTAAAACAATCGTTGCTTCACATGAAGGAGAATTTGTTTTAAAAAAAAGGTGCAGAGAATCTGTTGCTAAGCAAACGGCAGGAGTATCAACGAGACACGACAACCACATTCACCTTTCTTTGGCCTTCCTTAATGAGGTTACATCTTATACAACAGCACTTGGATCAATACTAATCTATGCTTAGTCTAATGCTACCTCTTTTAAGTCGTTCTATTCAAAAGCTTAATTTCAGCACCCGTTCAAAAAAAAAGCAGCTAGTGTGAGTGCTAGTCAGGACCAGTATCATCACAAACATGAAAAAAAAAATACATCTATTATACCGAGGGTATGTGCAACAGATGAACAAAATATGGTTACCAGATGTATACACAAGAAAAATATCTTTTTTTGCTTCCATTAATCAAGCCCATTGGGGGTTTTTTTTTTACATATTATGGAGACGGAAACAGTGCCCTTGATTGATAGAGTGCTGATGATGTGGCTCTATGGATAGTTCAGAAGGCAACTGGGCTTTTGTAAGGAGCGAAGCAAACCACCAGTTACCGTGTTGATACACATGGCAAAGTTAGCTTCCTGTCATTTATAACAATCCAACAGACTTTTTATCTACACGCTGTAAACACTTGTTAGTAATCAGTCAAATACTAAGCACAGGCTGCTCCTCAAAACACCCAAACGCCACACCAAAGGACACGGCTTATATTTTATCTCGGGGTAAAATTACCAAGGGATTGTTAAAAATAACTGTTCCTTTAAGACAAAAGTGCGCAAGGATTGGGTTAATGGAAAGGTTTGCTCCACTCGTGGCCCAAGAATCATGTGAATTTCACAAGGTGAAGGGAGTGCGGTCCAGACTGAATGTGGACAAGCCACGATATGCTTTCTATGCGGGATTTTCTCATTTCGTGTTGCGTATGTTGAGGTGGTGATATAGTACATTAGCTCCTTTATCGGCTGATTCCCCTGAGATCACAGGAATTTCCTTCCTGCCAGCCGCGATTCACTGTACCCAAGATGTAATCTGGCCCCTTTACAGTTAGGCTACTTTGCAGCGATAGTTAAGCTCAAACATTAGCAGTTGGACGCGAGCAGTTCAGCATGTTGTGCCCTCTGGGTGTTTTTTTAAACTGCTGTTTGATTGAAAAGGTGTGAAAGTAGGCAGCGTGCTGAGGGAACGTGCTGGTGTTTAAAAGCAACTCATTTTAAGGGCTGGACGTGTCACTGCGTATCCTTGTGTTTTGGTGGCAGAGTTTGGGCTTTCGTTATTGGGGTGGAGAGAAAACAGAACAGAATACGAGTTCTCGTGGAGAGACAAGAGGCAATCAAATGGGGGAGAAAAAGAATTACTTCAGTTTGCAACAGGAGGCACGATGGCACAGTGGTTAGCACTGCAGCCTCACAGGGACCTGGGTTCGATTCCTGGCCTGGGTCACTGTCTGTGCAGAATCTGCACATTCTCCCCATGTCTGCATGGGTTTCCTCCCGGAGGTCCAGTTTCCTCCCACAGTCCGAAAGATTAGGTGCATCAGCTGTGCTAAATTCTCCCTCAGTGTACCCGAACAGGCGCCGTAGTGTGATGACTAGGGGATATTCATAGTGATTTCTTTGCAGTGTTAATGCAAGTCTACTGGTATAAATAAATTGTAATGAAAATGTAAATTGTACAATTTTTGGCAGTTCAGCTCCCAGGAAGGAGTAGGTCTATTGTTCTCTTTCTTTGTAAATGGATCCGTTCACTGATTGAAAAGCAAAAAAAAAGTGAAACTAATTTTTTTTTAAGAAAAAGACGCAGGAATCCCATTCAAGGAGATTTATGATCAAATCCTGCCATTGCCGGGCTGGCCACCAGGTGGAGTGCCAAATCGTTGGGAGAAGCAGAATTATTGGAATGATTTCTGCTACTGTGCAAGGACTGTGCCCATAATAAATATACAATAGAAGATTCCAGAGCTTTCAAGGCCATGAACCAATTTTGACACTATTTTAACATGCAAGACCATGCCAACAAATCCCTAAGCCAGGTAGAACAAGCACTCCGCGTTGTGCTTTAGGCATGCTTGAAGTAAATTTAAAAATTCAGTATTTGCCAGTCTATAATGTGAGACACTGGCTGACCTCTAACAGAAAGCAGTGCAGATTTTACAGACAGGGTGGCAAAAATCCTTAATTGCATTCAGCTGTGAGACCATCTGTGCATTATTAAAGAGCTTTCCACGTCTGAATTTGGCTGAGGAACTGTCTTATCGATGTTATTCACTGCACAGGGGACATGCCTGCTCCCCCCACCCCCCATCCCCACAATGTCTGTCATCTTTCAAAAATAATTGTTTTACTTCACTTGCAGGTCGCTCCACACCCTCCCTGTGCCTCCTGCAATCAGAAGGCAGCATCGAGACCACAAGGTTCCAAGCTCTTCCAACACCAGTCTCAGGCACCTCAGGAGGGACAGATAAATTCGTCCTGGACACCCTCATCTCATCAATTGATCCTTCTGGAAACAGCAAGCCTGTGCCGCTTGACTCCTCTCCCCAACGCAGACAAGAGTGGGAGCTTATAGAAGAGCTTCATAGAACGCCTACAGTGCAGAAGAGGCCATTCGGCCCACTGAGTCTGTGCCAATTCTCTGACAGTGCATCTCTCCCACCCTGTCCCTGTAACCCCACACATGCATCATGGCTGACCCATCTAATCTACACATCTTGGGACATTAAAGAGTAATTTAGCATGGTCAATCCACCTAACCTGCACATCTTTAGATGGTGGGTGGAAACTGGAGCACCAGGAGGGAACCCACGCTTAAAATCCCTGCAGTGCAGAAGGAGGATATTCAGCTCATCAGGTCTGCACTAGCTCTCTGACAGACCACCTCACCTCGGCCCACGACCTGTCCTATTCACATAACCTGCTAATCCCCCTAATCTATATAACTTGGGACACTATTTTGCATCATGAAGGCACATGGAGAACATGCAACTCCAAACAGTCACCCAAGGCTGGAATCGAACTCAGGTTCCTAGAGCTGAGAGGCAGCAGTGTTAACCATTACACCCTAGCTAGTTAAAACACTAATATATCAATGGCCACTGTTTAAAAAAAAGACTGACATGTTGACAGTGAAGGTAATATAGAAGTTGGTTTATAGTTAAAACATGAGTATTTTATAATACGTTCAGGATCCTTGGTTATACAGTCTGACATTCTATGTAGATGCAGTATAGACAGTACCTGTCTGCCATCTGCTGGTAGTTTGGAAATGGGTTCCTTACAGTTCCCAGCGTGAAGTCATTCACAATAGAAGCCTGAAGGATTGTTATTAAATACATGACTGGACATGGCCAATCGGATAATTTATGATGCACAAGTCACAGGTAGTGTACAAGTGCAAAGCAGCCGGCTCATCACCGGGTTATGGGCCAGTTTCAGACAGATTGACACTGATGCCTCTTTCCATGGTAATATTGTTAATTATTCAAGGGTCGCTGAACTATACCCTGTGCTGTGATTTGTACATCAGCTGGAACAGGGATCGAACCCAGTGCTACTGCCCTTACTCTGAACCAAATGCTAACCATCAAGTCAACTGAGCTAATCAGCCTCGCCACTGACTCCAAAGATTTCAATTCATAACTGCAGGGAGATAGGTTATTGCACAGAATATCAACCTAAAATATTATGTAATTGGCTAAAAATATTCTATTTTGAGAGCACAATATTGTTAAATCCCTTCTAAGAGATGGTATTTTTCCAATATTTAGTTCCAACTTGATGTGGAAAAACCGCCTGTTTGTATTCTTACACAAACACCAGTCATTCGCTTTGTCAGTTCCAAATGGTTACAGTTTTTAAGATGCTGAATAATTAAATACATCCAGTATCTTTCAACATTTTATTATTCATTCATGGGATACTGGGCCAGCATTTATTGCCCATCCCTAATTGCCCTTGGATCGAGTGTGTATTTAAGAGTTAACCACATTGCTGTGGCTCTGGAGTCACCAGGCCAGGTAAGGACAGCAGATTTCCTTCACTGAAGGGCATTCGTGAACCAGAAGGATTTTTTACGACAATTGACAATGGTTTCACGGTTAAATTTATGATTGCAATTTTTTTTTTTTAATTGAATTCAAATTTCACCATTGCCATGGTGGGATTCGAACCCAGGTGAACGAAACTTTATCTTGGATTTTTAGATTCCTAGTCCAGTGACAACACTATTATTCCACCATCTCCCACACTTCCCAATCATTCTTTGTGCACTGGTATATAAATTTTTGAATTATCCAAAAGAATCAAGTTACTGGTATTCCCTGAGCACCAATAAGCTGAATATTTCCAGTCTCACTGCCAAGGCTAAAAGAGGAAGCTGGCTCCATTTCTGCATGTGGTGGGACACACTGGGTGACAGCCAATTAATAGGGGGTCACCAGGCCTGCCATCTAACTGAAAACCCACTTAGCCAGCCCTCCGTCCTCTCTGTCCATCTCCGAGGGGCTCGGAGGATACAGCATAAAACTCTTCCATCACCTCATAAAACCTATCCCCAAAGCTGGTGGCTTTAAGGTCCGGCAAGTCTGCAGTGGCTGGTGAGTGGTGGTCACTGCTAATGCTGCACAGTACAAGGATGATGGCGCCTCAGTGCCAAATTCCCTCAAAAAGAGGTGCGTTTGTTTGGGTGAACCAGGCCTTTGTCAGGCGAAGGCTACAAAGGCCAAAAGCTTGCAAGTTTACTATCAAATAAATAGGTTAGATTTAAAATTGGTGTTGTCAGACCTCTTACTGAATTAACACCATTCGCAGCCTTTATCATTTACATTCCCTTTGTCTATGCTATCTCCATCAATTACAGACCCCCCCCTAACCCACCATCCCTCCCCCCAACAATATAAATCTTGTCCCATTTCCCTTGGCTCCACTTCTGATGAATGGTCATCCTGACTTGAAATGTTGGTTCTATTCTCTCTCCAGACCTGCTGAGATTTTCCAGCATTTTCAGCTTTTGTTTCAGATCCTAGCATGTGCAATATTTTGCTTTTATCTTAAAATTCCTGTGTCTTGTTGTCTGAATGGGAAAGTCCACTAAAATATGTCAACGATCAGCTTCATTGAGTATTACATTTGTAGATGGCATTGTGAAACAGTTTTCCAGTATTAAATATCCCAACATTAGCTGCTCAAAGACAGCAGTTTTTGCAACATTGAGGGTTGATGCCGAAAGTATAGGAGAATCTGTTTGAAGTTACATGGTCTGATTGTAGCTTAGTCTCTAATCAATTGTCACACTGATGCATTCTGACAAAATATTGGCATTTAGAAGTAAATTTTGAATTGGTAAGACAAGCTTTTGTCCCCTTTTTCATTCTCATGAACTTTCTTTTATTTCAGTCTGTTGTGGAGTAACTGAGGTGACCTCTACCGCTGACAGTGTAGACAATACTAGACTCATGAGGCAGGTATTTCTGTATAAAGACACAACTTGATTTAAATCAGCAACTGCTAGGAAACCAAGGGATCAGGACACTCAGAACTGCCAGAGCTCTCCGATGAAAATCTGCCGTATATAATTCAAAACAGATCAATTTATAGGTTTTCTTATCCATCATTCCTGTCTTTCAGTAACTTTATATCAATCATCTTCAGGATACACAAATCAACAATAATATCTGTCAAATACTTTAGCCAATTGCATCCCGCTTCCCAGCATAATGGTATTTTATTAGTCTGTGAAATTGTAAAGCTAACTCCTGTCTTGGCTGATCCCCCATTATTTAGTAACCTAATTGGTCAGCCCAGAGTTCAAATGAAGCAGTTCATGTTCAAATGCAACAAGATCTGGATAATATCCAGGCTTGGGCTGACAAGTGGCAAGTAATACTCACACCACAAATGTCTGGAAATGACCATCATCAATGAGAGACTCACTAATCGCTGTCCCTTGACATTCAATGGTGTTACCATCACTGAATCCCCCATTGCCAACATCCTTGGGGTTATCATTGACCAGAGAAACTCAACCACAAGTGCAGGTCAGAGACTGGGAATACTGTGGCAAGTAACTCACCTCCTGACTCCCCAAAACCTTTCCACCATCTACAAGGCACAAGTCAGGAGTGGAATGGAATACTCCCCACTTGCCTGGATGGGTGCAACTTCAACAACACTCAAGGAGCTTGACATCATCCAGGACAAAACAGCCCGCTTGATTGGCACCACATCCACAAACATTCAATCCCTCCACCACCAATGCTCAGTAGCAGCAGTGTGCACTATCTACAAGATGCACTGCAGCAACTCATCAAAGATCCTTAGACAGCACATTTCAAATCCAGAACCACTTCCATCTCGAAGGACAAGCGTAGCAGATAAATGGGAACACCACCACCTGCAAATTTCCTTCCAAGCCACTTACCATCCTGACTTGGAAATATATCGCCGTTCCTTCACAGTCTCTGGGTCAAAATCCTGGGATTCCCTCCCTAATGAATTGTGGATCAATCCACAGAACATGGACTGCAGCAATTAAAGGCGGCAGCTCACCACCACCTCCTCAAGGGCAATTAGCAATGGGCAATAAACGCTGGCCAGCTGGTAACACCCATTTCCCACAAATGAATTAATAAAACAAACAATCTCTTGAGTTCCCTGCAAGGTCACTTTCTGACCAGATTAACTCATAACACCAAATCTGGGCACCAGTCCATCTCGTCTGGACAGTGAATAAACTCTACTCATGACATAAGATTAAGTGTTCCAAACGTTCTTTCCAACCGAAACGTTAACTGATAAATCTTGCATATTTCCATGCTTCAATTATCCTTTTGAATTGGCTTCATCCTAATGTCTTTCTACCTTGATCCTCACATTAAATTGCTCTTGGCTAAAGTGAACAATATTCAAAGAACAAAGAACAAAACAGCACGGGAAACAGACCCTTTGTCCCAACGAGCCCCCGTCACACCTCGATGTTCCCACCTCTACCCATGATACTTGTCTATGTTTATAAATCTATGGATTGAAACCAAATTTGAGACAATTCAGGGAGAATTTGTTCTGCCAATTAGCCTAAGAGCACATCTTTCCTTAAAATCAATAATAATACATTCAAACTATCGGCACATTTTACAATCATAATCAATTGTTTGAATCAATTACTACATCTCATATGTGCAAGTTGCTTCTTCTTACTCTTACTTTAAAAGTCATTGAGCTGCACGATGCCAGCTTTGTCAGTGCCTTAATGGCTAATGGTTTAAAATCCTTACCACTCTATTAGGGGTTCCACTTACACAACCCAATGAGAATTTTCTCTCCAAAGAGTCTGAGATTCCCGGGATTTCTGACCTGCACCAACCCAATCTTTGTGTCGTTTCTTATGATAAACTGATTGTTCCCACACAATTGTCAAGCCCATTGGCTCCTGAGAATCATCCCGGAATCCTGTCCATCACCCAGCGAGCAGTTTTTTTTGTCCACTGTAACTAAACTCCAGTGGATTGCACTGGAACCTCAGTCCCTCATAATTATGAGTTTTATGATCATCTGAAAATGTGCACCCTCCCCCCTTCCCACTGACTGGGGAATTGCCCCCTCCCCCACAAATACAATAGATTTTCTGTCGCAATTTTGGCTATTGCTTTCTTTCACAAAGTATGTGTCCCCTGAGCCCCCTCTCCACTACTGAGAAGAGTTTTAGGGCCCTCTTCCTCTACACAACCCAACAATATCTTAACACCTGTACTTGCCCAATTCTCTCCACACCATTCTACCTGTTTCACTTCATTCTCACTGTATCGATCAGATCTCTAGCTTCTTGTTTCTCCAGTGAAAGGCAATGCTTCAACTCTGTTGCTGCATTCCTTCCTCCACAGAACAGGAAACTGGATACTTGGAAAACGTTCCCTTGATATTACAGATCATTCAGGCACCTCCCACCTCTCATTCTCCTCTCACCCTGACCCCTGTCCACACCCACAAGTCAACCACCCCATCCCCCTCACTCCTTCCCATCACTAACCTTAACTCCCCAGTTTCTCCTGCTCCTTACCTTCCCTCTGTGTCCATCCTCCATCAGCTTCCCACTTGCCGCTTCCGACTCCATCAATGTCCAGTTATTTTCTTCCCTCTTGGCTAGCTCTCAGTCTTTTCCATGTGCAACACCACAGAGGCTTGACTTATTCTATCTAAAAATGAAAATAGTTATTTAATACTGGAAGTGCTATCTACATAAGCACAGGTGTTGCAAAAATTTAGTAGTAGAAAATCAAATTGCCTAAGTATACAGAATTACACAGACACTTGTTTGTTGTATTTCTTTCAATTATGCTTTGAACTAAGTGTCATTTGTTAGGATAGATTTTGAGCATTGCTGAAGCTATTGTTGGAACTTCCTACCTTGTACTCATCAGGACAATTGCAAGAGTAACAATGTCAGAGAAACAATAACTTCAGACTGTTTGAGGAGAGGGTGCTGATTGGTCAGCAAGTGAACTCTGATTGGTAGAGGCATTACTAAAATATTTGATCAATAAGTGAAGCTATCTGCTTCATGCTGCTACCATGCAGTACAACACAGGTGGGTGTTCACCACAAACAGAATGCTACCATCAAGTCAAAAAGACATTCTGTCCATTCCTCGTGGTATGAGTTTCAGTGCCAACGTCATGCCTGATATGTAGACTGTATATCCCAAAGACTGGCAATTTTATCAAATAGAATATCCCTCCCGCTGTAACAAATGGCAAAGTACAGACCCTACCTCACCAACCTGTGCTTGCAAAGTTCAAAGCAGTGTCTAATATTAGATGTGATTTTGAGATTGAACAATACTTACTGAATAATCTGCAGTGAATTAAGAATTACACTAACAACTAAATTAAGATTATCGATATGGCTCGCTTTGTAGCACATGTGTGCACACTGGAAGTTACATATATTAACACACAGGATCCTGTCCTTTGGAGACAGAAAGAACATGTACACACATTGCATTTGTTTCAGCTAAACAAAATAAGTGATAGCAATTTACTCGTTCATTCCCCAAGACAACGTCTTGACAAAATAAAGGAAGCTGCCTGCTTTAAATTTCAAACAATATTTGGTAATTAATTGTCAGTCACCACTAATTGATACATTTTCCATGGCAATGACTCAACCACTTGTCACCTAGTCAGCACTCTGATCACAGAGTACAAAATTATTTGCCTTGACATTGGCATTCTTGTAATTGCCCTGATGAGTGCAAGATGAAACAAAATGTATTTTTTCAGCAATATTCAAGTTGTCTTGATGAAGACACATTAAACGAAGTGCTTACTAGAATTATTGTTACATTATATAATGAGGTGCAGTGTATGTAAAATTTTACAAGGTCTAATGAATAGGTATCCCATGCAGACCAATTTCAAAAGAAGTGAGTTTTAGAGCAGATATGACAACATCCAACATGTTATTAAACCCTAGAAACATACTAAGCAGGGGAAGGGTCATCCAGAAGTCTTGTGAATTCAGAGCATTAATCAATCACAGCAGCTCATAAATCTCTGCATTCTTTCAGCTTGAAGCACATCAGGAATCACCGATTAGCGTGCCACATTACCGGAAGGATGTGGAAGCTTTGGAGTGAGTGCAAAAAAGGTTCAGCAGGATGTAGTCTGGTCTTGACGTCATTGGCTACGAGGAGAGGTTGAATAAACTAGGATTGTTTTCACTGGAAAGACAGAGGCTGAGGGGAGACCTGATAGAAGTCTACAGAATTATGAGGGGCACAGACAGAGTAAATAGTCAGAACTTTTTCCCAGGGAAGAAGTGTCAATTACATGGTTCAAGATGAGAGGGGGAAAGTTCAAGGGAGATGTGTGGGGGAAGTTTTCACGCAGAGAGTGGTGGGTGTCTGGAACGCAGTGCCAGAGGAGGCAGGCACATTAGCAATATTTAAGAGGTATCTGAATGGGTATATGAAAAGGGAGGGAATAGAGGGAGTAAGAGCAGAAAATTTTATTTTTAGTTTAGTCAGGGCATTATGATTGACACAGGTTTGGAGGGCCAAAGGGCCTGTTCCTGTTCTGTACTTTTCCTTGTTCTTTCTTTGTTCTCATTAACATCTATGATTGCTTCTAGCCTCACTCACTAAATATCTTTCCAAACCTCCTTGGGAGATTGATAAATCTGAGACGAGAATGAACAGATGTTAAAACATTTTAATTAACTGAAGTGAAAGAATTGGAATTTGATTTATTATCCATAGTCTGGAAATAAGCATTCTATCAGTGCCTCTTCCAATAAGTGGATGCAAATGAACATGAGCAGAAAAGAGAACAGCTAAGCACAATTACTGCCACGTATTGTGAAGTAATGCAAGTTTCAGATTGTTATAATTCCCTGAATGAAAATGCTTAAATTAGTGCTTAAATATCATCGTTCTCCCAAGATTAAACATTAAAGATTAAAAAAAATGCAACTATCCTTTCTCCTCAAAAAAGATAGATTTTACAAGGAGGAAAGGAATGGTTTTTTGGCTAAGAAAGCTCAGAATGTATTTCAAAGTGTTGAACAAATAACTTTAAGAATGAGATCTTAGAGAAGCAGCAAAATAATATGCAAAGCCATGCACCATGCTGGATATAATTCTGGACAATTGTGCACAAGAGCTCTTCTGGACAAGATGCAACTGAGAAATCAGCCAGGCCGTTTACAATGATAACTATAGGGCAAGCAAGCCATCTTTGTTCAATTTGCTGGTCTAATGAGACCCATTGACACTTTTCTCTCCTGGGTTTTTGAGGTGAAGTAAAAAATCAACTCTGAAGATCTCATTTGAATGATTACACTTTTAAAAGGTTCTCCCGAATAAAATGTCTTATGTCCGCATGACCTCTCCCATTGTCAAACTCGGCACGTCATGATGCTCATGCTACAGCAGGCACTGAACTCCTTTTACAAATGGAAAAATCCATAATTCATAAGCAGGAAAAAAAACAGCGAGAGAAAACCAGACATCGTAGGAGCAGAAATAGGCCACTCAGCCCATCAAGTCTGCTCCACATTTCAACGAGCTGATGATTGATCTGATAATCCTCACCTTCACTTATCCCCATAACGTTCAACTCCCTTACTGATTAAAAATCTCCCTCAGCCTTGAACATACTGAACTGAGCCTAAAGAATTCCATAGATCACAACCCAAAACGCTTCACCCCGAGCATTGATGCTAAAGGATAATCTTAGACAGTGAAATTCAAGACTATAACAATCTCATCATGTTTACATGCTCTACTCAGTTTTTGCAATAAAAATTACTAAATTGTTCATAAAGAAGAAACTCAGAAGTTTACAAGAATTGTCAAACCCTCGGGATTGACAATTAATATTGTGGATACTGGTGAGAACATTGCCAGGGAGAAAACTCATAGGGGTAATAAACAAATGGGTTTTTCAAGTTGTGTTGCATACCTCTGTCTCTGAATACCTTTGTTAATAATCAATAAAAGAAACGGTTCTTTAACTATCAAGACTTCCCTATGGTGGTGGGGGCCGACACAGGGTCTTCTCACTTCCTAATTGGCACAGGGTGGTGGTATACCCTGAAGATTGTTGGCTGTCCAACGTCAGATGCATTGGAAGTTGGAGGCTGGGGAAACACTCCAGTAACACATCCAACTGCTGGCTAACAGGTAGGAGACAATTCAATGGAAACACAGGAGGACTGAAACAACAACTTTATCGAAAGTGGTAACTGGAAAATAAACAAGAAGCAACGTCTATGCTGGGTATAAGAGGCAAATCTCCTTTAACTAATCAGTAGGTTGTCAAGTTGGCTGTAGATGAATACAGTAAGATGGTCTAGTTAGGAAGAGGCCCGTTTCATTGCTAGTCTGAGCTCTGACGACTGAGGTCATTTAAATCTCTTATTGCTCCGTGGTCTTTATTTGTTTGTAACTCACAAGGCTACAATTTGTTTAAAATCAAACTTACCCAAAAAAAACGGCTGCATTAAATGATCATCTCATTCACGAACTAAAACAAAAAAGAGAAAAACGTATAATAAGTAGGTTACAATCGCCTATTAATGTCCTTCATTAACACTATAAAACTATTAAGAGTTTCACGAGTAATGATTTATCAGCCTGACTGTAACATACACAAAGATTTTACGAACATTTCCGTTCAGCACTGTGCGCACTGCCACTCGCACCCTCCCCATCCCCTCCTTCCTCCAGGTTAAATAACCACTTAGTCCAAGGAAAAGAACTTGAAATTACAGGCTTGGATCAATTTCCTCTGTTAAATGTTGCAGTCATTTTTTCCTGACAAAACGTAGCTCGACATGGTCCACAGCATTTTATCCTGTCCTGCCAAAACACTTTACCAGAACATTGATGCTAAAGAACATCTTTGGGGTCAGTGAAATTAAAGACCTCTAACGATCTCATTATGTTTACATGTTGTGCTCAGCGTTGCAATAAAAATTATCAACTTCTTAATTTGCACCACAATCCCAAACACTTGCCTGTAAGGCAAACACCTCCCTCTCCCCTTAGAGATTACATTAAGTTTGCATAAATAGCACGCTTTACACTTCAACGGATCATTAACCTGCTGCAAATTAACCCCTTTCGAAGGTGAACAAGTCCACTCCAGGGTGGTTGGTGTTATTCATTACTAAGAAATTTGCAATCCTGAAGGGCTTCAATGAGTTTACTTTCTTTTGCTGCTGTTGATCCACTTACAATATATCCGATATCCTACCTTTAACATTTCTAGCAGGGGATCCAAACCCAAAATTGATACATCTGAAAAAAAATTTAAATGGGCGAAATAAGACATTGTACGTTTAGGCCGCACTGAACAGCTTTCCATGGAATTAAACGATCCTGTGCCTAATGTGATTTTATTGATTTGCAAATCTCATCTTTGGAAGACCTTTGTGGCCTACTTGTATAGTTCACTGAATTGGTAAACTACAAACCTAGAGTAATGTTCTGGGGTTTCAGGGTAGATGGTAAGTCATCCTGTGATTGGCAAAAACAAAGCAGCTGGAAGACTAAACATTTCAAACATTGAGTTTTATCAACATTGCCAAAAGATTTGCTTCTCTTAAATATACATCCCTATCATGAAATCTCTAGAAAGAAGCCATTTGGCCCAATGAGCTTGCAACAACAACAATCTCACCCAGCCCATATCCCCCAACCCCATGTATTTATCCTGCTAATCCCCCTAACCTACACATCTCAGGACACTAAGGGGCAATTTAGCACAGCCAATCCACCTGTTTTGGAGGAAACAGAAGCACCTGGACAAAACCCATGCAGACATGGGGAGAACATGCAAACTCCACACAGACAGTGATCCAAGGCTGGAATTTAACCCGGGTCCCTAGCACTCGAATTGCACCCGGGTTCCTAGAGCTGTGAGGCAGCAGTGCTAACCGCTGTGCCCCAGGAATTGTGGAGAGAGAAGTTGGAAAATGATACATTGAGTTGGTGATCCAACACCCTCCAACAGATCTTCCTGGAGGTGGGGGACAAATGGAAGCAGTGGATTTTCATTAGTGTCAATTAACTGGCCTTTTAACCACCAACAGCACACAGGCCCTATCTAATGGACGAAGCTCAGCAGATCCCTGTAGGCACGCTTTTCTAGACAGGCTGGTGCCTTCACATCTTTCCTAAGACACTGCTACAGGGACAAGCTGAGTGTGCAATCCATTATCTCAAAGTGAGGCCTCCTCTACAATGATGGCTTGGCAGTTTTGGCCATCAATAAATACAATTTTAAGAATTCCTTCAGTTTTCATTTTAAGTTTATATGATTATTGTGGCTTACATCAATACTGCAATGAAGTTGCTGAGAAAAATCCCTAATCATCACGTTGCGACGCCATTAGGAGTGTAAATCATCCCACTGGGTGAGCCATCATTAATGGGAAAGCTGCAAGATTCCCAGCTTGTGTCATTGCCTATGTGGAGTTTGCAGGTACTCTCTGTGTCTGCATAGATTTCCTCCTCTTTCCTTCCACAGTCCAAAGACGTGCAGATTAGGTTGATTGGCCATGCTAAATTGCCCATTAATCTCAGAGGGATGAGCAGGGTAAATACATGGGGTTAAGGGATAGGACCTGGGTGGGATTGTGGTCAGTGCAGACTCAATGGGCCGAATGGCCTCCTTTTGCACTGTAGGATTCTGTGATTCCATTGAGGTCAGAGGGATGTAATCTGCTATGTAACAGGATGAGCACCATTGCAACGGTGCAAGAGGTAGAGGACAGAATGTTGGAAAGAATAATGGATCGGTGAGTTAAAGATTAAAATGGCCAGAGACCTATTTGAGTGCACGTATGAGGTAATATTGGAGTATTTTTGCCCTTTATTGGAGGCAGAGTAGGGTGGGAAGAAAAAGAATGCATTGATTTACTGTCTTTAACAGCCTTCAGGCATCCCAAAATACACTACAGCCAATGAAATATAGTTTTATTGCACAAGTCAAAAGCAACACACAGAATTTATATCCTGGCCTCTGGTTAAGGTACAGCAACAATATCATATTGACCAACCATAAATCGTAATGCATTATTCTGCTACCATGGTGGAGCTGTTAAACGCAAACCTTTCCTTTCAAGGCGACACAATCCATGAGCTGTAACTGGACACATTCACAGATCAGTTTGGAAATATTTGTACACACCCGAGCTGTTTGCAGCTGGTTGCGAGTGAGACCGATCATGCTTTACGCAAGCCTATCTTTCTAGGGGTGTTTGTAATATCCTGCAACATATTGTAAGTGACTACAGCAACTGGCTTGCTTTGGATTGAAGTTAAAATGTGTAACAGTACCTGGAAAGAAAACACATGCTAGCAGACAATTTCTGAACCAGAGTCCAATTTGGAATCTTTTACCAAACAATCCTGCTTATTGGCATTAATAAGCTACTTCAAATTGCTCCAACTGAGTTAATAGTACAAAAAATTCCTGCCACGTTAGTTAAATTACTGAATGCAAATGATTTATGATTAAAAATGATCACACTCTTGCGAAGACATCTTGATGGGGGGAAAACAAATCGCTAAACTGGTTATATTGATTTCCCTTCACAACGAACAGCCATATAACTCTATAAACAGACTAAAGAATCTTTTCTCCCACATCACCTGTGATTTATTCTGGAACTGTTTGTTTATGTAGCTGCAATGGAGGAGCAAAATATTACTGTGGAGGTTATCCCTTTAAGGGCAGAACAGCAGGAGAGAGTCACCTGACAGAGGATAATTATCTCAGGGGGGATGAAGCTCTCTCTCAGGGAGAAGACATTCTGAAGGCGTGTAAAAGACATGTAGGGGACAGAAGAAGCTAATGGGCTGCTCCAGGGCGGTCAGTGAGGCTGTGAGCCTCATTAATAAGCATCCTTTGTGTTGCTGACAAGTGCATCATTACAATTACTTTTCCAGCGACCACAAACATTTCATGGCCTACGTTAACCCCATCCATATTGTATGGTCTTTAGGAAATTCCTTCAAGCCTTTCTTGTCACCTACAACACTGATTATACTTCATTTCCTGCAAAGATCATTGTGAAACAGCTGGTTGTTATGAAAAGGTGCTATATGAATGCTAATCTTTCTCTCACAAACCTACCCCCCCCACAACCACAATAATTTGTAAGTAACACTACAGTACAATAAAAGCAAAATAGTGCAGATGCTAGAATCAAACAAAAACAGAAAATGCTGGAAAATCTCAGCAGGTCTGACAGTGTCTGACAGGGAAAGAACAGAACAAACATTAAGAATCTAGATGATTCTAGTTTTGAGTTCTGATGAAGAGTCATTTAGACTCATAACATCAGCTCTATTCTCCTGTCACAGATTCAGACCTACTGAGATTTTTCAGCGTTTGTTTTTTTATTTGATTCCAGCATCCACAGTATTTTGCTTCTATTATAGATGTGCTGTAGTGTTGCTGACAGGTTATTGTGGTTGTGGGGGGGGAGGGGGGCTGGATTTGAGAGAGAGAGAGAGAGAGGTTTGCATTTATACAGCGCCTTTTCATAACCTTTTCAGGTTAAGATTCATATTAATCAACTTGTTTTTGGCACTTTTGTTACCTACCAAGCATGTAAAATCCTTTATTTTCCATTATATTTCCTTGTACTCATGCTGAAATCTGTTGAAAATGGGAACATCTGAAATTATTTTGCGCTTTCCAAATTCTAAACTTTAACATCCAGGCTGATAGTCTGGACTGCATAACTTGAGAATTAATGATTGCTGAATGTCATTTGTCAGATATGGAAATAGCTTAAGAGAAATCACAGAGCTAAGACTCTATAGAAAGAAGATTTTTAAAAATTCAAGTCAGACAATATTAGAAAGCGAATGTTAGCAATTAGGTAATTGATATCATGAAACAGCTGCAGAACAGGCACACCAGAGGCATGCCGTAGGATAACGGCTGCCTTGGACAGATCATTTTGCACTATATAATCACACAAACTCATGAACAGGCCTAAGACTGTCCTGTTTGGCTCTGCAAAGTGCCCAGAATACCTCAGATTACTCTGGGCAACAGGTGAAGCTAGCCACTTCATGCTATTTCTATTGTGGTATCCACAACACATAGGATGCTGCTGCCAAGCCAAAAGGGATTGAGCTGATCATATAAATATGAATCATGTGGTACATAATTTCAGCTCCATTGGGATGCTAGGTATTGGGCTGTATGTACCTTAAAGACTCAATCGAACAAATGTCCTTCCCGTTATTCGCAATGGGCAAGGTACAAACCACATCCAACCAGCCCGTGTTTGCAAAACTCAAATGGCATCCAACATTAGATGCTCCAACATAGAACAACGTTTGCTAACTCATCCTTGGTGTGCTGAGAATTATGCTGGCAACTAATTTAAGATAGTCAGTTGGGCATTGGTGCATTTAGCATGTTTTGGAAGCTAAATATATTGATATGCAAGGCCCTGTTTTTTTTCAAAGACAAGATGTACATAACGCTGCCCCTGTTCCAGCTAAACAAAATAAGTGACAGCCATTTGCTGATTCATTCCTTAGGGCAGAGTTAAGGTGCCTGGTTTAAATTTCACACAAAGCTAGAGAGTTAATTGTCAGTCTTCATTAACTAGTGCAGTCACCATGGCGATGCCAACCAGTCAACACTCTCATGTGGAATAATTTATTTCCTTTACATTTGATATCTTGCAATTGTCCAGATGAGTGAAAGATTAAGACCTTCGACAAAACAAGACAGTACAGTCATGAGGTGGAGAATCTGGTCAACTGGCGTGGTGACAATAATCTCTTCCTCAATATCAACAAAACAAAGGAGATTGTCATCGAATTCAGGAAGCATAGTGGAGAACATGCCCCTGTCTACTTCAATGAGGGTGGTTGAGAGCTTCAAGTTTTAAGTGTCCAGATCACCAGCCTGCCTTGGTTCCTCACCCCTCATGCCGACACTATAGTTAAGAAAGCCCTCCAACGCCTCTACTTCCTCAGCAAACTAAGGACATTTGGCACGTCAGCTATGACTCTCACCAGCTTTTACAGATGCATCACAGAAAGCATTCTTTCTGGTTGTATCAGAGCTTGGTATGGTTCCTGCTTTGCCCAAGGCCGCATGAAACAACAAAAGGTCTTGAATGCAGCCAATCCATCACACAAACCAGCCTCCCATCCACTGACAGTCTACACTTCCCGCTGCCTCAGCGAAGCATAATGAAGGACCCCCACGCACCCCGGACATTTTCTCCTCCACCTTCTTCCATCGGGAAAGAGATACAAAAGTTTGAAGTCACATACCAACTGACTCAAGAACAGCTTCTTCCTTGCTGACATCAGACTTTTGAATGGACGTATATCGCATTAAATTGATCTTTCTCTACACCCTAGTTATGACTGTAATATTACATTCTGCACCCCCTCCTTTCCTTCTCTACGAATGGTGTGCTTTGTCAGTATAACATTCAAGAAACAATATTTTTCACTGTGTACTAATACATATGACAATAGTAAACAAATCAAATCGCAAAAACAAATATTTTCAGCGAGAGCAATTTTGTTTTACCAAATGATTAGTTTTTTTGGCGAACTGTTAGCAACCCTAGAAATCACCATTTTGTTTTCCTATTCGTGATCTAACTTGTACATTGCTGTAAATCATTAAAACAAATTCCATAATCGCCACTTTCGTTACTGACATTTAAGACAAGTCGTTTACATAATAGGGTTTTCTGGAGACCATCAGTCCAAACAATGGATCATAGTTTTGTTTCTAGTCAGTTCATGGAGTTTCTTGCAAGCTACAGAATACTGACATTGCCGACCAGCCACAAACAAAATAGTGGCATTGAACGATTCATCAACGGTACAGGTTAGTCTGACAGCTATCATAGTAGAGGGGAAGATATTTGAACAGTCGGTTTAAATTCTGCTTCACGCATATTGATCATTCTCACACTCTCTGACCAGAAAGACACTGGTCAAACTTGTGACAGGTTGCAACTTTTGCGTGCACTGACTATTCTTACACCATCACCCTTATCCAGTGAGAATATCAGAGTATGAGCAGAATGACAAAGCAAGACAGTGAAGCAAAAGCACGATCTGACCAAATGAAGCTACAATCCGATCTTGGGAGATTGGGTTCCCCTCAGACAGCCAAATTACAAAAACATGGTTGCATTATCACTCCTACCTGAATAAAAGCAGATCAAATGGTTGTTCAGTACCAATATTTATCTGTTGGATTACAGTAAAAAGTCTCAAGTACCAGGTTAAAGTCCAAAACGTTTGTCTGGAATCACGAGCTTTCGGAGCACTATTCCGAATCAGGTGAGTGGAGGAGAGGATGAAGGGGCAGCCCTCCAAAAGTTCATCATTCCAAATAAACCTGTTGGACTTTAACCAGGTATTGTAAGACTTCTTACTGTGCCCACCTCAGTCCAACACCAGCGTCTCTGCATCATTTCTGTTGGAATGACAAAGTATAGAACGAGATGCCAGATAGCAAGCGCACTAGGATATTTTGAGCACAGTAACTGAGGATACATTTTTCCTGAAAAACCAAAATATTATTTGTTATTAGTCACAAGTAGGCTTACATTAATACTACAATGAAGTTACTGTGGAATTCCCCTAGTTGCCACACGCTGGCACCTGTTTGGGTACACTAAGGGAGAATTTAGCATGACCAATGCATCTAGCCAGCATGTCTTTCGAATTGTGGGAGGAAACCCATGCGGAAAAGAGGAGAACATATAGACTCCGCAAAGATGGTGACTCAGGCCAGGAATCAAACCTGGGTCCTAAAGCCAAGGCAGCAGCATTAACCACTCTGCCGCTTATCTGCTTCACTGAGGTGACCATGCGGAATCACAACCTCAAATTCAGATTGCAGAGCTGTTAGCGACCGAGAAATCTCAGAGTATTTTGTATTCTGAGTGGTTTTATCGAAGAAAGGATTTGATGCATATGTATTTGTTGTTTGGGATGGATTCCTTAATAATGAGGCCCTTCAATTTTACAAGGAGGGAATAGTGCGTTCAATTATTTAGTGCTTGATTATGTATTACTGTTAGCTGTATCTGTGCTTTGTACTTAGTCAAACCTGTAGACATAGTTAGAGAAAAATCAAAAAAAAGCCAGAAGCTAATGGAGCAGACTGTTTTAAAAGTTTGTGTTTTGGCAAGCAACAAGCCATAAAATCTCCACTTTCCTTTTGTCCTTTTCCACATAAGGGTTAGTGTTCAGATTCTAGTACATTTTAAAGGGTCAGAGTAAGATTTTTTTTCCATGAGAGCTCAAACAAAATAACTGCACTTGCAACAGCAAAAGTTCTGTAAATTGTAAAGATGTAAAACTAGCCTAAGATGCAGAAATTAACTTGATCAAACTTCTTGGAAGAGAATTAATTTTATACATTATGCAGCCTGTTCCCAGTTTGCTGAAATGACTTTGAAAGTATTGCCTTTATTCCGTTCACTACATGTCAGAGATTGTTGAATCAAAGCTACTTCTGTGAAATTCATAAAAGCATGAACTCCACGATGTGGAATCTGTGTTCAAAATCTGCTATTTGAGGAGACAAGAAAGATAAAGTATAATTTGCATCCCAGAACATTCAGCAGAGGTGAAGTATTATTCTTTTCTTGGCTTTTATCCAAGTTCACTACGAGGGACATAGCTCAATGACCTTTCCTAATCATGCAGTAGTTTTCAGCACAGCTTTCGTTTGAATACTAAACTAAGAAGAATTCAGAAAAGATTTACTAGGACATTACTGTGACTTGATGGTTTGAGTTATGAGAGGCTGGGTAGACTGTGATTTTTTTTCCCCTGGAGCTTAGGGGTGATCGTATAGCAGTTTGTAAAATAATGAAGGGCATAGATAAGGTAGATAGGCCACATCTTTTCCCAACAGTAGGGAGGTCTAAAACTAGAGGGCAAAGGTTTAAGGTGAGCAGGAAGAGGTGCAAAAGGGTCCAGGCGGGCAATTTTTTCACAGAGTGCCTGGAACAAGTTGCCAGAGGTAGCAATAGATGTAAGTACAATTTTGTCTTTTAAAAGGCATTTAAACAGTTACATGATAAGATTGGGATATGGGCCAAATGCAGGCAATTGGGTCTACCTCAATGTTAAAAGCTGGACAGCATGGACTGAAGGGCCTGTTTCCATGCTGTAAACCTCTATGACTTTATAATAGTTTCAAATGGGCCCCATATGTTGGATCCCAAGACTTTTATGTAAATCTGTATATATTCCTAATGGGGGCATTTCTCACTAAGAAAGTTATTCCACATAGCTTATTAGTGTCTGGCTTACGTTTGGAATGTACAAGTCTGATGTGATTCAGAGCTTTGATTTTTAAATTTCAGCATTGCAACTCAAATTGCTTCCATTTGTTAAATGAGTCAAGTTTGACTCCTGTCAAAAAAGGTCCTTGTAGATTGAGCTCCTCTCATTGAATTGAGGCACTGCCTTATATCCAAATGAGACTAAAACTGTGATACAAAATATTTACCTTTGAATGAGAGAAACCACCTACATAGTGCAGTAATAGTATTCGATTAGCAGTAGGCAATTTCAATGTTCCGCTTGATGTTCCATTCTGAAACAATAAAAGTCACCCCTTACCTGTGACTCATTGCCTTATATAGAGTTTCTTTATTAACAGGTCAATCACCAAATTAGATTTAAAAACCACTAAAAGCATGATTAAATCCTTCCCAGAGCAGGAACGCTAGGTGAAGGTCCACTTTTGGCTTTCTGATAAGCATATTATAGCTCATGTTGTCTTTCTCTTTGTTGATTTTTCTCACCTATTAATGTTTATTTCTTAGCACAAAACCAAAATACTCCAAATTGTTAATGATTTGTCCAGCTCAGCAATCGTACACCATCTGGAAACGTAACCCAGGAAGATTAATATTCCAGATCGTTCCTTAAAAATGCTGGACACATGACTTGAACCTCTTTCTCTCAGTTTGTGCACTATGTGAAACATTGATAAGAAACCAAGTCATATTAGAATTTCTGCCATTAAAATGTGCATCTGCGAGATTGTTGCATACAAACTTATTTAGCTATAGGCTGTCTGCAGTGTAAAATTTAACCACTTGTTGGCTGTATTCCTTCTTCATTGATACCTGTAAGGAACCAACCAAGTGGGAGTTATAAATGACACCCTAAGATCTTTGTTGTGTGGGCAGTCTTGCACAGGAGGAAATCAAGACTGTGAAATTACACTTTGTCCAGGTTCATTCAACTTGGATAATGGATTAAGACTGTTCTTACCTTTCATTCCAAGCATGCATGGGATGTCAAGGAGGGGTAGTACCTGTGATGGGGGAACATGTTGTCCTTTTCAGGGCAGTTTGTTCACCCTTTGTCTCCACCTGGCACTCAGCTCTCACCTGTGGCTCCCTGTAGCTATTTGCACGCAACAGCGGCCACACCCTGGGCAACGATTTCAACAAGCCGGCTAAACCAAGTGGAGTCGCCGACAGGTCTCAACCCTTGGTGAGATAGAGAGATGTCTATCCCAGCACGTGAAGACAGACTCTGGCGGATTGAGAAGATCAACGGAAGGTCCAACAATCAAGAAAGTGGTCTCTGTAAACGCCATGGAACGCGAAGAGCAGGACAAGACACAGGTGTCCTGTCATCCACTTCGCCGAGTCCCATCTCCAGCCACCTTGACTCATCTTGCCATTGGATCTTGATGGGAATTGGGAAGAGAGAATGAGGCTGACGCTGTGCAACTCTCTCTCACTTTAATCCAAATCAAGCACTTCTCTCGGCACCATCTCATCATCAGTGTCCTGTGGCGATGGGTGAATGATGAAGCAGCAGGTGTGGATACACTGGGAGCTGTAGTTACAGACCTGCACACTGGCGGCTCAGGTCTAACGGTCATTTTCCACTGACCGAAGCAGCAATGAAACTTGGCGTCTACCTGAGCGACTGAGGAATGTTCCTCTTCAGGAATGCACTGCTGACCTCCATAGAATGAGGAAGGGGCTAGAAAAGATGACCTCAACATTGCCTGCTTCACTACACCCATATGCCAGATACCTAATCAGCTCCTTTTTGAGGAACTCGCTGCTGGAAGACGCTCACATGGAGGGCAGAAGAAATGTTTCGGACACACTCAAGGCCTCCCTGAAGTTGCTTGACATAGACTCGATCAGCTGGGAAACGCTGGCACAAAACCACCCTACCTGGCGCTGTCTCATCCACAAAAGCTGTCAAGCTTACGAAGCAAGGTGTATTGCTGAAGCACAACTTAAGCATGAGCTGCCCAAGTCCAGAGCCCTGGCGCAACAAACTACAGTGCCTACATAGAACATAGAACATAGAACATTACAGCACAGAACAGGCCCTTCGGCCTTCGATGTTGCACCGACCAATATAAAAAGCAATGCCCCTCCAAACTAAACCATTCCCTTCTCTTCCATATACTTATCAACTAACCTCTTAAACGCCACCAAACTTGGCGCATCTACAACTGCTGCAGGCAGGGCATTCCACTCCCGAACCACCCTTTGGGTAAAGAACCTGCCTCTGATATCCGTCCTATAACTATCACCCCTTAATTTAAAGCTGTGTCCCCTCGTGCTAGCTTTCTCCATCCTAGGAAAAAGGCTATCACTGTCCACCCTATCTAAACCTCTAATCATCTTATATGTTTCGATCAGGTCCCCTCTTAGCCTCCTCCTTTCTAACGAAAACAACCTCAAATCCCTCAGCCTCTCCTCATAAGACCTGCCCTCCATACCAGGCAACATCCTGGTAAACCTCCTCTGTACCCTCTCCAATGCCTCCACATCTTTCTTATAATGTGGGGACCAGAACTGCACACAATACTCCAAGTGCGGCCGCACTAGAGTTTTGTACAGTTGCAACATGACGTTGCGGCTCCGAAATTCAATCCCTCTACCAATAAAAGCCAAGACTCCATATGCCTTCCTAACAACCTTCTCGACCTGACTGCCTATTCCAGAGTGATTGACCCGACCCTATCCCAGTGGCCATTCAGTCCATCGGCCAGACCCTATCCCAGTGGCCATTCAGTCCATCGGCCAGACCCTATCCCAGTCATCCTGCTAATTCCCTTTTGACTGACCATGATCCGGAGTCTCTGTGCTGCTGGTGTTTGGAGAAACTGAAGCAAGCCCACCACAAACACAGGAGCATCAGACTCCGCCCAGACACTGATCCCAAACCCGGGGTCTCTCTGACCCTGTGAAGCCGCAGCACCGACCACTGAGCCCCCACCGAGCCGCCTCACAGTCTAACTGACCATCCCCCCCACCCAGCTCTGTTAATATTATACAGAGACACACTGTATTTACACAGTAAATCACCATTTTAATCCTGAAGCTGAATGTTGAAGTTGAAACTTCTTTTCGGCCGTTAATTCCTTACCGTTATTCACAAACCCGGAAATCCCCGCACCGACAAACAGTACTGCACCTGCGCATGTCTGTCCAATATGTGCCAGGACATTTCGTGCCCAAATTGGCCCGATCAGTCATGTTCGGACAGACAGGCACCCAGCCTCAAAATGACTAATGGTGTCAAGATCCTCATCGATGATGGACAAACAATGAACCTTTCATTCCAAAATGAAAAAAAGTTTTTGTTTATGGCATCCACATTTACTTTCTGCATGGACAGGACGTTTCCAGTATCCTTAATTATGAACAGATTGATGGAATCTCTAGCTGAAGTTCAACATAGCAATAAGGAGGACATTCAGCTCAAGCCTAATCCATTATCCAAATTAGTTATGGCCTTAATCCCACTTGGTTTGTCGGTGTCAACATCTTTGTCTCACAGAAAAATTTCATGGTGGATTTTATAGCCTTGCTTGACCCAAGACCGGAAAACCCTGCCCAAGATCAGCAAACATCCACTGTCTGTCCCTTGTCTACTCCAATTCCATGGTGGGTGGGTTGGTAGAAATCCCGCATCAATCTCTATTTTTAAATTTTCAACTGACCAGTTGAGACAACTTTTTGGGGAATTATATTGTGTGCACAGAACTGCTTACTGATATAGCCCCTAAATAGTTTAGCTTTAATTTTAAAAGTATGCCCCTTTTTGTACTCCTCAGAGAAAATGCATCGTCTCCATTGAATCTATATAATTCTTTAAAGTCTATACCATGACTTGGGATACTCAAGTGATTACTTGCCTTGTCGACGCAATGTGTCCTTAAATCCTTTCAGTCTTGATAACACTCTGGTGAATCAGCACTTCACCTCTTCCAAGGCTATCATGTCCTCCTTGAGGTAGTGTTCAGAACTGAACATAAATAGCAGAACTTCAAATAATTAACATACTCCCAAAATTTTGTATTGAAGCATCCTTGGATAATAGAATACTGCCATTCACTATTTCTTTTGCTCCTGTCACGAAACTTTAGGTGATTTCTTCAATTTGACCCCCCAATCTGTCTGTACCTTCACAGTTCCTACTTCTTCACATTAAATACTTCCAATTATCTCAATTTAACTCCATACACCAGGGTGATAATGACTCACTTAAGCTATTAATGTTACTTCACTATTTTCTGTCACCATCTGCTTCTTTACTGTGCCACTTAACATCATCAGTAAACTCAAATACGTAGCTCTCCCTGCTTTCTTCCAAGCTATTTTAGAAATATTCTGAAAAGATGACAACTCAGCAGATCCCAGAAGATGGCTGAAGAATGGTTCGTGTTTCATCAGCTGCATTAGTTCATTTGAGTCCATATCTTTTATCCCTACTCTGTTCCATCTCCTCATCAATTCAAGTAGAGACATGCTTATTCTTGCAATTTCCCCATATTTAGTTGAGTGCAATCTGCTTCAAAAGAGTCTTCTGTTTGGATAGCTTTGATATTCACATATAACTAATCTGTCGAACTTCACGTGATGTTTGTGTCATTATCTGAACTATCAAAACAGAGCTATTGGGCATCTATGCTGCTGTCAGCACGATCCAAGTTCCAGAAGAGAACTTAGGATGTTTTCCTACACTACCCCAACTCATGAGGAACCATAAGTAAATGGACAAGTTATCTTCTTCAGTAAGACTCAAGTAAAGACTGAATCAATGCAGGAATCATTCCTTCAAGTCCATAGGCCTCAAAGACTCAATGAAAAGACAACTAAGACTCTCCTATTCATTTTGTACACTTCTCACACCAAACCAAATTTTTTTTTTTTTAAAAGAAAACATTTTGCACAGTACACAATTGTGCAATTTTTGACTGCTGTCAGAATATTATGATTGTTTTAGACTTTTGCATTAAAGAGATACAATTACTCTTCATCCTCTACTTGTGGAACAAATACTTTAATCAGAAATCTAAGCTTTTGTAACGACTGTAAAAGGTCTTGACAATTAGGTACGAAAGAGCAACACATCTTTAAAATTTCTAGACAAATGCTCTAGTAATTTGGGTCAGTAGATTGGGAGTTTTTCAAAGTGGGAATCAAGTTTGATATCTTTGTTCTCAACAGAAGGTCAACGAACCTCAAAATGTTCATTAGAGAAATTTTCCAAGCTGCCATCATTTCCAACACTGGCTTTGACAGCTGAATTTCTTTAAAGGCCTCTTGCAACTTTTTAGTTTTAATCTGGTGAGATTCTTGATCTGTTACGAATGCAACTTGCTGTAATGTTTCCCCTGGCGACATTAAGTTTTACTTTTGTCTCTATAGCTTTTAAAAGTTTGTCCAGTTTAATCTGGGCAGATTTTCTGATGCAGATGACATTACTGCAGGGTCAATGTTACATTTCCTTCCAACAATTTCTCATTTTGCTGTGCTGAATTTATGATTCTGGAATATATTGATAGAAAAATGCTTGATCAACTTCCTGCTGGGTGTACAATCTAGCATTAAACATACTGGATACAGATAGATGCAGAAAAGTTAAAGCAAAAATTTGCTGATTATACTGACATATTAACCACCAATCATTCAAAATCTACAAACTGTGTAGCACTAATTAAATTTTAATTTATTTTAGAAAGCACTTAGTTACATTACCTATTATAGAATACTTTACTCATTGATTTATCAGTTTTCTCCCATTTTCATCATATTTGAAACTTTTTGTTCTCAATTTCTCTTAATAAATGATTCATTGAAAGATAAACACCTATAGGTGAACAGCAAAGATATTTAAGGGGAAGCTAGAGGCGTATATGAAGCAGCAACAAAGAAGATTAAACTGATAGGATTATATGACAAAGAGGGGAACATAAACACTGGCACAGACTGGTTGGATTGAATGGTCTGTTTCTCTGTTGCAAATTTAAACATGTATCCACCATTTCCAATAAGATAAACAACTGATATTAAATGTTTTAGAACTATGCGCACACACACACACACATTATAAGTCATTAACTGAGAGCGCCAGTTGTGAAATTTGCAGAGAATTTGCTTTTTTTCCATTTAACTATATCAAAAATTATACTGTCTTTAACATTTGAACTACCAAAAGATACATATTTGTTTGAACCAACACATCTACATCTACCAACAGAACCTTCAAGAGTCACTATGGGCAAATGGTTCATACACCCTTTCATCCCAAGTACTAGTGTACCAGGAATTCTTGTACCTCTCTTCTGCTCTGCTGCTGTAACCCTGGTAGATAAGCAGAAATTTAGGATACACACAGAAATGCTACAGCAGCCACTGGGAGATTACCAGATGTGTTATCTCATAGTTCTTCCATTTTGTATACACAGCACTGATATCAAGAACTAAATAACAAAAGTAAACTGATGGTCTCATTCATCAACACAGCAAAAATAAATTCAGAAATTAAAGATTCTTTTGCCTACCTGTAGCAAAAGTTAATTGCACTGGCAAGATCATTTTCATCCTTTGTTTTACAAGAAACAATATACGGTCTGCTGCTGCAGTAAGTGTATGAATATTTATTTTTGCAGGCTTCATTTCTTCCCCCTTTCCTTTCAACACAGTTCATGATGACAATCAGCATAGAAAACTCCAGCTTAATTAGGAGCGAAAAAATATTCTATGATGGCATTCTTGTTTCAGATGCACTTTTCTCATGGGATATATTATTATTCCTGTGTTCACAGCCCAATAGACTTGCTAATGAAAACACCCCTGGATCTGCCAATTCAGGAATGTGCTTCACGAAAAAAAATGTTACAGTTCTTCAGCTGTGAAATTTACCCTCTGGCATTTTTCCACCCATGAGTGAAAATCATCAGCCCTGGGGTATATAGAAAATGTAGAATCACATTTTAGTCATTCTACTGAAACATGTGAAACTGCACCAAATGTGTGTAGGGGAGGAATGAATAAAGATACAAAGGCTGGTGTTGCCATGAACAATGCATTTCCCTACGAATCCTAAAGCTTCGAGTTTACAGGCTCAATTAACTAAAGTGATGATTTATTAAAAAAATGATTTTCACTCTCTTACAAGCTTTTGAATAGAACCACATAATTGGTTAAAAATTAGGAGAGCAATCTATTCATAAAAATGTTCCTCTGCTGAGCACAAGGGTATCAACTACATCCTGGAAAACGAAACCCCTCAGGGCACAAAAGTCAAAAACAATTTTCTTTGTTGTTTCCTGCCAGCGCTTTAACTTACAGAACAAAATGAAGTTTCCAATCTTCACAAAATCTCTGCTCGAGTCATGCATTCCTTACTGTGACTTGCTACTAAACTTACTATAAGGAAATGTACCCGGAGATTGTATTTCGATAATTTAATAATTTATTAATCTAAAAAAGTGTGTAAAAGTATAGCTCTCATCCACAAGATATATGAATGACATTAAAATGCCTGCAGGTTTATCAAACTCGCTTTTAGTGTATTTGTTTCAGCAATACAGAATTAAAATGAACTTCACTTATTTTATTTTATATAAAAGAAGCCCACAGCAAAATGCTCAGAAGAAAAAACTTCATATTGGCGTGAAATGTACAGCTTTTACATTTAAAAATGCTCTGAAATATACATACAAGCATGCTAGCAAAACCAGGTTATCAGAAGACAAACTGGTAAGCCATCTCTGAACCTTGAATGTTTTCTACCAGAAGAAAACTAAAATCTTCTGGAAATGGATTCTGTTGTTCAACTGGGGCTTGTATGCTCAAACTTTTTAAAAATCCACAACTAAAATATGCATATCCATGAGAAATATACATACAACTTTCTCACATTGAAGTACATAATATAGGATTTTATCTATTGCCATTTATTTATTTTTTGCACAAAAACCTATAAATATTACTTCACCAGAATCTTTTAACTTAAAACTTAAATAAAATGACAAGAGGTCTGAGTCTGCACCTCCAAAAATATGAAGATGAGTATTTATCTTCATCAGTCAAGTCCTAGATAAAAATGGTCTTGAAATCGAAACAACCCATTTTCATCCACAGTCTGATGAATTTTGGGAGGGAGAATGACAATAAAATGGAAAAATTACAAACTTCTACTTACAATTCTCACCAAGTTAACTTTTTATACAATTTTACAATCTTGATTTTCCTCTTCAAAAGGCCTTGTGAAATTTTTCTGATTAAGAAAAAATAGTACTGCAATTTGTCAATTTTACACTGTACACAATAGATACAAACTGTTTTTGATATATCTGGTTTATATCTACAATACAAAGGAAGCCACCAAAGGTGACTCAAATGCACAATAAAATATCATTTACAAGCACTAGCTAGTTGATATTCTCCACTATATTTTCCTCGATTTCACAATACTGTGTTTTTTTAAAGAATGTACAATTTATCATGAAAAATAAATTCTGTGTTGTAGCAATGATGACAAGTATAGTTTCAGAAGCTGTAACATAAAATTTCCAAAAAAGTTACTGATGTGGAAGAGGTTAACAATGTACGCCGCTGATGCACCAATATCCAAGTAAGGTTCGCTGCAGGTTAACGCTCAGACATTTGAAAAAAATTAGGACATGGAGTGAATTCAATTCTCTTCAAAATGATACTTGCTCAAATTTTGACATTTTCCCTTACAAGATCTTCAAATCATTGATAAATAGCTGATGATGCATCATGTTCTTGGTCAGGAAATGGATTAGGTCTGTGTATAACACGACTCCTAGTTTCAAAGTAAATTCATAATGGCATTGTACATTTGAGTAAGCACCACAAAGTGGACGGGTAGACAGGACTGGCGATCTTGTGTGGCAGGGTTACAGTTGAGCCATGATAAGGCATTATACTGCTCCAGTACAAACCTGGAAAAGGAAGAACCAATACGTTAGTTTTTAGCGATCAAAGAGCAAAATCTTTCTGAAGAGTTTAATTAAAGAGTAAAAGACGGATACCACCACAGACCTCAAAACATCTGAAGTTCTGTTGGAATCCAGAGGGTGAGGATGAGAGTGCTTGCCAGGAAGAAGCTCATCAGATTGTGCCAGGGAGACGTGGTGATGTAGAGAGGCCTACAAAGAGAAAGAATACAGTAATGTTGTAGACAAATTCAGCACAGCAACAGTAAATACTTAATGAAGCAATGAACATCAACTGTAATTATTTCCAATTCAACTAGATTTTATTCTGTTATGGGACACTATTTACTATGGAAGTTTCACATAGTGAAAGGTTCAAGTCATCTTTCAGTTAGTTCTCAATCTATGTCAGCTCAGTATTTCTTTAGTCTGAAGAACATGGATGGAGAGAACATCTTCAATGTTCCTACTAATGACCAGGAACAGATGAGGTGCCACTCAATGATCACCTCCTCATTCAATTTTATATCTGTTGTAGGTTAAGTATCACTGCAGAAGCTGGTCAGCAGAGGTGGACAAGAGCAGAGTACATGGGAGTGTATAAATATTCTCCATACCAGATCTGCCTGCATTCAAACAGCCACATCTATTTGCATGTTTTAAGATTCCATTTTGCTCTGAGGCAGACTTTAAGGATAAAACAAGTACTCCAAATAATGATTATGGACCTGTATTTGAAGGACCAGAGCTCACCTTGAGAAACAATGGGCATTGATTTTGGGCATGGGGGCAGGCAGACCAAAACCACTGAGGAAGATTCTCAGCTTTGGCAGTTGAAACAAAATACCCAAGAGCAAGCGGTTGCTGCAGTACATTTGCCACTTCCTCGTGAGCTTCCGTGGAGAGGAGCCTCTCACCTCCTTGACCCTAAAAGCAAATAAATAATAGAAAAATATAACTTCTATGATAACGTTGATCAGAATATTTTATTTACTTATCAATCATTTTGCTAAATGTTTTAGCAATTCCTGTACTAATTACTGCACTGGATGGGGTTATACTGCAAGGGAATTGTGGAAAAGAGAAGCAAAAAGGAAATTAATCTCCTGTTATTCAGAAATAGTTTGTTCCAAAGATGAAATGAATGATTTTTTACAAATGGCTAACATTTACTTGCTCATGAGCAGGTGCAGTTCAAACACGTATTTATACAAAACATTGACAAACTGATTTGATTTATTATCATATGTATTAGGATAGAGTGAAAAGTATTGTTTTTTTGTGCGCTATACAGACAAGGCATTCCATACACACAATACATAGGGGAGAAGGAGAGGAGGGTGCAGAATGTGGTGTTACAATCAAAGCTAAAAGTGTAGAGAGAGATCAAGTCAACAAAAGGTATTCAAAATATTGGCCCAAATTGTTTCGTCTCCAGATTGTCAGAGACTGGGCTACAACTCAAGATCCTTTGAAGTTGTGTTGACCTCTGTGGGAATTACCCAGGAAATATAAGCTTCTGAAGGGCAATTCCCCTCTTCTCCAGGGCCCTTCATGAATATTTTTGACTAAATTAGGAGTCAAAGACTTCAAACAGTTCTGATGTACTTAGTTGGAGTTACTCAGAAAATGAGACAGAAAAATCCTAGTCTAAATCCTGAGTAGGCATAGAATTGACCCTTCTTGATTCTCCCACCCCGTATAAGGTCTTGTCAATTATATTAACATTTGTTGATAACATGTCAGTTACACTGTTTTGGTTAAGAGAAGCAGACAATAGGAATCTTTGAGCACATATAAATAAGGGATAGCTGGAGCACTGGGTTGAATGGAAGGAGCAGAGAGACTGAAAAATCAATAAACTCTCTCAAGAAGTGTATATCTTGGTTTCATCTTCACCAGATTAACACCCACAATCCAACGTGACTGAATTTACCACCTTATCCAAGTGCCACCTTATGGAATAGCAAATAAAAGAGAGTTTATTTTTATATATTTAGATTCCAAATGATAACTGTGTAATCAATTACTAAATAATTTGCTGTTGTTTGGAAGTGAAGCAAGTACAGAAAGAACTCCTGGACAAGCAAAAACCTGAAAATCTCCTGAGTAAGTGCATTTTGGTATTCTGCTCAAAACTAATGGTTCTTATTGCAACTGGAATACCACATTTGATATAGAGAATGCAGTATTCCAAACATGATCTCATCTATGATCTACATTCATTAGAATAACTTGTTTTAATGAATCTGATGTCCCCATCTTGTGTACTATGCTCCATTTTAGACACTAAGATATACTGGTCTTGCCAGATTAATCAAAATTATATCACAGCTTAGTGGCTTAAATTGTGTGAATACATTACATAAAGCTGCCTCATCTTCCTTACAGTTTAGATGCTTGCAGGATATTCTAGTAAAATGTTAAAATGATCATGACATTTAATAGTGATTAACTAGTTCTTCTAGTGGTAGAATCCAGAACAAGAGGCCAGAACCTTGACATTAAAACTAGGCCAGTTAGGATTTTAAAAAAAGTATATTTTCACACACAGGTTAGTGGAAATTTGGGCTACTCCAATGCTGCAGGTGCGGGGGGAATCAATGGAAAATGTCCAAGGCCAAGCCTGATAAATAGCAAGGATAACAAGGGATAGGGAACAAAAGTGGGTAAATAGAGTTGAGGTACAGATCAGACATGAACAATATCAATGACAGAACAGATTCTCAAGCTCCTATAATATTCATCTGAAGGATAGTGCATTGGGTAGTTTCATCATGAAAAATCAATTTTTTTTTCACCTTTGCTAATGGAAATGGTATATAGTTTCTTTCTTTCTTGTTCACATATACAAAATAATATTTTTCTGAAGAAAGCTCATCTGCTTTTGTTTAACTGATACACTAACCATCTGAATATTAGTCATAATATTTAATAGTAAATTTATAGTATTTCCAGTTTGATGTCAATACAATGGTGCATTGTTTCTGTGGAAAATGAAATACTTTTCTCTGATTCACTAGTGTACAGACCTATTTCTGTCACAATAACTTACAAGGTTAAAATCATGTTCAATGACAGAAGGTGGTCCTTTTATTTTGACACATGATAGCTCCAAAAAAAAAGCATTATCAGCAACACAGCTACCAGAAAATAGCTAAACTATTTCTTTCAAAATGCACACATTCAAATGCATATTACCTTTGTCCTGGTTGAATTTTAAAAAGTATTTTCCATAGTACTTGATTCATTAAGTAATCCACCTGAAGCTACTGCAGAGAAATGAATTGGACAAAGAAACTCAGGGGGTCAGCAGGGACTAATCATCCAAGTTGAAGAACTTCTAACAGGTCCAATTCACACTGAACATCCGCACAGCAAATTTCATCTTTCCGAACATGAGGCAGTTACACCTCCGATTACTGCAAATATCATAGAATGGTAAAGTACAGAGATGGACACCATTCATCTCATTGGCCCTTTGAAAGAACTATCCAAACAGTTACACTTCCCTGAAGACTTTTTTTTTTAAGTGATTACCAACCAGAATCAAACACAAAATTCCACCTGAGGCCTAATACGTGCCTTACAAAGGCATTACTCCTTGTTTTTATAGTTATCTGTATTCATTTATAATGGTGTGGATTTTTAAACAGCTTACCAACTCACCCTGTCACCTTCAAAGATTTAATAGTAATAGGCTCTGGGAAGACAGATTGGTAAAATAGATGAATATTTGGCAAATCAAATTTAGAACATAGAAATATGAAGTGATACATTTTGAAATGTATCATGAGGTGAAATTTAAACTAGTTGGTACAATTTTAAAAGGAGTTGCAGGAACAGATACCTGGAAATTTAGGTACTTTTCTTCCTCACTGCTTACTTCTATAATTGCTACTGTGCCATTGAACAAATTAATTTAGTCTAAGCCATTGCTTGGGAACGCTTATTCTACTACTCTGAAAAACATTTTAAATCTATATCCTTGACTTGGACAATATACAGCAGGCACCTCAAAGCACTACAGAAGTACGATCAGCTGTACCACTGCAAGATCCTCCAAATCCAGTAATTAAAAAGAGGTCTAAAAGCACTGCCCTCTTCCAAGCCACCACGTCAAGCAATGTTACTTGTAACATTGAAACCAGACTCCCTAAGCAACAACTCTATTCAGAGCTCATTTGCAGGAGGAGACTCCCAAGAGGACAGCAAAATGCTTCAATGATGTCCTCAAACTGTCTCCCAAGAGGTCAAACATCCCTGTAGACTCACAGGAGTTGCTGATTTGTGACCAACTAAACTGGAGAATGTTTATTGAGGAAGGCACTGAGCGTATTGAGACTGGGAGCGTCGTGAGGAGAGGTCAAAGTGTCATTGTAACCACACAAAATTCCAAAAACCTCAATGACTAAATTCTTAAGGCAGTGTCTGACCTGCATTTGACAGAGTCTGCAGATCATAAGTTGGACTTATCAACATCTCAGAACTTGAACTGAAGTGGAAACAAATCATATTCAATTCTGAAGGCCTGCCAAAGAGACCCAAGATATCTTCTGAAAGTTGATGAAAATCATGAGGCACTGTTATTGACAAAAAAACCCACGTTTGCCCCCAGACATGCTATAAATTAACTAGATATTGGGTACATAGAGGCACCTGCTCATTGAGGGTCAAGGGCTAATCCCCCACAGTTCTACATCTCAGAACTACCTGCAGCAAAAATGTGAATAAGAAATAGTATCTACTCCAGTTTCATAGACCAAGTGTGACTGACACGGACAGAATTAGCTCGTGTTAAATTAGTTAAAAGAATGGAACAAAAGAAATAAACTCAGAATTAAAGAAAGAGCAGCAGTTAGCTGACTGATTCCATATTGTACTGTGGGTTGCTGTGGCAAAGATATGCCATTGAACTAATGGCCACAGCTCTGAAAGTGCAATAGTAAACTAGTGTTGACTTATTCAGGAATCCAGAGAGGCAGATTCTTGGAGGGAGAAAATGAACAACCGTGAGGCAAGCCACTGCTTAAGCCACCAAGTGGGAATGATACTTGGATAGAATTAAAAAGCAGGATCTTCAAAGAGGGGAATTGGAAACCCACGCAAGAAAAACAAAGTTTCAGTGAGATTGGTTTTCTCACAGTGAGACTAATGTTTGGGTGACTTCTTGAGAAATCTACTGGCTCCATCCTGGCTTTATCTGCTGTTTACTCAGTCTTGTGGTGTGATCAACTATGGTTTGTCTGATAATTCACAAGTACCTGACTACTTACACTGAATGTTAGAGTACAAGATGTATATTCCAAAATAATCAATTGCTTTCTTATTCTAGTACTCCAGTTAGCTATTCATTTGTGTGTAACTCTCGGTCTCACTTTTCATTATTTGTGGTATTTTTATATTGCAGATTGCTTTCTCAAAACACAATATCATGTTTCATAATGTTTCATTGGTATAACAGTTATTTCTGATTAAACTGCAGTTGATTTGGAAGCAAAATGTAATTCTGTGGTTAAATGCCTTCACCAGCAGAGATTAGGCAAACTATTCAATTTTTTCAAGAGTTTAACTTATTTGAAAGAAATGCCGAAAATAGTCTTTCAATTCAATTAACTGGTTTAATTGTTTAACTCTGACTAATTGAAAGCTATGCAAATAAACTGAACAAGGCAATGGTCATTTTGTGAATGATTATCTGTAAATAAACAAATTGTTTTTATTTGATATCACTCTGGGATAAAAGTGCTTGATGTGAGAAATTTAATTATCTTAGGTATTAATAGAAACTACCTATGATAATCAGGTTACTTGCATAATGAGACCACCCTATTCCTTTGAGTAAAAAATGATACTTGGTTCACAGAAACTAACTGATGAAAGAAAGTGATTTTGTATTGGCATGAGAAAAAGGTACATGGAAAAGTATGACTCACAACTGAGACATTTGCTCTGTTCTCCAGAGTCCACAGAGGTTTTCAAACTGCCAATATTGACTGTCAACACTCCGATCAACAATTCTTTGGCAGTAAAACCTAGCTTGCAGCTCATTTTTTGGATATTAACAAGGGGCTGTGTCGCAAGGCCAAAAATAAATCAGCCATTGATACCACAGCCACCAAGTATATCCCAGGACAATTCACAAGAAGTTATCTTGATCATTAATTCATGAAATCCATTCTACAGGAACATGTTCCATACTTTCAAAGACAGTTCCTTTTGTTGTTGGGAGCTAGACTGTAATCCTGCAAAATAATACACCTCCCCCTAACACTTTCACCCTCCTATATATTGGCAAACACTGTACTGCGAACATGATCTTGTTTAATTGAAAACTGTGCAGAATGGTACCATGATCATTTATTATACAAAACCTACATGCCCTTCCAGAAAAAGTTGAGCTTCTTTTCTTTCTCAGCTGCATACTGGCCTGTTGTGCATTTTCTGCCAATCCAATCTTACTGTTTTAGACCTACAAGTTGTTATATTAATAAAACCACGAGACTAGATTATAATTTGTTTCAATATCAGCACGCAAGCCGGTATTTCTTGAAACTGGCATGCCCGGGTTCCTCCACAAAAATGTAGTCTGGGCAGCAGCAGTGGAATTATTTCCAATCCATTGTTGTTTTAAAAAAGAGAGATCTCCCTGTTACTTTACTTCATTTGTTGTTTTGAATAATTTCTGCAGTTACTTAATTATGCCACTTGGTGGAGCACCATACAATTGTTCCACTTCAGTGAACAAAATAAACAATACAAATCATTCAAATCTCGTCAGAGGATTAAGGTGTGATGCTTTTGGGAATATGTTTAGGCTCTTATGTGGACAATAAGAATTTAAGTTATCTTGAGGAGATGACCAGAAAAATTGTGTTATGGACGTTATTTTATGTGCAGCAAAGCAGCACAGTGGTTAGCATTACTGTCTCTCAGCACCAGAGATCCAAGTTTAATTCCAGCCTTGGGTGACTGTGTGGAGTTTGCACATTCTCCCTGTGTCTCCACCTGGGTTTCCTCCCACTGTCCAAAAACATGCAGGTTAGGTGGGTTGTCAATGTTCAATGCTCAGGATTACAGGGTTAGGGTTGGGGGAGTGTTGACCTTGTTAGAGCGCTCCTTTGGAGTCAGTGCAGGCTCAATGAGCCAAATGGCCCCCTTCTGCATGTAGGGGTTCTATTATTCAGAAACAAACACCGTAAAATTAAAAGAAATTTGGATACATCAATTACAGCTTTTGCAGTTTTAATATCCTTTTATTTAAAGGAGGAAAACAGTATTTGGATTTTTTTTTAAAAAATGGATCATGCTCTGCAAAATCCATGAAATAATTCAACAAAACTTATTCTAAGGATGATTTGGAGAGAAGTATTTTATCAAATATCTCTTTTGCTGCTCCAGCTTTTCATCTGTCCCTATCCTTATCTACATTTTGTTTAATCTGTTAAAATTTAAAATCATGTCACACTTCTTAATCTGAAGCTTTAAAGCTAAGGATAAAAGAACCAAAAATTAGGGACTAAAACAACATGAAATCAGACCATTTTACTATGTGGGGTACTGTGAGCATTTAAATGATGTGCAGCATATATTATTTGAGGTTTGTCTATTGCTTGAGGGGATAGTGTTCTGTAATTCCAAGGCACGTGTTTCATTGGGTGGTACATGATTAACAAGTCTGATTTGTCATTTGCACAGTGTGCACAGGAGTTGGTATTTACTGTACTGAAATACTTGATTTATGCCCTTAAATGATGTACGATCAAAATACAATTGACAAAGTTAGTCTAAAACAAAAATCAAGCATTTCAGATGTATTTATTTGCCGTCGTCCTTTGGACTAATCATTTTAAGATTGTAAGATAATATGATTCAGGACTGCCAAACAAAGTTTGGAAAATACGACACGCTTTAAATTTGTTTCCAAAATCCAAACAGTTTAGTAGTTATGAAACCGTTCTTAAGAAATATGGCCCTTACATATAGTGGGCTCTTGGATATACAGAACATTGACAATCTTGGGCACCACAGACAGTATGTGAAATCTTTTAAGAATCCTGAAGTATGTATTTATTACTATCCATATTTAATTACTAATATTCAAGAGCAGAAAGATTCCCAAATCTATCCATTAAGCTGATGTGAAAGGAAGGAGGGCGAATTTTGTACTTAAGAGCTACAAGAAACAACTTTTCTCCCTCAAATCTTGCTTATAATTTGATATTACCACCTTACCCTGCCAGCTTCACTGCTGTGCTGAAAATGAGAGCCTGCACCTGTGCCAGGTGAACCAGGAGACAGTACAGGAGAAGAGGTGGGAGATGGGTGGAGATTACCAGTTATCAGAATCCGAATATCATTGTCAAAGTCTTCAGCAAATATGTCCTCTTCCAGAATTCCTATACCATCTGTTTGAGTAAAAATAAAACGTTGAAGCAAAACTCAAATGCATAAGGTACGAGACCACTATCTTTAAACAAAAAGATGGATTAATATCACGCCTTAATTTCTGTCAAGGCATTGTTTTCGATAATACTTTAAGTGATCCTTGCTCTCTCTAACCATTCTACTCAACTTCCCAGGCCTACGTTAATGTGACATGGATATAGTTCTCTCTCTATGTGCAGTCTCTCAACAACAAATTCTCATAGGGGTGCATGTAAATTCAGGAAGTTGCTGTGCAATAATAAGCATGACATCCTGCTGCATTTATCCCCAAATTTCATTACAACTACAGAGTTAAAAACTATTCTTGGCACTGAACAACCAGAGATCTAAGCACAGAAGGACAGCATGCTGACCATTGTGCCTTTTGTTGGCTATTTGAGATAGCAATCACAGGTAGCCTGAAAACCCCTGAATTTTCCCCTCATTCTCAGTTCCCTGCAAATGGAATCAGCTTCAGACACATTTTCAGGTAGAACATTCCAGGGGGTTCTAACAACTCGCCAAATTAAAAAGAAATGTTTCCTCATCTTCCCTTTTGGACCCGTTGCCAATGATATTAAATCAATGGCCTTTGGTTATTGGCACATTCACTAAATTGAATAGTTATTCCTCAATCTACACTATCAAAACCTCCCCATCATCTTGGAAACATCCATCAGGTCACTTTATGTTCCAAGAACAGTCCGAAAGAGTCATTGTCATAGAGGTTTACAGCATGGAAACAGGCCTTTTGGCCCAACTTGTCCATGCCACCCCTTTTTTTAAACCACTAAGCTAGTTCCAATTGCCCATGTTTGGCCCGTATCGCTCTATATCCATCTTACTCATGTAACTATGTAAATGCTTCTTAAAAGACAATATTGTAGCTTTCTCTGTGATCTGATGTATTTGTGCCTGAAAACCTGAGTAAGCTGCCATGTCCTGATGGATTGGCAATATTATTTTCAGATAACTCTTTTTTTTTACAAATTGACAAAATCACAGAATACTCCAGTGCAGAAGAAGCCCTATGAATTGTAGAACTGTAGAAATCTACAGTGCAGAAAGAGGTCCTTCGGCTAATTGAATCTGCACCTAACACAATCCCACCCAGGCCCTACCCCCATATCCTAACATATTATACTCACTAATCCCTCTAACCTACACATCCCTGGACACTAAGGGGCAATTTCTTAGCATGGCCAATCAACCTAACCCGCACACCTTTGAACTGTGGGAGGAAACCAGAGCAACCGGAGGAAACGCATGCAAACACGAGGAGAATGTGCAAACTCTACACAGACAGTGACCCGAGCTGAGATTCAAACCTAGGACCCTGAAGCTGTGAAGCAGCAGTGCTAACCATTGTGCTACTGTGCCACCTTTTGGCCCATCAAACCTGCACCGAAGCATGAAAGACCCTGACCTGCTCACCTAATCCCCTCGTCAGCACTTGTCCATAGCCTTGACTGTGATGGCATGCCAAGTACTCACCCAGGTACTTTTTAAAAAGATGTGAGGTATCCCACTCCACCATCCTCCCAGGCAGTGCGTTCCGCACTCTCATCACTCTCGAGTAAAAACCATTTTTCCTCAAATCCCCCTAAACTTCCCAGCCCTCACTTTTAACTCGTGTCCCTCATAACTGACCCTTCAACTAAGGAAAACAGCTGCTCCCTATCCACCCTGAACATGTCCCTCATAATCTTGAGCACCTCAATCAGGTCATCCTTCAGTCTTCTCTGTGAAAATAACCCAAGTCTATCTAACCTCTCTTCATAAGTTAAATGCCCCATCCCAGGCAGCATTCTAGAAAATTTCGTCTGCACCCCTCCAGTGCGTTCACATCCTTTCTATAATGCGGCGCCCAGAACTGCACACACTTCTCCTGTGAGCTGTGACCTCACCAAAATTCAATACAACTCCATCATGACCTCTCTGCTTTTCTCATCTATACTCCTGTTGATAAAGGCGAGTATACCTTGTGCCATTTTCACCATTCTATTAACCTGCCTTTCTACCTTCAGAGATCAATGGACAAACAGCCAACGTGCCTTTGTTCTTCGGAACTTTCCCGCGTCAGACCTTTCATAGTATATTTCCTTGTCAAATCACAGCATACTTTTCAGGGTTAAATTCTATCTGCTACTTACCCGCCCATTTGACCATCTCATCAATATCTTCCTGTAACCCAAGACATTCAACGTCACTGTTAACCACTCAGCCAATCTCTGTCATTGGCGAACTTACTTATCCTATCTCCACCCCAACATAATCATCATTTACTTATATAAATGATGAACAACAGCAGGCTCAGCACGGATCCCTGTGATATCCAGTCTCTCCTTGTAACTGAGGTTACTTTATTCCTGACAATATCCTGGTAAATCTTCCTGATCCCTTTCTAAAGCCTTCGCATCTTCCCTAAGGTGCGATGCCCTGAGTTGTTCACCATCCTCCAGCTGTGGTCTAACCAATGATTTATAAAATTCTAGCATTACCTTTTTTTCATGTCCTACACTTATTTATGAATGCTGAAATGAAAGCGCTGGACATTGTTGTGATCTCTGAGGAAAGTGACTCTACCGACAATAGGCAGAAAAGTCAATTTCCCATCAACCAACAGAAGTGTTTTTGTGCGCTCAGTTTTCTTCAGCTTTCACAATGATCAAATATTTTTCTTCTACCCAGCTTCTGTACCAAAACACACATTCTGCAGCTTTAAAAACTTAAATATTGTATTCACCTTGGTTACCAAGAGCTTCCAGAGCTTCAGTATTGGCAACAACTGTAGCAGCAGATGTTGGAAAAACCAGAATGTGTGTACAGGATGCATCTTGTGGGGTGTTTAGCTGTGATGTCTGCAAGTTGAGAGCTGTGCCACGTCCAAACACAGAACCCATTGTGACAGCATCTTGAAGAACCACAATACAAATAATTGTCAGTTGGAGTTTAACTCAATGAGATTCCAATTGTGCAATTACTTTGAAACTACCATGCAGTACACATTCCTGTAAATATTCAAACTACCTTACCAGGCATGACAACAAATGAACCTTGTGGTTCCAGGGCAACCAAGCAGGCACTGAGAATAGTGGGAGAGTCTGCTGCAGATATACCACACATTGTGCAAGTCTCCTTCAATTGTTTACTGGTAGATTGTAGTGAACGTCGCCCAATAAGGATACTCCAATCTGTGGAAAGATTAATTACGTTTATGTATGAAAATAAAGATCATTTATTTGCCAAAATGGCCTACATACCAGTCAACCATTTCTGTATTCCACAATAATACGTAAGTATGCTGCTGTCTTTAGGATCCATGCATTGGCAAAGGGCACATTCCTCAACTTTGCACTAAAACGAATGGTTGATAAATCTAACACATTATCTCTAATTTCCTAATATATACTTATGGACAGTGGTAACATTTGTACCAGAAACTCCCATTTGAAAAAAACCAGCACTAATGTGCACACTTTTACAAAGCCACCTGCTGTTTTACAAGTCATGCTGCTTTTGGGCAACATGATGGCACAGTGGTTAGCACTGTTCCTCCCAGTACCAGAGACTCAGTCTAATTCTGGCTTTCGGTGAGTGTCTGAGTGGAGTTTGCATGCTTTGTGTGTCTGTGTAAGTTTCCTCCAAGTGGTCCAGTTTCCTCCCACCATCCAAAGACGCAGGGGTTTGGTGGACTGACCCTGTTAAATGCACAGGGTTATGGGGATAGGTGGAGGGAAAGGTTTGCGAGGGATGCTCCTCTACGCAGACTCAATAGTTCGGGTAGCCTCTTTATGCACTGTAGGGATTCTCTGGATTTTTAGTATACTTAAAATTCAACAAAACATCTGCTAACCTATTCATCATGGAGTTCGGTTACAAGTGGTGTACCTCAGGGATCTGTTTTGAGGCCTCTGCTGTTTGTAATTTTTATAAATGATCTGGATGAGGGTATTGAAGGATGGATTAGTAAATTTGCGGATGACACCAAAGTCGGAGGAGTGGTAGATAGTGAAGAGGGGGGTTATAGTTTGCAGAGAGACTTGGACAAGTTGCAGAGCTGGGCCGAGAGGTGGCAAATGGAGTTTAATGCGGAAAAGTGTCAGGTAATTCACTTTGGCAGGAACAACAAATATGCAGAGTATAGGGCTAATGGTAGGACTCTTAATAGTGTTGATGAACAGAGGGATGTTGGTGTATATGTGCATAGATCCCTGAAAGTTGGCAATCAAGTCGATAAGGGTGTTAAGAAGGCATACGGAGTTTTGGCTTTTATTGATAGGGGATTGAATTTCGGAGCCGCAACGTCATGTTGCAACTGTACAAAACTCTAGTGCGGCCGCACTTGGAGTATTGTGTACAGTTCTGGTCCCCGCATTATAAAAAAGATGTGGAGGCATTGGAGAGGGTACAGAGGAGGTTTACCAGGATGTTGCCTGGTATGGAGGGCAGGTCTTATGAAGAGAGGCTGAGGGATTTGAGGTTGTTTTCGTTAGAAAGGCGGCGGCTAAGAGGAGACCTTATTGAAACATATAAGATGATTAGAGGTTTAGATAGGGTGGACAGTGATAGCCTTTTTCCTAGGATGGAGAAAGCTAGCACGAGGGGACATAGCTTTAAATTAAGGGGTGGTAGTTATAGGACGGATGTCAGAGGTAGGTTCTTTACCCAGAGGGTGGTAAGGGTATGGAATGCCCTGTCTGCTGCAGTTGTAGATGCGCCAAGTTTGGCGGCGTTTAAGAGGTTAGTAGATAAGTTTATGGATGAAAAGGGAATGGTTTAGGTTAGAGGGTCATTGCTTTTTCTTAATTGGTCGGCGCAATATCGAAGGCCAAAGGGCCTGTTCTGCGCTGTAATGTTCTATGTTCTAACTTAGAGATACTTCATGGCTATTCCAGCCAACAAGCACAGCTTTTTCAAAATGTTACACAACCAAGATGATCTTTAAAAAAAGCTTGCTTTAAGGAAAACTACTATTCACAGAATGTGGCTGTAATTGTGAACTATAAGAATATATTATTTTTTCATGTATTGTGTTAAACTGCATAAAGAAAGCAAATATACTTGTTTTTTTTAAAAAACAACTCAATGGATTAATTCAAAATAAATAAATTGTCCACTGTTGCCCTTCATTCAAGTTCGTCACATAACTGCACTTCAAGAAATAAGGACGGACTACAATTCTGAAATTCTTCTCTGAAATTTTATAGTACGAGTATCCATGCTAGTATGAATTCAGAGGTGCCAACCTTTGAGTTCTCCATGACCTACTCTTCCAAGTCTTCCCATTACAATTCTCCAGGGCAGTGATGTCATCTGCATAATTCCAACACACCATTCCCATAGTTTCTGCAAGCCGATTTTACGGGCAGGCACTTTACTTCTCCTTGATCTGAAAAACACCATGTTGTAATAGTTCAACACTTTGAATTAACAGCTTGTAATTCCTGGCTAAGCAAAGCTGTGCCCTGCATCCTGTGGCATGCACAAACTGAGGGGGCATTACAACATGTCATTGCACAGACTTGTTCCAAATTCCAAACAATTAAAATTCGGAGTGAATGCATTACAGTTGCTTCCATAAAGACAAATTCACTCCATTCAGTCTTTGCATAAATGGAACCAAGCATACAATTGTATTTGCAGAGACCACAAATCTCTAGTCTGACATTTCCACACTAAAAGCCAATAACCAAAATATGGGTTAAAAAAATAACTCCATACAATACATAACCTTCAATTTTCACTTGTCAAGAGCAACATTTAAGTGGATTCTCAAACTTGTGAGCAGGCCTATAATTTTCAGACTCTATGTACCTACGTGATCTACTAACAGAGTAACTAAGCCATTTATTTTCATGCTGGATCATACAATGCTAAATATACAGGATATTCAGATTTTTCAAGGTTAGTACGTTGACTGATTTCTTCAGACATCAGCACATCTGAAGATGGCAGAATACTTATCACAGTCATCTGAAGGAAAGAAATTGTTGCACTATCTCCAGCTGTTGCAGCACTGCATTTAGGCATGTAAACAGAACATTCAATGCACCATGATTTTTGAGTCGTATTCAATTAACATTAAGTTTAAGTTTCTCTTTTAGTCTGAAAAGAAATGTTCGAATAACACACTAGTAAAGTGATTAAATTGAAATTTTATCTTCTACGCAAAACCACCGAAACATTATGCTACGGACATTTTGTATTTAATTTTTGACATTAATTTGAAGTGATAGCTTGTTATTTTAGGAAGGCATCCTAAAGAAGAAATTAATGGACATGTTAATGTTGAGGTTACTTTTGATCTACATAAAGTAAATTGAAATATCTAATGCAAAGTCAATTTGAATTAAAGTTGTTACCTGTTTGGGACATCAATATTTAGAATGCATGTCTCCAATAACTCCCCATGAAGGTCCGTACAGGATGCCAGTAGCCATCTCTGATCATGCGATAAACAGTAACCAACAAAGAGCACATTGTACTTCTGGCTTGCCTCTCCAAATGTTTCACCTAGCTCTGTTTGTTTGTCCTTAATTGGTGCCAAGATATAGGGAGGTGAATACACTTGGATAGGATGGGGACGCTGGAATTGAAGAAAAGACTTTCAATTTGACAGTGCATACCAAGAAAAGAATGTCTTCCCATATTTTTCTTAAAGAATAACTTCAGGCAGGAGGTCTTAAGACAGCTGGATTCTTCACTTTAAGGAAGGAATGAGTACAAATCAGCTTCTCATGGTCAGTTTAAGCAAAATAGAAGAGAACATGAAGTGGGCTGGTTAACCATTTTGTCAGTACAGATTAAGCTACATGGAGCAGAAATCAAATCATTGATCACAGAATTGTCACAGACTAAACAAGGTTCCACAGCACTGTAACATAAAAATATCTTTCAGGAGAGGGTGGCGATGAGAATTAAAAAGCATTATATATAGCTTACATTGTTAAGTATGAAGCTGAAGCAAACAGAACACTTAAGAACTTGGGATTAAAACGTATACAAGTTATTTATCTTCTTGTTCAGGGTGTCCAAACACAAACAGGCTATAAGATATAGCATGTAAAAGGAAAGTGCAATTCCGTAGCAAGTTGTCAGAAGGTTATGATAATTGATATCTTTAAGACTGGTATTACGCCAGACTTTTCACAAAGAATTTTACTTAAAACGCATATAATGGACAGCAAAACTACTTATGTGCAATAATTAGTGCAAGAATGGTAAATATCAATAGAAGTTACAAACTAATACGCACCTCTGAATGCTTAAGGGTCATATCTATTGTGGAAGCGGGACCAAAGCCAGTTAGTGATTTAATGTGGATCTGTGTGGGAAGCGGCCGTCTGCATTGAGTGTAAACTGAGAATGCCAGTGATTTTAAGTGCTGGATATAGAAAGTGTGATCATCTTTCACTGGTTGTAGTAGATACTGGCAAGGCACAATCTGAAACAAAACAAAAGTTTCACGCTTCTATGCATCACATTGGAAGGCAACAGCTTTAATGCAACACCTTAAATGTAGGTCGATGTCAAATTTCTGGAAGCATGCTCATTTACAATGCAAATAAATCCTCTGTCAATAGCTAGCCATTTCAATGTTTTGCATTAGTGCAAAATGGTTTTAGAATAAGTATTTAAGTGCTATGGAACACGTAGAGGATTTTAAGAATTAATTGCACAATATGTAAAAAAAAAACTAATTTCAAATCACCTGGACAGTGAATGCATTCCTCATATGCTCTGGTAGATTATCCAGCATCTCCATGTAGCACCGTAACAGGCCCAGCAGCCATCCACTAGTAAAAGACGACTCTTCTTCAGAGGAATATGTAAAAGGATCGACAAGATAGATGACAACAGCTGGTGGATATGCATTGCTGTCAGCTGACTCAGCTTCAGTTGGAATTCCAATCCTTTCCCTTTCTGTAGTACTGTAATAAATGGATGTGAAATAACAAATCAAACATTTGCCAATTAATTTACGACCATATGTATTCCAACGTTTTGTTCTATCTTAAATGTAAAAGCACTGTTAAAAAGTCAAGCTTCTGCTTTTAACACTATCTAACCTGTTCTCCCCATGTGCGGTCTGTAGCCATCGCTTCAAACCTCCCCTCCCCCGACACACAGTCGGGGAAGAGCAGATACTGCTTTACAACTTTCTTTGATTGATTGCTCCTGCCTACTCTTGTCCCATCCTCATCCTTCTCCATTTCACCAGTTGCCAAAGTCTCAGTCATGTACCACTGGATTTCAGGGTATGGGAGTTGATACAATTCTCAACTGAAGGATTAACAGAGGCTCTCAAGGGCCAATTATGCACTTTACAATCAATTTGTTACATTACAATTTTATTTAAAAATGTATCTGATGGATTAATAATCAACCTCTGCCAGATTTTTGGTGGCCTACAATTTCTATGTGCAGCACATTTAAATTTTACATTTCACCTCTACACCAAGAGCTGTATCAGCTATGATAGTTCAATGCTTCACATTTCAGCAGCCACACAAGTCCTGAGGCTGCTTATCAACAAATCCCATAATATAAACATAATTCTACAAGATCTTAACTGGAATATTACGTACATTAAAAAATCTCAAAACAAATGCAATAATTATAAAAGTCTTCCTCATATCACACTTACCTGTCTTGTACTTCTTGCTGTTGTACAGAACTCTGGGTATCTGTGTCTCCACTTCCACTAGCTGTATTCCCTGGAGGTCTCTCTATACTGGTGCCTGAGCCACCACTCTGAGCAGCTCCAACTGTCCCACCAAATCCTGAAGCGGAAGAGGTTGTCCCTGTCTGATGCAGAACTGGGGTAGTGGTTGTGGTGGTAGTGGAGGTAGTCGAAGTGGAGCAGGTACCTGTTGACCCACTTCCTACACCAGAGCTGCCAGTTGTTGCAGTGCTACTGCCAGTGCTGGTTGTGGAAGTAGCTGTAGTGCCAGTTGTCACTGGCGCAGAAGTAACCCCAGTTCCCAATGTTGGCCCACTGCTTCCAGTTGCTGCCTGCCCTTGGGTAACAGAAGATGAAATTGGCTGGTGCTTGGGTGGAATCAGCAGGCTGTTGTCCAGCTGAAGCGTAGCCAGGTATGGTGCTAAATTTTATGGAATAAAAGAGTTACAGAATTAGTGAATTTGATAAACTATTTTTTAGCAATTAATTCCGCTTGTACAATCAAACAAATGCACATAAACTATGCTGCTTAACAAAAGTGATTTAAAAAAACATTTAAAAATCAATCAATCTCACAATTTAAACTCCTACAGCTAAGGTGCAAATTAAATTAATGCATTGCAAAACTGCTGAAGTTGGCATTCTTTAATGAGAACCGGTTGCTCATTCTTTTTAGAAAGTATGAACATTCATTATTTTTACTTACCCAAGTGATGGCGACAGACTTGAGCATAGAGTTTTAACTTGGCAAGATTGTCATTCTCATCACTAACCCAGGCTTGAGAGAACCACTCATCCACAGATTCGTCTGCCAGCTTTTTTGCCGAACTCTTCCCAACCCGCATAATTCCATCTCTCAATACTTTGCAGATAGGTCGATGCTCACCAAGTCTGCATGTCTGTTAAAACAAAAAAACGTAGCAGTCAATTTGTAAATGCTGAGAATACTGTTGATTAAATGAGAAAAAGTAACTATAAACAGTCTGCCGGGCATCCCCATTTTTAGAAAGTTCCAGGTTTACTTAAAATCCTTCAAATGCTAACCACATGTTCAAAGTAATGTTAACAAGCTCATAAGAAATGAACATTCAAATGACTTTTCTTTTGTAATTTGATGTATATAGTGCTACATATTATACACTCCAGCTGGCATGTTTTCTGCAGGGGTTGAGGCACACACAAAAGCCACCACTTTCCCACCCACTCAAGCTCTCATAATACAGGTGATGGCGGGTGGTGAAATGGGCAGCTGACCCTGGCATAATTGAATAAATTATCCAAGGTCAACTAGATTTGTTACTAAATCAACCAACTCTGATATGCTGCCCATGTCATAAAACGGTTGACGTGGGCAGGGCTATTTTAAAGGCAAATTCTTCAAAAGGTAGACAGCAGTGTTCTAACTTTGGGGCCTGCTGTTTATATATTAGGGGCTTATCCCTCCCCATTGAAATAGAATCCTAATTTTCTTCCTGTCGGCTGTATTGATCCCTCCCTCCCCTCCATTCCATCCTCTTCCCCAACCTATTTATATCCTCCCCAGACATTCCCTTTCCAGGAATCCATTGAGTTGCCTTCTGCTTTCTTGTTACAGTTGCAGCAATGCCTACTAATGTGTTCTTGGCTCTGCCAGGACTGATGAAGCTGCTGGTCAGTTAGTTTGGCCAGCATCTCCTGAGGGTGAGAATTCCTTCCCAGTGTAAGTTCCACGCTATCCTTGTTTAGACCACCTGCAGTGCAAATTCCACACAATCACCTATGGCTAGAATCATACCTGAGTGTCTGGCGTTGTGAACAACAGTGCTAACCAATGTGCAGCCCTTCCTATGATAACTGATGCAGGAAGTGAATCAACAGGTACCTGCTCCACTTTGACTACCTCTACTTCCAGCACAACGACTGCAGGTGTTCTCGCTGGCGTGGAGGGGGTTCACACTGCAACCACCAGCCGCCGGCCCAATATTTTGCCCATAATCTAATCTCACTGACTTACATTGGATTTTCATAATTGAAAGTTATTCAACTTAACTGTGTAAACAAAACTTTGAATTTACAGTCTGGGCGCACCCCCCCCCCCCCCCCCCCCCCCCGAATAGTTAAAGTTTCAGCCCAAAGGTTCCCAATTACTCAGTTATATTTCCAAAACACATTAGACTATTTCCAATGAAGTGCGCCAAATAAAAGTTCCTGAAATTCTACAATAATTAATTGTCTCTATGTACTGCCAGTAACTTTAATATTTTTGTAGCAATGATATGGAATATCTACATTTAAGAATAACTGACTTGTAGGAATTACATTTTTTCCAATTTTCTTGGAACTTGGTTGCAGCAACATTAATATTATAGTCAAAAACATTTCCTTTGTGTTGTTAAGCATTTATTCTGACCTCATATACAGCACTAAGATCCCTGAAGAAATTTTTGGCTCCAGTGAGCAAGGCCTCATTTTCTGGACAGACCACAATGTAGGCTACGTCACGCTGAGAACCATATGGTTCAAGAAGCAGCTTCTCCCAAAAGGGCAGTGCAAAAGGGGAGATCATCAGGAAGTCTTTATCGTAGCCCAGAAGCAGTGTGGGAATAGGAAGTGGCTCTGGTGATTCTTCCGAACCTAAATAAAGAGAGAAAATGGAACATTAAGCTTTGAAATAATACCCATGACTGTGCAAACACCATTTTCATGCTACCAGACATCACTCATGTATAATAGTATCATTTCATGCATCAAGTCCAATGTTACACTGAATAATGGAACATATTATTTAGAAACAGGCCAGTTGGTTCAATAGCCCAAGCTTGTATGCTCCATGAGCTTCCTCGCATTTTTTCTACCTCATTTCAGCCTTTCACATATCTTTTTATTCCCTTTCTTCATGTATGTGTTGTAAGACTTTGAAAGCCTCCAAGCTATTTGGCTCAACAACTTCCTCAGAACCATAGAATCCAAAAACAGTATAGAAAGAGGCCATTTGGCCTATCGAGTCTGCATGACTCTCAGAAAGAGCATCTCACCCAAGCCCTCTCTTCCAATCCATCCCCGTAACCCTACGCATTTAGCATGGCCAATCTTCATGTCTTTGGACTCTGGGGAAGAAACCACAGCACCTGTGCAAACCCCACACAGTCACCCATGGCTACAATTAAACCTGAGTGTCTGGCATTGTGAGGCAACAATGCTAATCACTGCGTAGCCCTTCCTGAGGTAGCAAGTTCTATATTCCAACCACTGAGTAGTGAAATTTGTGTCATTCATTCTGATCATGGTTGATCACCAAATTCAATGTCCATTGATGTACAGCATCCAGATCTGGGATTTTGAAAGTTTTCATATTTGACAAATATTTTCTCCCTTCAATATTCTTTTTAAGTTTATCCTTCAATGTATTATTTATTTTGTTATCCATGAGGTGGAGATGCTGACATTGGACTGAGGTGAGCACAGTAGGAAGTCTCACAACACTAGCTTAAAGTCCAGCAGGCTCATCTGGAATCATGAGCTTTCAGAGCACTACTCCTCACTTCATGAAGCAGCACCACTCATGATTCCAAATAAATCTGTTGGACTTTAACCTGAATGAGAGATGACTTGTTTTGTTAAAAACTGAAGCACTTTTGCTATTGCTCAGTAATTATATGTATTATGCTCATTCTATCTTATGAATCTATCCTTAATTTTACTTTTCCTTTTATTCTGACAATAGAATATTATTTCACTTTATTTTCTTTGATAATCTGATTTTTTTGCTGCCCTGATTTAACCTTTCTTGAATTCTTTATTTCATTTTGTCCTCTCCATTAAAATCTAATACTTCTTGTATACTTTGTTTTTGAGGTTCAATTTGTCCTATAGCTGTTTTCATTCAAGGAAGTTTTAATAGAATTCATTGCTCTTGAATTCTATTGATCAAACTTTTAAAGATTTCCCACAATTCTTTTGTCTCCGATTTCCACAATTTTCTCATTTTAATATCTTCAGTTCCATTCATTGCCACAAATTTCTCTTTTTGTATCACTAACCTCAGGCTTTCTCCTACTTGTATCACTCAATTCTGATCTTCAACTTACTGTGTATTTCTACCACTAAATGGACACCTCTTAATTTTTCTATCTGTTCTAGTGCATTGTCTATTAAGTATACAATAGCAATTCTTTTCCTCATCAGGCTTATGTACCGAGTGAGAGGGGAGTCCTTTTGGCCTCTAAATGTGATTCCTAGCTCGTTTGTAATGTTGGAGACCTCAGTAGGAGGCTATGATCACAAATACTTCAAATCCTGGCTTTTGATGTTTTGGATTTCCTTGTTATGGGTGTTACTGGCAGAGCCATCTCATCCTGTTAGTTGTTTAATTGTCCATCACCATCCATGACTGGATGTGGTATGATGCAGACTTTTGATCTGATAGTTGTGGGATTACTTACTTTCTTAATTCATTTGTAGGACATGGACATTGTTGCTGGACAGCATTTATTGCCCATTCCAAGTTGCCATTGAATTGACTGGCTAGCTATGCCATTTCAGAGGCCAACTGAGTGTCAACCACACTCTTGTGGATCTGGAGTCACACGTAGTCCAGACCAGGCAAGGACAACAGATTTCCTTCCCCTAAAAGGTCATTAGTGAACCGGATGGGGTTTTCGACAATCAACAATGATTTCATGGCCATCAGTGATTCTTAATTCCAAGTATTTTTTCTGGAATTCAAATTCCACCATCTGTCGTGGTGGGATTCAAACCCCTGTTCTCCAGAACATTGTGAGTCTGACAACACCAGGTTTAAGTCCAACCGATTTATTTGATAGTAAACTCACAAGCTTTCGAGGCTGTCCTCTTTGTCAGATGAATGAGGTGTTTTGGTCTCAAACAGCACATATAACAGCACAGACTGTTTACAGATTACTGACTAGAACATTACTACAGAACATTAACTGAGTTCCTGGATAAATAGTGTAGCGATAATACCACTGGGCCATCGCTTCCCACTTAGCTCTACTGCATGCTATTTCTGCTGTTTGGTTTGCCATAGTCCTGTGATATAGCTTCAACTGAATGTGACTTCAGTTTAAGTATATCTAATGCTGCTCTTGGCGTTTCCTCCTGTACTCGTCATTGAGCTGAGTTGATCCCTTGATAATAATGGTAAAGTAGGAGATGTACAGCAGGTCACGAAGTTACCATTAGATCATAAGATATAGCAGCAGAATTAGGTCATTTGGTCCATTGAGTCTGCTCTGCCATTCAATCATGGCTGATAAGTTCCCGTTCTCCTGCTTTTTCCCCCCATAACCTTTGATTCCTTTACCAATCATGAACCTATATATCTATCTCTGTCTCAAATGCACTCAATGACCTGGCCTCCGCAGGTTTCTGTGGCAATGAGTTCTATAAAAACACTATCCTGTGCAGGATTTTGAGGAGGCTGTGATGGCATGTCTGAATATGAAGGCATTGTCTGAATAAGGCACCTTTATCAAGGTCATTGAGCATTGTTTATATTGCCATCGCTGCTTTGGGGTTACATTGCTATTGATGACAGAGCGGATTAGATAGTTGTCGATCCAGCAGTCGGTTCTTGTCATGGCGTGGATGTTACCCACATCCTTGTGGACCCTCGCTTGAACAATGACGCAATCAAGCAGGTATTGCTGCATGGAGGTCACCATGAGGTCTTGTACTTATCGTACTGATGGAACTAGATGTTGGTTATGACAAGGCCATGATTGAGGCATTTTGTTAGGAGCAGGCTACCACTGGTATTGGATTTCCCTACCCCATCATGGCCAATTATTCCCCAGAGGCCTGTGCCCTTTCTAATTCTGATACTTATTTCACCAAATAGGACCAGCATGTCGCCTGTTGATACTCAAGCCAAAAAGATTGTTGAAGGTTGGAGTACAATTCCTCTTTCAGCTCCCTGTAACTTCCTGTGTCGAGGAGTACATACTAAGAACTGTACAGTACTGAAGAGTTATGAGGTGAGTCTCTGAGGCAGCCAACCAGTTTGTTTCTAAAGGCAAAAAACAATCCATAGAGGCTGCAATCTTCTTGTTTACCTTTTCAGAAGAAAATGTAATCACCTTATTTCTTCTAGCTGGCTTTGTTCTACCACTGGGTCTTGCTTAGGGCAGCAACGTCAATAGCAAAGTGCCTGAGCTCCCAGCAATGAGAGCAACACACGGGTTTAGTCTGTTACTGTTGGGGTAGTCCATGAGGCTCCTGACTTTCCAGTTCGCAAATTTCATTTTAAAGATTAGAAGAACTCTTTGAACATGGGAGGTCATTGCACACCAGCTAATTTACAGACTTGATGGGCCAAGACTGGAGGCCAGTTTCTGCTGTATGGGTATGACATGTTCTGAATCTCTCTCATTCAGCACAGTGGTGGCACCACAAAACATGATGGAAGGCATGCTCATTGTGAAGAATGAACTTTGTAACAAAAACAGTAAAGTGGTCACATCTACCTATATGATTATAGACAGATGCTTCTGCAACAGGTATATTAGTCAGGATCAGGTCTAGTCAGCATAACCATGGGGATTCTCTCACCATCTGTCATTGGTCCAATCTGACAGGTTTATCCTTTAGGGCTCCATCAGCTCAGTCACTAATGATGCTCTAAGCCACTGTCTGTAATGGACATTGAAAACCTCCACCTGAAGTGCATGCTGTGCCCCTGTAATCTTCTTCCAAATGGCATTCAAATTAACTGAGGATGGGTGTAGGGTGGTAATCAGTGGGAGGTTTCTTTACCCATGTTTGACCCGATGAAGTTTCATGGGGGTTTGGAGTCAACGTTGAGGACTCAAATGGCAACTCTGTCCCAACTGTAAAGCATCATGCTTCCATGTCAACAGGATCTGTGCTGGGACATGACCTAATCCGGCATGGTGGTATCTGAGACATATGCTGGTAGGTACGACAGCATGCACTGCAATACCTATGGTTTAATAATTTTAATTTATTTAAGTTTCTTTGTTTTACTTGCTACTTTAACCATTTTGCTCAAGTTTAACCAATCTCTTTCCAATCACATTAACCTTATTTTGCTTTATTTTGTCCTTTCCTGAATCTTTTGTTAGGTGTCTATTGGAGTTGGCATGATGGCAAAGTGTTTAGTACTGCTGCATCTCAGCATCAGGAACCCAGGTTCAATTCTGGATATGAGTGGCTATCTGTGTGAAGTTTGCATATTCTCCCCATATCTGCATGAGTTTCCTCTCTCAGTTTTAAAGATGCGCAGGTTAGGTGGATTGGCCATGCCAAAATGCCCCTTAGTGTCCAAAGATGAGTAAGTTAGTTGGCTTAGCCTTGGTAAACGCACAGTGTTATGCGGATATGACCAAGGGGAGGGTCTGGGTAGAATGCTCTTTGAGGGTCGATGCAGACCCAATGGGACAAATGGGCTCCTTTTGAACTTTAGAAATTCCATGGTTTCTGGCAGTATCCTCCCCATATTTTAATATTTTGAAACCTTGTTCAAGTAACTTTCACTGCTTGGCCCTAGTCTGGTTTCAGTGCATCCAATCCAAATGGTACAACTCCTAATCTTAGCCCCAATGTCCAATGAAATGGAACTCCTATTTTCTGCACAACTTCTTTTAACAGATATTCAATTTTCAAACATGCCTGTCTCACTTAATATAAATGCCAATGTAATTCCATCAATACATACATTAAGCATTATGAAAGTGTGGGAGTAGACTTTGCACAGTAACCTATCTAGTACCATGAGAAAGCAGAGAAAATAAGTGAAATGCTTGGGTAATAAATTCCATATTATGTTTATCAAAGTAACTTAATTAGGAAAATAAATAATCCAAACATAGGAAAACAAAATTACGGGTAATGTGTAAAAGTGTAAAAAGGGACTTTACCATAGGATCCTCTGCCTATCTTGTGGAACTGTTGCCAGGTGAGAGGTCCTTGCACATGTTGGATATTCTCCCATGTCCTTCCTGTCCGTTTTTTCTGAATGGCATCTTGTAGAAAAGGCTGCAGTGATAGCAGCATACGGACCACATCCTGGGATGATAAAATGCTTACATCCAGAACTGCAGAAAGAAAATTAAGTTATTGCAATATATTAAAGGCCCCCTCTAAACACACATTTATCACCATCTATATTTAAAAATATATACACACAATATTTAGCCACAAAAGAGAATCTCCTGAACCCTCTGAAATCTATCATAACCTAATCTTTGGAAAAAACCCTTAATTCTTCTGCCATTGTAACGAGCACTCAATTCACAATCTCTTTCCTCTACAATGTTTTTCATCAGGTTATTTGCTCTCACATAGGTGCTCACCTTTCCAGCAACTCCATGTTAGAATCTCCTTAATCAGGAGATTCATAGCTGAGACAGGATTTTGCATCTGCCTCAGCTACGAAATCACCCTGATCAAAGTCAAAATTAAATCAAATCCGATATTATGGTACACATTCTGTATTCATCCTTCCGGACTTGCTTTCACCAAAATAGAACAAAGAAGAGTAAAGCACAGGAACAAGCACCTACAATCCACCAAGCCTGCGCCAATTACATTGTCCTACCTAGACTAACTATCTGTATCCTTCTGTACCCCACCTCTTCATGATAATCTTAAATGTCACTAACATATGACCTGGCAGTGCATTCCAGACCTCCACCAGCTTCTGTATAAAAACTTCACCCACACATCTCTACTGAAGTTCATCAAACTTCACCCACACATCTCTACTGAAGCTTTTCCCTTTACCTTGAACTTGTGCCCCCCTTGTGATTGTCCAACTGTTCACCTGATCTATGCCCCTCAATTTTATAAACAATGCATGTCAGTTATATGTTTGGCTTGCTATCAGTTTTTCACTGATACTTAATCATAGAAAGAATCATAGAGACCCTACTGTGCAGAAGGAGGCCATTCAGCCCATCGAATCTGCATCGAACACAATCTCACCCAGGCCTTATTCCCGTAGCCACAGATGTTTACCCTACTAATCCCTTTTAATGGTGAAATACTAACATTCACTATGTTAAAGGCACTGCATTAATACAAGTTGTTACTGAAGTTCAATAATGATATGAACCTAAGAATTTATTTTTGTAGAGGTTGAAGATATATTTAGTTTTAGTGAATACTGTATTTTGATAAATTTTCACTTTCAGTTAGAGATACATCCTTGCTGCAGAATTCAAAAACTTGAATTAGTGGTGGTGGTGGCTGGAGTCAGTGGTAAGAGATGGATCTGCTGACTAAAAATAATGGGCTTTAGTATTCACAGTGCTCAAATGGAGGAAACACCAGTTCATCAACAGCAATATCAAACAAGAAATCCATGTGGCTTTGAAGTGAATGGTTGAAATGAAGAGCTCATTGTGGTAAACAAAGAGACCCTGTGCAATCAGATCATGAAGATCCAGGAGGCATCAGGGCTTTTGAATAATGAGGATGGTTTCATTCCATTCACAACTTCATGATTATGACTTCTCATTTTGGATTACATCATCATTTACTTGCTTTTTTTTGAACAAACAATTGCCTTGAAATGATTTATTTTCACACATGGCACAATTTTCATATTCAAATACAATATCCATTCATTCTATCCTATCTATTAACACATTTACTAATGCAAAATGGCACATATGATATGAAAAATAGATATTAGTAAACAGGCATCAGTTGATGATGCAAAGAGGGAACCAATACACACAAATATCAGAAGTGATGAATGAATTCTAAAAGCATGTTTTCGATATGCTGATAAACTATCAGAAAACAAACATCACTTGCTCCTTGGTTTATCTTGGTGGGAAAGTCAATGCTCGTTTTGAATTGCTTATTTGCATTAATAAATTCTGAAACTCTTTACAGTTTAAATGGCAGCTAATACTATAATGCGGATCATTAAAATTTCTCAGAATTCATTAACTTATGTACAGATTTTAAAAATTTCATCAGCTGATGGTCTTTCATTTGAAAAATGTATTTATACTGGAGATCAACAGGGAAATTCTTACTCTTCCTGCCTGGCAGACAATAGAAAAGCAGTAAGTTTGGAATAGATGCACCGACTGCTTCATTCCTGACGCTCTGAAATTTAAAAGCCATTGGATTTGCAATACGAGTTTCCCAGCAGACGACAACTGAAGTTGCCGTGAAGATAATGAGGTGAAGGAATACACAAATTAGTAGGTTATCTGATATCCAGAACTCTAAAACCAAACACATTCAAAACTATACTTCTCTCGAACCTCTGACTTTCAGCGTGAGGCTTCCCTGACCCAAGCAGAACAATCCTTGTCAACACAAACCTCGCCAATCGCACCCAACCTTTAGCACAAAAATCCCTGACCCTAGCTGATACAAAACTTGCTGGCAAATACAAAACTGATTTCTCTAAAACAATTCTGATTTTGTAATATACAAACTTTCAAACAGACCTCCACAGTTCCAATGCAAGCACCTGGAATGCTTGAACTAGGTGCTGCCATCTTCTTTTCATTTTTTGTTATTTTCTGTATGCTGCTAATCTGGCTGCTCTTTATTTCTAACTGCATCTATTAGGGGGTATCTGAAAACTGAAATTATTCAAATTCTGAAAGGTGATCTGCCCAAGGATTTCAGATAATGGGTACTAACAAGCTTCCCCTGGTATTCATCCATACTCCTGAATATTTTACTCATTGCCATCTTTTGAAATTAGCTACATTTCAGCTATCACTACAATACTGTAGTTCTGCATTGCCACAAAACCCTCCAGTTCTAGTATCTTTCTAATGCATCAGAAATAATGCAATCTTGCTTTAAAATCTAAATTATTTTCCTTTAGAAAATAACCATTAGCCACAGTATTCTTGTTCACTCAGTGCAAACAGGAAGAAGCATGCACACGCATATACAAAATTGAAACTTATAAATAGAATGCTGAAAATATCAGCTAGTGCTAAATGATCTACATAGTGATGGTTTGATTCAGATCAGCATTGTCAATTCATTAAAGGTGACAAAAAGGTTAATTTGACAATGCTAAACTCAATTGTAAAGATTAACGTTCAAACAGAACGTGGGGCAGCACATTAGTAGTGGTTAACACTGCTGCTTCACAATACCAGGGATCCAGATTTGATTCCCAGCTTGGGTCACTGCCTATGTGGCGTTAGCACCTTCTTCCCCATCTGCATGGGTTTTCTCCGGCTGCTCCAGTTTCCTCCCACAGTTTGAAAGATGTGCTGATTAGGTACATTGACCTGAACTGGCGCCAGGGCGTGGTGACTGGAGGAATTTCATGTAACTGCATTGCAAAGTTAATGTAAACTTATTTGTGACTAATAAATAAAATTTCATTAACTAGGAACATTCAATAATATTCTTATAGCTGCACAGTAATAACTGATTTCTTTAGTTCTTTTACCGTCTACAAATTTTCAGATTAATTGGCTTCCATTTCATCTTTTAGAAACAAAAATATCTTTTTGGTCACAGTGTAACATTTTGACTCATTGCAGCAGTAACTTGGGATCTGTGCAAGTGAGCTGCCAGTGTGTTGGGAATAGGGTAATTTATTGCAGTTCAAACTTGGTTTTTCACAGTGCAGAAATCCAGAGAAACTACTGTTCCTGTATTCAACACAAGTTTCAGCTCTCATGGAGGAAGAAAAGGGCATAGCAAAGAAAACCCAAGATTATGCAATGTGACAAATCTACATTTTGGCAGAAATCACATTCAACCAAAAAAAACTACATTACAGCAAAGGCTTTTGTTAGAGGTTGCCTCTGGTGAATTGTTAGTCAAACACATTAAATAACACAGGGGATAGGATCAACAGAAATACATCAATAGATTCTCGTTTATAGATTCCCCCAAGTCTCCAAACATCATTCAAACTCTAAGTACATGTGCGAGAGTGTGGCAACTATGGGATTTTCACACTAACTTCAGTGCAATGTTAACGTAAGCATGCTTGTGACACTAGTAAGTAAACTTTAAATTTTAGCCTCTCAACCTCTGGTTCAATGTAACGTTACTTGCTTTCATTCGTTTCCTTTGAAGGTAAAAAAACTAATACAGCAAGTCAGGGAAATAAAAGAGAATGCACTAGGTAAGGGAAAAAAAATCAAAAAAATAAATTTTCTTCAGCATTTATTGACAAATAATTTGTGCTCAAGATATATCTCATCAGCATTATCGTTAAGAACTGCTTGGAAATTTGTAGATATTTTTGAATCAGCTTTCTTGATCAATGAAGCAGAGCCAAATGGAAAGTACAACTTTTGCCACTTTGCGACATTAAGGGCAGGACCTATCTCCTTGTGGGCAACAATCACTGTGATGTTCCCTGGAATGGCTAATTAATAACTAGAGGGAGGCTTCCTGGCCAGTCACAGGCCTTGCAGCTTGAAAAGGAGCAGCAGGTTGTGATGGCAGGTAAGCACCTAAGAGGACGCTTCAAAATGGCTGTGCTCCCGATTCTTTAAAATAAAAATTGGATTTAGTAGCTCGATCACCACTGAACCCCTCTACAGAGCAACCCACAGCTGATGCAACATTAAAAAGGCAGGGAGCCAGGTCTACTTGGAGTGCAGGTCTCTGGTTTGCCACTGGAAAGTCAGCTAGGTCTTTGTGCTTAACTCCTGCAATGGGACTTGAACCCACAACCTTCAAATTTAAGAGGTGTACAATCTTAGTGGAAGCATAGTACTGTAGAAGAGCACAGGAATTTGGAGATACAGATTCACAGGACATTAAATGCAGCACCTAAAGTTGACAAAGGTGATGATTTACTACATTTTTCCACAAAAGTATTAAATGTAGTAATGATAAAAAGTAGTAATGATAAACCTACATAAAATCAAGAAGCAATCTGGAGTACAAGTACTCAATTGGAGAATGGCCAATTTCTGTAGGCTGAGAACAGATCTATTTTAATGGATCACCATTAAACATTCACTCCATTCATCACCAGTACTCTGTGGCAGCTGTGTGCACTGCATACAAAATGCACTGAAGCAACTCACCAAGACTCTTTCGACTGCACTTCCAAATCTTCTGCATTTAAATCTAAAGTCAAAGGCAGGTGCATAGGAACACCACTAACTGCTAGTTTTTCTCCAATAACGTTTAGTTTAAAATAATGTTTGGTTAACATTGAGTTTAGTTTATTACAGTACAAGTTTTAAAACTTGAAATCCAAGCATATGATCCTTTGAAATTCAGACTTGTGACCTTTGCAGTAGGTCACTAGAATTCAAACATCTTTTTAAAAGTTATCGATCTTAACAGAGATCCCTACAAAATAGAGTATAGCATAAAAAAATTGATGATAAACTTTTAAAAACATTAGCTCAGGGTCAACTAGAATATCATGTCCAATTTTGGGCACTACACCTCAGAAGGACATGAAGACTTTAAAGTAGGTGCAGAAAAAAATTGAAGATGGTTCCAAAAATGAGAGACTTCAGTTCTAAGGATAAACTAGAAAAGCTGGGGCAGTTCTCTTTAGAGAAATATGAGAGGGCATTTGACATTGTGTTTAAAATCATTGAGGGGGTCTAAACAGAAAGCATAGAAACACACTCTCTCAAACTTTCTGCCAATGAAAACAAGATGCTGGTTTAAGTGAATTAAAAAATATTAGCAGGACTAACGAGTGCTGCTTGAGGTGCTCTTAGAGAGCAGGCATGTGCATGAAGGGTCAATCACCACCTCTTCTCATGACAACCTCAAAATGCAGCGAGAAGATTTAAATTCAACAGATTTGTTAGGATACTGCCTGGTTATGTCAAATATGCAGATCAATTTAAAAAATTGAAGCCTTTTATTAATATGTTATAGCTTGATATGACAGTGCTTAAAATAATGCAACGATAGCAGTGGATACAAAGAAGCAACCTGTTTCCAATAGTTGTAAGTTCTGTAACAAAAGGTCAGAACTTGAGATTAAATACAATAGTTCCAGAAATGATGAGAGAAGCAGCTTGACTTAGTTATCACAGAATCCCTACAGTGTAGAAGGTGGCCACTTGGCCATCAAGTCTGCACCGACTCTCCAACTTTGCCCAGGGCCCCCGTTCCCAGTAATCCTAGCATTTATCCTGCTAATCTGCTAACCTAGGCATTTTGGGGCACCACAGCACAAGTTAATATAGCCAATCCACCTAACCTGCACATCTTTGCAGTGTGGGAGGAAACTAGAGCACCCAGAAGAAACCCACACAGAGAATGTGCAAAGTTTGTACACTTACCCAAGGCCAGAATTGAACCCAGGTCCCTGGTGCTTGCTGTGAAGCAGTAGGGCTAAACACTGCCACCATGTTGCCCAATTTCTGTGGGCCAAGAGCCTTATGAAGGTGCAGAATTATTTTCCAAGGTTAGCAGTTGAATCATTCATGATTAAATTCAATAGATGGGTGAAGTTGAATAGGATGGGGCATGGGACAGGACCTGAATGTGACTAGGTCTATTTGCTTACAATTCCCTGTTGGAGTGGTTGGACTAAATTTCTTCACTCGGGATGATAGATCTTTGGAATTCTCCGCCCCAGAAGGTTGTGAAGACTCAAATCATTTGACCATCTTCAAAAACAAACAACAAATTTCTACACATTAAAAACATCAAGGGGTACAGAGATAGTGCAGGAAAATGGCATTGAAGACTTGACCTAATTGAATGGCAAACCTGGTTCAAACACCTGAATGGCCTACTCCTGCACCTATTTCCTACGTTTTTATCTGAGTTTTTAAGCAGACTACTAAGTTCATAACTACTACTGAGCAATTTCACTCTGAAAATCTATTTTTTTCATATCAGGAAAGTCAAATTTCTCCATTCCATGATTAAATTCAAAAATTGAACTTTGTTTTAAATCTCATGATATTCCAGCTTCGATTTTAATCCTGCATCCTGATTAACGTTGTCTGTTACTTCCTTTTCTGTTGATTACTTTCCTCACAGGCTGTGAATATTGCTAAATTTATTGTCAATCTTTAACTGCTCTTAAGAAGGTGGGAGTGAACTATCTTCTTGAACCACTGCAGCCTATGTGGTGTAGATGTACCCACAGGGCTTGAAGGAGTTTCAGGGATTTGAACCAGCACTCAGCAACAGTGAATGAATACCAGTATAGTTCTAAGTCAGAATGGCATGTAGCTTGGAGGGAAACTTGCTGTTAGAACATGTTGCTCTCGTCCTTTGAAGAGACAGAAGTTGCAGATTCGGAAATTGTTGAAGGTGAGTTGTTGCAATGTATTTTGTAAATGGTTTACACTGCTTCCATCAAAGCAGGACAAATCCAACACAACCAATTACTGCCTCATTAATCTGCATCATTAAAGTGATGGAACAGCACGTTCAAGTGGAACATAATTGCCAATAACCTCAATACCGCTCAGGACCATCAGATCCTGATCTTATTATAGCCTCAGTCCAAACATGGAAAATAGTCAAAAGTCTCACAACGCCAGGTTAAAGTCCAACAGGTTTATTTGATATCACAAGCTTTTGAAGCGCGGTTCCTTCATCCAATGCTGGCATCTCCATATTAAATATAGAAAAAAGAGCTGCACTCAAGATAACAATCAGGCTTCTTCATTTCTATGTTTCTGTTGTAGAGACACTGCATGTTTAAGATTGTAAAGGGGGTGCCAATCAAGTGGGCTGCTCTGTCCTGGATGGAGTCAATCTGCTTGAATGTTGTTGCAGCTGCACTCATCCAGGCAAACGAACAGGATTCCATCACACTCTTTACCTGGGTTTTGTAAGGCGGCTTCGGGGATTTAGGTAGTAACTTAGTCGCTGCAGAATTCCTAGCCTCTGACTGTTGATGGTAAGGAATTCAGTGATGGTAAAGTCATTGAATGATAAGGAGAGGTTAGATTCTCTTTTGTTGGAGAACATCATTGACTGGCATTTCAATGCACAAATATTACTTGCCATTTATCAGCGCAAGTCTGAATATTATCCAGTTCTTGTTGCATGTTAGCACGGACAGCTTCAGTAACTGAGCTGTAAACGGTACTGCACACCGTGTATAATCTGCAAATATCCCCACTTAGAACTCTATAATAGAAGGAAGATTATTGACAAAGCAGATGAAGGTGGTTGAGTCTCAGATACTTTCCTCAGGAACTCCTACAGTGATGGCCCAGGACTGAAGTGACTGACCACCAACAACCATAATCATCTTACTTTGTGCGAGGCATGGCTCCAACTAGTGGAACCCAATTCCATTGACTCCAATTTTGCTTGGACACCTTGATGCTACATTTGGTCATATACTGCCTTGATGTCAAGACTAATAACCTCTCACCCCAACTTCTGAGTGCAGCTTTCTTGTCCATGTTTGAACCAAGACTGTAACAAAGTTAGGAACTGTACGCCCGTGAAGTTACTGCTGATCAAGTGCCGCTTGATAATGCTGCCAGTGACCCCTTTCAACATTTTTTTGTACAACAGTAGAGTGATTGTGGTGGCAATTATGTGAGTTGGATTTGTGTGGACAAACGTACATTGCCACATTGCAGCATTGGCGTCTATCCAGCAAGTATGCTGGAACTACTTGGCTAGGGACATGGCTAATTCTGCAGCACAAGTTTTCAGTACAATTGCTGGAATGTTGTCAGGGCCCATAGCTTTTGCTGTGCCTTGAGCTGTTTCTTGCTATCATGTGAAGTAAATCAAATTGGTTGAGGACTGGAATTTGTAATGAAGGACACTTCAGGAGGCTGAGATGGCATTTTTGGCACTTCTGGCTGAAGACTATCACTAATGTCTCAGCTGCCTGGCCTTTTGTATTATGTTAGTCCCCCCTCCCTCCAGTTGGTCAGTAGTAGTGCTCCTGAGTCACGTTTGGTGATGGATATTGAAATTTCCCACGCATAGCATATTCTATATACCCTTTCTGCTTCCACCAAGCGACGTTCAACATAGAGCAATCCTAATTCATCAGTCGAGAATGGGAGTATTGAGTGATCAGCAGGAGTTTTCCTTATCTGAAGCCATGAGATTTTATGGGGTCCAGAATCAATGTTGCAGACTCCCTACATTGAGGACTGCCCCACTGGTACAGAACACACCCAGGGGTGGTAATGGTAGTGTCTGGGACAGTGCCTGTAAGGTCCGATTCTTGGAGTATGACTGTTTCCCTTTCTGTTTCAGTCCCAATCATTAAAATATGGCTGACATCAACCAATCTGTTTTATTAAAAGATTCAAAAGAACAAGCAGTTCACTTTAGTAAATGGACTTTCTCAAGTTTTGGAATTTATTTCACTTAATAACTTGATCTGAAAGCTGCATCTCTTACACTAGCATTCCGAGCTGCAATCGAAGTAGTTATGATGACCTCTCAGCCCCACTGGACCCATATATCATAGATGTACTTTTTATAGTGTTCCAATTTTGAAACTCTCCAAACTTAACTGAACGTTTTCTTTTTATTATGAATGACAGCACAATCACAGCAGGTAAAGCAGCTATAGACTACGGGTCAGTTCTAACTTTTCACCATCACTTACAGTTAACCAGTATCACACTGTCGTGGGCTCAGAAGCTTCCAAAGCTTCCAAATTTAACTTTTAACCTAAAATAAGAGTTCCCCTATTTTAATTCCAGCTGTTGCAAGGCAAATCATGCAGATTAACAGAAAAAAGCAAAAATCCCAATAAATTTCTAATCAAACTCCAGTCTAGAACAATAATCTAACAATTCTATCAAACAAGACTACCTATATTTCAAAAATTTAATTAAAGCTCATAATTAAATTTGCCAGTCACCACTCCCAGTATATGCACAAAATATCAATCCTTACTGTTAGGAATATGAAAATTGTACTTACCCGTAACTTAGTCATTATGTAGTAACTCCCTGAAATAATCTGAATACTTAAACTTAAACTTTCTTAATTAGCATTCACAAAAATGTCAGCAGAGCTGAAATCTTGCTCAGTCAAGCTCATTGTGAGTCATATTTTTCACTAGTGTAAAATACTATCAACTACAATTTCTGTTTCAGAACCTATTTAAAAATTAAGACTGATAAAAAAGGAGATAGTCCTTTTAAGGACAAAATTGGTACTGCAATCTTCTGACACTACCTTCCTCCCACCCCACAGATCAACAGCAGTGTAAACCTCCCAATGATGAGTCCCTCATCATGAGCCCCTTTTACAGCCCACAATCCCCATCACAGACCTATCCTCATAGCATTGCCTCTTACACTGTTATAGTGCCCAGCAGGCAACAGCTGGCCATGCCTGATCATCCAGGGGGTTCAATGGTCTTCAATATCCTCCTGCTTTGGCCATGGCATCCCGTCCTCATTGGTGGGGACAAGTGATTAGCGCGCGCGTGCGTGCGCGTGTGAGAGAGAGAGAGAGAGAGAGAGAGAGAGAAAAAGGTGGTGGTTAAGCCGGACATGTAAATCACGGCATTAACATTTAAATGGCAAAACAGGGCCAGGAAGATGGGGTTTGGCGCGAAGCCAGTTTGTGTTTTCTGATCTTGTCCCAGCTTGACATAATGATCAATTGGCGCAGTGAGCTGGTAAGATCATACCCTGTGTGTATAACAATTCAATGCACACTTCTAACATAGTCAACAACATTTTAGATGACACTGTGAGGATTTCAGGAACTTGCTGTGTTGCATACTTAAGGTCAGAGTTAGGGGAAGCACCGAGTCAGGGTGAAAGCCCACGGAAGAGTATTATTTAAAAGGACAGGGAACTCCAAGGTATTATGCCATCCGGACAATTTGTTCTACGATAGCAGTAACCCAGGAAGTAACATAACACGTGCAAGGCAACTGGAAATAAGTAAGTTTAAAACCTGACCAAGTATTGAAAGACATTTTTCTCTCACAATGGTTCCATGCCTTGTGGAAGGAAACACATTTTAACACAATTAGCTTGCAGGAAATTTAAAAATACCAACAATCGTAACCACAATTGATGGAAAGGAAGGGTCAATGACACTTTGATTATTTAATCAAGTTTCACATAATTAATGCAACAGAAAACATACCATTACTATTGGGCCAAGGGTGTAAACTCCTGCTCCTAATTAGTGCTTCATCAATTCTTCCACCAGAAGGATTATCCACATATTGTCGACCCTGCTCCAGGGCATTGAAACACTCTGTGCAAGAATCGCTGCTATCCGCTCTCAGCTTGTCATAGTTCCAGTTTGCTGATTGAAGTGCTGATCTATCTAAGGAAATGTAGTCCAGAGAACTTAGAGAAGTGAAAGGTCCTGTACACTGGTCCTGTACAAGAAATATTAAGTTTGAGGTTAGGTCCTGTAGTCTCTTAGACTCATCAAACCCTTGGGGAACTATAGAATTCCGACACAAAATCAATCGTCTTTCCGCAGCTTGACCAATTTCAGAAGTCCTTCCAAAAATATCAAATTCATCCTCAAGAAAGAGACCTGCATTATATCCAAGTCTGCGGTTTACAACGGCACTAAATCCACAGGTGCATCCAAACTGGGCTTCATTGGTTGGATCTGGGATGTATAAACCAACATCTGCCCCTTTGATATTCATATTACAAACACAGATACAGCAGCTATCAAAATTGCGATCCTTGAAGAAATTCATCACCGAATCTGACAAGATTAGCGTAACATACAAGCTATGCGCTTGTGGAATTGACTGTATGGTTGCTGGCTCCACTGAGTTCAATGGGCGTGTTGTCGAGGGTGTTGAAGCAGGAGAGCACAGATCAGCACTATCATATTTCACTGATCCTTGCCCACTGGCAGTGCCACCGCCACGTGGAGTTCGTGGAGTTCTCGGTGTACGAGGTGTTGGGACAGAGAAACGAGGGGTTGCTGGAGATGGCAATACACCAGCACCACTGTTGCTGGCAGGTGCAGTCGAACTTACTGCCAAAGGTGTGCTCATTTGAGGAGTGCTCATCTGAATATAATCTTCTGTCAGACTCCCGACACTAGGCACGTTGCTATAAGAAAAAAAGCTAGTTTTACAAAAATAACTGGAACTGGCTATTGGCATGTGTTGTATGATACTACTGAGTAGAAATGCATAGACATTATCAAAATATCAAAAAATATTCAAAATGATGCACTTAACAATCTCGCTTCTAATGCTCAAAATAATAAGGGAAAAAAGTTAGTTTTACAAAAATATCTGCATGCTATAGAAAAGGGAGTAACTTGAACTATGAGACTACAAAGTAGATTTACATTAAATTACATATATAGCAAAAAAATTAAATGCACCATTTCAAATAATCACACTTTTAAAGTTCAAAGTTGTAACTGCTCATTCTGCCCATGTCCAAGTTACCAAATACTGCAAGTTGCCTGAAAATTCCAGCACTTATGTTTAATTATTTTTATTCCCGTGTCATCAAGTTAAAATACAACTGGATGTATTAAAAACATAAGAAAATAAATACAAAAAGTATGTAATTTTACCACAATTATTTTGAGATGAACTAAAAATACTTTGACAAGCATATAAATAGGATTGCAAATAGTTTCAATCGTTAAAAAGCAAAACTTACTACCTTGTTACATATCATATGCAAACATTTGTTGAGATAAGAGATTGTTCTTTCAAACTTCAATTAGAAATTTAAGTAGCACCTACCAGTTGCATGTTCCAGATCCCAATGATTTTAAACACTAGATTCTAAGCATCATAAACTTGAGACAAATGCTTTTAAGTACTTACACATATCCATCCCGATTTAATGAAGCTGAAGGTGGTACAGGCAGTTGTTCGATTTTAGGAGGAATAGCCCATGATGGTCTATATATGCAGGCATCTGGTATTTTCAGCGGAGCAAGGCATTGACTGGGCACTGCTTTTAGTGGTGCAAACATTGAAGATCCCACAAAAGCCTTGGCTTTTGGAGGTTTGTGTACGTAAGAGAAATCCTGTTAAGAGCATCAAAAAAAATTACTTTGATTGTTTGAAGCATATTTCCAAAGTATCACAGCATTTCAGGACTACTAAAAACATCTATCATAACTAGTATTTTAATAGTGCTCTTTAAAATAAGAATACACAATGTTCTGAACATAATTCTTTTTCCACCAAATTGCCATAATACTGAACATCTGTTTTCTTCTACTAACCGTTATTTCTTCAGGCTTAGGACTGCCCAGTCGATCTTCCACCTGCATTTTGAATTCTGCAAACTGAGTTGCAGTCATGCTACCCACTGGATTCTCCACACTGTTCATCCCTGCAGGCATCTCTGAACTAACACCATCTTTGTAATTCATTACTGGAGAAAATGCTGGATGCTGCTCTAGAGAAGGAGGGGTCGGAAACATTCTTTGCAGATCTGCAACAGCTGGATGAAAGCAGGTATGTCAATTTTTGACAACTCCACCCCGGCCACATTTAAAAATTACAGCATTTTATTTTGAACTACTTAAAAACAAACTCTATCCTTCTGAATATTCAGCAGCTTACAATATCCTTTAGATCAGATAATGGAAAGTGTTCATGAACATGATAAATAGTTACTTGGAGGATAAGGCCCTGTTGTCTTCACATCTTTTCCAACAGCCCTGTCTTCTGATCCTGCATTTGCTTGCTTAGATCGTGTTGGGGAAGAAGTCTGCAATAGACAGAAGTATTCTTTTAAATGAATTATGCTATTTTCATCTCTGACAATTATGTTTGAACCCAAACATAAAAATTTTGGGGCAAAAAAGTCAAATATACAATAATTGGAAAAAATGAATACATTTTAGCAATATTTTTCCATAAGTATGTTCTCTGTATGAATGCATATATTGCAAAAGTTTAATATTACAATCTAAGTCACATTTTTAGTTGAGGAAAAAAATTTAAAGCACAATTTTAACGTTTAACTTTTTTCCTTTTGCTATGAAAATTGAAATTTCAAGCTCTGTAGAAAAGCAGTTCACATTGAACCATAATTAGAAAATTGCTTAAACTTGTAGCTGATATTCACTGCAGAACTTCAGTCTCTAAGCATGATGCCTTTTTTATCTGAAGAAACATTTGAGAATTTGTTTCGTTACAGCAGCATCAGGCAACACGCAGAGAACTGGAGAAAGTTAGACTCAAATAGCAATGGCTAGAAATCTAATGGGGAAATTGAAGCATCTAAGGCTAGCATTCACATGTACAATAACAACTGCAACATGGAACTCCCCTCTTTCTTCATGAGTTGCAAAAGTGAAAAAACACTTGATTGTTACAACTAGTAGCTAGAATTAAAGATTTTGTAGGAGTGTTACAGATCAGCATTTATCACCTGTACAAAAATGTTACAAGACTTAGGTTTTAAACAACAGTACTCTTTTATTTATTTCTAAGTTTTCTTGGAATCTTCAAACGTGGATTTGACCCTTGCAGTATCCTTCAGTTAGGATATCAGCAGAGGTGGGTTTTGCCACCATGTTTTTAATTTTCTTCTCTATAACATAGCTCAGCAAATCAATGATATGAAGCGAGGGAATGCTTCAGTGCAAAATAAATCCTGAGCATCCGTGAACAAGAATCTTAGCTGCTTGCAGGCAGTTGTGAAGGATTGCAGGTGTTTAAATAGGGACTCCATTTTCATTGAATATTTGCCCATTTCCTGTTGTCAATAGCTATTTCAGAGAAACGACCTCAGGCTTTCCATGATCGAGCATCTGCACCAGCTACTGGAACAACTTTCCGAAAGCTACAAGCCGCACATGCAGTACAAATCCAAGTAAAATAAATGATAAAATGCTTATAAGGTGATGACATCAATAAAAAAACTAAAAATTCAGCCTGTCGGGGGAAATTGAGAACTTTGCAGAGTAGAAAATCAAAAGAAGTTAAAAATATAAGGCATTAGTCATTAGTCATAAGTCATAAAAATTGGCAAGTTTCAACTCAGCCAACATATTAGAGAAAACCTTTGCTTGGATATTAGAAACCTCATTAAAATAGTTCAGTGTAACATTTTATGAGATCAGGTTTAATTGCCTATTCGAAATTTGGATCAAAACTATTTGGTCAAAATGGTTTACACAAATAAATAAACAAAATTTAATGACCACGTTAGTAATGGAATACTGGAATGAAACATATTAATTAGTATTTACTTGCATTAAATTGAGGGACATTAATTAAAATTGGTGCTTTAGTTTTTTAATTCGGTTGAATTGACAGAATCAAACTAAATAACAATGAGCAAATCACTTTAGGCAAATAATCAGCCTTAAAATTTCAAAAGAAAATTATGAAACTTTTTTGGGACTCTAAAAACAATGTTTACAGCAAATTTCTACAATGCTGTATTAACTTTTAGATTCATTTAAAGTCACAAGTAGCACTTAATTGTCAAGTATTTGGGAGTTCATCAAAACAACAGCAAAAACAGTATTCCATTTTCTTGGAACAGGTCATCAGAGATTAGTGATGGTTACACACCACAGGCAAATAATACTCAACGTGATACTTTTATTGATTTTTGTAAATATAATTGTACTTACCCCATTTTCCTCATCATCAGAGTTGTCAAAAAGATTGTCCAGATCATTCAAAGATACCACTAGGTCAGTCTCTCGTGTGAGGCTTGCAGGAACTGTTCGCCCTGTTGGAGATTGTCGTGTTTCTAAAGAGGAGAAAATATTCAGCATTCTAAAAACTCTATTTACATTGGCAAACAAAATAAACTACTTTTTTTTTTGATTGCATTAGTTACTCCTAAATGCTCTTCAATACGTCGGGATACCTGATTTTGGAGCAGTGCTAAAAATAGACATGGCATCTTTTCCGTCAGGCAACTGTGTAGCATGACTAGCTGGAGCTTCCCTAGTACCAAATCCATCTTCAAGCTGAAAGAGAGAACATCATACCCTGAAATATTTGAAGATTTGTTAACAACATATTTACATTAGATAAGTTTGATTCTCAGGTTCAGAAACCCCCAGTGTGAGCGAAAGAGGTGGGTGAGCGCGAGCAAAAGAAGGGTGGGGGTATGTGCTCCTGTGAGAAGTGCGTGTGCGCAAGAGAGAGAAAAAGGTCAGCGTGGATGCGGGAGGAAAGAAAAGGAAGTGAACATGTCTGAGGAAGGGGGAAGAGCTAGCAAGCAAGCACAAATGAAAGTCTGATATGAAAATTCAGCTTTCCAGTAACACTCCTAATATTAAACAAATTTGTGAGCTAAAAAATCCATCACATCTCCCATTAAAATAACAAAAAATGTTACTGAATGAGAACTTTAATTACCAAGTATAAGAACCTGTACCTTGTACCTATAAGAAACTGAAAAGACTTATTAGTATGTTTCTGTATATTTGTACTTATTGTGCAAAAATACTTTTTTGTGGTTTCACTCTTCAACATATTAAAAATGATTATCAGGGTTTCTATCAGTACTTGAGTGGTCAAAAAGGAAAAAAAGTTTAGGAAACCCTCGTATAGAGATTTGTTGAGATCACACCTGGGGTATCTTATGCAATTTTGGTCTCCATCTAAAAAAGGATGTACTTGTCAAAGAGGGGGTGCTATGCAGGTTCACCAGTCTAATTCCTGGGATGGCAAAATTGCCTTATGAGAGAGATTGAGGGCGCTGGGTCTGCATTCTCTCAAGTTTTGAAGAAGAAAGATGATGACATTGAAAATTACAAAATTCTGACAGGGTATTACATGACAGATCTGATGCTTTCCCGGCTTAAAAATGGAGACCAGAGGAGACAGTCTCAGAATAACCGGCAGTTCAGATAAGACAGATGAGGAAGAATATGTTCACTCAAATTTGGAAATTTCTACACCAGAGGACTGTGGAAGTTCAAACCATTGAGCAGTCAACACAATTAAGAAGCCCAAGCATCATAAACATTCTCTCTTCCAGCTTCGTCCATCAGGAAAAAGATGCAAACGTCTGAGATCACGTATCAACTGACTCAATAGCAGTTTCTTCCCTGCTGCCATTAGACTTTTGAATGGACTCACTGATTGCATTAAGTTGATCTTTCTCTACACCAGAGCTATGACTGTAAAACTGTATTCTGCACTCTCGCATTTCCTTCTCAATGAATGATACACTTTCTCTGTATAGTGCGCAAGAAACAATACTTCTCACTCTGTGTTAATGCATGTGACAATAATAAATCAAATCAATTTTAAGATAGAAATCGATAGATTTCTAAGAAGCAACATGAAGGGATATGTGGACTGTGTAAAGTGTTGAGGCTGATAATCAACCATGATCTAACTCAATGACGGAGCAGACTTGATGGGCTGAATGGCCTACTCCTGTTCCAACGTGAACATATCTAATTTGATGACATCAATGACTTTTTGAAGGAACATACATTTAACATTTCATTTCACAATCTAAATGTTAAGATAAATAGGAAAGCACCCAAGTTTGAGAGGTTGGTAAATAAAAAGTAATTCAAAGGATAATCTGTGTTTATTTAACAAGGTTGGAGTTATAATTAGAAAAACACTAAACAATGGGTCAGCCCCTTGGTACAGACAAGATGTCTACAGTTGCCTTCACAGGGAGTCTGAATTGTTCATGTGGGTCCCAGATCAAAGAAACAATTGAAAGCAACAGATGAACAATGGAAGATTTTAAAGAATCCACATAATTTTCCTGATCATCAGACAGTTGAAATCTCTGTTTGGGACATCGGGGGACATCCCAGATGTGGCACAATTCCATGGGGAGAGATTATAGAATTCACCCATTTTTGTTTTATCTGTGTTTTCTCACAGAAAAGGTCAGCTTGGCAGTAAAGAGTATTTTACATCTGAAGCAGTAACAACTAGAAAACAGGCACGAAAAGAAAAGCTGCTGTCAGGAACTGGGGATCACCAAGCAAGAGCAAAACCCATGATTGAGCTGAGATGCTTAAAGATAACTGGATGTTTGCTTTGGTTGAACGCAAGTGGAAGGACCCCCAATATATTTCTTTGTTCACAGAATAGCAGGAATACTGAAGAGAATCAAAATGAATTCCTATGGTTCAGGCTCCAAGAGAAGTGAAAGAATGCTCAAGATCCTGTACTGCTTAGGGCAATTTTTGGATGGACTAAAAACAGAACTAATCTGTTGAAATTTTCAGGGTGAAAATCTAGATGTTCACAAAATCATATGTAGCGTTCACTTAGCATTTGCTTTTTAAAATTCTTGTACAGTAAAAGTTTAATTATGGGACATTTCTTTCATACCTGGGAGCTCAAAATTCTTTTAAAAAGTTAATGGTTTTCCTTGACCTGATAAAACAAATTTAATAAGCCTTAAACCTCTTGCAATCTGTCTGCAATCTTATTAAATGCCTTCTGAAAATCTACATACGTCTCTGATTTGCGAAATAAATGTTATCTTTTCAAAGAATTTTAGCAAATTATGAGGTATAATCTTTTGATTCTATAATACCCTGAAGACGCAATGCTCTTCAGATAAACAAAGAAAACCGCTCAAGTATTTTTTTAAGATGATGTCAGGTAATGTGTAGGTTTGAATACTATTTTGAGATTTATTTTGGTTGATCTTTTAATAATACCTTGCTCTTCGAGGAATTTCCATGAACATTTTTCTCGCAGCATGGATTTGTTAAGGGGAGGTCGTGCCTTACAAATCTAGTAGAATTTTTTGAGGAGGTGACGAAAACGGTCGACAAAGGGTGAGCCGTTGATGTCGTCTATATGGATTTCAGCAAGGCGTTTGACAAAGTCCCTCATGGGAGGTTAGTTGAGAAGGTCAAGGTTCGTGGGATACAAGAACAGGTAGCTAGATGGATAAGTAACTGGCTTAGTAATAGGAGATAGAGAGTAATAGTGGTAGGGTGTTTTTCTAGCTGGAGGTCAATCACTAGTGGCGTGCCGCAGGACTCGGTACTGGGACCTCTTCTATTTGTAATATATATAAATGACTTGGAAGAGAGAGTAAGTGGAGTGATCAGCAAGTTTGCAGACGATACAAAGATGACTGGACTTGTGGATAGTGAGGAGCATTGTCAGGCGATGCAGCAGGACATAGATAGGCTGGTAGCTTGGGCAGGTAGATGGCAGATGGAATTCAATCCTGATAAATGTGAGGTGATGCATTTTGGAAGAAAGAATGTAGGGGGGAGGTATATGATAAAGGGTAGACCTATTAAGAGTATAGAAACGCAGAGGGACCTGGGGGTGCAGGTGAACAAGTCTCTGAAGGTGGCAGAGCAAGTGGAGAAGGTTGTGAAGAAAGCATATAGTATGTTAGCCTTTATAGGAAGGGGTATAGAGTACAAGAGCTGGCCTTTAATGCTGCAGTTGTATAAAACGCTGGTTAGACCTCATTTGGAATACTGCGTCCAGTTCTGGTCACCTTACTACCGGAAGGACGTGGAGACTCTGGAGAGAGTGCAGAGGAGGTTTACCACGATGCTGCCTGGTATGGAAGGTCTGAGTTACGACGAGAGGTTAGGCAAATTGGGACTGTTTTCCTTAGAAAGACGTAGACTTAGAGGAGATCTAATAGAGGTGTACAAGATTATGAGAGGTATAGATAGAGTAAACAGGGTTAAGCTTTTTTCTAGGATGGACTTGAATAGCACGAGTGGTCACAGGCTTAGGGTGAAGGGGGGTAAGGTATAATTTGGATGCTAGAGGGAGTTTTTTTCACACAGAGGGTGGTGGAGGTATGGAATGCGCTGCCAAGTGAAGTGGTGGAGGCAGGTACTCTGGAGTTATTTAAGAAATACTTAGATGGGCACATGAACAGAATAGGAATGGAGGGGTATAGAAAATTGATTTAAAATAGGGATCATGAGCCTTGGGAGTTCCTGGGAAGTGTGTAAATAGATGATGATATTGTTGTACTTGTTTTTATCCTACAGGTGCTTTAGTCCACCTTGTTGTCTAACAAGGGGAATACACGTGATGGGTCGTAAGAGGGCTGCTCTTGGATTTTTTTTTTCGAGAGTATCCTAGTGCTTCACGTCATTAGTGTACGCTTGACCTGGACCATTTGATGGGCAACACGACAGCTCAGCGACTATCACTGTGCTGTGCGGATACATGGATTTGGGCCTGTGTCTGTCAGAGTTTGCGCATTCTCCCCATGCTTGCGTGGGTTTTCTCCGGGTGCTCCGGTTTCCTCCCACATCCCAAAGATGTGCTCTTAGGCTAATTAGCAAAACAAATTCTCCCTAAATTGTCTCAAATTTGGTTTTTAATCCATAGATCTGTAAACATAGACAGGGATCACAGGTAGAGATGGGAACATCGGGGTGGCGGCGCGGGCTTGTTGGGCCGAAGGGCCTATTTCCCATGCTGTTTTGTTCTTTGTTCACTGATCTATGATTCATGGCCTTCTAATTAGCATACAAATGATAATTAGCATGTGTATGCTAATTAGCCATACACATGTTTATATGGATTATATTGTAATCAATATATAAGCCAATTTCATTGAAATATTGGGAAGCTTAACACAAAACCTTAAATAGGGAGATGATTACATTAATTACAATGGGGGAGCGGGGTATTGCTGCAGAGGAGGTGCAGAAAAGATGCTTTCTTCATTCACATGCATATTTGTAATTTGAGTGTAATCATGCCAATGATTTTTCATGATACAATACTTCAGTTGCTGTGGCCTATTTAAATTCCACAATAAATTCATAAGTCAATCAATATTTGGCCATAATGAGGAACAAATTTTAGTTTGTTGTCTCAATAATAGGTTGGTAAAGACATAAAGCTTACACATCAAACATTTTGATATTTTTATTACTGTCTTTCTCCACCAGCGTAAATTCCTGGTTAACGATGGAAAAATATGGGAAAGTCAGAGACAACGAATAGCTCACATTTGGAGAATCGTTATCAGGGAAGGAGGTTTGGAACGTGGAAAAGATTATGGTGTTATATTAGTTCTGAAGAATTGAAGTCAAACTAAGAACAGATGGTAATATTGTTGCTATTGATGTACTAAGTTTGCCAAAAAAAATCAGTGAAGTACAAAAGAAAGCAAATAAACTACTCCCATTAGATGCCAGGACATTCTGTGTAGAAATGCCTAAAATCACAACAACATGTTCCCAGATAAAACAGCAAATTAAAATAGAATTTTAGATGATCTTGAAATTCAATGCAATTTCCTCAAATTGAAAAAGCACGGATGAACCAATTTTTGAAAAAAAAGTTAAAATGAAGGTTAAGTGCAAATTTTCATTTTTTGTTTCATATGCATAAGACAGTAAAAAGCCAATTATTGCAGTGAAATAAGATTTTAAATGTTTTCAATGTTTAGTTATCCCCAATTACATTGTGGATATATTGGAGATACTGTCAGGAGTAATTTAATTTTCCACATGTTCCATTCTATAGAAGGCATGTGCAGGTGTATCCAATTTTGGGGATATGCGTTGTGTGGAGATTTTTAACGTTACCTTGTTCTGTTGTGATTTCTTTGATGTATCTTTATCTGACCCAAGTTTTGACTTCTTAATAGAAGTAAAGCTGTATTCGATATCACCATCCACAAAAGTGTAAGGGTCATTAAGTTCTCCAGGGCCTTCGCCATGCTGCTGCATAAGTCTAGTTGGATCCAGATAATTAATTTCCTGGATGTGTACCTGTATTCTTTCTTCTGAAACTTTGAATCGTTTGTGGGGTTGTGCTAAAAGTCTAAAAATGAAAACAAAAATCACATAAAAACCAGAAAATGTTTGAAACGAACAAGACAGTCAACATCAATAAATAACATGGAGAACTTAGAAAAAAGGTTGGAAAGGCAATTAGGAGGGTAAAGCAGAAAAAAAAAATAAGAACTTTCATTTGTATAGCATCTTTTACATTCTAGAATTCTCAAGGTGATTCACTGAAGCACAATAAAACAAAATATGACAAGAATAACACAAGGATATATTGGGTATGCAGATCAAAAGCTGAGCCAAAGAGACAGGTTTTATGGATATCTTCAAGGAGGAAAATGGGGCAGAAAGTTGGAGATGCACAGGAAGGAAATTCTGGACCTTAGAAAGCAGCAGAAGGCCCACGCACTAATGGTAGAGCAAATAAAATTGGGAAATGTCAAGAAGTCAGAATTGGAGGAGTGCAAGTTATCTCAGAGGGTTGTAGGGAAATACAGACGTAAGAAAAGACAAGGGCAGGGAGGGATTTCAAAACAAGGATTAGAATTTTAAAATCAAGACATCACTTGACTAGAAGCTAACATACTTCAGTGAGCACAGGAACATTACAGAACTTGATGCAAATTGGAACATGGGCTGCAAAGCTTTGGATGACGCCAAGATTATTGAAGGTGTAATGTGGAAGACCAGCCAGCAGTATATTGGAATAGTCAAGTACAGAGATAAAAAAGAAACAAATGAGGGTTTCACCAGAAGATAAACTGGACATGACAAAGTTGGGCGATGTTACACAGGTTGAAATAGGCAGCCTTAGTGATAGCTCTAGTGATACCTAATGAGGGTTTCACCAGAAGCATACCTAAGAGTCAACTATGATATCGAGAACACACAGATTGCTGTCAGGGACAGAAATGGAGGCAGTAAGCTAAGGAAAGGAATTTGGAACAGTGACCAAAAATCACTTACTTCAAAACAATAGCTTTATTCTTCCTGGTATTTAATTGGAAAAAATTTTTGCTCATCCATGACTGGATTTCAGATAAGCAGTCTGATAATTTACCGACAGTAGTGGAATGGCAAAAGGTGATGAGGTAGAGCTCAGTGTTGTCACTGTGCACGTGAAAACTAAGCCAGAACTTTTAAATGATGTTGCCAAGGGGCAGCACGTTACTAAAGCATAGGCAGAAACTGAGGGAAGAACACAGAGCTAATGGTGGAGTGGGAAGAGAAGCATTTGCAGGTGATACTCTGCCGCGAATTAGACAGAGGAGACTGAACCAGATAAAATCAGTTCCACCCATTTACAGTCAAAGGCTGCAGACAGGTTAAATTGATTCAGGGAAAATTTACCTTAGTCATAATCACACAGGGCCTCATTTGTTATTTGGATAAAGAAATGTTTTAGTACTGCGGTGGGCTGAAACTTAATTGGGAAGAATTCCAGGGAAGGCGAGCATGGATAGCAGGGTGACATCATATTCAAAGAGACAGGACATTCATTTGCAAGATCAGTGGGGTCAAAGATTGGTCTTTTGGGTGCCAGGATGGGAAATTAAGTGGTTAACATTTTAGTGGGAATTGGGTCAAAGGAGCAAAAGGCTATCTCCATGGGTAAGATGAGCTCAGAGAGGGCATGAGGGAAAACAGGGGAGAAAACTACAGAATGCAAGTGCAGGGTTCTGGCTGTGGGCATTCTTAAAGAACATGTGATAGGTGAGGTGAAGGGAAGAAAGCAATAAAGGTAGCTAACTGCATTGTCTTGATCACTGGAATAAAAAGGTCCTCAAATTCCTTCCACTTATGGTTGGAATTGGGGGAGGGGTGATTTAAAAAGATGGTTATGCAATAAAGGATTGATATATCAATATAAAAATAGCTAAGCATCTTATAGGAAAGTAAGGAAAAGGAGAATTTAAAAAGTAGACAGGGCTGGAAAAGGAGAAACAAGATTAACAAGATAAACTGAAATAGCAGGAATGCTGAATTCAGTTTTCAATGAAAAGAAAATGACAATAGTAGAACTCAGGTGGAATATTATAATAGTTAAGATAAAGATTAGTCAATCTTTAGAAGAATACAGATGGATTGCAAAGATTCAAAGGGTGTAAAAGCTAAATAAAAGATGAAAAAGGCATGTACATCAATGTAAAAATTCAATAGAAAAAGAGAAAATTTAATTTTGAAAATGTACAGCATCAGTTCATTCATGGTCAACTTAATCATCTTTTGTATCACTTATACTCTTAGTTCTACTCAAATTACAAACCAATTAATGGCAAATGGAAAGGTTATCTCCAAATGCTTTGGATTGGGAAGAGCTGGAGAGCAAGTCCAAAGGTTGCGTTATGGAACAATTAAAGCCAGAGGCTAAACTAATAATCCAGAGGATGAGAGTTGAAATCACATCACAGCTGTTTCAAAAATGAACTCATTCTCAAAAGACTTGGTTTCAGTAAAATAACCACAAAGCTTCAGACTATCACAAAAAGCCAACATGATTACCACTGTCCTTTAGAGAAGAAAACCTGCCACTCTTAGCTGGTCAAGACCCACACTAACGTGGCTGGTCATCCCCAAACTGATCTTGTCAGTCATTCAATTGTACAGAATTGCTACCATCTTTCCAGAGCAACTAGGTATAGAAAATAAATGCCGGGCCATGCCAGTGATGTCTACTGCCCAAGAACGAATAGGTTAAAGTCAATAATTAGTAAAAAAGACTGAGTTTGAAGTGATGATACTCTGAGTAACACTGGCACTGCATTCTAGCTCTAATGGGATGTTGAATGCCTGATACAACGCAAAGTTCCGGACTTCAAATGTAATGCTATAGGCAGGCAAGAAATAGGCAGCTTCCCTTCACCCTATTCGATAGCTGACCAAAAAGAAATTATCAGGAGAACATTAGAAGTAGCTTAGATACAGTAAAAATAATTTAGAAAATTTAAGACACTACTGAACTGCAGGAACAATGACAAGCCTAAGAACATAAGAAATAGAAGCAGGAGTAGGCCATCCAGCCCCTTGAGCCTGCCCAGCCATTCAATAAGATCATGGCTGATCTGCAGTGGTTCCCACTTTCCCCCCGTAACCCTTAATTCCCTTTTCAATCAAAAACCTATCCAATCCACTCTTGACTGGAACATATTCAGTGAGGAAACCTCCACCACCTCATCAGGCAGAGAATTCCAAAGATTCACGCCCTTTGTGTGAAGAAATTCCTCTTCTGCTCTGATCTGAACCGCCCCCCACAATCTTGAGGCTGTGCCCTCTAGTCCTGCTATCTTTGTTAAGCGGGAAGAGTCTCTCAACCTCTACCCTATCCATCCTCTTCATTATCTTATACGTCTCTATAAGATTCCCTCTCAGCCTTCTAAACTCCAAAGAGTACAAACCTAGCCTATTCAGTCTCTCCTTATAGTCAGTCCAATGCCCTCATCTCCAGTATCAGCCTAGTAAACTTTCTCTGCACCCCTCCAAGGCCAATATATCCTTCCTCGAATGCGGCGACCAAAACTGCACACAGTACTCCAGCTGCGGCCTCACCAGTACCCTATACAGCTGCAAAAGTACCTCCCTACTTTTATATTCTATCCCCCGAGCTATAAAGGCCAACATTGCATTCGCCTTCTTGATCACCTGCTGCACCTGCAGATGGTGTTTTTGTGATTTGTGCACAAGGATCCCCAGGGTCCTCTGCACCGTCACATGCTGCAGTTTTTCGCCTATTAAATAATAATCCTTCCTCCCATTATTCCTACCAAAGTAGATAACCTCACACTTGCTAACATCATACTCCATCTGCCAGGTCCTTGCCTACTCACCCAACTTATCCAGATTCCTCTGCAGACTTTCCACATCTTCCATGCAATTTGCTTTTCCACTCATCTTTGTGTCATCAGCAAATTTCGTCACCCTGCACTCAGCCCCTTCCTCCAGATCATCTATGTAAATGGTCAATAGTTGAGGCCCCAGCACCAATCCCTGGGGCACTCCATTAGTCACCAGTTGCCAATCAGAATGGCACCCATTAATACCTACCCTCTGTTTCCTATTAGACAACCAATTCTCTATCCAGTCGAACACCCTACCCCCAACTCCCTGCACCCTAACCTTCTGCAGCAATCTTTTGTAAGGCACCTTATCAAACACCTTTTGGAAATCCAAAAACATCACATCCACCGGTTCCCCTCTATATAGCGCACTAGTCACTTCCTCATAGAACTCCAATAAATTCGTCAAGCATGACTTCCCCTTAACGAATCTGTGCTGTCTGCCTGATCAAACAGTTCGTATCCAGGTGCCTCGTTATTTCTGCTTTGACGACAGATTCAAGCATTCTTCTGACTACAGACATTAAACGAACTGGCCTATAATTCCCTTGTCAATCTAATTCTATACTAGCTCAGATATATTTTCAGCAAAATTCACAAGTCACTAAAACTATATCCCTTCTCTTTCTCCTGCTCCAAGAGCCTTTGGCCTAACTTGGTTTCTCAATAGCACAAATAAAACCAGTTAACTCAGCGCAATCAGAAGTGAAATCTTGGGATCTTGATTTACACTGCATCAATATTTATTACCTTATCAAGTCTAAGTTCCTGACCCAGTCCTTTTAACCAAACCTGAAGTCTCAGAAGATTTCAATTTTAATGAAGAGTTACAATTGAAAAGCCTAAGACAATGATAAACATCACCCACATACCATATGGTTCCTTCCCATTTTGTTTTCATGGGTCACTCCCCGCAAAGGTAAAAATGACACGCCCAAATAATGTAGCATTTTGCAAAATCATTCATAGCAGCCTTATCTCTTTGCTACTCTATTCCATGAACGAATACATAATCCCATTTACTCCGAAATTTGCTTGCACTTAATTTCGGAGCAGTCATTCTCCTTGTCTATTTTTGCTTCCGTTTGTTTCTAAGTTTCTACTTTATTTTCAATCTTTCTTTTCTCTGCTTCACGTTTTCTACACAAGGGTATCATTTCGATCTCCTCATTAATTTTCCATGTTACTATCCCATAAAAGATCAATTCAGCTTCTCTACTTAATTTCTCTCATTCTCTGGATTCTTAGAATTCCTCTAAAATTCAAGATATTTTCCCAGCAATACAACATTTGAAAAATAAAGGAAAACCATAACAGATTTTGTCTCCTCAAGTTTACTTGAGGAAAGTTCAATACTAAAAATCCTGGTTAAAATCCTGGTTAAAAACCTGGTTAAAAGCTCTATCCCAAGTTACCTGACAATCAAATTTGCATCTTATGAAAAGTTTGCTGAAACAGATTTTGATTAGAATGGAAGTGTTTACTTGTGATAATTGGTAGATTTGAATTTTTCAGGTGTTGTGCATAACAGTTTTGTATTTGCCATGACAAAAAGATCTACTATGCAATATCATAAACCCAGGTTTGGGGGCAAAAGCAAAAGCATAGACACTGTTGGCATAAGATCAAAACAGCTACATTAACAAGGACAGAGTCTGGAAAACTTTAGTTTTGTACTGTGTTTGGAATTACTTACAAAGTCTTTCTTTTCAACTGTCAATTTGGATTTAGTAAAACAGTTGAGAAACTGGATGCATCAACTGCTCTAGAGTGTAAATTAATATGCAACACAAAATATTGATTTACAACATGTAAAGATATGTGGGTTAGGTGGACTGGTCTTGCTAAAATACCCCTTAGTATGGGGGGACTGGCTAGGGTAAATGCATAGTGATAGGACCTGGGTAGGATTTTGCAGAATGGCGTACTTCTGCACTAAAGTATTCTATAATTCTATGAACAGTCCTATTTGTCATTTTATCTAAATTATTCATTGTTTCATTCACTGATCATTGAGGATTAATTTTTGTTCAGATTTAGATAAAGTAAACATATGTTTTAAGACAAGAGCATATTTTGTTAAAATCTCATGTTATAAATTTATGAACTCATACGTAATTATGGATCATTTCCATTTTAAAAATTCAAATCAGGTTTCGAAGGATCATCATAAAATCTCAGATGCAATGAAGATACAAGTCAACCAAACATTAAATACAAATGGTCTTTCACAAATATTACCGTCTTAGTGCTGAACCATCTAGATTATCAATTTTGTTGTCACATCTGTCACAGTGCAGTTCTGGTGGCCTGAATTCTCCTTCTACGTGGGTTGGAGTCTTGTAACACTGCCATGAGATTTTGTCCGATGACTCCAAATTTTGTGCAGTGATACCATTGTATAGAGTCGTCTCGCTCACCTCCGGCACTGGTGGTAGTCTTTGTGATAAAAGCCCAGTCTTATCATCAAGGCTGGGGATTGCCTGAAGTTCTAGACCATTACTGTACAGCAATGGATTAATGGGCACAGGAGCTCCTTCCAAACCTTCTGCCTCTGGACCTCTTGGTTGGGGGCTGAGAGTTGGTGGAAGAGGAGAGATGGGAGAATGTGGAGAATCCATAGGATTCAAATTAAGCGGCTTGCTCTGGTTTCCTGGAGGTCCAGATGCTGGCTTGCCATACTTCCTGCTGCTGTGCATTTCTAAGGAATCAATACCAACCAATCCAAGCTTCTGTCCTGTGGGATCCTGTTCCATGCAAAGCTCATCGGTTAATGAGGGTCGATGATGAAATGGAGTCATAGGTCGTTTCTGCTGCTTATCTCCTTTTTCCTGCTTCTCATTTGTTTTGTGCTTAGAAGAGACAGACGATGGCAAGGAAGAAGTGGAAGGGAGCCCAGTATTAAAACCAGGCTGGGAGATGGATGGAGGGCGGTTTGTGCCTGTTGCACTTCGTTGTTTTAGAAGCTTTTGCCTGAAAAATAACATTCAAAGGCTGTATTCAACAATAATGGAATTCTCAATGCATAGTTTCAAAAGTGAACCCAAGCAGCACCAGGTCAGAATCAAGACGACAGTAAATCAAGTGACAGTAAACTTTGTATGATTTTCCCAGTATTAAGGAAAGTGCTCACATACACAGCACATAGCCTAACCAAATTATTCAAACTGAAGATAGAAAATGCCAGAAAAACTCCGTGTTTGGTAGCATCTGCGCAGAGAGAAACAGTTAACATTTGAGTCCACTTGACTCTTCCAGAAATAAGAACTGAAAACTTAATTCTCTCTCTCTACATATTTTGTCAAACATGCATGTTTTCCCATCATTTTGTTTTATTTTCAGATTTCCAGCATCCATAGCATTATGTTTCTAATTGTTCAAACTCTAATAACACCAAAACAAATTGAATAAAATCTACTTTTTTGTGTTAATCTTATATCGATTTCAGCTGTGCAAAGTGACTAAAGATGAAAATTGGTTAGAATCAACAGCATGAACACTGCAAAACACAAATGTTTTAATGAATATGCAAAATTTGACAGTGCGTCACATAAGAGCCTATGGAAATTTAAGGAAGTGTATTAGCATGGATTGAAATCCAGCAATAGCAAACACAGTTGGAATAAATGGGTCCCTTTCAGAGTGGATATAACTAGTGAAGTACCACAGGGGTCAATTCTTAGCCCACTCTTGTTCACTATTTACACTAATGACCTGGAAAAAGGAACAGAAAACAAGATTTCCAAATTTGCCAATAATAAGATAGATGGAAGGGCATGTTGTGATGAGGATATTGAGATTCTGCAACATAATTTGATAGGTTGGGTAATTAGGTGAAAACCTGGCAAATGAAGTTTAATGTGGAAAGGTGCGAGGTCATGCACTTTAGTAAAAGGAATCAATTGGTAGATTACCTAAATGGTAATGTATGTGTACATGTGAAGTACAGATGGATCTAGGCATTCGAGTACATGAATCACAAGAAGTTGGCTGCAAAAGGCATTTTGGCCTTTATTGTAAAAGGATTGGAGTTTAAAATTAGGGACATTTTGCTGCAATTGTACAGGGTGTTACTGAGGCCATATCTGGAATACTGCATAGAGCTTTTGTTCCCTTAGTTAAAAAAAGGATATAACAACATTGGAGGCAGTCCAAAGGAGATTCACCAGGCCAATTCCTAGGATGAAAGGGTCGTCCTATCAAGAGAGACTAAATAGTCTGAATCTGTATTCCTTGGAGTTTAGAAGAGTGAGGGATGACATTATTCAAATATACAAAATCATGAGGGGCTTGACAGGGTAGATGATGAGATGTTTTCATTAACAAGAGTATCCCGAACAAGGGACATAGTGACAAGATAAAGAGCTGGTGAACAGAAATTTCTTCCTGCAGAGGGTGATTTTTTAAAATGCATTCGTGGACACGGGCGTCGCTGGATGGCCAGCATTTATTGCCTACCCCAAGCTGCCCTTAAAAATGTGGTAATGAACCACCATCTTGAATCGCTGCAGTCCATGTGCTGTGGGTTGACCCACAGAAGAGGTTTACCAGGATGTTGCCTGGTATGGAGGGCAGGTCTTATGAAGAGAGGCTGAGGGATTTGAGGTTGTTTTCGTTAGAAAGGAGGCGGCTAAGAGGAGACCTTTTTGAAACATATAAGATGATTAGAGGTTTTGATAGGGTGGACAGTGATAGCCTTTTTCCTAGGGTGGAGAAAGCTAGCACGAGGGGACACAGGTTTAAATTAAGGGGTGATAGTTATGGGACGGATATCAGAGGTAGGTTCTTTACCCAGAGGGTGCCCTGCCTGCTGCAGTTGTAGATGCGCCAAGTTTGATGGCGTTTAAGAGGTTAGTGGATAAGTTTATGGAAGAGAAGGGAATGGTTTAGTTTGGAGGGTCATTGCTTTTTATAATGGTCAGCGCAACATCGAAGGCCAAAGGGCCTGTTCTGCGCTGTAATGTTCTATAATACCATTAAGGAGGGAATTATGGGATTTTGACCCAGCAACCGCAAAGGAACAACGACATATTTCCAAGTCAGGACGGTGACTGGTTTGGAGGGGAACTTTCTGGTGGTGGTGGTGTCCATGCATTTGTTGCCCTTGTCCTTCTAGATGGAAGGGGTTATGGGTTTGGAAGGTGCCGAAGAATCTTTGATGAATTGCTGCAGTGCATTGTGTAGACAGTACACTCTGCTGCTACCGAGCATCTGTCGTGGAGGGAGTAAATGTGGTGCCAATCTGAGATTCTCTACCCCAAAGAGTGGTGGAGGCTGGATCATTAGAAGTATTTAAAGTGAGGTGGATAAATATTTGACAGATTAATGAATAGAGGGATATGAGGAAATGGCACAGATGAGGAATTGAGAACGTCATAGATTAGCTATATATTGAATGGTAGGATAGGCTTGAAGGGCACGTGGCCTGCTTATTTCTTGTGAAATATTTGTGCTTTTTTTCCAGACGTTACTTAACACTCAATATGTGACCACGTCCAGTCTCCACTGTTATATCAGCAGTATCGCAGCTAGTAGAAGAATTCTTGTTCCTGAGGCAGAAGGCCACTGCCTTGACCACTGGAGTTGAATACCACTCCAGCATTTCAGCATAAAATAGTGCTGAGACTCCAACAGGACAGTGAGGAAGTGAAGCACTATTGGAAGTACCATCTTTTAGAACATCAAACTGAGGTGCTGTCTACCTTCTGTGGTGGTTACTGAAGATTCCATGGCACTATTTTAAAAACGAGCCGGGGAGGGGACTTTTAGTGTCCAAACTAATATTTAGCTTTTATTTAATATTACAGAAACAATTTATTTAATCATTATCATGTTGCTGTTTGTGGAAACTTGCTGTGCATAAACTGATTGCCTTAGTTTCTTATATTACAACTGTGCACTTCAAAAGTACTCAATTGGCTACAGGGGACTTTGGGATATCCTATAATTGTGAAATGTACTATTTAATCCAAAGCTTCTATTCTACTTACAAAAAAAAAGTGATTAAGTTTGGACCCAAAAGGGGAATTCGCCCAAGAACAAAATCACCCTACTATGAAGTCATTATGAAAATCTTCACGTGTTCTATTTTGTGCAAGGTGTTACTCAGGACCACATTAATTATTTGACAAGGGAAGCACCATGAGAACCTCCACAAGTACAACAGAAGAGAGTAGCAATTTTAGAAGTAGCTCCAAACTGCAACAGATCAAAAAGAGTATCAAGCAAAACTAAAGCAATATTTTGGGATAAATTTTATTTTGTAAGTTTATAGTATGCACAAATCTTCCAAAAGTGGTTAATATTACCAATACCTATGATTTTTTTTTTCAGAAAATGGTGACACCAGAAATGAGGTTCCACTCTCAGATTACTGCTCACAACTTTTACCTTTTAACTGGTCAGTTGATGGCTTGGCTAAACAATTAACTTGATAATTAACAACATCCAATTTGATAGTGGATGCTGCTGGTTTGATAGTGGATTCTAGGTCAAGTCTACTTGCCTTGGGTAGACTAAAAATAAATTTCATAAAGGAATAAGGACTCAATTTTCACAATGTTTATCTTGAGGCACAAATTCTGCAATAATTAACAGCTTAAACAATTCAAAATGTTATCACCCAAAGGAAGAAATGAATTTGAATCTGGAGGTTGCCTGAGATCCAAACTCAATTACGTGGGCTGGTGAATCTTCTGTGTGCTGCTGCTTTCTCAAACAGATTTGGGAATGAGTGTTTTAATTTTGCAGTGTGTATGAGGATTGAGGCAAGGATATGCAAGCTGGAGGACACAGAAAGAAGAGAGTGTAGGAGGGGAGTAGCAAGAAATCAGTTGTGCAATCAACCCTCATCTGTCCAGTCAGAGGTTTCTACATGGTATCTTGGCTTCAGTGGGATGGAGGACGGGGAGGGTGGTGGTGGTGGATGGATGGATGGATGGATGGGGGGGGGGGGGGGGGGGGGGGGGGGGGAGGTATTGAATATACCATTACACACACTTGTTGCAAACCAGTGCACTACCATATGATTAAGCATGGAAAAGTCAAATCATATCACCTACACAGGCAGAGCAATGCGTAAAGCTTGTATGCTAAATAAGGAATATCCTACCTTGAACAAGAACAATTCACTCTTTGGCCAGGCTCTGTAAAATCCCAGGAAGCAGCATTGCTGGCCATCTCTTCCTCAGAACTTTCACTAGTTGAATGCCTTCTTTAATACATGTGTATTAAAAAAAAGTCAGTGATACTGTTCACACTTCTTACAATATTCAACTTCACAATTCAACTCTAATTCATGAAGTTTAAGTTTTGCTCGTTGTGGCTGAATGTTTCCATTAAAACTGATTCTTTTTCTTGTTGTCTTATGACATATTGACAAGCAGCAGTTCTGTATCTATTCATTAATTTAACATATTCTTTGAAAGTGAACAGAACTGCCCAGGTAATGCATATTACAGAAGCTCAAGCGTGGATCAACCTTGATGGGTTTATGCAGTTTTCCTGGGAAATGACAACTGTTCACAGGCCAAAATGTTCCAAGAATACAGATTTTAATCTTTAAAAAACTTGCAAAATAACCAGATATCAGTTCACATTAGATGTAACTAAATGCAACATAGTCCCCTGAAAGTTGGTAAAGATAAAATGTAATGAACCAGAAAAACCCTCAACTCCATTAGTTAACCATCTATTGTGCCAAGTTAACTTAATTCAGCTCTGCTTAACATGTCAGCTTGAGGTGTAGAGTGAGGATGGTAGATGGAGCACTTCAGGTTGGAAGTATATGCATGCTTCTTGCCTGCAAGTTTGGAAGGTCAGGAAACCACATAACACCTGGAAAATGGGCAGCACAAAACCAAATTTATGGGTCTTCAGGTTCAGCAGCAAGAGAAAATAACCTTTGAGGAAACTGTGTTCTTCCTTTAATGTGACTTTCAGTTAGAAACAGAAAAGCATATGACAGAAAGAGGGAGCAAGGAAAGAAACAAAATCAAATCAACTGGTTACAAACAAGGAAAAAGATTAAAAGAATAAGCTGCTCACTTGGAATACAAAGGAAATGAGAGTAATGTTAAATACAAACAAAATTCATGTGGAAAATGAACAGGAAGATGTAGATTTAATAGAACTAAAAGTTTGGCTGCAAACAGTAGTGGAAAATAAAAAACTAATATTTAAAGGAGGACAGAGTAGAAAAGAAAGATTTGCACTGTTTGTAAAGACAATACATATTGGAAAGGACTGATCTAAACAAAAACTGGTCCAAAGTCAGGCAACACTACAAGTAGGAAGAAAATTAAGAATAAACTTGTAGACAGATGAAGGAAATGGGTAGAAATGCAACTACTGACCTTCGAAATACTAACTGCCCATTCATTCACTTAAGGTGATAGTGAACAGAGAAGAAGGAATGGCATTCCTAAAACGGCTGTAGGTCTCTTAAGGCTATATGGGATAGAAGACATTCTTCAGCTATACAAAGCCCTGGCTGGACTATAACTGTGTGCAGTTCTGGTGTCACACCTTAGGAAGGATATACAAGTCTCGAAGCAAAAATAGCAAGAATGATGCTTGGACTCCAAGGTTTCAGCTACAAATACAGCTCACACCACTTGGGTTAGATTACTTGGACGGCTGAACAGGCATGCGGTGCTGAATAGCCCACCCGTCTGTATTTTTCTAATTGTAAGGTGGGAGAGGCTGTAACAGGAAGTTAGTGGAAAATAAATCAATATTTACGTGGATACTTAACAAGTACTTCGACATGTACTTATTGAAGAAGTTCAGGAGAAGGTAAGCCCTTAATTCGTTAAAAGTGAGGCAAGAGATATAAGTATACTATTAGATAGCTGAACTGCAGGACATTTCCAAAAACAAGAAACAATCAAAAGGCTTTCCTCTGCACAAGAAACCAGTGGTTACAATGAGACACAGAAATTGACAAAAATTTCAATTTTAATTTCTGAATTCTTATCCTTAGAATAGTCTGGAACCATATTTAGAATGACTGGTTTTATTTGAAAAGAAATATGACGAATTTAAACATTAACTAGCACATCAAATTTGGAATTTTATCATAACCCAAATATAAAGTTTTTATAACTGTAAAAGTTTTTATAAATATATAAAGAATAGGAGGATGGCCAGAGTTAATGTTGGACCCTTGGAGTATGAGAGGGAAGATTTAGTGGTGGACGATAAGGATATTGCAGAGACCTTGAATAAGTTTTTTGTGTCGGTCTTTACAGAGGAGGACATAAGTAGCTTGCCCGAAATTAAGGATAGAAGGATGGCAGGAGATGAGGTCCTTGATGATATTACAGTCATTAGAGACGTGGTGCTTGATAGGTTAACGGGGCTGAGGGTAGATAAGTCCCCAGGACCGGATGGAATGCATCCCAGGGTTCTCAAGGAAATGGCAGAGGTGTTGCGGATGCCCTAGTAATTATCTTTCAGAATTTGCTGGACTCTGGGAAAGTGCCAGAAGATTGAAAAATGGCTAATGTGATACCACTGTTTAAAAAGGTAGCAGACAGAAGACAGAGAATTACAGGCTGGTTAGTTTTATGTCTGTAGTTGGAAAAATGCTCGAATCTGTCATCAAAACAGAAATAGCGAGGCACCTGGATACGAACAAGTTCAAGTAGACGCAGCACAGATTCGTGAAAGGGAAGTCGTGCGTGACAAATTTATTGGAGTTCTATGAGGGAGTGACTAGTGCAGTAGATAGAAAGGAACTGGTGGATGTGGTGTTTTTGGATTTCCAAAAGGTGTTTGATAAGGTGCCTCACAAAAGATTGCTGCAGAACGTTAGGGTGCAGGGAGTTGGGGGTAGGGTGTTCGACTGGATAGAGAATTGGTTGTCTAATAGGAAACAGAGGGTAGGTATTAATGGGTGCCATTCTGATTGGCAGCTGGTGACTAATGGAGTGCCCCAGGGATTGGTGCTGGGGCCTCAACTATTGACCATTTACATAGATGATCTGGAGGAAGGGGCTGAGTGCAGGGTGACGAAATTTGCTGATGACACGAAGATGAGTGGAAAAGCAAACTGCATGGAGGATTTGGAAAGCCTGCAGAGGGATCTGAATAGGTTGAGTGAGTGGGCAAGGACCTGGCAGATGGAGTATAATGTTAGCAAGTGTGAGGTTATCGACTTTGTTAGGAAGGATTATTATTTAAATGGCAAAAAGCTGCAGCATGCGACAGTGCAGAGGACTGTGGGGGTCCTTGTGCATGAATCGCAAAAACACAGTCTGCAGGCAAAGCAGGTAATTAAGGTGAATGCAATGTTGGCCTTTATAGCTAGGGGGATAGAATATAAAAGTAGGGAAGTACTTTTGCAGCTGTATAGGATACTGGTGAGGCCGCAGCTAGAGTACTGTGTGCAATTTTGGTTGTCACATTTGAGGAAGGATACACTGGCCTTGGAGGGGGTGCAAAGAAGGTTCAATAGGCTGATACCGGAGATGAGGGTGCTGGATTATGAGAAGAGACTAAATAGGCTAGGCTTGTACTCTTTGGGGTTTAGAAGGCTGAAAGGGGATCTTATAGAGACGTATAAGATAATGAAGGGGATGGATAGGGTAGAGGTTGAGAGATTCTTCCCGCTTAACAAAGATAGCAGGACTAGAGGGCACAGCTTCAAGACTTTTGGGGTGGGTGGGTGGCAGTTCAGATCAGAGTTGAGGAGGAATTTTTTCACTCAAAGGGTGGTAAATCTTTGGAATTCTCTGCCTGATGAAGTGGTGGAGGTTTCCTCGCTGAATATATTTAAGTCAAGAGTGGATAGATTTTTGATTGACAAGGGAATTAAGGGTTACGGGGAAAAAGCGGGGAAGTGGTACTAAACTACTGCAGATCAGCCATCATCGTATTGAATGGCGGGGCAGACTCGAGGGCCTGGATGGCCTACTCCTGCGCCTATTTCTTACGTTCTTCACCCAAGAAACAAAACATATGAAGCAGTTATATAAAAAAAATTAACAAAATCAAGGAATTCATCCAAGGTCTGGCAGATGAAAACAAGTTTCTTTTTAGTTAATCGAATATCTGAAAAGCACAGAACTACACCATTAATTTTCAAAGTTGTCAAACCCATTGATGTAGATACACGGGTAGTTTTTGTTGGTCTAAAAGTGCATATCTTCACTCTGTGAAAGGATAGACTCTATTTCCTCAATTCATGCAGGTTAAATAAAGGTCAGAAGCATAAAAATTTAGACATAGCAAATAGGTGTATGATATTTAGCAAGTTCAAACTGCATAATATATCAGTGCTAAGTACAAGCAAGTTTTCTACTGCTTACCCAAGGTAGGACCACCCAATTACATAAAGCATTGATTTCTCTACTTCTTGTTGTGTTCAGACATCTAGAATAGGCTTTTCCACTACCATGTCATGTTTTGCGGTGGTGACCCCACCAGTGGCTACCAACGGCATCTGCTGGTCCCACTGCTGTCAACAGGTTTTCCCTGATGTTTGCAGCCAAAAGAAAGAGGGTGACTGTTAGCAGAACTGAAAGGAAAATTTCAGCTCTGGTCTTAATTTGAAGATTATCTTTAAGAGTGACTGTAGGAAACTTGGGCTCAGTGATTTGAATGGAGAAACATTCAAATGGGGTGACTGGCAGATGATCGTAAACTAGAGGAGATCTTGGTGTATTGGACACACAACTCAATAACATTGTAAATTCAACAAGCTTTCAAGTTTGATTTGCATCCTGATTGCACAAGTATCTGAGTGCAGGTACATAGGACATTCCACCTACAGTGGAATTGAGCACAACTAACATTCTACCATTCTGTCACAGCATGTTTATTTAAACTTACTTCAGTTGTGTTTTGTTCAAATTACATTCTTTCCAGACTTTCTGAACCATCTGATTGGTTATTTTCTGAGGAATTTTACCAGAATGTTTTGGGCTTGATGCATTTACAGCTCCTTCTTGTCCACTCACATGACTGATGACAGTCTGTGCAATTCCATCACCTGCATTTCAAAAATAAAATGGAAGTACAGTGACAATATCCAAAACACAATTCTGGAAATGGACTTCAGATAGTTTTAACAGTTATCGTGTAACAGGTTAACCATAAAACACATCACACAGCTCAACACAAGATAATAAATATTTCCCCAAATAGAAACAGATAAATCTAAAAATAAATTAGCAGTGAAAATTGCCAACCTTTTCTGATGGCTGCTAAAAGATATTTTGCTTTCAACACTTGAGAGCAAGTTTTCAATCAAGAAGATATTTTGCTAAGTTACTTAAACCCAAGGACATGGGTTGCAGCTTATTTAATGGAAGAAGATTTTTATTTCTTCTATCACACTATCACAAATATTAGGAGTTGGAAGAATATAGTTCTAGAGATAGATTCACACAAAGAAAGACTTTAGCTATTTGGGTAACGAAAGTGTAATAATTTTATATGGTCAATATTTGTCACTCTTTGAAATAAACACTAACTAACCATGTTATTAAAAAAGTTACATATTCCATAAAACACTGTTGCAACTTTTGTTCAGCAGCAGAGGGAAGGTGAATTTTTGGCATTCAATGCAATAGTTGGAAAAAGTACGAGATGAGACCTTTGGCTTTTCCATAAATTATGCTTGTCAAATAAATGATACATCTCTACCTGTTTTATGTTCCTAATTCATTCATTGATAAATGTTGTATTTGGGAAAATTTGAAATCGCAAGTCAGGTAATTTATAAAAGCAGGTTTTTGATGCTATCTGGTGTTTTTTGTTTGAAGCTGAAATTAATTTTTGGGCCGTCCACAATGAGAATCTTTTTATCGGTATCAAGCTTAGTACATAATAGGTATGTTTTTACTAAATGCAGACTGAGGTATCTCTATTCTGTTTCAGCAATCTGCCTGTTGAAAAAAAAATTGTGAATTTTCCCATTTATCACCTGAGACTTTGAGACTCCTGACTTAAGTAGGTTTGATTCATTATCATCCTATTTTGGTACGGGGGCATGACCTCTGGGAACTAAACTGAGACTGATCAAACTCCTTTCCAGAACATACACATCAAAGGATGGGAAAGCTTGTGGCATTATTCTGATCTTGATTCAAAATCTAGTGTGAGAGATTTTTTAAGTGAATGGATGCCCAGTTTCTCTGCTAGGGCTGGTTGATAATCATTTAGTCATGCTTTCATGATTCATTTTATTCATTAGCCAGCTAAAACTTCACGTAGCTAAAACTATTAACTTGGTGCAACGAAAGCCTTCAAGGATTCTAGCTTCCTAAATGTTGATTTGCTTAATAGAAGGCTCTTTCACATTATCCAAAAAAAATTAAGTCATTAAAGCAGTGTAGCACTCATTCATGGGAAATTAGCCTCTCTGCTTAATTCATTCTATGAAGACCTGCAACCCAGTGGAATACCTAAATGGAAGAAAGGCTCTCTTTAAAAAGAAATCTCTCCAAAATTACAATTCACTGTCAGCAATACATTATTACAAGCAACATGTGCATTTTTTGACAAGTATCTTTTTTTTTGTTTCATGCCCAAAAATAATTTTTGCACAGACAAGATTTTGCCTTTATTAAGCTCTGAATGTAGCCGAAGTTTTAGCTAGCTAGTGAATAAAATGAATCATGAAAGCACGACTAAACGATCAAGTTATTTCTGACAACCAGCCCTACCAGGCGATTGGATTGCTTGGTTATTCCAAATGACCTATCTTTATGGACTACTTATTTTAAGCAAGCATATCCACCAAAAACATCAATGTTTTGTAACTGACATTAATGCATAGTTAGCTGTTAAATAATTTATAAAAGTATGTTATGTTGTTATGCAGACTAAAGTACATTTGCCAAACCGTAATCAAGATATGAAATAGTCATTGCACCAACACTGCTTTTCTATTTTGTTGTGCTCTATTACAGTTTTTGGTAGTTTCAAAATATTACAGTTCCTTTTACCAGTTACGTGGTGGTGTTTCTGACAATAGATGAAGGCCCAGATTTTTCAATTTTAACGATGCTTATGAAATTCTCAAAAATTTACCATTGTTACTCTAAAACTGACAACAACTTCTAAGCGTTTAATTAAACATGGAAATTCAGAAGTTGATGTTAGTGGTCGCTCCTTTGCGGGAAATCCTTGCAGGTGTAAGTAAATTAGAAGTTACTGTTTTGGCATGAACTTCTGCTCTTAGAGTCACTGTAAAATCCTTGGAAAAATTATATCTTGTTGAATGAGATGTAACTAGGTTTTTTAATGGAGTACTAAGTCATCATTATTGCTGACCAGCCTCTATGGCCCCAAAAACCCAATTTTTCTCAATTTCATCATTAAAATTTGATAGTTTTTCAGTAAATATTGTGAAGTTTAAGGTATTTTAGCTTCTACCTTAAGCCCATATGTATATCCAGTTCTTTATTTCACTTTCAGCGAAATTACGAAAAATGAATGACAAAATCCACCTGTAATTTTCCTGGTTTGCTGTCTACAAATACTTCAATGCGATTGGCTGCTTAATCTGCCTGATTTTATCATTGTTACTAGTTGCCAGTGACTTGTGATAGCTGGCGGCTGAATGAAATTGATGTTTTGGAAGGTGATACCACTAATTCATACCACTAAGGTCTATATTCACCACTGATTTAAGTAGCAGGCACTATTAGTTACCTCTGCCAGCAAAATTGAACCTAATTTTTTTTATCCCTGAAGTTCCAGACAAAGTTAATTATAGACAAAAAATTTCAGGATATAATGCTGTATAAAATTCTGGTTGAACAGAATAATGTTGGTTACCAGTGAATAATTGTCTCCAGCTCAACAGTAATACTAAAAAACAAAAGTATATTCTACTTCCATAACTGGACAAAAATATTTTGTTATAATATAGTCAATGATTGAATAAATATTATTGCAGGTGATATTACAGTTCTATGGAACTGTGCTAAAAACACAAGTTTAATATTTCCTTTTAATTTGGGACAAAAAAACCCACAACTTACCATTCTGTAAAAATCTTCATTTATGACATAAAATTAAGTTGCTGATTAATTGCACTAACTTGGCATTGATATAATTACTACATTCATAGAACATGACTCCCATTTGTAAATTTAACGATAAAATTAAATACCATTCTTCCTATGAGCAAATATCAAAACTTACTTTAAAAATGCAAGTAAAGGAAATTGAAACATAATCTGGCTAATTTATGCAAAAAAAACAGATAAATTGTGTCACTGCCAAACTGGATCATTAGGGGGAGCTAAGTATTCAGAATTAAATTGAACAGACCCACTTTTTCACACCGTCAGCCAAAAATCAGATTATGGTTCATAGAGGTTACTGCTATTTTTTGCATTTTTTGTTCCACTATAAATATTTGAGTACAAATTTAAGGGAAAAAAAAACAAGTGAATGGAATACACCTGAGAAATTCAATCTAAAAACAAGCCAGTTAAAGCTACTTGTCCAATGGGGAATTTTTTTTTCCCCCAAGTTTAATGGATGTTTTGAAACATGACTACAGGATAAAACAAAGTGTAGAAAATAGACACAGTAGTTACATTAAAAGTGGAAGTAAAAAATTCTCAGTAAATCTCTTGACAAGTACATGAATGAAATGCCAAGACAGGGATATGGTCCTAGAAGGGTAGGGGGTTCAGTTCAGTCAGGCAGCAAGGTCAGTGAAGGCTTAGAGGGCTGAAGAGCCTGTTCCTGTGTTGCAATTTTCTTTGTTCTTTAAATTTAAGCATTATACAGTTTAAAAAGCCATTCTGTGAACAGCCCCCTTGGCTATTTTCTACAGCGCCAATCATAGTTCTTAATGCCATGTGGCAAAGCAAATAATTTGCATGAATATCAAAAGATATCTTTCAATAAAAACTGTAATAAATACAGTACACAAATTCAAGTGCTATGGCAGTTTTGTTGATGGATAAGTTTAAAATCTGAAACAATATATCAGGTTACAGAATGATTTCAAGTTCATATTGGACTTTGAGTGTCACCGTTTTTTATAAATACCTCTTTTACCCAACCAGTGCTCTAAATTGTGCAGTGTCTGCAATGTAACACGTTCAAAACACTTTGCAAATTGAATGCTGCAAACCAAACACACACGTGAAATTGCTGCATAATTTCAATTGGGGAGTTTCCGATTAAAATACAGCTAGGTACACTTCATAAATGCAACACCAAAGCTGTCACATACAAAAAATTGCAACATTTTGTAGTTATTTTGTCACTGTCTGGTCAATGCAAATGTATGTAAAACAGTTTTATGTCCCAATATACCAAAGGAACAGCCAAATAGTGAAAACAGAACAACAAAGAGAAAACAAAACAGCAACAGCATTCCCTTTCTCCCCAGTCAGGGCAGAACACTCTTCGGGGCACAAATAAAATAAAGTAATATCCAAATCTTGTGACTAATCTAAATGTTTGTGACAGTTTAATGCACTTGGTTTAAAGCTGTTCCCAATTTGCAAGTTACTCAGATAGGTGAATAAATGCTATCTTAGGAACAAGTGGGCATCTGAGTTATAATGGGTGGGATTTTCCAACCACGCTTGTTCCAAGAGCGGAAAATTCTGTCTGAAGTCAGCAGACCTTGCAAAGTCCAGTCCTGACCACTACAATTCCGTGGCAGACGGGAAAATTCTACCAAAAACATCTTCTAGATGCCAATTCTGTATACAGATAACTTGCGAGCTAACACATTCTTAACACAGTACTTTCAAGTGAGTTCCGCAAAATCAACAGCCTTCTTTCAGATGAAGGCTGTATATAAATTATGTCTTCTACTTAAGACTTGAAATACCATAAACATTAGATTATCAGAAATAGCTTTCATTTTATTTTAGCTATCAAGTCAGAATGCAAGGAAACTGAGAGAGCAAAGGAGAAAATGTAGAGGAATAATTTTTGCTACAATTTATATGTTACAAACAAATTTCCAGTCACGATTAGAGAAAATTGATTAAGTTGTAGAATAGGCAGCAGGAATGCAGAATTACATTTGTCTTTAAAAATAGGACTAATGGTGACTTGGTTTCTCAGTTTAAATGCATTGACTACCTGTGCAACAGGTTCCAAACACAAGCTTCTCCCCCGTGCTGCTTCCCTCTCTTTTGGTTGAGATTTTTATCACAATTCTAATATCATCTTCTGTGCTTTGTTATCCCTTGGTACAACCATACCAACCATCAAGCATCTTGGAGCATTGGAGAGGTTATATAAATACTTCTGGAATTCCTAATATGTGCAGGGTGAGATGTTCCTGCTCCGGATTATTTAGTAATCTCTGAAGAAAACTACTCCAGTACATGTCCAACGAGCATGGGAGATTAATAATCAGCCAATATCTAGACTTGCGTTCAGAATGGTCCTTTAGGCACGGTACTAGAAATGCCAGCAGATAATGAGAGGATTATAATTTTAAGTGAAGATGCAGCTTTTCAACTGCTTAATTATTATAGTACACAACAGGTTTCTTTCCCCCAGAAAAACCTCTGCTAAATTGTAGATTACTTGGATATTTCTATGAAATCCAGTAATTGAACAAGCTAAGATATGGTACCTCGTTACTCAGCATATTAAGAGTTAGTAGATATAGTTGCATACAAAGAAAAGTATTTGTTAAGTATCAGTAGTCCAGCCTGAATTTGAAAGTTGTGGCCCAAATCCAACCACAAACTTGATTCCACAGCCTTCAGCACATAAGTTGGGACACTCTCAGCACAGTCATCTTTCAGGTTACGAGATGTTAAATCAAGGCTACATCTGTCCTTTCAGGTCAATATGAGAGTGTCAGGGCACTATTTGAAGAGTGGGAGTTTTCTAAGTGCCCTGGCAAGCATACATTCTACACCCAACGGGTGATATGGTCATTTATTTAATTGCTGTCTGTAGACATGCTGTTCGCAAATTGGATTTCCTCTATTACTACAGTGCTACGCTTCCAGCTGTAAAATATTTTGGAACATCCGAGTTGAGAAAGGCATTACACCTTTCCTAATATTTTGCTAGATTAATTTCCAAGTGGTCATATTTCACTTGCAAAAACATACTCAGGAGCTGGATTTCTTTATTTTTTCCTACAGACTCATTCAGAACTGAAAGTAGTTCATGAAATCTGTGCTACTCTTTGTACAACTCGGATTAGTTCCACTCCCCTGCTTTTTTTTAAAATGACAAAGCCCTTACATTCAAATATATATCCAATTCTATTTTGAAAGATACTATTAAATCTGCTTCTACCAGCTTTACAGATCATGATTCCAGTTCATGCAGATCAGCTATTAGAAGTCTGAATAGAATAGTTTGAAAATATGTTTACTAGATTAATTCCAGGGATGATGGGATTGTCTTATGAAGTTATTGAGCAGTTTAGGCTTGTACTCGCTGCAGTTTAGAAGAATCAGAGAAGGTCCAATTGAGGTATACAAAATACTAAAGGGGATAAACAAGGTAAACGCAGAGCAGGTTTTACTTTCTGTTGAACATTCAACAGGAATGAAATGCCATAGTTTCAGGTGAGGGATGGCAAATTTAAGACAGAAATAAGGAGGAATTCCTTCACTTAAGAGTTGTGAATCTGTGGAATTCTCTATCCCAGATCACTGTGGACACCGGAACACTAAACAAATTCAAGGAAGAGAAAGCTACATTTTTAATTAATGGAGGAATGAAGAGTTATAGGGAATAGACAGGAAGATAGAGCTGAGGCTGAAGATGAGGCCGAGGTAAGAGCAGCGACAATTATGTTGAATGGCAGAGCAGCCTCAAGGGGCTCAATTCCTATCCTGGATCCTAGTTCTTACGCTCTCAATCATAGCCATCGCTCTTGCTCTTCCCCCTCCTACCTCCACAAATAGCAACCTGGGGTCTCAAAGATATAGAGGCATTGACTTTTTTTCTTGTTTCTCGCAATGTCATTTTTTCGCTCCAAATTTTAGGCAGTACGACTTAGAGGAGTGGAACAGTTGCAGCAAGTGTGATTCAGTATGTTACACACAGGTGACAGTGCAGCAGCTGGAATTTAAAGTAAAAGGAAAACGGACTTGCAGAACACAAGCAAAATCAACAAAAAAAAAGTACTTACTCTCTATTTGCATAAACACATTAACTGGTGCTGTAGCTATATATAAATGATGTACTATGATGCTGGATTGTCAGTCCTTTTCCAGATGTGTCCTAGACTCTGGGCAAAGTGTAGCAGAGATCAGATAAATGTCTATGGTTCTTTTTCTTTCAATAAAGACCAATACTGAAATTGGGGAAAGGGCCTCAATTAGACAAGAAGCTCCTGACTGGTGTCTGCACTCAGTGTTACATATATCTTCATATATCCCACTGGAAGAAAAATTAGTCTTACCACAGTTCACCAAACAGTGCACTTCTAGATTGTTCCTAGAACTAACCTGAATTGCTCTATTTGCATGTTGAGTTATTTAGCAAGTGACAATGTTTAAGACAGATATTCTACCTTTATAGCAGATGCATTCAAGCTATCCAATTATTGCTGATGCATTCAAGCTATCCAAACATTATTCTTGTACTATACAAGATCAGAATTCTGAATTATGGCTTTGTAACTTGGTCCTGAAATTTGATATTCTGTATTGTTGCAAATGTATGTTTTAAGCAACATTCTGCTTTGTTGAAAATAATAAAATTTATATCTGGTCTAAAAAGCGAGTATCATAGACATTATTGCATAATTATGTATAGTTAAAGCATCCAATTAGGGTCTCATATCCCACAACTGTTGCTAATTTCTATAGATGTTGTTGAGTAATTTGCTGCTCAATCACTACAATTTTGATTAAAATATTCCTTGGATAATTCAAGTAGATGTAAATGATGATAAAAACTATTTGTTACAAATAATTCACTTTCATCTAATAGAATTCTGGAAGAATAAACTGCCATCCATTTTCACCACTTTGTTGGTAAGGATGCTAATCTTGCTTATTGTGATTACTGGAATCAATTCTGATACGTTGCTTAAGTGACTTCTGTTGGCATCCCAGGGGATTTAGAGACTGCCCTCAACTAATACCCATGCATACAAATACCCCAGCAGGGTTAGGAACATTGAGGCCAATTGCAGAATATGAACCACTCACACTGCTGAGGCAAGTTAGAAAAATAAAACTGGGACACTTGTCTGCTTTGTACAATTTAATGTTGCACAAAGTGATATTTTGCTAATAATATATTTAGGGGAGCCAACATCAAAAATTCAAACTTTACCTCAGCTGGAGTGCCTACCTTAACTGGTGCAAAGCATTAACTGTCCAACATCAATCATTCAGTAACTACATTATCATTTTGGTCCACAAAAAGATACTCAGTAGATTTGAAAATTGATGGTCAGAACAGTATAACAACTCTTGGCTGCTCCTCCCAAATTCCAAGCCAATCGGTGCTAACAGATAAGGGGAATGCTCATTGGAAAGCATAGAGAGCCGTTACAGAACAAAGATTGTAGACACATCAACACAAATGCTATAATTTTGTCCAAAAGGAAATCTGGGTTATGGGAAGCTAAGTCTATTACTTCAAACTGTTTGCAAGAAAGAATCAACTGCTTTCAGCGCCCAGCACATTTTGAAACTTCACACCACATAACCCGAAGATAACTTTCTTCCCTTTCCAAATGTTATAGGTTTTAAGCTGAAAGGATAATGAGCTCACCAATGACTGTGTTTCTATGCAATTAAAACTCATTGTAGATGCATGTATGCCAATACAATAAAATTAAGTATTAGGACAAGTCCATAACAGTAGTAAATTAAATAGAGAAAGAAGTTATAGATTAAATATGTTCAGGCATTCAAAATAAAGTTATTAGCAAGCTAACAGGCAAACAGGCAGGAAGATTTAATAATATAGTATTAATATATAAATGGAATAAAAAATTATAAATGGAGTAGGAAAGAATTATAAAATAAATAAAAACATATTTATTAGCATTCCAGTCATTAACAGCAACAAATGAAATTGGAATCAGGACTTTTCAGGTAGCCTGATACTAGACCTCTACAATGTTTAGTACACATCTACTGGTCCAATTGTTAATGTTAGATTTTATTCATCAGTAATTATATTACAGATGTTAAAACTAGTCAGAGCAGATCATCATAAAAGTCAGATATATCAGAAACCTGCATTAACTTAAGGGAAGTATGCCTTTATGGTCTGCGTAGGCGAGATGGGTGGCGAGTAGCAAACCACATCTAAAAACAGATGATCATAAAAATTAGATGCATCAAATCTGCAATAACAACTTGTAAGAAACATACCTATTATGGTCTGCTCGGGTGAGGTGGGTGGTGTGAGTGGCAATCCACAACTTAAGGTGTCTTTCACACTTCCTGGTCCTTGTGTTGGATTTGTATGGCCTCCTGCATTAGCAGCAGTTGAAATTACAGGGATATCCCCCTGAGGGATCAACACAAAAGCTGACGGGTATACCATTCTTACTCCACCTACAGAAATACAAAAACAAATAATGTTTTCAAAACCTGTGGAAGCACTAGAACGAATCAGAAGGAGATCACAACATAGCAGCTGAAAATATAGACTTTTTTTTTAAAATGTCTTCCTCTTCTTTCCTAAAGGTAAGATATTTTCAGTTCTCAAAATAAATCACCCATATCAATTCAGGTAATAGGCTAGAGTCAGAGTTTTACAGCACAAAAAGAGGTCCTTTGGCCCATCCTGTCTGCACCAAACATCAGGTACCTATTTATTCTAATCCTATTTTCCAGTACTTGTCCCATAGCCTTATAGACTGCAGCATTTCAAGTGCTCATCTAAATACTTCTTGAATGGTCTGAGTGTTTCCATTTCTACTTCAGTTTCAGAAAGAGCTCTCACCACTCCTATAAGCCTGCTGCCCTTAAATTTGTGCCCCTTTGCTAAGGGGAAAGTTCATTCCTATCCACCCTGTCTTTACCCCTCAATTTCGCACCTCTCGATCAGGTCCCACCCCTCGACCTTCTCTGCTCTGAAGAAAACAGTCCCAAACTATCCAGTGCTTCTTGATAGCTGAAATGCTCCAGTCCTAGGCAATATCCTGGTGAATTTCCTCTACACCTTCTCAAATGCATCACTTCCTTCCTATAGTGTGGCAATTAGAACTGCTCAAATATTTTATACAGCAATGCATATCATTGGTTATTTCAAGTTATGAACAATTACCCAAATAAGAATTCAATAAATATTTGATTTACTTGTGACATTCCTTTTTAAAAAGTATCTTCAAAAGATTGGATATTACAGCTGAACATTATTGTACATTATAAAATATCAGTGATAATAATTGATAATTTTTCCATCCAAAGTCACAAAAAAGACAAAATGCACTATATTAGCGGTCACATTGCCTTCACAAAACTGATTTCAAGTACAACTTCCATATATGCTTAAAAGTAGTGAAAACTACTAACACAAGCAGAAGCTGTTTGCGACTACAGAAGTAATGAAGATTACATTTGATCAAACAAGTTAATCATTTTAACTTAACAACTGATCAAATACAGAACAATACTCAAAAATTTATCTTCATTTGTGAGTTTAACCACCACTTACTAATGAATCTATTTGGTTTCTCAACATTCATAAGCAGGCACAAGATCTGTGCAAACACTACGAAACAAAATTATATTGCGCAGCTACCTAAAACTTTATCTTAAACGTTACTAACCTACTGGACAATCAGAACAAATCATATCATATATTTAATCATTTGTTTTAAGATGAAAAGTTCTCAAACATGAATGGAAAATGAGAACCAAACCTTGGAAATTAAGACAGTTTTGCCAATGAATTTATTACTTAGGCCTCATGATCTGAAAAGAAGGCAAATCCACGAAGGAATTTTGCTGTTCTATCAGAAAGAATAGATATATTGCTAAAATTTCACACTGTCTTATTTGTATTGTTTTCTTCAATAAAAATATTTGCCTAGAATTGAACAACTCATAAGACTGATATTGTTCAGAAATTTAGTCCCAAATTTCAGTTAGCATCTTATTTGTTAAATTTATTTGGTTAAACTTTCAAAGGATAAAAATAAAACCACATACTTAAGTGAAATTGCAAACAAGACAACATCTGTAATCAATAATCAAAAATGTATTAGTTTCTTTAAAGGGATATATGGATCAGTTTCCTGCAAAAAGCATGCAGACATGATTTTTTTTGCATATAGAAATATGCTGATTATAAGCCTAAAATGACTGAAGGTTAATGATGCCTCGAACTTAAAATAGCATTCAAATAAATGACAATATCTTGATGATACATACGATTAATTATCTCGGAACATCACTGCTTTAGAAGCACTACTCCACACCTACCTACAATAACCTCAACAGCTACAGGGAAGTCATCATCACAATCCATCTCTTCTTCTTCCTTTGTTTCTTTCTTCTTCAATACCATTGGATAGAAGTATTGCCACTCTTCAATCAATTTCCTTGTAGCCGGATCAGACATCTTGTATGTCTGGCCCGTAAGCGTGCCATTCAGTCCAAATGGACTAATGATGACTGCAAAAAAGATTATATTTTGAATTTTCTTTCAGACATATAATAACTGTTTTGTTATTAATGCCAACAATAGCAAATAATTTAAGAATTAGCAACCAACACTAAAAATGGGCCAAAAGGCTGGAGCTTTCAGACAGATACAATTTTTAAATCTCAAATAAAATTGACAGGAATAGTACTTGGACATGCAATTATGGACGTTATGAAAGTAATTTCAAAATTAGAATAACAACCCAATTTTCAAAACAAGCAACTGGTTTCTGCAGTTACCCGTATTAAATCCTGATTTAGTGCCAACAAGTATATTAGTGTTTCAGCATGCCAAATATGTAATATTTCACAGCACCAATTATCATCTACTCTTCAAAATAAACGCGAGAAACTCAAATCTTTGTCGCATTCTGTCTCAGGCCAACTAAGACGGATCATAACCTCAGCTACCAAGTTCACATTTGCTCCATTACAAAGGCCAGCTATTACACTTTTAGCAATTTTTCTAAAGCATTCATCCAATCTTGTGCTGCCTCAGTCGTCTCCTGGCCAGCCTTCCATTTGTCTATGCCAAACATGAGCTTATCAAAAACTATTCCCTGCACCCTATTATGCAATATTGGTTTCGGATCCCTCAACACTTCAAGTTATTGTGAACATTCCCTCAGCTTGAAGCTCTAATTCCTTCCTTAAACATTCCATCGTCTGCTCATTCTTTGGGCCCTCCTCAAAACTCATCAGTACAAAATGTTTTTGGCCACCCTTCCTTTTATCTCCTTTGGTTTGATTTCTACTTTAGACTAAGACTCTGATATACTTAGGAATATTTAAATTAAGTGCCACCTAACTTTAATGCAGCTTTAAGTTTAAGGAGGGAATAAACATGCACCTATTGAGCAAGGTTTCTGACATTTGCAAAATATTAAACCAGCAACTGTTGAATTTACAGTTCAAGTTTCTATATGAATCTAGAAAAATGAACATTGGTTGACAAAGCAAAAATTTTAATAAAATATTATCTATAAACAGTACTTCAGATTGCAGTATTTTGGTTAGAGGAAAATACTTCAATAATTAACCTTGAAAAGGTGTGGCTGACAAGAGTGCCATATTGATGTGCTCTTCATTGACAAGGTACACAGGCTGGTGCTGGGCAATTTCAACACTTGTGCAGACATTGCTCTCTCCATGCAGAAAGAAAGTGAAGGAACAGGAAAGGTGCTCACTGCGAAAGATCAGAAAAAAGTTGATTAAACGACTTGCCACAGTTTTAAAAATTTATCTCAGTTTTAAATGATCTGCCCTATAACACATCATAATGGCAAAACATAAAAGCAATAGTAAATAAAGTAAATAGAGAAAGAAACGCTGCACATCTGTGGAACATACCAGTTCCCAAGCTAACACCATGAGAAGAGAAAAACATGCGAAATGTGGCATAAAATGTGCACAATTCTTAAGAACGATAAATGAGTTGGATATAAAGTACAATTGGTCTGAATATTGTCTATGATCTGTGAAACAGGAATGAGTGATGGGAAAAAATCCAGGTTCTGTTTCAGGTTTTCTTATTTAGATGTAATTGGCTTTAATATAAATACAAACACACAATGGGAGGAAAATCTAAAAATTGTTTGCCATTAGTGGAGTGGTACTTTCATTTGTGAACATTCCTAAAACGATCTTTCACTCAGTAAAAATTGTTCCTTCAGTTGTGACTAAAAATGAATTTAAAGCCAACAAATAAGCACTTCACCCTTTGGGCCAAGGAAGTAATCAACAGGATTAAAAAAACTGGAGATCAAAGTTGACAATCACAGATTAAATCTTTTCTTTTCCATGTACTACTTTATTAATTGCAATAAAGTATCTTCAAAAATGGCAAATTCAAAAGCAAAGATTATATGATTTACATTCCGAATACAAATCATGGATCTGACCAATAATGTTACAACCGAGGCTGAAACCAGTCCAGAACAACATTCAACCGAAATTACTGTTTTTGCAAGATATATGATGGACACGTACATTAATTTCACTTAGGCACTGATGCTACATCACATCGTGATTTAGTTTATGATTGAGACATGTTTCATTCTGATGTATCATAACATGTAATATTTCTAACTCGAGTTCAATTTTAAATTGAAAAGTTTCAATTTTTGCAGCACAGATGCACATCTGCTTCAGACAGATCAATTCAATGTTTGAAGTGTTGCGAACAGATTCATCTTCATGTTTGGCTTTATTTATGAAGATATGTTGGGCTACATAAAAGTAAACATGTAATAACAACTACACAACTTCTGATGAATAGTTTAAATTATGATTTAATTACTCAATTTCTGTGCAAGAACACATCCACTGAAAGCAATCAGCAGGAGGCCGGTCAGCCCATCAAGTCTGTACCTCAGTAAAATGCTCTTTTGGAGCATTTTACCAAGGTTCAATTCTCTATCCTCATAGCCCCACGGATTTATCATGGTTAATTCACATAACCTCCATATCTTTGCACACTAAAGGGAAATTTAACATGATCAATTCACCCAACCTGTACACCTCTGGATTGGAATCAAATTTATTCCAGGACTGTGCAGGAAATTATTAACTGCAACATGCAAAGAAAGCTAGCATATCATTCTGGGATTATTTTTAAATCTGCACACAAATTTATTTGTTAAATTGTGACTTTCAAGAGAAGGAAAACTTAAATGTGAGTGCCAAGTTAAGCATGGTACAGTGCTAAATGGAGCCCCACAACTGATTCTGGCACTCAACTAAGTTTTGCTATCTAAAACAGCACAATTTGGATGTCTTTTTAAATCTCCAAAATTACTTTACAGCTGTGCCTGGATTTGTAAAGCTCCTGTTTATCAAATCTGGCAAAATACCAAACCCCACAAATACACAAAACAGATGCTAATTTGTCCAAGTGACAGATTTACTACAGTCCTCTTGAATTTGAGATTCGGTGTCTTGTCTGTTGTAAGTGATTGTCCTCTATGCCCATGCCAACAGAGCTGAAAATAACAACATATTTAGACTTTGGTGAACAACAAAACTAAATTGCAAGTACCCACAACAAATTTTAAACTTGTGCAATGTTGCTTCAGAACCGTACTGCAGAACTGCAAAGTTGCATTGTATCAGGTGATGACCTTGCAGCCAAAATAGTCAACATAATTTTTGCCTGTGCATCTTGATGGATCAAGAAAAAGATTGGCATAATATTTAAGGAATTTCTCTGGAAGCAAGTCAACAAGGATGAAAGAAGAATGATTGAATTTCCTTAATTTCATGTCAATTTCTAGCCCAGTGCCTGCCATTTTGTAAATGATCAAAGTAGACCACCCTGTATTAACTGCTTATGCCACATCAATCCAAAATTCTTGAGTTATTCATAGAAGTGGACAGAAACATTAAAAAAACCATTTAAATACAGTACTTATTTAAAAATACTTACAGTATTTGTATTTCTACAGTGTATCAGACATTCCAATTTTAAAGTAACATTATCAAAAAGACCTTAAAGGATGAACTGTATTCACATTATAATGTTACAGCAGTGCAAGATTTCTTCATGGACTAAAGTTGCTATTTGGCAGTACAGAACTTGAGCATTCCTGGGAAAAGATGTGCATTATCAAAGCTTCTTATTATACACTCATTGGGACAGCTTGCAAGAACTTTATAATAGTAGTGGAAGAACATATACTGCATGAGAAGAGGTTGCTGATTGGGTGGCAAGTAAATTCTGATTGGCAGAGGCATCGCACTCTGTTCTCATGCAATATACATTATTGTTCCCCCGCTTCACTGTTGGAAAATCCTTGCAACCTATCCTGATGAGTGCAAGACAAAATGCTTTGATAGCATGTCTCTGTTTTTCAGCAATAGGCAACTTAAGTTGTCTATTTTTCAGAGTCAATAATCACAACTTTAGATCAATATAAATGACAGCTACACAATCTAAATCCAAAAACTAATTTAAAACAATTAAGCAAATCTAAATTATTCTTACTTTGTATCTGGACCAATTCCTAGTGAACTGCACATGAGCAAATTTTATCGTATTACTTCATGAAGTTAGTATGCTTTCTCCTTTTAATACTACAATACTTGCGATTCATCTTCGATCAGTCTCTAACTACATCAAAAAGTAAGCACTTTGTAACACTTTCACGAATCTTGTGGCACAACTCCTTCTAAACAGCCTATATTTAATTTTCAAAAACAAAAGGTCTATTTTTAGTTGGAAATGGTCTGATTTATACATTTATTCCAATAATTTCACTAAGCAGTCTTTACTCACCTGGACTAAGTTTACATAATTTTCAAAGGGGGTACTTTAAGATATTTTGTCATGGTCTGCTTAAAAACTAATACGAATCTATTAGCTCAGTTGGTTCGTGATGCAGAAACACTAACAATTTCCATGAAGGTCAGCTTTCTCAACTTAGTTCCTTGAAATGTGACGATTCTCAGATTAAAACGCCAGTCAGATCTCCTCCTCAAATGGGACAGCAGCCAAAGATCATCTGGGTCATTGGTGACTTTATTGTACCTTTTGCATAAAAACTACGATGATCTCTGCTAGCTGACGAAGGATCATCTAGACTCAAAACGTTCGCTCTATTTGCTTCCCACAGATGCTGTCAGACCTGTTGAGATTTATCAGCATTTTCTGTTTTTGTACACTTCTGAGGCACCTTTGGTTCTTTATTTCACGCAGTAGAATTCCTTTTGTCTTGCACCATCATCCTTTGGAATTTAATCTCTTCTGTCCTTTCCCCTTTTGTTCTTTCCCTTCCTCTAATAACAGGCCTAACTTTTTCCAGTTGTGCTGAAAAGTTACTGACCTGAAACATCAAATCAGTTTCTCTCTCACTACTGCATAATCTACTGAGTATATCTAGTATTTCCTGTTTCACTCCATCATAGCAACAATTGCTGCACTTCCTATATTCCTATAGTTTAGATTTCTAACTACATTTTCAGTTTCACCTTATTGTATTGAGTTTCAATTAATCGCTCTGGATTTTCTCATTTCGCTTGGCAACAGTCATCATCAGAAATATAGAGTTTGACTCCTAGAAAATAGTCCCAAAGAGAATACTAATATTCAGCCCCAATATTATTTCCCTTTGATGGGTCAAATTGTCTCTATACGTGCTATACTGAATATGATTCTTCAATTTTTAAATCTAGGCTAAACATTTTGTTCATCCATCATCGATGAGGGCCTCATCACCATTAGTCATTTTGAGGCTGGATACAGTGTGTCTGAAGATTACTGATCAGGCCAAATCGGGCACGGAATGTCCTGGCACATACTGGACAGGGACCATGATGATAATGGTGGTGGTGTCGAAACCAGCACTTGACTTGGATTAAAGTGATGGAGAATTGTGCAGTGTCAGCCTCACTCTCTCTTCCCAATTCCCATCTGGATCCAGTGGCAAAACAAGAATCAAGACAGCTGGAAATGGGTCTAGGCGCAGTGGATGGCCAGGGTATCTTCTGTACCTTGTCCTGTTCTTCGCGTTCCATGATGCTTGCAGAGACCGCCTTCTTGACCATTGGATGTTTCATTGGTCTCATCCACTCAATCCATCGGAGTCTGTCTTCCTATCTCGCCAAGGGTTGAGACCTGTCAGCTACCTCACCTGGTTTAGCTGGCTTGTCGAAGCCATTGCCCAGGGTGTGGCTGTTGTCACATGCAAATAGCTACGGGGAGCCACGGTGAGAACTGAGTGCCAGGTGGGGCAAAGGGTGGACAAATTGCCCTAAGGACATGATGAGAGGACACAGGTTTAAGGTGCTGGGGAGTAGGTACAGAGGAGATGTCAGGGGTAAGTTTTTCATTCGGAAGATGGTGAGTGAGTGGAATCGACTGCTGTCTGTGGTGATGGAGGCGAACTCGCTGGGTCTTTTGAGACACTTCTGGATGAGTACATGGGATATAATGGGATTGAGGGTTATAGATAGGCCTGGTAGGTTGGGATATGATTGGCACAACTTGTGGGATGAAGGGCCTGTTTGTGCTGCAGTGTTCTATGTCTCCCCACCAGAGGAACTACCCCTTACTGACACCCTTTACACCTTACATTAAACATACTGAGAATACAAAAGTTCAATATATCAAAATTGTAACCGCAGAAATAAATAATTGTATCTTTTTCTTGAGAAAGAGACAACTTTAAAACCACGCATTAGCAGAATCTAATGCATTTTAAACAAAACATAATTCTGCCCCAAGTTTAATTAACAGTTTAGTTTCCAAACTCCAAGATGGATCAGTATTTACATTAAGGTCCAAAATGCCTTCTATAAGAACAGCAATAACACTGAGTGAACATGAGTTTAGTATGCATCCCAGGAGAAGCTTTTCAAATGGTTTATTATCAATTAGGAAGGTTGGTTCATTCACATAAGTATTAATAAAATGAAACCAGTTGAGAAATATAGATTTTACATGAAATCATTTTATTTCTTTTAAATGACTTAATTTTTAAAAACTCTGAAACGAATCCAGAAAATGTCAAAAACACCTAATTTAAGATTTCTTTCATCTCTTAAAAATCTACTTGATGTGGAATTAACAAGCACCCACATTATTTGGATTTTTAAGAAACCTGAAATGGACATAATTTTATTTTCTTCATAACCTGGTCATATCAGTACCACTAGACTTAGGTTCCATTTTGCTGATATTATGCCAAAGGAAAAGGAAGATATCAGATATGAATGTAGACTACATCAATTCCCAAAGTGAAATCCTCAAATTCATTCATGAATGGCTTGAAATTAATTTTCACCTGTTTGGGTTTGAAGTATTTGAAATTAACAACCACTGGATTACGTATCTGTCTAAAGAAAACAAGTCAGAGGCATTTTTGTGCAGCAATGGGAAAAAAACAAAACAGTAAACCAGTGAAATGTGGGAAGATGTTAAACTTATCACACTTCATGTCACCAGTTACTTATTTGCGGTCCACAGTGTGCATTTCAACATTAACTGTCCATTGCTTATTTGCAGTATGCTTACGGTATCATTCCTAAACACGCCATTCAAGTTGTACTGCAAATAAATCATGCTGCTTTTCAAATAAAAAGTTTGGATGATGTTTCCAGAAGGCAGTTCAGTCACAATTTAAAACAGTACTGTTTATGATCACTTCCAACTAAACCAACTTATTCCAGTGAGCAAGTTATTTAGTTACTCATTTCATACTTCTGGCCTTGATATATTTACCTCTTATTCTTGAAGAACCATAAAAATTACAACTCATCAAACCAATATTGGTGCTGTTCTCTTTAAACTACTCTCCTTATACTTCTAATTTTTTTCCTTTTCAGATAATGACCAAATCCCTTTTAAATGATGTGCTTCTACATCAAATATTATTTGCAAGGTAAAGCAGTCTATGCTGTTAAGAATCCCAGCTGATACCCATTTCTCAATTTTCCCCATGATTCTGAATGCTCATTCTATTTATGTCTATTTATAACCAATCTCAAACTTTCGAAAAAAATTCTTCCACTAACTCTCTATGCCAACATGATAGCAAATAGAATTTAATTGTGTTTTACTCATTAGCAGCACAGTACTAACTTGAGTCATAACGTGCTGTTTCTCCACTAAGATTTTTTTCCCCACTTGGAATGTTTATTTTCATTGTTCCTTCCCCAAAATGTTATTTCACATCTATCAGTCCAGTTAATTAAACTGTGTCCCCTCTAATTTTCTTAAGTTTGTAACACCCCTTAAATTGATATAAGCAACCTTGTATATAATTACACTTCTGCCCTTGTCCACAGTGGAAACAACAGGTCAGAGTTCCCAGAGGCACACAATTATCCACATACCAGTATATAAAATATCTCAAACTATGTTCAGCTTTCTGCCCCAAGTCTATCCATTCAGCAATATTGCTTTCAGCGGCATAACTAAATTTCTGCAAAAAGCCTCATGCTTTGGAAATATTTTCTCAAATATCCACACACATAACATTCACTACATTTTGATCATTCAACTTCCTCATATAAAACAAATATATTATTCTATGACCTTGGATCTAAGTTTTCAGTAATTTCATTGCATTTACAGACAGTTGGTCCCCAACCAATTTAAGGCTGACTGACTTCAATCTTTCTGGTTTAATCATGAACAGGTATGTTTTTACAATTCTCCAGTTGTTTAGCAAAATTCAGATATTCAAAGCATTTTTTAAATATCTCTATCCACCATTCCTGCCCAAATTCCCTTGGTGTTCTAGGATGCAGAACAGTTCACTTGATTTTTTGACTTCGGTTCCCATCAACTTTAACAGCTTAAAAACTTTAAACATAGAACATAAAAAAACAACAGCACAAACAGACCCTTTCACCCACAGATTGTGCCGAACATGTCCCTACTTTGTTCGGTTGTTCTCTGCTAAACTTATCTGCTGCTCGTTATGGAGGCTGAGCATAATTCCCAGATCTTTTCTGCCTCCCTCCCCCACAACCAATTGCTTCCTGAAACCTGTCTCCCCTGCCTCCTCCACAAACTGCTCCAAAAACTGCAAAAATCTAATATATTTGTCAGCAATATAATCAGATTATTCATTCAGCTGTCTGTTTACTTTCCCACCAATCCAAATTTCCCGGGCACAAAATTTACATTATTCTCCTGCTCGTCCCATTCCTAAACCCTCCCAAACTCATTACCTCAGGATTAATCTCCTCCTTCCTCAACTCTATTCCCAATAAACTACTCATCTCTTCCAGGTCTCTATAGTAAACGGTTCCTGCTCAGATGCAATCCCAATCCTTTTAAACTACCATCAGCAATCGCTCCTCGATAAATGGCACCCTCAAGCTTTCCATCTTTGCAAACAAAGACTATTACCCATTTCTAACTTGACTTCCTCTCATTTGGTTTTCCTTGAATCTACTATCACCTCCCAGGTCCATGGCCAAATCTCCAGTATTTCCTTGACTGAAAATCTCCAATCAGGTTTCCAGCATCCCAGACCACAAATATTCCCATTTAACATCATGAAAATTCTTTAGGATTGAGGGACAGCATATCACCTGTCTGTGAACCAAATGTAGCCTTGGGCACCATTAGCTACATCATGCTCCTCCAACACTTGCCCTCTTTAGCTCAGTTCAATGGGACCACCAGGACTTGGCTCTACGCTCATCTACCAATTCTAGCCAGAGTATTTCAGCCAGTGCCTTCTGTTCCTATAACCTTAATATTTTATTCAGTCCAGAACTGAGATTAATACTTCATTAGTCTCTTCCAATGAAAATTACAGAACTCAAAACATTGGCCAGTTCCATCCCCTCCGCCACACTTCAGATGTTTAAAACACTCAATCCAATGTCACCTCCATGCTTGGCAATATTAACATTTCTGTGTAGGTCTCCAATGTTCTGCCTTTCATAAATCTCAATTAATTAAAAATTCTACTGCTTGAACGCTACCTCAAGTCCCGTTTCCCAACACCTGTACTCGCTGGCCAACAGTTACTGCCAGTACAGCAATAAAATTGTAAATTCTCATCCTTGCGTTTAAATCCCTTCATGACTTTCTCCTTCCTCATCTCTAACCTTTCATTTTTTTTAAACTGTCTTTTTTCATTTTTCATACCCCCCCAAGTCTTTCCCCCTCTTTTCTAAATTTTACCTTTGTCCCTTCCATTGTCCCCCATCCCCCAAACATCTTTATCAGTCATAGCTTACCCTCTCTTTTAGCTTCTCTGCTGTTTGGCCATTCACACCCTTTATTCTCTCTGTGAACAGTCATTCACAGCCTTTTCCCCTGGTTTCCATGGCTATGATTCATGTTACATTCCTTCACCCTTGTAAAAATATCTCCCACTTTCCAAGCCTTTTAGCTTTAGAACATAGAACATTACAGCACAGAACAGGCCCTTCGGCCTTCGATGTTGTGCCGACCAAAATAAAAAGCAATGCCCCTCCAAACTAAACCATTCCCTTCTCTTCCATATACTTATCAATTAACCTCTTAAACGCCACCAAACTTGGCGCATCTACAACAGCTGCAGGCAGGGCATTCCACTCCCTAATCACTCTTTGAGTAAAGAACCTACCTCTGATATCCGTCCTATAACTCATACCCCTTAATTTAAAGCTGTGTCCCCTCGTGCTAGCTTTCTCCATCCTAGGAAAAAGGCTATCACTGTCCACCCTATCTAAACCTCTAATCATCTTATATGCTTCAATAAGATCCCCTCTTAGCCGCCTCCTTTCTAACGAAAACAACCTCAAATCCTTCAACCTCTCTTCATAGGACCTGCCCTCCATACCAGGCAACATCCTGGTAAACCTCCTCTGTACCCTCTCCAATGCCTCCACATCTTTCTTATAATGTGGCGACCAGAACTGCACACAATACTCCAAGTGCGGCCGCACTAGAGTTTTGTACAGTTGCAACATGATGCTGCGGCTCCTAGATTCAATCCCCCTACCAATAAAAGCTAAGACTCCATATGCCTTCTTAACAACTTTATCCACTTGACTGCCTACTTTCAGGGATCTATTGACACATACACCAAGATCCTTCTGTTCCTCAACACTATTAAGAGCCCTACCATTAGCCCTATACTCTACACATTTATTGTTCCTGCCAAAGTGCATTACCTCACACTTTTCCACATTAAACTCCATTTGCCACCTCTCGGCCCAGCTCTGCAACTTGTCCAAGTCACTCTGTAAACTATAACACCCCTCTTCACTATCTACCACTCCACCGACTTTAGTGTCATCTGCAAATTTACTGATCCATCCCTCAATACCCTCATCCAGATCATTTATAAAAATTACAAACAGCAGGGGCTAACAGCAGGGGAACAGCAAATCGCTGCTCATCTGGATCCCAAACATCAGCTCTTTTCTCTCCTTACAGTTACTGTTAGACTTGCTGAGATTTTCCAGCATTTTCTCTTTTGGTTTCTAGTTCCAGCTTCCGCAGTAATTTGCTTTTATCCATCTTTAACCTTGTCTGTCTGTCTTCCATAGGAAGATCTACTCATCTACCATTTCTGCTTTTCCCGCATTGGTTGTCAGTCCCATCAGGTAAAAAATTTATAATTGCAGGTCTTATGAGAAGAGGCTGAGGGATTTGAGGTTGTTTTCGTTAGAAAGAAGGTGGTTAAGAGGAGACCTTATTGAAACATACAAGATGATTAGAGGTTTAAATAGGGTGGACAGTGATAGTCTTTTTCCTCGGATGGCAAAAGCTAGCATGAGGGGACATAGCTTTAAATTAAGGGGTGGTAGTTATAGGATGGATGTCAGAGGTAGGTTCTTTACCCAGAGGATGGTAAGGATATGGAATGCCCTGCCTGCTGCAGTTGTAGATGTGCCAAGTTTGGGGGCGTTTAAGAGGTCCGTGGATAGGTTTATGGATGAAAAGGGAATGGTTTAGGTTACAGAGTCATTGCTTTTTCTTAATTGGTTGCCACAACATCGAGGGCCGAAGGACCTGTTCTGCGCTGTTATGTTCTATGTTCTAAGTGTTTAAATCTCTCAAAAACTTCACCCCCTCATTATCTACAACCTCTCTAACTGCTCCTAAAAGTCCAATATTTTGACTCTTGCCTAACTTCTTCAATGGTGGCCATTCCTTCAACTTCCTAGGTACCTTTGTAATACATCCAGTCCTTCATCTTTTTCTCAATCAAGCATTTAGCACTTTTCAGCATAACCCCAACTTTATTTCCTTTGTGCCTGTCTGAAGAATCTTAGCACTTTATATCCTCTGCTAAAGGTATTATAAACACACAGGTTGTTTTCGCTGTTGATCACAATTAACTGCGAACCATTCCAGTGCGTACACTGAGCAGCTAATTAATGCACATAAATTGTGTATTTAGCATTCTATTGCAGGAAAAATTAAGGGAGTCAATCACAATAGAACTCAATTCCACAATGATATTGTACTTCTGAAAATCATGCAACTTGGCACTAAGTTAACTCTACTCCCCTAAGAATAACTATGGTCAACAATCCATGTTCATGAATTCAATCTCCAGATAACATTCCCGGGTGCCAATCATCTATTTATGATATTATTTCAAATATTATTCAAGAATGAGGGGCTGAAACCAAAAAGGTCTGAAATTTTTGTATGCCAAAGAGTCACATAATAATACCACTTATACCAAGTATTGAATTCAATTGGTTCTAGACCACTGAGTAGAACAAATTATTAGACTTCAATTAGTTTTTCCTTTGCTTACCTTCTATCACCATTAAGAATCACCATCAAAAATCACCAAAGGGACCTCAGTATTTTAACATGTGCACATCATCATGCATAAATGACTTTCCACTTATTCTCTCCCTTTATGATGAGATATAAACCCAATTCATGCATCAGCTATATTCGAATAAGGAATGCGGGATGTGCTTCCTTCACTCAACAGCCAACACAAGCGGACACTCATGGTTTACGTGATTTGGGGGCATCGAATGCTGTCATTGCTGGGATTCATTAATAGCCAATAGAGGGGACAATGAGCGGGATCAGATACAAGCAGTGACAAAAAAATTTATGTTTTCAATAATGTACATAAAAAGTGAAGGGATAGACAGTTGAGAGGAGGCAACAGATATCGGAAAAGCTTTTTAATTATGGGAATTGAACCACTTAAAAAGTCTGAACTCTGGCATTTGACAGAAACTTCTCATCCCTGATAATTATCCCACTGAAATCGTCATTGGAGTGAAGTGCAAACAACATATGTAAGCGAAGACTGTTACTCAATCAAGTACTCAAGTTCAATTTGACTATTACCTCAAGTGTTCACTGACTTGTATCTGTTCCAGATCAAGCAGTTTAGATTTTAAAATTCTCTTTTTTTTTCAAACAAAATTACCATTTTAGTGGTCTTGTCCCTTCTCATCTCTAATTTTGCACAGCCCCACAACTATTCAAGATATCTGTTTATCTAATTCTGAACAAGCATCTCTCATTTTCATTGCTCCATCATTATTTGTCATACGTTGAGATATTTAGATCTTACACTCTGGAATTTCCTCATATGTTTCCACTGTACTTGTCTCCTTCAAAACACACTTGAAAACATCCTGTATTAATCTGAAAAAACTAACATTCTATATGATGATTTTCACAGTCTATTAACTTAACAATGTATACTAAGCAAGCAGATGAACATTAAACCTGAGAGTTCACTACTGAGAATATGTCTCAGATACCTACCGTGGTTGATATATCACCACTTGGTGAAAATAGCTCTCCAATTCGTGCACAATGAGATGAGATATTGTCAAAACATTGCACAGCAACCTCACGTGTGGTGCCATACATAATCAGTCCTCTGCACCAAAGTGACATGTGCCTGGCAAATTATTTAGCGATGAGGAAACTCCTTAAGTGGCCATCAGTAGCAGAATTTGATAATATTACAACCAATGCAAAATGAGTCAAGGCCAAATGTGACTGGCAGGAAACGCCATATCTTAATATAATGCTGAAAAGTCCATTCAATCCAAGTTCTCTCCCATGTCATTCTGGTTAACATCAAATTGTTTCAAAGATGTTCATATCTATAATTTGTTTGACAAATTATTTTAAATGCTTATCAACATAAGTGATAAATGCTTTTTAACTACTGATTTACCACTTGATGTACAATTTCCACCTCGCTGATTCTATCTTTATTCCTGTTAATGTATCAGAGCCTTCAATGGAATTGATACCATCTCTTATCCACTGCCCAAACATCAAACTTGATTAATCTAACCCTGTAGTTCACTTTTCAACAATTGAAATCAATAGAATGAGGATGATTTTCGGACTTGAGTTTCAAGCTACAACAAGCAAGGTTGTCACCCACCAGGAATTCCCTAGAATCTCTTGGTTTTGAAAAGTTAAATCCCTCAGGCACTGTGCCAAACAATTAAGGAGAAAAACATTAAGACAGAAAAAAAATGTTTATTTAGTTTTCTGTGGACGCTATCATTTATTAGTGACAATAATAATGAATAATAGCATTTGACTGAAATGCTATTCATCCCTTGGAAAGCAAGAGATAATGTGGTAAAATCTCTAGAAATAGACTTGGCTTATGCACACCAGTGATCTCCTATATAGGATACTGTGCTGGAGGTGATATCCAAACATAGCACATTACTACTCAAAGCCCACGAAGTCTGGGGATTTGCTGCCCAAACGTGGCAAACAATGAACGCTTCTTTTTGATACTGACCAAAGACTTAAAAGCGTTTCAAATTACTACATATAGGCATCTCAGCCAAAAAGGTTACCAGGACTTTTCAACTGCGTGTGGCAAGGTACACCAGTTTAACATAATCATGATCTTGTAATTCATAGAATAATTGAAATTTTTCACATTTCATTTCGCAAAGCTCTTAACTACATTATATTTTGCACCAGATTTTTGAGATGTATGCTACTTATTTTGATCAGTTTAAATTAACATGAAACCAAACACCATGAATACATTGCTTACTCAGTCTCCTTTTTTATACTCTATGCTATTATGTCTCGAGAGACAAGGCCAAACTGAAATTATAGAAACCTTTCACATTTTACTATGATGGAGTCACAGAAATAAAGATGACAAACCTTAAAACTCAAAATAGAGAGATGCTATTCAAGTACATAACTGCAACTAAAACACCACAGTGATAAATCAGAATGGCTATTAAGAATCTGTGGCATACACAGATAACACAATTCCTTAAGATGGAATTGATTCAAGGAAGAAACTGAATGCAGGCAATATATGTTGTGAATAAGTCTTATAATCTTGCTGCTTAAATACAATAAATAACCGATATAGCAAAAACTGTACTAACTTGTAGAGATATTATTTGATATAATTATTTATATATGCCACACTGACTGCCACTAATTTTCTTAATGCCTGTCTTGTGCAAACTGGCACCAGTGTTATAAAAACTAGAGTCTTGCAAACAATAAGTTATGCATACAAGCTATGCCAAATGCAGAGGGAGCCGATGTTTATTAGAAGCTGACAATTTTGCCTCAATTGTTATTTTTGACATTCAGACAAACTACAATATTTTAAAGGCAGCCACAATTAAATACAAGTCAAAATCACTGTAAAAGTTAGTGGACACAGAATTACTATCTGGTGTCATCATAGTTTCACTGAATGTCAGAATACTGGCATTTCAAGTTGTTCAATAAAAGTAGGTTGTATCAGAAAAAACAAAAAGACAGAGCCTCATTAATGGAAAATTACACAGGCAAAATCAAAGCAGAATAAAGCCATAAAGCCTTGATGATTCACTTAGAGCAATAACATGGTACCAGAATCAAGACACTGAATAATAAAGTGCATTGTCTCCTAGCTGTTGGGAAGTGACAAACTGTTGCTACTTTGCTGAAAATCATTTAATTTCATGGACCCTTGAAAATACTTTTTCAAATTTGTCACAGTGCCAAAACTGTAGCAGAATGAGATCACAACAGTGTCTTCCACACAGTACGCAAAAGCTTGCTGTCACAGAGACAGCTAATGTTATTCACCATATTACTACTGATTAAACAGGAACTGAATTGCAGTAAGAACTACTGATTGTTTGTCTATACCCAATAAGAGTTTTGTCTTCATTCCAACTCATTGGAATGAGTTGCAATAAGGATAAAGAACACCAAAGGCTGTGTTGCTCGCCTGGTGCTAGGGTCCAGGATGTCGCGTCTGGGCTGCCGAGGAACATAGAGTGGGAGGGGAGGAATCGGTTGTTGTGTTTCATATGGGGGCCAATGATATATAGGCACAAATAGGAACTAAGGATCTGCAGAGGGAGTATGAAAATCTGGCTGCCAAATTAAAGAATAGAACCGACAAGCTGGTTATCTCAGGTTTGCTACCTGAACCACACGCAAATTGGCATAGGCAAAGTATGATTAAGGTAAATCTATGGCTCAAGGATTGGTGTGGGAAGAATGGGTTTGAGTTTATGGGATATTGGCACCAGTATTGGGGCAGATGGGACGGTCTATGTCTGAACTTTGCAGGGACCAGAGTCCTGGCGAATTGTGTAACGAGAACTGTCTGGACTAAAGGGAAAAGGAATGTGTGCAGGTGAACGTTGAGGATGTTCTGCCTATTAGAGGAGTAGGGGGCATGAGAGAGATTAGTAGCATTTCAGCAAATAAAGTCCAGGCAAAGGCTGGTACAAAGGCATTTTACCTGAATGCATGAAGCATTTGGAACAAAGTGAATGAGCTGATGGTGCAAATGGATATGATCTAGTGGCCATGACGGAAATGTGGCTGCGGGGCAACAGGGATTGGGAACTGAATGTCCAGAGCTATCAAGTGTTCAGGAAGGACAGGCAGGAGGAAAAAGGGGGTGGGGTGGCTCTGTTGATTAATGATAGTATCAGGGTGGTAATAAGAGAGGATAATAGGCCCCAAACAGCAAAACGTGGAATCGATGTGGGTAGAGATAAAGAATAGTAAGGGAAGACACTGGTGGGTGTGGTCTACAGGCCCCCAAGTAACAACTTTGAAGTGGGGCAGGCTATAAAGAAACAATTAATAGACGCGTGCAAAAACGGAATGGCATTAGTAATGGGAGATTTCAACCTGCATATTGACTGAGCGACACAAGTCGGACACAGTGGGCTGAAGGAAGAGTTCTTGGAATGCTGTGGGGATGGGTTCCTTGAACAGTATGTTACAGAACCGACGAGAGAGCGAGCTATCTTGGATCTGGTACTATGTAATGAGGCAGGTAGAATTAGGGATATTCACGTGAGGGATCGTCTAGGGAAGAGTCATCATAGTATGTTAGAATTTATGATGCAGATGGAGAATGAGAAACTAGCGTCCCGGACCTGTGTACTATGTTTGAACAGAGGGGACTACGATAGATGAGAGAGGAAATTGGCGACTGTGAATTGGAGGAGTACATTGATTGGTAGGACGGCTGAGGAACAATGGAGGATTTTTAAAGAGACCTTTTTCAATACACAGTAGAAATGTATTCCGATGATAAAGGAGGACTGTAAGAGAACGGAAAATCAGCCATGGTTCTCAAGGGAAATTAAGGAGAGTATTAAAAACTAAGGCATTCAGAGCAGCTAAAAATAGTGGGCGATCAGAGGATTGGGAAAGTTTTAAACAACAGCAAAGAATGACTAAGAAGGTGATTAAAAAAGGAAAGATAGAATATGAGGCTAAACTAGCTCGAAATGTCAAAAATAACAGTAAAAGTTTTTATAAATATATAAAGAATAGGAAGATGGCAGGGTTAATGTTGGATCCTTGGAGGATGGGGGGGGGGTGGATTTAGTATGGACAATAAGGATATTGCAGAGACTTTGAATAAGTCTTTACAGAGGAGGACATAAATAGCTTGCCCGAAATTAAGGATAGAAGGGTGGTAGGAGATGAGGTCCTTGATGAGATTACAATCACTAGAGAGGTGGTGCTTGATAGGCTAAGGGGGCTGAGAGTAGATAAGTCCTTGGGACCAGATGGAATGCATCCCAGGGTTCTCAAGGAAATGACAGAGGTGATAGCAGATGCCTTACTAATTATCTTTCAGAATTTGCTGGACTCCGGGAAAATGCCAGAAGATTGAAAAATGGCTAATGTAGAAAAAGGTAGCAGACAGAAAGCAGGGAATTATAGTCCGGTTAGTTTAACGTCTGTAGTCAGAAAAATGCTTGAATCTGTCATCAAAGCAGAAATAACGAGGCACCTGGATACGAACTGTTTGATCAAGTAAACGCAGCACGGATTCATTAAGGGGAAGTCGTGCTTGACAAATTTATTGGAGTTCTGAGCAAGTGACTAGTGCAGTAGATAGAGGGGAACCAGTGGATGTGGTGTTTTTGGATTTCCAAAAGGCATGTGTTAAGGTGCCTCACAAAAGATTGCTGCAGAAGGTTACGTTGCAGGGAGTTGGGGGTAGGGTATTAGGCTGGATAGAGGATTGGTTATCTAATAGGAAGCAGAGAGTAGGTATTAATGGGTGCTATTCTGATTGGCAGCTGGTGATTAGTGGAGTGCCCTGGGGATTGGTGCTGGGGCCTCAACTATTTACCATTGACATAGATGATCTGGAGAAAGGGGCTGAGTGCTGATGACACAAAGATGAGTGGAAAAGCAAATTGCGAGGAAGGTGTGGAAAGCCTGCAGAGGGATCTGGATAGGTTGAGCGAGTAGGTGAGGACCTGGCAGATGGAGTATAATGTTAGCAAGTATGAGGTTATCCACTTTGGTAGGAATAATGGTACGAAGGATTATTATTTAAATGGCAAAAAGCTGCAGCATGCGGCGGTGCAAAGGGACCTGGGGGTCCTTATGCACAAAACGCAAAAACACAGTCTGCAGGTGCAGCAGGTGATCAAGAAGGTGAATGCAATGTTGGTCTTTATAGCTAGGGGGATAGAATATTAAAGTAGGGAAGTACTTTTGCAGCTGTATAGGATACTGGTGAGGCCACAGTTCAAGTACTGTGTGCAGTTTTGGTCGCCACATTTGAGGAAGGATATAGGGGAGGGGTTTTACTAAGCTGATACCGGAGATGAGGGCGCTGGATTATGAGGAGAGACTAAATAGGCTAGGTTTGTACTCTTTGGAGTTTAGAAGACTAAGAGGGGATCTTATAGAGACGTATAAGATAATGAAGGGGATGGATAGGATAGAGGCTGAGAGATTCTTCCCGCTTAACAAAAATAGCAGGACTAGAGGGCACAGCCTCAAGATTTTGTGTGTGTGTGTGTGTGTGTGTGTGTGTGTGTGGTGTGTGTGTGTGTGTGTGTGTGTGTGTGGTGGTGGTGGTGGGTGGGGGGGGGGCGCGAGGGCAGTTCAGATCAGAGCAGAGGAGGAATTTCTTCACTCAAAGGGTGGTGAATCTTCAGAATTCTCTGCCTGTTGAAGTGGTGGAGGCTTCCTCGCTAAATATATTTAAGTCAAGGGTGGATAGGTTTTTGATTGAAAAAGGAATTAAGGGTTACGGGGAGAAAACGGGAAAGTGGAACTGAACCACCGCAGATCAGCCATGATCTTATTGAATGGTGGGGCAGGCTCGAGGGGCTGGATGGCCTACTCCTGCTGCTATTTCTTATGTTCATTAATTTTTTTTTAAAGTGACTATAATTACATAGATTACCAAATGACTAAACCTATGGTGAAGTGTACTAATCCCATTCTTCCTACAGAACATTCTGGAAACCATAGAATTGTTACAGCACAGAATTGGTTGTATTACAAATGAACAGCAAACAAATTGAAAATTAGAACACGGGTTGTATAATGTGAGGCAAAACTAGCCTTGGCTGCTAAAATGCAATCTTTATAATTATATAAAGGTGTATTTATATTCAAGAATTGTAACAAAGTAAATGGAGCTTCAGGCAAAAATAAAGTAACTCAAGTTTGTCCTAGCCAATTAATTTCAGTATATAACTCTTGACTACACTTGTACTTAACATAATACGCATTCATATATCTTTCACATTGTGAAATTCATTTTGAAGTAGGTAGATTATTAAGCATGGTACCACCCCTATTTCTAAAACATTCTCAAAAACCAAAATTATCAAAATTGTTGTCTGACATCCAAAACTAAAACAGAAATTCCCTCAAATTAAATACTACAAAAATTAAAGGCACTGCATTCAGTCCCCGTTAAGAGCTCAATTTTCTAGATACTGACTCCATTACACTCCTAGAAATTGAGGTTGCTGGAGGAATCATAGTAGAATTCCTCAGGGGTCAGCGTCAGATCCTGTAGTCTTCATGATCTGAACTAGAACTTGGTGAACAATACAAAATTTGGAAACATTGTGAACCCCCGAGGACAGCCTACAGCTTCAAAATGACTAAGACAGGTTGATGGAATGGAGAGTCAGGTGGCAGATGAAATTCAGTGCAGAAAAGGTTGAAGTGATTCATTTTGACAGAAAGAACACAGAAGCGAGAGACAATACGATGTAAAGAGTACAAATCAAGTGTACAATCATAAAGAAGCACAGGGGCTGAGGCAAATGGGAAATGGCATTAATCATTCAAGTTGGCAGGGCAGGCTAACAGGATGGTTAGCAAAGCATACAGCACACCTAAGCCTTATTAATACAGATAGAGAATAAAAGCAAAAGAAGTTGTGTTAAACTTGTATATAATACAAGTATGGCCCCAGCTGGAGTGGGCCATATTCGGTTCCGGACACTTTAGGAAGGAGAGAAGGTATTATAGAGAAGGCTGAAAAGAAATAAGAATCAAGTTCCTCATTCCAAGAACCAGCTAAATAATAGATTGAAGAAGTCAGAATTCTTTTTCTTTAAGAATGTTGACAGGAACTTTGACAGAAGTATTCTAAATCATGAGAACTCTCAACAGAGCAGCTAAGGAGAAACTGTTTCCATTGGTGGGTGGATCAAGAATCAAGGGTACAGATTTAAGCTACTTTGCAAAATAAGCAGTGATAATTCAAGGAAAAACTTTTCCAAGTGCCAAAATGGTTAATTTCTGGAATGCATTGCCTGACTGTGTGATGGACACAGGTTCAGTCAGAGCATTCAAGAGAAAACTGCATTATGTGAAAAGGAAGAATTTGCAGATCTACAGGGAGGTGTGAGAATGACAACAGTGAATTGTTTCTTTGCAACCAGCACAGAATGGACAGGCTGGGAAGGGCCTCCTATGAACCAATATGCATAAATGTTGGTTTGATGCCTTCAAACTACAATTTTGTGCATGAAGAAATTAAAGGAGGAACACAGCCTAAATTTGTTTCCTTTCTCTTGACAACATATGCTGACTCCCACTTGCTTCCAACCAATGTGCACTTAAGACATTAGGAAATGTTGGCATTAACTCACTAACATGAAGATCAGAATAAACTTTGGTGTATGTCAGGGAATTCTGGGCACTGATTAAATTTCTCAAGATCCCTTTAAAATAGCTGCAACACAAACACTTTCATTGCAAATTTGAAAATTATTCTTATGGTGTTCTTTGCTTTACATGCAGACAGCCTGCAAGTTCATTAGTTAAACTTAGAAATGTAAATGATTCAAAGCTCAGGGAATGGTTAGTATTTGCTGACTTCAAGACTTTCTGTCCCTGAAGAATAAACCTGGGCAGTCAGTTCCTACATCTACACTCAATGGCCATCAATTCTCATCATATAGCTGCCAAATTCATTTTATTTCACTGCAAAATCTAAAGCCAAATTTTGCATTCAGGCATAGTGCCACAAGAAATGAAAAGTCACCATACTCCCATCGGCTGACCACGACCACAGGCTGCTCTCCCTTTTAAGGGGAAGGGCTGACGAGTGGTGGTTTTAACCTGAGGGTCATCACATCTCACTCCATCATAAAACAAACCATCCAGCCAACTAGTCTCCCAGGAATATGACAATTGACACAAGAACATAGAAAAATTAAATTACATACATTTCACAGCATTGTTTCATCAAGACATCAGCTTCAAGCATATAACATTTTTGGCGCATTTTAAAATCCCAATTTCAGTTTTAACTCTTGGTTATGTGAAATCATTCAGATGACAAAAAATGCATTAAAATCACGTTTACAGCTACAGTGTTGACGTAAACATTATATGACAAAGGTTTAGTGAGCTAGCTCTTACTTGTATCTGTAAAAGGGCTGTAAAAATAACATTGATCAAATTCAAATTATTGATCTGGAACCTATCAATATCTCATATTTGGCTACAGAAAGCATTTCAGTCAAACTTCATTAGGCCTTCAAAATAACAGAAGGACATCTGTTTGAAATGAATTCAAACCAGGTGAATTCTCCAGGTAAATGCAAGTCCATTATCTTAATGAAAGAACGGAGTAACTGTAAACCTATGAATGTGCAGAATCCAGTTTATCGTCTAGTCCATCATTACCATGATATCCTGACATCTACAAATCCACCTGACAGTTTTGGGAACAGCCTTAAATGATACCAACACTACTCAAAGCTGCCAGCTTTACTATCATTCAGAGTCAGGCTAGTTAAAAGCCTTCACTCACAGCATGCCATTTCTCAAAGCTCCAAGCCATACAAGTCACAAGAACATTTTCAATAATAACACAACAGAACTGAGGTGCTAAACTGCAGCATATAAATACAGTGCACATCTATGCAGAAAGTCTGATGTCATTATGCTTGGACTGTGATTGTTCAAACTCTGTATTCACATTTTATTATTTTTCCACATTGTTAACATTAAGCTAACTGATCTTATGAATAAGTCTGGCAGCTTCTTGCTATTTCACTTGAAGAACTAAATGCCCTGTTTCCTTCCGCAGTCCAAAGACGTACAAGTTAGATGCACTGGCTGTGCTAAATTCTGCTTCAATGTACCTGAACAGGCGCTGGAGTATGGTGACTAGGAGATTTTCACAGTTTGTTTCACACATTGTTGTGTGAACATGAGCCTATTTGTGACTAATAAATAAACGTTACTTTTACTTGTATTGAGAATGAATTAAATAGGGAGAGCAACAGACTATCAGCACCAACTATCGCCATGCCATATCTTTGAAAAGTAAAAGCTGTTTAAGAACTAAGTAATATTTTGTTCTAGTGGCTATTGCTGATTTTGTGAAGTATTTTTGTTTCAAACATATATGCTAATGCATCCAAACTGAAGTGGAGGAATAAGTGATCCTGAAAACATGTGTGCTAAGTATTGTTGTGGATGCACCTAAGGCTAATGATTGCATTTACTGATGTCCAAAGCAATCACTAAATATACATACACACATTCAAAAGTCAACCAACATTCACTTTGTTCCTGGTGCAAGCTCATCATTTTTAATATGTCATTGTTACTGAAGGATCACTGGTCATCCTCTGGATATATTCCTGCAGGCATCACATGACCTTCTGCCACCTATCATATCACCTCACCCAACATATCTATACTCAAGGTGATATGATAGGTGGCAGAAAGTCATGTGATACCTGTATTCACCACCAATTGGAAAGGAATAGATTTCCTATACAGAAAGCCAAATATTGAAGCAAAGAACTAGAGCCAATCTTTACATATATTTACATCGTATAAATCTGTGTTTAAGTTTTATCTTTAAAGTCTCAGGATTCTTCCAACAATGACAGCCTATATGTGTACAGAGTATAAAAGTGAACTGCAATTGCCATTTTAAAAATCATCAGCATCTGATACAATGAGTAGGAGTGTACTTCCTGTACTTCCATGCACCTTCATAACACATCACCCATTTGATCCCTTGCACCCAGTACTGGTAATGCAGCCAGATATTTGAAAAATTGAGGTGACTACTAATATGCAGAAAAGCAGTCATGACTGAAAAAACAGTTCAATTTATATAGTAAAAATGCAGGAACATTATTTTTGGGGCTGGAAAAATAGAATCATTCTATATTTCAGAGAGACTTACGGGGCACAATTTACCTGAAGTATTTATTTACAGGCAGACGTAAGCATGCACCTCAATGCCACAACCACAGTTTCAAATGATTAAAGAGCTCAAGCAAATTCCTGTTATTGCCCAGCAACATTCAATTAAATACAAAAGAGTTTGACATTTCATTATTTGATTGGATTATTCTGTTAATAGCCTTTTTTCCCCCGCCATGTCTAATATTTCCTTGTAACGAGGAAACAGAAGTGTGCAAAGGAAATTTAAAAACACAATGGTTTTCATCACTGATCTTAAAGAAAGCTTCAGAGATTTTGCAAATTTAACGAGTTTTACATGCAATTGATTACAGCCTAATTTATGGAACCTCAAAGTTGAATTGCAGTCATGCCTAAGCAGAGAACCACATTAAAGACTTTTTAGAAAGCCAACCAGGTAGTGAAAAGCATGAATAGTCAAATCAATTTTTTCAATTTGTTATGCGCACACATAAATGAAGTAAAGATTGGGATGAAAGTAGAAGCTGAAATGAGAAATTTATTTAATTATCTAAAAATGCTAGTTTAAAAAAAAGTAATTAGTCATTAATGCAGACAACATTCCACAAACCTTTCAGGGCCAGGTCAGTTGTTCAGAAGTAATTACCTAGAACACCATTAAAATCCCCATTTGTTACATCTCGCTAAACCAGGCTTAGCCTTTATGATGTTTCAAACAGCAAATAATGTGGAAAAGGAAAATCCCTCGCCAGTTCAATTATTTTTGCTAATTTTCTGGTTTGGGGGAGCTCCCAGTGCACAACGTGTGGCAGCTCAATGGATGGTAGAACTCAACTTCATAATTTCCACAGGAAATGCACTGCCACAAAATAAGCAGCCAGATTCAAAACGGTAACTAACAGTGACCACTGACAGTTCACTACCAAAAGCCTTACAAATACAGGCTGATGTTTTCAATGCCCCAATTATTTATATAATCATAGTATCCACAGTACAGAATGAGGCCATTTGGTCCATTGAGTCGGCACCGACCACAATCCCACCCAAGCCCTATCCCCATAACCCCTGCGTTTTACTGTATTAGTCCCCTTGATACAAGAATCAATTTAGCCTGGCCAATCCACCTAACCTGCACATCTTTGAACTGTGGGAGGAAGCCAAAGTACCCGGAGGAAACCCACATAGATATAAGGAGAATGTGCAAACCCCACACATAGTGATCCAAGCCAGGAGTCAAACCCTGATGTTGAAAGGCAGCAGTGGTAACCATTGTGCACTGTGTCACTCTACTTCAGGGCTGCTCACAAGTGTCCCACAGATCTGTTCTTAATTCTTTGAAGGTAGTCAGTGCTATTAGCGCTCTTATTGGAGTTAAATAGCAGAAGCTAAATAGTACACAGCTATAAACATGCTTTCAAAAAAACTTTCTGCATTGCTTAGAAGTAATATTTGCTCCAGTTAGTAGCCATCTCTAATGTAATTTAACCATAACACCTTGGCATTTATGACCATGACTGAATCTCTCACTATCAACCTCCAAAGCCAGCCCATGTACAAGGCACAAATGGATAAATGCAGCTCCAATAACACACGGGGCTTGACACGAATACTAAAATTTCAGAAATTTTTGTGAAGTTATCTTTATAGATTACAGCACAATTATAATTTAGAGGTAACACATTTCGTTGACAACTTGGTTTTAGGATGCACTCATTTCAGGAGAACGCTCAATTTACATAAAAGTTTACAGTTTTACATTAGTGCACCAAAACCAATATTGACAGTTTGGAGTATTATAATTTAAGCCCCTCATAAACATAAGGGCTGCCTGTTTAACCACACCAGTACCTGAGGACAAAACCACAGTCAATAGCAACACAAAGAAAAGGATGGAACCTTTATATAGAGGACATATGATGCTCCACAAAAGCTGAATCTCCAAGCGCATCTGCCTGTGCTGGCAACATGAGCATTGCAGAAAGTGGCTGCATTTTCTGGTTCAGCTCCAATTCACATGTACATCAGCTAAAGGGTTCTACATCTAAGTCAATTCATACCTTCTGCAAATTAACTTTTTTTAAAAACCAAAATAAAGGGCAAATTAACATCACAAACTTTAAAAAGCTCTGATCCTTAAAACTGCAAAATTTGAAAATCATAATCCAGATGCAGCAAATGATAATAAATAAACAATTTGCAAACAGAAGTGACAAATACATTTACTTTCTGCACAAATAGTATACAATAGGCAGCACAGTGGTTAGCACTGCTGTCTCACAGCGCCAGTGGTCCAGGTGCAATTCTGGCCTTGGGTCACCGTGTGGAGTTTGCACATTTTCCCTGTGCTTGCATGAATTTCCTCCAGGTGCTCCAGTTTCCTTCCACAGTCCAAAAATGTACGGGATAGATTCATCAGCCATGCTAAATTGCCCCTTAGTGTCAGGTGATTAGCAGGGTGAATATGTGGGTTACAGGAATAGGTTCTGGATGGAACAGTGGTGGTGCAGACTCAATGCAGACCCAAATAGCCTCCTTCTGCACTGTAGGGATTCTATTCTATAACAAAGCAAGCCACCAACCAATCAGGCAAATCTTTGAATTACTAAGCTATGCCTTACAACTTAACATTTCTACATATCAAGATGTTTTACTAGTTCACATTATATTTAGAAGTTTATATTTCCCACTCGAAATATGCACGCTTAAGAACTGGACATAATTTTTCAGCTCAATAGTTTTTTTTAAAAATACTTGGAGTTATGGGCTCGGATGGGGGTGGGATCCCTGCAGTGCAGGAGACCATTCAGCCCATCATGTCTGCACCAACACTGACCCATCCCAGCCAGGCCCACCCCGATCCTGGCCTGTAACTCGATGTATTTTTGAAAACTATTGAACTGAAAAATTATGTCCAATTCTTAAGCTTGCATATTTTGAGTGGGGAATATAAACTTTTAAACATAATATGTGAACTCATAAAACATCCCGATATGTGAAAATGTTAAATTGTAAGGCACAACTTAGTAATTCAAAAGCTTATCTGATAGGTTGGTGGCTTAGAATAAAATCCCTACAATGCAGAAGGCGGCCAATGATTCTATAATTGTATTTTTACTTAGCTTTTTCTCATGTACCATAGCACAATTAATAATACACCTAGCTCTTGTTTAGCACATCTGTGTTCCTGAAAAGACAGCTTGCTAAATATGCAAAAAGATTGCTTTACATTCTATCCCAGAGCACTATCCACTGCCTTCCTCCCTGCTCTTTACAATTGCACTAGAAAGTGGAACCTGAAAAAAAACTGAATGACATCTAAACCAAAAGAGCACATCATTGAGAGATGCTGCCAGTAATCTTCCTTACAAGGGCAAGAGTACTGTTACAGGACAAGAAATGGTTCTGGGTGCAACAGGACTTGCCCACGACCTGATGGTGGAGACCAACCTGGGCCTGAGCAGCTTCTCTGAACACCTGCATCAGCCCCAGCTGCTCCTTGCCACCACAATCACTCTGCCCATTCAGGCAGCCTGCACTACTTTGAGAACATAAACTGTATACCAAGCAAAGGATGAGGCCCTATCACAGAAACATAATCTGAAGCCAGCAACTTGGTTGAACAAATGGGAGGCCAGCCAGAGGCTGCTGAGCTAACAATTATAGGGGTAAGGCTGGGCAGCCTGGACAGCTCCTGGAGTGACGGTTCCCAAATTTTAATTCACAGTCAGTCATTCCTATGGATCACACTCATGGGCATCACCTACTCAGTGTGCATTTTGGTTGTGCTGTCTACCTGGTGACTTGTTCATGCTGAAAAGGAAAAGAAGAGGAATTAAATGCTGTCCCTGAACTTGGATAGGCCAAAAATGGTTTGCTCTGTGTCACAAGGCACGTACATGGATGTATTTTTTATTTTCTTGCTGAGTATAAAACTTCAGGTAGTTTCAGGCAGGAAGCTGAATGGAGATTCAAATTGGATTAGTATAAATCAAACTAAACTTTGGCTCGCTTTTTAACACTTACAATACTAACTTAGCAATCGTGCAAAATCTAATAAAAGAATCATAGAACCCTACAGTGCAGAAAGAGGCCCTTAAGCGAATCGAGTCTGCACTGACCATAATCCCACCCAGGCCCTACCCTCATATCCCTACATATATACCCACTAATCTCTCTAACCTACGCATCTCAGGACACTAAGGGGCAATTTTAGCATGGCCAATCAACCTAACCCGCACATCTTTGGCCTGTGGGAGGAAACCGGAGCACCTGGCGGAAACCTATACAGACACGAGGAGAATGTGCAAACTCCAGACAGACAGTGACCCCAGCCAGGAATCGAACCCAGGTCCCTGGAGCTCTGAAGCAGCAGTGCTAACCACTGTGCTACCGTGCCACCCCAGCAGCTATGGCAGGTGAGGACCTAAAAATGATCATCACAAAAGAAGCAGTGTTAGGTAAGCTAATGGGGCTAAAGGTAGACCAGTATCCTGGCCCTGATGGAATGCATCCCAGGATACTAAAAGAAATGGCAGGGTAAATAACAAATGCACTCAGAGTAATTTACCAAATTCATGGACTCTGGGGCGGTTCCAGCGGATTGCAAAACAACAAATGTAATGCAAAAGGTGGTAGCTATAGGTTACTTAATCTCTGTAGTGGGAAAAATGCTTGAATCTATCAAGGGAGAAATAGTGAGACACCTGGATGTAAATTGTCTCACTGAGAAAACACAATATGAGTTCATGAAAGGCCAGTTATGTTTAACTAATTTAATGGAATTCTTTGAGAACATTATGAGCACAGTGGAACACAAGGAACTGGTGAACACTGTGTATCTGGATTTCCAGGAGGTATCTGACAAGATAGAACATAGAACATGTTGCACATAGATGTTGCACAAAAAGCTGTTGTACAAGATAAAGGTGCATGGCTTTACAGGTAATGTATTAGCAATGACAGAGGATTGATTAACTAACAAAAAACAAAGAATGAGGATAAATGGATGTTTTTCTAGCTGGCAATCAGTGACTTGTGATGTACTCAGGGATCAGTGTTGGCAACACAATTGTTTACAATTTACATAGATGATTTGAAGTTGGGGACCAAGTGTAACGTGTCAAAGTTTGCAGAAGAAACTGAGATGAATGGTTGAGCAAAGGACACAAAGTCTGCAAAGAGATATAAACAGTTTGAGCGAGTGGGCGAGGATCTGGCAGATGGAATACAACGTTGGTAAATGTGAGGTCATCCATTTTGAAAGAAGTAACAGCAAATTGGATTATTATTTAAACGGTAAAAAATGCAGCATGCTGTGCAGAGGGATTTGAGTGCCCTTGTGCATAAATCACAAAAAGTTGGTTTGCAGGTGAAGCAGGTAATTAAGACAGCAAATGGAATTTTGTCCTTTGTTGCTAGAGGGATGGAATTAAAAACCAGGAAGTTATGTTGCAGCTGTACATGGTGCTGGTGAGGCCACATCTGAACTACTGAGTACAGTTTTGGTGTCCTTACTTGAGGATAGATATACTGCCACTGGCAGGGGCACAGAACAGATTCACTGGGTTGATTCCTGAGTTGAGAGGGTTGGCTTATGAGAACAGACTAAGTAGACTGGGGCTATACTCACTGGAATTTAGATGAGATGGGATCTTATAGAAACATATAAAATTATGAAGGGAATAGATAAGATAGAAGCGAAGAAGTTGTTTCCACTGGCAGGTGAAATAAAAACTAGGGGGCAGAGCCTCAAAATAAGGGGGGAACAGATTTAGGACTGAGTTGAGGAGGAACTTCTTCACTCAAAGGGTTGTGAATCTGTGAAATTCCAACTGAGTGAAGAAGTTGAGGCTACGTCCTTGAATGTTAAGGCAAAGACAGATAGATTTTTGAACAGTAAAAGAATGGAGGATTATGGTGAGTGGGGTCAGAGTAAGTGGAGCTGAGCCCACAAAAAGATCAGCCATGATCTTATTGAATGGCAGAAAAGGTGTGAGGGGCCTAATAGCCTTACGCCTGCTCCTAGTTCTTAAAGACTGTGGCCAACAGCATTTTCCTGAAAAGTTCCAATTTTTAAAATCGTTGAAACGAAAATGCATTGTTAGAATGTGCCTGTAAAATTAGTTTTAATGTGTGTGCTTTTACTAAAACTGGAAAATTCGATAATATTTGTTGCAAGACACTCCCAATTTGTAGAAATCATGTGAATACAGTTTAAAGATATAATAAATAACGAGCAATATATTTCAACTTGTTCCTGTCACACAGAGACATGAGAACAATACAAAGTTACTGGTAAACAAAGCTTTGGTGTATAATTCATACTGTTTTCACCCACTCACTTCTTAGTAATTCACACTAGCATTGTGCTCAACACTGATAGATTACATCATCTCATTTTACCATTTCCTGCCATCCAAGGCAGTAGAATTTGATGCATGGAATCAAAATAACTTGCAACATCAAATAAATAAAACAAATTAAAACCAACAGATGAACTCATTCAATACTTTTCACTATCTACCATTGTAACCGGATTAACCAAAATCCCCAACAATATTGGTTAATCGATTCCCCATCTTGTCTGAAGGCTTAGACTACTTTTTCTCTCAGTAAAACTCAAACAAATTGTTATTTTGCTTATTTAACAATATCACCCTGTTCATTATCACTGCAAAAACTGATAACATTCTGTTTGACAGGCTGTATAAGAGAGTCTGGACAAATTTAATTATTGGTATGACATGAGCAATTCATTTATGCTGTGCACTTCACATTAATGAATATGAAAAAAAGTGACCTAAACATTTCCTCCTAAAAGCAATAATTTTAAGACCCTGCTGCATGACATTAGATAAAATTTACTACCTAATAATTGATCAGGATTTCCACATTTATGAGCAGAATGCTTGTGCCTACAAGCACTTAAGTTGAAATCTGGTAAAATCGCTTACACAATAACCTACAAATAATTCAGCAACCGAGAAGTTACATTTTATTTATTGCTGGAACATTGTGTTGTTAGATATTGAGATTTAATTTTTTTCCAAAATTTTGTCAAATTTCTTTGCACAGTCAAATTTACAAAACAGGTACAATGCCAAAACATAGCAGGCAATTCTTCTCCACAGGTCTAAAAGGATAACAGACAATCCCCACCCAATGGTAATTAAAAGTTTTATTCAATTATCTAGTCAGGAATTCTGCAACCAAAAATCAAATGCATAGTGTACATGCACCACATCTGTCCAGAAGCAAATGTTAGTAATAACTGGACTTTTCAAATTGTATTCTAAACTCAATGGATGCATCAGGCATTGCTCACAAACAAACAGATGCCAATCAAGGTCTTACAGGTTATCTTGCCCTGGCAAGAATTTAACATAATTTCCAACTTTTATGACATTCACAGCTGCATTACCAGATATTCTGGTAGCCTGCATGGACAACTGCCATTGGAAAAGGTTATAGCGACTCAAGTCTCTTGGCTCCTGTCACTTCTTTAGAGCTGGTGTCAAGCAACAATGCATAGTTTTTGAATCTGAAAATTAAGCATGCCTTGGGTAATACATGAGAGGAAAATAAGCATCTTGCAAGAATCACTGCCTGCATTATTATCGAAACAATTGCATCATGTATTTTCAAACATTTTGTATTTCAACACCAATCTTCTTGTAAATATAAAAAAATGGTTTAATACTATCAAATATAGTTTAACATATCACAATTGGTAACAACAATGAAGTAGGCAAATGCCTTTTAATAATGCTTACCTTTTATTGACAGGCTTCTCATTTTTCTCATAGGGTTTGACAAACCATTTTCCAATTCTGACAAAGTTCTTATCCATCAGACACCTAAAAAAAGTTAAAACAGCATAAATATAAACCTTATTCCAACACCTTTTGATCTTAAAATGCATTCTGCTGTTAAGTTGGTTCTAAGGTTCTACTAATGTACTCAGACATTTATAACGATATAAAGGATACAAAGCAGGAAGTTGGCATGAGATTGTGAAGGTGGCTATATAAATCCTTCCCAAGAAAATATCTTCTTTCCTGTTCAATGTCTATCTCAAATGGCATGGTTAAAACAGCAAATAGTTCATGTATGAAAAAGGTAGGTTGAAACCTAAAGTCTATTTTTAGTGTCACAAGTAGGTTTACATTAACACCACAACAAAGTTACTATGAAAATTCCTGAGTCGCCACTCTCCAGTACCTGTTCGGGTATACTCAGGAAGAATTTAGCATGGTGAATGCACCTAATCAGCACATATTTCAGACTGTGGAAGGAAACCAGGGCACTCTAAGTAAACCCATACAGACACAAGGGAGAATGTGAAGACTCCGCACAGACAGCAACCAAGCCAGGAATCCTCATTTCAAGATGCCATACCTCAGATAACCAATTATGGAACTGAGTGCACTACACATATTTTCAGAAGGAAACTACAAAAGTAAGTTGTCATCAAACTCAAATATGTAAGGGCCACTATGCTACACTCATATAATACCTTCCCCAACACATGAACAGTGAAACACTGATCTTAATTTTAAGATGCTTTTCACACAGATAAATTCAGAATTTGTCCACAAAACTCTAAGAATGAAATGCCTGCATCATGGAGACCGAAGTGTTCTATTAGCCCAGAGGTCTCCAAACTGCAGTTCGTAGGCCGCATCCAGATCGGAGTTAGAGGGGGCTGCTGTATTATCCTATGGAGCATAGACAAACTATGCATTCGTTACCATAAGGTTGACCAGAGGTTACCTAAACCAGTGATTAAGAGTGAATTAGCTCGATGAAGGCAATTAGCTAGAAAATTCTCAACTTTTTATTAAGAGCAACTACATTAGTTGAAATCTCAACTTACAGAACAGGGAATAACACAAAAAGAAAAAGTAAAACAAGTGTAAAAAATTAAACATGAGGGGGAAGTACAAATAAATAGAAAAACTTTACAAATCCAATGCCAACTCGTACACCAAGTTGTACACATTATCAATCAACTTGTACACCACTTGTACACATTATAAATCAATAAATCAATAATATTTAAAAACAAGTATGAATCCTATGATGGTCATGCTCACTGAGCAGCAGTCTTGTAATATCAATGTACTTAACGTATCCGTGCCTATGTTTTCACAGGTTGAGCTATGCAAAACAAAGTTAATCTAATGCTCCACTGAAAGACATCTCCTTCAAGACTAATACAGTCCCCTTCTATTACACGAGAAAGACCTCGAAGATGCTAAAAGCCATTTCTCAATTGGTCAAATTCTAAAGAAAACAATTTAGTAAATACTTTCTCTACCCATCCAACAGTGAACTCTTCCTCCTTCTGGTTCTGGGATCATGCACATCAACCTTATCTACTGTCCCATTTGGCTTCATTTGTATGAACCCAAAAAATCAAGTTTGAACAACCCACAATTACACCCTCAAATGCATCTTGTTTGCAGAAAACTGTGTAGTGTCGTTCTTTTGTTTAAGGCAGACAATCTTTCCTACCTAATTTATAATAAAAACAAACTTCAAAAAGAATCAGGCCTGTTCAGTAAACCAATCATTGTACCCAATACCTCTCCCATCATTCATGGCACTTTCCCATGCAATTGCAAATGTAATACCTGTGCCTTTACCTCTTCCATACTTACATCCAAGGTCCAAAACACTCATTCTCAGTCAAGCAAAGTTTCACCTGCACCTCTGGTTTATTGCATTCGCTGCTCCCAATGTGGTCTCCTCTATATCGAAGAGGCCAGGTGCAGACTGGGTGATCGCTTTGCTGAGCATCTTTGGTCTGTGTGCAATCAGGATCCTGATCTTCCGGTTGTTTGCCATTTTAATTCACAATCCTTCTCCTATGCCCACATCTGTTCTTGGCCTGCTGCAAAGTTCCAGTGAAGTTCAACACAAACTGGAGGAACAGCATCTCAACTTCCAACTAGGCACTTTACAGCTTTCTGGTCTCAACATCGAAGTCAACAACTTCAAATGATTAGCACTACCCCATCTTGACCTTTTGTTTACATTTTAACTGTTTCTCCACCTTTTTATTTGTCTTTCTTCATTTTTCTCCTCCACCACACTTCCCTCTACTCTATCTCCCCTTCTTCTAAATTTTATCTTTCTCTCACCCATTTCCCTCTCCCACATCTTATCTGTCACAACTTACCTCTGATTTCAGCTTCTCTGCTGTTTATTCTGTTTATTCTCTCTATGGACTGCCATTTTCCCTGATTTCCTTGGCTATGACTCATCCTTCATTCCCTTACCTGCAGTATAAATATATCCCATTTTCCATCCCTCTATGCAAATCTGTTGTTATTTAAAACTTGGTGCAAGTACAAAGCAAACAACATCAATTGATTTAAAAGATCACCAAATTCCTGTTAAAGGACTTGGTGAAATTGTTACAATTCTGAGGTTATGATTTGGGACTGTCTTAAAGATAAAATGAATAAGGTCAAGTGAACCTTTTCTGAAGGCTGCTTGACAGCAAGCTTAAGTATTTTCATTGTTAGAGATTAAAGGGTGCCCAGGCCATTTTGCTAGGAAGATATTTCTGTGTCTTAACAATAGATAGACCGTGAGCCTCCAAACTCCCAGAAATGTTTAGAATACCTTGCTATAAACAGTTGTGCATTAAACTCATCCAGTTTAAAAAATGTTTCGATCACTAGGATAGCAATCAGCATTTCTAGCTGGATACAAGGCCTATATGATTCACAGCACCACAGAAATGTTTTTAAGATATTCCTGAAACTCTCAGACAAATTAATTGTACGGGATCCAGAAGAGAAGCAACTGCCACAGGCAGTATGACTTTGTGGTTCACTACACAGGGATCAGAGTGGAACTCAGATGAAAAGATCAAATTCATGAAGCTCAAAGATTTGTCTATAGGGAAATCTTTGTGGAAAAAGGCTCACTGTGAAAGACAGTTTTTGGGATCAAATGCTCCCATCCTGAGAAAGGGGGGAGGAGGAAGTGGACCCTAGGAAGACAAGAATTACTTGGACTGTTTCCTGGAGAATTCAATGCCTACTTAAAAAACAATGTAAAGTATATCTGTGAAGCATGCTTTTGGTTGTGCCAGAATCAAAAGGGGAATGTTATGCTGTGTGATTTAAACTACAAGTAGGCTATAAAGATGGTGTTTAGCATCTCAGATTTAAAACATTAAATCTTGTTACGTCACTGTTTTAGCTATTAGCTGAAAGTTTTATTTTTTAAAACATCAGCCTTGACAGAGATCATAAAATGGAAAGGGAGAATTTGAGGGAAGAAATTCAAGCTGTCCAAAATACGTAAGCTTCCTGGTCCTAAACTTGCCTATGTTGCAATGTCTAAGAAACGTTCAATCATATTCTCAAAGAGATCAGAAACCTCAACTTGCACTTAAATAACCTCTATAAAATTTCAATACCTTATGTATTATCACAAGGGAACAAAAATCACACAAAACTCAAGTATTACATTGATGATAACTGGATATGCAAGAATGAATCAAGTGAGTGCTGTCCCACCCTGTTATGGTGACAATGGAAAGTGTATTGTAGGAACACAGTGACATCAACTGGGCCAAAGATTGCAGACAGGTTGAGAAGAATGAGGAAGGTTGATATATTGCGGTCACCATCATATAAGGTACATTTGCAAATTTACAAAAGAGCTATTTAGTACTACGGCAGGACTGAAACTGATGGAGGTACTCAAACATGTTTCAAGAAAGATAGTAAGAAGTCCACAACACCAGATTAAAGTCCAACAGGTTTATTTGGTAGCACAAGCCACTAACTTTTGGAGCACTGCTACTTCATCAGGTAAGTAGGGAGTCTGTTCACAAACAGAACCTGGCTCACTGTTCTCCGGAGCAGAGTTATTTGGAGAGTGGCTGGAGAGAATCCTGAGTTGCAATTTCTGTCTTGTACTTTATTTTGCAGAGTGTTTATTTCGGCGCTCCGTAGCGGGAGGTAGGCGCGGGGGGCTGCAGGGGAGGAAGCGCGGGAGTATAAATTAGGTGCTCAAGAGTGGGTACACCTTACTGTTCTCCGGAGCAGAGTTATTTGGAGAGTGGCTGGAGAGAATCCTGAGTTGCAATTTCTGTCTTGTACTTTATTTTGCAGAGTGTTTATTTCGGCGCTCCGTAGCGGGAGGTAGGCGCGGGGGGCTGCAGGGGAGGAAGCGCGGGAGTATAAATTAGGTGCTCAAGAGTGGGTACACCTTACTGTTCTCCGGAGCAGAGTTATTTGGAGAGTGGCTGGAGAGAATCCTGACTTGCAATTTCTGTCTTGTACTTTATTTTGTAGAGTGTTTATTTCGGCGCTCCATAGCGGGAGGTAGGCGCGGGGGGCTGCAGGGGAGGAAGCGCGGGAGTATAAATTAGGTGCTCAAGAGTGGGTACACCTTACTGTTCTCCGGAGCAGAGTTATTTGGAGAGTGGCTGGAGAGAATCCTGAGTTGCAATTTCTGTCTTGTACTTTATTTTGCAGAGTGTTTATTTCGGCGCTCCGTAGCGGGAGATAGGCACGGGGGGCTGCAGGGAAGGAAGCGCGGGAGTATAAAAGGAAGGCCAAGGTAAGACAGCGGGCAGCGTCGGGAGCGGGCAGTGGAGTGAGACGGGAATTAGAGTGAGAGGAACAAGGGCTTAAGCTCACTGGGCTTGGGTGAGCGCAGGCTTGGAGGCGGTGAGTAACGTGCTTCTTACCTAATCACCTTTAAGGGGGTATATAAAATGCCACGATACTTGGCCAAACGCGTCCACTGTGTACGCTGCCATATGTGGACCTTCTTGGAGGCATCACGGCTCCCGAAGCCCCACATATGCGCAAAATGTTTAGAACTGCAGCGTTTACGAGCAAAGTTGAGACAGCTGGAGCTGCGCTTGGAGGACGTTTGTCTGGTGAGGGAAAATGAGGACACAATGAATAGGGAGGGCAGACCTGCAGGGACCCCAGGATCTAGTAGTAGGCATGGGCTGGGTACAGTTACAAGGAATAAGAACAAAAATCAAGGCACAAAGGCCATCTCTAAGGAGGATCCCCAGAAAACCAAGGGGGGGGTAAAAGCGGTGATGGAGAGGGCACGTGAAGGGGAACAGAAGGCCACAGAGACCAGCAGGAATGTAGGAAGTGAGATATTGGTGGGGGATGGGATGGTTAAAGGGATCGATAGGAGATTCTGTGGGCAAAAGAGAGACTCCAGGATGGTAGTCTGCCTCCCTGAAGCAGGGGTCCAGGATGTATCAGAGAGGGTAGAGGGAATTTTGAAGGGAGAAGGGTCTAAGGCAAATGTAATAGTTCACATAGGACAGAAAGATGTAGGAAGAAAGCGCAGGGGGGACTTACATAGACAGTTTAGGGAGTTGGGGGCTCAACTGAAAGGTAGGGCCTCCAGGGTGGCGTTCTCTTGGCTGCTGCCTGTGCCCGGGACCGATAGGGTAATAAATGAGACACTCCAACTAAATGCATGGATGAGGGATTGGTGTAGGGCAGAAGGCTTCATATTTATTGATCATTGGGAAGTCTTCAGGAGGGAGGGTCACCTATTCATGAGGGATAGGGAGCAGTTGACGGGGAGGGGAACACATATTTTAGCTGGGAGGTTAGCTGGAGTGTTTCAAAAATGTTTAAACTAATAGGGAGGGAGGGTGGGGAGACAGCAGGAACTGGGAGTGGGATAGAGAGGGATGATAGGGCAACACCAGTAGGTAGAAAGGTATTTCCGAGAGCTGAGGGTCTTCAGTGCATGTGTTTTAATGCGGGGAGTGTGACTGGCAAAACAGATGAACTGAAGGCAATAATGTTCACGAGGAGTTTAGACGTGGTGGCGGTGACCGAGACGGGGTTGAAGGAGGGGCAAGACTGGCAAGTGAATATTCCAGGGTATAAGTGTTTTAGGTGTGACAGAGTTGGTGTGAAGAGAGGCGGAGGAGTGGCTTTATTAGTTAAGGACAACGTCATAGCAGTGCAGAGGGAGATAGGTATGTATGATTTAGGAACTGAGTCTCTATGGGTGGAGTTGAGGAACAGGAAGGGAGTGGTTACTCTGTTGGGTGTTTACTACAGACCGCCCAACAGCCCGCGGGCTGTGGAAGAAGGGATATGCAGGGACATTTTAGATAAGTGTAGGAAAAATAGGGTGGTAGTGTTGGGAGATTTCAATTTTCCTGGAGTAGATTGGAGTGTGCCCAGGGCTGTAGGAGTGGATGGGGAGGAATTTGTACAGTGTGTTTTGGAAGGGTCCTTGGAGCAGTATGTGGATGGCCCAACTAGAGATGGGGCTATACTGGATTTGGTTCTGGGAAATGAGCCAGGCCAGGTGGTTGACGTCGAGGTAGGAGAGCAGGTGTCAAATAGTGATCACAACTCTGTCTGCTTGAGGATATTAATGGAAAAGGATGAGACTGGCCCAAAAGGGAGGGTATTTAACTGGGGGAGGGCTAGATACGGCCAGATTAGGCAAGAACTTAAAGATACGGATTGGGATAAGCTTTTTGAGGGTAGGTCGACGAGGTACATGTGGGAGTCTTTCAAGGGAAAACTAAACTCTCTGCAGGAAAGATATGTGCCGGCAAGGAGGAAGGATGGGAAAGGTAGGATTAGAGAACCTGGGCTTACCAGGGAGATTGAGGACTTGATCAAGAAAAAGAGAGAGGCTTACATTAGATTTAGGCAACTAGGGACTGAGAGAGCGCTGGAAGCTTATAGAGAGTGTAGACGGGATCTAAAAAGGGGTATTAGAAAGGCAAAAAGGGGCCATGAGGTGGCTCTGGCAGGTAGGATTAAAGAAAATCCAAAGGCATTTTACACCTATGTAAGGCGCAAAAGGATGGTTAGAGGCAAGATTGGACCTCTTAGGGACAGTGGAGGGGATCTATGCTTAGAGCCTGAGGGAATGGGGGAGATCCTGAATGAATACTTTGCGTCGGTATTCACGCAGGAGACTGGACAGATGTCTGTGCCTGATGTTTACAAAGTTGAAGATTGGTTGAGGGAAATAAGGATTACGAGGAAAGAGGTGTTGGGGCTGTTAGGCAGCTTAAAGACATATAAAGCTCTGGGGCCTGATGGCATTTACCCCAGGCTGCTAAGGGAGTTGAGGGAAGACTTGGCTGGGCCTCTGACGCAAATCTTTGTCCTCTTCCTTGGACACAGGTGAGGTCCCAGAGGACTGGAGGATAGCAAACGTAGTACCGTTGTTTAAAAAAGGTCAGAGGGATCACCCAGGGAACTATAGGACGGTGAGCTTGACTTCAGTTATAGGTAAGCTAATGGAGAGGATCCTTAGGGACAGGATGTATGAGCATCTGGAGCGCTGCGATCTGATCAGGGATACGCAGCATGGCTTCGTCAAGGGGAAGTCTTGTCTTACGAATCTGGTGGAATTTTTTGAAGAAGTGACAAAAAACAGTTGATGAAGGACAGGCTGTTGATGTCGTCTACATGGATTTCAGTAAGGCGTTTGACAAGGTGCCTCATGGTAGACTGATAGAGAAGGTGAAGGCGCATGGGATACAGGGTCGGGTATGTAGATGGGTCGAAAACTGGCTCGGAAGGAGGAGACAGAGGGTAGTAGTGGAAGGCTCTTTTTCCGGCTGAAAGCCTGTCACTAGTGGAGTGCCACAAGGCTCAGTACTAGGTCCTCTTCTATTTGTGGTCTACATAAACGACTTGGAAGTAGGGGTAGGTGGTGAGATCAGCAAGTTTGCTGATGACACCAAGATGCTTGGATTGGCGGGTACAGAAGAGCAGTGTCAGGCAATACCACAGGACATAGACAGGTTGGTAGATTGGGCAGATAGATGGCAAATGGAATTTAATCCGGAAAAATGCGAGGTGATGCATTTTGGCCGGAAAAATGTAGAAGAGAATTATAGGATAAAAGGTAAAACTATAAGGACAATAGAGACGCAGAGAGACGTGGGGGTGCAGGTTCACAAGTCTCTGAAGGTGTCCTCACAGGTGGAGAAGGTGACAAAGAAGGCGTATAGTATGTTAGCTTTCATAGAAAAGGGTATAGAATATAAGAGTAGGAGTTTGATGTTGCAGTTGGATACAACTTTGGTTAGGCCTCACTTGGAATACTGCGCCCAGTTCTGGTCTCCGTACTATCGGAAGGATGTGGAGTCCTTGGAGAGAGTGCAGAGGAGGTTTACCAGGATGCTGCCTGGTATGGAAGGACTGTCTTATGAGGAACGATTCGATAGACTGGGGTTGTTTTCCCTTGAAAGACGTCGGCTTAGAGGGGATCTCATAGAGGTGTATAAGATTATAAGGGGTATAGATAGAGTAAATGGAGTTAATCTTTTTCCACCTTTAGAAATGGATAGGACGAGAGGTCATGGCCATAGGGTGAGGGGGGCTATGTATAGGACGAATATTAGAGGGCAGTTTTTCACACAAAGGGTAGTGGGGGTGTGGAATGCACTGCCGAGTAAGGTGTGGGAGCAGGCACGCTGGGGCTGTTTAAGGGTCTCTTGGACAGCCACATGAGCGGTATGCAGATAGAGGGATATATAAGGACTGTTTAACTACGGCTTTTTTCCACAGGTAATTCGGTCCATAATTTGAGCACGCATTCGGCAGGTGGTGCGGGTACAGCTCTTGGATGTTGATTCATGGGTTGCCTGGTACCTCCTGTCGTATATGAGTGCTTTATGTGGACCACCTGAAGGGCACCATGACAGCTCAGAGACTATCGATGTGGCTGTGCAGACACTTGGAATTGGGCCGGTGTCTGCTGGAGTTTGCGCGTTCTCCCCGTGGTTGCGTGGGTTTTCTCCGGGCACTCCGGTTTCCTCCCACAACCCAAAAATTCGCTCTTAGGCTGATTGGGTAACAAATTGTCCCTATGGTGAAAATTTTCCAAATTAGGATTAATATATATACTATTATATAGGACTATTAAAATAGGATAATGATTTTGTATTACGGTGGCGCGGGCTCGTTGGGCCGAAGGGCCTGTTTCCCGTGCTGTGTTGCTTTAAAAAAAAAAAAAAAATTTGGATAGGAAGGAGATTGGAAATGGTAGTTTACAAGGACAGAGGGATCAAGAGTTGGTTTTTTGAGGAATGGATGAAAGTACCAAGGAGAGAGAACAATGAGCAACAACAGCTAACAGGAAGCAAGGAGAAAAGCTGGGTGGTCAATGGGTTTTTGGGAAAAGAGTACAATGAGTTTCATGGACAAGATAAGCTTGGAGAAATCAAATGGAAAGCTTGAAGATTAAATGAAAAACAAATTCAGAGCTAAGGGACTATGAGGAAGTTTGGTCTGATGAGCTGAGGGGGGAAAGAAGCAACATAGATAGTTGATTAGATCATCTTAACCTTATAGTTACAAAAGATCATGAGTTCTCATACTTGGAAGCAAGATTATAGATGATGGGGAAGTGAGGTTTAAGCTCATCATTGAGGTTTACAGCATGGAAGCAGGCCTTTCGGCCCAACTTGTCCATGCCACCCTTACTTTCTTTTATACCCTTAAACTAATCCCAATTGCCCACATTTGGCTCATACCTCTGTCTATACTCACCATACCCATGTAACTATCTAAATGCTCTTTAAAAAATTGTACCCGTCTCTAATACTACCTTTGGCAGTTTGTTCCAGACACTCACCATCCTCTGTGAAAAAATCACTCCTCTGGACACTTGTATCTCTCCTCTCTCACCTAAACCTATGCCTTCTAGTTTTAGACTACCCTATTTTTGGGAAAAGATATGACTATACAAAGAACAACACAGCACGGGAAACAGGCCCTTCGGCCCAACGAGCTCGCGTCGCTGTCCTAACGTCTTAACGACATATAGAGACCAATATAGGGACAATTTGTTACCCAATCAGCCTAAGAGCACATTTTTGGGATGTGGGAGGAAACCGGAGCACCCGGAGAAAACCCACGCAACCACGGGGAGAACGCGCAAACTCCCGCAGACACAGGCCCAAATCCACGTGTCTGCACAGCAACAGCGATAGTCTCTGAGCTGTAATGTTGCCCATCTGATGGTCCAGTTTAAGCATACACTAACGACATGAAGCACTAGGCCACTCCTGAAGTAACATCCAAGAGCAGCCTTCGCACGACCTGCCGAATGCATGCACCTTGTTGGTCAACAAGGTGGACCGAATAGCCTGTGGAAACAAATAGGATATTTAAACAGTCCTCCTATATCCCTCTATCTGCAGACCGCTCATGTGGCTGTCCAAGAGACCCTTAAACAACCCTAGCGTGCCTGCTCCCACCACCTTACTCGGTAGTGCATTCCACACCCCCACTACCCTTTGTGTGAAAAACTGCCCTCTAATATTCGTCTTATACATAGCCCCCCTCACCCTAAGGCCGTGACCCCTCGTTCTATCCTTTTCTAATGGTGGAAAAAGCTTACCACCATTTACTCTATCTATACCCCTCATAATCTTATATACCTCTAATAGATCCCCTCTCAGCCGACGTCTTTCAAGGGAAAACAACCCCAGTGCGTTCAACCTTTCCTCGTAAGACAGCCCTTCCATACCAGGCAGCATCCTGGTAAATCTCCTCTGCACTCTCTCCAGGGCCTCCACATCCTTCCGGTAGTACGGCGACCAGAACTGGACGCAGTATCCAAGTGAGGCCTAACCAACGTTCTATACACTTGCAACATCAGACTCCTACTCTTGTATTCTATACCCCTTCCTATGAAGGCTAACATACCATACGCTTTCTTTATCACTTCTTCCACCTGTACTGACACCTTCAGGGACTTGTGAACCTGCACTCCCAGGTCTCTCTGCGTCTCTATACTCCGGATAGTTTTACCTTTTATCCTATAACTCCCCTCTACATTATTCCGGCCAAAATGCATCACCTCGCATTTATCCGGATTAAATTCCATTTGCCATCTATCTGCCCAATCTACCAGCCTATGTCCTGTTGTATTGCTTGGCACTGCTCCTCAGTCCCCACCAATCCAAGCATCTTAGTGTCATCAGCAAATTTGCTGATCACACCACCTACCCCCTCTTCCAAGTCATTTATATAAATCACAAATAGAAGAGGTCCTAGTACTGAGCCCTGTGGCACACCACTAGTGACTAACCTCCAGTTGGAAAGAGAGCCTTCCACTACTATCCGCTGTCTCCTCCTCCCAAGCCAGTTCTCAACCCATCTACATACCTGGCCCTGTATCCCATGCGCCTTCACTTTTTTTTTTTATCAGCCTACCATGGGGAACCTTGTCAAACGCCTTACTGAAATCCATGTAGACGACATCAACGGCTTGTCCTTCATCAACCGTTTTTGTCACCTCTTCAAAAAATTCCACTAGATTCGTAAGGCACGACCTCCCTTAACGAAGCCATGCTGCGTATCCCTGATCAGATCGCAGCGCTCCAGATGCTCATACATCCTGTCCCTGAGGATCCTCTCCATTAGCTTACCTATAACTGAAGTGAAGCTCACCGGCCTACAGTTCCCTGGGTTATCCCTTTGACCCTTTTTAAACAATGGTACTACATTTGCAATCCTCCAGTCCTCTGGGACCTCACCTGTGTCCAAAGAAGAGACAAAGATTTGCGTCAGAGGCCCAGCAATGTCATCTCTCACCTCCCTTAGCAGCCTGGGATAAATACCATCAGGGCCCGGAGCTTTATAAGTCTTTACACTACCTAAAAGCCCCAACACTTCGTCCCTTGTAATGATTATTTCATTTAACGGGTCCTCAAAATTCTCAAAGCCGGCATCAGACATTAGGCCCCTCTCCCGTGTGAATACCAACGCAAAGTATTCATTCAGGATCTCCCCCATTCCCTCAGGCCCTAAGCAGAGTTCCCCTCCTCTGTCCCTGAGAGGTCCAATCTTCCCTCTAACCATCCTTTTGCTCCTTACATAGGAGTAAAATGCCTTAGGATTTTCCTTAATCCTACCTGCCAAAGCCATTTTGTGGCCCCTTTTTGCCTTTCTGACACCCTTTTTAAGATCCCGTCTACACTCTCTATATTTTTCAAGCGCTGCCTCTGTCCCCAATTGCCTGGATCTAACGTACGCCTCCCGCTTCTTCCTGACCGAGTCCTCAACATCCCTAGTAACCCATGGTTCTCTAATCCTACCCTTCCCATCCTTTCTCCTTACCAGCACGTGTCTTTCCTGCAAAAATTTTAGTTTTCTCTTGAAAGACTCCGACATGTGCAGCGTCGATCTACCCTCGAACAGCTTATCCCAGTCGGTATCCTTAAGATCCTGCCTAATCTGGCTATATCTAGCCCTCCCCCAGTTTAACACCCTCCCCTTAGGGCAGGCTTCATCTTTTTCCATTAATACCCTAAAGCAGACAGAGTTGTGGTCACTATTAGACACCTGCTCTCCTACTACAACGTCAACCACCTGCCCTGGCTCATTCCCCAGAACCAGATCCAGTATAGCCCCCTCTCTAGTTGGGCTATCCACATACCGCTCCAAGGACCCTTCTAAAACACACTGTACAAATTCCTCCCCGTCCGCACCTTCTGCTCTCGGCACCTTCCAATCTACCCCAGGGAAATTGAAATCTCCCATTACAACTACCCTATTCTTCCTACACTTATCTAAAATTTCCTTACATATCCCTTCTTCCACGGCCCACAGACTGTTGGGCGGTCTGTAGTACACACCCAACATAGTAACCTCTCCCTTCCTATTCCTCAACTCCACCCATAGCGACTCAATTCCTAACTCAGCCATAACACCCTCCTTCTGCACTGCTATGATGTGATCCTTAACTAATAACGCCACTCCCCCTCCTCTCCTCAAACCACCTCTATCATGCCTAAAACACTTATATCCCGGAATATTCAATTGCCAGTCCTGCCCTTCTTTTAGCCACATCTCAGTCACCGCCACCACTTCTAACCTCCTCTCGAACATTATTGCCTTCAGTTCATCTGTTTTGCCAGTCACACTCCTCGCATTAAAACACACGCACTGAAGGCCCTCAGGCACTCTCTGATCTTCCCTCCTACTCTCTGGAGTTACCCTGTCACCAATCTCTCTCCCACTCCCAGTTCCCTCTATCTCCCCACCCCCTCTCCATATTAGTTTAAACCCTGCCGAAACGCTCCAGCTAACCTCCCAGCTAAAATATGGGTGCCCTTCCCAGACAACTGTTCCCCGTCCCTCTTGTATAGATGCCCCTCCCTTCTGAAGACTTCCCAATGGTCAAAGAATCTGAATCCCTCCACCTTACACCAATCCCTCAACCACACATTCAGTTGGAGCACCTCGTTGTTCCTAACCCTGTCATTCCCAGGCATCGGCAGCAGCCCAGAGAATGCCACCCTGGAGGCCCTACACTTCAGCCGGGCCCCCAACTCCCTGAACTGCCTAAGTATGTCCCCCCTGCACTTTGTTCCTACATCCTTCTCTCCCACGTGGACTATTACATCAGCCTTAGCCCCTCCACCCTTCAAAATTCCCTCTACCCTCTCCGTAACATCCTGGACCCCTGCTCCAGGGAGGCAGACTACCACCCTGGAGTCCCGCTTTTGCCCACAGAACCGCCTGTCGATCCCCTTGACCTTCTCATCTTGTCTATCTTGTCTATGCCACTCATTATTTTATAGACCTCTAAGAAGTCATTCCTTATCCTCCTAAGCTCCAGAGAAAAAAGTCCCAGCAATTGGCGGCACAGCAGCAGTGGTTAACACTACTGCTTCACAGCTCTCGGATCCTGGGTTCAATTCTTGGCTCGGGTCACTGTCTGTATAGAGTTTGCACATTCTCCTCGTGTTTGCGTGGGTTTCTTCCAGGTGCTCTGGTTTCCTCCCACAGTCCAAAGATGTGAGAGTTATGTTGATTGGCCATGCTGAGAAATTGCCCCTTAATGTCTAGGGATGCATAGATTAGAGGGATTAGTGGGTAAATATAAAGGGATATGGGGGTAGAGCCAAGGTGGGATTGTATTTGGTGCACACTTAATGGGTCGAAGGGCTTCTTTCTGCATTGTAGGATTTTATGATTCTATTATTCTATTCAGCCTTTCCTTATAACTCAATCCACCAAGTCCTGATAGCATCCCAGTAAATCTTTTCTGCACTCTTTCTGGTTTAATAATATCCTTTCTATAATAGGATGACCAGAATTCCACTTGGTATTCCAAGTATGACAAAGAACAAAGAACAAAACAGCACGGGAAACAGGCCCTTCGGCCCAACGAGCCCGCACCGCCACCTCGATGTTCCCATCTCTACCCATGATCCCTGTCTATGTTTATCGATCTATGGATTCAAAACCAAATTTGAGACAATTTAGGGAGAATTTGTTTTGCCAATTAGCCTAAGAGCACATCTTTGGGATGTGGCAGGAAACTGGAGCACCCGGAGAAAACCCAGGCAAGCACGGGGAGAATGTGCAAACTCCCACAGATACAGGCCCAAATCCATATATCCGCACAGCACAGCTATAATCACTGAGCTGTCGTGTTGCCCATCAAATGGTCCAGGTCAAGCATACACTAAGGACGTGAAGCACTAGGATACTCTCGAAAAAAATCCAAGAGCAGCCCTCTCACCACCCAACGCGAGTATGCCCTTGTTAGACAACAAGGTGGACCAAAGCACCTGTAGGATAAAAACAAGTACATCAATGTCATCATCTATTTACACACTTGCCAGGGACTCCCAAGGCTCATGATCCCCATTTTAAATCAGTTTTCTATACCCCTCCATTCCCATTCTGTTCATGTGTCCATCTAAGTATTTCTTAAATAACTCCAGAGTGCCTGCCTCCACCACTTTACTTGGCAGCGCATTCCATACCCCCACTACCCTCTGTGTGAAAAAACTCCCTCTAGCATCCAAATTATACCTTACCCCCCTCACCCTAAGCCCGTGACCCCTCATGCTATTTGAGTCCATCCTAGGAAAAAGCTTAACCCTGTTTACTTTATCTATACCCCTCATAATCTTGTACACCTCTATTAGATCTCCTCTAAGTCTACGTCTTTCTAAGGAAAACAGTCCCAATTTGCCTAACCTCTCCTCATAATTCAGACCTTCCATACCAGGCAGCATCCTGGTAAACCTCCTCTGCTCTCTCTCCAGAGTCTCCACGTCCTTCCAGTGGTAAGGCGACCAGAACTGGATGCAGTATTCCAAATGAGGTCTAACCAATGTTTTATACAACTGCAACATTAAAAGCCTGACCAATGTCTTGTACAACTTCAACAAGACGTTCTAACTCCTGTATTCAATGTTCTGACCGACGAAACAAAGCATGCCAAATGCTTTCTTCACCATTCTGTCTACCTGTAACTCTATTTTCAAGGAGCTATGAACATGTATCCCTAGATCTCTTTGTTCTGTAACTCTCCCCAGTGCCCTACCATCAACTGAGTAAGTCCTGCCCTGGTTCAATCTATCAAAATGTATCATCTCTTGTTTGTTTAAAATTAAAGTCCATCTGCCATTCATCAGCCCACTGGTCCAACGGATCAAGATCCCGTTGCAATTCGAGATAACCATCCTCAGTGTCCACCATGCAATCCATCTTGGCGTCATCTGCAATCTTACTATTAATGCCCACTATATTCTCATCCAAATCATTAATATAAATGATAAATAACAATGGGCCCAGCACTGATCCCTGAGGCACACCGCTGGTCACAGGCCTCCAGTTTGAAAAACACTCTACAGCCACCCCTCTGGCTTCTGTCAAGAGCCAATTTTATATCCATTTAGATACCTCACCCTGGATGCCATGAGATTTACCCTTATGCAACAAACTAATTGCCGAAGTTCATGTAGACAACACCAACTGCACTGCTCTCATCTCTTTTCTTGTTACCCCTTCAAAAAACTGAAATTTGAGAGACATGATTTTCCACTCACAAAGCCATGCTGACTGTCTCTAATCAATATTTGAATCTCTAAATGCCTGTAGATCCTGTCTCTCAAAATACCTTCCAACAATTTACCCATCACTTATGTAAGGCTCACTGGCTTGTAGTTCCCAGGCTTTTCCCTGCAGCCCTTTTTAAACAAAGGCACAACATAGTGAAGAATAATGCAAAAATTTATTTAGTGTATCCACTAGTTCTTTGTTTGCTGTTATCAATTCACCTATCTAAGCTGCTTCCTATTTATTTATCCATAGAAACTGTAGTGTTTGTACGCTACATGCAGTTTTCTCCCAAAATTCATTTTCTCCCCTCTCATGAGCTTTTTAATCCATTGCTACTGGATCCTAAAATCTTCCCAGTCCCCTGGTCTACCACTATCTCTTGCCATTCTATATATCCCTCCTTTTCAGTTTAGCTCATCTTTGACCTCCTGTGTTAACCAAGGATTTTCCCTCTTTCTCATGGATTTTCTCTCTTTCTGATTGGGATAGATGCTTGCTGAGCATTTTGGACCAGCTTTTTTGAATATCTGCTACTGCTCATTCATTGGCTTGTATCTTAGCTTGTTTACTGAGTTCACCTTAGACAACTGCTCCCTCAAAACATTATAATTGCTCTTATTTAAGTTGAAGTTACTGAACAAAGTGAATAAAGAGCAAAGAAAATTCCAGGCCCTCCAAGCTTGCACCAACCATGCTGTCTGTCTGAACTAAAACCCCCTATCCTTCCGGGGACCATGTCCCTCCATTCCCATCCTATTCATGTGTTTGTCAAGACGCCTCTTAAAACTCACTATCATAGCTCACATATCATATCAAAACTCACTATCCACTACCTCACCTAGCAGCAATTTTCAGACACCTACTACTGTGTAAAAAATCTGACTTGTGCATCTCCTTTAAACCTTGCCCCTTACAACCTGTGCCCTCTAGTATTTGACTCTTCCACCCTGGGAAAAAGTTTGACTATCCACTCTGTCCACACCTCTCAATCTTGTAGACTTCTATCAGATTGCCCCTCAACTTCCGTTGTTCCAGTGAGAATAAACCAAGTTTCTCCAACTTTCCTCATAGCTAATGCTCTCCATACCAGACCACATCCTGGTAAATCTTTTCTGTACCCTCTCCAAAGCATCCACATCCTTCTGGTAGTGTGGTGACCAGGACTGAACATAAGTGCAGCCTGACTGAAGTTCTATAAAGCTGCAACATGACTTGCCAATTTTTAAACTCAATGCCCTAGCCAATAATAGTTTACAATACAGAATAGAAACCAGGATGAAACTGAATATTGAGTAGTTTTGGCAGACAAAAGCAGCACTAATAAAGCTTTAATAAACATCTGGTTGTAAATACTTGAACCAATTGACTGTCATATCTATTTAAGTGTCTACCCCTTGGGCTAACTGGAGCAGAGAAGAGGGCCTTAATGGAGTGTTGGAAAGTAATGGTGATTGGGGCAAAGATGAAGGAATGGGTATGGTGAAGCTGATTAGTAGTTTCAAAGATATGAATGGAGGTCAATAAATCTGGACAATTCCTAAAGTATTTCAAATATAGCCACATTGCAAAGTTTAAAAAATACTGACAGAAAACTTACAGCATGGCTCCATTAAGATAATTAAATGACCAAATAATTTACGTTTTAGTGATGATAGCTGAGCAAAATAGCTAAACATAGGATAATCCCCTGCTCTTCTTCAAAAAGACATCAGGCACTAATGAGTCGTGTTCCTGCCTGCTCACTATCCACTTAAGTGCTGATGGGACTTCAGTTTCACATTTCATCTGGAAGACAGCAACTCTGACAAGGCAGCACACTCAGTACTCACTGAAGATCCAGATTTTAAAGATCTGCAACAGGAACTGAACTGACAAACCCCTGACTCAAGGCAAAATAATTAACCAATTAACCTGGGTTCTCAAAAATAAAGGATGAGGAAGAACAGCGCACAGGTTACAATTACAGCCCTTTAAAAGGCTTTGCTCATTCATGTGCAGAAACAGAGCAATCACAACCCAACAAAACAGCAGTGCAACAGTGCACCTTCTGAAGAGGTCAGAAGAATTCAATAAAGTGTGACCACTCATACCCAATTTTAAAAATGAATGAACTTTGATTCCAATTCCATGACTTGAACGGCAAAATTATGATTGGCAGGTTAGAGTGAAGTGTAATAAATTAATGCTCTAAATCCCCCAATTTAGAAAACTTGCATTTCAAAAAACCAAAATTTAAGTGAGAATTTTTGCTGGCAGAAATCACTTTACTGCAAACCAGTAATTTAGTCAAATGCTTGCAGAATGTTATTGCTAACAGGTAAATTTTTAAAACATGTTGGTAACTTTGGTAATGATAGAAGCTTTTAAATAAAGGGCTATTTCCAGAAAAAGTTCTGGTAAAACAACAAAGCCTTTCAATATCAACAACTTAAGTTCGGAGTTCAATTTCCCTCCAAAATGGTTGACTTGAATGATGGGAATGACAGTAAATAATTTTATGGCAAAATTACATTTTCCATCCATTCCATTGAAAATCCAAATTTAGACAAGACACAGAAATGGAATTAGTGCACAGAAACAGGCCATTAAGCCCAAAAGGCTTACAGCAATGTTTACGCACCAGACAAGCTTCACTTACCTGAATTCATCAAACCCTCAGCATTTTCTTCCATTGCTTCTTTCAGAGGAAAAATAGATATGCATCCAAGGAATCTATTATAGAATCATGGAATGGTTGCAACTCAGTTGAGTCCCTAGGAGTTTTCTACCAGTCCCGCTCCCATCCGCTTCCCTAAATGTTAGATTCATAAAATCCCTACAGTGCAGGAGGCCATTCAGCCCATTAAGTCTGCATAGACATACCTTATCCAGCTCCATGCCCCCACCCTCAACAGAGCATCTCACCCAGCTCCACCCTCCCGACAATTCCCACAACTTGTGCATGGCTAATCCAACTGGCCTACACAACTTCGGACACATAGGAACAATTTAGTATGGTCAATCCACATAACCTGCATGAATTTAGACAGAAACAAAACGAGAGCACTGAAGAAAATGTGCAAACTCCATACACCGACACTCACCCAGGCAGTCACTCAGCCAGAATCACTTGGGTTTCTGACGCTGAGGGGCAGCAGTGCTAAGCATTTCAAATACAAACATACGAATCAGTCCCTCGAGCCTGCACCCACCCCCATTCAGTACAATCACGGCTGATCAAACTGTAAATGCCACTCCACATTTTTACCTACCCCCAGTTACCTTTCACCTTTTGCTTAAGAACTTCTCCACCTCTGCCTTGAAAATATTCAAAGACTCTCTTTCTCAAAAGGCGGTGGAAGCAGTCTCATGACTCTCAGAAAAAAATTTCTCCTCATCTCAGTCTTAAATAGACAACCTCTTATTTTAAACTAGTGACCTCTAATTTGAGATTCTCCCATTAGAAGAGACATCCTTTCCACATCCATCCTGTCAAGACCCATCAAGATCTTGTATGTTTCAGTCACCTTCTACTCTTTTAAATTCCAGCAGATAGAAACAGCCTGTCCAGGGGAGGGAGGGCTGGAGGCATGGCACAAGGAAGGAGAATTGGTATGGTAGGTAAGGTACAGGAGCCAAGTAGAGGTGGTTATATTTGGATTTTTAAAAGGCATTCAATAAGGTGCTGCACAAAAGGTTACAGAAGATGACTCTTGGATGGAAGTTTGGTTAATAGGCAGAAAGTAAAGAATAGAGTTAAACAGGGTATTTATGGTAGAGGCTGCAACAAGATGAGTGGCACAAAAAACCAGTGTGGGAGCCTCAATTTTGTGGAGATATCTTCACATGCAAATATGGGTTTGGAATGAGCAGTGCTGGGAGAATAGTAAGGTATCAAAAATTACCCAGTCCTAAAATAATATTTTATTCCTGCATCGAAAAAAAAAACAGAAAAACGTACCAAAAGGTTTACTGGCAACTTAATTTTAATTTTGAACTTTGAAAATGAATTGCTGACTCACGAGGGGAGCCAGATCGTCCAATGGCTGGGACAGTGCCAGCTGCTAATCAATAGTTGGTAGCACAGAGCCAATCTATGGGCAATTCAGTATCAGGAGAGGTTGTGGGATAGCAGCAACCCTCTTGAAATAATGAATTAGGGAGGGAAACTCATTACCCTTACCTGCTTGGCACATATATGACTCCAAGCCTAAGGGTGGGTTACTCTCAATTGCTCTCTGAAGTAGTTTTTGTAGTAGTCACTTAGCTGCATCAAACCACATAAACCTCTGGTGGTTCATACAGAAATACCACTTCAACCTCCTTGCGACAAATAGGAATGGGTGACAAATGCTTGCTGTGATAATGCTATTCATAGCCTGAGTTTTTTTTATTTAAAAGTGGAGTTAGCCTGGCACTAACATGTATATATTTGGTGAAAAACAATTAGTATAGTCTGTATCAAATTGGCAAGTATAACATTCATCAAGTTCACCAGGAGATAAATCTTTTAACACCTGTGCAATTAGTTATCATTTGTACAATGAGAATTTACAAGATGGATGGAAAAGCCAGAAAAAAAATGTTATCCTATATAATTTCAGCTGCATACATGTATGACAACCTGAGCAAAGTTGGGCAAGGAACAAAGCCCCTCACTGACCACAGTCAATGAAAAGAGCTGTCCCTGACAGCCAGCTTGCCAAAACAGTCGTGGCAGCAATGGCTCAATGCACAAGGTGCTAACAACGCGTAGGCAGTGTTGGGGCAAAGATGATTCTAATTCACAAGATACTTAATATAGCTTTGTATTTAACCAAGTCAAAATGGGCACATTTATCTTGGATTCCACAAACTGCTAGCTCAAAGCATGCTTTCTTGCAAGTGTCTGAAACAATTACAACATTAAAGGATTTTTGTTTCCTTACCACTTCCTTCGCATTTGCGTTTATTCTCAAGGGTGAAAACAGATGAGCCTACAAATCATCTTAGTGCCTATACAATAGCTGGAAATGGTGAGACTTATCTGCAATGGCTGCCTCAGCAACAAGGAAGGTTATTCCTTGGAATAACCTTCAGATTTGCTTTCTTCTTGAAGTGGGCAAATAGTTTAGTTGGCGGTGGTGGAAGTAATGGGCAAAATGCTACAAGGTTTCATGCTGAATATCTAACCGGTTGCATTACATAGAATCAGGGAACACACAGCAGAATCAATAGGAAGCTGACTACAGCTGTATCCTGGCAGTGGCATTCTCACCTTTGAAGTCATGAAAGGTAATAAACAACATTTTTTTGTAGGTTAAGCTACAGGGTTGCTACTTGGGACAGGAGAAAGGTGGGAAATAATATTAATGAACTTGCAGGATTGGCATACAATTAGCAAACTGATTTCAACACTAGTATCAACAGAAACGTAATTCAAGAAGCCAGAAATAGATTGTTAACATTGCTAATTACTAATTCAAGAATGATAGAGAAGTAAACAAATATGTGGGCCTTGACAGTATTAAGCTTGATTTTACAGAACTAAATAGGCAAGAGTTACCACATGAATTCATTTATTTAAGAGTGGAGAATATTACATTGCTGCGAATGTTAAGTAAAGCTTCAAAGCGGGGAGATGGATAGCTGTGCAAATTTGTTGTCAAATTTCAATAGCAATTAATAAATAGTAATATTCAGAGACTTAATTATCCTATTTTGGACTACGACTAGCAATATGTTCAGGCTTGGGAGGAAAGGGATTTTTGACGTGTCAGAAAAAAATATTCTCTGTCATAGGTCTCTAGTGCAAGAAAATAAAGAAAGCTTTGAATCTGGTTGTTGGAAATGAGAGGGGCAAGTGGAGTGTTACAGCAAGGTGATGATAGCATAATTCAATTTAAAAGAGAGAGATCAAAGAATATCCAAGGTAGAAATGCTCAAATGGGAAGAGCTAATTTCAGTGAATCAACAAGGGACATAACAATATCTATCTCTCAATCAAAATTATGAAAGATAATGACATTGCTGTTACCTCAGTTACTTTTGGTGCTCCCCAAGGATCTCTGCATACAAGTACATGTGAGAACACACATTATGACCTGGAAATTGCTGCCTATAAAGGTGGCAGAAGCAGAGATGATCAATCATTTCAAAAGGAAATTAGGTGTCCCATTGAAGGAAATAAATCTGTGAAGTTACGGGGATAGAATGGGACAGAATAGAATGTTCAGCACGGACTCAGTAGGTTGAATAGCGTCCTCTGTGCCTTAATGACTCTGACTGTGACTCCATCAAATGCTAGGAAAGCTCAGGCAATACTTCTAATGGTTGAAGATTTCTGCAAACAGTGATATTTCAACATAATTATACAGAAAGGTTAGAAGTGTATTATCCAAATATTCAATTGTTTTAATAAGTGCTTTGCATACTTGCAAATATGACAGAATGTGGCTGCGTAACAGCTAAATTGAGTAAACAGATCTCTTAGTAATGCATTCAGATTAACATCCTAGTCTAGGTATCTGGACATTAAATGCAAACATATGGCTACAATATAATTTAAAACAAATATTATGCTGCACAATTGTTTGCACAACTAAAAGTATGAAATATTCCCAGGTAAAACATTGATTCAGTCTTACCTTTCTAGCAAATTGTGAATGGCTTTAAAGAGCAGTGTTCTACATTCGTACGTGAGCCCATTTTCCCACAGACCATCTTCTACCACTGGAAAGTAAAGAAAAGTAAATACCTGGTTATTCATTAAAAATTAAACCTGTTTTATCAAAGTCTTACACAAGTTCTGAAAAATTGGCATAATATCCATTCTTCAACCTGGAAGCGAATTGGTTCATTGAACTGTTGTGGAATAAAAACTTTTAAAATTATAATTGCTAATATCCAAAAGGGGCAATGAAATTCAGCTGAAGTTATTTTCATCAAATCCCATTACCACCACAAAAGTACCATCCACAACAAATGCAACAACTGACAGTACCAAGACTGCAATAGAAAGGGGTTCTGCAGATAATTACGAAACACTTGGGATCAGAACAGCAGAGATCATTTAGCCCACTGGTGCCTTCTTGCAGCTGCTGGAATTTTACTAGCAGCAATGGCAGATAGGCACTTCGCCAAAGACTACTAAATAAAACTGACAACTTCCCTGTGGACTCGAGGGGAAGGGTTGTCCACCTACAGGCATGTGGTCACAAAGGACACACTGTTGTGAAAGGCTCTCCCCCATCCTTCCCTTGCAAATGACTCAATTTAAAATCTTAGCCATCAAGTCTGCTCTATTAAGCAGCAGTTCAGTTAACCCCACTACTGATCACCTGCTTCCCCCCCCCCCCCCCCCCCCCCCCCCCAATCTCTTGTAGTTATCCACTGCCCTTCTGGAAGTATCAAGCTTGCTTCAACCATCCTGTCATCAGGTACTGCATTCCAAATCCTGACCACCCACTGCATGAAATAAAAACTTTCAGACTGTTGTCCTGGTTCTTAAATCTCCATCCTCTGATTATTCATCCAACATGGAAATGTTTTCTAAAATCATGAAAAGGTTCAGGTGTTTATTTATTAGATCTTTCAAACTACTCTATGAAGAACTTCAACTTCCCCTTCCATTCCCATAATTAATCTTTCATCCCTGAAACAATTCCTGTAAATCCTTTCTGTATCCTTTTCAGCGCTTTCATATCCTTTCAAAAGTCTGATGTCCAGAATTTGATATAATATTCCAACCAAAGATGAACTAAATATTTTATAATGATTTTCATATTCTATGCCTCTATTTATGAAGTCCAGGATCTCATGTTTTATTCACTGTTTTGTTATCCTATCCTGTCACCATCAAGCGATTGTGTACAAACATTCACTAAATCTGTTCTTTTGTCCTTTTTCAACTTGTACTATTTAGTCAGTATTACCTCTCCATCTAACTAGAATAATCATTAGTATCTTAATGTTTTTTTTTGGGGTGTGGGTGTGTACTGCCCTCCCATCCAGACTTGCTAGTTATGGGCTCATGCTTCAATTAAAGTTGTGATTTTCAGGATTCTTTCATATATTCCATTCTTTTAATTGATCAGTACTATACTGAAGGCTCATTATAATTGAAAAATTGTACAGAACAGAATTTTGGGCAGTTAGAACAGGCACATTTACTCAGCTTCCCCTTTTCCACGGGTTAGTCTGATGTTAACACCTTGTTTCCAGATAGCATGATGGGAATGTGACAATGCCACCTCTAATAATTATAATTTCCCATTAACAACAAAGTAGCAACTTAAAAATTATCAGCTACAGAAATGCAGCATATGGATCAAAATAACTACTTTATTTCGCTCATAATGGACCCTTTCATTAAGTGGTTACCACTTATAATTTAATATTTCCATGCACAATGTAATAAACCATTTTCTAATTCATACAAAAACTGTTAAATATATTACTATAAAATTGAGTTGACTCTCAATCAATGATATAACCAAATACTCAAAACTAACAAAATGGCAAGAATGGTTTTACATATCAGGGCTCCTATCACTAATATTTGTTATTATAAGAAATATAATTTATTAGAATTATTTTAATCACACTTTTAGGAAGGATTCCTGGAGACACTGGCTAAACCCTGATGCTTTTATACCACTGTGTTGAATTTAGCATCTATTTCCTGCAAATCTTTATGATCAATCTTACAAAGAGAGAACATACAACACCTCATAACAGGATTGGTTATTTAAGATTCAAGTTGGCATCATAGAAAAAAAAAAATCAGGATTAGCTGCAATTGCAGGCTGAGTGCATTGAACAGATGCAACAGTACATCAAAGTGACAGCAAAGACAGCAAATACTCTTCCCTGATTGCATAAAGACAGGCACACAAGAGCAAATTCCCTGCATCAATCTGAAATTGCATTGCTTCAGTTATCCAGTAGAGGGAGAAAAACTGTTCTTCACAGGATTATGGCAATAGCATCAAAATTGAATGTTACATTTGTATGCACGAATCATCAAATTCCCAATTTAGGAACGCTCAACAAGTGAAACAACAACAATCAGCCTACTTGCTTTGGAATATCATACCAGTTCCATCAGATACTTGCAACACTTTCTTTATTAGTTTTATGCACAAATATCAGACCAGTCATTTCTGGTCAATTCAGAGGCATACAACTCAATCTACTTCTCAGTCCGTTATTTACTCAAAGTCTCATACCAAAAGTTAAGACCATTGCAATCAGTTAGCAGCCTAACACATCATTGCTACAAAATTAGACTCTGGTATTTCAGTGGATGTAAAAGGTGATTTTACACTGATAGCCTAAAGTGTCCAACACAATGTATTCCTGCCAACAACATGACACTGGATGAGCTCTTTCACTCCAGTAGAGTTTGGAACTAATTTAACCAGGAGCTCCAGGAAGTCAAAGTGTGGAAAATACAGTCGTCATTTCATTGGTCTGTCAAAAGACAGTGTCAACAGGAACGTGACTTATGGAAAAAATCAGTGTTGGAGAGATCACCACTTGACACTGGTCTCCCACAAATAATTTTAAAAAATCTCCGCGATGCATTTTTAAATCATTTAATAAGTTCAGTAGACACTAGTTGAAGAAATAACCTAATTGCATAAGACACAGAAGCAGAAAAAGGCACTCAGAAACCAACATAAACCTGTAGTTATTCAAAACTCTGCTGCCCAAGTCCTTACTTGCATAGTCTCATTCAGTCACCAGCCCCGTGCTGGCAGATATTCAGTGGCTCCTAGTTAACCAACACCTCGATTTTAAACATCTCATCCTCATTTCATAACACATTCAATACCTCACCCCTCTCCAACTCCTTCAGGCCTACAAGCCTCAGATATCTGAGCTCTTCCAATGCTTGCCTTTAGAGCATCCCAGAAATTAACATACCACGATTGGTGGTCACGCCTTCAGTTTTCCAAGCTCTAGAATTCGCTTGACGATCTTCCCGACCTCTCTTTTTCATCTTATAAAGCATTCTCTAAAAACTAAAAATGACCATATGTAGCTTACTGCAGTTTATTGCTTAATGATCTTCTAAAGCATCTTGGGACATACCACTAAGCTAAAAAGGTGCTACAGAAACACAAGCTGCTGTTTGCTTTATTGTTCCATCTTCCAATACAGCCAATGGCAAGTTGCCACTAAGAGACTCCAGGAGGTCATAAACTGGTTGCTGAATGGGCAGACAGATGGCAGATTAAGTTAATCTGAGGGGTAATTTTTTTAAAAAGAGAAATAAGAAATTAGATTATTAACTCAATGGAAATGCACAAATATATGGAGTCAAGGAACCTACTAATTCAGATAATTTTTGAAATTGTGAATGTGGTTGTATAATTCATTTTGCAGAAGGCCAGTGGTGTTTTTTTTTGTGTAACAGAGCATTGAATACAACAGTAAGAACAAGGAAAATTACAGAACAGGAATAGGCCCTTCGGTCCTCCAAGCTTGCATTGGCCATGCTGCTCGAATGAACTAAAACCACCTACTTTTCTGGGGACCACATCCCTCTATATCCATCCTATTCGCGTTATTGTCAAGATGCTCCAAAGAGTTTAGCATGGCCAAAGCACCTAACCAGCACATCCAAAGTACCCAGAGCAAATCCACATAGATGAAGCAAGTACATGCAGACTCCATACAGACAGTGGCCCAAGCCAGGAATCAAACCTAAGTCCCACATGCTGTGAGGCATCAGTGCTAACCACCGTGCCACCCAGGTAATAAACTGATAGCTGGCAATATTAGTACATAGTTGCAGTGCATCAGTATGCTGCTTCACACAAAGCCATAGCTGGTTTACAATGCAGGCTTGCCAAAATGTTACGAAAGTTACAAGAAGAAACTAGAAAATGGATATACATAATTCCGACTGAGCAGAGGGGACATTTAATGTTGGTGGAGTGTAGTGGAAGTCTATTTCTTCTGGTTAAGCCAGCAGTCGGTAACAATAGATCATTAATTTAAAGCAGTCATTGAAAGAAGAAAACATGAATGTACAAATCAAAATGTACCATGATAGAAAAATTTCTGTAGCACCCAATTAATGAATAAAATGAACCCTTTTCAAATAATGATCTCAATTGGACAGATTCATCTGTGCAGCTTGTATAGAGAATGGTTGTCACACAGGAGGCCGTCATCTGGCCCATCCTGCCTCTGCTGATTCACTTCAACATCTGTTATCTGCTCACCTCAGATTAATTGAGCACAGCAATGTTTTCTCCAAGTGATAACTCTTAAGCAGTTGCAGTCATGATGTGGTTACTTCAGACAATGCTGCAGCATTATTCAATCACGATTGTTCAATGTTTGCTTGATTAGATGTGAATTTATCTACTTAATTAAAATAAATAGAGTTGGCACAAGTATTGATTGCTACTATTGTTCCCAATGCAAAATAAATTGTACCAAGTAGTTAGAAGTAACCATTGCCTCTGGAGGAATTTTCATCGCTTTCGCCACAATCAGAAATCCCTGTTCAGGGACCTCAAGCATATAATCTAGTCTGGCACTTCAATGAAGTATTGAGCGCTGTCTTTGGGAGAAGATGTGAAACAGAAGCCTGTCTGACCCCTCAGGTGAACCATGGCACAAATCAAGGATGAGAGCAAAGTCGTATCCTAACTATACAATATCTCTTAATCAACAGATTACCTGACCATTCAAGTGCTTCTGTTGTAGCTTGCTGCACATGAATTAGCTGCCAGTTCTCCTACAGTATAACAGTGATCACGTTGATTGTAAGCTGTTTGGAGCATCCCAATGTTGTGAAAGGCAAATTTTGTTTGCTCACGCAAGTCACTTCTTACAAAAAATGTAATTAATTCCCAACTGTATCACAAACACTTACAAACCAATCTTCTGGTAGTTACTAGGCCAGGAATTCCCAAACTGTGGCACCTGAACACACAGGGGTTAGCAGGACATCTATGGGAAGTATGATGGAGAAGTTATGTAAGAATGGATTCTTTTATCTGAGTGCTCCAATTGTACCCTCCCTCCAATAAAACTGCTCTATTTGCAGCAGGTGCATGAAGTAGAGACCATCACAGGTATTCTGACATTAAGAATGCAGGGCCCATTCAGCAAATTGACTCAGATAAGTTTCCAAAAACTTTATTTTAAATCGCAAGCAGTATCATGGAGAAACTTAGTTGTATTCTGCCACAGCGATGCAGAAGTTGATTATTTTCTCCATTTCACTGTAATGTATTGCAAATTGCATTAAATTAGGAACTGCAAACTCTTGGTCACTGGCATTGATAGCATTATGGGCCACTCAATAAAGATCACTTGGGATTGCAGGCAGCAGTTGATCAGGTTAAAATTATCTTAAGTAGAGATACCACCTGCTTGTTTAAGATAGCTTAACATTCAAGGAAAGACCGCCATTCAAAATAGTACCAATGTGATAATGACCAGAAATTACAGGAAGTAGTAGAGGCAAATTGCAAGCATGCTGGACTATACCTTGGCTGAATAAATTCAGCTTTGAAATAAGACTTTGCTTGTTAAAAATTTTCCTTTTAGTCATGCCTGTTTTTCAAGTTGTTATTTTTGACTTTGGAAACAGTAAATATGAGAATTTTGATATATTTTCTACAATATTTATACTTGGAGAAACCACAATATTCATATTTAGAGGGGCCAAAATATAAAAAAAAGCAATTTTATTTTTTAGATACTTTAAAGTACACTTAAAACATCAATGATCCTTTAAACAAAAAGCTACAGAAGTTACTAGACAGAACAATATCCAACATTGAGAACTGCATTTACAAATATGGACATACGAATTTGAAGGAGTATGCCAGCCTGCCTCAAAGCCTCCTCCACCATTCAATAAAATCATAGGTGAAATGTGGCATTTAAATCACAATTCAGCCATCTCCAACAATCTTATTTTTCCTTGTTCGTCAAAAATCTACTTTTACTTGTGTTAAAAATATTCACTGATTGAGTTGCGAAGATGCACAGCTCACAGAAATGATTTTCTTCTCATCTCTGCTTTAAAGAGGCAATTTCTTACTGTATCCTAGCCTCCCCACAAAGCGAAACATCCTCTCAGCATGTATTTGCCAAGTCCCCATAGGATCTTATGATTTTGATTGTTTCTCTATCTTCTGAACTCCAATAGATACAAGCCTAGCCTGCCCAACCTATCGTAAGATGAACAGCACCTATCCCATTTATTATACATGTGAACTGACTTCTGAACTGCTTCAAATGCAGGCACAAAGTCTGCTTTAGGAAACCAATGTCCTCCATCCTTTTGGGTCAAAAACTGAATGTTTTTCTGATTCGGGAAATAGAGAGGAATATTCACAATTAGATTGATGCCTTAGCTATTAACTAATTTAAGGTTAAACTAATGGGTCTGTCTTTCTAGATTGAGATAAAATTCAGCAGGAAAGGTCCATACTGTTCTCAGTGACAATACAAACAAACTTTTGACACATTTTTGCAGTCACCTTGCCATAAGACCTTCCAATAAAATAACAAGAATATTCTGGACATTTCAACTGATAACAGACTCAATGTTAAATTCCGACAAAAGCAACTGGCTGATGTTTGGATCCAAATGTGAGTAGTTTCCTAAATCGTCACACAACATTGTTAATTCTTTGCCACTACTTGGTTTGGTTACCTTTGTGAAAATAGATTTTCTTCATTTGCTAGAATTAAATTGAAATTAAATCTAAATAATAATTTAATCTGATTTAATTAAGTGTATTTGCATAGAAAAACAACTTATGACATTAACTTTAACCTATCACTCTAGACAATACACAATGCGACGGATGAGATCATTTGCTTAACAGAAAACTATTAGGACATTGTTTAAGCTGTATATTATCATTTGTCTATTTTGTATGATAACTAAACATTAAATGTGAAGTATTAAACCTACATCTGGTGGGGAGATGCAGCAGCTGATAGATTTGGGATATACAAATTTTGTAAACCTTTGCACTAGACTAAAACAAGTGACAATCCAACTGTTCGCAATTGTTATCCATTAGTGTTACAATTCCAACATCTATCACCAATTTTGGAAAAGATCTTCAGTCAACAAAATATTGCAACAATTAAGAAAAATACGTCTTAGTGCTTGAAGCTTTGCAAAATAAACTCCCCTTCTATCATTGGGAATAACCCTGTGAGACAAGTAGCGGAAAACAGTGAAACACTGACATCCACTTCATTCAAAAACATAGTTATTTCCTATCTTAAAAATCCACATGATTTTAATCAAAACATATACAATCTTCACAGGTGCAGAAGGCAGAACAAGGCATTAACACTGGCTTTTTTGAAGAGCAATCCATTTCAGTCCTCTTCCTGGTTCTTTCTCCATATTGCTGCAATTGCTTTCTCATGGCATTTGTCACTTGAATTTGTATCTGCCATCCAATTAATTGGTGCATTCCAAATCTAAACCACTTATTCAGTAAAAACAATCCTTTTCCTCATGTCCTTTTGTCAGTCACCTTAAATGTGTGCCCTCAGGTTACCTACTCTTCAGCCATCAAAAACAGTTGTTCTACATGAAGAATTTTGCAATAATAATTTTAAACATGTCTATCAAATCTCCTCAGCCTTCTCTACCCCAAAGAGAACAACCCAGCTTCTCGAGTCTATCCACATAATTAATCTTTCCTCCACAATTGTTCTCATTCACGAATTGCTCTTGCACCTTCTCCAAAGTTTCCATGCTCTTCTTAAAATGTGGCACCCCCAGAAATAGACACGTGGTTCCCTGGGCTAAACTAGAATTTTATATAGGTTTCGTTTCCTGGCTATTGTACATTATACCTCTATTTATAAAGCCGAGTACCTCCATGATTTAACTACTTTTGTTAATGTGTCCTGCTACCATCAAAGATTTGTGCACATATTATCTATGCTCTTGCAACCCCTTTAAAATTGTATCATTTAAGCTTGCATTACCTCTCCTCATTTTACCTTAAGTACATCACTTCAATCAATTTCATCTGAGGTCATAAATATAAACAGACCCACAACTATTTAACAATGGCTTATGTACATGCATCCTTCCCCAATTAACAGAATAAGAGCAAACCGCAGGAAATCGTGGGCAGGAGCAACAGCCCAGTTTCCATTTACATTCCAAACACAAGTCCAAAACAGGTTGTGTCCTACACTTAAACAATCATGTTGCTCTAGCCAGGCTTAAACTGAGCATCATTTTGAAGGGTTTATTGGACCTAATTCCAAACATTGTACTGTAGAATTTTTAATAAGATTGTTTGCTGTCAAATAGTATTTAACATTAAGCAAGTAGCTTGTCTAAAACCTGATATCGTGCACACACGTGATTAAGTTAACATTCAAATTATGCAGCACCATAATAAATCCCTCTTGCTTCAATCTAACTTGTCAACTGAAGATATGAACTTGAAGAAATTACTAATTGAGCACTTGTTGATTAAATTATGCCCAGCAAACAAACATTGCTTGAAAAATAATGCAAAAAAATTGCTTGTTCTCAGTACTGGCACAATGCAGTTAGTTAATGGACACAATATTAGCAATTATATTTTAATTAGAATTACATTTCTATCATCTGGCTAAAAATGGAATTGCCTCCTTGGCATACTTGATTTTGGACCGTTTTGAAATTTGATACGATCTCAATATATACTTTCCACCTCAGCTGAGCCAATTTTCTATAATCCCCCATTTCACACCCACATCTCAATTTCAGGATTGTATGTTAAAACAACAAATCATTGTACTTTGGCAGTCTTTTGATACTCTGCAGTCCAGAAGGCCAAGCCCCACAGTGAGACAGTGTATATATTTTCCTTTGCAATGATGTGAACGCTAACAGTAGCGGGAAGGGCCACATTCAGACATTGTGCTGAGCCAGATAGAGTACATCCAGTTTAAAGAAACAACTGCCAAATTGGTACTAAAGACACTACCAACTATGTCATTATCAAGGCTACAGCTATAAATACAAGCCTACTATCTTTAAAATTTACACACAATAATCTTTTAGGAAAACTGTTCATGATGCCTCACTCACATGATAAAGAAGCTATTACAACAAGTTCAAGATTCATGCCCCCTACCAATATTCCACTCATGCTCACTAAATAAAGGCAACTTCCATAGGAAGATCTTGTTCTATTTGAATTTTAAAATGGAGCTTACTTTGTGTAATAAATGGCCTCAATGCTAATATTGTGCCATTTATGTTGGGTTATCAGAAACAATAAAACTTGCCAAACACTCTGAGCCCCTCTATTCTAACTACAGTAAAGACAGGATCAGTTAAGTCTAAGATCGTCACTAATAAATTCAGTTAGAAACTCAGGAGAAACTTCTTTACTCACAGAATGATTACAACACTGAATTCACTACAATGAATAGTTCAAGCAAATAGCATAGATATATGCATGGGGAAAGCTAGTTAAACAAATGAAGGAGAAAGAATAAAAGAATATGCACATTTAGTTAAATTAATAAAAGATGGGAAGAGGCTCATATGGGACATAAATAAAAACAGATCTATTGGGCTGAATGTTTTGCCCTGTGCTACAAAATCTATAGAATTCTATGTGACACCCTCTGCACTTAGATAACTCAATGATGCATAAATAATTGCAACATGGAATAAGAGGGGGAATAATGGAGCCATACTGCAAAAAAAGTCAACATCTTCACATGGGGAGGGTGATGGTAGAGTGGAGTAAAGAATGTCATTTGGTGAAAAGGGGGATGCTGAGCATGAGACAGCATAATCATGAGTTTAATTTCCACCCATTAAACAACTTCTACCAACCAGAAACCAATGCTTTTCATTCTGCACCCTCTTCAAAAATTCACAAGTGATGAAAGGAAATCCTATCCGGAAACAAGTGCGAAACCAGCAGAATGAAAACACATTCACCCGATTATGGTGTCAAGTGGCATTACTAAACAATGTGCCTGATGAGAAGACTGAACAAACTGCCAAAAAGATGCATAGAGTAAGGAACTTAGTCATATTACACAGATTTACAATGTTAAAGGCAGTGTAACACCTTATAATAGTTTTCAAGCTCCAAAGTAAAAAAGATAGGAGGCCCAGAAAGATTAAACTTTAATAGAACACACCAGTCTTTGTTAAAATTTGGGAGCCTGGGGGGAGGGGGATGATCTTATTGTATGGGTCTCCAATTAAGTCTTCAGCTTAAATATTTCATAAAAAACTGGATCTATATAAACTGTGGCAAGTTGCATTAATGTTAAAAAGCAAATGGAAACCACAGAAAACACTGATACCAAATACATAATTTAATTGACTTCATTAAAAATAGCACAGAAGTAATTTCATGCATTTAGTGAACACATTTCAAAAACTGTACCAATACTACATTCTGTAAATTCATTATTTATCCTGCATGTCTGATATGGAAATTAAACGAAGGCTGGCAAGTAAACATTGAGATGGCATTTTTGCACACCCAAGTACCAATGCCATAATTTAAACTTTACAAACTTAAATATTTTCATAAACCATTTTATACAAGTGCTAAATCATTCATGTATCACATTTTGAAATCTGACTTCCACTTTTGTACTAAAACAGCTTTAAAGATAGGAAAACTATCAAAAAACATTAGAAAGGTTACAGAAGTCCAACAGAAAATAAGAAATTAAAAGGGCAATGAAAAGATGATCTGCAGCAGTGCTTCACAAATACTTTTTGCCTACTGTAAATCCATTTTAATATTTGAAAAATGGTGGGACCTCAGATCTTTTCCCATTATGAGCATGTCCTCCAAAGTCTCCCATTAGCTAACTGGAGTGGTAACTTGACGATTCAATTAGGCCGTAGAAAGGATGATAATCAGGGCAGCAAAAAGCCTCTCTCACTGACCAACCCTCAGATCGCAAACTCCAATGACCAGTCTGCTACCCCAACAGGTTGCAGTTCATGGTTTGGGAACTCTTGGTCTACTGGCACATAGTAAGCAGTCTCACAACATCAGGTTAAAGTCCAACAGATTTATTTGGTAGTAAATATCACTAGCTTTCGGAACGCTGTTCCTTCATCAGGTCAATGGAGAGTTCTAACCAGTATTCTATAAACTGTGCCCCTTTATGTGCCCTGTTTGTGATCAGAGCTCTCCACTCACCTGCCGAAGGAACAGCATTTCAAAAGCTAGTGGTATTTACTACCAAATAAACCTGTTGGACTTTAACCTGGTGTTGTGAAACATTTTACTGTGTTTACCTCAATCCAAAGCCGGCATCTCCATATCATGATTACTAGCAACATTCGTACGATGTTGCGAAGTTCCAAAAGCCTTACCACATAAAAGGCTACTAGAGAAGCTCTGAAGTGCCATGAATTCATTAAAAAATCTTTAGTTTGCTCAGCTACAGATAATATAAAGCTTTTGGCATATCTGGTCAGTATTCCTAGTCTCTGACCTGCTCTTGTAGCCACTCTGTTTATGTGGTGAGTCCAGTTGAATTTCTGGTCAATGGTAACCCTGAGGATGTTGACAGTGGGAGATTGAGTGATGGTGACATCATTGAATGTCAGGGGATGGTGGTTAAGAGTGTCGCTTATTGGTGACAGCTGTTGCCTAGTATTTGTGCAATGTGAATCTTACTTGCCTGGATATTGTCCAGATCTTGTTTTATTTGAACATGGACTGTTTCAGTATCGGGAGGAGTCATGAATGGTGGTGAACACTGCACAATTGTCAGAAAACATCCCCACTTCTAAGCTTATAACAGAGGGACTGTCATTGATGAAGCAGCTGAAGATGGCTGGGCCTTGCACCCTACCTTGAGGGGCTTCTGCAGATGTCCTGGAGCTGAAATGACTCGCCTGTCACAACCATCTTCTTATGTGTCAGGTACGACTCCAACCAGAAGAAAGTTTGTTCCTGATACCCATTGATTCCAGTTTTGCTAAGGCTCCTCGATGCCACACTCGGTTCAATGTGGCCTTGATGTCAAGTGCTGTCATTCTTATCTTCCTTCTGGAATTCAGCTCTTTTGTCCATGTTTGGACCAAGGCTGCAATGAGGTCAGGAGCTGAGTGATCCTGGCAAAACTCAAACTGAGTGTCATTGAGCAGGTGCTGCTTGACAGCAGTACTGATGACCCCAATTTACTAAATATTTAAAGTTAAATAGTCCAAATCAAAGAATCCTTGCAATACATCAGGTTGTTTTTCACAATTATTTGTAAAGAAAAATTAGTCAAATGACAGAGGATGGCAAACATAACACCACTCTTCAAGTGAAAGGGCTTGACTGTAGATCAGTCTTATTTCAATTGTTAGTAAACTACCAGATCTAAAGTGCTGCACAAAATTACTTGGCCAATTTGGTTAATCGGGACCAGTCAGACAGGATTTGTAAAAGTTTGTGCTTAACCAACTTTAAAATTATTTAAAGGTATAAAACAATAAACATAAAAGCAGAGTGAAATTATTTATTTAGAATACAAACACAAGACTTACAACAAATATTTGGGACACAGAATTAAAGAAAATAAATGAAATGGTCAAAGGAAGGGCAGAAAGCAAAGTGGAGAAGGATGGGAAAGTTTCATGAACTTTCCGACTCTTGCTTTGAAAATGCATGGTTCCATCTCTGCCCTGCACTTAATTATCTGATCCCAGCTCTAACAGCAGCGGAGGAGTGGTACAATTGAGGTTATAAACAAATTATTACTTTTATGCATATAATTTATATTATGCAACTTTCCTCAGCTCATTGCATTTTACTGGAGAAGTCACTTTGCTTTAATTGGGAGAAATGACTGCAATATGATTTGCTGATGTCAATACTGCTTAAATAAACTCAAGTATAAATGGTCTTGCTAAAAATGCCACTCTGTCTCCAAGCTGACACAATAATAGCATTCGAGTCAAACAAGAGCTGCCCTTTATCCCCTCAGATTTGGAACAGGGAAAAGAATAAGCAATGGATCATTGTCTGCCACCCAATAATACTTCAGTGATCACTTCTGGACATTTATATACATGGGTATTAGGTTCTATACAGTGATTGCATGTTTAACTGTCATCTGGCAGTCAACATCCACATTCACAAAAGACAGCAGCTTGAGAGAGTCAGTATGGATTACTGCTGCCCATTTCATCATGAATCCGTCAGATAGGGAAGCAGAGAAAAGGAGGAGCAAAAGCCTTGAAAAGAAACACATGAAACTTGCACATCACAAAGTAGAGTGTATTTTGCAGCTGTCCCCATGGGGACTGGAGGAGGTGGTGGTGGTGGCAGGCTTTTAGTTAAGGTGATGTGACAGGATAAACAAAAGAGGGGAGAGGAAACATTCAGGGCATTAGAATTTACTTTTTCTTTCTTGGTAGCCAAGTTATTGGAGGAAAAATTTGAGGACAATACAAATTGGCATTTTAATTGTCATTTAAAAAGGCACTGATTGCTCAAGAGCACTGAGCATAGATTTCTATGGGCAGACAGTGTCTGAGTAATTTAATTAAATCTTTGAGAAGGGAGCAGTCTATCTACAGGATGCCAGCAAGGTTTTTTAAAACGTCCCAATGTCCCACAGACTGACCAGAAAAGTAAAAGCCAACGGGATCCTAAAACTGATAGGAAGTAAGTAAGGTGCTGCTAATTTTGTGACTGAAAGGCTGTTTCCAGAAAGGTTCTGTGGATCTCAAGATTAAATCCTTTGCTATTTGAGATGGGGGCATTATCAACATGTATGCAGAAAATGCAAAAATTAGTCATATGATTCAGTGAGAAAGAAAGTTGTTGACTGCAGAAGATCATCAGTGGACAGGTAGAAAAGTGGCAAATATAATTCAATCCAAACTACGAGGTAATACAAATGGGGAAGTTTAAAGTTTACTTATTGATGTCACAAGCAGGCTTACATTAATATTGCAATGAAGTTACTGCGAAAATCCCCTAGTTGCCCCACTCCAGCACCTGTTCGAGCTGCAGTCCACGTGGTGTGGTCTACAGGGCTATTAGGGAGGGAGTTCCAGGATTGAAGGAACAGTGATGTAGCTCCAACTCAGACAACATGCCTTGAAGGGGAATGTGTGATGTCTTTGTCCTTCCACATGATAGAAATCGCAAGTTTTGAAGGTGCTGCTAAGAAGGCATGGTGAGTTGTTGCAGTGCATCTTAGACACACTGCTGCCACCATACATTGGAAGGACTGAGTTTGAAAGTGGATAAGCACCAATCAATTGGGCCGCTATATGCTGAATGGTTTACTTGTTTCTTCGTGTTGTCAGAACTGCACTCCAAGGAAGTGGAAACTATTCTATCACAGTCTTGATTTGTGCCTTGTAGATGATGGACAGAATTGGGAGAGTCAAGAGGCAAGTTAAGCCGCAGTTCAAAAATGAACATAGCATGATCATGTCACATACCAATTCTGCTTTATTGTTTTCACTTGAAATTCAATCTAAAAGCCTGTGTGAACATTACATTAGTTACATTACTGAACAGTTTAAATGTTCTCATGTTCAAATGTAGTGTAAGACACACTGCAAAGCAAAACAGACCATAGAATTTTTAAAAGAGAACTTCAAGCAGGTTAGATAAATGTGAGTTCAGTTTTGGGCTAACAGTTATTTTGAAAGTAGTCATTGCTGTTTTGTTATTCCTTATTTTCAAGGTATTTGTGGTTTCACAGCAAACAACGTACAAGCATATTCAGCATCAAAATCAGTAAACACGCTTTTGCATTTTCTTAAAAACCTCCGTTCAAACTGTTTATAGCATCACCAATTTTCCACTAAGCCAAGAGAAAGAAGAGAGCCATCATTTCACCAATTGCATTCTCCTCTTGTAAGTTACTTGGTTTTTAATCCATAGATCTATAAACATAGACAGGAATCACGGGTAGAGGTGGGAACATCAGGATGGTGACACGGGCTCGTTGGGCCGAAGGGCCTGCTTCCCGTGCTGTTCTGTTCTTTGTTATATCTATTTCTTAGATGTCACAAAGGAACTGACCAAAGTCAGGCACATTTGCCTGACGAAGGCTACAAAGGCCGAAAGCTAGCAGATTTACTATCAAATAAATCAGTTGGATTTAAAATTGGGGTTGCCAGACTCTTACTGAGTTTACCCCAGTCCAACACTGGCATCTCTACATCATTTAAAAATGCACAGCCCTACTTGAAAACAAAATGAGTGCCACCCAAATGCAGTCCTGCTAACATTTAACCAATGGAACAGATCTGCCCTTCGTTCTTAAAGTTTGAAATTTATTAGCATCACAAATAGGCTGACATTAACACTGCAAAGAAGTTACTCTAAAAATGCCCAAGTCGCCACACTCCGGCACCTGTTCAGGTACACTGAGGGAGAATTTAGCATGGCCAACGTACCTAACCAGCATGTCTTTCAGACTGTGGGAAGAAACTGGAGCAGCCAGAGGAAACCCATACAGACTCAGAGAGAACATGTAGACTCCGCACAGTGATCCAGGCCAGGAATTAAACCAAGGTTCTCAGTGCTGTGAGGAAGCAGTGCTAACCACTGTGCCACCTTGCTGCCCTCTCATGTCATGCCACCTCCTTTGCCTCCACCCCGCCCTATTCTTTGGCTGATTGAAACTTGTGTTTTCTTGTGCAACAGTGAACTGTAAAATTGATCTATTGGTTGTAAAGCTCTCTGGATATCCTCAGGTTATGACATTGCACTACATAAATGCAAGTTTGTTCGAGGGCTATAATAATATTACATGCTTTTAAGCAAGGAACACAATACAGGCCATCTGGATCTGACCCAGTAATACAGGGATCCATTGCTTGCTCATTTCCCACTGAAGGAGCCAGTAGAAAGGATGATGTGTCTTACAAAAATTTGCAGGCTTGTGGTTTCCCAGTTACACAACAACCTCAGGCTGGTTTCGAATTACTCGCCTTCCTGTTTCCAGTAGAGCGCTCCAAGGAGCATATCGTGATTGATAGTACTGGAGCAGTTAACAGTCTCCACTCAATCATCTTCATACTAGCAAGAAAATTGAGTTTCAACAAACAAAATCAAATTTATGTGAAATTATTTCCTTCTGCAAAAAGGAGAAAATTATTTTGAATATTTGTAGGTTATTACAATTTTTGAAAGCTTGGAATAAGCTTCCAAAAATAAGCTTACTTTTTGGAAGCTTATTTTGTCACAGTGCAATCAATAAATTGTACCTTGCACCAGAAGAGTCTGAGAATTATTGTGCTCCCATCACATACTTTTTTGCTTCAGTCTTGATTAAGAACACTCAACAAGTGTGCACAATTCTTGATACATGGATAACAGTACATATGACCAAAGTATTGAACAATGAATATTTTTAACTTATTCTAACTCTTCATTGTCAACAAGATGGTGGATGATGTCAAAGCAAACAACTACAATTTGATAATATTTAGAATAATTTTATCCATGTACAAGAATTGAGTGCTCCCATGTTGGTTCAATAAAATTTTCAGGAAAGTCCTAGGTTCCATTAACAAAACTGCTATCAGTAGGATATCAAATGCATCTAAGTAAGGAAAAAAGGCAACAATCCCATTACTCAGTCTCTATGTGAAGTATCCGTGCATAGATGCCTGGTATGGGCTGGATTGAGAACATCACAACTGACTGCACTGTCCAACAGCCTGCTGACACTGTGTCAAGGTTTACAATTGCCAACTGTTAAAATGCCTGATCAAATCTGGTATCAATCTAACCACATCTAAACTCAGTCATCACATCTAGATGGAGGAAAATAAGAGAAATGACTTGTACACATTTATAGTGTCTTTCATAATCTCAGGACATTCAAAATAGCGCAAGGTAATTTACAATACAGGAATTACCAATTACGCACAAAGTTCCAACAATGATCTATTTTTGGCACTAGTTGAAGAGTAAATTTGGTCAAAATACCAGTGGAGCTCCTCCACTCTATGTTCGAATATTTCCATGGCATTTTTACATCGTGCGGGGATGGATCTGTCTTAGTTGAATACATCATCCAAATAGACAGCAACAACAAGGCAGCACTTCTTCAGTACTGCACCAAAAAGCTGAAATAGTTTGTGCATTAAAGTCTCTGCAGTGCAACTTGAACCTACAGCCTTTTCAATCATGAGACTGTTACCAACCACACACAGATACAATTAGTGGATTTTTTAAAAATCTGCTAATCTGCTATTTAAAAAACATTATATCTGCTGTATTACGTCTGCATGCCAGTTAGGGCACAAAAAATTCATTCTTGACTTAAATACTGATTTTACATCGATCAACATTTGCAGGTCAGCAAGAACTAGTTTACTAATAATCAATTTGAATTTGGGTGTGTTTGCAGCAACTCCCACTTCACTGTTTCTGTAAAAACTGTTGATGGAAGTTTTACTTTTACCTAATTTTACTATTTCCTGAAAGTAAATAGTAAACTGTTATAAATTGTCAACACTAAAAATGTTACAACATCTTCCTGATGACCCAACCACGACTGTTTGGCCCCTGACCTTATTATAGCTTTAGCCCAAACACGAAGAAAAAAGCTGAATCAAGAGGTGAGATTAAATGACCGGTCTTGACATCAACAGCTTTGTCAGAGGGTAGTCTTGCCGAACAAATAAACAGAATTTTTCAAAAAACTGATCAAATGTGTGTCTGATGGAAATACAGTTGACACAGTTTATATGGATTTCCACAAAGCCTTCGACAAGGTCCCACACTGGGGGCGAACTGATGGAAAAGGTTGAAGCACATGGAATTCCAGGAAATTTGGCAACCCACCTGTTGCTCATCTCCCGTCACGCCAGACTATATGGCTAAGACTACCATGCCATGGAATAACAGCAGAGGCCCTGTGGCAGCAGGAATAGAATAAACAACTCACCATTAAAAACCATTTCGTCATCACAAAACCTACAGCCCACCCACCTTCAACTTGCCATGCCAACTCTGGACACTCCTCCACCATTTCTGCATTAGCCATGGCCTTTGTGAAGCAAACTGGCACAAGTGGGACCAGGCAGGGAACCCAAACTACAGCTGCAGTGCACCCCAATCACTCATATCACTGAAGACTGTCTTCTGAAAAATTCAGTCAAAGGCTTAATGTGCTCCATTTAGAAACTATTGCCTAGCTTGGTGATTGCTGCACATGTGAAAATGGCAACTCAATATCTATACAATTGATTTAAATATCCAAAGACAATTTAATCTGCCCTGATAGCTTCAGATTCTCAACAAATTTAGCATTATTCCAAACTACTCCTTTTACATCTTTCATGAAGAACGTAAATAATAACTGCCCCCGTTGTTAGCCATTACAATTACTATTTCAGGTGGTGAAGTTCTCATTTTTCATTACCACTGTTCTCAAAGAACAAAGAACAACACAGCACCGGAAACAGGCCCTTTGGCCCAACGAGCCCGCGCCGCCATCCTAACGTCTTAATGACATATAGGGACCAATTTGTTACCCATTCAGCCTAAGAGCACATTTCTGGGATGTGGGAGGAAACCGGAGCACCCGGAGAAAACCCACGCAACCACAGGGAGAACGCGCAAACTCCCGCAGACACAGGCCCAAATCCATGTGTCTGCACAGCAACAGCGATAGTCCCTGAGCTGTCATGGTGCCCATCTGATGATCCAGTTTTAGCATACACTAATGACGTGAAGCACTAGGCCACTCCTGAAGCAACATCCAAGAGCAGCTCTCGCACGACCTGCCGCATGCATGCCCTTGTTGGTCAACAAGGTGGACCGAACATCCTGTGGAAACAAATAGGATATTTAAACAGTCCTATTATATCCCTCTATCTGCAGACCGCTCATGTGGCTGTCCAAGAGACCCTTAAACAGCCCTAGCGTGCCTGCTCCCACCACCTTACTCGGCAGTGCATTCCACACCCCCACTACCCTTTTGTGTGAAAAACTGCCCTCTAATATTCGTCTTATACATAGCCCCCCTCACCCTAAGGCCGTGACCCCTCGTTCTATCCTTTTTCTAATGGTGGAAAAAGCTTACCACCATTTACTCTATCTATACCCCTCATAATCTTATATACCTCTAATAGATCCCCTCTCAGCCGACGTCTTTCAAGGGAAAACAACCCCAATGCATTCAATCTTTCCTTGTAAGACAGCCTTTCCATACCAGGCAGCATCCTGGTAAATCTCTTCTGCACTCTCTCCAGGGCCTCCACATCCTTCCGGTAAGGCGACCAGAACTGGACGCAGTACTCCAAGTGAGGCCTAACCAACGTTCTATACACTTGCAACATTAGACTCCTACTCTTGTACTCTATACCTCTTCCTATGAAGGCTAACATACCATACGCTTTCTTTATCACATTCTCCACCTGTATTGACACTTTCAGGGACTTGTGAACCTGCATCCCCAGGCCTCTCTGCATCTCTATACTCCGATAGTTTTACCTTTTAACCTATAACTCCCTGCTACATTTTTCCGGCCAAAATGCATCACCTCGCATTTATCCGGATTAAATTCCATTTGCCATCTATCTGCCCAATCTACCAGCCTATCTATGTCCTGTTGTATTGCCTTGCACTGCTCCTCAGTTCCTGCCAATCCAAGCATCTTAGTGTCATCAGCAAATTTGCTGATCACACCACCTACCCCCTCTTCCAAGTCACTTATATAAACCACAAATAGAAGAGGTCCTAGTACTGAGCCCTGTGGCACACCACTAGTGACACACCTCCAGTTGGAAAAAGAGCTTTCCACTACTACCCGCTGTCTCCTCCTCCCAAGCCAGTTCTCAACCCATCTACATACCTGGCCCTGTATCCCAAGCGCCTTCACCTTTTCTATCTTCCTTCCTATTCCTCAACTCCACCCATAGCGACTCAATTCCTAAATCATCCCTACCACTCTCCCTCTGCACTGCTATGATGTGATCCTTAACTAATAACGCCACTCCCCCTCCTCTCTTCAAACCACCTCTATCATGCCTAAAACACTTGTACCCTGGGATATTCAATTGCCAGTCCTACCCCTCCTTTAACCACGTCTCAGTCACCGCCACCACTTCTAGCTTCCTCGTGAACATTAATGCTTTCAGTTCATCTGTTTTGCCAGTCACACTCCTCGCGTTAAAACACATGCACTGAAGATCCTCAGGCCCTCTCTGACCCTCCTTCCTGCCATCTGGACTTACCCTGTCTCCCATCTCTCTCCCACTCCTAATTCCCCCTGTCTCCCCACCCTCCCTCCATATTAGTTTAAACCCTGCCGGAACACTCCAGCTAACCTCCCAGCTAATATATGGGTGCCCTTCCCAGACAACTGTTCCCCATCCCTCTTGTATAGATGCCCCTCCCTCATGAATACTTCCCAATGGTCTATGAATTGGAAACCCTCTGCCCTACACCAATCCCTCAACCACACATTCAGTTGTAGTAACTCATTTTTCCTAACCCTATCAGTCCAGGGCTTCAGCAGCAGCCCAGAGAATGCCACCGTGGAGGCCCTACACTTCAGCCGAGCCCCCAACTCCCTGAACTGCCTACGTATGTCCCCCCTGCTCTTTGTTCCTACATCCTTCTCTCCTACGTGAACTATTACATCAGCCTTAGACCCTCCACCCTTCAAAATTCCCTCTACCCTCTCTGAAACATCCTGGACCCCTGCTCCAGGGAGGCAGACTAATTCTCTAATGATCAGCTAATTAAATTTGTTGAGACAAAATCATCTAGTCAACCAATCTTGAGGAGCTTTTGCAAATCCGAGTAACGTCTAAAGTACTGATGGACTTAATATTGAGCTCAACAATTTGGGATCGTGACCTTTGCCTTTATATTTTTGTTTTTTTAATCCCTTCATGGCTGATAGCATTCAGATAGTTGCTATATAGCAATGTGGACATAATCTTTGTTCCAATACTATACCATTACCAATCTGGCTTTTGCATCAAAATCTTTTGAAAATCTCTCAGCCTCCACCATATCACAGACTTTCCTGTTTGTTCTTCCTATCCCCTCCCTACTTATAGTAGCTTAAAAACTCTTCCATTTCTAGGTTCCTTTTCTGATGAAGAGTCATTGATTATTTCTCTCCAAGGTGATGTCTAAACTGCTGAACATTTCCAGCATTTTTGTTTTTAGATCAGATTAACAGACTTATTACCAAAACTAAAACCAAAAGGATTAAACAAACAGTAGCCTAGAGACAGAAAACAGATTCATGGTGGATGCTTGTTTATCAGACCAGAGAAGCTGGTAGTGATGTTCCCCATGAGTTGAACTACTACTCCTTTCATATATAACAACTGGAAATGGGTACATATGGTATAATTTCAAGTCTTTATGTGACAATAAATGTAAATCAAGTAATTAGAAACAGAAATAGATTTCAGGGTGACATTGAAAGATTGGTAAAAGTCTCAGCAGATGGCATTTAATACAGGGAAGCACTGCTTCTTCGCATTCTTTGTATAAAAATGCATTGTAAACTAAATGATACAATTACCAATAAAATGTGGGAACAGAGATACTTCAGGGAGTACGTAGACAAGTCTATGAAGGCAGCAAAAGTTTCTCCACACACTCAACTTAAAGCCAAGTATTTTTAAGATTTCATACCCTATCTAAAATATTGAATTCTCACTGAAGAACTCGTGAATGGAATCACAGTTCACACATTTTAAAAATCAAGCTGATCCACAATATTAAAAAAGGCAAATCAATAAAACTTCTTAAAGAAAACTGAATTGTCCATTGATCATGAATGATGACTAATTCTCCAAGTCAATGTTTTGCCTGGTTTACAATTCAAATAATACTTGGTAGTTAACTGTCAGTCAGCATCAGGTAGTATAATCAGTCTCCACCAATCAGAGCCCACTTTGATAACCAAGCAGTACCTTCTTCTCATACAATACAAAGTTGCTGCTCCTTTTAAATTACGAGTCTTGCGATCATCCTGATAAATGCAAGACAAAAACATTGACAAAATGTGAATGTCAAGAATACTGGTGATACAAGTTAAACGGTAGTAAATGAACTTTGAATTTCCAGCATATTCTCTACTATAGCTTAGCATCATTTGCGCCCATAGGCGGAAACTTTTCTGGATCAGTGAGCATCTCTGTATGGTTCGAAATGTACATCTTGCATTATACAACTCTCACTATGCCTCAATTTTCCTGTTATTTTCTATTTTATTATATCGCTGATACAAGATGATCGTCAATATTTTCTCAGTTAAAAGAAATGGCGGGGGAGGTGGTGGGGGACGGGGCGGAACAGCGAAGGCAGGGACATTACATATTGCCAAACTATATAACTGTGATAACAGCGACTTTCAAGGTGTCCATTAAATGTAAATGACGAAGGAAGAGCAGTGGACGTGGTATACGTGGACTTCAGCAAGGCATTTGACAAGGTCCCACATGCAAGACTTCTTGAGAAGGTGAGAGGCCATGGGATCCAAGGGGCTTTGGCCTTGTGGATCCAGAACTGGCTTGCCTGCAGAAGGCAGGGGGTGGTTGTGGATGGCTGTTTATCTGCATGGAGGTCGGTCACCAGTGGAGTGCCCCAGGGATCTGTTCTAGGACCCTTGCTGTTTGTCATTTTCATAAATGACCTGGATGAGGAAGTGGAGGGATGGGTGAGTAAGTTCGCCGATGACACGAAGGTCGGTGGTGTTGTGGATGGTCTGGAGGGACGTCAGAAGTTGCAGCATGACATCGACAGGATGCAAGTCTGGGCGGAGAAGTGGCAGATGGACTTCAACGCAGATAAATGTGTTGTGGTCCATTTTGGCAGATCCAACGGGATGAATGAGTAAACTATCAAAGGTAGGAGTCTTAGCTGTGTGGAAGAGCAGAGGGATCTTGGGGTCCGGGTCCATAAGACTCTCAAATCGGCCTCCCAGGTGGAGGATGTGGTTAAGAAAGCTTACGGTGTATTGGCCTTCATTCATCGAGGGATTGAGTTCAGGAGTCAGGAGGTAATGCTGCAGCTTTATAGGACCCTTGTCAGACCACACTTGGAGTACTGTGCGCAGTTCTGGTCTCCTCACTATAGGAAGGACGTGGAAGCTATTGAAAGGGTGCAGAGGAGATTTACAAGGATGTGCCTGGATTGGGAGGCATGCCTTATGAAGACAGGTTGAGGGAGCTGGGACTGTTCTCCCTGGAGAGACGAAGGTTGAGAGGCGACCCGATAGAGGTTTACAAGATGTTGAGAGGAATAGATAGGGCGGACTCTCAGAGACTATTTCCCAGGGCTGAAATGGTCGCGACGAGAGGGCACAGATTTAAGGTGCAGGGAAGCAAGTACTGAGGGGATGCTAGGGGAAAGTTTTTCACTCAGAGGGTGGTGAGTGAATGGAATCAGCTGCCGTCGGTGGTGGTCGAGGAGAACTCGCTGGGGTCTTTTAAAAGACTCCTGGATGAGTGTACGGGATCCAATGGGATTGGGGGTTATAGATAGGTCTATGACTGGGTAGGTTTTGATGTGTTCGGCACAACTTGTGGGCCGAAGGGCCTGTTTGTGCTGTAGTGTTCTATGTTCTATGTACTGATCAGCTAGGCTTTTTAAATTTTTATTAACACTACAATTTGAAATGGTGCGCCAATATGCTGAGACTCAGTGACTGATTAAGAGATTAGTACATATTTATGAAGTATTTTCTGTTTGTGCAGAAGTTCTGACATTTTAATAATTATCTATGAGCAACTTATATTAAGGGACAATGCCTTAAATAAATATTAATAATAAAGCTAACCATGGAAATAGCTGTCAGAAGTACCTGCAACATGAGAATGAACGAAAGGGATCATTTCAAAACTTAGCCTATTACACTGTCGTGTTAATGGGTTAAATATGGCTTACAAACAAGTTAAACACTGTAGGGTAAAATGTTCAAAAGGTAGCAACTGCCTCACGTAGATACAATGACAAAAATTTGTATTTATACACTCCAGATTAGTGAGATGTCAACCAAAGTAGGAAGTTCATAAAATGCAATTTAATTTCAATAATACTTCAAAGATTTTAAAGCTCTGTTGACTTCCAAACAAGAGATATACAACAACAACAAATATTGAGTAAAGATGTCATGGTGGAAATCTAAAAATAATGACTCAAAGTCAAATTCCCTTCTGACTGGTCTTGCAGCAGATATCACTGCACATCAGCATCAGAAAACATGCAACTAAGAGTGAAGTCTGTTGTCCTTTTGTGCTTGCCCCAATCATGTTTTTCTTCAGTCAACAGTAATCCAGCTCACCATTCAGCTTGAAATGACTTTTCTAATTTATGAAAGAGACTATGCTTAATATCCACCTAAATTTAAATAAATGTAAAAAACCTGCACATTTGCAGAAATTACAGTATTTGCTGGATAATAAAGATTAAATAATAGAAGTCACTTTAAGTGTATACAAATTTGAGTGTAATTCTCCTTAAACTGTTGTGGGAATACAATAATATAATGGATTATTAGTCCAGTAACATTGCGTAAGGAGCATCAGTCCAAATCTTATCACGAGAGTTTAAGAATTTGAACCAACTTATTTCAAACAAATTGGAAATATTAACTGCCGATTACTTAAAATGAACTGTCAAGTTCTTGTAAAAACCCAACTGATTCACTAATGCCCTGCAAGTAGGAAACCTGCAAGCGTTACCCTGCCTGGCCTTTGTACAACTCTTCCTGCACTGCTGACCTCTGAAGTAGCTTAACAAATTAAGTTATTCAATTATAAGGCAAGGAAAGATGGCAATAAATACCAGTCTTGCAAACAGCAACCTAAAAATTATTTAAAATTCTCATACATATTTGGCATTCACTTTTAATCAGTTTTAATCACAGACTTACAATGCAATGAATAAAATCCAGGTTAAGGAATAAGAGGACAATTAGCAATTGCCAAGTTGCAACTTAATCTCTTTGGCAAAAGACCGTTGAGCTGAATAGGGTTGTTTGGCATAACATGCTGCATTTCTGGACGTTAATCAATGTGGCAATTTTTAAAGCTAATGATGCCCAGCATTACCTCACAAATGTTTTGAATAAAATGCTCAAATAAAATTAAATATAGATATTTCAAAGTTTGCTTATTTATTCAGCAATCAAAAGTCCAACTACAAAATTTCAAGTATTATTCAGAGTAAAAAGCATTTCTACCAAAATTAACAATACCTACTGAAAAAGAGTGTGGGGTTAGAGTAACTTACAACATTAAGTATACCAATTTGAGCAAACAATTTTTTATTTGCAATTTAAATGAAGCAGAAAACCAGATTTCTTGTCTTGAGCTTTTTTGTGATGGACCAGCAGGTTAACAGTGCTACCCCAAGATGATCAAACATGAACCATTCAATGGAAATACCAAGCAGACCTAACTTTATTGAACTATCATTAAGGCATCATAGGAGGAGGTAGCCATTCTGTCCATTAAGCTTGCACTGACAACAATCTCATCCTATCCCTGTAATCTCACATTCATCCTGCCAATCCCCTCAGAACTAGAGTCAATTTATCATGGCCAATCAACTAACCTGTACGCCTTTGGACTGAGGGAGGAAACCAGAACACCTGGAGGAAACCCATGAGGACATGGGGAGAATGTACAAACTCCACACAGACAGTGACCTAAGGTGGAAAATGGCCCAATTCTCACAACTTCTGGGAATGGTATAATGGCACAATGTTTAGCACTGCTGCCTCACAGCACCAGGGACCCAAGTTCAATTCCCGGCTTGGATCGCTGTCTGCGGGGATTTCCTCTGGTTGCTTCAGTTTCATCCCACAGTCCAAAGATGTGTAGGTTAGGTGCATTGGTCATGCTAAATTGCCCCGTAGTGTCACAGATCAGTAGGATAAATATACGTGGTTGTGGGGATAGAGCCTGGGTGGGATTGTTGTCGGTGCAGACTCGATGGGCTGAATGGCCTCCTTCTGCACTGTAGGGATTCTATGATTGTATAAACCTGTGGTCTCTGGTGCTGTGAGGCAAGTGTTAACCACTGTGCCACCCTGGCATTTTAAAGCACTTAGTCCACATGACGTGGGTCTCTTGTAATAAACATTTCAATAGTGATATAGTGCAGAAAAGTTGGCCAAGACTTTTACGAACATCATTGGTGGTTTCCATGCAAAGGACATAGATATTGAAATGGAAATAAATAAATTCCAGTTCTGTTTTTTGTTTGTAGTGCCCCACATACTACAACAAACCTCAACCTGAGGGAATGCTTAGCCAGCTCACATCATAATCTCATCAGATAAAACATTTTGGTCAACTGAAGGCTGCAACCAATTGTATCCTGGTCCCAAATTTTAATATAGCTAACTACAAAAATTGCTGAAGATTTGAACAAAGAACAAAACAGTATGGGAAACAGGCCCTTCAGCCCAACGAGCCCATGCCGCCACCCCGATGTTCCCACCTCTACCCATGACCCCTGTCAATGTTTATAGATCTATGGATTAAAAACCAAATTTGAGACAATTTAGGGAGAATTTGTTTTGTCAATTAGCCTAAGAGCACATCTTTGGGATGTGGGAGGAAACCGGAGCGCCCGGAGAAAACCCACGCAAGCACGGGGAGAATGCGCAAACTCCCACAGACATAGGCCCAAATCCATGTATCTGCACAGCACAGCAATAGTCACCGAGCTGTCGTGTTGCCCATCAAATGGTCCAGGTCAAGTGTACACTAACTACGTGAAGCACTAGGATACTCTCAAAAAAAAATCCAAGAGCAGCCCTCTCACGACCTATCGCATGTATGCCCCTCGTTAGACAACAAGGTGGACCAAAGCACCTGTAGGATAAAAACAAGTACATCAATATCATCATCTATTTACACACTTCCCGGGGACTCCCAAGACTCACGATCCCTATTTTAAATCAGTTTTCTATACCCCTCCATTCCCATTCTGTTCATGTGCCCATCTAAGTATTTCTTAAATAACTCCAGAGTGCATGCCCCCACCACTTTACTTGGCAGCGCATTCCATACCCCCACCAACCTCTGTGTGAAAAAACTCCCTCCAGCATCTAAATTATACCTTACCCCCTCCCCCTCACCCTAAGCCTGTGACCCCTCATGCTATTTAAATCCATCACAGGAAAAAGCTGTGTCTTTCAAAAGTCTATGTCTTTCTAAGGAAAATAGTCCCAATTTGCCTAACCTCTCCTCATAACTCAGACCTTCCACACCAGGCAGCATCCTGGTAAACCTCCTCTGCACTCTCTCCTGAATCTCCACGTCCTTCCGGTAGTAAGGTGACCAGAACTGGACACGGTATTCCAAATGAGATCTAACCAACTGCAACATTAAAGGCCAGCTCTTATACTCTATACCCCTTCCTATAAAGGCTAGCATACCACATGCTTTCTTCACAACCTTTTCCACTTCTCTGCCACCTTCAGAGACTTGTGCACCTGCACCCCCAGGTCCCTCTGCGTTTCTATACTCTTAATAGGTCTATCCTTTATCATATACCTCCCCTCTACATTCATTCTCCCAAAATGCTTTACCCCCTCGCATTTATTAGGATTGAATTCCATCTGCCATCTATCTGCCCAAGCTACCAGCCTGCTGCATCGCCTGACAATGCTGCTCTCTATCCGCAAGTCCAGCCATCTTTGTATCGTCTGCAAACTTGCTGATCACTCCACTTACTCCCTCTTCCAAGTCATTTATGTATATATATATTACAAATAGAAGAGATCCCAAAACTGAGCCCTGTGGTACACCACTAGTGACTGACTTCCAGCTAGGCTGAAGGTTGACTAGGCAATTCTGAAAGGTAGACAGACTTAGAGGACAAATGGCCTCTATTTAAAACAATTCTCAAAGAGAGTGAAGTAGCCTGTGTGCCAATGTTTAAACAGGCTAAACAAAACTATGACAAAGAACAGATAGGATAGAGGCCTTTCCCACTCAAAAGATATATCTCAGAACAGGAAAGGGCACTGCATAAAATTAAGAGGGATAAAAAAAAGCTATCAAGAGTAATCAAGATATCTGCCGAAAAGAAGTTTGTATAATTATGGCAACAATCGCAAAGCTTTTCCAGCTCCATCAAAAGACTATTAAAGGCTGGCAGGGCCTCAAAAGGTTACTTTAAGGCAGATTTAAACTGAATCTCAGGTTATATCAAAAATGTTAAATGACAATTTCACATCTGTTTATGCTCTTGTGGTCATTACTTAGTTCTAGATTGATTTTATGATGGGTAGGCCCATACTGTTACCTTAAGTAGATTAGCAAAGATAAAAATTGATAGGATCAGGGTAGCATCCATCCATGGTTGATTGAGAAGATAGTATTCTTATTCCAAGAGTCCCTTATTTCTCTCTTCAATATTTCAATCAGGAATACTGTATTTAGGAGCAAAAGCTCAGTTCTAGCCTACTTTCTTTACTTTAAAAGCCAAAGAACTACCGCCCTACCAGTGTTACATTCCTTCTTGGGAAGTTGCTAGAATGGATAAGGTGATCAATGGGAAAAGACAAGGACCTTTAGAGATTCACAATATAGCTGCCAAAAAGATAGGCTCTGTATATTGAGTTATTTATAAGGTCATTAGAGTCATATGACAGAAATCTGGTAGGTAGCATCTACCTGGACTTCCAGAAAGCTTTTGATATGGTAACATTGCTGGTTTAGCAGTTAGTTCAAATCCACCTATAGCCAAAAGGAGAGAGTTAAAAGTCGTAGTTCAGCTTGTTGGCAGATTATAAGTGGCGTACTTCAAAAATCTGTTCTTGGCCTATTACTAATCAGTCTTTATTCATGATCTGAAAAGGGGTGTTAGGAGCATGTGAAATAAGTTTGCAGGTAAAATTCTATGCAAGGGTTAAGACAGCAGAGGAATGCAACCAAATCCAAAATGATTTATGCACACTAGGGTGGTAGACCACAAAATGGCAACAGAAAGTGACAGACAGACAGACTAAAAGACCTGCGTGTCAAGATGCAAGTATCACCAAAATCGTATCATAATTGTAAAGAGACTGCAGCTAATTGATAGTATTTTGATGAAATGGGTCATTGGTTCGATCACATCTGGAGCAGCGAGTCCAATTTTAATAGCTTCACATGATAGATAATATAAAGGTCCTGGATATTGTTCTTGTAGCTCACTTCTAGAACTTTTCCAACTTAAAGAACCTCAGCTACTCAGACACAAATATTTTAGTCCTTGGAGGTGAACTGATAAAAATGTATAAATTGAAGGGATGGATAGCATCTCAACTGGGAGGACCGGGGCACATCAATTTAGGCAAGAACTGTATGCATCCAAAACGTTTCTGCTGCTTGAGGGCGAAGCACTGAGTTTTCATTTCAGTAAGCTGAAGTTGTTTTGTTGGTAGAAGAGGTTAAAATATGGAATTCTGCAGGCTGGATTAGAATGGAATTTTGCCAACAGGCTCTGCATTACCTCGGATAGTCTGTCAGCACTTGAATGCTATGGTCTAACATCTATTAGTATCTACTAATAGCAAATTTAAGGCCTATGGCTTTGGCCAAGGATGTCTTCGAACAAAATAAAAGGCCAGTTCAATTCAAATCCTGTTCTTGACAATTGGACAATTTAAAATAAATTCAAAAACTTAAGGGAGTTCATAACTGGGCCTGGTCAATTATACTCACTTTTTATATTTAAATTTTAATATGTAAAATGAGACAAAACTGTTTTTAATTAAAATATGGCACCAATCTGGTTTACTTAACACAAACATTTACTCAATGCATCTAGCAAAAAAATGTAAAATTGTACATAAATTCATTGAAAAGTAATTGGTTTCCTCTTATTAAATTTCAGAAGGCCAGAAGCCCAGATCTGACTGCTTTGAGCATTTGTCAGAAAATAGGTGCTTAACTCCAAGTGCTAATTATGCATTGTAAAATAATTGCAGTTATTCACAACCTGGCCAATGTGCGAGACCTGCTCATTAGCACAATATGCAAGATGCAGGTCTTTAATCACAAGTGAGCGACAGGCTGGCTTCTGAATTGTAAACTGAAGCTTTAGCTAATGTTAATATCTAAATTCCACAGGGTACCCAAATATCAAAGAACAGCACGGGAAACAGGCCCTTTGGCCCAACGAGCCCATGCCGCCACCCCGATGTTCCCACCTCTACCCCGCGATCCCTGTCTATGTTTATAGATCTATGGATTAAAAACCAAATTTGAGACAATTTAGGGAGAATTTGTTTCGCCAATTAGCCTAAGAGCACATCTTTGGGATGCGGGAGGAAACCGGAGCACCCGGAGAAAACCCATGCAAGCACGGGAAGAATGCGCAAACTCCCACAGACACAGGCCCAAATCCATGTATCTGCACAGCACAGTGATAGTCACTGAGCTGTCGTGTTGCCCATCAAATTGTCCAGGTCAAGCGTACACTAACGACGTGAAGCACTAGGATACTCTCGAAAAAAATCCAAGAGCAACCCTCTCACGACCCATCGCGTGTATGCCCCTTGTTAGACAACAAGGTGGACCAAAGCACCTGTAGGATAAAAACAAGTACATCAATATCATCATCTATTTACACACTTCTCAGGGACTCCAAAGGCTCATGATCCCTATTTTAAATCAGTTTTCTATACCCCTCCATTCCCATTCTGTTCATGTGCCCATCTAAGTATTTCTTAAATATCTCCAGAGTACCTGACCACTTGACTTGGCAGCGCATTCCATATCCCCACCACCCTGTGTGAAAAAACTCCCTCTAGCATCCAAATTATACCTTACCCCCCTCACCCTAAGCCTGTGACCCCTCGTGCTATTTGAGTCCATCCTAGGAAAAAGCTTAACCCTGTTTACTCTATCTATACCCCTCATAATCTTGTACACATCTATTAGATCTCCTCTAAGTCTACGTCTTTCTAAGGAAAACAGTCCCAATTTGCCTAACCTCTCCTCGTAACTCAGACCTTCCACACCAGGCAGCATCCTGGTAAACCTCCTCTGCACTCTCTCCAGAGTCTCCACGTCCTTCCGGTAGTAAGGCGACCAGAACTGGACACAGTATTCCAAATGAGATCTAACCAACGTTTTATACAACTGCAACATTAAAGGCCAGCTCTTGTACTCTATACCCCTTCCTATAAAGGCTAGCATACCACATGCTTTCTTCACAACCTTCTCCATTTGCTCTGCCACCTTCAGAGACTTGTTCACCTGCACCCCCAGGTCCCCCTGCGTTTCCATACTCTGAATAGGTCTACCCTTTATCATATATCTCCCCTCTACATTCTTTCTCCTGAAATGCATCACGTCACATTTATCAGGATTAAATTCCATCTGCCATCTGTCTGCCCAGGCTACCAGCCTACGTCCTGCTGCATCGCCTGACAATGCTCCTCTCTATCCGCAAGTCCAGCCATCTTTGTATCGTCTGCAAACTTGCTGATCACTCCACTTACTCCCTTTTCCAAGTCATTTATGTACATTACAAGTAGAGGTCCCAGTACCGAGCCCTGCGGCACACCACGAGTGACTGACCTCCAGCTAGAAAAGCACCCTTCCACTATTACTCTGTCTCCTATTACCAAGCCAGTTACTTATCCATCTAGCTACCTGCTCTTGTATCCCATTAGCCTTGACCTTCTCAACTAACCTCCCATGAGGGACTTTGTCAAACGCCTTACTAAAATCCATATAGACGATATCAACGCCTCGCCCTTCGTCCACCGTTTTCGTCACCTCCTCAAAAAATTCTACCAGATTTGTAAGGGACGACCTGCCCTTAACAAATCCATGCTGCGTATCCCTAATCAGATCGCAACGCTCTAAGTACCTATACATCCTATTCTAAGAATCCCCTCCAACAGCTTCCCTACCACTGACGTCAAACTCACCGGCCTATAATTTCCAGGGTTATCCCTACTACCCTTTTTAAAAAACGGTACAACATTAGCAATTCTCCAGTCTTCTGGGACCTCACCTGTGTCCAAGGAAGAGACAAAGATTTGCATCAGAGGCCCAGCAATTTCACCTCGCACCTCCCTAAGCAGCCCCAGAGATTTATCAGTTTTAATGCTACCTAGAAGCTCTAACACATCCTCCCTTGGTATGGATATTTCCCTCAACTGGTCCACAGCTCCCTCAGAGACAGGAGCTGTCAACAAGCCCCTCTCCTTCGTGAATACCGACACAAAGTATTCATTCAGGATCTCCACCATTCCCTTGGGCTCCAAGCACAGTTCCTCGAAGAGGTCCGATTTTTCCTCTAACCACCCTTTTATTCCTAACATAGGAGTAAAAAGCCTTTGGATTTTCCTTAATCCTATCCGCCAAAATCATTTCATGCCTCCTTTTTGCTCTTCTAACTCCCCGTTTGAGCTCCCTCCTACTCTCTCTATATTCCTCCAATGCTGTCTCGGTTCCCAGCTGCTTTGACCTATCATACGCCTCTCTTTTCTTCCTAACCAAGTCCTCAATATCCCTAGTAATCCACGGCTCTCTAATCCTATCTTTCCCATCTTTCCTCTTGGCCGGCACATATTTATCTTGCAACATTTTCAGTATTCCCTTGGAAGAGTCCCACATGCCTAGCGTGGACTCTCGAACCACCGTTCCCAATCAGTTTCTGTAAGTTCTGGCCTAATCCGACCGTAGTTAGCCTTCCCCAATTCAGCACCCTGCCCCTAAGGCAACAAGCATCCTTTTCCATCTGTATCCTAAAGTAGACAGAATTATGGTCACTGTTAGCCACATGTTCCCCTACTACAACATCAACCACCTGCCCTAGCTCATTATTCGGAACGGAATCCAATATAGCCCCTTCTCTAGTCGGGCTAGCCACATACTCCTCCAACGATCCTTGTTTATTTATTAATCACAAGTAGGCTTACATTAACACCACAATGAAGTTACTGCAAAAATTCCCTCGTCACTGCACTCTGGCACTTGTTCAGGTAACAGATACCAATGCACCTTTCCAGCATGTCTTTCAAACTGTGGAAGGAAACCCACGCAGACATGGGAGAATGTGCAGACTCCTTAAAGATAGTGACCTAAACTGGGAATCAAACCCAGCTCCCTGGCACTGAGATAGAAGTGCTGACCGCCGTGCCATCATTTGGGAGACAATATTTATATATGTTGCTACATATCTGAAATACTGTTCAATCCAAAAATTTCCAGTGATGAAGAGTTTTCCGAGATACAAACACTATAGTTTCTCTCCTACATACCAAGTGTCAGTTAATTTCAATGGGAGCACTTACATTTGAATCTTAAGGTTGTGGGTTCAAGCCCCAGTACAGGATTTAAGCACACTATTTTCAATGCAGCCCATTCACAGACAACTAATTTGTTCATTTTCCTTCAACGTTAAAGTACTTACAGTTAATTAAATGTTTTTGAAGTGCAGTTATCATTGTAACACAGAAAGCATGGCAGCCAATTTGCTCAGAACAAGTTCCCACAAACAAGAATGTAATAAATAACCATATAATTTGTTCCAGTTAAATTGATTGAGGGTTAAATATTGGCCAGGAAAATGGGGGATAACTCTTCTGCTCTTCCATACAAAGTACATGGGATCTTTTATAGCCAGTTGACAGAGCAGTAAGGACCTCAGATTAACATCCTTTCCGAAAGATAACATCTCCAGTAAGTCATGCAGATTTTCTTCAGAACTGCATGGAAAATGTCAGTCCAGATATTTATACCTAAGTATTGGAGTGGCACTTAAGCACAATGTTACGGCTACAGTCAAACACGTTAGCCACCAAGTCACGGCTGAAAGCTTCTCACTGGTGTTGGACAAGGGATAAATCTTGGTCAGGACACACAAATTCTCATGCACTTCTTTGAATAATGACAATATCTTGTGTTATACCTATCAAGAACTGGTTTTAAAAGCACTTCAAGAAAGGCAATTCTGCACTCCCTTACTCAAGCAGTGAAGTCCAAAATTCATGATGCGTTCAAGTTGTTCAGTGTGTTCAACCATGGACATCAGACCCATTATGCTAACACGGGTCCAAGCAGACACAGAATACAACACGTCATTAAAATTTTGACCGCAACCTGCGATGTCATTTCCTCATTGTCTTCCTTCTGACGTACTGACTGCTGATTAGATTATTGTATAATTTTCAAATTTACTCTTGATAATCCAATCCATCTAAAACGAGACTATTACCCGTGTCTCTTACATCATTCTTTTGTTACACAGAATATCAACATGTTTTCCATTTACTGATACTTTTGCAGTTCTCAAATGATTTTCTGTCAATGCTTCACAAATTTCCTCCAGTTTTTCACAGTATTCTCAAATAAAATCCAATTGATTTCTTGAGTACTTGTGGTCTCATTTGTGTTGAAGTCATTGATTTGACTTGGAATAGGCATATGGTATCTAAAGTTAAGAGGTTACTTTTCTTCTGAAATTATCAGCATTAATCGTGTGAATTTATAAATAGTGTTTCAATTTTAAAAATAATTTCCAAAGTTTGCACCATTTAGCTTCAGAAACTTAGAAATAAATCTACTTGGCATTTCAAAATTTGAGGTAAATTTTACAATTAATTCAGTGAAGGATCTATTTTGTTTGACATGAAATTGGAATTCTCTGACACTTGTGGTTTTTAAATCGATTAAAATACTTTGAATTTTACTTGCAAAAGTAATGGATAGCAAATTTTTTTTAAAAACCTGCATGGAAATAAAGGACATATCAAATGAATAACTTCTGGAATAAAATACTTCAAATATAAAAGTGAAGTCTTTGGACATTAAGTTCAACCTTATATGCAGAACGTGTTTTTTACAGTTTAATTATAAATGAAAGCAGAAGATGCTGGAAATATTCAGCAAAGTAGAAATATTCAGTAAAGTAGCATCCGTCGATATGTTCTGAAATGCTGTGTTCAATGACCTCTCATCTGAACCAACTCAGCCCTGACAAACAGTTCTTGACCTGAAACATTAACTCTGATTCTCAAATGGTACCTGAGTATTTCCAATAGTTCCTGCTTTTATTTCAGAATTTGCAGTATTTTCTTTCTATTTAAATACAATTTCTTTTGAATCTCAAAAATATAAATGATTAGACAAAATGAAGATCAAATACAACGTTCACTTTTTGTATGTTAGTAATGGATAAGATAGTATTTATTTCACAGGAGAACTGCACTGTAAATGCAAAGTAATTTGATCAATGAAGAAAATGTGTCAATCAGCACTAATTAACCTGAACTTTCAAGCTGTCTAATTTAAGAACTGAAAATAAATTTGACAGTCAAGACAGTATTTAACAATTACTGTAAGCAAAATCCTTTCTCCATCTCACAGGAAGAATTTCTATGCAAATTTCAGTTTGCGCAAAGAAGTTACACAAATTGACTGAAAGACTCAATCTATGTAACAAATTGAGCGACTAAGCCACATATATCATTTGGAATACCGCGTCCAGTCCTGGTCGCCTTACTACCGGAAGGACGTGGAGAGTCTGGAGAGAGTGTAGAGGAGGTTTACCAGGATGCTGCCTGGTATGGAAGGTCTAAGTTACGGAGAGAGGTTAGGCAAATTGGAACTGTTTTCCTTAGAAAGACGTAGACTTAGAGGAGATCTAATAGACATGTACAAGATTATAAAGGGGTATAGATAGAGTAAACAGGGTTAAGCTTTTTCCTAGGATGGACTCGAATAGCACGAGGGGTCACGGGCGGGGGGTAAGGTATAATTTGGATGCTAGAGGGAGTTTTTTCACACAGAGGATGGTAGGGGTATGGAATGCGCTGCCAAGTAAAGTGGTGGAGGCAGGTACTCTGGAGTTATTTAAGAAATACTTAGATGGGCACATGAACAGAATGGGAATGGAGGGGTATAGAAAACTGATTTAAAATAGGGATCGTGAGCCTTGCGAGTCCCTGGGAAATGTGTAAATAGATGATGATGTTGATGTACTTGTTTTTATCCTACAGGTGCTTTGGTCCACCTTGTTGTCTAACAAGCGGCATACACGTGATGGGTTGTGAGAGGATTTTTTTTTCGAGAGTATCCTAGTGCTTCACGTAGTTAGTGTACGCTTGACCTGGACCATTTGATGGGCAACGTGACAGCTCAGTGACTATCGCTGTGCTGTGCAGGTACATGGATTTGGGCCTGTGTCTGTGGGAGTTTGTGCATTCTTCCCGGGATGTGTGGGTTTTCTCCGGGTGCTCCAGTTTCCTCCTACATCCCAAAGATGAGCTCTTAGGCTAACTGACAAAACAAATTCTCCCTAAATTGTCTCAAATTTGGTTTTTAATCCATAGATCTATAAACATAGACAGGGATCACGGGTAGAGGTGGGCACATCAGGGTGGCGACGCGGGCTCGCTGGGCCGAAGGGCCTGTTTCCCGTGCTGTTTTGTTCTTTATCCAAAGATTCAAGTTCCATTCTGTTCAATTAATCCTGAGGTGGCCTCATTACCCCTTGGTTAGAAAGTGGGTAAATTAATGAAAAGGATAATGTGACTAGCACAGTTGACCTATATGCCTTGGTAGTCCATTTGGTTATTTCTGATTATTACCCTGCAGCTTCTGCTGTAAGCAAGAGTGCATATGTTGGACAAGGATAGGATTACAATCACTGAAGATAGTTAACTGGTATCTACCAATGTTCACATGTGAAGAGTTATAAACGTCAGTCAACCAAATAAGGAGGGGGAAATATTTTCTTCAAAAAAAAAAAATAGCAACGTTGATGAATTGTAATGCAAGTTGAGAAAGAACACACTATCGAAATAAGAACGTTATTCATTAATTTGATGCTCAGCTCAAATTGTATAGTACTGAAGTGGCAATATATTTTGATTTATTTCATCGTACTCAACTCAAGCAGAGCATATTAACAGAAAAGTAGCTACCGTAATGGGCAACAATTACATTCAAAGTAAAAATGTGAAATGCACTTAATTGTGGAATACAATTAAGAAATTAAGAAACAATTAAGAAAGCATGTACTGACTGTGCTCTTAAAGTGGCTTAACTTGAAAAATGCAATTGCTGATTTCAATTGCTGAAGAAAAAAATGACACCAACAAAAGGCATGCTGTTGAAGCTTTTCCTCTTGTAAATGTGGCATGTGAATTTCAGTACCAGTGTAATATCAGCCATACCTCCTTTCAACTGGCAAATCATATCAAACAGCACACCCCTCCAGCTGTTCACAATAGGGCGAATATTCACCATACTCAACCAGCCCATGCATGCAAGATTTAGAACACAAGTCTATTAGATGTGGTTCCACGATTGGGCAACACTTGATGAATAGACCCTGCTTAGCTAAGAATTACACTGCCAACCAATTTCAGATCAGTTGGGCTCACAAAGTAGTTCATTATGCTTGCTGGAAGCTATATATATTTACATGCAAAGCCTATCCTCTGCAAACAGCAAGTGCATGTGTGGGCATTGCAACATTTTAATTAAATAGAAATAGGGTGAGCAATAACTGCCAGGTATATTCTCCATAGCAAAACCTTTGGTCAAATAATTAGCACCTCTTTGTCAAAGTCGAAAGTATGTCTCCTTTAAAATTTGGTATTCTTATCTGTCCTGATGAGTGCATAAGCTAAAGCTTCACCAGCTTTTCTCTTTTCAGCAATGCAACCTTTTTCCAACCTATAATCTTTTCTGACATAAAAATGAAAATTGCAGTGATTAAAAGTAGTCAGCTCATATTCATGATTTTGTAATATTTAAATGATTTTCATATCAGAATGCAAGCATCATCATTTAATGCACTAACGTCAACATGAATGTAAAGTGATTTACAAAGAGCAAAAATAATTTTAAACTAATCTTGTTAAAATAATTGCCAAATTCAGAAAGCCAATGGCACAGATTGCAAAGCTTGATTGTTGATCCAACACACCTAACATTAATTTTGGTATTGCTCATTCAAGAAATGTCAAATATCCATTTTGAAAGTCACTAAGCTAGTTTATGCAAGTACCACAACGCTCTCGGTTTTCAAAACAAAAAATGTAAACTTCCCTAGATATCTTTAAAGATTTTCCACAATCAGAATAGTCATTCAATTGTCTGCACAAACGTGCAATTTTCTCTCTCAAATCAAGGTGTTGTTGGGGAATGGCAATATATTGGCAATATTACTGGACAAGTAATGCAGAAGCACATATCCTAATCCTACTGCACTTGCAGCATTTAAATGCAATTAATTAATTAAACCTGGAATAAAAAGCTAATCTTAGTAATAATGATTATGAAACTGCCGGATTTTAATAAAAACTCACAAACAGAAAAATACCCAATGCCCAAAAATATCTCATTGATGTCCTTCAAAAAAAAAAGTGGTACCTCACCTGATCTGATTTACACGTAGCCCCAACTGCCATCTAAAGTACAAGTCACTCAAGGTGTATCAAACCAATAGAGAAAAATCAAAGAATGAACCATAATTACTATCCAGAAATGACAAAAGCACATATCCTGCCCAGTCAATACCGTAAAGTGTTCCTCACTAACATCTGGTGACTTGCGCCAAAATTCCGGGAGACATTCCAGAACAAATAATTGACTGACAGTCAAGTCATATCTTAAAACTGATATCCCAGATTCACTCAGGGATAGTGGCGAGAACATAAAAGGAACAGAAGACAACATGATGGGAGTGTCCTGTCCTATTGATGGGCAGGTCAACCAGACATGACAGGATTGTGGCATAATCAGGAGGGAATGACCTTGAGAATCCTCAGTGTTAACTCCAGATTTCATGGCATTTGTTAAACAGGGCAAGGAAGCCACTATTGCTCCCCCTGATGAAACAGTGCTCAACCATGTTGAACATTTTGTGGGAAAAGCACTGAAGATAGCAAAGACACTATGTATCCTGGGCAAGGAACTTCGAAGTCCAAAGCCCATCACCAAGACTGGTTTGTTAGCACCATGATTGACTGAGTTGACCAACTCCTGAAGACCATTTGCCAAACTGGGCTAGTGGCAAGGGTTGGCAGATCCCAAAAGGGGAAAAAAAATCCACTTTTAAAGTTTATTTTATTAGTCACAAGTAGGCTTACATTAACACTGCAATGAAGTTATTATGGAGATAGAATTTAACATGGGCAATGACCTACCCAGCACTTTTTTGGACTGTGGGAGGAAACTGGAGCGCCCAAAGGAAACCCATTGCAGACATGGGAAGAACATCAAACTCTGCACAGGTAGCGACCCTACTGGCCTTGTTCTCACCAATCTACCTGTAGTAGATACAATTGTCCATGACAGCATACAATCTTTGTGGAATTCAAATTTCATCGTCACACTAAAGACATCCTCCAATATGCAGTGTAACATTACCAAACTAAAAGGTATAGATTCAGAACAGTTCGTTTGACTCAAAATTGAACACCTATGAGGTTTTGTGCTAATAGCAACAGCAGAATCGTCTTCAAGAATAATAATCTGTAACTTCATGGGATACCCCACACTCTACCACTACTATGAAGCTAGGGGTCAGCCCTAGTTCTACGAGGAAATGCAGTTGAGCACATCAAGAGCAGTATTAGGCATATCTAAATACAAGGTGTCAATCTGGCAAACAACATGGGCAACTTGCATGCTGAATATTGCGAGCTGCTTGCTACAGACAGACAGAGCTAGACCACCTCAATGGATCATATCAAAGCTATGTCTGCTACACAGTCACGAGTAGCGGTGGATAACTAATCAACTAACAGGAGACTACACAATGTCCTTAATGATAAAACAGCCCAACATATTGTGGTACAAAGCTGAAGCATTTGCCACCACCTTCAACCAGATGCTGAATCCAGGTGCATGATCTGTGCCTTCTCCTGAGATTGAGATGCCAGCATTGAACTAGACTAAATACAGTAAGAAGTCTCACAATACCAGGTTAAAGTCCAACTCTCCATTCACCTGACGAAGGGGCAAACACCGAAAACTTATGAGTTTACTATCAAATAAATTGGTTGGACTTTAACCTGGTGTGAGACTTCTTACTGTGTTCTCCTGACATGACCAGTATCACAGATGCCAATCTCCAGCCAATTAATTCACTACATTATAATTGAACATACTGAATACAGCAAAGGCTACTGACTGTGACAACATTCAGCTCTGGTACTGAAGATCTTTACTCTCGAACAAGCATGTCTAAACTCTTCACAAGGGGGTCACATTTTAAAATGTTTCTTACTCAAGGAGCCAATGAACGAATTGCAGCAAGATAGTTTGGGATAACATTAAATATGATCTTTTAAAAAGGAGGTATGAAACAAAAAACTTGCTGGACAAAAAAAAAAATCAATAAATAAAGATTGGTATTAGTATCATAGGCTGAGTATGTCTGAGTCCAGTTTGCTCAGTCTCAAGGTATCCACTTCATTACTGATAGAATGGATTGATATACATGTTGGTGTGTGGGAATGAGGGTGAATGAAGACACTGACATTGGGAATGAACCAGACTTATGCACACACACTGTCCCTCACACAATCTCTCTCTCTCCTCAGTCTCCAGTCACTTTCTCACTCAGTTGTCGGTGTGCTGCACTTGGGCCTACTTTACACTCCAACACTTGGGCTCACTTGGATCCCACTATAACCTGCCTTACACTCCAGGCCCTGGAACACTTGCATTGGAACACCCTGGATGAGCCCTTTGCAGCTCGTCTAAACACAGGCTGGTTTCTCTCTGCAATTGCTGCTGACAGGCAATGAGCATATGAGCAACAAATGCAGAGAAAATCAGCCTGCAATTTGACGAGCAGCTTTACAGCATTTTTCAAATACATAAGTCATTGAAATGTAGTCTTCAGGTGCAACAATCCAGCCCACAGGTCATCAGTTAGACAAGCCCACTCGAGAACAAGCTGCACGTCGAGTCAAATTCTACCAATATAGTACTGACATCTGCCTGACATTTTTTCAAACACTGCCCTGATGTCAATGGCAGTCACCCTGACGAACACCACATTCACAATCTTCAACACTAAGATTTGGGACCTGGACTACAATCATTTCTTCTCAAGCTCAGGGCTTTAAAAAAATATACATCGACATAATGAAGTAAAATATCTCATACCATTCATTCAAACAGCACGCGTGTGTAAAGCATTTACAAACTGAGTGTCAACAGTGCAAAATAATTATGCCTTAAACTGAATTCTCTTGCTCAAGATATGGCTTGAGGTAAAATCCATCAGCAGAAACAACTGATATTTTTGCCCAGTCAGGCCTACCTGCTAGATCAGGGAACCAAACAGGTTGTATCATTGCAAGGGAATTAAAAATACATGTTCACACAGCAAAACACTTTCATTCTCAAATATGTATCATCTTGTCTAAATAAAATAAGAGAAACAAATACGACCATCCACTGTTGTTTTTGTGAACACTTGACAGCAGAAACTATCAGCATGTGGAAACTTCAATGTTGAAGACTGCACACTCAAATCAAAATACGCTCAAATACTTCAGTTATTTTTGACATGTATTACTTTACTGTGGATGGCTACATTGACATTCTGATACTGACAAATCTGGGCTGCAGGTAGCATGCCATTCACAATCTAAACTGTCCACCATGTGCCTTACCCAAGCTACCACCTGAATGCTCACTAGACTCTTGCAGCATCCACTTCTTTTAAGTACCTATCCACTTTTATTCTTCCTATCTTTCAATCAAATTCACTAATGATACCAATCAAACAACGCTTATGCTTCATCCCTAAAACATTCCCATGTTTTTTAAGTTCAGATAATCGAGTGATTAACTCATCAATTCTTCCCTAAATTGGATGCATCCCTGTTCCCTCTAGTTTTCATCTTGATGTAAACTCTCGCAACCATATCCACATTCATCTCTCAATCCAATCATCCTTTGTAGTCTTTCTGCAGTCCAAAATCACTAATAAGGAGCAGTTTAAGACACTAAGTTGACATTTTATCAACAACAAGATGATCAACAAAAATAGATTAGATTTTATATTACAGTTTACATTACTTGACACTCACATTTATGCCATCATTTTCTGAACTATGAGTCTTACATAGGTTGCAAGCCAAACAAAAAATAGTCAAGACTCATTGCTGGCCTCTAAAGTAAAAGAATAGGGCAAAGCAACACATGAAAACCAGAGATGTAATAAATAGCAATTAAAAGAGCTTGTATCCTAAACATCTTTGTGCAATCTCTCCTCAGTAATACCCATCACTGACTTTGTTGTGCTCTACCCGCTCCACTCCCTCTTGCAATATAAAATCCATCGCATTTCTCCCTCTCTTTAGGTCTGAAAATGAATCATATGAACTGAAACATTAACGTGGTTTCTCTCGATAGATGCTGCCAGACTTGCTGAATTTTTCCAGCATTTTCTTTTTTTAATTTCAAATTTTCAGCAACCATAGTATTACAAAAAAAGAGCTTTTATTATCTTAAAATCCGCTTTTGTAACATGTCTAATTGTTTCTTTTCAGTGGCAAATTAGAGAATTTTTATTGCATAGCAAGTTATGTGGAACACAAAGTCTGAAAAAGGTAACACAAATAGATTCAATGTAACTTGCAAAAGAGAACTGGATAAACAAATGAAAACTTGGCAGAGATCGGAAAAAAGGGTTGGTGAATGAATCATTGGACAGCTCTCAACTGACAACAAAGACAGGGTAGACCAAATGAACATTTCCTGTGAAACATAGCTAATTAACTATTTCTGAAGTTTTGTCAGGTTTTTAATAAAAAGGAAATGCAGGACCCAATTTACAGCATAGTCCCATAAACAGCAAACAAGTGAGCATCTCACCTGAAAAATGCAGTAATCTCTCAACAGCAGCCTAAATTATGTACAGTTAAGATTCTAATGAACCTGGAAGCTCACAACCTTCACAGAAAAGGCAGATGGAAATGTTTCTTCAAAATGCAGCTTTGGACCTCAATAACACAGCCAATCAGTAGCACACTGCAAATAGGTATTTGTGCCATGCTCCTAAGTCTCCTGGCTGGTAGACATGTCAGGTGCCTTCTCACAAAGAATTTTAACTCTTGACTTCAAATCTCTTCAGTTATACTTACAGGCATAATGGCAATGGTTAGAGGAAACTATGCATCCTTACTGATTTAAAAAGGACGACTCACTTGCACCAAAACAGCAGTTTTATAAACTCAGGATGAGGGGAAGATTTTTCATCACCTTATATTTAGGGATCAAGAACATGTAAATAGGCAGGTTCCACCCGGGCAGCAGAAACAGGTACCATGCTCAATGTTAGTGTATGGTATAATTAAGCATCAGTAATTATCAAGTAGTTATTTGAAATAGACTGTACACAGTTCATTTTTAATTTAAAAATCACACATTTTTGGAAATTTTGAGACAAGATTCTATGAAATGACCAACAAGAAAAAGACGGTCATCTTTATATTAAAAGATTTAGTGTTTACCAAAATGTTAAGATTTCAGCTTTTACTATTCCAAAGTTTCCAAATAAAATTGCGCTTTCAAACAGAATGCATTCTGAAAAGTAACGCGCTACTCAATACAGTAAGCATTACAATGGAAATTATCCACCATTCAAATATCAAAACCTAAAAAGCACATCTGAATACACTCCATCTTTTGCAGAAAATACTACAAACCGAAACATCTGGCTGCAGAAACTCTTCCTCAAATGCAACCAATCTTGTTGAGTATTTCCAGCATTCCCAGTATTTTGCTTTCAAAAAACTTGTACACACCCTTCACATCATCAGTATGTCCCAAGGCACTTCAATGTTTATGTACACCAACACAATAGCCAATGACATAAACAACAAATGCTAATTTAGACCAATTCTGACTTGAACTGTAGAGCTAACTTCCTTTTTAAAAAAAATTGTTCAACTATTTGAATAGTCATTAATTTATTGTACAGTAAAATAGACAGAATGTGACATTGCAGCACTTCAAAGAAATGCCACCTGTGTATTCAAATCCTGGAATCCATACACTTCTCAATCAGGGTCTACAGTGCTGCCAAATGAACCAAGCTAACAACTGTACATTCTGATGAACAGCCAAATGGACTCCAATTATTAACACTGTTTTCTCTCCCTAGACATTCTGCCAGATATGCAGAATTCTAACATTTTCTATTCTTGTACATTTAGCTTTGTTTTAATGCAAGGATCTACAAACAATGAGCAGGAAAGCTTTACAGTTCATTTAAGTTTGAGTGTGGTTTGGTTCATAGTTTTATATTTTTAAAATTTAAGTATTGCTGAAAAAAGGCTGTCAAAGCTTTTTGCCTTGCACCCATCAGGATAAGAAAACATGTATATTAAATTTCAAAGGCAACAACTTATACTGCATGAATATTCACAAGTTGGCAAGTAGTCTCTGACTGGCAGAAGCATTGCCATGGAGAATGCACCAGGAAACAATTAACTATCAAGCATTTGCTTCCATTCAGACCAGGCAAGTCAACTATGATTGGTCAAGGGATTGCTATGGGAAATGAGTCATGGAGCAGCTGTCCCCCAAACTTTTGTTCAGTTGAAAAAGGCATAAACATGCTCTGCTTTGTAAAGGACAGGGCCATGTGTGTGAATATCTGTAGCTTCCAGCAGTTAAGTTAGCCACACTGCAAAACCCAACTGAATCTTGAATTGATTGTGAGCATAGTTATTTAAAAAAATCTGATTGTTTAACAAATACTATCCAATCACACAATACATCTTATATTGGGCACTATGTTCTGAATTTTGCAAATACAGGCTGGTTCAATACAGTTAGTGCTTTGCCTACTTTGAACAGCCAAAGAGGACACGTGGTTTCATATAATCTACCAGTCGTTGGAATATACGGCCTACACTCCGAGTAACACACCAACATTGAAGCATATATACCAAATTACATTTGTGTGGTAGGATGCATACTTTTTTTTTTAGCTCGACTGCAGCATTTTGTGCAATAGCCAACATTTCCTGTTGCTCAGATATTTGAAATATTTGCCCTTCTAGAATAATCAGGTAGACTGGGCACACTTCAGAACTGACGGTGGTGGTCTTGGATCCATTCATGGGTTTGCACAATATATAACAAGCACTGATTTAAATTGGGGTACCCATTATCCAACAAGCTAATTTTGATGCACCTTATTTCAGCATCAAGTTTGCACAGAGGATAAGGTTCAGGCCCTATATAGGAGTCTTTAAAAAAATTATTAGGCTTACATTAACATTGCAATGAAGTTATTGGGAAAATCCCATAATCGACACACTCCGACTCCTGTTCAAGTACACGGAGAGAAAACTTAGCATGGCCAACGTACTTAACTAGTACATCTTTCGGACTGTGGGAGGAAACTCGAGCACCCAAAGTGAACCCAGGTTACTGATAAGGCCAGTCACCAATACGTGACCATTGAAAATAGGATTACGATTTGCAGCAATAGAAAACATTAGCAGATTTTACAACAAGTATATGGAAAAGGGATCTCACTTGATTACTCCATTTCAAAGATGAAGTACAGGATGGGGCACATCAAAGTGTGTACGGAAATTATTACATGCATCTGCAAATTAAAATGTAATATATACATTGGAAATATGCAAGGGATAGGAATCTAGGCATCATTCCGTCAGAGACACATTTCTCATGGAATCTGACAATAATACAAGGAAGAACTGGGCTAGAAAGCATCCCATGGCAACACTATTTTTTGAGCAAAAGTGATGTTGTTAAAACAGAACTCAACTGTGTACGTTGCTGAACTAAGTTCAATGAATACAGATTCAGACGATGGACCACATCTGGATAATCATGATATAGTGAGGTGGTGAAAATGTGTAAGGCTTCCTTGAGTGGTGCATTAGTGTTTAGGATGGTAATGTCAAGCAAGCATATAGATATGATGTTGCTATTGATATGCACTCCTTTATAGCATTCACCAAGCTGCATGAATTCTTGACTGTGTATGTGGAAACTTCCTCAGAATGGGATATAGCAACTCACCCCACAATTTAACTAATTCATGTTGTGCAAAACCAGTCATAACTCAGATGATTCAGATAAAAGATATCTTTGTACATCTTGGACAGCCTACACTGATGTAGAAACAGCAAAACCATGAGGACAGATCCCATCACATGAGCAGCAGCCAGCTTATTTCATGTACAAAATAGACATTTTCGTAACTTGTTATCAAACAGTGCAATCATGCTTAGCAGCAGGCACATCCAATGGAACAAATTGAGACCAATCATTAAAAATAGCAATCACGTTTGTAAAGGATAACCATTTGAGTTCCTTTGTTGGACTTACAGAAACACACATCTGGATTGGCATGGGACCTTTGCAACACTACTAGACATGTGCACTGTATGTGAAAATTGATCAACTTAGTGGGTATCCTGCATTTTGCAGATGCTAGATCAAACAGACACACCTTAAGGGACTCAGTCTTCTTTGGATACCAATTTGTGGTGATTTAGTTGGGAATGGAGGAATTCAAACTTAGCAAATACCTCTTCCTGTCTGACGTGGGACAAAGACAAACCTAAATTGAAGCCACATGTAGCAAACAAACAACTCACCTTCAGAGTACTAATTCAGAAACATTTCCTGTGTAATCAGTGGCACACAGTTTGCATGACAAACTGCTTCCATTTAAGTGAGTTTACAGTTCAAGCATGTTTCTTTCTGTCACAACTGAATAGCTAACTGCCTGCTATCAATTAAACGTGATAAATATGGTACCATCAAGTTTTGCTTACTATTTGTTTACTGTGTGGTAAATATGGATACCATTAATTTTTGCTTACCATTTGTTTATGATGAGATCTCTATTAAGTCAATATATTGGAATTAACCAAATTGAAAAATTAAAGAAATTTATGCACCTCGGATCAAGCACACTGTAGTGCATTTGAATATGCAATTACAGTATCGCCCTCAATTTTCAGAACTAGCCAAAACTATATCCAGCAAGTTGGTTTCCAAGGATACCAAAATGGCAGGAATGCAAAATCCACAGACTTTGACTCTTGAAATAGCAGTTTTTATATCCACAATCAGTTGCATTGAACAGAAAACACAAGCTTGTCTCTTTTACTCCACAATTAAAATAATGAACTGACAGCATTTTAAAAATTATGAATGCTAAAATCCAAACATTACATCAGATCTTTATGTCACAACTAAATACCTAAAGTGCTTGGCTACTAATTTAATAAACGTGGTAAATATGATACCATTGATTTTTGCTTAACATTTATGTTGTGATTTATAGATGTTGCAGTCAGGTGCATTGATTTATTGACCTAAACTGACCAAAGGCTATACCAGAGCTCAATTTTCAGTTCAGTTCTTTCCAATTGAAGAACCAAATACCAACATGATAGCTATAAAACGACATCTTTACACTAATCCAAACATAAAGATAAGCTTTTCCAAGAGCTGATTAAAGTGCCTTTCAGAACACTGTCCACATGACAACACTGAAAGGATTGTTTCCTAATTTGACTAGTAATGCCAAGAGCACATTATGCAACATCGAACTGAAAAGGGATTTGGCACAAATTACCACAAGCATGTTTAACTACTGAACAGTTCTAATCCTTTCTTGGCAGCTCGTGCAGTCAGATAAGGCACAAACTTGGAGACGGTAAAGATGAAATTACAAATCACATATTGCTCATATAAACATTCATCAAATCAAATGAAATAAACTCAGTTATGTTGCTTTTCGTGGCACCACATTGCCACTTGGGGGAATTTTTCTTGGCTTGATTAAACACATTGTTGCAAATGGACTGAACAGCAACATCCACTGGGTAATAACATATCTCATGTTTGAAAGGGACTGACCGAGCACATATTTGTAACCTAAATTTTAATTACCCCATCAAGCTAACGTATATGCTTAATACAACTTTTAAAGCCCAGTCAGAGCATTTAATATTACAACTAAGTTTTAAATAATTAAGCGCAAAAAGAAACCATCTGAACACCAGCACAAGGCTAACTTAGAAGTAACAAAAAAACTGCACGATGTCAACTGGGTATATTTTTTCAATCTGGTTGAAAAATGGAAGTTCCCAGATGTTAGTGAATGTGTGCATAAGAATGCCTTCTAAACACATCATCAATCACTTGCATCATCTCCACTTAGCCTGGACCTTCAGCAAAATTGGCAATGACACCAATGATCTGTTCTTGCCATAGCTGGCAATGACAAAAAGATGGCCTTTAAACCTTGTTGAACAGGCTGGTTACTTCTGGCAAAGTATGATAATCTGCCATTCAGTCCTTCCCTCAGGGCCTGTCGCCAGCCTGCAGGTCATATTCCAGCTCAATTTTAAACGCTGGAAAGGCATGACATAGACAAGCTATTTCTTATCTCAAAGAAATCAATTTTATTCAAAAATAAGGAACAACTGAAATGACACATTCCAGCTCTCCTTTAACTGACCCTCCTATATCTTATAGGGCTTTTACCTCAACAGAGTTGACAGCATAGGTTCTCAATCCCCTCTATTTGTGCTCCACAGTCTCAAGTTCTTTAATGCCTCTGCTACTTCATGTCTGACAGCAGGCAAATAGTCTTAATACCAATGTGCTCATTGTAAGCAACGACCAGATACGTAATTACGAAAATAAAAATATAATGAATATTTTTGTAACCTTCAGCAACTCCCTTCCAAAACTTCAAAAAAAAATTGGCAGTGCCAGCAGGGTGACAACATGTCAGAAATGTACACTCGCATTTTGCTGCATTTGCCAAGTTTAAACCAGGAGAGATGATAGGAGGCTACAATCTTTGAACTATATCACGTACTGAAAAGGATATCTTGCATCAATATCAACAGTCGCACTTTTTATTTGCTATATAAGCAAGGTGTTAGACTTGGAAGTGGGTGAGCACTTTGGTGATAGTGACCACAATTCGGTTACGTTTGCCTTAGTGATGGAAAGGGATGGGCACATACCAAATAACAGTAGTTATAGCTGGGGGAAAGGTAATTATGAGGCTATTAGGAGAGATTTAGAATGCATAGGGTGGAGCAGGATATTGCAGGGGCTGGGGACATCTGAAATGTGGAGCATATTTAAGGAACAGCTTCTGCATGTCCTTAATGAATATGTACCTGCCAGGCAGGGAGGAAGTGGTCGAGTGAGGTAACCATGGTGTACTAGGGAAGTTGAATCTCTGGTGAAGAGGAAGAAGGAGGCTTATATAATGATGAGACGTGAAGGCTCAGTTAGGGCACTGGAGAGCTATAAATTAGCAAGGAAGGAGCTAAAGAGGGAGTTGAGAAGAGCTAGAAGAGGACACAAGAAGACTTTGGTGGATAGGATTAAGGAGAATCCTAAAGCTTTTTACAGGTATATAAAAGATTGGTTAGGGCAAGATTAGGGCCAGTCAGAGATAGCAGTGGGAAGTTGTGCGTGGAGCCTGAGGAGATAGGAGAGACACTGAATGAGTATTTTTCGTCAGTATTCACTCAGGAGAAAGACAATGTTGTTGGGGAGAATACTGCGATACCAGGTTGTAGACTGGGCAGGATTGAGGTTCATAAGGAGGAGGTGTTAGCGAATCTTGAGGGTATGAAAATTGATAAGTCCCCTGGGCCAGATGGGATTTACCCTAGGATTCTCTGGGAGGCTAGAGAGGAGATTGCAGAGCCTTTGGTTTTGATCTTCATGTCGTCGTTAGCTACAGGTATAGTGCCGGAAGACTGGAGGATGGCAAATGTTGTCCCTTTGTTCAAAAAGGGGAGTAGGGACCATCCTGGAAATTATAGACCGGTGAGCCTGACTTCTGTTGTGGGCAAAGTCTGGGAAAGAATTATAAGGGATAGGATTTATAAGCATCTAGAGAGAAATAAATTGATTAGGGATAGTCAGCCCGGTTTTGTGAAGGGTAGGTCGTGCCTCTCAAACCTTTTTGAGTTTTTTGAGGAGGTGACCAAAGAGGTAGATAAGGGTAAGGCAGTTGATGCAGTGTATATGGATTTTAGCAAAGCATTTGATAAGGTTCCCCATGGTAGGCTACTGCAGAAAGTGCAGATGCATGGGATTGAAGGTCATTTAGCAGTTTGGATTAGGAATTGGCTAGCTGATAGAAGACAGAGGGTGGTGGTTGATGGGAAATATTCAACCTGGAGTGCAGTTACAAGTGGTGTCCCTCAAGGATCTGTTTTGGGGCCACTGCTGTTTGTCATTTTTATAAATGACCTAGATGAGGGTGTAGAGGATTGGATTAGTAAATTTGCTGATGATACCAAAGTGGGGGGAGTTGTAGACAGCGAGGATGGATGTTACAATTTGCAGAGGGACATAGATAGGTTGCAGAGCTGGGCCGTGAGGTGGCAAATGGAATTCAATACGGATAAGTGTGAGGTGATTCACTTTGGTAGGAATAACAGGCATATGAAATATAGGGCTAATGGAAGGACCCTTAATAGTGTTGTCGAGCAGAGGGATCTTGGGGTACAAGTACATAGCTCTTTGAAAGTTGGCACCCAGGTTGATAAAGTTGTTAAGAAGGCGTACGGTGTGTTAGCTTTTATTGGTAGAGGGATTGAATTTAGGAGCCGTGAGGTTATGTTACAACTGTACAAAACTCTGGTGCGGCCGCACTTGGAGTATTGCGCACAGTTCTGGTCGCCGCATTATAAGAAAGATGTGGAAGCATTGGAAAGGGTGCAGAGGAGGTTTACCAGGATGTTGCCTGGTATGGTGGGAAGGCCTTATGAGGAAAGGCTGAGGGACCTGCGGTTATTTTCATTAGAGAGAAGAAGGTTACGCGGTGACCTAATTGAGGCGTATAAGATGATCAAAGGACTGGATAGGGTGGATAGTGAGCGCCTTTTTCCTCGGATGGTGATGACCAACACGAGGGGACATAACTTTAAATTAAGAGGTGGTAGTTATAGGACGGATGTCAGAGGCAGGTTCTTTACACAGAGGGTGGTGAGGGCGTGGAATGCCCTGCCTGCAGCAGTTGTGGACTCGCCTACTTTGGGGGCATTCAAATGGTCGGTGGATAGGCATATGGATGATATTGGAATAGTTTAGGTTAGAGGGTCCACTGGCCGGTGCAACATCGAGGGCCAAAGGGCCTGTACTGCGCTGTAATGTTCTAACTTCTAATATATTACAATACATGGCGTAAAATAATAAACACTATTGCAAAGTATATCCTTCAGATCATTTGTGAACATGCTATTAATTTATTTTCAATCAAAACATACAGATTGTCATACAGCTCATAAAACTGTAGAAATTACAAAAACATTCAGATGAATATGACAAGTCAATTATTTGCCCCAGTCATTTGGAAACCAGTAGCATTGCAGTATGTTACAGAAGTCAACGAAATACCAGTACACAAATCATTTTGTGGAGTATTAGTTCTACACTGTTTAAACAGTTTCACCCCAACAAATGTCTGCCAAAGATTCAACAGTGTTCTGATATGCCAAAGAGAAATCTAACTTTTCATACTAAAACTTTCCACAATGTTTCACCTTAAGGGATTTTATTTCAATAACAACAACTGTCATTGAAGATAGCTAATGCTGTGACTGTAAAATAAAAAAAATTCTACAGGACCTTGGCATAAAAACAACTATTTTGCCTGGAAGCTAAAATGCTCTGGAAAAGTTTGGAGTACAATTACAGAGATGGTTAAAATGAGCTTTTCCTCCAGAATGCTGGGCCAGGAATTGCATCACAAGCTAAAGTTTCTTAAAGAAAAAGTACACTGTTCAGAATAGTTGGCAGCAATAATTAGTAAACTGAGGCAATTTACAAACTTCTCTCAAGTGTCCAATCCGGATATAAGGTGAGGACAGTAAACATTAGAAATACGCCAAATTAAAATGACTTTATCATTGCTATCACAAACCCACTTGATTAAAAAAAATTAAGTGGTGTCATTTACACTCATTCAAAATACATTCAATGCTGTATAGCAGCATCCTGCCAAAGGACCTGATATTCATCTTAAATGTTACACTATTTTATACCATATGGTCCATTTACCACAGAAATCAATGATACCAAATAAATCCATTCTACTTCAGATCAAATCAGAAATATCACTGTTTTGTCATTCCTTTCATTGTACAATGGCCACATCCAAATATACTAGTAAATAAGGTTCACAGAACATTATACTTTGTTAGATCTCCAGCATATTTTAAAATATATTGGCTGCAATGCAGCAGGAATTATTACTTGATTTTTTTCATTAAATCTAGTTCTTTCGCCCTGATTACCTGGAAATTATAAAGTAGTCTCAAACAATTGGTTAACCATTTAAACAATCTGAAAAGAAAGATTTGCATTTATATTACACCTTCTATAACATCAGGATCCCCCATGTGCTTTAAGCCAACTAAGTACATTAGGAGTATGGTCACTGATGTAATATAAGAAGTGGAGATGCCAGCGTTGGACTGGGGCAAACGCAAAAAAAACTCAACGCTAGGTTCAAAGTCCACAGGTTTATTTGGTAGCAGATGCTAACGTAAGAAGCGCAGCAGTCAGTATTGCGCACAGCAAGGTCCCACAAATAGCAATGCTGTAATGAACAGATAATCTGCTTATGTTAACTAAGAGATAAATACTGGCTAGGACATGGAGTTACACACTTGCTCATCTTCAACATATTTATGTGGGATCTTTTATAGCTATTCGAAAAAATAGACAGGGCATCACAAACATTCCACCCAAAAAAAATGGCACCTCAGGCAATATGCCATTCCTCAACAGTGTACCGACATGATAGCGCAGATTTTGTGGTAAGATCTCTTGAATGGAACTTGTGCTATTAGAATTACAATGTAGTTTTGTAAATAGAAAATATAGGATAATGACGCAAACTGTCCCAGCAAGGCGACTGTGCACAATGCCACCACTTAAAATTTTCATATTGCTGAAATTTAAGTTAGTTCTGTGGGGAAATGATTTTACATTAATGCACCACATACATGGAGTAGACATTTCTGAACTTGTGCATGTGTGATGCATCCTGCAATTACTGACACTGCCATGCACCATCCTTCAAAAGGCAGCTAAAGCTACCCTATTCTATTATTGCAAAAGTTCATCAAACTTACGATCAGATGTCAATAAGTTAACAAAGGAAAATGTACAAATCCAATTACCTTGAGACTCATCACAAGTTAGGAGTAAAGGGTGTTTCTAAAAAAAAAAATCAGCTAATTTATAGTCCAGATTTTCTGGACATGCTTTCAAATTTTGCTAAAATTATTCATTGTGCAACACAATCTAAATTTTACAAAATTCTCATGGATAATCTGTTTCCTCTTTTTCTAGTCTTGAAGGCAACAACATTCAGATGAAAGTGAAATCTTAGAGGCTAAAATTCTAGTCAAATAAAATTAATCTTAACTGGTGTCCAAAAAACAGTATTCAGAGAGAAGGATTTATACCATGGAAGGATAGATCTACTTATAATCAAATAAAATGATTTTCTTAAAGGGACCCTGGGTGAAAATTTCCCGAAATTACAAATAAATTGATACTACTTGCCATTGTTTTTACTTAGCAAAATTTGCACTCTCAATATGAAAAGTTAATTTTTTTTGATAGGAGTCCAACATTTATTAAACTCAAAACAAATCACCCTGGATTGTGCCGCAGCATCAGATTTTCACCACTAGAGGAAGCACTAAAACGTACCATCATGCTACAGTTCCCTCTCATGGCAGATAAGGGTACTGCTGCATAAAATTAACTTACTTTTAATAGGTTCATTAGACTTCATTGTGTTATTTTCTGTGAAACTAAGCTGAAAGTCTCAGCTCTGACAATTGATTTCTCATTACAGTTTCCTCCAAACTAGAGCTCACTTGATTCTTATTCTCTAATTCTATACAAATCAGTTATACTAGAAACTTAGAATTCAAGGGGAATTTGTTCCAATGCCTGCTCCTGTTGGCATTCAACTTATTTTGAACGACCCTAAAAGCTTTGGCTCCACTGCTCAGCAGATTATTCCAGAAATGATTAAATTACTTCTTCGTACAATCACTTTTGAATATGTTTTCACCAGAGTTAATTTGGCTGCAACATCCACTTTTTGGTTTTATCTGCACCAGTAAGTCTGAATAACTCAATGGGCTTCCCATGAACAACAGCCTTAAATCTTGAGCATCCCTCTTCTTCTCTCAGCTCAATTGAAAGATAGTCATTTTTACTGTTAACTACCACTTTCAATGCCTATATACCCTTATAGCAGAACTGTAAGAGCAAGAGTACAATTCCTCTGAGCTTCAAATTCACGCATCCAACTACCATATCTGAACAAATCAGCTTTTTATAAAAGAGTTTTCCCACATGATCCTAAAACAAGGTGATGAGCCCATGGCTATTTCCAGAGGCTACTCTGTTAATTTTGATTCAACGTGCACTAATCTAACATTGCACCTCTCAAAGTAGTTACTTTTTTTTTAATCTATGATACTAAGAAATCTGAAATTGACCTGATTTTTTTATTTTCAAGTTTAAAAGATCTTGAGGCACTAATTTATTTGATCTGCAAGGTGTATTCAATTGATCCTTATTGCTCAGCATCCAAAATTCCATGAAACAAATCTGTAGACTCCACCACTAATCCAATTCATGAGGAAAAAGCATTTTGGAACGTTTGTTCAATTGGAACCAAAAAAACCACAAACCCACAAAACACAATACGATTACATTAGAACGATTGCAACAATGTCTGCTTTTTAGTACAAATGCTGTTAACATTACAATTGTTTTCCAGTAAAAGAACAGATGATTTTTTTTTATATAATAGAAACTAGAAGCAGGAATCAGCCATCTGGCCTTTTGAGTCTGCTCCACGATTCGTTTTGATCATAGTTGATCACTGAATTCAATATCCTGATTCTCCACCACCTCCCCCAATTCCCCCATATTCTTTGATCCCTTTAACTCTAGGAGCCGTATCTAATTTCTTCTTGAAATCATATACATTTTGGCCTCAACTACATTCTGTGATGAAGAATTTGACACATTCAACACCCACTGGGTGAAAAAATTTCTTCTCATCAGTTCTAAAAAGTTAATTATGATTTCCCTTATCCCCAAGCTACAATCCCTAGTTTTACAAGCTTCTATGAACTCTCCCATCATCCTTCTAAATTTCAATAAAAATAATCCTAACTGACTTAATCTCTCCCTGTAAAGCACAGTTGACATCCCAGGAATCAGCCTGGTAAATCTTTGCTGTAATTTGCCATATCAAGGGCACCCTTCCTCACATAAAGGATATTTTCACTGCACACTATACTCCAGATGTGGCCTCATCAACACCCTACGTGGGGCACGGTAGCTAACACTGCTGCCTCCCAGGTTCAATTCTGGCTTCAGGGCACCGAGTTTGCACCTTCTCACCATGTCTGCATTCATTTCCTCTGGGTGCTCTGGTCTCCTCCCACAGTTCAAACATGTGCAGATTAGGTGGCCATACTAAATTGACAATGTCGGGGGATTAGCATGGTAAATAAGTGGCGTTACAGGAATAGGGCCTGGGTGGGACTGTGGTCGGTATACTCAATGGGCTGAACAGCCTCCTTCCACACTGTACGCATTCTATAGAACTGCAGCAAAACATCCCTATCCCTATAACTCAAATTCTCTTGCTATGAAAGCCAACATACCATCTGCCCACTGAACCTACGCACTTACTTTCAGCAGCTGATGCACAAGGACTCCAAGGTCTCGTTGAGTATCCATCTCTCTCAATCCATACCCAAAGTAATATAATCAATCATCTTATTATTGCTACCAAAGTGCATAACCTCACATTTATTCACAATATACTGCATCTATCACGCAGATGTCCAACACTCAGCCTGTCCAAATCATGCTGAAGCATCTCTGCATCCTCCTCACTGCTCACCTTCCCACCCAACCAACTTTCTATTATCTCCAGATTTGCAGATCAGCTCTCTTCCGAATCGCTAATATATTAATACGAACAGTTAGGTCCAAGTACAGATGCTTGCAGAACCCGGCTGACTGCCAATCAGAAAATGTCCATTTATGCCAACTCTTCACTCCCTATCTGTAACCAGTTTTCTTGCCATCTCAGGACATTACCTGCAATTTTTTAAAATATCTTCCAAATGGAAGGCAGAGAACTGAACAGGACAGCTGGACTCAATTCATTGAAATGGATTTCAAATATGATCCAAAATAAGTCTTTTGATGCAATTGTTAAAAAAATCCATAATAAGTGTTTTTTTTGAACTGCAACAATGCTACCATGTCAAGAGAGAGCAGTCCATGCACAATGCTGGATTCAAACACAAGGAAAATGCAAAAATAAAAAACCATAATTAAAATTTGACATTCTAGGACAAAACTAAGAAAATCACTTAGTTATTCTCACCCTTTCCATGCTCTATAGTTTGAGGAGACAAGAGCCAAAGCTCTATTTTTAATCAGAACAATACTGGGAAAACAGCAAAGTTGCAGTGGTTCCTCCTGATTAGCTAAAGTGCTAATAACAAAAAATTTCCTCCCCGGCAAAATCATGCACACGATTTTCTTAGTGTAATAACACTCACATTTATGTACCTTTAATTTAGAAAGATATAACTCAGCTACTGTTGCAGGCAAATCAGCATGTATTAGAGTCAGTCGCTAGCCTGGCTAAGTGGAGAGGGTTAGCAACAGCAAGGGCATACCACTTACAAATCCAAAAAAACTAACAATTGATTTGAAGATAACCAACTGGCATGATGGCAACCTCACGTACCAAGAGGAAAGATAAAATAGAATTTAGAAAATCATAAGAAGGTTCCAAGACAAAAATCAAACAGACTGAGGCAAAAGGAGGAGATATTAAGATGGCTGGAAGGTCAGTCAAAATAGATGGAGGATTTGTGTTATTTAAAATGTACAAAATCTTTAACTGTTTACCAGCTACAGTAAACTATTAAGTTATTTTAAACTTTTCGAATAGATCAGGAAACATTATGAGAGACCAAGAAGCTTTCACCAAACTCAACAACATTGCTTTGTCAAATTCTGAGAACTTAAACTAAGAAAAATGAAATGCTACTCAACCTTAATGGGTATAAGTCACCAGGGGAAAAGTCTTGGTCCTGGGTATGGAACAAGTGGAGAGGCAACATGCAGAGCAGCATTGGCTACAGCAGGAGTGAGGTGGGCTCAGAGCTCCTCCAACCCACCCCACCCCAAACTCCTCTTTCCAAAAGATATAGAACAGATCTCTTCCAACAGGATCATCTATGTCACATCAGAAAATATAATCTGTGCACACTCTCACTTGGTTCCGAAGGCATCCTGAAAACTACACTGTGCAATAGTCAACTCATTCCACACCTACGACAGTATGCTGGCACAGTGGTTAGCACTGCAATCTCACAGCCCAGGCACTGGGTTTGATTTCTGGCTTGGGTCACTGGCTGTGTAATCTGCACGTTCTCCCACGTCTACATAGGTTTCCTCCAGTTTTCTCCCACAATCCAAAAGACGTACTGGATAGGTGCATTAACCATGCCAAATTCTCCCTCAGTGTACCTTAACAGGCACCAGTGTAGCGACTAGGGGATTTTCATACCAACTTCATTGCAATGTTAATGTAAGCCTATTTGTGACATTAATAAATAAACCTTCACTGGAAGTGGTTGCAGAGGCCACATATTATGCTCCCAAAAATTATGTCTCATCAGAAACATTCTGCTAATGCTGCAGATGTCTCTGTCTTAAGCATTTCCAGGCAAATTCAAATAATCATGATTCACAATTAGGATCAAAATTACATGCTAAAACTAAGCTTTCAAATATTAATCTGAGGATAGCACTAGTTTTCACTATGACAGCACTCTCCCCTAGCCATTTTTTTCATAACCAGTAATACTTGCTTGCTAAAATGCAGACAAATTTCAATTATTTAAACCTCTAAATACAATATTGCAAGAACGAGCTTAATATAGTGGATCCAACAAGTACTGCCATTTCACATATAATCATATTTCTGTGCTTGAGCTTTGATTCATAGAAGTAGTTACTGGCGTTGTCACTGAAATCTAACTACATTCTTGCTGTATATTATTTTTGGTCTTTCACTAAATATCGATTAGTGGAAAGTACCACCAATTCTCCAAACCTATCAGTCCAAAGTTCACAGGTGGAATTTTTTTTTACATATTCAAGCCCAATGCTTACATGCAGCCTGGCAACAGCACATTAGTTCACAGAAGAACTGACAGTTTGTATTCAAGTCCCCCTCAAATTTTTGTTTTTTTAAGCCTATATGTACTGGAACAGTTTAAAAACTTTCTGTATATGAATATTTGCAATCGTCATTCGAAAACACAAACCGGTTTCAATTTTTGGGAAAAACGATTACTCAACCTCCATTTCACAACGTTATAGTTAAGTGAATTGCATTATGACTTGCCAGTCTTCAGGTTGGGAGAATTCATCAAGTCAAAACACTCCACAATTACTGTTTTGCAGTGGCAATGAAAACTTCAAAATATAGTGCTTACAATAATTGTAAAAAATGGAAAGCAACATTCGGTTTTCTAGACTGATTATACATACTTGGAAGTCATTAAATAATTTACTTATGTATACAAAATTTCTGAAAGAGATCAGGATTCACTAAGAATATATAAGGAATGGTGGGTGGTGTGGGGGCGAATGGAAAAAGTGAAGTCAGAAACACTCTAGGCTCAGTCTCTCCACTTTTCTACAGCTACTCCTCCCCCACTAGATTAAAAACACATCCGAATAAAAACTGCTTCTACCTTACCCTACCACAATGCTTAAATGCCAACCTTCAAGTAGCAATCTCTTCAGCAGCACAATTCATTCTGCAATTTCCTGTCCTTGTGACATAAGCAAACACAACAGTTTACTGTCAATTCGCTTTGTGGGCTAGGACCCACTTAAAACAGTTTAGATTTCCCAATTACAATTTCTACAGTCAGAGAGGCAAGACTTTGAAGCCGGATATCCAAAATGGTTAAAATGTGCTGAGCAAGAATGCAAGTTGTCTGCCAAGAGCAAAATATAAAAAGCAGATAAGACATGGCACTTAATTAAACTGTAAATTTCATGTTAAAATGATTAAAAGGAAACTCTTGAACAACACATTAGACAATCCTACTCAAAGCCTCGGTGCCAATCCCACAACTGTCCTGCCATTCACCACATCCCGTGTTCAGAATACTTCTCTATTATGAACATATCTAAGATAGTCACTCATTAACCAGAGAACCGAACTGAATACAAAGAACAAAGAAAAACACAGCACGGGAAACAGGCCCTTCGGCCCAACGAGCCTGCACCGCCATCCTAACGTCTTAATGACACATAGAGACAAATATAGGGACAATTTGTTACCCAATCAGCCAAAGAGCACATTTTTGGGATGTGGGAGGAAACCGGAGCACCCAGAGAAAACCCACGCAACCACGGGGAGAACGCACAAACTCCCGCAGACACAGGCCCAAATCCATGTATCTGCACAGCAACAGCGATAGTCTCTGAGCTGTCATGTTGCCCATCTGATGGTCCAGTTTAAGCGTACACTAACGACGTGAAGCACTAGGCCACTCCTGAAGTAACCTCCAAGAGCAGCCCTTGCACGACCTGCCGAATGCATGCACCTTGTTGGTCAACAAGGTGGACCGAATAGCCTGTGGAAACAAATAAAGTATTTAAACAGTCCTCCTATATCCCTCTATCTGCAGACCGCTCATGTGGCTGTCCAGGAGACCCTTAAACAACCCTAGCGGGCCTGCTCCCACCACCTTACTCGGTAGTGCATTCCACACCCCCACTACCCTTTGTGTGAAAAAATGCCCTCTAATATTCGTCTTATACATAGCCCCCCCTCACCCTAAGGCCATGACCCCTCGTTCTATCCATTTCTAATGGTGGAAAAAGCTTACCACCATTTACTCTATCTATACCCTTTATAATCTTATATACCTCTAATAGATCCCCTCTCAGCCGACGTCTTTCAAGGGAAAACAACCCCAGTGCATTCAATCTTTCCTCGTAAGACAGCCCTTCCATACCAGGCAGCATCCTGGTAAATCTCCTCTGCATTCTCTCTAGGACCTCCACATCCTTCCAGTAGTACGGCGACCTATGAATAGATGAGTAAGTCTAGCAAAAAGCTGTCCCTTGACAAAGAACATGGGGAAACAAATGCACACCCAGGTAAAATCTCCAGTCAACAGCCACCATTTCTTGTTCTTGAGTTCACGGTCCCAATGACTGGTCACTGCAAATCAATTTTGAAACCTGTGATTTAAAGTCTTTAATTTGGTTATTTTCAAGTTAGTAAAGTTTTACAACACCAATTTTAAATCCAACCAATTTATTTGATAGTAAATTCGCGAGCTTTCGACTTTATAGCCTTTGTCAGGCAAATGCAGTGTTCTGGTCTGCAATAGCACTCATATCCACACAGACAGTTACAGATTGCTGATTAGAATGCGAATCCTTACATCTAACCTGCTATTCAAGTGTTAAAGTGGCTAACAATGTGTGTGAAGGAAATCCTGAGCATTGGTTAGAGAATTGTGTATTTTCTCCAGACAGCACAGTAAGTGAGTTTTTTTGCTAATGCAGGCAAGTTAGGGGGGTTACAGATAGTGTGACATGAAGCCAAGATTCCTGTTAAGACCGTCCTCATGTGTGCGGAACTTGGCTATCAGTCTCTGCTCAGCAACTCTGCGCTGTCGTGTGTCACGAAGGCCCCCTTGAAGAACATTTACCCGCAGGTCGGAGGCCGAATGCCCATGACTGCTGAAGTGTATTTTCAAGTTAGTCAGAGAAACATCATAAATGGTGTAAAGCCAAATTTTCTCATCTCTGGATTGTCAGAGACCTAAAGTACAACTGAACATGCATGCCAGACCCTGTGCAAGTCTTGACATGCTGACCTATGTAGGAGTTGCCCAGAAGTTTCAACTTCCAAAGTGAAATTCTCTGCTCTCCAAGACACTAAGAATATCTTCAGCTGAAGACTTGGGACAGTTCTGGTGCACCTTTCCCAAATAGTTATCCAGAAAGTGTTAAACAGATTAAAATCTAGTTGAACACCTGGGTAACTCCAGAACTAGGTCCCCAACTCCCCATTTCATTCTATTCCCACCTCCACCCACACTTCTCATCCTACCCATTCAAAAACTTTAATCTTACCACACAGCAAATAATGCTGTAAAATAGGGACTGTCTTATCTCCAGATTCTACTCTGCTACAATGGACTTTCCCAAGCTCTGCATTTTTGGAAAAGTTGTGCTCCAAAAGCTAACAGGAGGAACACAGAACTGTGTCAAGCCCGGGAAAATTCGGACAACATCTGGGCCACTATGAAATTCCAATAAAACTGTATTCAATTTATTCTACTACTATAAACAACTCAGAACTCTGATGTGAATGTCAATTATTAAGATCAGTTATGGTATGAAGCAAGCCAAATTTGATAACTTAGCATGATATTTTTGCTAAAATATCAACCATGATTAATCAAGAGTCAACCTTACTAGTGGGAGGAGCCTCCTTTACATCCAAGTTGCACCAAAAAAAATTTTTTCTTCAAAATTTGATAATACTCCAGGTCTTGTCAGCTTCAGTCTGAAAAGTTCCTTTTCAGAAAAAAATCATTGAACGTGGCAAGAAGCCTCCAATTTCAGCCTTTGTCACAATAAGTGCCAACAATGAAACTTCATCCAAGTCCTGATGCATAATTATTACTAGTTCTGTCTGCTAGATCTTTGTAAAGTAACTTCATAAAACGATTCCCTCTCAATATTTACATTTTGCATGAAGACGCAGATTGAAGATACCACCTAAATAGCAAGTAAATTATTTCAACAGTAATTGTTTGGAAAATTTGCTATACATAAAAGGTAGTTTGTAAAATAACTTACCGGAGTATCAGTCATCAAATTCAATGCATTAATAGTCCATAAAATAAAAGTCTGCTGTTCTGAAATTAAGAGCTAAAACCACTGAAGCTTGTTCATAAAATTACAGAATGGGTACGGCACAGGTCAGGGGTATTTAACCTATTGCGTCAGTTCTTTGCAAGAGCAATTCAGCCAGTATCACTCTGCCACCTTTCCTCCACAAATCTGTGGAAATAATCACTCAATTCTCTTTGAAAGCCATGTCTGAATCTGCCTCCACCACACACATGTAGTGCATTCCAGATCTTAACCACTTACTGTATTAAAAAGATTTCCCCATCTTTCTTTGGTTCTTTTGCCAATTTCCATTACTTAGTGTTCTTTGGTTCTCAAACCCATCATGAGTTAACAATTTCTATCCATTTACTCTGTCGAGAATAGAAGTCTAGTAGTATGATTGGTTGCACTCATGCCTCTAAGCCAGAAGCTACTGGTTCAAATCCCAACACGGACTTGATGGCCAAAGAAGGTGCATTCATAACGCAGCTAAACAGGTTAATCATCAACGTGTAAATCCTTTCAAAACATGCTACTGGCAAGCAAGAGTTGAAAAGATTCCTGGGCAGCCATGTTATGAGAAAAAAGTTGGAGCTTCTACTATGCAACGATGAATGTTGCCACAACATCTTGAACTCCAATTGATCTGTAACACATCATTACTGCTGTCAATGGATATGCCTCATGATTTTAATCACCTCCATCAAACCTCCTTTAAAAATGATCCCAGTTTCTCCAATCTGTTTTTGTAACTAAAGTCCCTCATTCCAACAGCCATTCTCAAAAATCTTTTCTTGACTCTCTCCAATGCTTTTACATCCCTCCTCAGGTAGATGGCCAAAATTAGCCAAAATATTCCACTGAAGGTCAAATTTTTCACTATAACAAAGATGTGCAGGTTAGGTGGGTTAGCCACACTAAATTACCCCTTAAATATAGGTTAGGGGGATTAGTATGATAAATACATGGGGTTATAGGGATAAGTCTTGTGTAAGATGCTCTGTCAGAAAACTGGTGCAGACTTGATGGGCCAATTGACGACCTCCTGCAATATAGGGATTCACAATAACTTCTTGCTTTTGATTCTATACAACTTGTTATATAAGACAGGCTCAATTTACCTATGAACCTCCTCTGCCGCCTTCAATATTTTATGCTCTTATTCTCCTCCTGCATTTTATCTCCCCCATTCTTCTGGCTAAAATATCCACTTGCGATAAAAAGCACTGTTTCAAAAGCCTTTCTGATTATTTTCTACATCTGTCCATGGTATTTTATTGATGTATATCCCAAAATCCCTTTGGATAGTTTTGGTTTCTTAGTTTTCACCATTTAGGAAGTACTTAGTATAATCCTTTATTTGTCAGTTTTTCCCACAATTTATTAAGATCTCGAATCTACAGAGTTTTTGACTCTGCATACTCTATCTCATTTGGCAAATCTGAATGTGACAATCATTTGAGTTATTAATAAAAACAATGAATTGAGCTCTACCAAAGATCCTTCCAGAATTCCACCAGACACATCCTGCCATCACATTCTTGCCATTTATCGCTATGGCGTTGCTTGTCATTCAGCCAATCTTCTAACCAGGTCAGTAATTTGTCTTAAAATTCCATGAACTTCTGTTTTAGCCAAATGTCTTGCAACAGGCCATTCATCAAATCTATCTGGAAACCTTACGAACAGCCACTGACATTTCCTTCTCCACTACTTTAATTATCCATTTAAAAAGTTCAATCAGATTTGTCAGATATAACATAGAACACAGAACCCAACAGTGCAGAAAGAGGCTCTCCGGCTCATCGAGTCTTTACCGACCACAATCCCACCAGGCCCTATCCCCATATCTCCACACGTTTACCCTCTAATCTCTCTAACCTACACATCCAAAATACTAAGGCAAATTTAGCATGACACGCATAACTTTGGACTGTGGGAGGAAACCCATATTGACACGAGGAGAATGTGCAGACTCCACACAGTGACCCAAGCCAGGAATCGAACCCAGGTCCCTGGGGCTGTGAAGCAGCAGTGCTAACCATTATGCTACTTATTTAAAATCTACAGCTGTTCTGATAGCTGAAAGGTTAATTATTTCACAATTTGCGGCTTCGCTTTCTTACCTTTTTTTAATAGCTGCGCAAAATCCACAATTTTTCAATTTAAAGGAATAGTTCTCAAATTGAGAACACTTTGCAGATGTCCTCACTATATAATCTTCCAATGGTTTCACCTAGTTCCTTCAAAAGTCTGTGATGGAAACCATTTGGTTGGAGTTTCTATCAATCTTTAGTACAAGTATTTTCCCCACATTTATTCTGACTAGCTCCCATCCCACATTTAAGTATTAATTTGCTTTCAATACTCAGCAAGCTATCCTCTTCCTCCATTGTAAATACCAGCTTAAAGTAATTATCCAACATTGTATCATAGAATCATAGAAAAACTATAGCACAAACAGGCCCTTCAGCCGATCATACCTCTATCTACTCGGCTTACCTATAACCCTCAACCCTATTAAGTCCCATGTACTGATTGAGAAGTTTATTAAAAGACCCTACCAAATTTGCCTCCACCACCATTGACAGCAGCCGATTCTACTCACCCACCATCCTTTGAGTGAAAAATTTACCCTGACATCTCTGTACCTACTCCTCAGCACTTTAAACCTGTGTTCTCTTGTGGCAGCCATTTCAGCCCTGGGAAAAAGCCTCTGAGAATCCACTTCATCAATACCTCTAATCATTTTATACACTCCATCAGGTCCCCTCTCAACCTTCATCTCTCAAGGAGAAAAGACCAAACTCTCTCAACCTACCCTCATAAGGCATGCCATCCAATCCAGGTAACATCCTTGTAAATCCTCTCTGCACCCTTTCAATGGCTTCCACATCGTTCCTGTAATGAGGCAACCAGAACTGAGCACAGTACTCCAAGTGAGGTCTGAACAGGGTCTTATAGAGTTGCAGCATTATCTCCATCAATCCTCGATTGATGAAGGCCAGTACACTACATACCTTCTTAACCACATCCTCTACCTGCGAAGCCGATTTGAGAGTCTTATGAACCCAGACCCCAAGATCCTTCTGATCTTCCACATTGCTAAGAATCTTACCCTTAATATTACATTGTTTCGTCCCATTTGACTGCCAAAATGTACCACTACACATTTATCCGGGTTGAAATCCATCTGCCACCTCTTCACCCAGTCTTGCATCCTATCAATGTCACGCTGCAACTTCTGACATCCCTCCAAACTATCCACAACACCTCTGACCTTTGTGTCATTGGCAAACTTACCAACTCATCCCTCCACTTCCTCATCCAGATCATTTATAAAAATTACAAAACAGCAAGAATCCTAGAACAACTCCCTGGGGGCACTCCATTGGAGACAGACCTCATGCAGAAAAACATCCATCTATAACTGCTCTCTGCCTTCTGTGGGCAAGCCAGTTCTGGATCCACAAAGCAATGTCCCCTTGGATCCCATGCCCCCTCACTTTCTCAATAAGCCTTGCATGGGAGACCTTATCAAACACCTTGCTTAAGTATCATTTCCTTATTTTTATCAACAAGATTATCATCAGCTTTCATGGCGCTCATATTGCCCTGACCAGTCTTTCCCCCAAAACAACTCAAGTTTGTGATTTTGATATCTGTTGCCAGTTTCTATATTTTTTATGTTACCATCTTTGATTCTTTCTCTTCCAGGTGCCAGGATTTACACCCAGTTTTTGTATTTTTGAACATACTATCATTCAGTATAATCAACTTAAGTTCTTTAGTCACTCATGGCTTTTATTGGCAAGTAAAGTTATTGCTCTTGAGTAAACTGTCACTGTATCACAAGTTCTTTAAATATCTTCAATTAGATTGTCCATAATTTTATGTATTAACAGCTTTTTCCAGTTTATTCTGGACATAATCTCATCACAAGCAAGTCAACATTATCCAAATATGAAATTTTAGCAGCTGTTTTGTGATCTCCTCTCACTTAAACACTACACGTGATTCAAATATATTATGATCACTATTAGATAACTGTTCACACAGCTTTAGGCTGGCTCATTAGCCTTTACTGTCTACATAATTAATATGACATGCCCTCCAAGACAAAGAGTTGCAGAAAGCTATCCCGGACAAACTCCAGAAATTCACTTTCTTTCTGATAGGTGCTCGTCTGCTTATTCTAATCTATATGTAAATAAAAATGCCTGTTAAAACATGCTGCCTTTCCGTCATGTTAACTGCGTCTCTACATTTATAAATTCTACACTTGTCTAATTTCTGCCTTCATACATTCTATCACTTTGCGACCTGGGTGTCTATGTATTAAGTCCATTCTCGATCATCTTACAAAAGAATATCATTTGTTTCTCTAACTGTTGAATTTTCCTGTCAGATTAAACTCAACATCCCACTTCCCTCTGAACAGCTTGCTCTACTGCAAAATGTCAGCATCTAGCCGTCTTGACAGTCTTTAGCCTTATCTTCTTCGGTAGCAACTATATAACATTTGTTGGACAAGATCATATACTGCTCCTTGTTCTCAATCAGACCGGGGCTCCACTTAATCTGCATATGAATTAGTCATACAAGTTCCAATCTGATACTATACCTGAGGTGTGGTTCAGATCCAGAGCAATCTCTGGCATACTCCTCCACCAGCACTTGTGTCCCAGGTATTGCCTATTTTGATTTGATTTATTATTGTTACACGTATTAGTATAAAGTGAAAAGTATTGTTTCTTATGCTATGCAGACAAAGCATACTGTTCACATAGAAGGAAGAGAGAGAATGCAAAATTTAGTGTTACAGTCATTGCTACAGTGTAGAGAAAGACCAACTTAATGTGAGGTAGGTCCATTCGAAAGTCTGATGGCAGCAGGGAAGAAGCTGTTCTTGAGTTGGTTGGTACACGATCTCAGACTTTTGTATCTTTTCCCCAATGGAAGAAGGTGGAAGGGTATGCCCAGGGTGCATGGGGTCCTTTGCCAAGGCAGCAAGAAGTGTAGACAGTGTCAATGGATAGGAGGCTGGTTTGAGTGATGGACTGGGCTTTATTCACAATCCTTCATAGTTTCTTGCTGTCTTGGACAGAGTAGAAGCCATACCAAGCTGTGATACAACCACAAAGAATGCCTTCAGTGATGCATCTGTAAAAGTTAGTGAAAAGCGTAGCTGATATGCCAAATTTCCTTCTTCTGAGAGTAGAGGCATTGGTGGGCTTTATTATGTCAACATGGAGGGACCAGGACAGGTTGTTGGTGATCTGGACATCTAAAGACTTGAAGCTCTCGACCATTTCTAACTGACATTGAAATGGGGCATATTCTCTGCCATGCTTTCTGAAGTCAATGACTTTCTCTCTTTTGTTGACATTCAGAGAAAGATTGTTGTTACCAGACCAGTTTCTCTATCTCTTTACTGTATTCCATCTTGTCACTGTTTGAGATCCGAACCACAATGGTGGTGTCATCAGCAAACTTGAAAATCAACTTGACAGGAAATTTGTCCTCAGTCATGTGTGTATAAGCAGTATAGGAAGGAGTTGAAGACACAGTCTTTTGGGGTACCAGTCTTGAAGATAATCCTGGAAGTGCTGTTGTTGCCTATCCTTACTAGTTATGGTCTGTGGGTTAGGAAGTTCAGAATCCAGTCGCAGAGGGAAGCCACAGAGTTTGAAGATGCGTTTTGTAAGAATAATGGTGTTGAAGGCAGAGGTATAGTTCATAAATAGGAGTCTGACATAGCTTTTCCAAGAGAATCAAAATTTTCAGCTGATGTCTTAAAGTTCTATCGCGTGAAAAAAGTGTTAAGACAGCATGTTGGTCAGATTTTATAGAAGGCTGGTGTTAAACAAAACAGCCTAAGATCGAATTTGACAAAAGCATGATTTAATCTCTACTTCAAAAGGGTGTAATTAGCCAATTTTAATTGTATATTAATTGCTTATTGTATATCAATTGCTTATTGTATAGACATCTTTTATTTTGTTCCTCCTTTACTCATGTGCTATCTAGGTGCCCCAGAATTGAGCGTGGGGCCAGAGAGATGGTGTCTGCTTGGACCTGCAGCAGTGGTAGGCGAACTATAGCGGATCCAGGCAATATGGAAAGCCAGAATTGATTCATGCGATGACTAATCTTTAGAAGCACTTCATAATGATTGATATCACAGCCACCAGATAATAGTCATTAAAGGCACTCTGTTCGGCTTTTCTTTAGTATTGGAATGATGGTCACCTTCTTGAAGCAAATAGGGACCTCAAATTGTTATAAAGAGAGGTTGAAGGTGTCTGCAAATACCCCTGACAGCTGGTCCGCACAGGATCTGAATGCTCATCCAGCTACACTATCCAGATCAGTAGCTTTCTGTAGATTAATCTTTGAAAAAGCTGCTCTGATGCCTGCAATGGTGACCTCGCAATCAAGTTCATTCAAGGCTTCAAAGGTAGAGGGTGTACTCCCGCTGATCTCTTACTGAAAATGGGCATAGGATGCATTGAGGTCATCGGGCAGGGATGGATTAATGCCAGCGATCTTACAACTTGTACCTTGTTAAGTCTTACAGACTTACAGTCATAAAGTCTTACAGACCTTGCCACAGTCGGCAGGGTTCCTAGGACTCGAGCTTGATCCAGTACTGTCTTCTGCCATTTTTGATGGATTTCATTAGATAGTAAACACGGGAGATACATCAGTGGTTGGACCAATATGAAGTGGGGTCATCGCCAGTCTGGGTGTTTAAAATAGTTATGCTGAAAGTGTGCTTTTTTTACTTCCTACTCTCAGAGTAACTACGAATGCACAACTGGCAAAATCCACTCAAAGTTAACAATTTAAATTGCTTTGTTGGATGGTTTCCAGCACAGCAAAATTGTCCGCAGGAAGTTAGTCCTTCTGGACAATTGCTGGGTGAACCATTGCCTAGGAACTTCCAAGAGGGATTCCGCAGTGCATCTTTGGGGTACTCTCCAAATCCAACACTGGGAAGCCAAGTGCCACAGCATTAATTTATTCCTTTAAAATTGTTGGTGCAATGACATTTGCCCAACAACTAACACAGAAAATGCAAACTCAGAATTGTACATCTGGAATCACAACATTTCCAAAACATTGTTAAATGTGCTTAACATTTAACAACATAGTAATGTAAAGTTCAGAACTGCCAAAACTCACTAAATTGCCTTGACTGTTAGTTCAATTACGCACCTAATCATTTAAAAAACTTTCAAGTCTCTTCTTATAATGCAAAAATCTTAATTCAGTCGTGCCATTCCTAAGTAACTAAGTTTTTAAGATTCAAACCCAAATCTCTGGAGCTTATTCAAAAGAGACTTTAGAAGGGAAAAAAAAACAATTGATCAATACCTTCTGCAAAATGATATCCATTAGCAGGAACTATGTCTGTAATAGAGTACAAATGATACGCATGCCTTTGGGTGAGTGTTTCCAAGAGAATCAAAATTTCAGCTGATGTCTTAAAGTTCTATCGCATGAAAAAAGTGTTAAGACAGCACGTTGGTCAGATTTTATAGAAGGCTAAGTATTAAACAAAACAGCTTAAGATCGAATTTGACACAAAAGCAAAATTTAATCTCTGCTTCAAAAGATTGTAATTAGCCAATTTTAAAAACTATTGCTTGTTATATAGACATCTTTTATTTTGTTCCTCCTTTACTCATGTGCTTGAAGTCAGAGCCTGCATCTGTCCCCAGGTAAATCATCTTAATAGATCCCAGTCTCAAGACAGTGATATAAAAGCTACCAGGAACGAAGTTATGGTACATGTTCACCCAGAGAGCCATGTCTAGAGCCTGCCAAGCCTCTCAATAACACTGCCAAACAGTAAATTTACCCAAGTTACATCTGTTCCTGAACTTTCAGTGCAATAATAAAATAAAAATCTTTCAATGTACTCTGAGCTCATATCTTTCAAAGCTTACCGAAGGTATATGCTCTGACAAATGTGCAATACAGCCCCCAACCGAAAACAGCACAGCAACTCTTTCCTTTTACTGCAAAGACAGGATTCTGAAACATGTCATTTACTAACTTTAGAAGTGACATAGTGCTTTAAGAATCTGCATTCAAATGGGCATTGGATAGCCATATTTATGTTGCAAAATCAAATCACCATAAATGCACACAATTTCAACTACTCATGCTCCAAAATAATGCATCAAGTCAAGCTTTACAATCATTACCTCTATAATTTTCTAGGTATTTTCATTGAATGGCCTTCAAATATATGAATGGCATCATGATGGTGAAATATATTTTCTAAGGAAAAATATATTAATTTATAACATACTGTGTTAGAAACACTAATTTTAGTCAGGACAAATGTATAAGCAGCAGAAAAAAATTACAAGAGTTACCAGAACTGAGGTGTTGTAACTATTCAGGAAAGAATCAACAGGTGAGGATTTTTTTCCCCTGTCTAGTGAAGGAGAAAGCTGAGGGATGATCCAATGGAGGTGTTCAAAAGTATAATGCGGTTTGGTAGAAATACATTGACTATATATACCCTACTTGCGAGTCCAAATTAAGGACCATAAATTTTTATTAGTCATTAATAAATCCAATAAGGAGCTCAGCATAAGTTTATGCAGACTTCCTATAAGTGTGGTGCAGTTGATCTGTGTAAAAGATTAATCTAAAGTAAGGTACATGAAGAAAAAAGGACTAAAATGGGGCTCACGTTGAGCACCAACACAGACTTGTAAATTATATGCAATTATGTCTTGATTGCTCAAATACAACTGTCAAATGACTGGAAAACAACACTTGTTTCTTCTATATTATCTTGACACACTAGGAAACCAAAGGAAATCGGTTACATAGGATTTGACCTAATAATAAAAAAAGCCCAAATTCTAAGTTTTAAAATCTGTAATTTTCTGTCATTGGCTGCTACCAATTTGAGTACTCAAAGATTGTGGGATCAAACTCTCAGTCTACTGCACTGCTGTGGTTACCAGCTGAGATATGACACTCAGAGAAAGGAAAATAATGGATACTCTGGCACTGCCCAAAGCTCTACCACTGAACAATATTTCTTCAACCGCTAACACCAAGAACAGATTAACTGGTGATTTGTGAGCTGTATACAACATGGCTGCCAACAACTATAGTTCATAGATCATAGAACATTACTGTGCAGTACAGGCCCTTTGGCCCTTGATGTTGCACCAACCTGTGAAACCAATCTAAAGCCCATCTAACTTTGCACTATTCCAATATCATCCATAGCTTTATCCAATCCATTTAAATGCCCTTAATATTGGCGAGTTCACTACTGTTACAGGAGGGCATTCCATGCCCTTACTACTCTCAGTAAAGAACCTACCTTTGACATCTGTCCTGTAACTATCATCCTTCAATTTAAAGCTATATCCCCTAGTGTAGTCATCACTATCCGAGGAAAAAGGCTCTCACTGTCCACCCTATCTAATCTCTGATCACTTCGTATCCCTCTATTAAGTAGCTCTTAACCACCTTCTGTCTAACATTTGCAAGGCAAAGTATTTTTAAAATACCTAAAGTGATAGATAGGGAGATGAGAGGAGAAAAAACCATGAGAATTTTCTTTTACCCAAAGGGTAGTGGGGCATCTGGAATTCACTGCCTTCAACTCATCATAAAAAGATACTTGAATTTGCACCTGAAGTGCTGTAACATGCAAGGCTATGTACCAAATGCTAGAAAATGGGATTAAAAATGAGTGGTGAGCTTCATTTTTCCTCTATTTTTGACCAGCGCAGACATGGACTGAACAGTCTCTATGCCATAACTTCTCTGTGGTTTCTAAATTTTTGCCCATTTCATGACTAAGTAATATCACCTGTAAATATAAAGTTATGCATTTTAAAATCAAAAATATCTTGCAACTACTTACTCACTAACAAAAGCAATTCCCAGCTGAAGTGAGCATTTTCACACAATTCCAAATTTAACATATCAGAAATGTTAAGGCACGATATCTCCTGAAGGATGATGCCAAATGAAATTTGAGTTAGCAAATCCATGAGGCTCCCAAGGGAAATAAGTATGTTTATGTTACTAGCAACATCCAGCAGCCTAAGTACTGATCTTTCCTTAATGGCTGCAATTTTTAAAATGCAAAAATGTATAACAAAGCATGCTCTTAATAATGATGCCATTACAACTGGTCTCAGCATCTGGGAGGCTACAGAGCAGGCAAGTCAAAAGTAGCCTGGAGATGAGTCTGTAGAATGCTCTACAGCTAGTCAACAATTTTCTGAAGCAAAATGTTGTAGAATCAACTCGAAATAAAGGTATTTTAGATTAGTGCTGTATGAGACAGGTTTAATTAATAATCTCATTGAAAATTATTCTCCAGGGAGAAAGTGATCATAACTGAAATCCACAAAGTTGGAAAACGATTTATCACAAGCTCAAACAAAAAATATTATACTGAAAGCCAACTAATAGAGAATTGGATGGCATGGTAGCACTGCTGCTGCACAGCTCCAAGGATCTGGATTTGATTCCCGGCTTGGGTCACTGTGTGGAATTTGCACATTCTCCTCATGTCTGCATGGGTTTCTTCCAGGTGCTCCAGTTTCCTCCCAAAAATGCAAACATGTGCGGGTTAGGTTGAGTGGCCATGCTAAAATTGCCCCTTAGTGTCCTGAGATGTGTAGGTTAGAAGGACTAGTGGGTAAATATGTCAGGACATGGGGGTAGGGAATGAATGGGATTGTGATCAGTGCAGACTCAATAAGCCAAATGGCCTCTTTCTGCATTGTAGAGATTCTATTGAATAAATAGATCAAAAGGTGTGATAAAGTGGGAAATAGTTAAAAATGTTCACAAAAATACATTCCACTGAAAAATAAAAACTCAGCAAGAATGATCCATCTATACCTTACCAAGAAGGATCATATTAATTTAAGAGACTAGCAATGTTGAAAAAAATAACAGGAAGTCTGATGGAACAGTTTTAGAAACTAGCAAAGGGCAACAAAAGAGTTGATAAAAAAAATAAAAGCCAACAAATCCCCAGGACCTAATGGCGTACATCCTAAGTTCTAAAAGCAGTAGCTGCAGAAATAATAGCTTCACTGATTATGTTTTTCCAAAATTCTCAGGAGTTTGGAAATTAGTAAATCTAACACCTCTATGAAGAAAATAGGAGGGAATCAAAGGCCAGTTAGCCTGACATTAGTCATAAGGAAAATGGTGGAATCTGTTACTAAACAGGTCTTAACAAATGCACTTTGAAATCATAATGTAATTGGACAGAATCAACGCCATTTTATAAAAAGGAAACAGTGTTTAACAAATTTATCCTGAATTTTTGTTTGAGGTGTCACAGGGATGTGTTTTTTTTGAGAATATGACTTCTGATATTTTTCACTGGCTGAATATTAAACTGGAACCTTTTGCAATTGTTTTTTAAAGTCCAGAGAGGCTGAACTACTACAAAACACAATTTTACATTCCTCATATTTGCAATGAAGAGACAATTAACCCCCCCTCGGGAACATGAAAGACGCCAACTCCTTATTACTCACATTACAGAGAAATCATGGAAATGTTTCTGAAATAAGACATCAAAATTACCTAGTCTCAAACAATAACTGCAGCAGACACAAACTATTCAAACTCATTCGGAATACAGGCAATCCTCAGCTTTATGACATTCAAGGTAACATGAATGACATAACATTTAAAAACCATTTCAAATTTACAACATCAATTTTGATTTTACAATGCCGCCCCAATCCATTTTTCAATCCGAGTCATATGATTTATAAATATTACACAATTTGAACGAGAAAAAAAGTTGCAAAACCTCCCACTGAAACACCAGGCTTCCTGCATCTTTTATTCACCTAGCTGGAACTCTAGGCCAGAAGGTCGCTATAGATAACGCTTGCTGTACTCTGCAAGTAGTATATTGCCTGGCCAAACACATGCCAGAAACCAGAAAACTTTTTGAAAACCAAAAAAAAGAGGCCATGATTTTCTGGTAAAAGTTTTGCCTTGCCCAGCTGGCTGATCTCCCATTGTTTACAATGGCATCTTTCTCGCCTGCAATCTGAAGCTTTTTGTTCAGACATCTATGGACTAGCCGCGTGGTCCTTGGCAGAGGTCTGAATGCATAAAGATAAACGTCTAAAATCAGTGGAAAAGAAAATCACAATTTACGAGTAAAAATGTTGCCTTGCCCCATCAAGAGAACCAATCTTTCAATCTTAACAATGCTCATATGGAGAAATCGGTTCAGACTTGGTTTCCAGGAACCAATTGTGTTGCAAGCCTGAGGTGAGGACTGTCTGTATACAACCAGCAGTATATTTCAAGGGAACCCATGTGAAGCAAGAGAGACTGTGAAAATAACACAAACAGGTTGTTGGAACTGTGTGGCTTTTTTTTTTGGAAGTACATCCAGTTGCAAAAGTAATTACGGAAAAAATAGCCATAAGCCAAAATCTTTTAAAACATGGAAAACTGCTCCATATGACAGCATCCAGGTAATCAGCTAAGCTAAATGGCCACAACTTTTGAATCATCACACTGAGACCAAAGACACCTACCTTTCGTGGATTATAAAATCCTTATAAGCTTATCCCCTTACGCTGCCATCTATACATGTAATATGTGGACCCAGATAAATGACAGAGATCACATGAATATTGTGTGTTGCATTTTCCTTCTTTTTAAGCTTGGGGGTGGTTTCAATAAATTTAGCTTATTCTTCATTTAACCTAAGAAAATGTGTGAGAGTAATTCTCTACAACCTCGACACTCAAATAATGGGATGCTTTCAGAAGTGACAAAACCCAGCCACTTGATGTTTTTAAAAAAAACTGTTACAGTCAAACAAGGAGCAGAAGAATCGGGAGCTACTGCATCATTTCTTACTGGGTCATAATAGATAATGCAAATAGCAGGATAAATGAAGGGGAGCCAGTAGATGGGGATAGTACGGTTGGATTCCAAAAATCATTTGGCCAGGTGCCACATAAGATAAGGAGTCATGGAATTGGGCATGGGAAATTAACATGATCCTTATAGATAGAAAGCAGAGGGGAATAAACAGGGCATTTCTAAATAAGCGAGCTACAAATAGTGAATTCCCAAAAGGGTCATTGTTATAGCTTAAGCTTTTACAATCCACACACGATTTTTGAATAGGATCAAAAATCCTATCAAAAGGATCCAAGTAAAAGACAGCTAAGTTAAATAATTTTGTTTTAAAAAGGTTGGAACTGCAGGTGCAAAAGAGCCCTAGCAGAAGCAGGAAAGCCATCCTAACATTTACTTCAATACATGAAATACTTAAATTTCTTTACCCCACAGCTTCTGGAAAATAAGCTCATAGATGCAAGAGATGCCCCAAATCAAGATACTCAACGTATCTGTATCCCAAACTGTCTGCATAAAAAGTACACACATTAAAGAGAAGTTATATTTCTGAAAATGGACAACATTTATGTAATTTTGCTCAAGTGTTCTTTTCATATACACTTAGCATTTATGTTCTAGGCAGAACATAAAGTACCAAGTAATAAACAATTATCACGGCTTGCTCTCTAACATTGTGATTTGTACCAATAGTGGTTATGCATCAAAACGAATGATAATAAATTGAGCTCCTAAATGGTATTCTAATCTGATATAACAATACAAAATATTTTTGCTATTTGAAAAGATCGGCAAACTTATGCAGAGAACAAGGAGAAATGAGAAATCCCCTTCTCATAAACATAAAGCATGTATATTCTCTGAACAAAACTGAATTTCTTAATTTTAAATAGGTTCTAAATCTCTTAGAAATATTATTCTTTTAAAAGCCGAAGGGTAGTTCAGTAGTTCTAGCATCACTGGTATCACCTCAGGCAATTCCCTATCCCAAATGGTTTATTAGTGCATTTTGAGCTTGGATCATGGTAGACAAGACACCCAGGAACAATTCCACCCACAAACACAAACTTCTTATTAACAGATTATAATATTTCCTAACAGGTCCAAAGATCATTAAAGGATTGCCATTGACTACAGACCAATGGCTCTCCTGTCAATGACGCAACCATAAAATGTGCAAATCAGATTCTAGATGGAGACCTACCATAGGACTTGTCTTTATACAGCCACAATATTTACTTGGAAATTTTCCTCCAAAGCTTCCAACAAGTTTATGGAGATTGAAACCAATTATCAAAATCATCAAAAGCTAATTGTAGAACAATGCTTGGATATTAGAGAAGTTGTCATGTAAAAAAGGAATAAAATATAGTATGTAATGTGGACCAGCACAATTTGTTTCTGCTTTTAGGTTTCCTGCTCCCTCCCACAGTTCAAACATGTAGATTAGGTGAATTAGCCACGGTAAGCGAGCAGGCTTAGGAGGATGGGCCTGCCTAAGTTGCTCTTTCAGAGTTGGTGCAATCAAAAAGCCTCCTTTGCAGTGCAGAGATTCTATGGCTCTGTGGATATTGGGACAAAGAACCAAAAGCTTTGATAAAGGGCTAGGAAAGAGGAGCTTTAAAGAAGGGCAATGAAAATTTCAGAGCTCAAAGCCTCGGCTGCTGAAGACAACTACCAGCAGTTGTAGTGATTAAAACTGAAAGTGTGCGAAAGACCAGAATGGGGAGAAAAAACACAGGTTCTTGTGAGTTGTAGGGTGAGAATTTTAAAATTCACTTACGATTTAACAAAAACTGATGTAGATCAGCGAGCACAGAAGTGATAAATAAATTGTACTTGGTCTGAGTTAACACATAGGCAGCAATTTTGCATGAAATTAAATTTATTGACAGTGGTAAATGAGAGATCCGAGATGATAGAATTAAAGGGTCATGAATCTTTGCTTACACTGCCTTTTATGGAACAGTGTTCAAAATTCTTTATTTTTTTTTTAAAGGCAGAGGTGGAAAGATTCTTGATAAGCAAAGGGGGTGGAAATTTTTTGGGGGTAGGCAGGTATGTGGAGTTGACATTATTGTCAAATTAGTCTATATCAAATATAATGTGGAACAAGCTTGAGGGACCAAATGGCTTACTCCATTACCAGTTTGCATGTGCATATGAAATAATCATATCTAGAAGTAGCAAAGGTTGTGGGTCTCAGGGAAGCAGAGGCAGGGATGTACTTGATCCATTTAGAGGCATTCAAATAGACAGTCTTAGTAACGGAGTGGGTCTGTGGACAGAAGCTCCTCTGAGGATCATATAACGGATGGCACGGTGGCACAATGGTTAGCACTACTGCCTCACAGCGTCAGGGTTCGATTCCTGGCTTGAGACACAACCTGTGTGGAATTTGCACAATTCTCCCAGTACATGCGTGGGCTTCCTGAGAGTGCTCCAGTTTCTCCTCAGTCCAAAAGATGAGCTGGTTAGGTGCATTGGCCATGTTAAATTCTCCCTCAGTGTACATGAACAAATGCCAGAGTGTAGCGATTGGGAGATTTTTGCAATAATTTCATTGCAGTGTTAATGTAAGCATACTTGTTAGTCTAATAAATAAACTTTTAAATAAGATCCAAGTTGGTGTTCACACTCAGACAGTGAATAGGGAGAGGGATGGAGTTAATGAAAACAGAATATGTGGCAGTTCAAAGACAGCTTCAGCATTCCCGGTGTAGAGTTGGAAGAACATTTTCCTTACCCAGGGTTCAATCGTCAGACAACAAATCAGAGACAGGAAAGGTCGATATCTAGTGATGAGTTACAACTGAGTGTCATCAGAATACATATGAAAACTGATGCTCTGATGTCACTGAGGAGTAGAAATGCTTTGGCCTCTACTGGCAACTGTCTAGTACTAGGTCTTGTAAAAAAGGACTCATTGCATAAAGAATATCAGTCACAAAGCCATAATTCATCACTCCATAGTGTGGCATTCCTGAAAGCTGCCTTCAAATAAATTGCTGGTTGGGATTGTGGCCACAATGAAAAAAAAGATACCAGCATTTGTGAGCCATTCCATCACCACAATGATAGTTTGTCATTCTTCAATGCTCCCCTTCCACCCACACCCTCTTCAAAACACATCTTAATTGCAGTATCACTCAAAATGTTTTAATAGGTATTTTAAGAAAACTGATAAATACAATAATTTCAGTTAAACATTAACCGATAAAAATCTGATTGGTTTTTTTCTGTATTCCATTTCAGGTTGTAACAATATCTCCAAGAAAGTCTGATTGGATTGTGCAACTTTGGTTTATTTAAGGATAAGAGAAAACTGGGATAATTAGACACCATTAATATTTTATTTAGTATCAGATAACTGGAAATTATTCATTAGCACGTTTTAGAAAATGGAAGTTTTCATTGGTACATCATTGGGTATACAGTCAGGAAGTGATGACTCAATCTTCCAATGAATAGATATGTGAACACAATCGTGCAAACATAAAATCTCCCGAAACCCATCACAAAACTGCTCATCATTAAAAGATTTTTTAGTCAAGATTCTACACAAAAACTAGATACGACACTGAGGTTTTAAATACTACTCATAGGTGAAGTTTGGTCCATGACTATATAATATCTGTTTAACACTGCTTCACAGCTGTAGCACAGAACAAAACTTTCCCTCCAAGATAATTAAAAGGTTAGATTAATACAGTTATGAAACAATAGACAAATTAAGTGACTGAAGTTTGAATTAAGCATAAAAGTGCAGCTACACCAATGAAAAACATACAATATTTAGTTCTGAAACAGCATGTATTATAAAGAGCATCTTCGAACTAAAAATCACAGAATTGCTGTGGTGCAAGAGGCCATTTGGCCCACTGGGTCTGCACTAGCTCCTCAAATGAGCATTATGGCTTAATATCATTCCCCTGTCTTTTCCTTGCACTCTGTTTCTATTCAAGTAATCATTTAATGCGCTCTTGAATGCCTCAATTAAACTTGCTCCCACCATGCTTCTAGGTAGTGCATTACAGACCAGAACCAATCATTGCGTGAAATTCAGCACATTTGTTACTCCTGAGTGTGAAATGTTATTTTAAAAAACCATGTGCTCTGTTCATGCAGTTTATTATAATGGCACTAATCTCTCCCTTTGAGAGAATGCGAACACAATGAAGGTGCAGTTGCTTTTTCTCATTACCAGCAATATGCAAATTAATGCATCATGGGGGCTGTCGCTGTCAAATTGCTGCAGACAATGCAGGCCAAACTGAAGCAAATTTATATAAAAACATAAGAGCTGCACAAATCAATTCAAACTTAACTCTAAAATTGTTTTCATTTTTAAATTACAGGTTTTTTAGCTCAGCTGTTAAAAAAAGCACCTTGTATCAAGCTTAAAAGATCTATTGCCATGGTACCATTGCAGCTATCAAGCTGAAAGCAATCTACAAAACTGATGCCATTTCAGCAATCCAACAGTACAGATTTTGCACAGGTACTCAGTAGCAGAGTGAAAATGCACAAAACATTTCAGCACCAGAAAATTAAAACATCAAAGTTTTTCTCAGCACAAAAACCTTATATGAAAAAACTGAACCATGAGCAAGCAGAATCACAAATTACCCTATATTTCTGCAAATTTACATAGTTATTGTACTAATTGCCTTAATGACGGCGCACAGCAGCCCAATACAAAGGCTCACTTCACATTTTACTATAGAATGAAGAAAATCACTGAAATAAAATACAAATGCACACTTGATCAGCTGGCAATGACAGTAAAATGAAACATAATTAGTTGGTATTTGCTTAAAGTCTTCATGTTTATCCACTCAGTAGCATTGCTTAATTCTGTTCTATAACTGGAAATAAAATTTAAGTTTGAACAATCCACACAAGGCCTTCATCACAGTCCCTATTACTATATCTACATTCACAACCACGTTTCACTCCAATTAAAAAGATTCCTAACATAGTAAACTATACCACACACTCTGATCTGCAGAGTAAGAGAAAAAACAAGTTTAAGCCTTGCTCCATTCATCAAGGAGCAAGAAACTGAATGGACTCCATGACATTTAAAAATTGGTAGCTGAAGAATTAAATTTCAAACAAGAATTTCACCCACTGGTCTCTATTTTTCTCACTTTTTGTAATACAGAGTAACAATTATGACAGCTATCCTCATGGCTATTTCTCAAGTTTTAGAAACAGGACAGACTTTTATAAATTGCTTAATCTACGTCTGTTTAACAAAAAGGAGCTACCTGGCAGTATCGAAAAAACTTGCACCTTGTTATCCCTGAAGGGATACCAACCACCTTCTTAAGAGATATAGAGACCAAATTCAAAGACAAAACTACCCACATTTCATAACTCAGATTGGCCAATGCCTAGGAGGACAAAGGACACCGGAACTTCCTTTCAATTCTTAATGGTTGAAATATTTACTTATCTTTTGGGATCCAGACAAGGGACATACATCCTTTATCAAAGGCAGTGTGGACAGATGGGAATTCATGTGATGTGAACAGTTACATTGCTTGGCTGGCCTCTAATTTACAGCATCACAGGAAATAAGCTTTGCCCAATATGAATAACTGGCTCATTCACATTGTTTTTGATGAAACTTCTGTACCCTCACTTACAAGACTGATTTACGTCCACATGCCTCTCATTTCTGTGGAGTCAACTTTACCAGAAACATCAACTATAATCACGCAAATTTTCAGCTCATTGACTTCTGTGAAAGAATACCTCACCGGACAATTTGAACTCATCTTGAGTTTGCTTGGGATTACTAATAGAAAATTGGATCACATCAAAACAGAGATGGAGAAATATGCCACTGCTTATAAAGATGGAAGCAAATGAAAAACCTACTTTCTGTTTACAGATGAGTGGCGAGAGGACATATTAGTACTGTTTAAATTAATTCCCCTCCTTTCCATAGTAGGCTGCAAGTCAGGTGTACACTAGCTTTAATCATAAATGCTTAAGTCAGAGAACCAAAGATCAAGATCAATTAGGAGTCCACTGAACAAAAATTGAACTAACATTTGGAGAAAAAGGCCAATTACAAATCACTATTGTTGCTGTACAGCATGAAATTTCACACTAAGCCTCTTAAAATTTTTCACAAAAAGATATCCAATGTGCTGGCTAGTATTATGTATTTCAAATTGCACAACCATCTACTTGAAGGATTTTTTTAAATAACTGGGTGTGGAAATGGTATCAGTAACAAAGTATGATTTAATAGATACATTTGGCCAGTGAAAATATCACTTCCTTTTACTCAATATTCCAAATGGCATAGCAATTTACACTTAATAATTAATTTCAAATCAACAATAACTTGCATTCACAAAGTATCTTTAACATAATAAAATGTTATTAGTCATTTCGTAGGAGCACCACAGATGAAAATTAAATACTGAGCCAAAGAGAGATATTAGAATAGATAGCCAACAGCCTTTTTAAAAAGGTAGTTTTGAAGAAGCATCTTAAAAGGGAAAAGGTAGAGTGGAGGGGTTCAGCAAGGGAATTGGGAGCTAACGGCCTAGGTAGTCAAAAACACAGCGATTTTGGGATAGTTTATTCTGGCCCAATGTTGAAAATATTGCACTGTCAAGCTAAAGCACACCAATCTACAAAATACTTTTCAAAATTGTGTTTTCCTGGCTCAGGTATTTCAAACATGAATTATTCTGAACATTTCTAAAATGTTGTTTTAAGAAACTCAACCACAGCTGTCCTGAAAATGTTAAGTTAATGCAAAATAGCCTGTTTTTAAAAAAATATCATTCCAGTTTTCCCACAGAAACCATCAAAACACTGAACGCATCCTTGCCATGGAATATGAAAGTAAGTTTTATAGCTGAAGTCAAAGATCTAACTTTGCCCTATTCCAGTACTCTCTTGGCCAGCCTCATCTTGAGTTCTCCAAAAACGTCAACCCATTCACAGCTCTACTGTCAGTCATCACTCTGGTCTCCAATGCTCAACATTAACCAACAGATCACTTTTTATATTTCTCAAACATCTTTAAATCCCTCCTTGATGTCACCACTCCTCTCCAACTAACTCCTATAGCAAATTTCTTGGCATTCTTCAATCGCCAAATGCCATGAAGACTCATTCTTCCACCTCCAGGAGCTAAACTCTGCAAAACCTTTAAACTTGTTTTTCTAACTGCTATCCCTTTTAAGGCCAAATTTGAAACTCACTCTTCAACCAAATTTTTGGCATCCCCCAATCTTTCCTTTTTTAGTTCATCCACTGTTTTTTTTCTTGTAAATACTCACTCTTACCAGAATGCAAGGAGGTCATTAATTAATCCTGTCTCATTACACAATGCCAGATCTAAAATAGCGCCATCCCTGTTGTTCCAGAATGTATTTATTGTTTTAAGAAACTGTCCCAAATACAATCCTGGGCTTCTTCTGCCAATCTGATTCATCCAATTGTGTATAAAGGTCAAATTCTCCCACAATTGCTTTCCTCAATTAACACTGTCCTCCAGTGTAGCTGTCAGGGAGCATGTAACTCCCATCAATGACTTCTCTTTGCTATTTCTTATCTCCACCCAAACAGACTTATTTTTTGACCTTCTGAACCAAGATTATTTCTCACTACTGAGCTGATCTCACCTTTATTAACAAAGCCTCCCCAAATTATATTCTTTGTGCTTCTGAAATGTTAAGTACTATTGAACATTCAAGTCCCAACAGTTTTGCAACTATGTCTCTATAATGGCCATTATATCATATATTTCTATTTGTAATATCAATTCATTCATCTTGCTAGCTGCTACGTTCATTCAGATAAAGAGCTGCTAATTATGTCTTTCTAACATTGTCCCACTCTGACTTCATTTGCTTATCTACTAGATTTTACAAGAATGAGAGGTAATTTTATGGAAACATACAAGATCCTAAGGGTAATTGACAGACTGCATGCCGAGACGCACTGGAACAAGGGAGACATCATTTAAAAATAAGAAGTCTCCCACTAAGACAGAGATGAGAAAGAATTCTGTTCCCCAGACAGCAGTAAAGGCAGGACTGTTGAACACTTTTAAGGCTGAGTCAAATACGTTCTTTATTAACAACGGAGTCAAGGACTTTAGGGGGGAAAACAAGAAAGTGGGGCCAAGTCCACAATCAGATTAGCCATCATTTTATCAAACAGCAAAGCAGGTCCATGGGCTAAATAGTTTATTCCTGCACGTTGTAATTTATATTTAAGGATTTCACAATTGTGTATACCTAAGTGCCTGCATGGAACTCAATGTACTCTTGCTTTCACAACACATAAGTGTTCAATTTCTACAGCTTTGTTCTTGGTCTTTACTGCTTTTTGCACATTCATTCTCTATTCGTGTATGTTTCAAAGCTGTGCCCAAAGTGACCAACAGTTTGAGAAAACATGATAACTGTTTTGGGTTGGTTTTTCTCCCAAAAAAAGTGAAACGGTAATTTTTCCCCTCCCTGGTTGGATCACAGTGGCCAAGCCTCAGACTCCAGCACATCAACTCTCAACAGCCAAAGCTCCTTAAGCAATAGACACTTACCACAGCTGTAGCAGTTCATAAAATCTCTACAGCGCAGAGAGAGACCAGTCAGCCCATCGGATGTGCACTTGAACATCAACAACAATCCCACCCATAACTCCAACTAGTTATGCTGTTAATCTCCTTGAGGCTAAGAGGCAACTGAGCTTGACCAATCATCTAACCTACATATCTTTGGACTGTGGGAGGAAACCGGAGCACTCAGAAGAAACCCACACATAAAAGTGGAGAACATGCAAACTCCAAATAGTCAGTGACCCAAGGCTGGAATCGAATCTGCATCCCTGGCACTGAGGCAGCAGTGCTAACCACTGTGCCACCCAATTATGGATCATACTGGTGTCCAACAGTCCCCACATGCTAACGACAAAACACATCATTTGTCATCTTTGCTGTGTTTAATTAACTAAGTTTAGAAATATTACAACTGTTGGCTACAGTTGTATCAAGCAGTTTAACAGCCTAGGCTGCAAATTTAATGCAAAAATTGCATCTCCCAAGGAGCCAGTTGAATTACTGCCCCTGTTTAAAGGAATAAAATGCTAAAAACTCAATCATCTACCTCTCACGCAAGTAAAGCCTTGAATAATTACCAGCAGCACTTACTTCCCCTTCTGCAGCAGCAACAAATTCCCAAGTCAGCAGTCAGGCCTCACACTGGGAGGTAAAGAAATAAGGCTCATTTCAAGCATGCAAAAATCTAAAGACACCATTCAATAAAAAGGATATGGTGTCTTTGTCAACACTGTCTCAACCAGTAATTCCATGAAAAGGTAACCAATTGTTATTGCATTTGCAATTCATGGATTTTGTTGTACATGAATTGGCTATATACATTTGCCTGCATATCTACAGTGCCCACATTTAAAAGAATTCATTGGTGATAAGGCACTTATGGATGCATGAGAGCATAGACATGATTGGATAAATTCAAATTCTACACAGGCAAATTCATCCATTCAGTAATCCAGAGGACCCAGCTAATGCTCCAAGGTCACAGGATCAAATAACATCAGAGGAGCTGGTGGAATTTAAATTTAATTAATAATGACTGTCAGTTATAAGACTCATCTGGTTCACCAACATCTTTAGGGAAGGAATTCTGCCATCCTTATCTAGTCTGACCGACAATTAACTCCAGATACACACTTAACTGCCCTACAAAATGGCTTAGTAAACCATTCCGTTCCAAGACAATTAGAGACAGTTAGACAAATGTTGGCTTTGTCAGTGACATCCACCTCCAGGAAAGAATAAAAAGAAACTCTGTATTTCTGTTCCAAAGAAATAACTGCAGAATTTAAACCAATTACACACTTTACCTCTGACACCTTTTTCTCATTTGCCAAAAGCAACTGTCCCATTGGATCAGTGTCAATTGCATTTCACTTTGGCATTGGTTTCAGGTGACATACATCTTCCAATCCCAACTTCTTACAAATTTAACCTACAATTGCACGTTTAATGCATACAATGCAAGTGGTTTATATAACCCCATGATTTTACTTTATATTCTATTTTGTGTAATTTCTTGATCGCACTCATTTTTGGTATAGTTCTTCAACATCGACTTCACTACCCCCAGCAAAGCTAAGAACAAGCACTGAATTTGTTGGCAAAGATACTGTAAATATCCTCGTCATTGCTGAATGCTTAGAACCTTGGTTTTCTTCCCCTCTTTTGGAAAGTGCTGAAAGTCCAAAAAGAACAGATAATACTGTCCTAATGCCAGGACAGAGCATATTCTAGCTGAAGTTTCAATTTTCATTATGTAGAAAGTTCGCTTTCAACAGAATAGCACATCAAATATAATAATGCCTGCGATATGTTACAACAAGTACTAACATACAACTTGTGCACTGCACTAATCTTTTCCTTGTCTCCTATCCCCACTGATGTCTTCAGTTAAAGCTTAATGAGCAGCCCAAAAACACACATTGGCTTTCATTTTAAGTGTCAATTTACAACAAAGTAAGTGGGCTTTCTCAGACCAGAACTACAATATAGAAAATAACCACATCATTGTAGTACTGCAACATGCAAAGATTTTTTCTGAATTGTTGCATCTTCTTCTTAGGCAGTCCCTTTGGCCAAAGATGACTTCCTTCTAGTCCAGGTTTGTGGGTCCTGAGATGACAAAGTCCAATACTGGATCCACATACACTCCCACAGGTGGGAAAAGTAGTTTTTGATGAGGTGGGTGGGATGCTCAGGTTTTGGTATGCTCCTTCCATTTAGCCTCTACATATTGCTGGCCATGGTATAACACATTTGAGTTTGCTGACAATATGAAGTAGATTGAAAAATTAAGCAGTGAAAAGCAAAGAGGCCATAGAGAGAAAAAAAGACAGGTTGTACGAATGGGCAAGAACACGGCAGATGAAATACACTGAGAAATCTGAAGTTATCCGCTTTGGTAGACGGAAAAAGAATGGCAAAATGTTTGGATTCAGAGTAACATAGGTGTCCTTGTACATGAATTACCAAGGTAACATCTAGGTACAACAAGCCATTAGATAGGCAAATGGTATGTCACCCTTCTGGCAAGAACATGTATGAAAGATAAAGCCTAACCACGATTGTACACGACATTGGTGAGGCCATATCTGAAGAAGTGTGTGCAGTTTCGGTCTCTTTAACCAAGGAAGAATTATTTGCCTTGGAGAAAATGCAAGGATTCAATTAGACAGGTGTCAGGAATGAAAGGATTGTTCTACAAGGATAGATTGAACAGGCAGGCCTATATATCATGCTGTACAGTAGAAATCGAGATGATCTCATTGAAATATATAAAATTCTTCAAGGGCTTAACAGGGTATATGCTAAGAAAATTTTTTTTCTGGCTGGGGAATATACAGTGTGGTGTTACAAACTCAGATTAAGTAGTAAATCATTTAGGGCTGAGATGGGAAGAAATGTTTTAACTCAAAAAGTTGTGTATCTTTGGAATTCTGTACCCTGTACAACTGTTGATGTCCAATTGCCTAATATGTCCAAGGCAGGGATCAATAGATTGGATTCCAAGGGAATTAAGGGATGTAGCGTGGTGCAGAAAGACGTAGTTGAAGCAGAAAATCAACTACAATCTTGTTGAATTGCACAGCAAGTTCACAGTCACATGGCCTACTCCAGTTCCCATTTATGTTAATATTCAGTCAGCTGCACAAAGTAATGAGCATGCAAAAACACAGTTTTATTTTATTTTACACCTGCACATTACTTCAGAAATGAACACTTAACACATCAATTAAACATGACAAAAATGAAAAACACCACAATGATATTCAGATAAAATAGGCCTGGCTAGCAAACCTAAATTACTAAAACATGCAAGACAGGATGGTGGAGGCGTGAGAAATAGATTCAAGGAAACATGTCAATAGTTAATGGCTCAACTAAATTATATTTGGTTTCTTTGCTAAGTTAAATTGGTTCAATTTTATCTTCAGATAGCTTCAATACAAGTTACGCAGAATAGTAAAGCCTCATCATCAGTAGTGTGTTAATAAGCTTCATTAATTTAAGAAAGGCTTAAGGATTTCTGTGGAAATTGTTGAAACAGCTGAGTGGGCAATGCAACAAGGTAGAATGAGTGCTCACTTGAGTTCTGTGTCATCAGTAAAAGGAAACAAATGCATGTACTTTTGTTAAGCTTCTTAGAACTCTTCTTCACAGTTAACTTGAAAAAAGACCCAAATACAAGTGTACTAACATATATTCCCCTATAGACTCCAGAATAGGCGACAGCTCAACGATAGATCTTAGAATGGTTTCAGATGGCTAGGACATTGTCACACAATGGAGCACAAGTTTCACCCATTCACATACCATTGCGATAGAATAGAGCTTTTATCACACCCGTTCGCTGGACTTCAGCTGTTTTCACAATACAGCTTGCAGGCTTTTCAACTTCGTCTTCTTTAACTGCTTGGAGAAGGGCAGCCATCAACGACAGGAAAGGTGCTTTGCATTTTGATGATTTCTCAGATGTGTCCCAAAAGGTCGTTTGCATTTTAATGTCTTGTCCCGACATGAACATTATTAGTTCAGTGATCTTGTGGCTGTATGTGTATTGACAGGAAAGTAAAGATCACCTGAAACTTCCAACTCCATTTTGTCTTAATGTGTCCATTTCAAAATTATACTGTAAGCTGGCATTGCATGAGCGCAAAGCCTGTTAATTTTGTCCCAGAATATCCATCTCAAAAGCACTGATGTTAAACTGATAGATCCAACAACTCTGGGCCATCCTTGCATGTTTTTTCTAAAGCAAGGTTGTAACTTCTGCAATTCTCCAGGAGCCTTGTCCCAGTGATTATGAAATTTCCACTCTCCTTTCTCTTAGTATGCATTTGATCTGGTCTTAGTGAACTATTAACTTTAAACACAGTGAGCTTTTCTAACGCCTCATCATCAAATTTTAGCCTATAGTGTCTCAACTGTCTCATCTTTCAATGCAACTTTGGCAGCATCTACCCCCTTGGCAAAAACAGATGTGAAGTACTCATTTATTACTTCAACCACATATTCTACCTTGAGGCAGGAATCCTCTTTCTGGTCTTGGATCAGCCCTGCTCTTTTTATTACTCTTTCACTGTCTGGACTCCCCTTTTATGTTGACTGTCAGTCACTTTTCACAACTCTCCCCTGCTTTCATTCCTCGTTTCACTCTCTCTGAACTTTATAGAACCAGACTCTCAATTGTATTATTCACCTGACATCAGTTATCAGCATGTTTCGACTTCATCTTATTTTCTATCTCTTGATCATCCAGCAAGTTCTGACTTTGCTTACCTTTTCACCCTCATGGCAGAATATTTCAACTGTATCCAAACTGTCTCTTAACACATTACCTTATTAGAAGTACTAACCTTATTTAGTACTTCTGTTCACATACACATAAATTTAGGTTTCTTCATTCCCTCTTGTTCTGATCCCATCTAATACCTTACCAGTTCTTACTCCAGTGCTACTTTTCTCAACCAATTCTTTGTACATCTTGTTTTTTCTCTCTCATATCACCTCCCAGTTTACACCCCCTGCCAGCAGTAAGCCTCCACACAAGAAATATTGGACTTGCCTCTATTCAAGGTGCAAACCAGCCAGCCTTATTGTCAAGGTACCATATTCCCTAGAAGAAATCCAAATACTGTAGGAATCTAAAGCTTCTCCCTGCATCATCTCTGTGGCCACAAATTTATTTGCTCTATATTCATTAAGGCATGACATCCATCAGGAGATTACTACCTAGAAAGGTCACCTATTTGCAGAGATCTGTGCTATAGAGGATCTGCAGCTCATTACTAACAATTCAGCACAACAGCAAATTATGGCAACTCCGATGAGCCATCCCCTGAATGATTTCTTGATCTAACGACCCAAAATGACACCATGCCAGAGAAGTGCCAGGCAATGCCCATCACCAACCAGAATGAGTCTAACCATTTTTTCTTGGCATTCAATGCTGTCCCCGTCACTAAATTCCCCATATCAACATCCTGGAGGTTTCACTGAGCAGAAACCTAATTGGGCCGTCCATCTACTGTGACTATAACAGCAGATCAAAGGCTGAGAATTCTGCAGAAAGCAACTCACCTCCTAACTCCTTAAAGCATGTTCACCATCCACGAGACAAAGTCAGAAGTGTGATGGATACTTTCCACTTGCTTGGGTGAGTGCAGCTTCAACAACACTCAAGAAGCTCAACATCACCCAGTACAAAAAAGTCCACTTGATTAGCATCCCTCCACAACCTTATTTAACTCCCTCCACCAAGTAATGACAATTTACAAAATGCACTGCAGTGACTTACCAAGGCACCTTTTCCAAGAGAACATTCCAAACCAACAGTCTTTATAATTTAGTGGTCAAGGATGCAGATATGGGAACACCACCACGTGCAAGTCCCCCTCCAAAACTCACACTACCCTGACTTGCACCCATTGCTGTTCCTTCAGCATCACTCGGCATAAAATCAGTTTAGGGAAGTGGCAGATCATCACTTGAGGACAATTAAGGAGGGGCAACAAATTATGGCTTTGCCAAACAAACCTAGATGCCATGAATTAATTTTTTTAATTAATTGTATTTTATAGCCATTGATATTTCCACAAATTAGATACAATTTTTGACAAGGGAACAGGTGAAGTTACAGGCAATTTTTTCATGTTATTGGAGGGGGAAGGGGATGGTGGCAGGGAAGAAAATTGTTTAGCAACAACCTGGGAACTGATGTGAGGAAAAGTATTGAAGATGTGTCTCATCTGTTTAATAACTTTTGAACATCTGTGGTTAACTGAACAGATTTTGAATCTTTATGCATTTATAATGAACGCTACATACATTTTGTGTGAATTCCTAGGTGGAACTTACATACTTATGATATTACGCAGCGTCATTTGTGTAATAAATTATATCAATTGCAACATTTTTTTCTCATTATAACCAATTAAAATGAAATTTCAAATGCAGAACATTAGCTTATTAAAAATTTCAGATTCACTTTCCAAACCAATGGAAATCCATTTTGGGTTTCTACTTTGCACCAGATTGCAGTGCAAGTCTGAAATTGTTGGTACAAGTAATCTTAGAAATTTGCATTCAAGATTAATCAGGATTTCCCTCGAGACTACAGCTTGGTAGTAATACCATTGGACTAGCAATCCACAGGTCACCCTGGGAATATGTTTTTGAATCTCTTCATGGCAGCTAGTAGAATTTGAATTAATTTTTAATTTTAAAAAATCTGGAATTGAAAGCCAGTCTCAGTAATGGTGCCATGAACCAGTAACAGTATCATAAAACTAATATCAATTGTTACTAAAAACCCTCCTGGTTCACCAATGTCCTTTTGGGAAAGAAATCTGCCACCCTTACCTGGTCAGGTCTACATTAAACTCCAGATCTACAGCAATGCAGTTGACTCTCAATTTCCTTTTGAAATGGTCTGGCAAGTGATTCAGCTCAAGGGCAATTTAGGAGTGGGCAACAAATGTTGGCTTCGCCACATCTCATGAAAGAAATACAGAGTATCTTTCCCAGCCAATAATGCCAAATTATTGAAGATGAAAGCTCAAAACATTTTGATATAGAACATAGAGAGGAAGTATTCACCAAGAAACATCATTCTAACTCAGCTAACAGCAATCTTCCATTTGAATCAGGAGGTTCAGAGTTGAGGCCCCATTGTAAAGTTGAGCATAAAATCAATGTTGAAATCCAAGTGGAATACAGAGGTACACTACACTGCAACATTAGAACTGGTACTGAATGAAACAATAATGAAAGCCCCACCTAATTGATCAGGTGGAGGAAAAAGATATGTACACAATTGGAAAAGCAACATGGTGGGTCTTGAAGTCTTCAGCAATACCAAAAATAACTCTCAAACAAAGCTTAGCTGTTCATTTTGTGTTTGGAACCATACTAGACTTGAGCTAAATTTCCAGGTTAGTCTACATAACAGTTCTTACACATCAAATGTCATTGCTTCAAATATGTGTTGAGACACCATAATCATGAAAACTAACAAACTAGTGTGAGTCCATTTCGAAAGAAAAATCCCAATGCAATCTTCAGAAAGCATTTTTCATAAAAATTGGAGATTAAAAACCATATGAAAATGCGAATATGCTTAACATGCCATTCTGTTGCAAAAATTCCATCTGTATTGAATTCTTTCACAGTTGTTTACAATCAGCTTGTAAACCAAAACAGATAACAGAGCAGCATTACCACATAAGGATGAACAAGTGATTCTCATTTCTTTATTGACCTAAAAGCAAAACAAAATCCAGGTAACCCTCAAGTCTGATACCAAAACAAATTCGTGGCTTTTTTAAAAAAATACCTCAGACACTTCACAGCAACAATAATTTCAAATTGTCTTTAATAAAACATCAACTGAAACATCATAGATGTTGCACATAACAATTAAGCATCAAGAGCATCTTGATGTTCCATCAGTAATCTTAATATTCCAAAGGGAATTGTGGTTCGAAATACCCAGTGCTGGCAATGACAATGAAACAAAAGTGCTTACTACTTGCTACCATGCAACGTCAAGGACTACTAAGTATGAATGGAGTTGACTGTCTTCTTTTACTGTGTCAACTACAAACACTTCAACACTACTTTCACGTAAATGGTCAGATTAAATCTTAAAGGTTACTGAGGTTTCATAAAGTTACGAGCTGCCTGGTTATTTCAATGTGCTGCAAATTCTAGACTGCTGAATGCGTGTGCAACTTAGAGAAAACATTAGCCCCATTCTCCAATCATATGTGCCCCATTCTAGCTCTCTACCCACTGGTTACATTCTCCTCTCCTCACATCTCATACCTGAACTCTTCGCTTCTCTTTCCATCCAAGCACATTTTCGGAAGAATAGATGGAACTAATAAGTATGGGGAAGATGCATACAGTTTGAAAGTCTGGGCTTAGACCATCATCTGTCTTAAAAACCTGTTTCTCTCAGCAAAAAGTGCTTGTTTAATTTTAGCCTGATCTGATCCATTAGGCTAACCAACTTCAATTAACTTGCTCATTATGTGGCTCATATTATGTAGTTGAAGCAATGCTAAAGGTGGATGCTCAGTAACTGTATCATAAACCTGCTCCATAAAGCATTAGGTGTTTATGTAAGAAATTAATTTATCTGGTCATAGCAGGCCATGTCCACTGAGTTTGTGAATTTGAATTAATGTGGGTCTTTCAAAGCCGTTTGACTTTAAGTTCAGTCCTAGGCTGTAAAAGGTGTTGAATGGGAAGTACACTGGATCTCAGCCGAATCCAGGCCTGATAACTTGATACTGCACAGATCTCATTAGTTCATCCAACTCAAACGCACCCCTTTTCTCACAGTATGTCCTAATCTTTTCTTTATATCTCAGGATCCTTAGCAGATGTATCTGGAGTGCACACGGTTTGAGATTACAAGTTTCTCTGGCATTCCTCAGCTCCTACCTCACTGTTCACCTTCACATACACCTTCCCTTTCTCAGCTTGAGCTCACTGCTTAAATCATAGATTCTCTCTTCCCTGCTCATTAGTTTTCCCAATCACAGCTGCACATGTCCTACTCTCTCCAGCCACTCGCAGTTGATCTTTGATGAACAGCCCTGCTCATGCTTAATGTTGCGAGCAGCCTTTTTATTTCAATTCAGTTCCAGATTGATACACTGTCATGCATGTGTGCACCTTAAGAGGAACGTTACCACTATGGTGATTCCTTACAAAAAAAGGGTGATCACCAAGGAATGCCAAATCCTAGATTTGGACTTTAAAACTCAACTAGTTTATTCACACAACTAAGGAAGCACATGCATCAGGAGACTGTTGCCTACTTTAACAACCAAGACTTCCTCATGCAGATAATGAGGCTCAAAGTTGGCACTGGACACACACTATTCAGTTGTAACTGTACAATGGAACTTTGCTACCAAATGAAATAAATGGATAATGTTAATAAATTCTTGTCACACATTTTTACACTTTTCCCTGCAGAAAGATTAAATTGGATGTCCTCAAATAAACAGTAAAATTATCTTTATACTATAGTTATGGATTTCAGAGCATTAGCTACTGTTTCCACATGCAGCAACTTGTTTATATTGGCTGGCTGCAAGTCAGGTCAGAATCAAAAGATGCAACTTGGAATTCTCTTTCTCTCTTCATTTTTCATAACTTTCTTTCTTCATTTTTCATAATTTTTTTTAATAAAGTGGGCAGCTTTAATTCAAATTTACTGTGGCATGCCACAAAAACATTTATTTTTTAAAATACTTTTGTTTTCCTCTTGCAGATCATTGCTCCCAGTTGACAAATGACTGGGAGCATAGGTGGGAGTGTCCAAACATTTATCAACATATAATCAGGCTCTACTTCAGTTTATAAAGTGACCAAGAAGTCCATTTTTACCCAATGTTAACAACAGGTGTTCCTGGATGCTGATTCCAACAAATTTGCAGGTTTATACTGGGGTTGCTATCAGCAGAACAAGGACAGCACAAACATTCCATTGAGCCTGATAAAGTAGTTTTAAACTAGGCTTGGCAATGCATTGGAATTCCCAAAGACAGCCTCGTTATTCACAATTCTCTAAATTCTAGTCATCACATCAGAAGCACAAAAGTGGCCTCAGAACCTGTATTTCTAGTCTATTCATCCTACAGACATCTCGCTGAGACAATCAGATAAGTATGTGGGTCTGTTCATAGGCCTGAAAATTAAGTCAGAAAGGCAGAACGACCAAACCAGAAATGAAATATTATTTCAACATCTTAAAAGATACAACATGGTTTAATAAATTTTGAAAAATGTTTTCCTTAAGCTGTACTTAATATAAAGGCCTGCTACATTTATCTTGGATAGTTATGCCAGTATTTATTTACATTGGAGGGCATAACTGAAGTGCTTATGTAAGGAAGTAAAACCTTAATTACATATCCCTAAACTTGCATTAGCTTACATTTGACCAAAATATTATACATCAACTTGATACAATTTCAGTTTTTCTTTTAAATACAGTCTCATCTGTATATTGCACAATATACATTACACTCTACAATATAGTCCTGCTTAATTTTACTAAAATATACTTATGATTAATGCATCTATTGCTCAATTTACTCTTGAATTCAGGCCAAAATCCAGGACGCATCCCTCCTTACCCCAAACCCAGCAAGAAAGTCTCAGCTCAAACCCCAGTCAAAACAGAAACACAAGCTATTACAAATTATTACATATTTGGAAATGCAGAAAATGGAAAATGATTGATATAGGAAATAGAAATATTAAACCAGTGCAATGGAAAAAGGCTCTTCCAAGGTTAAAATTTAATCACATCACTACAGTTTAGAAATGGGAGATGACACAAAAGGACTCAGCGCGTGAAAGACGGCGAATAGTTTCATTTCTCCACTTCAACACATCTTTCAATTTACAATGAAAACAAATAGTTAAAAAGGAGTGCAAATTAATTTCCACCTGATTTTGCACTGATTGAGCTCAGTGGGTGCCTGTGCCTAAAGGTACTATAAAGTCCCAAGTTCAAAGCCTGCCCTGGCCCAACACAGTAGAAATACCATATTTTACTTGCGTGTTACAATGGGGGCACACATGCGGACAGGAATAAATGCAAAAATAAAAGTCAGACTGAATTGTCACTCCTGAAAGAAATGCACTGATTTCTAGGTCATCATCATGAAACATGGCAACTGTTTCAATTTCCAAAAATGCTACCAGACTCTAGTATTTCCAACATTCGCTGTTTTAGTTTACGACTTACATCATCAACCATTTTTTACTTTTGATGTCACACTTTCTCAGGGTGAGTGGATTTTTATACAATGATATATTTTACCAACTGTGAAAATAATTATTTTAATAAGCATTGTGTAATAAATGTGTAGTAAATGATTAATTGGATTTGAAATTTAAAAATGCAACTTATTTTACTGTGACAAACCTAAATAAGACTAAGAAAAGCAGTAACATATTTATGAAAGGCCAGTTAAGACAAGCTGCTAATTTATGTTCAAAAAACAATACAAACTTAGATTCACGGGTAACAATCTTTCAATCTGAACAAACAAGCAATCAATAGGCCATGTTCCACTCAAAGTAAAATTAGCAAGATAACAAGTTCAAAACTGTAAATTTTATTTCTTAATTGCTCAAAAGTTCAGTTAATTTCAAATGACATTACAAGATTACTACATCTGAGACACTTCAACTCTCCAACCTTAGACAGGTCATCCAACAAAAAGCACTGATATGACAGAAGAAAATACAACACAATATTCTTCATCAAGCTGTTAAGTACATGCCTTAAAAACAACCAAATAATTAAAGACAAAGAGGTGTTTTGAAAACCAGAATCTAATATCTGTGAATTGTTCAGTAAATTTAATTTCAACCAAAGCAAAAGAATACTTCAAATTCCTCAACTGAAGATATCAGCTAATGAAAATGATTCAATGATTAGTTGTAGTTCAGTTTCATTTCCATGAGGGACTCAAATGCTACATTAAAACACAGATCAAGCCTTCTCAAAATTGATTACAAGTTACAATGATCAAAAACTCAAATTTGCTCAGCAAGTTACAATACCTTATGTGGACAGGGAAGAGTACTTTATAAAATTTATCCATATTCCTTTAATTTAATATGCTAGATGGCTGCAAAAAGTGATGTAAATCAGCTTTCCAGTCTCTGAAATGGCACCTACAGCTGTGAACATCATGTCATTTTTATTGCAAAGCATTGCCAGATACACTTTCTACAGATGTAAATGTAAAGCTACCACTCACAATGAAATAGATAATCAATGACATAAATTCAAACAAGACAATTTTTTAAAGATTTAAAAAATTTTAACAAATCGACTTTTATAATAGGCATTACATCCACAAACTGAAATATCCGTTAATCTATGATTGCAAGATTTATGTTCCATTACAAGTCAGAATTTCCACAACACATTTTACAGATCCAACCAGGTTATGCTGACGTTCTTTTCTCACCTTATCAATGTGGAACACACAAATGAAAGAAGCAGTACAGATCCTATGTTACTCGACATGTAAGTGCACTTACACATCATTTCTGAAACACCTACATAAACTCTTGGAACACTGGTTCATTAAATTGACTATTAAAAGTGACAACAGCACATTGTATATTAGCAAGCTCTGTTAACAATCTACAGTTAAAATTCAGCAAATACAATGCATGCCAAGCTGCACAATATGCCATTAGAAATATGTTTACCAAGAATGGCTTTTCATAGACAAGAAAGTATCTTGTAAAAGTATTTTTTGCTATCACATTACAAATTCCCCTTAAATTTCAGTTAGGCAAGGTTCCATAAAGAGTTCATATTCAAACATAACATTTCTAACCAGGCTAACTTCTTCATTCAATCAGTAATTACCACTATAATTGGACTATAAAAGTTTCCATATTGTAATTGCACATCAAAAACACTATCCGTCACTGGAACGCACATTGAGCTATTAAATGGCATCTTGATGCACTTATCTAAGAAACATATTCCCAAAAGATTTTTTCCAAGTGTTCCAAAAAGATGTTGCGTACTTCTTTGCTCCATCAGTTTTGAAGAAGTTCCCAAGGCCTCACGTTTGCTCCAATTTTGCCTGTTGTTGGAGGGTTTTTTGCTCTTTGCCACTCCAACAATTTGAATTTTTACTTGGTACATACGCAAGCTTGAACACGCTATTCAACCATGGGTAGTTTCAGAACAAAGTATAATTTTATCTTCATGTGCCATCCACAAATAAAAGGTTACTTGATAAGGATCAGAAACATCTATTGAATCAAATCTGGAAAGAGAGGGGACGATAAAGAGGCAAGAAACTGCAAAGTCCATACAATATACTAAATCATGCTGCAACAGCTGTAATACAAATCAGCTAATTTAATTATGTATAACTCCCTAAATTGCAGTACTGTTAAGGTTACAGAAGAGAAGTTGGAATGCAAGTACTTGTGGGAGCCTCTCGGTTGCTCTACAGTAAAAAATACACGACTTCTGCTTCTTCATAAAATACCTTTATTTCTTTTATCCAAGTCCATTTGCAGTTCTCCACCAAATATAGAGACCACAAGTGCCACTATATCACTGCCTTCTACGAAATAATTGACATCAAATTATGACTTAATTGGAAGGTTTGTTAACCCATTCCTAACAGTCTTCCTTCCTTTGGAGAAAAAATATTTTGATAAATATTGTTTTTCATAGAAAAACACAAAACACAAAACACTATTTTCCCTTCCTTTATTAAAAGAATACACTTCTTGAGAAACAAAATACACTCACAGAAAAATACAGCCTTCCTTAATAATGTCCAAAGGTTTTTTCAAACTAATCCTTTTTAGTAAATCAAACATAACTGAAAGCTACTATTGAATCATTTAATGTTTGATATTTCCTGTTTGTCTAACATTTGCTTTAAACTGGCTAAGTTGATCCTCAACCTTTTCTCATTTACACTTGTTGTGGAATGCACATTTTCCCCACAGGGATTTATTGTCAACGTGACACTCAATGGGTATTTTACCTAAATCCCCCATCCCCAAAATTTCTGTTAATATCTGGGATATGTAAAAGACCATATCCAGTGTCTCTACAACAAGGCTTAGTGTCTTGGTGACCAATGTGCTTTATATCTCGCATTTCCCACATAAGGGGGGCAATATTTTTCTCCCAAATTATTATAAAACCCCCTGCGCTTCAGAATCCATCACATCATATAGTGTAGAGGATACAACACTATAAACTACGAATTTCAGATGCCTAAGATCATCCAAAAATGGGAATCTCGAAATACATTCCTGCATTTTAGTTTGGCCAATGTATTGTTCGCTTTCGTTACGTCTTCCATCATAGAATCATTCATTTTTATACTTAACTCCGAGACCTCAACACTAACATCTGATCTGGTCTGTCTACCTAGGCAATTCAGTTGCCCAAACTTCACTGTCCCTCTTTCTCCAAATTAGAAAGCACCTCGTCCTTTTCTGAAACTCTACCGCTAATTGCTATTGGAATGGTAGCCTCCAAGTAAGTTTGCTGACGTAAAGTAACACCTGACAGTCTGTCCAATTTCCAAGCCAATACATTTGAAAGTGCCTGAAGCCTGACTTCCAATCTGAATTCCTTCCTCAGCCCACAGATTACCAAAGCTTCAAACTATTAACACACTATATATAAAAAAAACTGCATCATAAAGATACCAGAAAGATTTCCTTTGAGTGTAAAACATCACAGGATTTGCTTTCAATAGCCTAACTTTAATAAAACCAACCCTACTGAAAAATACCAAAACTCTAAACGTGTCATATACACATTTATTTAATTTTGAGTATCCCCTTATGTGTTAGCTACCACTTTAGGAAGATCAGTCTCTCGAGCCGATGCCTCTGCAAAAAGGCAGCTTTTAAAACTATTTGCATTTGCATTTTTATGTCTTTGTAGCTAACAGAGTCAAGATGATCTTTAAAATAACCTTTCCTGCCATAGGTGAATCCACGCTTAAATCCTGGTCTTCTAAATTTTCTTCAAATCCTCTCATCTCTGCCTTTTAAGTTCCATTAGGAAACACCTTTTCCATGCAAATCTGAGAGATAGAGCTCTTTGTCCTCTATTTGGTTCCTTCATGTATACCCAAAATTCTCTCCAGCTACGCAGTTCTAATTGTTTGGCATTGTTTATAACTTTTTCATCTAATTTACTGAAAATCACCAAAATCTCACAAGCATGAGTTTCTATTCCTAGCAACATTCATAGTCTTATCCATACTCCAATACCTTGTCAAGCTAAATCACCCTTCCACCCCCCACAATTTCTGCCTCGTATCTCATTCTGTACTACCAGTGCTTGATCTTTCCCTCCTTTGTGAAATGTTCTTTTCATAATTCTTGTGTGATCACATTCACTATCAGACATCATCTGAACTGGCGCTAAGTTTCTGTGCCCTCCATTGTTGAAAGTGTGTTCCCAATCCGTGGTCTTGACAGCCTCCCTATATTCTGTACATTCAACCAGTGTTTATACTTTCTTGTGGTCTTCTCTGTTCCACTAATGACAATTTGCACCCTTCCACTGACTGGATCCTTCAGACAAGCATGTTAGTTTTGCACCAACTTTTGGCAGTTGTCCTTTTGAAAAAAATGGCCTGTTCTAGTCCATCAGGAGTACTGTGTTCTTCTACAGGTACCCTGTCTATTTCAGTTAACTGGTCCTCATAGTTCTATAACACGCAATTATCAAATGACCCTGGTTCCTCATGATGTCTGTCTACTCTTTGTAAATTCGCAAGTTTGTAAACTGTATCTACTATCGTTGATTTAGGAACCCTAACAGTCTGATTACCATGTTGCAAAATAATTAAATTGTTTTGTCATCAATGCCTATAACTTTCCCTTCGGCTTTTCCATTCATCAAAATTGTCTCACATAGTATGCTATGCCTCCTAGTTGAAAAATGATATTTGATGGCCGCATGTTATTCCTTAAATCTCTACAAATTCTTTTAGAGACTTCTGCTTCCAGAATGTTCTTTTATTTATATGCAATGCATTTAAATGCTCAGCAAAGGCAGAACTAATTGTAGTGCCTTCCCAAGCTGAAGGTTGATCATTCAAAATGGATGGAATGTTAGGATTCTTACCAAATATTAATTGATAGGGACTACAGCTCCTAACCATCTGCAATGAATTATTTGCATGCACCACCCACGTTAAGGCTGAATTTAACTTGCAATTTGGTATATCTGCCAAAATTTTCCAGAGGATATCATCTATTACCCACATGGTTTCTCTCACACACACCATTACTAAATAGGCTTTTCACAGTATAGTATTCATAACTACGATATTCATGTTTTTCACACATATCCCTAAATTCATCATTAGCAAATTCCACCATCCCCCACCCCACATTGTCTATAAAAAGAACTTTACCAGTTGGCCCCATTCCTGTCCCCATTCTTTTTCCCATAATCTAATCCAGAATTGCTCTCTATTACGTATAATGGTTGATTGTAGATTTAGTGACCAGATTTAATCAAAGTGCAAAATAAAATTATTATTTGCTTCATCCCAGATCTGAAGGTACATGGCCACAATGTTGTTAAAAATCACTGTCGGTCATGATGGTGCCCTTCAGTACTTACTACAAACTTCACATGATCACTGACATGTTCGATCAATATAGTATTCATCTCTTACTCCTGCATCCTTCAATAAATTTTTCAGCCTCCAAGATGGACGCGCAAATTGCAATGAGCTTTTTTATCAGTTAAAGTCCAATTTCCACATGCTAACACTTCCTTAAATTCTTTACCCAAAAGATTATTTGTCATTAAATTACTCTTTACAAGGTAAGGACACTATTGTAAATCTACCCTTTTTCCAATATTTGTTATCATTTTCCATAATGAGTTTCATGTGTGCTTTCTTCACCAACTGTCTATTTAGAAACAAAGATATTTCATTGACATCTGTGCTAATGAAATGATTCACTCCCACAATACTGCAAGGGATCACCACTCTTTAGTGACTTCAGAGTGTTATCATCCCCAAATCTGAAACTTGTGGAACTTTCAAATTTTCTAACCTTGTTACAATTTTCAGCATTTAGAGTCCAAGTAACAGTTTAACCAGTCAATTCCACACAATGTGTATGTACAGTCATTGTTTAATATAGGACAATTAAGGAATTCTGCAACCAAAACTCTCATTACAGCAGTAAAACTTTGTTGATAGGATAATGCCTTCTTTTTGGTCACTATCTTATGTTCCAATTCTTCCATGTTTAGCTTCAAGCGTTATCAAATCGTTTCGGACAGTTGAAAGTGTATTGAAATTTAGAGTCACACCGATTTGTCATAGGCTGGACGTTTCTAGTGTTCTTTTTCCTGTCACCATTCTCTATATCCTGCCTTTTGCTACAGGTGTTAAAGAAGTTTCTCTTTTCATCATTTTTGGGTCCCAATCTTCTGCCATATTCTTGTAGCCTGCTTGTGCCTGTATGATCTTAATACCCTGTTAACAGTGTACCTTCCACATTCCGTTTTATCATTGACTGACCTACTTGTGTCATAAAAGCCATACAGAATGTTCCCTAAAAATATTTTTTTTTAAGGCCTCTGACATTTGATTGAATAAGGTATTACCTACAAACATAGCCTTCTGGCTTTGACAGAGATTATTTGTATTGGTAACTTTAGCACAGTCCAGTAACTTAAATGCTAACTCGGACTGTGGAAATTCCAGGTGTTGTTTTTGCAGCCTTTTATATATTCTACAGAATTCCATCACACAGTCTTCATGAGGAGTGTGCTCTGATTTCCAAAATCTATCAAATTCTGACCAGGCTCCCCACACACTTAATAACTCATCTTGTTGATTAATCTTATCCATGCAGTTTAATAAATTATCCAAATCTTCTTCCGAGTTCAAATGTTCCAACTCCAATTTGGAAAACACTTTGCATCTGATCCTGCTTCTACATGGTAAAGTGAGCCAATACAATTCTTGTTTCCTTTTCCCCAAAGCAGTTACCATAATCCATATGATGCACTTATTCATTGGTCATGAAGTTCAATTTCTGAACATAAGTGGATAGTTATACGTGACATTTTTATCCTGGGTTCAGCCATTTTGTTGTCTTCTACACACTCCTTTATTGATTCAGAGTGAGAAGTCTTCTTTCTTTCCTGTCCTGCCCCGCCCCACCCCTACCACCACTGCCCCAAAAAAGCTTTAACTTATAACCAACAGCTATTCTCTGCTACCACTGTGTGAGCAGTTATTCTAAGACAGACAGGAATTCTGCTTCTTCATAAAATACCTTTATTTCTTTGATCCAACTCCACAAACAATTCTCCAAAAAAAATAGTGCCATCTGCGGCCGTTTTACCTATCAGCAACTTCTACTGAATAATTGACATCAAATTAGGTACTTAATTGGAAAGTCTGTTAATCCATTCCTAACAGTACTGACAGTTAAATGTGCACATCTATGAGGAAAAAAATGATGGGCAAATGTATTGCATTCATTTTACATCTCGTTTTACATTGCTTCAAAATCATTAAAAAAAGCAGTCAACATTGATCAGAAAGATTTTGGAAATCACACAGACAACAGAATATGTATTCTTATTTCACAAGAAATCCAGGAAGCACAATGCATTTCATTTGCTTTAAGAGTTTTTTTCTTGGATGGCATAAAAATTTTATAAGACTGGGATAATTATATAATTGTCCTAACCAATTAGTTCAACATACACAGACTGGTACAATTCAAGCTAGTTAGTCTGCATCAGGTTACTTTGAAAACTGCTCAATTTTAATTTGGAATACTTTGAAGTTTCACTAGTTATTATGAAGTCAGCAAATTTCTTTGACTAACAACAACAACAGACATGTAGGTAGGATCATAGGCTCAAATCAAGGTACAGCACACCATAGACGCATCAATTAACTCACAGCATTAAATTTAATGTATAAAAATAATTGCAGCAAACATCAACCACGGCTCCACAGCAATACTCTTTGGATTCAAGAGTTCATGACTTCAAGTTTCACCTCAGGTCTTAAAAACAAATCTCAGGCAACATTCGACAGCACACTGAGAAATGCTGTTTTACATATGGTGTTAAAACTGATGATCAACAAGATTGATCTCTGGAGACTATTCTAAGACGAGTCGTGAATTCTCCCAATGCCTTGAACATTTATTTCTCAACCAACACCAAAAAGTAAATTATCCTGTCAATTGTTTCACTAATGTTTCTGGTACCTTGCTGTGTATAAATTGGTTGCCATGTTATCTAAATTACACTTCACTGGTGGGGGAGAGGGGTTGTATATTGTTGTCATGATTCATCTGACTATCAATTGACATTGATAAAACTTGGAAGAGGTTCCGTATATGAGCAGCTAGGGGCCAATTTAAAAAGCAGAATTTCAAAGGCAATAAACTCCAGATTATTACCCAAGTCACAAGCAGATAGGCATAGGATAAATCAGATTAGGGAGTTCAATGCATGGTTCAAAGATTGGGCTTCAATTTATGGTTCACTAACACCAGGACCGAAGAAAGTGGGAGCTATTCCATTGGGATGGCTTTCATTTGAATGGTGTTGGTTCAGTGTTCTGACAACTTGAATAATTTAGACAATCATGAAGGTTTATACTAAATAGTATATTTAGTATACAAAACCTAAAATAGTTTATTTAGTTTATACTAAATAGTAAATTTGATTTAGCACATGGCAAGGGACCATGTGCTAATTCAAATGGAGAGAATACAGCAAGAGAGCAAGGTAGCTATCTATAACAAATGTATTAGAGGGAAGGAAGGGACAGCGTGTAAAAACTTAAGAATGTGACAGCAGTTAGGGCCATAGTTTGCAAAAATAGCAAAAAGACCAAACTGAAGGCTCTATCTGGAAGTCATAGTATTCTTAACCAAACAATTCTGTGAAGACAGTGGTCGGTCAGAAGATCAACCCTGTTCCATGAATCACCAAAGGGTAGCCTATAGGTACAAGGTATGTGGAATATTAAAAAAAAGCTTTGCTACCATTGTCTGGCATTGGTGAAGCCCACACCTGAAGCCAGTGTACAATTTGGTCTCCTCTTTGGGAAAGGATCTAAAAACATTAGAAATAGTTCAGACAAGGTTCACTCAGATTCCTGCGATGAAGGGATTATCTTACGAGGAAAAGGATGGATCTTTATCATCTGGAGTTTAGTGCAATGAAGTGATCCTACTGTTGCTGGGATGATGTTTCCCCTTGTGGGAGAAATTAAAACTTTGGAGCAATTTAAAATTAAGCTGTCTCCCATTTCAGACAGAGATTAGGAGAACGATTTGTCTCTGAGGGCTGTTGATCTATGGAATTCCCTTCCACAGAGATCAATGGAGGGAGCATCATTGGACATTTTTATGGCTGAGTTAGATAGATTTGACTCTTTTGGCAATCAAAAGTATAGGCAATAGACAGAAAAGTAGAAGTGAGGCCACAATCAAATCAGCAATAATCTTATATAACAGCAGAATCGGCTCAAGGGGCCAAATGGCTTATTCCTGCTCCCAATCTGTCTTTACAAAAAACACACAAATGTGCCTTCATGAATTTTGTGGGAACTTAATAAAGCTTTGAACAGAAAGGAAACAGAGCAGTAGGAACATGCATCACAGCACAAACACGACACATATGTATACATGTTTGCCTGGTAAATTTAAAGGGGTTACAAAAGCATTCTTGGAATAAGCTATAGTTATTTGATTTTGGACGTGAAAAGTTTATTTGGTGTGGTCACCACAGATTTTTCATAAGCACCTCCGAAGATCAGTTGTAATGATCAAACATTTATTCAGCTATAATTTTTGCAAATGCTAGAAGACCATGTTAGAAAACACAGGAAAGAATATTAAAAGATGAAGTAAAGATTAACTGCCTACTCTAAGTCAATTTTAGAAATGTTCTTCTTTAACAGTGTATTTGAGGGTTAGTCGTTATTAATTAGATCAAACTACTGGCCAGAATGGTTATATCATGCTGCACAAAATTATCAAGGAAAACCATTGAAAGCAATTGTGATTCATGAGGGGAAAAAAAATGGGTCGATTGTTCATGAATAGAACAAATAATTTAGCTCACAACTGTTTTACGCAGTGCACTGAAGTGTATTCATTCATTACATTTGCCTGGGACAAGTAATTTCTGTGGAGAGAAATACAGTCAGGATTTGCCTTTTGAACTTTATAACTTAATTCTCAGCTTACTTGCTTCAGAAGGATCAACAGAACAACATTGTTTACAGGGTTATCTGAACATTGCAGTGATCAATGCCCACAGAAATTTATGTAAGCTTGTACAGAACATAGTACAACTGACTTCAGATACACAGAATTTATCAAAAGAATATTGATGCTGATGTTCACAGTAACTTTCTTTAATGCCCACTCTTTGGTACAGAAGTTAAAATATAGATTCCCAATTCAAACATTAGATGTTAATGCAACGCATCCACTGATTCTCATCTTAAAACAGCAATCTCAAATACCTTTATTCACCAATTGCCTGTGGTGTGACTTCACATTTCTGCAACTAATGCCTCTTGCTCGAATCTGGTCATCTGCTCATTCCCAGCCGTCCCCAGAAATGGTGACAAAGCCAGAAGCTGATGAAGTTCAGCATTTTCAGATTTTCTTCCTGAACTATCAATTTCAGCATATTTGCTTCTACCTTCAAACATCTCCTACAAAATCTCAGGGGTGGGATACTCCCAAAAAAAATTCTTAGTGTTGAACTTGCGCAAAAACTGGAATAAATCTCACTGTTTTCTAGCGAGAGTTCCAAAATGAATCTCTCTCACACTGTGCAGTGCAGGGTGTACAAGCATGATTCACACAGAAAACCAGCGGGTGGGGCCTATTCCCACTGGAGAGGCGGCAACATAGCGCTGAGTGGGCCACTCAGCGTCGAGATTGGCGCATGTGCAATGACCCGTCTGCTGGCCTCCCAACTGGTAGACAAGCCCTGTGACTTCTGCATCATCGTGGCACCACCTCCCATCCCACCCAAATGTCTCTCTGTCCCTATCCACTACCCGCAATGGCCCTAATCTTTCTCATCCCGATGGCTAATCCTGATCGTTAGCCTCTTTTCCTCCCCCACCGATCCCAATTGTAGAATAGCATTGGCCACCCCCCCCCCATTGATCTCCCCCCCTCAGAAGCCCCAATTTCCATTAGTCCCTGCCCCTAAGCATCAGCATCTTGCCACCTGGGCAGTACCAGGAGCCCAGGCTGGCACTGCCCCAATAGCACACATTCCCTTCCCCCCTCTCATATCTTTGGTCACTGTTCATTCTTCAGCACTTCCACCTGAAAACTGAAATTTCTCCTATCTTCAGTGATAATGTTTCAGAATTCTTTGTACTATGAAAAGCAATTCATAGTACAAAGTTGTAATTTTCACTTCTCATTGTATAGTCAGCCAAACACTTGTTATCATTTCGTTAACTTGTAAGAATTTACATCATGAAGCTTATGATAAGTTGAAATGGTTTAAGGAGATGAGGTTTATACAAATGCTCAAATTAATATCACCAAGTCATTCACAAGTTATTTCTCATTCCAATTTAAATATTGTTTTCCAATTTAGTCTTCTGCAGTAAAAATTCTGTTCAAAATATATTCCTTTCCAGACTAACACATCACTCTAGGATTGACTGTAGTAGCAAAAGCGCTCGTATAGCCTTGCTTGTTTCCTCAGAATATTTGAGACCCAGGATCTCAAACCCAAGGCAGGCAGCTCCTGAATGATTTGGGAGACTTTGATTCAGCAGGGATCTCAAACCATTGGAGAAATACCATCAGCAGTACCTTCAGAAGAGCCTCAAAATGCACTAGTATAAAAAAGCAGTCCAATATTAGCATCCTCCCCCAAGCCAATCTGCCCAGCATCGAGATGCAAATTACTCAATCAACTCCTCTTCCTGGAACAGATCGCTCGTATATCTGACACCAGATTTCCAAAGCAACTCATCGTAGCAGAAGATTCCCAAGAGGACAGAGGAAAGTTTTCGGGATATTCTTAAAGTGTCCCTGAAGAGGTGAAGTCTACTCACCAACTCATGAGAAACCTTGGGTTGTGACTAACCAAAATAAGTGCTCATTGCAGAACACACCAGACACATCTACAAACTTTGTCAGGAATGTACAAAATCCTCCAAGCGCCATCTGTACTGCATATAGCAGAGATTGCAGATCGTGCATGTCAATCATTTCAGAATGCACCAAATTGAAGTGGAAACAAGTCATCTTCCATTCAAAGGAACTGCCCAAAAAGGATAAGTAGCATCTTATTCAATCTTTAAATACTTTTATCAGGTTGGAAAGGAAAATAGCTATCTGAATTTGTTTCAGCTCAACTCAACCACTCAGCCAAGACTATGCATGTGACAACTTGCATTCGATGAAGAGGCAATGCTCCGAAAGCTAGTGGCTTGTGTTACCAAATAAACCTGTTGGACCTTAACCTGGTGTTGAGACTTCTTACTGTGTTTATCCCTATCCAATGCTGGCATCTCCACATCACAACTTGAATATCAGCAGGGCAATTTGAAAATTGTGGAAATTTGAGCCAAAACCTGAGTCTTTGCCCCAACATCTGTAGAGTTTCTGGGGATTAGGAGAATGCATGTCAAGTACAGCTTTACTACAAGTTATGACTAATTTAATACCAAATAGCTTGCAGCTGTTCCACATGTATATCATGCAATAATTTTGTAGGAGCATCAATTCTGTTCATTTCCAGTGCACTTCAATTTTGAAACATTGAAGCAAGTTAAACACCGATACTGGCCAGGATAAAATAAGAGTAGGTTTCATATATAAAATAAATTTATCATTCCATTTAGACACAACAAAATCTTCACTTTTGACCAAAGTGGGCAACAGCTAATTACAAGTGCTGCCATCTTGCCTTCACTGACGTGCCTTCCTTACGTAGCGGGATGAAAGATTATACAAGAATAAAAAAGGGAGCAGGGCAAGAGATCGACAGAAAGGAAAAATAAGGTGTACCTAGGCAGCATTCAACAATCCGATTGCTTCGGGAATGCAAAATCAATTTTAAGCCAGCAACACTTGATTAGCACTGACTGGACATATAACTAAAATTGCGGAAGAGACCAGAGAGCAACGTGCAAGTTTTGAGGACCTAAGCAGTAATGCGTGCACCTTTTCAAAAATGCTTTGTTTTACAAAAGATCCAGCATATATAACAGAATACTGAGCATTTTTTCAAACTCCATTTCATATTTACCTCAGTTATACTGAATATCATATTAGGCAGACCCCGAGTCAAGGATGACTTGCTTTCACCCCAGTAAAATGAACCATAACATAGCTGATAAGTCCAATGCACAATCTACAGATTCTGCACCTATGAGGTGGATGTGCTTGGAGGTCAGATAGATCAGTTATTGGGGTTGGTTTGCGCTTTCCAATGCACATCTATAGCTTCCAAACAAAGACTCTCTGTGCATTCTGTAGCTTTCCAAATGCATCCTGTTTTGGTGAAGATGGAGATTTGGATCTTGGTTTTTTTTTTTAAGGATCTGATAACATTTGGAGAAAAGGCAAGCTAAATTTTAAGAATATTTGTGTTGTTTTATTTAGAATGTTGCTAACCACCTCAACTGTTGTGCTGCTATTTGTCACAAGTGGTAAAAATGAGCAGTTTTCAGGGCCAGTTGTTAGGTGTGAATAGGCCTGAAGTGAGATGAAGACTCTTAATAAAACAATTTCTTTTCTCAGCTTTACGGTTGTAGAGCATCAAGCAGGGAGAAGCCTCAAGGAAGTTCTGCGTAACAATGCTAAGGTAACATAAGGTAGCAGAGTTCTGCACTTTACTGACTGACTTCTTCACCGATCAAGTCCCCCAGAATTTCATGTTTCAATAAGATCACCTCTCATTCGTAGACACTCCAGTAAGTTTAGAATCAACCTTTCATCAAAAGCAACACCTTCATCTCAGACCAGGCTACTGAACCTTTTCTGAACTGCTTTTAATGTATTATATCCTAAGTAAGGAGATCAATACAATATGCAATATTATAGGTACAATATCACCAATGCAATGGACAGTTGTAACAAGTCATCCTCACTTATATATTCTATCCCTCTTGCAATAAATGACAACATTCCTACTTATTTGCTGTCCTTGTATGCCATGTCTGTGATTCATGTACGAGAAGATTCCTCCATACCGCAACAGTCTAAGTCTCTCCCCCTCTGCTTGTTTATTCTTCCTGCCAAACTGAACAACCTCAGTTTCTCACATTATACTTCACTTGCTCACTCAACTTAAGTATATCCTTTTCAGATCACACCTTCCTCATAATCATTTGCCTACCTTTGTAATATCTATAAATTTGGCTGCATTACCAGGAACCAGAACCAATCTTTGTATAGATTTCAGACTGAAATATACAGATAGACATCCCCTGACTCCACTCAAATTGTGTCAATAAATTTTATGTGCGCTCAGGTAATCATCTAATTAATGATTTGTGTGTGCTTAACTTCAATTGAGGAAAAAACATTATACTCAATCCCTTCATCCAAATCATTGTATGATACTTTCCTTTTCTACTGCTATGCCATTCAAGTGTGCCCAACATTTCATCTGACTGAAATTCCATTGACAGTACTGTTCTCTTCTCTCCAGAGATTTCAAATCTTCAACGACCAGACATTTATCCATCTGAAACTTTACGATCTTTCATGATCAAGTTAATTCAGATAAGATTGTACAATATTAAAATCATTAAATTTGTCTTTGACCTTTATTCAAATGACAATCCAATAACTAATTAAAGCATATGAAACTCTGACATGACCAACTTAAATAAGCAAATTAACAGTAGAATTGACAAGTGGTTCATCAAAATGCAAAATTATAAAGTTGTTTCATGGTTATCTAAAATATGTTTTGATGCAGACATAACAAATATCTAGTTTCAATCATGTGTGCAACATGTTGTGCTCTCTGAAAAGCCCCATTTTTATTGCAGCACATGGTGTAAGGACAGGAACAAGTTTGCTGTTGCATCTACAGTAACAACATTTCTCATTTATATCCTATTGGTAGAAGTTCCATTCTTATGATCTAGCTCCTCTCCTAAAAGTCTGTGTCATTTAGAGTGGTAAGAACTCAGTAAGAATTTAGCAACACCAATTTATAATCCAACCGATTTATTTGATAGTAAAAACGCGAGCTTTCAACACTCTGTGTCTTCCTCAGGCAAATGCACAGAGTGTTGAAAGCTCGCGTTTTTACTATCAAATAAATCGGTTGGATTATAAATTGGTGTTGCTAAATTCTTACTGAGTTCTTACCACCCCAATCCAACGCCGGCATCTGTATATCATTTAGAGTGGACCAGAGGCAACCGCAGCACATGGGTTTTCTGCACGTGAAGTCACTCCGAAGTTGCAAATATGAGAAGGGACAGAGCAAGGCATTCAGCAGAGACACTGAATTTAGGGAATGATACATAACAGTAATATTGAGAGAGATGCATACAGTATGACAGAAAGATAGACACAATGATACAGATTCAAACAGGCACACAAACAAATATAGTAAAACAGGAATCAACATGTACTTTTTGAAACTTGCTTATCAAAAAGTCTAAATCATTGATTTAACATTATGCCACCAAGCGACAAACAGCTACATGTTTACGTTCCAATTTGGGTGCAGTCAGTTGCAAACAGAGCTAGTTTTCACAAGTGATATTTTTTGCTCCAGTTTCGACTCAAACATATTTATAAATTGCTAAGCACATAATCTGTGAACTAATGCCATCTCACAGCATTATAGCTTTTTAAATTCCAGCTTAAAAATATTCTCTGAAATATTTAAGAGCAACAACCTAGTGCAGCTTTATTGATACAGCTGAAAGAGAGTTTATTATAAACATGCAATTTTAATCAGTGTCTTATCCACCTCCTGTGAGTAGGCAGATTTTAAGTAACTGAATTGTCTTTTAAAAAAGTACAAAATCATTCACTTGTTACAATAGTGTACAGTAAGCAATCACTTTTTAAACCAAAATATTTAAAAGCTTTTAAGTGTATCTTCACCCAAGTAGCAAATATGCTCATTTTGAGAGCCTCTTTGAAGGCCAGCAAACAGGTGCTATTAATGGAAACTTCTCATGCTAATTAACTTGGATTGGAGTATGACCTGTTTTGGGAGGCAATGCCAACTTTCAGCAATGTCAGAGAAAAAAAATCTCAAACTCAATGTGTGCCTGAAATGTAATCTTTTGAGCTCCTTTAACCAACCAAAACTCCAGGCCATTGGATCTAAGATTTGATCTTTGCACTGCTTGTTGGAATCACAAACTAGGAAACAACTTATTGCAGCCAATTTATAGAAATCTGTGAAGAATCTTTGAGAAATCAATTTATTCTTCATTAAAGTGAACAAATACATAATAAACAATAAAATGCAAAAAAATCACTTAAAAGTTAGAAAATCTTGCAGTTTTATCTATTCTGTGCAGCCTGAATCTACAACACAAAAATTAATAAATCATAACTGTGGTAAGAAGAGTTGATACAAAAATTCAGTTTATAGAAGATAACGCGATGCATACTAATTACATTTTGAAATAGACGAGCAAAAGAATCTGTGTGAGTTTCAAGTAATCATTGAAGAGGCATTCATAAACACGGAAAAAGGTTTTGTAGGTAATGAGCATCTGAACCCAGTGAACAGATTACAAATATATTTCATATTCATGAAATATACACTATATATAAAGAATATTTTCACAAGTGACTGCTGACAGCACAGATTAAATCCTTGATTCATGAGGTCATGCGAAAAGTACTAACGCCACCACAAAATGCTGACAGAAACACAACAGTTTTAATCTGCTAACATATCAATATCTGTATAATCTCTAAAATAAACAGCCCGATTCCACTCACTTTCCCTCACTCCGTAACCCTTCCCTACCTCTTTTGAAAATCCAACTAGTTACTGACAATCAGCACCAATAGTTTCACATTATATAAACATAAAACAAATTTGAGATGTCTAAAATTTAGCCTGAAGACATGTCAAACTCCAGTCCAAAGATGTCACTACTAACAAATCCAGCAAAAATGCTCAGTCAGGAAACAAGTATATGAAAATAGAAGAGGGACAGAGGCAAGATGGTGGGGGGAATAAAAAGACATGAAATCAAAAAATCTTATGAATTTTGCGCTGAATAAAGTTCTCAAATACTATTTTCATTAAAAACAGTAGCCATTGAATCCAAACGCCCTGGGCATTATTCTGCTATCAAACTTAATACAAACAAGATTCACTGAGCTGTTCTTTTCTTTATAAATATTCTTTTTACAAAAAAGCAAAATGTCAGTTAGTTACCATAATTATAATATAGAAACTACCCAGAAGTTTTATTAACAAGCCAAATATAAAATTAAATTTTCTTCAACATTCAAAACATTTTACACATTTTCCAAATGATTTAAACAATCTTTGGAATTTTAATGTTTAATTGACAAAGCTGAAATTGTGTTAATAGCTATTTTGCTGTAAATAGAAACAAAGATATGTGCAATGCCTATGTAAGAGTTTGAATCATTGTGCCAAATCACACCAAGTTAATTATTCAAAAATATTGCTCTCACTTTGTAAACACAAGTCTTCAAACAGTTCTAGAACAATTTCCTGCACGTTAAGAATGCATACAAAACTTCAGATCCAGTACAGATTTTAAAACATTGAATCCCATAGAAGCCCTACAAGTGCAGGAAACTGCCATTCAGCCCATCGAATCTATACCAATCACAACCCTACCCAATCCCTACCTCATTATTTACCCTGCTAACCCTCCTGACAGTAAGGGGCATGGCCAACTAACCTAATCAGCACATCTTTGAACTATGGGAGGAAACTCACGCAGTTGTGGGGAGAACGTGCAAACTCCACATAACAGTGACCCAAGTCGGGAATCGAACCAGGATTCCTGGCGCTGAGAGACAGTAGTGCCAATCACTGTGCCACCAAATATATTTAAGAGTGCCATTTACAAAAAAGGATAATGATATCTGCAAAAGATAAAGAATGCAGTCACAGAATCATAATGCAGAAGAGGCCTTATGGCCTATCAAGTCTGTCCTGGGAACTACCTACCTAATTCCATTTAGCAGGACTTGGCCCGTAGTCTTAAATGCTACGATATGTCAAGTGCTCATCCAGGTACTTTTTAAAGGATGAGGGCTTTTCTCTTTAGACTGGAGGGGGAATGACAGGCAACTTAATAGAGGTTTATAAGATGATGAGAGGGATAGATAGAGTGGATGTGCAGAGACTATTTCCTCCAGTGGACATAGCTGTTACTAGGAGGCATAATTCAAGGTTCACAGTGGGAGATACATGAGGGATGTCTGAGGTAGATTCTTTATTTGGAGTGGTTAGGGTGTGGAATGCACTGCCTGCTGTGATAGTGGAGTTGGACACCTCAGAAACTTTCAAGTGGTTATTGGGTAGGCACATGAAGCACACCAGAATGATAGGGAGAGGGATAGCTTGATCTTGGGTTTGGACATAGCTCGGCACAACATTGAGGGCTACGGGGCCTGTACTGTTCTATGTTTCTATGAGGGGCAACCTGCCTCCACCATCCTTCCAGGCAGCGCATTCCAAACCATCACCACCCTCTGAGTACAAAAGCATATCCTCACATCTCCCCTAAACCTCCTGCCTCTCACCTTGAACACGTACCTTCTCGTGACTGACCCTTCAACTAAGGGGAACAGTTGCTCTTATCCACCCTATCCATATACCTCATAAGCTCATGAACCTAAATCTGGTCATCCCTCGGTCTTCTCTGTTCCAACGAAAACAACTTAAATATATCCAACTTCTCTTCAAAACTTAAATGCTCTACCCCTGGCAACATCCTGGTGTATCTCCTCTGTGCTCCTTCCAGTGTAATTGCATCCTTCCTACAATGTGGTGACCAGAACTTCACACTGTATTCTAGCTGTGGCCTTACCAAAGCTGAATTCAACTACAACAAGATCTCTCTGCTTTTGCAATCCATGCCTCGGTTGAAGCCAATTTTGAATCCATCCTCAAATTACTTTGGAACCCATATATATGCATTTGCCTCCTTTACAAGTCTCCTGAAATTCATGTAGACTATATCAACTGCACTACCCTAACCTATACATCTGGCCACTTCAAAAAATTCAATCATTTGTTGGGCTTCATCTCCCTCTGACACAGCCATGCTGAACATCTCTGATCAGACCTTGCCTTCCCAAGTGAAGACAGTTTCTCTGCTTCAGAATTTTCTTTAATACTGTCTCTACCACTTGGATGTAAAACTCACAGATCTATACTTCCCTGACTTATCTCTACAATCCTGCTTAAACAATGGAACCAAATTCGCTGCTCTCCAGTCTTTTGGCACCTCCCCCATCAGGAGTCAGACAGGAATTAAAAATTTGCATCACAGCCTCTGCAATCTCCTCTCTTGCCTCCCACAGTAGCGTGGGAGGCAATTCATCCTTTGTCTACTTTTAAGCCTGCCAACATCTTCAATACCTTATCACTCCCTATGTCAATTTGTTTAGTCCCTCTCTGAACTCCACGCCTTCATCCCCTTTGGTTAAGGCAGATATGAAGTATTTGTACATCATCCTACCAATATCCTTTGGTTCCATCCATAGACTACTTCTTTCATCCCTAATGGGCCCTACTCTGTCCCAGGTTATCCTCTTCCTGTTGATATATTTATAGATTTTCTCCATTTTTACCTACAAGTGCTTTCTTATATCCCCTCTTTGCCCTCATAATTATCTTTTTAAGATGCACCCTGCATTTTCTTACTCCACTAATGCCTCTGCTGATTTGCTCTCCAGTGTCTGCTAAAAGCCTCTTTTTCCTTCTCCTTCTGTCCTATATGTCTCTTATCATCCATGATACTCTGGACTTGTTGCTCCTTCCTATCATCCAAAAAGGAATATGTTGAGTCTGTGCTCTCCCCATTTCCTTTTTGAAGCCCACCCCCTGCCCCGACGTTGCTCTTCTGTAGATTTCCCTGCAAGTAGCTATCCCCAGTCCGATTTAGCTACGTCCTGCCTTAATTTACTAAAATCTACTTTTCCCCCCAATCCAAAACATTGTTTTGCAACTTACTTCTTTGTCATAACAAGCTAACAAGACCAAGCTGTGATTACTATCACCACCTGTCCAGCTTCATTCTCTAGAATTAGGTCCAGCACTATCCCATCCTTTGCTGGATCTTCTGCATATTGACAGAACATTTTCCTGCATGCATTTCAGAAAGCTGACTCCATCCAAGCCCTTAACACTATCTATCCTAATTAACATGGGGAAAATTGAAATGAAATACAATTAGCCTATTGTTTGTTTTTTCACACCGCAAATTATGCACATATTTGCTTCTCAATTTCCTACCGACTATCTGTGCATCTATAATAAACTAGCAATGTAGTTGCCCTTTTTTAATTCCTAAGCTCTACCCACAAATTCTCCCTCCAAGATACCCTCTCTCCTTACTGCAGTAATTGACTCCTTAACTAAAACTGCAATGCCTCCTCCTCTTTTCCTCCCTCCCATTTTGCCTGAAGATTCTATATCCCAAAATGTTGAGTTGCCAATCCTGCCCCTCTCTCAAACATTTCTGTGATGATACCACAATTCCACCTCAAATTTCATCCTTAACTCATCCATTTTATCTATAATACTTTTGGCATTAAAAGTGGAGGCCAACCAGCCATGCCTTACTCCCTTGACTTAATACAGCTGTACGTCTCTGATTTGACTGTTTTACTGCATTATGCTGTCGGTGCCCCCTCCCCCTGCCAAAGTATTACAGGTTTCTAAATATCCTGGCTAAAAAGCAGAATAACCACATAAATCCTGGAATAAAAATGCCAAAAACCAAAGACTAATTATTTAAACCTATTTTTGTCAAGAAAAAACATATTAGATCAAAATTATGGATTACTGCATTCCCTAATTTTAATCCATGATGTACTATAATTCAGAACATTTGTTATGAAGATTCACATAAAAAATGCCAAGACTAGCTACTAATTAGGGCATCTGTAATTGATCTGCCACAATACAAAAACATTCTTGCAACTTTTTCACCATCACAGAAGCCATGCATTCCATTCCCATTGTTTAGATGGGCAGAAAAATCTTAGACCCCCTTTCAATTGCAGAATGGAACACCTAGATCTCACTCAAGCCACAACAAATAAAAGTAGAGGTAAAAAAGGCAAAACACTTGCTTAGATCTGAATAAATGCCAAGGTCAATCACTTCTACACCATCTGAAAACTTTTCCTTGTGTTGACAAAAAGCATAGACCATCCCAGAAAGTGATATGATGAATTGTTTATTTTTCATGCCATGTCAAGTTACACAGAGGCTGGCCTGAACAATCACAATATTCACTGAGTTTTGAAATAAAACAACATTGATATATGCACTGATATGGGCTAGGTACGTGTTTTTGGGGAGCAGGTGAGAAGAAAGGTTCTCCAAATAATTGAACTGAAAGATTATGACATCTCTGTAAAATAGATTCAAAGCGTATTTTAACCAACTAAAAACTGACAATTCTGCAAGAGAAATCTGGAAATAAACAACAATTATATGCTCCATCACAGAAAAAACTCTCACCTGCATCAAAGCAGTGTCTTATTTAGTGTTTAAGGTGAAACTCAAAAGCATGAATGGATATAGATTTTTAGGCCACACGGCAGTAATTAGTGATCAACATCTGCACCTGCCATTGGAGAGTGCATGGAGTGTTAAAAAGGTGAGGTCGGTGGGAGTGCACCAAAGGGGGAAAAAAACAGATGCTAGGTAGCTGGTTCAAAGTGGAGGAGCTAAAAGGAGCTGACAGGAAGGGGAATAGGTAGGACAAAGTTTAGGAGACAAGGTGTTGAAAAGAAGTACAAGTTAGAAGGGATATGGTGTCCAGGAGAAACAAAAAGAAAACTGGGGAGAGAAAGAATGCAACAGAACAGAGAGAAGTCACAGTTAGAATTTCCTAACTTGCCACATGCAATACTATGGCTGATTTTCTAAACTAAATACAGATACTGTGCAATGGGTTTCCTTTCCTTCAGAAAAGAAACCCCACTAAGCCCCTTGAAAAGCTAGTATAAAAATATATTATCCTGGATGTAAAGACTGAACACACTCATTAAGTTGTTTGCTGTCTTTTTATAAGATTTCAAATTAAAAGGCTCATTAATACATTTTGCCTGTTTACTTATAAATAAGTTAACTTACATAAAAACATATTGATTTTAATATTAGTGGCTGTTCTTAAGTCCAGACATGTTTTAAGTGATCCTGAAATGGCTTTTGGTGTAATTGGAGATGAAACAATAGGACTGCACATTCAAACAATACACATCCAGTTCTGCATGCTTAAAGCTCCACCCACAGTGTTAGCAGCTACAACAGCATTTCACCATGGCCCAGATTTAAATTCAATTCCTCTAAGCAACTCTAAAGGGGTTCAGAATTCAGGCATATTAATGATGTAATTTTGTATACTATATTGCAATTATCTCTGTATGTCTCCAATGCGATTTTCATGCTAATAGCCAAAAATCAGAGCTACACACAAGCGCTCCATAACACCTTATTACAGCAAGCCATCACATTCTTTCAGAATTGCAATTTTATTGTGTATACCTGGATATAGTTAACTACTGTGTTGTGCCTTCAGGAAAACATTAAACACTTTTTCATTTCATTGCTTTTGAATGCACAATCATAAGAAACGACCTACAAACTGCAAACATAATATTTCAAAAAATATTCAGACCATAAACTAAGAGCTTTTCAAAATTTTTAGTCCAATATTTTACTTTACAAAATTTTAATTTACAAAATCTTATTTTAGCCTACCATATTATAACCAAACAGAGCGAAGGACACCCAGCAACTTGCTCCAAAAAATACTGCATGTATACATTTGTATCCATTCCACTAAACTTCAATGAAGTCAGATTTAATCAAACATCTTTATAAAAGAACTTCAGGGCCGAAGATAGAGGATATATTACGCAGTTATAAAATTGAGTTTGAAGGATCAAAAATTAATGTATTGTCACTCAAAATTAAGTCATAACTGCTCAGTTACAAAGGTTAGACATGTAAGCTTCAAATACATTCAGAAATCTCCACCCCCAAAACCATTGCAAATATCAAAGATACTTAATACAGATAAAGTACAGAAATGACACAAGATACAGAATAGTATTAAAAGATATGCATTTTTTTTAAAAAAACCCTGGATCAATTAAATAGCTCGGCTATAATAGGAAAAGAGCAAAGATATCTCCTCTAGTACAAATGCTTATGTCAGTATCACTCACCTCTTACTAAACTCTTACCAGAACAATTTTACTACTAATACTAATTTTTTATATTTAATATTTTAATACTAATGCTTAAATCCCAAGACAAAATACTACAACCAATACCATTCCTGTAAGTTTAATCGTTCAAAACATTTAATACTTTCATTAGGTTTATGGCCATATTTGTACAATTGATATCAAAGTAGCCAAGACATAAAAAAATTAAAACCAATGTATCAATTTAAATTAATTTTTCAGAATTCCCTTGTCAATTCAACTGATGTACAAGCTAGATGACCCCTATCTAGACTCCAGTATAGATATCAAAAAACTAATTATAGATAGTACCACCAATGGAAATTACACCAATTTTATAAAGATGTATGACAGCTATTTTTATTGTGCATGTGAACCATGGCTAACACCTATATAAACATACTGTACATGGAGAACAAGTACAAAGTCCACAAAGATTCAAAACAGAATCCAAAGGTCAAAATAAAACTAAAAATAGTCACCAGAGCCATTTCCAGTTTATAAAGTGTGTAGTTTTAAACCTCAAAAGATTTTTCACACAACTAAAAGACTTTTCCACAACTAGCACCCCAGTGTTGACAAGAAATTTGAATATCCTGTAAAAACCTCTTCATAAGTTTTATTGACTCATTATACCGTTTAAGGATATTCAATCACATTACATTGTTATTTCGCATTACTTCCACTATTCTTCACACAAATGTAGAAACAACAGATTTAAGTACCGCAGCCATGACATGCCGCTACACAACAGAAATTCACAGCTGCTGCCTACCACATCATCTTGCACAAGTTTCTTCTTTGATCTTTGGTTAAGGGGGCTCCCCAACAGCTGAAATGTGTTTCCAGGTTGCTAAATTCACTATCCAGAAAATCTCCACAAAACAGATCAAGTTCCTATTCTATCTGCTGCAAATTTTAAAATATGCAAATAAGCAATCACTGTTTCGCAGAAATTAAGTGAAGCATCAGCTACATCTGGCTTGCAAATGCTACAAAATCATTTAATGTGCAAGAGAGAAGCAAATTCTAACATTTTAAACCTGAAGGAGAATGTGAGCTAAGAGCTAGGAATTCTAAGAATTTTCTCAGTAAATAGTATACAACCATCCTGCTGACAGAGTCAAATTACCTTGCAGTATGTCTCTCTGGAGCTTTCCAGAGATCAAATGCTGTAAACCACCAGCCATTCCTAAAATAATGCTTCACTATCCGAATTTCAAACACCCAGAATATTTGCACTAGAAATCAATACGTGTTTATGCAGGTAAGTGGACCAAATTTCCACAACTATTTCCATTATATTCTTTAATATTTTTATACAAAGCTACACAAGACAGTTAACAAACAGCACAACAAAGTCAATTTCACATTTCATTGTTAACAGCTATTCTATTCAAAATCCCTGCGGTTCTGATAAATTGTGGTGAAAATCCTGTGGGATAGAAATATATAATGTGCGCGCACAATGGAATCTATCTAGAATTAAGTCATAAAAACATTTTTTAATGACAATCTGGAAATAATCATAAGCATTTGAAATGACTTTGCAAGGAAAAGAAAATCCACTTAAACATTTGGTCCACTGCACATGCCTATTCAAAATTTTAGGCAGTGCATGCCAAAGAAGCAGTAATCAATCATGGAGACTGCTCGAACAGTACAGCCTTTTTATTGAATAAAAAAAATGAAACTTACCTCGTAATTCATGATGAATTATATCAACTAAATTCGGCTCCTCTCCCCACCAGTAAATCCACAATTCCTTGGCTTCAGGTCTCACATCTCGTCGCCATACGCATAGCAGATTGGCCTGTAGACATCTAATAAAGGTCTGCAGAATAGGATCATCCTGAGCTGGTGCTGAGATGATGGGACCACAGCCCCCTAGACCCTGGAAACTGTACCTACGCCATTTGATGCCAGTTAGTTCAGCCTGTTGGTTAAGAAACATGTCAAAAATAGTCCCAAGAAAGAAATTAGAAGATTTTTTATTTAAACCTAAACCTATTATAATGACAATATTTTGAAGTTTGGCAGAAATGTTTAATGTCACATTGTCATATTAATAGGAAATATGATTACAATTGTAATCACATAGTATATAAATGAGGACAAAAATATATTTATTGGCATTGTCAACCAACTCCTGACAATTACTACTTTGATATATTTCGATTGATCAAAGAATTGATATTTAAAAACTGAATATAAATATAGTTGAAAAACACAAAACCAAAACAGGAAAATACGTCAAATGCATCAACAACCAGATTTTAAAAATTTTTAAAGATTTCTGTTGGGAGCACTTTTATATGAATGAAACACGCAGCAACCTCGAACGATTTTTAGAAGATGTAATCCACAAAATATAAACATCAAAGAATACGTTTCTACAAAGCACGCAATAAGGAAATGTAAATTACGTGCAAGCAGGCGTCAACTAGAATGCACCGTGAACATTTGAAATGGTTTGTATATTAAGGTAACATGTTTGTAAGAAAAACCGTGGATTAAACAATGCACTGGATCGAAATAGATTAGGGCGGAGGAAACAAATTTCAAAGCTGCAAGCCCAATGCAGAAGAAGTACATAACATTAAAACTTCAGACAAGGGACATGATTTATTACTACAGATGGCAGTATTAAAAAAAGACGCGCACCGGAAAATCTAAAGACGGTGGTGGTGCAGTAATGAGACCAAATAGTCAGAAAAAGGTCTCATGTAAACGGAAAACAGTATCAGTTGCCGTATAGAGCTTATATTTAAACTCCTCCACCCTATAAGAAAGGGCGGAAAAAAAGGACACGCTTTTAATTCGGCTTGAAATATGCAGACATCTTTCCAGTTCAAGATGGTGGATTAAAAGCTTCCAGCTCTGGGAAGGGAAAATAATAATATGCAATACGTAGTGGAGGCTTTTTAGGAGAGGGGAGGGGAAGGTTGTGGGAGAGGGGGGAGATAAGAGGAGGAGGAGGGGCGTAAACATCAAAAATAGTTGGGGGGCGGGGGAGAGGGGGGGAGCTAGGGAATAAACTCCAGACAGGAAAATAAGGCCATGTAAACGGTTATGCTAAACCATTAGTAGAAAATGGCTGCTCCCACACAGCCTAAGGCCCCTCTCTTTCTCTCTCCCTCTCTCACACACACTCACCAGTGAGAATAAATTCGAATGGCAGTCCTCCAAGCTAGCACCGTTGGCCACCCAGTTTGCTGCAGTCATGCTCCGTGCATGACTTTCTCTCCGGAGGTCGAATTAAAGATTCCGTCTTGCTTTTTTTTTGCAAAAAAAATTAAAAAGAGAGGAGGAAAAAAAATCTAGAAGCGGGAGGGATGAAACAACCACCCCCCTCCTCCTCCTCCTGCTGCTGCTGCTGCTACTCCTCCACCAACACACTCCCCTCACAAAAAAAATCCTCCGCCCACCACCACGAGAAGAAATAACGAATAAATATCTATCTTTTTTAAAAAAAAACGATCACTAAAATCTCTCCAGAGCGATGGAAGGAGTGTCGTCCGCCGCTTCAACTCAGGAGGCTCCCCTCAGCTTCTTGTGGTGGTGATCACACATTTTTATATATCTGTGTATAAATAATTTTTTTTGTCTGATGTTGTTGTCCTTCTTCTTCGCCGTCGTCCACCTCTCAAGTTAGAAGAGAAATCAGTCGCTGCTGCTACTGCCGCCAGTTATCCGCTGAAGGCTCCCCTCCCTCCCTCACTCACACACATACATAACACACACACACAGACAGATAGACAGACACAGGCAGCCAGCGTAATGGCGACAGCGCCGAGGCGGGCGAGCGGGCGGGCGCGAGCGGCATTTCCCCGCCAAGGATTGGCTGCGCTCGCGTCACATGGGCGACGCGCCTAGCTCCGCCCCTCCCCTCTGGCGTAAGGGAAGGGGCGTGACCTGACTGACGTCGGGCTGCCGGACGCGCAGTCGCCCTCATTCTCTCTCTCTCTCTCTCTCTCTCTGTCAGTAGCGCGCCTGCGCGGGGTGGATGGACGGGGTATCTGCCGGCGGGGAGGGGAGGGAGCGGATGGACTGACGTCAGGCCGCGAGCCGCTGGATGTGCCCACCCATCCCCATGCAAATAAAGCCTCTATTAGTAGTGCGCCTGCGTGTGGGTGGGTAGGTAGGCGGGCGGCAGGGTGGGTAGGTGGGGCAGCGGTGATGGAGTGAGGGGGCCGGGAGGGAGCCGGGGAATCTGGTTGCTATGGCATTGCCAACCCGCTGGTGGCGCTCACCAGCGCCCCAGGCCAAGTGGAAAAGATCACCAAGGCCTGATGGACGGTCTTGTGCCCCATTCTGTCTGCAGGTTAATTAACACCTTGCTCTTTGATGTTAATTTTGATGTTGAATTTTTTCTCTAAGAAAGTAACTTGATTCAAATCCATTCCAGACATCAATCAGATAATTTCATTAAAACCACTTTTATGTGGTTTGCTTTTACCATTTGATTGAAATGTGTCTTGTTTGCACTGTAACAGTAGTTATCCAATAAATAAATCAATAAATTGGTTGAAAGTTCCTCAGAGAGGTCATCCCTTTCCTTGTAACTTGATGACATGATGGCACAGTGGTTAGCACTGCTGCCTCACAGTGCCAGGGATCTTGGCTCTGGTTACCACCTGTGCATGTTCTCCTCCTGTCTGTGGGTTTCCTCTGGGTGCTCAGTTTTCTCCTACAGTCCAAAAGATATGCTAATTAGGTGCATTGGCCATGCTAAATTCTCCATCAGTGTACTTGAGTGGGCACTGCAGTGTGGAGACTAGAGGATTTTCACAGTACTTTGATTGCAGTGTTGATGGATTTAATTTCATATTATTGTCACATGTATCAGTATCCAGTGAAAAGTATTATTTCTTGCATGTATGTAGACAAGGCATACCATTCATAGAGAAGGAAATGAGAGAGTGAAGCATGTACGTTACAGACATAGCTACGGTGTAGAGAAAGATCAACTGAATGTAAGGTAGGGCTATTCAGAAGTCTGATGGCAACAGGGAAGAAGCTGTTCTTGAGTCGGTTGATACTTGACCTCAGATTTTTATATCTTTTTCCTGACAGAATAAGGTGGAAGAGAGTATGTCTGCGGTTCATGGGGTCCTTAATTATATTGGATGCTTTTCCGAGGCAGTGGAAAGTGTAGACGAAGTCAATGAATGGGAGGCTGGTTTGCATGATAGACTGGGCTTCATTCATAACCTTTTATAATTTGTTATGGTCTTGGGCAGAATAGGTGCCATACCAAGCTGCGATACAACCAGAAACAATGCTTTCTGTGGTGCATCTGTAAAAGTTGGTGAGAGTCGTTGCAGTCATGCCAAATTCCCTGAGTCTTCTGAGAAGGTATCAGTGTTGGTAGGCTTCCTTAACTGTAGTGTTAGCGTGGGGGACCAGGACAAATTGTTGGTGATCCGGATGCCTAAAAACGCGAAGCTCTCAATCATTTCTACTTTGCCCCCATTAATGTTGATGTTGAGGGAGAGATTACTGTCATCGCGCCAGTTCACCAGCTTCTCTATCTCGTTCCTGTACTCTGTCTTGTCATTGTTTGAGATCTGACCCACAATGGTGATGTCATCAACAAACTTGAAAACTGAGTTGGATGGAAATTGGGCCACACAGTCATAGATGTATAAGGAATATAGTAGGGGGCTAAGAACACAGGTGTTGAGGATGATCGTGAAAGAGCTGTTGTTGCCTGTCCTTACTGACTGCAGTCTATGGGGTTAGGAAGTTCAGGATCCAGTCACAGAGGGAGGAGCTGAGCCCCAGGCTACGTAAGCCTATTTGTGACACTAATAGTAATGAACGTTTATCTTGCTGCATTTCATTGTTAAGCAGTGCAAAAAGGTTGCTGAAATTTTCTAGAATTTTACATTTACTTTACAGCTTTAATTCTATTCTAAAAGTTACTTAGTAATCTATGATTCCCAGTTTGTGGAATTTGAACATAACTAGTGCTATCCAGGATCACCAATAGCACTGTGGGAATTAAGCCTAACTTTATAACATGGAACATAGCCAGAAGTGTAAGCAGAAGCCAATGTTTGGCAGTGAATGGGGGGAGAAATACCTAGGATTTAAAATGCTGCTAGGACACTACCTAATATTTAATGACTCTAGGGAAGAACCATCTAAGTAGTGTCCTTCACATTTATTCCAATCAATTTAAACCCAATAACAAAATTGAATTGACTGAAAGTAATAGGTTTAAACTTTCCAGGCCCCTATAGATAATCTTTTACAGAGGTGGCATTTGGCATTTTTAATATTTTCTTTCAAACCATGCTATTACCAAACACTTAATTTCCAAAATGAGTGATTAGTAATTCAGGTAATGCTTTATGCAATGATTCATGGTTTACATTAGACATAAAATGATTAGATTAAAAACTGAATTTTTAAAATGTAAATATTCATTTCAAACAATTTTTGAACCTAACAGAATCATACATTTTCCCTTTAAAGTGTGTCTTCCATATGACAAGTATACAATCTCAGCTGGGTCATGAGTGAATTCAGACACACAAGTTAGGCAATTCCCCTCAAAGTGGAAAACAACATCAAAGGCCAATGTCATTCCAAGTTTCTTTTTTTTGCATCTCTGAGCAGACAGTTACACAGTGACAGTGGCAGATGCCTTAGAGAAGATAGGTTGCCAGATTTCTCAACAAAGCAAGGGGAGAGGCATGAATGAAAAATGAGTAAAAGGAAGTTATTTATTTATTTTTACAAATTTTAAAGAACTTTCCATATATTATAATATTCAACTTTCAAAGCAAAGATTAAGTCAGTGACAATCACTGAGTTCATATAGATACTAACATTGGCACAGGGATTAGCACTGCTGCCTCAAAGCGCCAGGGACCTGGGTTTACAATGAACAAAAAAAACAGCACGGGAAACAGGCCCTTCGGCCCAATTCTGGCCTTGGGTGAACTGCGTGGAGTTTGCACATTCTCCCTGTGTCTGCATGGGTTTCTTACAGATGCTCTGATTTTCTCCCACTTTCCAAAGATGTGCAGATTAGTTGGATTAGCCAATGTAAATGTGTGAGGTTATTAAGTTCAGGTGAGGGAAGAGGGCCTGGATAAGATATTCTGTCAGAGAGTCAGTGCAGATTTGATGGACTGAATTACTTCCTTCTGCATTGTCAATCTTCTATGAATACAAAAATATTTATAGCCACGATCACACCTGAAAGTGAATTTGCAATTTTTTTACCCAGAAAATGTATTTTGACCAATGAAAGCAATGCAGTGGCCACAAGGATGTATTTCTGTGCTTGGGAGTTGCCAGATGCTAAAGAGAATTTTGCATATGTTGCAAGAAAGCTTTCAATTCAAATGCATCAACATTTAATTTTGGAACAAATTCCACAAATATGGGGAAAACGAAATAAAACAGGACAACAGCCATGATAAACCATCTATCAGTGGCATGTCGTTTGCTTCATTCTTATTTTCTCATGGTACTTTTTTCTGCATCTATTAATTTTTACATGTTTGAAATTTTGCAGCTTGTAAATATTACATCACTCAGCTGCTTGCCTGTTTCTGTTGAGTGCTTTAATTTGGATACATTGTCAAATTGAGACACCTTTGCACCTTGTATAAATAAAACCATCAACCATGTTTCAAATTATTACAGGAATAGATGTGGTCTGAATACATTGGTGATCATACCTTTAAACCGGAGCATAGGCTGGCATTTAACGTGCTTAATCATTCACACAGGATGATGGTGTTTTAGTTTTCAAGTAGCTTCTTTATGGAAAATTAACTATCCATTTTTACATTGAAGCCATTATACACCTACAGACATGTTAATACCAGAGCTAGGAATGTTTTCATCATTTGTTCAAACCTCAGTACATTAGAAACATTAAACCATAATTTACAAAAGCTACCCAATTTTATTATTCTCACAGTTAAAAAATGAATTTGTAAGCACAAAATTTCATTTATGAACTTAACTGGATGATCTTGTCATATTTTGTTGACAGATACAAGTCTGCCCACTTATTTATTTCAGGCAAATATCGTGCCAGTTTTAAGGTTTGGCATTTTCCTACAGGTACTATTTTAAACAGAAGCGTGATGCTGTAACAGTGTTTTCTAGAGTGACATGTATTGATAAGGCTAAATAAAAACATCTGTAACAAAATACTCCAGCTTGCTCAAAATAGATTTGTGATTACTCATCCAGAAATATTTTCGACTACAGCTATAATAAAATGAGTAATCAGTCATGGCATAATGTTTCAATTGTTACTGATGCTGTGCCATTTGATGATTAATCTAAAAGATGTGTCATCTGACAATAAATGCACAATATTAAAACTAGATTTTTTTTAGCCTTTTCTTTGCTAGTGAATGCTTGTTAAATGTTTTTAAATCAGCTTAATAATACATTCATTCCATTTTTTCCAGTTACATTCAGATACCATTTTTTCATTAGAGTTTCTGGTGATTCACAACATAGAATTTTATTTCAGCTATGAAACCGCTAGGGTTAATCATCCATCATGCAGTGATAGTAATGGCTGTTGATTAATTTCAATAAATAAAATATAATTATATAACCATAAGTAAATAATTAATCTATAATATACAAAACAGGCTCTTGTTGCATAACGTATATCTAAATTCCAACATTTACCTTTTTCTTTAAAAAAAAGCCTATTTTAAACGAATCACATGCACAATATTTCTCTTCTGAATTCCGACTAATGGCTTTGTCAAAAAGTTCTTTAGATTAATTTTGAAAATGCTAGCATTATTGATATCCAATACTTTGTTATGGGTTGAAAGTGGTGACAGTTTGATCATTTAAGGCAGACATTGGAATTGTATCAGGATGGAAATTCAAGGGAAAAATTCTGTATGATTTACTAAATGCTGTTTATTGTATTTAGGATACTAAATTCATCAAACAAGTTTACACATGCAATATTCTAGCAAACAAGTATTATGCATATCATGAAAATTGCAAGGGATTTGCTCAAAAGATTATGACATTGTTTGCTTTCAAATATTTTGTACTAACAGTCATATGCTTTATTAAGTGCATGCCTTCTTATTAATTGTAATTATTTATTGAAAATAAATATATATAACATTTGTGCTCCTTCACTATTAATATTTTAAACTATTATAATAGGGGTTCCCTGTTGTATGGTTCTCAAAATGAAACAAAGCCAAGTGGAATCATGTGACAAGTGGCACAAGTGTAAACATAGCTCAAGTCAGATTTAGCAGTTCAGCTACCACTGGAAACTCTTGCAGAGATTCCAAAAAAGCCTGCCTAGTGAAGTACAACCGAATTGGAAATCACATATTTTACGGCTTTTTTTTAAAAAGCACTCAGTAAGTAAGTTTAAAATAATCTTTTGGGGAAGGGGAAGAAGCTTCTCGATAAAACATATTTATTTGTAGATGCTGACATTACTATTTCACCAAGACTTCTCCACTATCTCCCTAATTGTCAAGGTAACTTATTTTTTGAACAGATGGAAGTTCACCAAGTTTGCTTTTCAGTTTATTGGCACATTCACAAAGTTGTGTTGAGAGATTTTGATGCAGACTCCTGTGCACAAAAGTGATGATATTTTTGCACCATGGACAAAAAACACTGGCATCTCCACATCAAAATACAGTATAACAGTTTATATTTTTCTAACTGTAATGTTACATAACTCTACAAACTTATCTAATTCCACCTTGCAATAACAGAAACAATTTATGGACAGATACTTGCAGATATTCAGTGTAACTGACCCCCATTTCATTATTCAATATCTTTGAAGAATATTTGACCGAGAACTGAACTAAATTCAGTCAAAATAGTTTTGTTTGTTCTTTATAACTTGAAAACATTTGTCATTCTGAGCTGTAAATGCTACACGTGTACTTTACCTGTGTTCCACATAAACTTTATATATGTTACCAAGAATGTGAATAACATTGGTGCAAATTGTCATCCACCGTGCCTTTATTCACGTTGTTTATGACAATTGAAAGCTTGTATAAATGATTATTATTGGCTTTATTAGCCTTCACAATGAGGATAATTGTTTTCCACAAATCTGAAGATGGCTGCAGGTTTTATAATGTAGATATGCCGGCGTCGGACTGGGGTAGTAAGAACTCAGTAAGAATCTAGCAACACCAATTTTAAATCCAACTGATTTATTTGATAGTAAATTTGCGAGCCTTCAATCTTTTTGTCTTCGTCAGGCAAATGCAGTGTTCTGGTCTGCAGTAGCACACATCAGCACAGACAGTCACAGATTGCTAATTAGAATGTGAATCCTTACATCTAACCTGCTATTCAAGTCTTAAAGTGGCTAACAATGTGTGTGAAGGGAATCCTGAGCATTGGTTAGAGAATTGTGTATTTTCTCCAGACAGCACAGTAAGTGAGGTTTTTTGCTAACCCAGGCAAGTCACAGGGGTTACAGATAGTGTGACATGAAGCCAAGATCCCTGTTAAGACCGTCCTCATGTGTGCAGAACTTGGCTATCAGGTTTTATGGCATAATAGAAATTTGTTGTCCTGTAGGACATATATTACCAGTTCAAGTTATGGCGTGTTTTTGTTGTCTCTCTCACTTTTCTTCATCACTTTGTTATCTTTGGGTCTCAAAATGCTGGGATCCTTCCCACAGACTCTAGTTCAGGCCAAGGCAATAATCTCCAGAAGTTCATGTCAGTGTTGTATTTCTTCATGTTCACTTTGAGCACATCCTTGAACTACTTCTTCAGTCCCCCTCTGATGCATCTGCCCTGATTATGGTAGGAGAAGAAAGTCTGCTTAAGGAGTCTGGTGTCTGACATCTGAATTATGTGACCAGTCTAGCAAAGCTGATGGTGAATGATCTTAGCCTGGCTACTTGTGGTGCCTGCTTGTGAGATGGCATGAATGTTGCTACATTTGTCCTTCCACTTAATAGTTGGCGTTTTTCACCCATGTTTGCCAATCGTGCCAGCAAAACAGGAGGGGAGGATGGTTTCTAACTGATACAATTAGCAGGAAAGATCGCATCCCACATCTTTTTCTTCTTGTTTAAAACCCACTACTCCTAGCATTGTTAGGACATTACAGAGCCAGAGAAGGGTCAGACCGGACCAGGATGGTGTGGGAGGGTGGTCAGAACAGACCAGGGGCAAGAGTCAGGTAAGGGGGCCCTGTGGTGGGTCCCCTGGAGAGGTTGTGTGTACATGGGGAAGCTGGGTCTGAATGGCTCTTCTGGAATTAAAAGTGTTTTTTCCTTCCAACTCTTTTGGAATAACTATCACTGTAAATCTGCCAGGACCATTCGAAGTTAGTGATTTAATCACTTCTGTCAGATGGTTCCCAGCCAGCACAATTGTCCAGAGGAAGTTAGCACTTCTGGGCAATTGCCAGGTAAATCTTTACCTGGGAACCTCCTAGAGGGATTCCCCAAGACATCATTGGGAACCTGAAAAGCAACACTGAAGAATCAGGAAGTTACGAGCCATTGTTATTGTAGTAGCAGACTTCCCCGCTGTACTGTTTCTCTGAAACTGGGATTTTTCCCTTCACGTTAGCAAGATTCTCAAGATTCCTGGAACAATGAGGAGTCCATACTAAGGAAGCACAATTAATTATAAACCCCAGAGGGAAGAGGGACGTGGCTGGGCAATGCCCCGGCATTACCAACTGCCACTACCATCCTGGCATAGCTGGTGCACAGTCCTTACTACTACCTGGGCATTGTCTATGGCACTGCCCCATGTCACTGCCCCCAGCCTGACCTGGCACTGCCACCTGATATGTCCTGAAAATTGATGCATCTTTTTTTAAGGGCCAACCCTGATCTTTGGAAAACCAGTCTCACTCCATCAGAGTGACAGTGTAGGGCACACTACCAGGAATAAGTGCTGGACCATTTGTCCATTACGTAAGATCTTTGCAGGCAGAATTGAAGGTATGTATAGGTATGCTTTGAGATGATACCTAAACATTTTCCATTTAGGAAGATAGGGATTACATTCGCATGGTAGACTATGAACTTGGTTGCAGTTTTGATACTGCAATCATTAAAAACTCTGCTGGCCAATGCACCAGCAGATTTTTTTTGTCAATGACTATCTTCTGTAAATGATTATTATGTAAATAGTATTTGTGTAAATAGTTATGGAGAGATAGTATCATAGTGGTACCTCCACTTGACTACTGATCCTCAGGCTCAGACTAATGACATGATTTCATATTCCAGCACAGCGGATAGTGAAATTTAAACTCAATTAGTTAAAGAAAAATTGGAATTAAAAATTAGTAGCAGTAATGATGACCATTAAACTATTATTGATTGTCATAAAAACCTACCTACTGCACCAATATCCAATAGGGCTGGAAATTTGCCAACCTTATCTGGTGTGGCCTATTTGTGACTCCAGACTCATAAATCTTTTGACTGTCCCCTGAAATGACCCAGCAAGTGATGGACGCCAAATGCTGGCCTTGCTATTGACATTCATATCCAAAGAAAGAATGCATAAGAATTAGATAACAGAATTTTAAAATAAGACCAGTGACTGATGGAGGAACTTTAACACAAAAAGTAGGCAGATTTGGGATGCTACAATCTGAAAATCCCAACCCTTTCACTTTGGTATTAATGGAAGAGAGACAGAAGGGTGGGTAACCAGTCCTCAATTACCATTTTAAATTTAACCCAAGCCAGCTGGGTTTGCATGCCTCATGAAATACCCCAGCTGGGAAATGAGGACAGCTAATAAAGTGTCTTTACGCAAACCCATGGCTCTTTTTCACATAACCATGGGACATGCCCACCTCGAATCTTCCAATCACTTCCGTTAAGGCTTCAATTTGCGCCCTCACAATCCTTCTGATCTCCTCTACAAAAGCCTTTGATCTTCCTCTAGCCTCCGATATTTCCTGACCTTAGCCTCCCCAATGACACCTGACAGCTCAAGTTCAGGCCTTTGGGATCACTGATCCCGGACTCCAATATTCTTCACGGAGGCATGAAGTGTTAATCAGGCTCTGCTGTTAAATTTCTTTCAAAAGTCTCACCTCAACAACATCCCCCACTGTTCCCTCATCAACCTCAAGTTACTATCCAGCCCCTGGTGTTTAAACAGCAACTTAGTGCACCATTTCAAAGTGCTTTGCAACAAATGGGTTGCTTGTGGAATGTAATTGCAATTTTTGGTAGGCAAACATTGTAACCACACCAACGTCCAACAAACAGAAAACAAATGAATAAACAATTAGGGAGGAATGTTGGCCATGACATTCAGGGAAATCTGTGCATTTTTTTGAATAATGCCTGAGCAGGAGATCACCTTTATTGCGCTATTGTAGAAATTTTTAATTTTAAGATGCAGTTTTGTGGTAAATGAAAGTTAGCTAAATTAACTTTGGTTTGCATTAATCATTTGTTAATACTGCTGTAGATATAAACACTTTATAATATGGTACCTGGCAAATTTAAAGAACCAACATCAAAACCTTCTTCCATTACATGTGTGAATTCAAGACCAATTCACAAAATTATTATGTTTTTTCCTCTACCTCTGATCCCCTTATTGGCCTCAACATTTGAGTCTCTTATCTGTTTCTTCTTTCAAAATGACAAAAACTGGCAGTCAAAATCTAGTTAAATACACAGGCGTAGATTTCTAGCTATTCAGAATATTAAGCAAAAATACCTGCAGTAATTTATTAACGTGAAAATACTTAAAGAAAATAATAAAATTACAACAAAAAAGTTGTTGTGGTTTTTCTCAGCTGAGACAGACAGATGTATTCTCAGTAGACTTTGTTACATTTCACTTTGGCACAGATGTTACTGCACTTTTTAGAAATAAGTTCTCCCGAACTAAGTTCAAACATCGAATGAAAACATTTGCTGCCAACACAGACTTTTTATGAGTCGATAGAGGATATATTTTGCACTTGATTTAAAAAAAGAATTACAATTAATGTACATTTAATGATATATAAACAATAATGGAAAAAAAACAAACCAACACATATTGTATTGTAACTTTCTTACAAAATGTATAAAATCCCCTTGTGGATACCAGTGTTTATTTGTGAGCTTTTGATATTGCAACACATTGGTGGTTTGAAGTAGTAAATAATAGGAGAATCTACCACAACTTATAACCTAAGTACACAAGAGGAATAACATTGGTCATGCTGAAAATAATTTTTTTTACTTCGAGTAAGGGCACACACTGAAAATGTAGATTGTCTATTCCCAGTGCTAACTGATATGGTTGTTTGTTTAGATTTGTGCCTTCCTTATTTGACTTTGGTTTTATTGATTTAACTTTATTTCAGATGCAATTCATGCTAAGGTATTTTTTAAAATGGAGCACAATGCATACATTTATAAACACACAAACATAATTAAAACAATGACAGACTACTAATATAGACTGGCCCAGACAATCTTTGTGCCTTTTATTCATTCACTGGATGTGGATGCCATAGGAAAAATGTGCAATTATTGCCCATTCCCAGATGCCCCAATGAAGCTGGTGGTGAACCACTTCCTTGAAACACAGCAGTCTATGAGGAGAAGGTATTGCCACAATGCTGTACGATAGAGACCCTCAGCATTTTAAGCCAGTTACTTTGAGGGAATGGCAATATGTTTCTAAGTTAGGATTGTGCAGATACTGGGTAGAATTTTCCTCTCCCTCAGCAGCGTGTTTCTCAGCAGTGGGAGGTAACATGCCGCTCTCCAGCAGTGAGATCTTATGGTTCTGCTGTTGTCCTGTTGGACACACCTCTGGCCACCAGAAAATCAGTGGCGGTGGTGCACCATTAGCGGGACTGTAAGGTCCCATCAGTGAAAACAGCAGTCTGATGATTTGGGCGTATATATGATCAAAACAGATTTGTGGCCCATTATAATCCTATGGCTAGAATCTTTCTTTAAACTATTGGCCCTCAATTTAACCATTTTGATTCTAAATGCTGGACAAACTTGAAACTGGAATTTTTCAGATCCAACTTTTAGATCCTTTCTCAGGCACCCCCATTTGTACTCTGCCTGCAAAAGTATCAGCGATTCCAAATCGCGTTGCAGAAGCCTGTGAATAGGCTTAATGCACTCGAAATCCTGCAGCTCCGATTAGCGCCTCCCGATATACGTGTGCAGAAAAAGAAAATGTTAGGATGGGGTTTGCCACCCATATCTCTCCCGTGTCTGCCCCTAGCCCCCACAGACATAGCCTCACTTCCACAACATTACTGACCCCCTTCTCCCCACTCCCTCACTCCCTCCACCACCCAAACTGATCATGGGCTCTTTCCCTTTCCTCTCCCCTACTGATGTCAGATACAGTGGCAGTGAAAGCCCCCCACCCCTGCCCTTGCATTGAGTGGTGACAGACCTCCCATTCCCTCCCCGCACTGATCACAGGTAGAGGACTCTCCTACTGATCTCAAGCAGAGAGCCATCAGACAGTTGGCACTTACCTCTTCACTAACTGGAGCGCCCAAATCGGACTTTTGTAGTAATGCCTATTTAGCACCAAATCTGGATGAGCGAACATGGCGGTAAAGGGGGAACTGCAAGTAAGGTTGGGCATGCAGCCCATTAAGTCCATTTAAATGCATGCACCTGTATCAGACAGGGTCCCAATTGCAGCTATTTTCGGGCCTTGGCAAAGGGGGAACCGGTGCGGATGCTAGTGCAAATCACGCCATACTTTACCAAGTTTTTGACCCGAAAATGGGGACAACCTGATGATAAAATCAGGCTCTATGTATACTGAGACAAATAACTTTCGCCCTTATTCACCAAAAAATTGCCTCCTCCAATCTATTTTCCCCTTGGATGTGGCTTCCTACAGTTGCACACTATATAGGAATTTATCCCATTGTCTTCACTTAGTGTTGGAATTAATCTACTGAACAAGCTATAAGAAAAATATAATTATACATGTTATTCAAATTACAATCATATACTATCCCGCTGGAATTAATGTGCTAGGCGAATGAGCTTTGATGAATTAAATGTCCTTTTCTAATCTCTGACCTTTACTATATTTTTATATTTTGGAAAGATATGTTAGTGTTACTGTTAAGATTTTGCCCATCAGTTAGTCATTCATCAATGGTCAGATTTTTGAGTTAGCTAGGTTTTATTACGGTCTCTTTGTGCAGTTAGATTTTGATAGAATTCAGATGTCTTGCATAAACATTTAATGTGAATGGTAGGGTATGTAAGTACAATATTTAAGTTATGGAAGAATAGAACTAGGTTTGATGTAAGGGAGTTTCTCTTTTCATAGATGGTCATTGATCTTTGTCAGCTCAAGCAGCAAACTAGCTGTAAATATTCAAGAGAGACTTGGACAATTTCCTGCAGGAGACTGATAACACTGCATACAAATTAAAGGTAAGATGTTCATGGTCACTGTTACTTCCTGAACCTTATTTTTGATCACATCGGGAAGATAGTGAATTATATAATTATGTGTATTTTACTTACCTCAGAGTTTTTTAAAACCTGTACTTTTTCTCTTCTGGGTGATTACATGCCTGCTGGTGGTTGAAGAGCTTTGAGACTCAAGTTGCTTCATTACTACACGACTGAATGGAAGAGATTCAATGGACTGGCTGATCTTTCTCTGACTGTCTTTTTTCAATATTTTCTATGTAATGTGTCCAAATGCCATTGTTTTTAAAGTTTATTTATTAGTGTCACAAGTAGGCTTATATTAATGCTGCAATGAAGTTACTGTGAAAATCTCCTAGTCATCATACTGTTGATGCCTGTATGGGTTGCTGAGGGAGAATTTAGCATGGCCAATGCACTTAACCAGCATGTCTTTCTGAAAGCTGAAAAGTTGGGTCAAATTAATTCGGCCCAAGGAAAATAATCATGTCAATGGAAGTAAAGACAATAGTTTCTTAACTTCTATTTGCAGAATGATTTTAACTCTTGTGTACCATATATATATCTATCAAGCACAGCTTGACATATATTAATATAATCTCAATTCACTAGAAAATATTTCAATTGAACACTGAAATTTTAGAGATTAAATTTTAATTGCCATTGTTAGGTAACTTAGTTTCATTTACTGCAACATGGTTCCACCAAAAGAATTTTTTTAGATGAGCTTGGAAATTGAATGGATTAGGACCACCAATTTCATACGTCATGCTTCGAGATGCATTTACACTGCAATGTAACATCAGTTTCAGTGGTGTTGATGCTAAAGTTATGGAACATAATTTATGTGGGAATTTCATATTGTAACTTTGATGCAGAATTGATCTTCAATTAAAGTTGTGGCTAGAATTCCAGAAACATTTATGGAAATTTAGGGTTGTAATCATAATAAAGCCTAAGCCTGAAGCAAGGCGTCACACTTTGTTTTGATTTAGATCAAACATTAATTCTGTAATTCCCACTACGTTAATTTAGCACAAGTGTGGAACCTACTTTGCAATGGTATATTGCAAATTTGCATCTGCTGTAGCTGTTTAGGCATCAGTCACTCTCATCTGTTCCAAGGATTGAATGTCATATTTTTATGGAAGTTGACTTGCGCTGTCTGACAATTCACCATAATGCAACCCTGGGTATTTCATAGCAGCATCTTCTAGAGATCTGGACCAAACATTTGTGTCTTTGGCACAAATCTTCTTCAATCTCTCTGAAGGTGGGCCAAGCAAACATCTGATGAAATGGGATCCAATTCAAAACAATACACTGTTTTATTTCATTGTAAATTGAATATACCAAATGGCAATTATGACTGTGTTCACTTAAAGTCACTGAAACCTAAAATAAAACTCAGCATCTTTTTACATACAACTTAAAATTTAGAGTTCCTGTATCCTCTTTCCATGTATTTCTGGCTGAGGTAAAAATAGTAGAAAATCTTTTAGTTTCCTCTCCAGCACCATCTGGATAAGGTTTCTTTTTCATTTGGCTGGTTACTCAAATTGCCTCATTTATACGTGGCTCAACTGCTCTAAAATTTAGTGCGTTGGTCTTCATGTAAAAATCACACCTATGACTTCACAGTGAGAAGTTTTACACTTGCAACTGGGGTGCAATAGCCTAGTGGTTAATGGTATTGCACAATTAATCCAGAGGCTGTGAGTTGTAAACTCACTACATCAGCTTATGAAATTGAATTTAGTTAAAGCTTATCAAAAGATGACCATGAAAATTATTGATTTGTTGTAAAAAAGCTAGTTTATTTCTGCCCCCGCCCCAACTCCTCCACATCATCCCTACATCCCCTATATTCGACACTGATTCCAGATTCATAATGCCCTCCTAGTGGTTTGGGATGAATATAAGTGCTGTCTAATTGGTGTTGATTGCATCCCAAGATAAAACTCAGATAAAATTCTATTGCAGGCCTTGTTCCAGTAATCAAATTGGTACATGTGGAAATACTTATACATGTTTCATATGTGGGATATTTCATACATCTTAGAGATTGGGAACAAAAATTTCACACATCAGCACTTGTGGAAACCAAATCAGAACATAGAATCATAAAATACTGAAGGTGATTTTTTGGTTCATTATGCCTGCTTTTGAAATAATCACCTAAATTACATGTCCTTTTCCCTTAGTCAACAAATATTTCCCCTTGGGGGACATAGGGTTCTTGGTGTTTTGTCTTTATTCTTTGTTGGAATATGGACATTAGTGGCAATACAAGCACGTGCTGCCCATCCCCAATTGCCACTGAACTAAGTGGCTTGGCCTGCAGTCACCTGTAGACCAAACCAGATAAGGATGGCAGACTTCCTTCCCTAAAGGATGTGAGTGAACCAAATGGCTTTTTATGAGGATTGGTAATAGTTTTAGGGTACTCATCAATGAAACCAGCTTTTAATTCCAGATTTATTAATTTAGTTTGCATTCCCGCAGCTGCTATGTTGGGATCTGAATCCATGTCCTGCCTAGGCCAGGTTTCTGGATCATTGGGACCTCTGTTGGTATAGGTGTGACCTGTTCAAAAAGGATGGGTTGCACTTGAATCCAGAGGGACCAATATCATGGCGGGAAGGTTTGCTAAGGTTACTGGGGAGAGTTTAAACTAGAAAAGTTGGGGGGGTGAGAATCAAATTGAAATGAGTGGAAGAGAGAAGGTTAGCTCACAAATAGAGAAAGCTTGTCAACTGTGTAAGAGGGAGGATAGGCAGGTAATAGAGAAGGGGAGCGCCAGACCGAAGGTTTGAGATGTGTTTATTTTAAAGCGAGGAGTGTTGTGAACAAAGTGAATGAGCTTAGAGCATGGATCACTAGTTGGAAATGTGATGTGGTGGCCATTATATAGACTTGAATGACTTGGGACAGGACTGGTTACTTCAAGTGCCGGGTTTCAGATGTTTCAGAAGGAATAGGGAGGGAGGCAAAAGAGGAGGGGGAGTGACATTGTTGATCAGAGGTAGTGTCACGGCTGTAGACAAGATGGACGCCATCGAGGAATTGTCTACGGAATCTCTGTGGGTGGAGGTTAGAAACAGGAAGGGGTCAATAACTTTACTGGGTGTTTTCTATAGGCTGCCCAATATTTATAGAGATATTGAGGAGCAAATTGGGAAGCAGATCCTGGAAAGGTGTAATAATAACAGTTGCTGTGATGGGAGATTTTAATTTTGGATTGGAACTTCCTTATGGTAAGAAATTTAGATGGGGAGGAGTTTGTTAGGTATGTTCAGGAGGGTTTCTTGACACAGTATGTGGATAACCCTACAAGAGGAGAGACTGTACTTGATTTGGTATAGGAAATGAACCTGGTCAGGTGTCAGATCTTTTAGTGGGAGAGCATTTTGGAGATAGCGATCATAATTCTATTTTCTTTACAAATAGCATTGGAGAGAGGTAGGGTCAGATAAGTTAGAAAAGTGTTTAATTGGAGTAAGAGGAATGATGAGGCTATCAGGCTGGAAATTGGAGGCTTAAATTGGAAAGAGGTTTTCTCGGGAAATGTACAGAAGATATGTGGCAAATTTTCAGGAAATATTTGTCTGGAGTTCTGCATAGTAACATTTTCAATAAGACAGGGAAGTTATGGTAGGTTACAGGAACCGTGGTGTACAAAGGCTGTAACAAATCTAGTCAAGAATAAAAGAAAAGCTGACAAAAGGTTCAGAAAGCTAGATAATGTTAAAGATCTAGAAGAATATATGGCTAATAGGAATGATCTTAAGAAGAAAATTAGGAGAGCCAGAAAGGGTCATGAGAAGGCTTTGGTAGGCAGGATTAAGGAAAACTACAAAGCTATTTACAAGTATGTAAAGAGCAAGAGGATATGACGTGAAAGAATAGGACCTATCAATTGTGACGATCGTAAAGTTTGTATGGAACTGGAAGAAATGGCAAATCTTCTAGATCTCTAACATTATCTAGCTTTCTGAACCTTTTGTCAGCTTTTCTTTTATTCTTGACTAGATTTGTTACAGCCTTTGTACACCACGGTTCCTGTAACCTACCATGAAAACTTTACTTCAGTATTCACTATAGAAAAGGATCTTGGTTGTTGTAATGCAGACTTGCAGCGGACTGAAAAGCTTGAGCATGTAGATGTTAGGAAAGAGGATGTGTTGGAGCTTTTGAAAAGCATCAAGTTAGATAAATCGCCGAGACTGGATGGAATGTACCCCACGCTACGGTGGGAGGCAAGGGAGGAGATTGCTGAGTTCTGGCAATGACCTTTGCATCATTAATGGAGACGGGAGAGGTGCTGGAGGATTGGAAGATTGCGAATGTTGTTCCTTTATTTAAGAAAGGGAGTAGAGATAGATGAAAATTATAGACCAGTGAGCCTAACTTCAGTGTTTGGTAAGTTGATGGAGAAGATCCTGAGAGGCAGGATTTATAAACATTGGGAGAGGTATAATATCATTAAGAATAGTCAGCATGGCTTTGTCAAAGGCTTTACAAGCCTGATTGAATGTTTTGAGGATGTGACTAAACACATTGATGAAAGAAGAGCAGTAGATGTAATGTATATGGACTTCAGCGAGGCTTTGATAAGGTTCCCCATGCAAGGCTTATTGAGAAAGTGAGGGGGCATGGGATCCATGGGGACATTGCTTTGTGGATCCAGAACTGGCTTGCCCACAGAAGGCAGAGTGGTTATAGATGAGTCATAGTTGGCATGGAGGTTGGTCACCAGTGGAGTGCCCCAGGGATCTGTTTTGGGACCCTTACTCTTCGTGATTTTTATAAATAACCTGGATGAGGAAGTGGAGGGATGGGTTTGTAAGTTTGCTGTTGACACAAAGGTTGGAGGAGTTGTGGATAAGGTGGAGGGATGTCAGAAGTTGCAGCGCAACATTGATAGGATGCAAGACTGGGTGGAAAAGTGGCAGATGGAGTTCAATCCAGATAAGTGTGAATTGGTTCATGTTGGCAAGTCAAATAGGATGGCAGAATATACTTATGATAGGATTCTTGACAGTGTGAGAGATCAGAAGGATCTTGGGGTCCGGGTTCATAGGATGCTCAAAGCAGCTGTGCAGGTGGAAGCTGTGGTTAAGAAGGCCTATGGTGTACTGGTCTTCATCAATTGAGGAATTGAGTTTAGGAGTTGGGAGATAATGTTGCAATTATAAAGGACCCTGGTCAGACCCCACTTGGAGTACTGTACTCAGTTCTGGTTGTGTCATTACAGAAAAGATATGGAAGCCATAGAAAAGGTGCAGAGGAGATTTACAAGAACATTGCCTGGATTGGGGAGCATGCCTTATGAGGATAAATTGAGGGAGCTCGACCTTTTCTCCTTAGAGAGACAAAGAATGAAAGGTGGCTTGATAGAGGTGTATAAGATGTTGAGAGCTATTGATCAAGTGGATAGTCAGAGTCTTTTCCCAGGGCTGCCACAAGAGGACACAGGTTTAAGGTGCTGGGGAATAGGTACAGAGATGTTAGAGGTAAGTTTTTCACTCAAAGAGTGGTGGGTGTATGGAATGGGCTGCTGGCAACAGTGGTGGAGGCAGATTTGATAGAGTCTTTTTAGATAAGTACATGGAACTTAGTAAGAAGCCTAGTAATGTCTAAGGTAGGGACATGCCGGCACAACTTTGGGGGCCAAAAGGACTGTATTGTGCTGTAGTTTCTCTATGTTTTCTATTGTAGGTAGAGTGACATTACCATTTGCCCTAAATATTGCCCACATTATCTTGCTCTAAATAGGAAGGTGCTACATAAAACAAGAGGAACTTGCTTTTGGATACCACTGCCTTCCCCTAAATGCAATTACCCAGTAACTTGACTATTTCTTATTAAGATTTTGAGGCATTCCAGTAATTTTAATGGAGCATTTTTATCTATTTGGTGTAGAAAATATTTAAAAAAATGTAAAGTTTACTTACTAGTCACAAATAAAGCTTACATTAACACTGCAATGAAGTTACTGTGAAATTCCCCTAGTTGCCACAGTCCGACACTTGTTTAGGTCAGTGTACCTAACCAGCGTGTCTTTCAGAATGTGGGAGGAAATCGGAGCACCTGGAGAAAACCCATGCAGACACAGGGAGAATGTTCAGACTCTGCACAGCAAGTGATCCAAGCCAGGAATCGAACTTGGGTCCATGGCACTGTGAAGCAGCAGTTCTAACAACTGTGTCCAATTTTCCAATGTCAATTGGAAAAGTGATTTGTTCCAGTTAAGCTCTATGACATTTTGCAAAAACATACACAGATATGAGAAATAAAATATATTTTCCATAACAGTTAATGCAAGATGAGGCCTTCACTTCCTTTATCTCAATTACCAACATTGTCTGCTATCTTGTCTTCCCTCAGTAATTTATTTTGTAGAAAACTTTTCATCAATGGATGGGAGAACAATTATTGGTAGGAAGCCAAACATCATATTAGATATTGCAAATATAAAGAAGTTAAAGTTTCATCAACTCAGAAAAGCACCAATGTGGAATTTCCCATTTGCCACATCAACTATACACATGGACATATTGAACCAGACCACAGGGTCAATTATTGGTTTATTATAGTTAGTTTTGTTCTGTGGGATTGAATTGGATTAATATCCAGATCTGAGATCTTATAATCACTGAAAATAATGCTCTAGTTTTCTGAGGTGAACTTTAACTTGGTTTTTAAAGGACAGTATTCTAATATACTTAAAATTGACTCATGCTGTAGCACAAAGTGGGTGATAGTGAATCACCAGATATTTTTCCTTCTGGCCACTCCAAATGGGCTGCTGAGTCACCATTTTGAATTACTCCTCAAGCTGAACTGTGTCATCCTATATTGCCTGGCTCTTTCTGCACAAAGATTATACCCCAGTACAATTCCCTGTTTTATCTGCTTTTTACCTCTGAAGATGTGCTGGTTTGTCCTTTATTCATCAATCATACTGATTGATTTTCTTCTACATACAAACTTTGCCATCCTGACCAGATACACTCTGCCCAGCAACAGCACCTTCGTAAGATATCTCTTTGAAAAAAATGATAAACTAACCCATTTGGTTAGGAAATTAGCAGATCAGATCAATTGTATGTTTCAATGCTTGTCCAATTTTAATATCCAGGAACCCGGTAGAAAAAAAATTTGGCAAAGTGTAAAACCTGTTTGTTTTTACCTAGCGGGTTGAGTTAAATTTGCTCTGTTTATGTTTTCAGACTTCAGCTAAGAGCACAACAATATACTAACCAGACAGATCCAAATACTTAAGAAATATCATGTTCTAAGGTGTGGTGGCATTGCAGTTGCCTCACAGCATCAGGAACCCAGCCTCGATCACTATCTGTGATCTGCATATTGTGCCCATGCTTGCTTGGATTTCCTCTGGGTGCTCCAGTTTCTTCCCACTCAGTTAGGTTGATTGGCCCTAGTTTTAGGGGGATTAGCAGGGTAAGTATATAGGGTTATGGGGATAGGGTCTGGGTGGGATTGTGGTTGATGCAGACTCAATGGGCTGAATGACCTCCTTCAGCACTGTAGGAATTCTATGATATCTTTCATACCCTTTCAGCAAAGGTTTTTTCCAACTCCTCATCCACCTATCCTGAATTTTCTGTGACGATCCAAAGTACTCCTTCGCATTTTCTGCAAAAAGTAGTTACATGTAAACTTAGTGTGCCCTTTTCATCATTTAAATGTGAGATTATCCCCTCTTGGGGAATCTGACTTGGATCTAACCTCTATACTCATTAAGATCTTAGATTTTTTACCCTTGATGCTTCTCTACTCCAGTGTAAATATTCTCTGCTTCTGCTGCTGCTGTTCCTTAAAACTAGCTAATGCCAGCAATCCATACAGGTGTTCTTTGCTGCACTTTTTTCGATGCCCTGATGTTTTTCTAATAATATGATGATGAGAATTGCACATTGGTCTGAGTCAGGCAGAAGCAGTGCCTGTTATAAATTCAGAATCACTTCATGAGATTTCTGCAGTACTCCTCTGACTACACAATGTCCCATCTGCTTTATTCACTGCTGTCATGTACTGTGCTAATGGCTACAAACATTTATCCACCCATTTCACTATATCCCTTCTCTGCATCATTTCTTATAGAATATCACTTGTTCAATGTTTCCACAGCTTATTATTCTTCATTAAGCTAACTAATTACAGAGCATACGCTTAATGTTGCATGAAGTCGCAAATGCTTTTTTACGTATAATTCAATTGATTTTTGTCTGTCCAGTCCAAATGCAGGAAACAGAGTTATATCCAAACTCAGGCTCATGGTTGAGAAAACAAAGGTGCAATTTATAAGCATGTTTTGGGCCATTATTAGTGTTGGAGTGTATCTGAAACTTAAAATACTTCTTTCTTGCACAAATATATTTCAATATTTAAACTGTCAATGAACTCAGACTGTTGTTGCACCGATGTGTTGAATCAAAGAGCTGAATTTTTTATTCATCCGTGATAGGTGGACTCCAATCCAGAAGTGCATGGATCACTGACTCCCCTGCTTTTGAGGCTCATATTAAAAAACAAAGATCACGGATTGATGGTGGCTACGTGTGTTCTTGACCAGTGCTTACAGAGGGTACACTGCTTACTCAATGGCGAAAGGAGGTTGGCATGGCCAGACACTATGATCGTGGACCTGACCCAGAAGGAAGTCATTTCCTCTCATTTAAAAGAGATGCTAGCATAGGACTTTCAGCTGTACAGGCCAAGGGTAATCATTAGGCAAGAGGATTTTTGTGGTGATGAATATCTTAAATATTTGATACAAATGAGTTCCAGTTCATGGAATGATTAATGGGACTGTTTAATTCAGAGCAACCATGATCTCATTGAATGGCACAGCGGGCTTGAGAAGCCTATTGCTGGTCCTGATTCATATGTTCATATGTTTGCTCAGGCATGAGAAAGCTGAATGCATTTCAAGCATAATTCTAATGATTGTAAGGAGTTCTTGAGCATCAGGTTGTGAGTTCTCATTGTCACTTCACAATTGTATGAGAGAAAGGAGTGAGCTGCTAACCAGGACAGAAGGTCAAGTACTGTCCTGAGGTTCGATGATGACTCCTGTGAATCCTCCTCCTGTCTGTAAGTGCCAGGCAAGAGGTCTTATGCCAACTCATGTTAAAAGGAGAGCTCCCAGCCTGACCAAAATAGCCTGGACAGAGGTCGCATTGGGGTTCACCAGACAAACTTGGATTCAGTGTCAAAAGTACTATCTGCCAAGGTGAATAAGGTGCCATTGTGGAGATGTACATGCATGGAGAGATGTGGAAAGAGTCAACCAGAGTATCATCTTGTGCGCTGCTCAAAAATGCAAGATGGCATGATGCACCAATGCCAATGTATACTGCCTCTGGGCTAGGGTTGCTGTGGGGTTGGGGAGAAAGGAAGTAGTTAGAAGAAGCATTAAGGGTACATTGGCCTTTGGCATTGCAGCTTCAGACAATATAAAGGAATGATTGTGAAATAATTCTGAGGGGAACTTTCCCATTCTGTCTGCCATGGGACTCGTAGAGGGGATTGGGATGAGGGTGGGGGAAACCATGCAGAGGTCTGTTGACCTTAGGCTGGATTTGCCAGTTTTGGAGCCAGTGCAGCCCCAAAATTCTGCCCTCCAAGTCATTGCAACATTGCATTGTCCTTGCAGAAAAAAATGGGGTCCATAAAGTCTGTGAAAGATCAAAGACAGCAGGCAGTGTGCCCAACCCAGTCATCCTCATGACATAGAAGAAGAAGTCTTGGATCTTACTTCCAATAAGTGGAGCTGGTCCATTGCAGGAGACAAGTAAGGAGGAAATTCTGGGCAAAATTGCAAGAGGCTTTATGTGCAATTCAGAGAGATATATGTTAACAGGGCAAAGGGAATGGCGCATGTTGCTATTTATATTACTATTAAAGAGGCATCAATGCCAGCTGCACATTAACACACTCATGCAGTAGTGGGGAATGACTGAATAAACATTGGTAGTTGTGTAAGCAATATAACAGTAACATCTCACAATGCCTTGTGTGTCGCAATGTGAAAGTATGTCTTTGTACATTCTCTTATAAGGTTGAAGAACGCAGTAACCTTATCTGTTCTCGTCTCCTGTATAGTTGCATCACAAAGCACTAATGCTGAAAGTCCCCAAGGTCTGTCATTAACAAGCCTCAGGTGGTGCAGTGTAAAATCCTATCTCTGCACCAGCATCAGCACAGATGCTAACACCTTGGCTGGGAATTGTGCCTTGGAACTAAGGGAAGTTTGGTGAGGGCACATATCACAGTCACATGTTCAGCTGCTGGAGAATGAGATGGAGCTGGCCCCTGATGGTCAGAAGCGTTCTTGGAAGGAGATGCTTAGTCCCAGTCAGATGACGATCCTCTGGAATTGTCCATAAGGTGACAAATGCTGAAAATCCAGTGTGAGATGTGTATGGAGATGTGGTGGCTACCAGAGGAATTGCACGTTCTGGAACAGACTTTAGAGGTGTCCATCCAGCACTGTAAACATCCACTCAACAGAAAGCACAGCTTCCTCCACTGACAGCTTGGCGACTGTCCTAGATCAGGCCCAGCAGTTCATAGAAGCAATCAAAGATTTGTGGTCTGACCTTCATTCCATCGTCCTACTTATGTGGTCAGTTGCCCAGGGCTAGAGCAATAGGAGGGAGATGAAATGCTTTGACTCACATCTGAGTCCTGGAAAGCAAGGAATGCCAAAGGGACCTCACGGTGCCTTTTTGGCAACATGGGTGCAGTCAATCATTCTTTGCACCCTGGGGAAACCGTCAATGGTTACAAATCCTGTGGTCTTTCTGACTAACTATTGTGGTCAGTGGTGAAGAAGATGTATTATTCTGCACAGATAAACATCATATCTGTAAAGATAGTTATATTGGTGTCCTGAAGACTATGTAATGCCAGGCTGCAGCTACCTGCCTTGGTAGTGAAAATGTGGAGCATTGTGTTTATTTTTGTTTGGAATTTTGTCTGCTGGTGCAGGATAGATTGCTAGGGCACAATTTTGCTCATCTTGCATCATGAGACTGAAACTGGGGCATTTTCAAAATGAAAATAAGATTCTGCACGTACAGAATGACATAGAATTCCTACAGCACAGAAGGAGACCATTTGGCCCATCAGGCCTGCCCCAACAACAATCCCACCCAGGTCCTGTCCCCATAACCCCAGTCTGCAAATCCCCCCTGACACTAAGGGGCAATTTAACATAGCCAATAAGGGCCATTAAGGGATGTGTTGACAAATACATAAATAGGATGGGAATAGAGGGATATGGTCCACGGAAGGGTAGGCATCGGGCAGCATGGCCGATGCAGGCTTGAAGGGCCAAAGGATTTGTTTCTATGTTATAATTTTCTTGGTTCTTTGTTCAATCAACCTCACCTGCACATCTTTGGAGTATGGGAGGAAACCGGAGCACCCAGAGGAAACCCACACAGACATGAGGAGAATGTGCAAATGCCACACAGACAGTCAGGCAAGGCTGGGATCGAACCTGGGGTCCCTGGAGCAGTGATAACATTGTGCCACCGTGAAGAGACATGAAGGAAACCTCAATGAAAGATTACCAATCTGAAATGTGAACTCTGTTTCTTTCTCCATGGATGCAGCCTGACACACTGAGCACCTTCAACTTTTCTCTTTTAATTTCATTTTCAAAGCAACATATAACATTAATTTGTCACTGATATACTGAGCAATAGAGGAATCTATGGCTTGTGGTTACATATGCTGGCACTCCTTGAAACAGAGTAACTGTTCCATTTTAGGAGTCTTATTGTAATATTCTTTGAGGATTTTCTAGTAGAGAAGGAAGTCTTGGAAATCATTCACTTGCAGTTAATTTCATCTGGATTATGATTTAGCTTCTTGTAAAGTAACCAGTATTTTCTCTCTGTTCTGATTGAAAAGCTATCAAAATACATAGTAATTCCAGAAAAACAGTCAGTATTCATCGAAACCTCTAACCAAAAAGCATGGGTCCCTTCAGCAGCTAAAGTAAAAAGTTACTTTAAAAGTTTATTTATTAGTCACAAGTAGGGCTTACATTAACACTGCAATGAAGTTACTGTGAAACTACCCTAGTCACCTGTTCAGGTCAATGCATCTAACCGGTACATCTTTCAGAATGTAGGAGGAAACCAGAGCACCCGGAGGAAATCCATGCACACATGGAGAGAATTGCAAACTCTACACAGCCAGTTACCCAAGCCAGGAATCGAACCTGGGTCCCTGGTGCTGTGAAGCAGCAGTGCTAACCGTTGTGTTGCTATGCCACTCCGCTATTTGTCACATGCAGTTTTTCTTTATTATCAAAGATTGGAAATAACTCTGGGTGGCACTTCTGGATCAAAACTAGAAATACTTTGGGGACAACAAAGCCTAAAAGACCTGTTCACTATGAGAAAAAAAATCTGAAGACGTGAAACCAGGTTGGAGAGCCGCACATTGAGAGAAGGAAGAATGGGGTGGATGTGCCTTTCATCCAATTATGGATAAGCACATTGGGCGTACTCATGTCCCCAAATTCCATCCATTAGACCCAGCTCACCAATCAGGAAAAACACTGACATCTCACTCAGTCAAATTCCATTTCTGACCAATGCTTAAACTCATCTGACCCCACTGCAAGGTGTAATACAGCCCCTGAGCATGCTGTATAAGCAGAAATGCTGCTGGAAAATCACAAAGCAACATTTGCGGTGTCCCTACGAACTCAACAATTCAATCTGTCCATTGCCCACTGAAGGAGGAAACATAGTGTCAGCGTGAGAATGGTTCAAATACAAATTCCTTTATTCATTTCAATTAACGTTTGGTACATTCAATTTCCATTGTAGGCCGCAAATGCACTCCATAAGTTCTTAAATAGCAAATTAATAAAAAGGTGAAACCATTGAATTTATTATACAGCACCATAGCACCTATGGAGTTTAGCTGTTTTTGTTTAAATAAGGAAGCTCCAACTGTGCAAGTGTTTAAATTTCAGATTGCCCAGATTCAGACAATGTATCTTAACATACCTACTCATTACAGGTGCTGAGTTTTCCATTCCAACACCAAATGGCTAGGGATTTGCATCAGGTATATCTGCCTGTCAGATGGGAATCCCTAATTTTGCAGCCCAGGTGGCATCTAGGTAGAAATAATGGAATAACTGATGTTAAGATCCAAAATGAGATGCAATATCATAGGGTGAACTGCTTTGAGTATGAGGTGTTGAATAAATTGTCAGGATGTTGCATTTGTAAGTTAGTTATTTCATCTGGATCACACCTTAAACAACTGCAGTTAATTTAAAATGTAATCTATCTTACATTAAGTTGATCTTTCTCTATGTCCTTGCTATGACTGTCACACTACATTCTGCACCCTCTCCTTTCCTTCTCTATGTACAGTATGCTTTGTCTGCACAGCACACAAGAAATAATACTTTTCACTATATGCTAATACGTGACAACAATAAATCAAATCAAAATAAATATTATTGATTCTTACAATTGTATCTTATTGCTCAGCAGAGCACATACCTGATTAACTTTCTCTAAAATAAGAAAAAGTTAAAATCTCTGGTTTGTCTACATATGATGGTTTATGCCCTGTTTACTGCAAATTCATATCTTTGAAACACATTCATATACATTTTCAGTTGTTATATAAAGGGTTTCATGGCAAAATTGATGTGCAACGCGCCAGAGGTAATCTGTTGAGGGGGAGTCATCTAATCTAAACATTTAATCTATGGGTGTGCAGACATACTAAACAGCTCTACAGAAAGAAATCAGTAGCTGCGGCTATCATCTTTTCTTCTCCCACATTATGAAGGAGTTCAAAACAAGAATATCTCTTTAATTGCTTGTAAGGAATTGTAGCAGGGACCTGGTAATTTAAGACCCAGTGCTGTTCGTTTTTGAAGCAAGATTTTAAAGTGCATTCTGAATTTGCAAACAGAGAGGATAATAAAATGAAACCAATTTGGATTGTGCATGAATTTCAGTAGAAACCTCAACTGAGAATTTTCGAGAGGAATGAAATAGACTGCTCTTTATCAATGTTGAATGTGGGTTGCAGACATTTGAGGCTAATTACCAATGAGTTAACAGCTAACAGCATAAATTGTAAAAAAAACACATTTTAAAGGGCAAAATATAAAACTAACCAACCAGAATAAAACTGTTCTGTCCATTATATTATATAAAATTGTTGAGATTTATTGACTCATGTATATGTTGCATTATCTATATGAAAATAAATGTGCACTTTTTATCTATCCATATTTATTACAGCATTAATCAGTACGGTGCATGAGAGCTTTGCTCTGCAAACTTTTAATGCATCCTATGTTTTAAATGTGCACATTAACCTGTCTTTGGACTATGCTGACCTAGGCAAACTGAATGAAATTGGAACAGAGGCTTTTGCAATTTTGATGTGATACTCTGTTGGCTGTAAATAGAGATACCACCCAATATTTCAATGAAACTTTTTCAGCATATATAAATCAGGCAAACTAACCCACATACATTAAAAACTGCAATGGCAATAGACCTCAGTAAGCACATACTGGGATTACTCACTGGTTGCAAGCCACTTTCTGCTTTAAATTAATGCTGCTTCAAAGCATAAATCCAGCCCAGATGCTCTCCAATCAGCCTAAATGTTTCCAGCCATTTATTTGTGGATTAGTATTTATTCGGAGCCGTAGCTATGCTACTGAACCATGTAGATTGCGATTGGTTGCAGTTATACTGCTATTTTTGCATCATTGAACACTAGAAGCCATTTAAGCATGACATAAAAGTGAAATACAACTAGGGAATCAGCTCCCAATCTGACTGCCAAAGAGTCAAATCAAAAGCAAAATGCTGGGTACACTGGAAATCTGAATCGAAAACAGAAAATGCCAAAAAATAATCAGCAGTACAGGCAACTCCGACAGAGAGAAAAGCAGAGTTAATGAATGGAAATTAATGGAGCCTGCCATACTGCATCCACAATGATGGTGCAAACCACTTGGTCACTGACATTGAGGCAACATGCCAGGTGGGCTGAGAATATCACATGGGAGGCTAAACATCCAAATCCCAGTGGTGGGCAAACAGTCTCGTATTTAGCATGTAGCAGATCGGGCTTGACATAAGCAATCTGCCTGCTGGTGGTGGGTAGGCAATTAGGCTTGTTAATAAGCCACTTAATCCTGAGCCCTGAGGGATTGAATGGTGGCTCCAGGATTAGCTGGACTCACATGGGTCTATTTGAGAGGCATCCAGGAAACACTGTTGGGTTTACCAGCAACTTGTTGGGTTGGAGAGAGCGGAGTGGGAGTCTCGTTCACAGGCACTCAATGCACAATCGAGGAACCCAACATTGGGAAAAGGTAGGTTGCCCTTATCTTGCATCTGACCCTATTCCCATCTGTTCACTGATGATCCCCTTTTTACCACCACCATTCCACCCTACTTTTCACTCTCCAGGAATCCAATGACAATCCCTGGTGAAGACCTCAATCAATTGGGAGCCCTGCCTCCCAATGACACTGCCAGTATTAGAGAATCACTGGCTTCTGAGTGGCCAGTAATTCTGGGAGTGGGATTGCTGCCCTACTGGAGGACTTAATCTGCAGAGGACTCAATATTGTCCAGATAAGTGTTGACTTATTTTAGAAGTAGATTTATGCCTCTTGTGCAAAGGCAATGTAAGATTCCCACCAGTCTTCCAACTGATGCATTCCTCAATCACCAAAACTAACTTTTACCCAATGTTTCAGGTTAATGACCTTTCATTAGAACCTTTGAGATCTGATGAAAGTCACAGACCTGAAACATTAACTTTTTTCTCTCTCCACTGATCTCTCCATCATCCTGCCAAGGGTTTTCAGCATTTTTTGTCTTTATTAAACTAAGGTCAACCAGTGCGAAGCTTCCTCCATGATGCTGCCACACACCACTTGGGATCTTAATTTTGCAATATACTTCCTATCCAGTGTGAAGCCAGGTTCAAACAGTCCACAGTCATCTATTCAATCTCCTACTGGATGTCCTTCATATGTTGGATCTATCACCCTCAGACTTGTGTGCATTGTAACAACCGAAGCCATAAATTTAGTAAGCTATTTCCAAGTGTGGTCATTTTCCATGGCCAGCTTCTCCCCACAACCTCTCAACTACCACCCATGCTAACACTATCTATTCAGCACAGATCAGGGTTTAATGCTGAAACCTTCTTCAGCTACGTGGCTCAATCCTGCATCAGATTGTGAGGTTACTGAGGAGAGGTTTGCACTATAATTTTCTAAACAAGTATTTCAGGCCACTACTCGGTAGGTTTGTCTCTTAATGTGCCACATTAAACTGAACTCTTAAATGCAAGATAGGACATGAGGTATTGTTAGTTTTCAGTGACTCACATTGCTCACAAAGGGCAGTACAAAGTTACTTCAAAGCAAGTTACTATCTAGATTATTGAATAATCCTGTATAGCTTATTCTTCATTCTTAAGACTTGCTAAAGATTCAGATTTAATCTTGTTTTATCGCTATGTCACATTCTGACTTACTAAAAAAACAATTTTTATAAGAGAATGATTTGTTGCCATAATAACAAAGTAAATGGAATATACAATCTTGCATATTTCCACAATAGGAATTATTAAATATTCTGTTTAATGGTCTTGCAAACATTTTAAAGTACACTATTTTTCACTGCTGAAAATATACTCTCTTAGATCTGTGAATTAAATATTTTCATCTGGGTTATCTGATTAATCTTCTTCAGTCAAGTCAAAATAAACGTATATTCAAAAATATCAGCCCATTTTTAGCGATAGAGCCTGGACCTTTGAAACTTTGATCTTTCTACTTTGGTTCAAAGTACAAGGTCATCTTAAAGTCTGTGTTTGTGACCTACTAGCATGTTCCTTAAACTTACCACAATTCAAATCCACTGCCAAATTCTGACCTAGTCCAGATATAAAGCGAAGGAGTTTTGGTGTAAATTGCAGTTAAAATTCCAAAACTTAATAAAATATCTTAATATAAACTTGAAGCCATACCAGGTGTATAACACATGCGGCAGAATACCTAAACGATAAACTTGTATAAAAATCTTTTTAAAATCCGTAGAAGACATGTGTTATACTATATAACAACAATCATCTCCTGGCTTCACTTTTGGACATCCACATTGCATTTTCTTTTAGTTTATGGGTATATCAAAGAATGTCACCATGGTTACTGAAATGACAAAGCCTGGACAGATAAATTATCACTTAATTGAAGCTACTGAATCAATTAACTGCAAATGCCTGTTTCATTGTATCTAAAAATGGTGAAATTGAATGTAGTGAAATACCATTAGTGAAATATTTCTGATTTGCCAAATCATTTACAATGAAACTGAATAGAACAGCTCTCTTCTTATAGTGAAATTAGTATCTGCTTATAGTGAAAAAGTGAATGCTCATCAATTCTTTCATTGTTCAGACATAAGAGCATTGGAATGTGCCTCGCAGATCAATGCAAACCAGTGCCTCCAGTCACAGAGCACTTAATCCCTGTCAGCACACAGACTGTTTCTCTTAATTGCACTTTCAAAACATTCATCTGAGTTCAGCCACAGGAAACAGTCAGTCTCAAGATCCCAGTCGTTTCTGCATGCAGTCAGATTCAGGTCAAGCCTACAGGCCCCACAACCTGAAGAAATAATGAACACAACACCCATTTTTGAATTAGAGGCTTTGAATCAATGTGGAGAATTGCAGCAATTTTAGGTTGGGGTTGAGTGCTCCTTTTGTACCTGAACTTGAACTTAACATTTTTTTTCTATTGCACAAAACTATCAATCAGTTAAATTCAATCAACTCTCTTATTTTATCACTCACCAATTCTCACAATAAAAGAATTTCACTGTCTGCTTATAAATAAACAGACAGTAGATTGTGACTAAAAATTGTGCTTAATCCCTTGGTTCGGATAATTCCCATAAACAATCCAGGCTGTGTGGTTTATGATGTCATCTGGCTCTTTCAGTTAAATTATAGTCTTATTACCTACTCCTAGCCATCCCTAATTCCTTTATTATACCCTCTTGTAAGTCAAATCATATTATTTTGTAGTGATACAATCACATAGCCTCTCATAGACTTTATTCAATCCAATTCCGGCAGTTCTTAAATTCCCATTAGTGTTTTTTTTTTCCACTGTATTGCGATTATAAAACAATATTGCATATAAAAATAATAGACTGTCAAAAGGATTAAATTTGGTCTCTGGATCCCTAAACCTCCTAACACCTGATATCACCTGAGCCCCTCAACTAAGTAAAGCTATCCTGAACAACCACACTTAAACAGAGAATACTTTTTCATTTCACTTGGTAGCTTGGAGTCAACAAAGTGGATCATGTATATTTATATAAAGATTACTTGAAATCAGTGTGAACAAGCCATATAGATTTGCACTTGTCCACCTGGGAGGCATGATAGCTCAAAAGCCATATTTCTTTGTGAAACGAAATAGCGGGCAAGGTCCTTCTGGGGTTTAGCAGTTCACTTCAAGAAAGCACTGCAAAAAGAACACTGTTTGTGAGGAAATAGCACACACTCTTGTTTGAGAGAAAAACAACCAGAAAAATAAGTTGTCAGAATATCCCATGATTTGCCTTCTAGGAGATATAGATCAAATTTGAACCTTTAACTCAGATTTAAGAATAATTTTAATTGAGAAATTAACATTCTCAATTTTAATTGAGAAATTTGATTTAATTTCCTGATGTCTGTTCTTTGCGGTAATTAAATGACATTAACATGGTAGACTTACAATTGTGATTTCTGCCACCAATCGGATAGATTTGGAACTAATAAGTAACGTGCTGTCTTTGGTTAGACTGCATTTTATGGATCATTTAGGCTTCTTCATTAGGAGAAAAATAGCATAAAGAACTACTGCAGTTTAAATACTGTTTAAGAATTCATTCTATTCTGTAGTTAGACTTCAGGTAAATAACAAACCTGTTGGTGGCATATTCAAATTGGACCCATAAGAATAGCTGTAGTGACTCATTGCCTGCCCAGTAACTATAAATAATAAAATAAATTTCTGTTGAAGGAGCTGACAGTTATATGGAAAACACCAAAATATAAGTTGATACCAAGGCAAACAGAAAAACTGCTTTGAGACAAGCTTTAGTTGAGTACACGTGAATAATCCTTCAAATTCGATATCCAAAAAATGGGAAATTTATTTATTAGCATCACAAATAAGGTACATTAACACTATGAAAATCCCCATGTTGCCAAATTCTGGCACCTGTTCAGATACACTGAGAGAGAATTTAGCATGGGCAATGCACCTAACCAGCATTTCTTCAAGACTGTGGGAGGAAGCCGGAGCACCCGGAGGAAACTCACGCAGACCCTGGGAGAACGTGCATACTCCGCAAAGACAATGACTCAAGTCAGAACTCCAATCCATGTCCTTGGCACTATGAGGCAGCAGTGTTAACTATCTCACCACCCTGCCACCCTGTGCTGAAATTTATAGATGGCCATGTTTCCAAAACTTTCTGGGACAAAGAAAATATCAATTGGTTTTACAATACTAGTACAAGTGGCCTAGGATAACATCAAATATTTTAAGTCTGCTTTCATAAACTTTACAGCTCAAAATGCATAACTGATATTGCCGACCAAACCTTTTATTTCAACTCCTTCCATGTGACACGGTTATATTTTTCCCACTTTCAACATTTTATGCTTCACTGAAAATGAAAAAAAAGTGTTGCAAAAATATAGACTGCTGATACTCTGTCTCCTTTTAAAAATTGATTTTGGCACCTCCATCAATTAACTATTACCAAAAGAGTCCAAAATAAATTGATGTCAAAAATATGGACTGGAGGATCCAAAGCGCAAAAAAAAGTTTAAAAATAGTGTCGACCAATTTAAAAAGATCTCATTAAAGAATGAATGTTTTTCTCAGTTAATTCTGGTTTACTGCTTGTATCCACGGTAACCATCCAAGGGGAATGATTTCTCTGGTCAAGTCTTGGTGATTGTGTTTGTGAAGATTTCTTCTCTGAGATCTACCCTTTAAAACGTGTTTCAAATTTTCCCAGGAATACTGAACAGTGGAAGCGAACCTTTGGCTTTGTGCTGTATTCCCACTTCTGAGTCTGAAGATGCAGTGTTTGAACCATCCAAGTGAGTTCTGGTTGAAGTTCTGGCTCTGAATTCTGAGTCGACATCCAGTGGGACTGTGAACTCTACTCCCCATTATTTGTACAGGTTTTAAGAGACCTATGAGCCGAGCTATCTTATCAGATGGGATAAAATGATGACCATGGAAGGCATATTCACGCTGTGGCCTGTCTGATTACTAATCTGCTGGCAGATTTTTTCCACTTCTTCCTAATATTCTCTGAAGGAATAGTATAAAGATAAAGAAGCAATTGAATACAGGAAACCTCTAAAAATGTATTTACAATGTTGTCACCATTAGCAATTAAAAAACCTCTTAAGCCCACCCTCCTCCACCTAGCTCTCCAAATATCAGTCAAGTACAAAGAATGATTTGGTGACACCACATAAGTGAAAAGGATGTCAGGGGCAAAATGATCAAGTTTCAGTTGATTAATATCTCCTACTTCCTTCTAATCCAAAAAATCCTTCTGGATCATGAATAATTAACAACCTCCCCCTCCCCCACAATATTTCTTTGCTTGTAGAATCCATTTAACATCATAGAGTCCCTACAATGCAGAAAGAGACCATTCAGCCCATCAAGCCTGCATAAACAACAATCCCACCTAGGCTCTATTCCCCTAACCTCACACTTATTTACTTGCTAATCCTCTTGACACTAAGGGATAATTTAGCATGGCTAAACATCCTAACCCACACATCTTTGGAGCTGGAGGAAACCAGAGCACGCAGAGGAGACACATACAAACATGAGGAGAATGTCCAAACTCCAGATTTAAACCCAGGTCCCTGGCGCTGTGAGGCAGCAGTGCTAACCATGCGCCACCATGTTGCTCTCATTTGATACCATTACAGAGTTTTGGAGAGAAAACAAAATGGCTGTCTGCATATATATTCTGTTCTGCTTAAGTATGACACTTGATTGATTGAGTGCTGCAGTTTTTGAATTCTGGTATATTTTCCTAATATGCAGTTTTGGGCAGATCAACATTGAAAATGTAAAGCACTCACTGCACAAATTCAGCATTTCACTAATGTAGTTGGGTAATGCTGTGAAACAGTAACATATATTGAAGCAAAATCTGTCAATATTGATAACAGATTATACAGTTGTATCACAATCAGAATAAATGCTTCAACTTTCAGCTTTCTTGTGATTTAATTTTGTTTAAGATGGTATTCTTCATTACAAAATGCAGTCACTGTAAAAATAATCATACTTTTGGATTAAAGGAAGCTAAAAATATGCATATTTGAATTCAACAGGATGCACAGTGATTTTTAAAATATGTGGATTTTGACAAAAGATGTATGGCTGTTCGGTGAAACATACACAGGAGGTCTGCCTCTCATCCATGATGAAAAAATAGCTTGTGGGAGTCTCTGTGGTTATTTTGTACGAAACATTGTGGCCCAGGAGTTCGATCATGCTTAAGTCAGGGAGTGCTGCATGCACTTAAAATGCCAATGACAGGAGCAGGAGCATTGGTCCATGCACTTCACTTGTTTGTTACATCGAGTTAAAGGAGGTAGAAGTCGCCTAGGGGCCCCTAGGTGAGCTAGAAGCTCCAAGTTTAAATCCTCCTGCCTGCATGATTTGTTGGTCATGGAAGAAGCTTTCATAATGTGGGTCAAAAGGTTTATAAGCAGCTTTCTGATCCTTCCAATACTTCCCCACTATTTCCCAAAAGGAAACAAGTGTGTGTGAAGATGCCAACCAAACAAACAAACAAGGAGTTGCTGGTGTCTGTCATGGTCCCAGAATCTTTCCCACCCGAGGAAGCACAAAGGTTGGCTAATTTGGATACCATAGAATCCATACAGTGCAGAAGGAGGCCATTCAGTCCATCAAATCTACAGCAACTCTCCGAAAGAGCATCTTATCCAGGTCCAACATACTCCCCAGACCTATTCCCATACCCCACACATTTGTCATGGCTAATCCATCTGACCCATATATCTTTGGACTCTAGTGGGCAATTTGGCATAGCCAGTCAATCCATGGTGCACATCTTTGGACTGTGGGAGCAAATTGGAGCACTTGGAGGAAACATACACACACACATGCATACAGGGAGACCATGCAAAATGCACACAAACAATTACCCAAGGCCAGAATTGAACTTGAGTCCTTAACCACTGTGCCACACTATTGCCATGATATCTCTATATGAGCTGGGGTGGTAAGGAGAGTCCGAAAGTTCATCGTGGCAGCACTGAAAATACAGAGTATACAATATTAGTGAAGGTACCTAGACAAGTATTGGGGTGTATGTTTGAACCAGCATTTGGCCTCTTGCATGTGCAAAGAGGAGGCTTAATATCCAGATGCGGAGGCAGACAAGGGAGAGTTGAGAACGAGCTGGCAGCAGCCTGTTGATTTCAAGCAGAGTTAGGAGCTTCACCAAAACAAACAATACACTTTTGGTCCCTTTCAGAATCTTTAGTCTGCCCACCAAGCACGACAATACCTGCCCCAGTATGCAGACTGTGGTCAGGTGCAAACAAATTTTGCAAAGGGATTCTCAATAGAGTTAAGCCTTCTATTTGACTAAGGGTCAAACAGTGTTTCAGGAGATCGCTTGACCATCTACTTAGACATCTTTACCAATATTGCATGCAGTGCACTTCCAGCACAGAATGAACGTAGGCCATACAACCTGTCATGTTGGACCCTTAGTCATCCACTTTATGGCTGTAAAGTAAGCACAGCCTGATCCTGATTCTGGGCCTGTGTGTTTACAAAAATATGTTGTTGAAAGTGATATCACAAGGTTGATCCTGCAACTGATTAGAATCAAGTAATCACAGGAAGATAACATGGATCTTGCAGGACAAAATGTTTTACTGCTCGACCATTTTAAGGTTCATTCTTTTTACACAGCCAACACAACCCCTCCAACTGCTACACAGTTAACAGGGTCAGCTTCGTGACTGTGATTAATAACAGCATGTGACTTGGTATCGCTCTCAAACAAGAACCGTTACAGCAGGCCACATGTTACTGCTATTCTAGAATGTTGTGCAGGTTGATCCCACATTTACAACCAAGCTGTCAATTTCAAAGTAAAACTTTTTCTCCCCCCTACTATCTGACGATTCAGGCAACTGGTGTGTTCTCCATTGTCTATTTTGCTTCCCATTAGACAAAAGAAATATTTCATACCATGCACAGTGTTGTGTCTGGTGCTTTCTAAGATAACATGGACACTTGCTTGCATTTACAGTTTTGAATTTGGCATTGATTTTTTTCATCATAATCCAGAAGCAGAATTTAAAAAAAAATCTGTTAAAAGAAGACCTGTCTGTGGGCAATGGTATATCGATTCCATTGTGCTGCAAACACTTTTCTGACAGGTGTTACCAAACCTCAGGTGAAATTTCACCTCAAGTTTTATTTCACTAATCTTCAATCAAAGGGCGATTGTTCTGCATCGTGGAGGAGCCAATTATTTAACAAAGTCTCACTGGTTCAAGTTCCAGCTCTCCTTGGACAAGGGGACAAATTTTTGTTGTCCTTTGGGAAAATTGCCTCTTTGTGGTAGATTTAGGTGTAGCAAAACCGTGGATCTGTTATATGTTCATGATATTCTGTGCGCTGAACAGCACACGGCCAATCTTTGTACGTACATATAGGCAGAAACTTTTCAAAACACTGTCTAATTTAATCTGCCACATCTTGGTCATGACATTGTAAAACTGTGAGTCAGCTATAAAAATGTTTTAACATTTATAGTCACAAGTAAGGCTTACATTAACACTGCAATGACATTATTGCGAAATTCCCCTAGTCGCCACACTCTGGCACCTGTTTGGGACACCCAACCGGCATGTCTTGGAGACTGTGGGAGGAAACTGGAGCACCCGGAGGAAACCCACTCGGACATGGGGAGAAACGTGCAAACCCCACACAGACAGTGACCCGAGCTGGGAATCGAATCCAGGTCCCTCGTGCTGTGAGGCACAGTAATTAGTGCCACCGTGCCGCCTCAATGTTATGCAAGTAACAAAAGGAATATAATTATCAAATGAGAGGACAGTTTTGAATTCCATGCAAATTCTTCTTCATTGATGTTTGGCTGTCATCCAACTGCTGGCGACATGTTAACCACTCCTGATGAGGAAAGCATGTATAACATGCAACAACTGTTGTTCAAAAATGTTTTTTTTAAAACATCTTGCAGCTTTGCTTACACAGATGGGCATAGTCAGTGTGGGCAGTTTGCCCTGTCTCTACACTTACTGGTAGCAGTAGATTTAAGGCACACCCCAGACCCCCGAAAGTTAATTGTTTCTTCCCCCCTGAAGCAAGTGCTTTCTCCTGCTGCTGCATTCATGTTTAGTCTTGTCTCCTGCAAGAAGACAGCATTTTCCTCTTAAGTATAAAGTCTGAAACAAGGGATTGCAGCAACAGACGGAATAATTTTAACCAGCCCTCTAAAAGAATTCTCAGTCTCCAAATGAGTTTAAACAAATGAGATTATTTAGCGACTGAAATTAAGCAGCAAACGCAAGTGCCAAGTGTCAAATTACGCCTAGCTCGATCATGAAAATGATTCCAAGAAAAATCTGAACTTAGATTCCCAACATCTCAATCAGATTAAACAAACATTGAGCAAAGCATATCAAACTGAATTTGTTAACAATTAATATATTTGTTACTCAACTCAGCAAAAGTCCATGACATTTTACAACCATACACTTTGGACCTAATTTTCTTTCCAGTCCCAATTCCACTCTCAGAATTAAATGCAGATGAGGAACCACAGAAGACATATTTGGAAAAGGCAGCTGATTAAGGTTGGCAGCTACAGTCTGGAGTCTGGAGGGCCAATAGGAGGCCATTCAAAACGAACAGGTTGGGAGTCTTATTGTCCTAGGTGGGAGCTGTTGAAATGGATAGTCACAGTAAGAGGTCTGACAACACCAGTTTTAAATCCAACCGATTTATTCCCTAATAAATCGGTTGGATTTAAAACCGGTGTTGTTACTGTGTTTACCCCAGTGCAACGCCGGCATCTCCACATCACGAAGTGGATAGTACCAGTACCCCCATTTCTACTTGCCGGCCAACAATTAGGGAAAGAAAGGGTTTCAGACTCAAGGGGAATTCGATTCCCGATTTGGGCCTCTGTCTGTGCAGAGTCTCCCTGTGTCTGTGTGGGTTTCCTCTGGGTGCTCCTGTTTCCTCCCACAACTCAAAAGCTGTATCTGAACAGATGCAGGAGTGTGGCAACTAGGAGATTTTCACTGTAACTTCATTGCAGTGTTGATGTAAGCCTACTCGTGACAATAATAAAAAAACTTTTAAACTTAAACTTAACTGCCCCCTCCCCATCCTCAGCTCCTCACAGTAACAAGCACTGCAGGAACAATACCTTCCAAATAGATTGGATCCACTGGCTCTGATGCTTACCCATCCTACCGCTGGGAGGCTGCTATGTTTTCAGGTTTGGTGTGCTGACACAATGGGTACACCATACGCCAGATTGAAAATTCGGTCAAGATCAGAAGAATGCCTTTAATTAAGTCCTTAAGGGGCAAAGTATACAAGACCCATTGACATTTGCCAAATCACTCGGAGATAGTACCACACCAGAAAGCTGGCAAACCGCTCAAGCCATGCCAAATTGCAGCATTGCCCACCTCCAGTCCTGCCTCCTCAGCCAAACAAAAAATTTAGTCCGTGGTTCCTTTATTTACAAACAATTTGGTTGATAAAAGTCTGTTCTGTGAGACAGCTAAGTAGCTGCTATACATAGTGTTATTTCACTGAGTGTGCTTAAACTAATAGGTACTTATATTGGTTGTAAAGGGTGTCATGTTTCAGCGGTGCTAATATTAGAATGTCTTATTGTTGATTATGTGAAAGTGTTACAAGTAGCATTAAAAACAGGGTTTGCATATTTATAAATATTCTCAGTTCCTTCTAAATATTTAGACATGAGGAACTAACAGTCACTGTTAAACTTGTTCTCGGAATGGAAGCAGAGCAAATGGCAAGGCAAATGCTTGGAATTTCCTGTTGGGTTCAGGATTCCCACATGGTTCAGTCTACTGGCCTGAGACCAGCACGCTTGGCAGGGGTACAGTAATAATGTGCAGTGTATACTTTCCTCACAGTCTAGTTGTAGTAATAGGACATTCAATGTGTTGGAACACTTGGATGAATAAATAATGCAGTTCTTTAGAGACTAGAGCTATCTTTTCTCACTCAAAGTGTAACAAGAATTGCAATACTAATTTTCCTTTGCATAACATATTTATTACATTCACCGTATATTTAAAACAAGATTAAACCAAATTCACTATGGTGACAAGAGTAAAGTTCCCCGCATATGCGATTTATTCATAGTAAGTTCTTTCACTGAGTACTGAAAGGACTCATTGCAGAGCTGTCTATCACTGCGCCTGCAATCGCTTTCCATAATTTGTCCATTAAGTAAGGACTTAGCTTGAAAACTTACCTCATTGTAAGGAATGCAAAACGGGAGTCTGGTATTTATTTTGGCAGTTCTTGGTCATTCTAAGCATAGTTAAAATAAGCAAAGTTTGAATTGATATAAAATGGCAATGAACTACTATTGAGAGAAACAGCAGCTGTTGTCACAGCAGTGACAGTGTGGTTAAAAGAGGCACGCATGTGTGATATTGATCAGATTATGCATAAGTTGGATGGTGCATTTTTGGCAGCAAGCTGGATGAGATGTTATTGATGTCATGTGCAGGGACATGAGTGCACAGGTTCTGAGGTTATATAGAGTTATAGAGGGAGAGATTGTGAGAGGAGCGACTATATGAAACATGTCAAATAAGTCCTTGCCACAGAATAGGCGCCAATCCATCTTGTTTCCATTTTAAGTGTTTTTATGTACAATATCGTTTTCAAATTTTTGTTATTATTTTTCCCACTTCTTACTTCTGTTTTTTCCAGTGCCTTAACCTAGCTTTGCCAGACTGTTGCGTGTCTATTGACCTGCTATCATAGGAGTGATATTGCCATGTAGTAAATGTATTGTTTACATTTTCTTTCCTGTAATCATTCTTATTAAGGAGATTCTAATTTGCAAGCCAGATGTTCATCATAGCATCCAGGTCCCATCAAAGTACGAAACCCCAATCCAGCTAGGAGAGTTTAACTAATGATTTCTTGTATGTCATTTGATGATGAGCTCGATGAGTCAATGCCATTTGATCAGGTCCATGCATCCAACAACATATCGATTTGAATCACTCTCCTTTCCTAACATGTTTGTCAACAAATTCCAGTATTTTATACTTGAGCGAAACATTGCTATTAGATCAATGAGTTATCAGACAGACTTAAGTTGTATGTTTATTTATTAGAGCCACAAATGACATTACATTAACACTGCAATGAATTTATTGTGAATATCCCTTAATCATCACACTTCGCACCTGTTTGTTACACTGAGGGAGAATTTAGCATGGCCAAAGCACCTAACCAGCCCACTTTTCAGACTGTGGGAGGAAACCAGAGCACCTGGTGGAAATTCATGCAGACACGGACAGAACGTGCAGACTCCGCACAGATAGTGACCCAACCTGGGAATTGAACCCGAGTCTCTGATACTGTGAGGCAGCAGTGCTAACCACTGTTCCACCATGCTGCCTATAAGGCTTAGCTGTCGAACAACCAAAAGGGACCTGTAGCAAAAGCTCAGTGCTACAACATGGAGGAAATAAGGAGTGAATAAGGAAAAATGTTTCCCAGTGGTCGAAGGGCAAGCCAGATGTTACAGATTTAAGCATTTTAGTTGAACTTGAATTGGGATTTATGCCTTTGAATAAGGTGTGAGTATACATGTGGCAGATACACTTGGCAGCTAGAATTAAGTGCTGTGCGTTTTTGTTCCTTAGTAGTATATTTTGTTCATTGTCTTCAAGTCCACTCCATTGAAATTCTCCTTTTAGGATGACAGTTAGATCTGATGCCAAGTTACCACTGGGCACTGCTTTAAAAGCATGTGATATGTATCCCCGCACCACCCTTCATTTGAAGATGAGGACAAACACCTTTCAACATGGATCAGCAGCCATGCTCTCGATTCTGAGTCAGACGGTTGTGTGTTAAAGGCATCCTCTGGGATTTGATCATATTATGCAGAACTGACAGAGTTCTGCATTGTTGGCGTCATCTTTCAGATGAGGTGTTAAACTGAAGCCCATCTGCTTGTTCAGTTGGATGTAACAGATCCCTTAGCACTTTTCTAAGGAACAGCGGGAAGTTTACCCAGTGTCCCAACCAACATTCATCCCCCAGCAAACACCACCAAAACAGATGAACTATTATTCATCTCATTGTTGCTTGTGTGGCCCTGTTGTCTGCAAATTGACTATTGTGTTTGCTTACAGAGCAACAATTACTTAAAAACATATTTCATTGATGATTAAGAGCTTTGAGACATCTTGAGGATATGATTGGCACTATATAACTGCATGTCTTTCTTTCTTTAAAGTTTATTAGTCATAATTAAGGCTTACATTAACACTGCAATGAAGTTACTGTGAAATTCTCTCCTAGTCACCACATTGCAGCACTTGTTCGGGTCAGTGCACCTTACTGGCACGTCTTTCAGACAGTGGGAGGAAACTGGACCACCAGGAGGAAACCCACGCAGACACCGGGAGAATGTGCAAATTCCACACAGACAGTGATTCAAGCCAGGAATCAAAGCCGGGTCCCTGATGCTGTGAGGCAGCAGTGCCAGAGTGCCGCCTTGCCACTCAATACCAAATTCAGCCAATAACAAAGCAAGAAATTTATCCTTGATTATTTTGGGGATTTTACTGTGGATAAATTGTACCTGAAAAGAAATAGAATTATAACTACAATAAAAGCAACCAAAGGACTGGAAGATGTCCGAAGGATAATAATTCTTTTTCCCTGTTTGGCAAGTTTCACTGATGGTCTTTTTGGGGCTTTTTTAGAAAATTCATTCTTGGGACATGGGTGTCGTTGGCTGGTCAACATTTATTGCCCATCCCCAGTTGCCTGAGTTGTGAGTCAACTGCATTGCTGTGGGTCTGGAGTAACGTATAGGACAGGCCGGGTAAGGACGATAGATTTCCATACCTAAAGGATATTAGTGAATCAATTGGTGTTTTCCGACAATCAATAATGGTTTCAGGGTCATCAGTAAATTCTTAATTTCAAATATTTTTTGCATGTAGCTTTGCTTATGTAAGTGAGGAGAATGTTACAATCTCTATCCAAGGCCACTGGGTCACTTGCGCATACATACATGCCAATACAGACCCATTTTTGGTAACAGATTATGCACTTGCACACTGTGGAGAGCAATGTCTGCGTTTGGGTGATGTTTAAATATGGACATACCTTTGACCCCATTAGGTAATGGTGGGATGCTCAAATCAGCACCCACCCTGCCATATGATACATACTTGCTGATGCATAATGACCCAATGGCTTGGGATAGAGATTTGTAACATTCTCTTTACCCATATAAAAAGCACCAATTGAAAGGAAATATCACGGTTGTTGTATTGATATGAATCAATTTTCAATGCAGACAATTACCATTCCACTCAAAAGTGAAAATAACACTTACTTGAAACTAATTTTAGCACCACACTTGATATAAAAACAGAAAGTGCTGGAAATACTCAGCAGGTCAGGCAGCACTTCTTGAGAGAGAGTGAGAAAAATGTTAACGCTTTAAATTGACAATTTTTAACCAGAATTGGAAAAGGTTAGGAATGTTTGCAGGTTTTAAGTAATTATAGAAGCAGAGAAAGATGAGGGAGGGAGTAGGGGAAAGAGCAAAGGAGAAGGTCTGCAATATTATGCATCACTGAAGAAAGGAAAGGTAAAATGAGAAAATGATAGAAGACAAAAAATAAGATGGTAACGGGACAAGCGAAGGAACAAAATGAAAACAGAAGTTGTTCAAAATACTCAGCAGATCAGGCACCATTTGCAAAGAGGGAAAAATAGAGCAGTTTGATGATTTTGCATCATAATTAGAGATGTGAAGAGACAAAGGGTTGAATTTTCTGTTCCAGGGACTAAGTGCGGTGGCAGGCGGGTATCATGGCAAGTTTCTGCTGGATGACATGAAGGGAAATTGTGCCCAATTTCACACTCAGAAGTTCATCAATTATGCATCAATGAGTAGCTCTATGTATCTCATGGCAGGGTAGGCACTGATTTGTCCACCACACCATTATCTAACAGGATCAAAGTTATGTCCATATTTAAATGTCACCTGAACACACACATTGCTCTCCACACAGGAAACTTCTTAATATGGTTCCACTAAAGCAAAAAGCTGCTTCGTGGTTCAGCAGTGATTCTTTTGAGATTCCCATCTGTGAAGGATACTCGCATGGGGATGTCCTCTACCTGACAAATGTCTCCAGGAAGCCCACCCCCCCCCACCCTGCCAGTCTGGGAGGCAGTTTGCAAGGGAAGTCAGTTCATTAGGCACCTACTTGAGAAACACCATCCAGAGCAGGAAGAGGATGAATGATCTCATCCAGTTTGCACAGGCATCTCACATAATAATAGCAGGGAAGACACCAGCACTGATGGTCTCAAGACATATTAACCAGTATCACATCTATGATGCTGCATAAACTCCATCCTCAGCCCTCACTGGGGAGGGCTCAATTTACTGGGCAGGTATGCATGCTCCCCTACCTTTCTTCCATCTCTCCTGCAAAGCTCCAAGATTGCCTTTAATTACGCAACCCTACAGTGAGGTGCACAAAGCTCCCAGGCGATCTTTATACTCTCATTCTGATCTCTTGCCCCAGACAAGGGACTACTTTTCAAATAGCCCTCCCATTTCTTCATGACTGTTCATGGACATAAGCCCTTGTTATGAGTCTCCATGCAACCCTTTCCCTTTCCCTACCTCCATGAGCTGTGAGCAACCTTTTCATCTCCCCCACCTTTATATGTATCTGTGCAACCCATCCTTCTTTTGCCACACTAGCACAAGTCCCCACTTTTCCTATTCCACCCTCTCTGCCTTTCCATTCAGGAGTTTGGGTCTTTTCCCTTCCATTCTTACGGTTTAATTTCCAATCCACCCCTTTCTATGTCTGTGTTCAAATCTTTCATCCTCAATCTTCCCTCTGTCTGCCATTGTCGACCTCTTCAACTCCACCATATTCCATTGTCCCTCATGTTTCTCTGATATTTACACCCCACCCGCCCCATATCCCTCCTACAGTCAAGCCTCCTCCGTATACCAATGGCAAAGCTAGTCTCTGCTTCATTGCAAGAAGTCTCACAACACCAGATTAAAGTCCCATTGTGTGTAGTCCTGCCTGAGAGTCACACTGATTGCTGCTCTCCTCGAACACAGAGTCACCCACCATGAACAGACTCACCCTATACCTGAGGCACCCACCGTGAGCAGACCCACTCTACACCCCCGCCAGTGCGGTATCACACTGACATTGCTGAGAATGCGGAGCAGCGCTGTTGTAGGTAGGTTTTGAATGGTGCACTCAGCTCAAAGTCACAGGCAAAGTGAGGACAGACAGCTGCAGGCCGCTTATACCCAATGGTGATTTAGATGTAATTTCCCACTGACGTGGCATGTAATTGGGAAAAAGAATGTGGTTATGGTGAGTTACATTTTAACGAGAATTCATGACATGTTGTTCTCAACATAGATCAACAAGAAACCTGACCCGTCATCAGCCTGCCATGAAAGCGGTGAGGGAACTATGCCAAATTGACTTCCCACTGGTAGGATTCCAATTTTTGGTCTCTCTAAATTTTCCACTCCTGCCTGTCATTAAATTTACCACTAGTAGGATCCGAAAAATCCCATCCACAGAATGGGCCTAGAGGAGGTGGCAATGGGGTAGCTGAAAACTACAGTCTGAATAAAAAGGGTCATAGTGATGATCTGCAATTGTTCAACACACCCATGAGTATGGAACATCAGAATCTATCGGAGCATTCAGCTCCTCAAGCCTGCTCTGCTATTTGATAATATCATGGCTGATTAGATAGTAACTTTAAATCTACATTTCCACATACGCCCTATAACCTATCACTTTCTTATTATCCAAGAATCTGTTCACCTCTGCCTTAAAAATATTCAAATACTTTGCTTCCACAGCCTTTCCAGGAAGAGAGTTCCAAAGACTTACAGCCCACTAAGTGAAACAATCTCACCTCATCTCTATTTTAAATGGGCGATCCCTTATTTTTAAATAGTGACCTGTAGTCAAGAGGAAACATTTACTCCACATCCACCCTGTAAACACTCCTCGGGATCTTGTAAGGGAGGCTTTAAAAGGCCTAACAGAAGTATAATAATGTACAGTAGGATATCAATTCATGGAATACTGATGACCTGATACACCTTATTTCCTTGGGATTCATTTACTTTGGAAGAGGAAGTGGGGGCGGTTCTATTTCCTTCTGCAATGGTTAAAGGAAATCACACCACATCAAGCTGATCACAACCTTGTGGAATTTAGGGAAAAAAAAGCACAAAAATAGCTAAATCAATTCCCCAGTGAAATGAATCAGATATATGCTGTGCTGCTGCATAAAATAGTGAAGGCTAATGTGTCATGTATATGTTTTCCTAATTGGTGTTTGATTATCTGAACTAATCAATTATCCAAACATCCCCTGGTCCTAATTACTTTAGATAAGCTGTTGTTCTACTGAAAGGGATGTCAAAAATGTTTTAATGTCAGCACTGAGCTAAATATCAAGTCCAACCGGTTTGAAGTGAACACAGGCACAATGGCAAGCATATCAAGGAATTCAGGACTTGAATCACATTCCTGAGCAACACTGAACGCACGCACACAAAAGAAAATGACCAACTGACAAATTCCTTGTTTCAAAGGAAGTCAGTAATGTGTAGTGATTCTATCAACCAATTTTAAATAAGTGTTCACAGTTAAAAATATCCATAATGTGGATAAAGAGTTAAATTTTCTTCCCTTGTATATTGCTTATCGAGTTATTGCATGGGAGGAGTTTGTTTTTGATTTCAGAAATATAATTATGTCTAATCTATTTCCCAATTGGGGCTCCTGTACATTCTGTTGTGTTGCTGGTTGACAGATTTTCACAGCACAGAATAAATGATTGATCCTTTAATTAAGTGTCTGCTTGTCAGAAACCTCTCTTTCTGTTTTTTTTTAAAGTGAACCTTTTAACTGCAGGAAACTAAGGCAGGAATATTACTTGGGTAAGCTAATCAATTTTTGTTGTATTATTTAGGTGTCTGGCACCAGTCCAGCATCTGACATTTAGGTAGCTTATCAATATAACCTATCAGTACAAACCCAGCAATTACTTCTGAGATGCATTGAAAAACCCCATTTTGCTGTCAGATTTAAAGAGCTGAGTTCTCTAAATTCAGTTCTGCATCGGTAACAATAAGATGCAATGCCCAGCATCGAGTATACTCAGAACTGTAATTTTTCTGCAGGAATTTCCTAGATAATTTCAGTGATCTCCTTATAAACTGTGGCACAAACTTAATCCTGGCTTCAGAGCAAGGACATGGATAATGTCTGCACATTACTAACGCCATCTCTTCACTTAATTTCTCCAACGCAAAACTGCTGGAAATTGCTAATGTGTACCTTAGCCTAAGGATTGCCAACCCTCCAGGGTGGCCCAATGGTTAGCACTGCTGCTTTACAGCATCAGGGGCTCAGGTTCAATTCCCAGCTGTTTGTACAGAGTCCACACATTCTCCCCATGTCTGTGTGGGTTTCCTCTGGGTGCTCTGGTTTCCTCCCATTGTACAAAAACATGCTGGTTAGGTGAATTGGCCATGTTAAATTCTCTCTCAGTATATCCGAACAGAGGATCATCACAGTAACTTCTTTGCAGTGTTAATGTAAGCTTACTTGTGACACTAATAAATAAACTTATACTCATTTAGTTGCCAGGACACTGCCACAAACAGCTCAGGAGAACAATCCAAGGAATGTTAAGAAATATGATCTTTTTTGTCTTATTTTCTTTTAATAATTTATTTCATTAGGCATCAAAATATATGCGACGGATTAAAAAGAAAAGCTGTCTCACTGATAGTCACGGTGAATCTTATGGGGTAGCAAGCAGCCACTTCCATTTCAATTGTTGAGGGAAGGCAGTGTACCTGAAGGAGGGACCAATGACAAGAGGTTGGGGCCGGAGCTGGTTTATGGTGAGTGATTGTGTGCGGTCAACGTGAGAATACACCCAACCAGATATCAACAACTCTGTGAATCAGATAGGTCACTGCCATGTTACTGCTCTCCATCGTTTCCTTTTTTAGTTTGATATTGAGGCTCAGTAAGATGAGATTCGGTAAGATTCCCTTGGCCTTTCGCTAAGCTCTTAAACACAGAAGTAAAATACTGCAGGCAGTGGTAACCTGGAATAATAACAGAAATGCAGAGGACCCTCAACAAAGTCACACAGAACTAGAAGAGAGAGAAGCACTTTGATTTTTTCAGTTTATTGACCTCTCAGAACTGGAAAAAATAGAGATGTAACAAGTTTTAAACCAGTGACAGAGGCAAGGAAGTGGAGGCGGGGGGTGGGGGCGCAGGTGTGTGTGTGTGTGTGTGTGTGGGTGGGTGGGTGGGTGTGGGTGTGTGTGTGTGTGTGTGTGGGTGGGTGTGTGGGTGGTGTGTGTGTGTGTGTGTGTGGGTGTGTGGTGTGTGGGGTGTGTGGGTGTGTGTGTGTGTGTGGGTGTGTGTGTGTGTGGTGGTGTGTTGTTGTGTGGGTGGTGGGTGGTGTGTGGTGGGTGGGGGTGGTGTGTGTGTGTGTGTGGGTGGTGTGTTTGTGTGTGTGTGTGGGTGTTTGTTTGTGTGGGTGGGTGGGGGTGTGTGGTGTGTGTGTGTGTGTGTGTGTGGGTTGTGGGTGGTGGGGTGTGTGTTGGATGTGTGGTGTGTGTGTGTGTGTGTGTGGGTGTGTGTGTGTGTGTGTGTGGGTGGGTGTGTGTGGGTGGGTGTGTGGGTGTGTGGGTGTCGGAGGGGCTGACAAACACAAAAGGAAAGGACAAATTAATTGACTAAATGGTGAGGGTACATGGCAAAATCTGTTAACAATGGAACAAGTAATGTAGCATAAATGGGTCTGGAGGAGGTGTAAATGGAAATAGCAGAACTATTACCAACAAAATGAATGTCATACTTGCTTTCAGTTTCCCCTTACTTCAGTTACAGATTCTTTTAAATATTGTGATGTTGTATAAAGGGTTGATGAGGGATTGAATATAGTTTGGTCCACACAGTGATGTAAGAGAGCTCATGAACCAGACTCAGAGTTAGTGTGGTGTTGAGCAGAGAAGCATACAGACCTAAGCATGGAGACATCTCCTAGCCTGCACCCTTTGCTGTACTTGTGTAAATAGTTCCAGTAGTTAATAAAAACTTATAATTAACCAACAGAAGAATATGGAGATTTCTTTAAGACATACTATTCTGTAAGCAATTCACTCCCAACTTGGTTGTAGCAAAGGGATTAAAACCTAAAACCTCGCTAAAATACAGAGACACACCCAAATGCTGGGAGACTGAGAAACAAAATCCAGCAAGGTCTGTAATAAATATCTTCCCAAGAAATGGCTATTTCCCACCTTGTAGAGATCATCGTTTGTTGGAGAGGAAGATGTGGAACTGATGGTAACAGGACAAAAGTGGCACTGAGAATGCAACTGCAGCATTCAGTCCTGATTTACATATATTAATGTAGTTGCTGCCAGTTTCATTTGGGAGCTCTGTCCGCTGAAACCCAGGCTCACAGTAAAATCAGGAATGAGCAATAACCCGACATGCCAATGCTCTATACCTGTCCTCAGTTTAGATGTAGCTAGGATGCTCACAAGACAATAAGTGAACTCAGATCATTTCACCCGAGTTATACGTTACACAGGGACTCGTAAATACACAAACAAAATGGGCTAGCAATGCACAGGCAGGGCTTGTATTACTAAATGGTTGAGTCCCTCTCCCATTGCAAATTTGCAGCTAAAATGAGGCAGCCAAAGTTTAAAGTGACAGCTTAAAATATTAGTTTAAGTGAACCATTTAAGCAGATCATAGATATATTTTCTTTTATTGTGACATTTGTACAGAAAAATGATTAATAAAATAATGATGCCATAATATTATGGCAGGAATAAGAGTAAAGGCACAATATTAAGATGTTTAAGTGTCTCCCATATTCAGAAGTTTCAGTCAGACATTTTATTACGCATATCAGTATTTTTATACTACAAGTGTAATAAACTGACAGATTTGTGCAATTGTTCAGGCTTTTCCTGAATAAAATGACGACAATTAGATTTATACATCATGCGGAACAACTCAGGGTGGGCAGATTACATAACATGTAAGAGGCAAGTTGGCTAACGCGTGGTTCAAAATAATAAGAATATCATGGGCTGGATTTCTGTTCCGACTGAGATAGATTTACCACCATGCCTTGTCTCAGAATGGAAGGCAATGGCAAATCACCACTGGCAAAACTGCCAAACAAATGACTCAGGACGTGGCATCAACAGATTAGGAACTAAAAATATGCCTTCAGGCTGAACACGTTTAGTATGGGTCAATGTAGTATGATTCACATGTATTTAATGTAGGTTTATAATTGTAAGTCTTTTCATGTGAGATAACAATCTAGGCATGATGGTGCCTGAATTCTCTAAATATTCACACCCAGTGCTATCAACCTACAGCAAACGCAGGGTATTAGAATGTATGGGGAAGACAATTCAATACAAAACTAAAAAAAAACTATTGTGTCCTACAGTAAAACCTTGGGTAAGCCTCATTAAAATTATCACAGAATCAAAGAATTATTACAGCACAGAAGGAGACCATTTAGCCCATCGTGTCTGCACCATCTCTTCGAATGAACCACTCAGCTAGTTCCATTTCGTTGCATTCTCCCTGTAACCCTATTCGTCTTGTTAGGAAAGCAAATATTATCACTTATTGCATTGGAAATTGAATACAAAAAAGTAGGGAGATTATGCTTCAGTTGTACAAGACATCCATGAAACCACAGATTGGAAGCAGTTTAGAAAAGATTTACCAGACCTGGAATGGGTAAGTTGCGTTATGAGGAAAGATTGGACAGGCTGGGCTTGTGTGCACTAAAGTTCTAAAGAGTAAAATGCGTCTTGATTGAAACATGTAAAATCCTGAGGGATCTTGACAGGGTGGATTTGGAGAACCTAGAATCTAGAGCTATGGATCACTGTTTAAAAATAAGGGCCTGGATTGTCCCAAAGAAAACTAAATGACCAACAGGTGGAAAAATGGGAATATTTCCCACCTGCTTTTTGGGTGAACTTACCAGAGTGAATCTCTGCCATTGTGCATTGCAGAGTGCCTCAGAGTGATTCACTATGGTAAGTTGGGGGGCATCTATTCCCACCTAAGAAGCCAGCAGCATAGCACAGGGCATGCCATTGTCAGAGTGGAGATTGGTGCATGCACAGAAGCCCCTCATTGCCAGCCTCCTAATCGCTAGTCTCCGATCACCAGCCATCCCCACAACCCCCCTGATTGCTGGCTTTCTGAACCTCCCAGCCCCCCGATCATTGGCCTACTGGATCTCCCGTCCCCACCTGCTCCCATCTTCCCCTCCCCCCATCCTATGACCAGCCATGACAGCTGCACAGACAGCCCTGACAGCCTACCCCCAAACCCAATGAACAGGCGCGATAACCCTCACTGCCTCCCTCCCCCACCGATCCTAGTGCAGAGTGATAGTGGGTGCCTCTGCAGAATGGCACTGGTGGAACTGCCCAAATGGCACCCACCATCTTACCCCTGACCACACTGAGGAATCTCAATGGCCTCACCAGCAGGATGTGGAGATGCCAGCGTTGGACTCACCTGATGAAGGGGCAGTGCCTCCAAAAGCTAGTGGATTTTGCTACCAAATAAATCTGTTGGGCTTTAACCTGGTGTTGTGAGACTTCTTACTGTGTTTACTCACCAGCAGGGTCAGGATTCCTGTTTCCCATTACACCACTGGAGGGAACCACTCCCGGTGGGGGTGGGGGGTGGGGAGGCCCCAGTAGGCCTGGAGAATAATGTCCCGGACCCGCTAATCATATTGAAATTACAATGATCAGCTCCACACTGATTTCCAGCACAGAGCTGATTACGCTCAAAAAAAATGCACCCGGGAGACTCGCAGTCCTCTGAATGAAAAGATTTCACCTACTTCCATTTTAAATGGGAGATTCTGAGCAGCGCAGTGGGTCGGGAGACACCAGCTGGGAGCTTGTAGCAAGGTTCGTCTTCACCTGAGAATCCTGGCCAAGGAATCTCCCATTTAAAATGGAAATAGTGAAATCCTTTCATTGGGAAAATGTTATGGAAGCAGAGTGTTTGAATATTTTTAAGGTAGAGGTGAACAGGTTCTTAAGGGAGTGATCGGTTAATGGATGTGGGCAGAGTGTGGATTTGAGGTTACCATCAAATCAGCAATGATCTTATTGAATGACAGAACAGGTTCGAGGGGCCGAATGGCCTACTCCTGCTCCTAGTTTTTAGGTTTGTAACATTCGTCCTTTTCAGGTTTAAAGTTTAGTTCTCTTTTGAATGTTTCAAATGAACCTGCCTTTACTGCACTCTGCTATTTGCTGGGCAAAAACATTTCTCCTCATATCACTTTTGTCCCTTTTACTAATTAGTTTATGTCTGAGCACTATTGTGTCAAGCTCTAATCTCCTTGAATGTTGGACGACAGAAAGGACCTGGAGAAGGTTCAGAGGGGTGTCACGAGATTAATATTAAATTTTTCTCCCTTTAGTTATCGTGAGCATCTGAAAGAGTAAAGTTTTTGCTAGCTGTCAGAACAAAGACTTTAAGTAGTTTTGATTGAAGTCTTTAAAATAATGAAGAGACATTAGCTGGAATTCTCCGTACTCGCCTGTAGCTGCGATTCTCCAGTCCTGCCTCAGGGAATGGAAATTTGGCTGAGTGCCAATTCTCTGTTCTTGCCGGTAGCAGTAGCAGGGCATGTGAGACTGGAAATTTCCAGCTATTGTCTCTGCTCATGTAGATAGGTTACGGAGAATCAGAGGGTATGCATATAAGTCATTTAAGTACAAAATGAGGTTAAATGTCAAGGACCTTTTACTGGTTGCAGGTCGAACGAGTTGCCAGCTGATAGAGTAACTGCAGATTCTCTACAAAGTGTGCAAAAAGAGATAAGATCCAGGCGATGGCTGGGTTAACTGCAATAGAAAGTAGCTGGCCTACTGGGCAATGCATTTTATGGCCATTACGATCTTCTGAATTTATTTCAATTGCTTTAAAACAGATAATGGCAAACTATGACTCATGGGCCACATTCGGCCTGTAGGTGCTTCTAATCTGGCCCGTGGCTGCAACAAGTAAGATGTGCAAGTTCTACTATTGGACAAAGTGTGTGACGACTGCAAATGCGTAACTGCTCCTGGTGTCTGGCTGGTCAATCAGGAGTTGTGAAAATAAAATGCAGGTTTGGTTTATGGAGAGCTTCGAGGAAAATATTTCATGGCCCACAGAGGTACTTAAAGGGTGAATTGGAGTTGGCCAATGATTGGAGACAGGAAACAAGCTTTCCTTGGAGTGCGTAACCACCACGTTAAAGGGACAAACGCATGAGAGCAGCACAAGGTAAGTGTACATTTCAGATTACTTATTAGATTACTGCAGTTTTGAACTGCTTTTAGTTTTTGCAAGTCCATGCGAGGAGGGGTAAAGATGACTCTCTTCTCCTATCATTCCAAGTCGGACCATAGCTAGTATTTTTTTGTAATATTTAGAAGGATGAAGGAATTTTACTCCATGTCTGTGTTTAACAATTTACATACCGATTGCAAAGGAACAAGTCTTTCTTGAGGTCTAAAACACAATTTTTTTTTGAGTTAAGAACCCACCCAGATAAAGATAGGAAAATATTTAAAAAGGCAAACTCACACTTCTCAAACTTCCATGAACCACATTCAGACAAGAATACAAAATTTACAGGTTATACTGAGGGTAATTACTTTATTAACCAAATTACAATTCAATGCTGAAAGCTGAAAATTTGAGAGTTCATAGAATCATAGAAACTCTACAGTGCAGGAAAAAGCCATTGGACCCATCTAGTCCACCACAATGCCACCCAGATGCTATCTCCATATCCCTACACATTTATCTGCTAATCCCTCTAACCAATGCATCTCAGGACTCTAAAGGGCAATTTTTAGCATCGCCAATCAACCTAATCTGCACATCTTTGGACTGTGGGAGGAAACAAGAGCACCTGGAGGAAACCCATACAAACACAAGGAGAATGTGCAAATTCCACACAGACAGTGACCCAAATCAGGAACTAACCCAGGCCCCTGGAGCTGTGAAGCAGCAGTGCAAATCACTTTACTACCATGCCACCCTTCATTTATTATGAGTCCTTGATTGCTCACTACAGCTGCAGCAGACATTTTTCTAAGTTTTTTAATGTTATGTATTGTAAACCAGTGCATCTCTGTGCAGTATGTCACATAGAATACACAGTAATATTATCAGAGGCATTTGGGAGATTTCCCCTCTCTTCCATCTTCGATGTCTTGTAAGTAAGCAACAGCTATCTAATAAAGCTCCACAAACTAGTTAAGAAACCCACCACCACATGGCAACATTTTCATTCCTTTGTCTTGTGCTGTTGAAGTGATTTGACCACTTTAGTACATAATACTTATATTCCAGGAGTTGAGTTGAAGCTCACCTAACTACAATTGCCAGACAACCACAGGCTGACACGGTAGCACAGTGGTTAGCACTGCTGCTTCACAGTTCTAGGGACTTAGGTTCAATTCCTGGCTTAGGCCACTGTCTGTGTGGAGTTTGCACATTCTCCTCATGTCTATGTGAGTCCAGAAATGTGTGGGTTAGGTCAATTGGCCTTGCTAAAAATTGCCCCTTAGTGTCCTGAAATGCGTAGATTAGTGGGTAAGTGTGTAGGGATATTGGGGTAGGGCCTGGTGGGATTGTGGTCAATGCAGACCTGATGGGCCAAATGGCCTCTTTCTACACTATAGGATTTCTATGAATTTCTTTTTAATCCATCACCTGTTACTTCCAGAAATTGAGTAGCATTGCACCTAAGGTTTCTTTTGTTGGATTTTCAGATAGTAAAAGATAAAGGGTTGAAAATTTCCAGTCCTGCCCACTGCAGGGATGGTAGTGACTGAGATAGAAAATTCAATGGCTCATTGAAAGATCAGTTGAGCTGAGATGGGAATTTCTGGTCTTAGGATGTGCGCGGCTAGAAAATCCCACCCAAGATTTTAACTTAGGAGAGGAGAGGAGTCTCCTTAATGCTTCACTGGCAGTTTTTCTAGACTATGTCTGCTTCTGCAACTTGCTTGTGTATTAAAAGAATTCCAAAATGGTTACTTCAGTCGCAAGCCCTCTCCCATAAGGATTTCAGATGTGTTTATCTGATGTCTGAACTGACCATGCTTTTGGTTAATGGCTGTGGGTTAAGTAGATGCTATATTGTCTCAACCACTAAAACCTAAATGAGTAATTATCCATCTTGATGAAATAGGAAAACATATTATTGTCCTTGCAGACTTTTGTGCCCTGATTTTACTCAGCATGCCTGCCCCGATTCTGACAGGGTCACAGAATGGTTTTCTCCACTGGCCTCAGGTGTGATCTTATAAGCCTCAGGCAGGTGTGTAGGTAAAATTCTAGCCTTGGTCTCTGCTGAGGCAGTAGTCTTGCAGAAACATAAAGGTATGTCCAGTACATTTTCAGTAAATCCTTTTGAAATAACTCTTGAAAATCTCAGATGTAAAACTTTAAAGGGTGTCTGGGTATGCCTGAACTGCAATTTGCAGTGACCTTCCAGAAGTGAACTTACAATTTCAGATGGCAGGTGACTTGTGGCAGTCATCTTTAGTTAGTGTAATTTTTTATGTTTGAAAAGTCTGCTTCAAACAATTCAGCATATATTTGGTTAGCTGGTGAAATTACAGATTAAAATCACAAGTCACATCATCATCATAATAACTATAAAATTTAAAACTTTAATTTATTTTTCACTTAGATTTTAACGCTCTTAATAAAAAGCCTAATCAACTCTTACGTAGTTTTGTTTTGATATTTTTCTCATTCACTCTCTGAACAAACAGATACGTGCTAAAATCTGATGCCACAGGTATTGGTAGTCCTGGATTTGAACCTGAGATCCTCCAATCAGCATTGGCCTAATAATACATTTAAAAGTACCCTCACCCAGTAAAATGATTATCTTTTACTAATCTATTGATAAGTCTTGCATCTCTATGTACATTCTGTCAACATTTCACATTATGGGGTTCCGAGAGCCACATCTGTAATGGTAACTGGAAAGTGGAACTTTGGTTTAAACGAATGGCTGAGAAAAGCTGGGGGTGTTCTCTTTATAACAGAGGAAGAAAATGGGTAGATTTAATAGAGGTGTTCAAAATCATGAAGGGCATTGATTAGCTAAATAATCATGGTGGCACAGCAATTAGCACTGCTGCCTCACAGCACTGGAGGCCCAAGTTCGATTCTGGCCTTGGGTAACTGCATATTTTGAGTTTGCACGTTCTCCTGTATCTTTGTGGATTTACTCCCACAGGCCGAATATGTGCAGGTTTGGTGGATTGACCATGCTGAATTGCTCCTTGGCGTCTAGGGATGTGTAGGTTAGGTGTATTAGCCATAGTAAATTCATGGGCTTACAGGGACAAGGCAGAGGGGAGGCCTGAAAAATGTGCTCTGACAGAGAATTGAATCACACTGGATGGGCTGAATGGCCTCTTTCTGCAAGTAGGAATTCTATAGTAAACCATTTCTGGTGGCAGAAGAATTGTTGACCAGAGGACGCAGTTAATTGACAAAACAATCAGAGGCTAGCTGATTTATAGATCCAACCCTACAATTCTGCTGGTCAACAAGGGGATGATATATTGAAGAATAAATGCAGCTTCCTGCAGAGAATCCTAGGATATGCATCACTGAAGCTCAGCATGAAAGCAAACTTGATTTAAATTCTCAGATTGGTATCTCAGTGATTAGTTATCTATGTACTTCCAAAAATAAGAGTTAACATCTTCTATTCTCACTAGAGGTACAGCTAAGATTTAGATTTTTAAAAGATAGATGACAAATGTAATAAAAGATAAAAGATTATAAAAAGTTTAAAGTCTTTTGTTCTGAGAAAATTGAAAATTCCTTAACAGATGTGGAATAGATAACAAGATGCACTTTGTTGGTGCTGTGAGGCTGTGAAATTCCAGCTTTGGTAATGAGAGGTAGAGAGAGGATAAAGTAACTCCTCATAAGATGTGACTGCCTCTGAGATGCCTTCTGGCCTCTATATATTTACTTTATCTTCTCCCACCTATCCTTTTCCTTGGTTTTTTTCTGCAACACCATATTGTAAATCATAGTAAAATAGCACTTGCATTGGCAAAAAAGTGTAAATGCTGGAAATCTGCAATAAAAATGGAAAATGGAGGAAGTATTCAGCAGGTCAGGCAGCATCTGAGGAGCAAAAAAAAGAGTAACGCTGGACTTGATGCCATTGGAAAGTGGGATGGCCATCCATATCTTTCATATTAAACCAAAAAGGATGTGAAAATGCCTTCGTTCTTGTAGGCAATGCATCATTATGATGGTAAAGTGATCATAATTTTTTTTATTCATTTGTGGGACATGGCGTCATTGGGTGGCCCATCGCTGGTTGCACTTGTTCAGAGGACAGTTGAGAATCAATCACATTGTTGTGGCTCTGGAGTCACATGTAGGCCAGACAAGATAAGGATGATTTCCTTCCCTAATGGACGTTAGCAAACCAGAAGGGTTTTTCCGACAATTAACAGTGGTTTCATTGGTCATTAGTAGATTCTTAATTCCAGATAGTTTCTATATGTTTATACCAAAATGTATTTTTGTTTTAATTGTTTGTCTCTTGAGCTTTATGGCTGCCTCCTACTACGTCTGTAAAACCCACTCCCCTTCAATTCCATTTCCATAGCCAGATATGGTTCTCCTCTGCCGTGAAGGATGGGACAAACACTTCTCAGATTTTGCCCAACTTCCCCGATGAGGCTCTTAACTTTTTTTTCTTGCTGTTTTGTTTTCCTCTGAAGATGATGTGGCTGCTGCTGGATGGTGGCACTGGGGTCGTGTGAGTGTATTGAATTGCAATGTGTGTAAATGACCAGTTCAATGGAGAGATCAAGTCTTTTCCTGTCCTTCATATTCCTACATGTAGTTTAAGGCATCATTTTATCCAGTTCACAAGGTAATGTGAAATTTTAAATTAAATGAGACTGGAAATGCACAATCTGTCTGTGCATCTGCAATACAATGCCAGTAAGAATGCCATGGAAAGGCAATGAATTAGTTCAGGACCAATTAACAAGAGTTTCCACCCTGTCTTGTGAAGCTGGAGTCTCTGACTATCGCAAACAAAACCAATGGTGTAGCAGTGACTCTCAGGCCTGGATTTCCAGTGACCCTGGAATAATGAGATAGTAGCAGGCTGATATGTCAAGTGGAATCAGGTGTGCTGGTAAATGTGAGACCCATAGGTGCACCAGTGGTCACATGCAGACATCTCCTGAACAACAACATGTTGACTGCAATTTATCAGAAAGGAATCTGAGGGATCTGCTTACTCTTACCCCAGACATCTCTGTGTGTCTAATCAAACATCAGATGGCCAATTAGAGGTCATCCAGTGGGAAAGAGGTCAATTGCCCTTATGTCGGAACAAAAACAGAAAATGCTGGAAAAATCTCAGCAGGTCTGACAGTGTCTGTGGAGAGAGAATAGAGAATAGAGCTAGGGGTATCCAGACTCAAAACATTGGCTTTATTCTCTCCGCACAAGATGCAGCACAGTGACCCAGTGGTTAGCACTGCTGCCTCCCACTGCACTCCAGGAAATCATGCAGAGGGATAATGCCGTGGGGATGTCAGAATGGTAAAGGTCCTCTGCCCCAAGAAACAGTCTGTATGATTCATTCAAAGAGTGAAAAAAAACCCAAAATATCTTTAAAAAATTCAAAAATTTAAAAACATTCAGCCACGGGTTCCAGTGACAAGCCTTTTCCACTGCCCTTGTACCACACTGTTTCAACTGGTACAAAGATTCCCAAACTTTTATTCCAATGTCCAGAAAATACGGTGGGCAATGAAAAATTGTGAATGATTCAGTTGTCAAAAGATTAATAGCTAATTAATAATTTCAAAATGGCGGGCAGACTCCAGATTGTGTGCTGTTCATATTATTGGACACTGGCATGTTAGGTTGCCGACCTTATGGTATCATGCCAAATTTTTCATCAGCTCCAAATTTAGGAATGTAAAATCCAAACCCACGTAGATATCATATTTTATTCCTAGTGCTTTAAAATATCTGCTCCATGCTACCAGTTCTAGCTTCCAGCAAATTCCACAGTTTGTTTATTTTTTTCCCAAGTCCACACCAGAGTTAACCAGCCAAGTACAGTGAGCATCAGTAGTAAACAGACTTGCATAAATCAAGAACAGAACAATTGAAAACTGCACCTGACACTGCTGTTGGCCAGCTTTAACAGTTGCTTTCCATCCTTCTGGCTCTGTCACAAGCCCAAACTATTTGCAGCTGCTTTGGTGCCAGATCAATTTTGAGAAAAATCACCAGTAAAACCACTGAAATGTCATCAAGTTGGTCAAAGCAGAAATTTGCATTGTGACATGTGGCTTTGCTTTGTGTGTTTATATAGCTTCCAGCATGGTGTAATCCCTACCATTTTGCCTGGGCTTGCAAAATCCTACCAACTGTCCTAGCTTGAGACAATTCACACCTCTTTAACTTATAATTATCCCTCTCTCCACTCGCAATGTCTGTGCCTATAAAGACTTGATTACATGTAAAGACTCGCATTCCAACCATTATCTTGCAATAGCGCCTCTGTCTATATATATCCTGTTTGTAAACCCAACCCTCCACTCACCTGAGGAAGCAGCAGTGCTCCAAAAGCTTGTTATTCCAAATAAACCAATTGGACTTTAAGCTGGCATTGTGAGACTTCCTACTGAGCATTTATTTTGAAATTGCAATGCAAGTTCAAAAACATAGAAGGATTTGTTCTTCCAGATAAAGGTGAGATACTGCAAATGCTGGAATCTGAAACAAAAACAGAAAATGCTGAAAAATCTCTGCAGATCTGACAGTGCATGTGGAGAGAGAATAGAGTTAATATTTTTTGTCTGGATGACCCTTCATCAGAGCCTGAACAATTTGTTCTTTCAGATGCTTCTTCTAACTATTGACAGTGTAAAACAAACAAGTGAGAGCCACTTCCATTTAAAACCAAATTTGGCTTATGTGGTTAGTTTTACCTTCACTCTTTTCAAAGGTGATGCTGACATTCTTGCCTGAGAATGAGCACTATCACCTCGAACATTGCCAGCTCAGCTTGGAAAAAAGTTTTATCTTGGTCCTATCTGTTTGAGAATGGTGTATGACACTGGGAAACTTGCAAAGGCAGAGGTAAAATAGCAGACAAAATGAGGATGGGGTGAAAAGGCTGAGACAAATAAATTTAAAGCTGGCAAATTTTTTTAGTTCCAATGTATCCTAATGATCTGAAATGACCCTGCCTCTTTTAGTCCTGCAGTGTACATACACCATTAATTACCCATTAACAGCTACCAGTCATGAAACAAAAGCTTCAGAATGTGTTATGAGGCCATTCTAACAGGACTAGAGCAAATGGATTTGTCTGTTCTGTTACTTCAGTGACCCAGAGATTTACCTACTGAGGCATTCAACTAGTAGACGTAAAGTAAAATCCACCCTGCCTTTATTTTAGATTCAATGCTCTGCATTTTACAGTACAGTTCCAGTTAAAAAGCAGCTGATTTAACAACAGAGATAAAAAGAAGAAACTGCAAGTGCTGGAAATCTGGTTTAACAGCAATTTGCCCGCGTGCCACGATTAGATTAATTATTAACGAGGGGAATGCATGCTCCCTGTAAGAGTGATTTCAGTTAAGGGCAATATTTTGTTGAAAAATTCCACTTGCTCCTGAAGGAATTTTTAAATATTAATCCAGTTTTATGCATGAGACTCAAAATATTTTTTTAATAAATCCCCGAGCTGGCAAATTATATCTCTCAGGGTGCAATGTGGAAGCTTCATTTAAATATGATAGGTTAGATTTGTAACAGCATATGATGTGAGGCTAACGTCTTCAAAATAAGTTGTTTCTCTGTACAAGTCTGGCTAGAAAGCATACATTCGTGGAAAGCAAATAGTATTTGCAGGCGTTCAAATTAAAATAAGCCTTTCAAAAACATAACTTATGCCTGAAGCCATTTTTAAAAACAAAAATCATTATTTATTTTCTTTTAATAGGAAAAAATACATGTATATATTTTGTAAAGCTACTGGCACATTTAGATCTGGTTGTGAACCTACCAGGAACTGCATATTATCAGGATAAAAGTGATGAATTCTTGAGGTAGGATCATGCTAGTTTACCGGATAGTGTGTCTTGATGCTGAGGTTTAGTTTGATTTGACCTATTATTGCCACATGTATGAATGTACAGTGAAAAGTACTGTTTCTTGTGCACTATACGAACAAAGCATATTGTACCTAAAGAAGGAAATGAGAGTGCAGAATGTATGTTATAGTCACGGCTAAGGTGTAGGGAAAGATCAATTTAGTGTAAGATTAGGTCAATTCAAAGGTCTGATGGCAGCAAGGAAGAAGCTGTTCTTGAGTCAATCGCTATGTGAACTCAGACTTTTGTATTTTGTTCCTGACGGAAGAAGGTGGAAGAGAGAATGCCCGGGGAGATTGGAGTCCTTGATTTTGCTGGCTGCTTTTCTGAGGCAGCGGGAAATGAGCTTCATCAGCTTTATCAGCTCTCAATCTGACTCCAGGAGCTGTTTCTATTATTTACAACTGAGTACCTCCATCATATGGGTTGACAGAAAAAGAATTCCAGACTCGTACCACTTGAGTTCCATATGTTAGTGCTTTGATGAAAATCAGTAGTACATCATGAATTTGTGTATCATCCCAGTTACTAGTCCTCTGTATTTCTTCAAGTTTTAGCACGTTTTTGGCTGAAGTACACATGGTCTAGTATTTGAAAAGAAATACATGCTGCGCAGTGTCTCTGATTTGTAGGTTTTTTACTATCCCAAGGTGACCTAATACCAGTGAAACATCCTGGGGCAGGAGAAAGAAAATCTTAATAACAACAGAAATTTGACTATTCTGTCACAAGTCTAATTACAAACCACAATGAAGACAACTTCTGATTGTGCTATTAACATTAGAAAGTCCTGAGGTACTTCACAGAAATTTAATCTGACAAAAATGAAAATGTCCAGATGAGATATTCCAGAATGGGATTCCGACAATATCAGGAAAAACTCCAGAATACAATGCAACAAAAAAAGGTAAGAAAATAAAGGGCACGGCATGGACTTGTCTTTCACAAACAAGGCGAGGATTTCACATTATGAACCAGTGACTATTTTTATATGGAAAAAATGGCAATTACTTTGTGCAAGGCAAGACCCCACAAAGAAGAAAATAACAAGAGTGATGACTAATTAGTCTTTTTTCTGGGGGACATTGTGTTGATTGAGGAAGAAGTATAGCTGAAAGAAAAAGTGTTTCCCTTTATTCGAATAGTGCTCTGACATTGCCCATTTAATTATCCCTATCGATGGAGGGCAAATGTCTAACATGTCTCTGTCCCTTTAACTTTTGCATTCATGCCAGTGACAAGGTCCGCTGCCAGTTAGAGTGTTGAAGGTTGAACTACTTTGCGGCATCACAAATAACCAGGTCCCATATTTATTTTCTTTAAACTGGGCTCTCTAATCTGACAACACATCTCCAGAAGTCGGATACCATTAGTTACACAAGCAGGGGCCCGTCCTTGAAGAGTACAGCCAAAGGATGGAGGTTTGAACATATCGCTGTTTTTAAATGAAAGTGCAAATGGATGGTTTTTGCCAGCTGGCAAACACAGCTTCAATCCTCCATGACTAAACTGAGTTAGGCTTTGTAGTTGGATTGCAGCCACGAGCATTTAGAGGCTTTAGCTGCCAATGGTGAAAGTATTCCATTTATAAAATCGGTACTTTCCCAGTTCGAAAAAAACCTTTTGTCACCGTAGTGAGGAAACATGTCTGCCATCGGCTGGCCACAGGTCTGCTCTATTCTAGGGGCTTTACCCACTTTTACTTGCACCCAGCCTTTACGTCTAGCACATGCCTCAATGCACAATTCATTTAGCCTATCACACAGGATAAGACTTTTGGAGGAGGGCAGAATATAAGCAGCTTACATAGGAACATTGGAATAGGAGCAGAAATAACCCTTCAAGCCTGCTCTGCCATTCAATGTGGTCATGGCTGATCTCTCCCTGGTCACAAACCCATCTCGCCACCTATTCACTGTATCCCCTTATCCCTTTCTTTTATTAGAAATATATCTATCTCCTTTTTGAAACTATTCAATGATTCTGACTCCACCATGCTGTGGGACAGCAAGTTCCACAAATTCACCACCCTCTGCGAGAAGTAGTTCCTTCTCACCTTAAAGTAAAAATTGAAGTTTATTTATTAGTCACAAATAGGCTTATATTCACACTGCAATGAAGTTACTGTGAAAATCTTCTAGTTGCCGCACTCCGGCATCAGTTCAGGTACACTGAGAGAGAATTTAGCATGGCCAATTCATCTAACCTGTACATCTTTGGACTGTGGGAGGAAACCCATGCAGATACAGGGAGAACATGCAAACTCTACACAGACAGTGACCCAAGCCGGGAATCGAACCCAGGTCCCTGGTGCTGTGAGGCAGCAGTGCTAACCACTGCGCTACTGTGCTGCCCGATCGTAGTTTTAGATCCACCATTTAACAACCTATACCTGTGACTCCTTGTTCGAGATTGCTCCACAAGAGGAAACAATTGATCTACACTTACTTTATCAATCCCTTTTAAAATTTTATGTCTCAATCAGATCTCCTCTTGTCCTTCTGTCAGTCATGATCAAAATGAATGGTGGAGCAGGGTCAAAGAGCTGAATGGTCTACTACTGCTTCAAGTTTCTATAAATTCCAGTGAGTATAAGCCCAAAATCTTTAATCCCTCCTCATATGTCAACCCTTTCATCCCTGGAATCAATCTGGTGAATCTCCTCTCAACTGCCTCCAATGCCACCACATCTTCCTCAAGAAAGGAGGCCAAAACTGGACACAACACTCCAGGTGTGCTCTTACCAACACGATATATAATGCTGCCAGCCGGGCCTTGATTGCTTTTGGTCTAATAAATGCATGCACCTTTGAGCTAGGTCAGCTTAATGGAATATACACTCTTTCCTACATGTTTAAGATTTGCATGTGATACTCTTTTGAAATATATAATTAGTCCCTTCACTAAAATACAGCCTTTATTCCAAAAAAAACTTCACAATTCTATAATCATCTGCAAAGTTAATTCTGTACTTCTTAATGACTTTTAAATTTTAATGGTAAATCTCAGTGAGGCCACATGTTCCTTAGCTGGGTACACCTGTAGCGGTTGGTAAAAGAATCATAGAGTAGAATTCCTACAGTGCAGAGGAGGCCATTTGGCCCATCGAGCCTGCAACGACCACAATCCCAACCAGGCCCTATCCCCATAACCCCACATATTTAACCTGTGAGTCTCCCTGACACTAAGGAAGAATTTAGCATAGCCAGTCAACCTAACCTGCACATCTTTGGACTATGGGAGGAAACTGGAGCACCCAGAGGAAACCCACATAGACATGGGGAAAATGTGCAAACTCCACACAGATGGTAATCTGAGGCCGGAATTGAACCTGAGTCCCTGGCGCTGTGAGGCAGTAGTACTGCCTCACAGCAGTAGTATCTTTGCCACCATGCAAGATTGCGAGACCCTTCCAAACTCCTTCCCTACAACTTGCCCGAGTGCTAGTGATGTTCCTTTGATCTCTGGTGTTGGCTTCCTGTTTTCCAACATTGCAAACTTGCCTGTCACCTGCCAGCTGCTGCTTCCCATAGAATCTCAGTGAAAAACTGGCTGATGGGATCTGGGGGTCAAAAGATTGGAGTGGTTTGATGACAACTTTTGGTGTGTTTTTTTTGCTCCCAGTTAAAATTTCAACATATAAGTGATGCATTTTGTTTCCTGGGGAATTCAGTCGGAGCAAAATCAGATTGGAGGACTTGTCTGAAAATTAATGGTCAATCCTGCACCACTTTGGGACTTCTATTGAGAGGAGTTGCAACAATGAGGAAAGTCAACTTGCTGTATGACAAATTCACTGAATACAGGGAGCACTTCATAACACATGGGCCAAACAACCCTACTATTCAGACTGCTGAAGGACAAGCAACACTTCTGAGAATAAGATTTAGAAAAACATGAATGCTAATTTTAAATAATTAAATTATAATACATGTCCTAAAGCCCTTAAGTACAAAGAAATGACTTACACAGCCATGCAAATGTGCTGTTGCGTGATTTATACAACATACTTAAAAGCTGGGGCATTGCTTCCTGTGTATTGTCAATACTTCACTGCACACTAACTGCCTGATTATCAAGAACGTAAATGTAGTTTAATGACAAAAAAAATTTCTGCCTGCATTTATATTTGAATTTACTTGATTAAAGAATGCTGAGGTTGTGTCTGTTTGTAAAATGACTGGTTATCTTGCAGTGTACCACACATTTAATGTACAACACTCACTTTAGATGGAGTAGTTAATGTAATTTTATTATAAAACTGACTAGAGATGCCAACACAGCAGAGAAATCTCTCTCATTTTCCTATGGTTTCATTGTTCAAAATTCCAACTCCAATGAACACAGGAAATGGTTGAATGTCCAAAGTACTTTCTCGTCATAATTATGTTCAAACAGATTCACCTGAATTTCAGCAGCAAAGCTTACTGCTGGCCTCAGAGTGCAGACTTCCTCTTTTCCGAACGCCATTTGAACTCGGCGTCTTCGGTAAGCATCCCTATGATGGCCAGAAACAGGGCAGGCAGCAGGGAGTCTGATCAGCCAATCTAATTAAAGAAAGCAGGAGATAAAAAGCAAGGAACATAAATTATATTTGAATAAGTTCTTCAAATGCCCATATCGCATTGAATGGCAAGTTGGGAACATTAAGTCCTGACAGGCCTTGGAAGCTTTGTGTGTACGTGGACTGGGATAGCAGATGCACAATCCAGAATTTTACAGTTCTCTGGGCCAAGGATGTCCCTTTGGAGAAGAAAATGGAATTACAACTAGATCATGTGACCTGAGAGCAAAGTGCTACAATCAAGGAGAATCCCAGATGGAGTGCAAGGAGAGGAGCCAGAGAGTATCAAATGGGGAGTCCCATCAAGGACAAGAAGAGGTGACAGAGACAAATACCAAAAGGGAAGTCCCAGTCACAGTCAAGAAGAGGCAATAGGGAAAGGTCTTGAAAGGAAAGTCACAGCCAAGGAACACGGAGAGGAGACAGAGAGAGGTCCCAGTTTAGACAAAAGAGAGAGGAGCAGAGAAAGAAGCTTCAAGTAGAATAAAGAGCTCTGGTTGACATTGAGGGCTTGGGCAAAGTCCTGGCGATCCAAGAAGACAGCAGAAAGTTTGTGACTTTGTGTAGTGGTTTACTGAGTAGTAATACTCTGCTTAGCATGGCCAAACTACTGAGGTTGTGCTTGTGAGTTGGTGCTGGAGTACAGTCTGAACCTGGGGGAACCTAGGAGGTGAGATTGAAACCCTGTGAAATGGGCTATCATTGAGGCCTTCCAAGTTGGAGTGACTTTTGGAGAGAACTCCGAGATAAGATCTTGGACGGTGAAAATTACAATCCCTCGTGAGCGAGATACAGCTTCAGCAAACATTTCAAACCAAAACTTGGCATTAGCCAAATGTATCTATTTCACCTTTGTCAAACTTTGACAGTGTCCTGCACTTCACATCTTCATCCATCACCTATGTTTCTCAATTCAAAAAGAATTTTAGAAAATACAAGTGAGAATTATACAGCACCAAGTGTTAATTCATCTTGATGATGTTATAATTCCACATAATTGTCCTCTGATCAACACACTCCACTTGTCTCATCCATAGGACTGATTTACATTATGAGGGACATGGATAGAGTGGATAGTCAGAAGCTTTTTCCCCGCATGGAAGAGTCAATTATTAGGGGACATAGGTTTAAGGTACAAGGGGCAAAGTTTAAAGGAGATATATAAAGCAAGTTGTTTATACAGAGAGTAGTGGGTCCTGGAACTCGCTGCCAGGGGAGATTGTGGAAGCAGATATGATAGTGACTTTTTAGGGGCATTTTGACAAATACATGAATAAGATAGGAAAAGTGGGATATGGTCCCCAGAAGGATAAGGGGTTTTAGTTGGGCAGCTTGGCGGGCCTAAGGGCCTGTTCCTGTGCTGTAATTTTCTTTGTTCTTCATTCTATTCAAAGAGGAAGATGCTCACAGCTAACAAGGCTTCTGGCCTGTTTTACAACAAGAGTATTTCAGGCTAAATTGCCTTTTCCAGCACAGTCAAGGATACTTGCAATCCACCAAACATACTCTTTTGTAACTCCACAGACTCATCACATTCCATTGTAACTTCTATTCACCTATTATCATTGTCCTTCATGACTTCTACTAGCTCCCGCATGCCAACACATATTGATTTCTAAATCATAATCATCATAAAATCATAGAAACCCTACAGTGCAAAAAGAGGCTATTTGGCCCATTGAGTCTGCACCAACCACAATCCCGCCCAGGCCCTACACCCATATCCCTACTTATTTACCCACTAATCACTCTAACCGACACAGCTCAGGACACTAAGAGGCAATATTTTAGCATGGCCAATCAACCCAACCTAACCTGCATATCTTTGGACTGTTGGAAGAAACCGGAGCATTTGGAGGAAACCCAAGCAGACACGAGGAGAATGTGCAAACTGCACACAGATAGTAACCCAAGCTGGGAATTGAACCCAGGTCCCTGGAGCTGTGAAACTGTAGTGCTAACCAATGTGCTACCGTGCTGACCAAATCATTGCCTATTAATCTCTTCATGGCTTAACTGCACCCAACCTTCTCCATCCAAAATCACAGTCTCTGTCTTCCATTGTTCTGGATCTAGCCCACTGTATTCTCCACATTCCTTCCACTCCATCACTGATGGCTGAGTGTTTAGCCAAAACACCCTCATACTCTATTACTGTCTCCCTAAACCCATTACATCTCTTCCTCTGAACTCATCTTGTTATGCCTACTTTCAATCATCTCTCCTGAAGTCTTCTACCTTTCCTGTGGTGCTTATCGCTTATTCCATTTAATCCCATTTTCTTCAGAGTTTCTGAAATACCTTGGGGATAATTTAATATTATAGAATCAAAGCTCTGTTGCTATAGCTGTCATAACTCAGCAAAATGTTATCAAACCTTTATATATTTAGTAGTTTTGCCAACTTTTATGACACAGAAATGAAGAAGAAGTCTTGTACTTTATATGACATTTTCAGTTATATTGAGGCAGAAAGAGGAAGTATTTTACAAAGTGTAACTGAAAGATTCAAGACTTAGTTTCATGAATTGTAACATATTACAAACTCATAAAAGTAAACCCATTGTCACTTCTTTGGATCACTTTCTATGTATCCGGTTGAGCAGACCATCCCTGACAGAGGTGTGAACAAGTGATCTGCTCTAAGGTCAGGTAGGTACTACCTGGAACCTGCATCTGTTCCCAGTGTGAGCAAGTCTCACCTCATCTCCACCCAGTGATGAATTGCAATTGTGAGCTTGCCACTTTGGATTGTAACTTATCAGAGTGTCAGCTCATCGATCCACCATGCATCTCACACTTGTCATTAACAGCTTCTTTCATTACACACGATGGCACTGCACTATTTACGTGGAATTTTACAGCATTACTATCATATATATTTGTGAATATTTCTCCATGGAGCTTGTGTTTGCGCCTCCAACTTTTCTGACACTGAACGTCTCTTCAATCTGTACATTTTTTAACTATTATTGCAAGTAGGCTTATATTAGCACTGCAATGAAGTTATTATGAAAATCCCCTTGTTGCCATACTCTGGCACCTTTTTGGGTCCATGGAGGGAGAATTTAGTATGACCAATGCAACTAACCACAACAATTTAGCATGACCAGTGTGTCTTTCAAACAATGGGGGAAAGCCAGATCATCTAGAGGAAACCCACACAGAGACAGGGAGAATGTGCAGACTCTGCACAGAGAGTTTCCCATGCCAGGAATCAAATCCGGGTCCCTGGAGCTGTGAGGCAGTATGCTAATGACTGTGCCATCATGCTGCCCATCATTGTAAATCACAACCACTAATGCATATTCAATTCTCCCATCATATCTTGTGCAAGTTTATGACCTTATTGAAAGTATTTTTGTGCTCATCTAATCTAAACAGCATTTTCAGATAATATTTTGTAAACTAGCTAAAGAGCTTTTCCCCACTTCATCTTATGTGCCAATGATGTTATTTTCTTATAATATACTAAAAGAGAGTTACATTCTGACAATGGATTTCCATATTGTTGTTTGATGGTTAATATGATTGAAAATAGTATTGCAAAAATCAATTGTAAGTGTCTCAGATTTCAGCCACTTTCAGTAAAATCATTGTATCTGTTCTTTGATGTTTTTTTCTTTCCTTTTCATTTACTCACCAATCTATTTTCTCTTTCAAAAGCACAGAGCTTTTGATGGAGTTTTGTTCCGCAGTCACCTTGTGCTCTCCACTACCTTGCTTGAAATAGCAATTGCTGTTTATCCATCTTGCTATTGCTAATGTGCAAGGCTTGATAATGTACTATAATAACTTGGGAGTTCTATAATGTGACAAAATCCATCATTTGCAAACAGTTATCTGCATCGAATGGAGTTTTAAAGCCTGTGGTCGGATTTTTCCAGCTGTTCACACCGGCGGCATCTTCTGGTCTCACCGATGGTGCATCCCCAGGGGTGAGGGGTGCATTCAATAGGAAACCTCATTGGCCAATGGCAGGTTGCCACTGCACCCAGAAAGGCATGGTGGGATACATGGAAAATCCCAGCCTGTATCTTTTGAGATAGTACCTTAACTGCTACAGAAATAAAGCTGGTTTCTGCGAGGGGTTTCTGAATTGCATTTCTGGGCTGTAACATCAGAATTTGGAGAGATCAGCCTATGGTATGATGCTAGGGAAATGGAAGCTAATTGGGAAAAATAAGCAAGACTGAGAGATCTCAGCTTTTGGTCAGAATAAGGACAATGGATGTAATGTAACATGTGAGAACCAGTCGAAAAGCTGTGTGAACAATGCAGCCATGCTGAGGGGCTAGGTGATTATCACCAGAGCCAACCATACTGTGTACCAGTGGTGTTATTGGGTGGTCGGTGAAGAGTCTGGGAAAGTTATGCCATATCATCTGTCACGAAGTGAGTGAAGGAGTTTCTGCAGATATGTGCCTATTTGGTGACAATCGTGTCATTGAAATTCAGAAGTGAAGCAGTTCTTGAAAGGCTTTGAGAAGATTAAATTTTGTATCAAGAAGAGTTAAACTCAAATTGATGAAGCTGGAACTGTGAAAGACTTTGGGGAGTTCATTTGTACTGGGCAAAATGGCCAGTAAATTTGTTTTGTTGACTATTTGAAGTTTACTTTATAGTTTCCATGGACATTACTTCATATTCAATTGTTGTAAATTTTTGTTGAGTTATTACAGTATAAGTTTTTGGAAGTGATAACCTGTCCATTGGTTTCTTCTGTTGGGGTTGCGTTGGAATTCAGTTCTTTCATTTCTTCTCTTATCTTCACAAGGGTCATAACAATAAGAAGAAATAAAGAAAAACTTGCATACACACATATGTATATGTAATATATATATAGGACATTCCAAAGCACTTTACAGCCAATGAAATACTTTTGACTATAGTTGCTCTTGTAACGTAGGAAGTGTCTTTCACAAAGGGAAGCATCCTAAGGCATTTCATAAGAGTGTATTCAGACAAAACACACTCCTATGAAATGCCTTAGGATGCTTCCTTAGGATGCTTCAAACAAAAGTTGAATGTTGATAGATGACTCAAGACAGGAAACACTGCATTTGAACCCAATCTTGCATTGACCCAACATCCGCATATCTTCAATGTTGGCTGAGAACCTATGTTTATTTTCCCAAACCCATTGGCTATGCTTTTTTAAAAAATTCATTGATCCTCTATTCTTAAATGCCTTGAGAAGATAGTGGAGAGATGTCTTCTTGAACTGCTGCAGTTCATGCAGTTTAGATACATCCACAGTGCTGTTGCAGTGGGAGTTAATCCAGTGACACTGGAGAAGGAGAAACAAGATATTTCGAAATCACAATGGTGTGTGGCTTAGCATTTCCAGATGGTGGAAATTCCATGCTTCCACTGTCTTCGTCAATCTAGGTGGTAGAGGTCATGGGTTTGGTAGGTGCTGTGCAGTGTGTTTTATTTATTGAATATACTGTTGTCATTGTGCATCAATAGTGGAGGTTGTGCATCATTAATAGGGTGAATGGTGGGCCAATCAAGTGAGCTGCTTTGTCCTGAACAGTGTCAAACTTCTTGACTGTTGTTGGAGCTGCACACGTCCAGACAAGCAAAGTTTAGTTAATTTATTCGTGAGACATGGGCTTGACTGGCTGACCATGTTGTTTGCCTTTGAACTGAGTGGCTTGCCAAGCCACTTCAGAGGATGATTGAAAGTCAGCCAAATTGCTGTGGCTCTGCAGTCACATGTAGGCCAGACCAGGTAAAGATGGCAGATTTCCTTCCCTAAATTACACTAGTGAACTTGATAGGTTTTTCCAAGAATAGTTTTGTTGTCTTCAGTAGTTCTTAATTCCAGATTTTTCTTTTATTGAATTCAAATTCCACCATCTGCCACGGCAGGATTCAAACCCAAGTCACCAGAACATCAGCTAAGTTTCATTCTCCCACATGTGCATCTTGTTAACGGCGGACAGGTTTTGGGGAGTTCGTGATAAGTTGCTTGCTGCAGAATTCTTAGCCTCTCAACTGTTGTGTGGCCATGGTATTTAAATGGCTGGTCCAGTTCAGTTTCTGGTCAATTGTAACATTTGTTGACCACCAGACAGATGAGATCAGTAAACGCAGTGGAACCTGGGGATTGAACATCCAACCTTCATGCTCTGTATAATTCAGTTCCTTGTCAGATAATCTTGCTGAGCTAATGGGAGTTCATGGCCCTCCATCTATATTAGGATTACATTAGTGTTTATTGTTGCCATGAAATTCATAGGTGAAATGTTTATAAAGTAAACATATGGAAATCCCAAAGATGATAAATCAGTGGCATTTATTTATTATCTACACATCTCAACCATACACTGGCTACATATCTTTTGCATTTACAACAACAGAAGTATCAGTATTCTTGTCTTGGCTGAATGCCCAGACACACCATTTGGCTCCAGTTCCTGAACAACTGAGGGCTATAATTGTGAACTTACCAGGAGAAGCAGTGTTAGAGGAGCCCTTAGAGAAAATGACAGTTTATAGTTGCAATGCAACTACTTCAGCAACTGCAGTGATTCAGTCCTCCCACAGTGGACATTCTGCAGGGGAGCAGGAAAGAACTGCCAGCCCGCGCCAACAGAAAACCATCAAGATGAACTCCAGATAGTCATCGACTTGGTCAATGACATTTAATTGAGGGGTGAGTTACTTCCTCAAGCCTGATGTCTCAGTGTTCAATTCAGTCACAAAAAAATGAAATTATCTGTGACTAATCCATGCTAGCTAGAATCTCTCTCAAATCTTTGTAGACTTTCTGTTTAATGTATCATAAATTGGATGAAAGTGCTTACAATGTGGGCGGCATGGTGGCACAGTAGTTAGTACTGCTGCCTCAGAGCACCAGGGACTCAGGTTCGATTCCCGCCTTTGGTCACTGTCTGTATGGAGTTTGCACATTCTTCCCATGTTTTTGTGGATTCCACAATCTCAAAGATGTGCTGGTTAGGTGCATTGGCCATGCTAAATTCTCTCTCAGTGTACCTGAACAGATGACAGAGTGTGGCAACCAGGGGATTTTCACAGTAACTTCATTGTAATATTAATGGAACTTACTTGTAACAATCATAAATAAACTTGGGTGGCACAGTGGCATAGTAGTTAGCATTACTACCTCACAGCTCCAGGGACCTGAGTTCCATTTCTGTCTTGGGTCACTGTCTGCTTGGAGAATGCGCATTCTCCCAGTATCTGCATGGATTTGCTCTGAGTATTCCGGTTTCCTCCCATGATCCAAAGATGTACAGATTAGGTGTATTAGTCATGCTAAATTCTCCTTAGTGTCAGATGTGTAGGTTAGAGGGATTAGCGGGGTGAATATGTGGGGTTACTGGGATAGGGCCTGGGTGGAATTGATGACTCGACTGGGTCATCGATGGGTCGATGGGTCGAATGATCTCCTTCTGCTCTGTAGGTTTTTATGATTTCAATGAACGGTATCTCTTCATGGTATGATGCTTTCTTTGAATAACTCAGGAAGATTTCGTCACCTGTGAAGAGAAATCATTCAAAAGACGATTGAAATTTAAACATAAATATTGCAAAATTCAGCAGGCCAGACCTGTTGAGTATTTCCAGCAGTTTCTGTTTTTATTCCAGATTTCCAGCATCTGCAGAATTTTCTTTTTGTATCAGAGGGCTGCTATACACAATGTCACTCAGGCACATCTCAAAGACTTTGACACAAGCGTGGGAGAGAGGACACACTCGACATCCCCAGTGGCGCTAAACCTCTCACTGAATAAAACAGCTTTGGAGTTTTCATCAGCAGCAAGAAACTGTTGGCTTCTGAGAATTCAATAATCCCAAAGAGCATCTTTCACAAAGTCGATGATCCTCCAGTAACAGATAAACTTTGTCTCGGTGTGCATCGCTGGTAACAGCCCATAGGCCATAGACTCCTGCGTCATGGAGCTGCTTGGAATGAACCTTGACAAAAACCACCATCTCTCTCTCTAGAACTTTGCATAGGAACATTGCAGAAGGAAATGGACAACAGTCCATTCCTCACCACAGTAACCTCAAGGGTGACATGCGAATGGGGTGAGACAGTAGGTGTGTAGGAATGATCTGATAGGGAGGGCCTTCCTCACCACCAGCCAAGCTAGGCCTTGGTAGTTGTTTGAAAAATCTGGGGTGAAACTCTCCGGCCTCCCAGCTGCGTGTTTCCCATTGGCAGGAGGTGGCACATTGTTTGCTAGTGGCAGGATTCTTTGGTCCCATCCCATTACGTCACCCAATGTCGGTGGGAAATCTGCGGGTGGGCGTGCTCTGTCAGTGGGACGAGAATCCCACTGGCATGAACGACCAGACAATTCTGGCCCTGATAATGAGGCATTCTGCTGCGTGACTCTGGCAGTCTGCTCAGGGAGCTATCCAAAAGAACTCACCATTTCCTTTTCCCGCAGGACTTCTAGGATGTCACGTCCAGGTCGCTGCCTGTTGGACTTGTGGTTAAAAGTGTTTCTCTGCATGAGTGTTTCCACCAGGAACAGGTATTTCTGTGCAGTCCAGGTACATGGAGCATTCCACTGCTCCATGTTCAGACCCATCCTTTGCAACACCGGGGACAGGTTGAACCTCACCAAGCACTTGGTGTTTACGTACCAAGGATCTATGTACAGCTTGATGCAGCCAGATGCAAAGGTGGCCATGAGGATTAGGTTGAAGATAAACACTGCGGATGCTGGAAACTGAAACAGAAACAGAAAATGCTGGAGAAACTCGTCAGGTCTGAGCAAAAGTTTTGAGTCTGGGTGACCCTTCCTGAGAGTAATCAAAGCACCGTGCCAGTTCTGACAAACACACATCCTGATTTGAAATATTCTCTCTCTACAGGATTAGGGTGACATTGGTCACGTTTCCGCACCCCCCCCCCCGACTTTATCTAGGAGTTTGCTCATCAAGTGCCTACGAATGTGATTCATTTTTGACCCCTAGGCGAAGTGGACAACTGCTGGGATGAATGCCATATGACAGGAGTGAGGAATGGGCCAGACCATTGCCACAGGCAGTAATACCAAGGAGTATCTCACATCTGATAACCAAGTGTTTACCTGCAATATCGCTCCCACATGACCAGTTTTTGGTTCGTTAAACTTATTTGTTCCTTTCAGTTTCTAATGCCATCTGACCCGACAGTGAAGAGGACAATGAGTCAGTGAAGAGGACATTTGCGACTAGTTTGAACTGGTCGCAGATGTTGATCAGTCTGCAAGACGACAGCAGACCCGAGCAGAAGGCAGTGGCATCGTCCATATATGGGAGAGTTCGACCTGAGTGCCTTTGCTGCCCTAGATTATCACTCCTCATATTCCCAAGTCTTTCCTGATGGACTCAGCACAGGGTTCTACACAACACATGAATGTGATGGGGGGGAGAGAGAGAGCACCCCTATCTGACTCCAGATTTAATTGGATAAGCGCCCAATTCCCATCCTTCAATTGAAACTGTCCCACTGTTGTTTGTGTAGAACACGTGCATCCAATTGTAGGTTTCCTCCTGAACTCCATTTTGGAGAGCAAATCCATCACGTAGGTACGCGATATTCTGTCAAAGGCCATCTCCTACTCCAGGCTGATGAGGCAGGTATCCACACCTCTGTTCTGCACATAAGTCATTGTATTCCTGAGTAGCGCTAGACAATCAGAGATCATCCTGCCAGAAACAAAGTAGGTCCTATCAAGGTGGATCACCCACTCCAGTGCAGACCTGACTCGAATGGTGATGTCATTGGTCAGAATTTTATAGTTCACATTCAACAGTGAGATGTGTCACCAATTTCTAATTTTTTTCCCTTCCCCCTTCCGCTTGTAGGAGACGCCTTTCCTCATGGATTCTAACAGATTCCTGGCCAGAACCATACTCTCGTATACCTCTAGGCTGATGCAGTCCCAAGAGAGCCATATATAGTTTAGCCAGTAAGCCATCGCTTCCAGGAGTTTTACTTATCTCAAAGTCAACTCATTAGTCAACTCATCCAGAGTTAATGGTATGTCCAGGCTCTCCTGCTTGCTGATCTCCGTGATAACTTTTATTTCTATGTTCAAGCCTATGAAAATTCATTTCCACTGCTGTTGTGTTCTGCAGGTTGCATTTCCACCAAGTGATGCATCCAAGTGTGGGCTTTGCCAGAGGTAATTTGAATGTATACTGTACAAACTGTCATTGGTTGACCACAACTCGTATATAACATTAGAATTCTGTGCAGCAATAGAATAATTGCTTTCAAAAGTAATTAGAAATCTAAAATGGCTGTAATATTGTAAAAAAGAAAACCCCTTGGAAATTATGCAAAATTTTAGCAATTAAACATTTAAAGGGAATAAGTTTCAAGTTCATGTGCTATTCATTCGATGGACTACCATTAGGTGTGAACAAAGAACAAAGAACAAAACAGCACGGGAAACAGGCCCTTCGGCCCAACGAGCCCGCGCCGCCATCCCGATGTTCCCACCTCTACCCGTGATCCCTATCTATGTTTATAGATCAATGGATTAAAAACCAAATTTGAGACAATTTAGGGAGAACTTGTTTTGCCAATTAGCCTAAGAGCACATTTTTGGGATGTGGGAGGAAACTGGAGCACCCGGAGAAAACCCACGCAAGCACGGGGAGAATGAGCAAACTCCCATAGACACAGGCCCAAATCCATGTATCTGCACAGCGTGATTGGGGTGATCATGTCAAAATGGACTAAATCTCGGTAAAAGTTTTACATTAAATATTGTAACAGTTTATTGAATTATTTTCCACCGATATATTCTGGTGGGACTCTGCCGTCATTCTTTTATGATGAAGAATGAAACTTCACTGGCAGCTGAAGGTGTTGGTGTATCATTGTGTTTGACACTCTCCCAGTACTCTTACTCCCAGTAGATCCATTAGCTTTACGTCCTTCCCGGCCACCTGACTGACTCTGAACTGGAGGCTAATGTGCACTGTGCCCACCCCTGAGATAGATTGGATGAAATCAAAGTAGGAGGGTCAAGACATCTTGGAGCTGCTTATCCTTCCCAGTGACTTTGATGGACTTCTTAATGCTGCCTGGCTTCTATTTATTCTGCATGCAGACATCATTAAATGCTTTCGTACTATAGTTTACAATCTTCTTCAGGGAAAATGTTGGAAGCCAGGCTTTTTATCTTTCTTCCTGGCTGCCTCTAGGGGGGTCAAAGGTTGTAACACTGTGTTCTCAGTGGTAAGGTGCAAGTCTAATGCACTGTCAGCAGTGTTATCTAATTCCTCTCACCACAACACTTTGTTTGCCTCTTATGCAGTGCGACCGGATTCTTAAATCATTGGAATCATTAGCGAATTGTCAGCCCCTCATTAATCTCCAGTTTCATTAATGCCATTTTGTACAAACCAACTTATTATGGAGCATATTTGCTCAAAACATGAGGGCGCCTTGGACATTGTAACCACAACAGTAAATCAGCAGCGGACAGCACAGGAAAGATAAATTGGTAATGTCATCTCAGAGTAAATCATGATGGCAGGACAAGGTGATTTGGCTTTAAACAAATGCACTGCAAATTTAAAACTAATGTCAGCAAAGAGTTGTCAACTTTGACTGGATGTATTCCAGGAGATTTTATTGCCTTTTGCACCACACTGCTTTATGTTCCCGACATTGTTTAGCCAACACTCCCACCTTCATGGCACACTGTCTTCTCACACAATGTGAACCAGAATTTTACACTCCCCTGCCCTGGGTGGGGGGGGGCTAGTTTCTAAAGTGGTGAGGGGGAAGTGTGAACTTGCAAGGAAAGCATTCCCTCCCCCAACTTGTTGTGATTTTACATGGGGAGGGCAGAGCCTCAGGCAGGAAGCCTGTCCCTATCCCGATTAAAGACTTTAATTGACCACTTAAGGGCCTTTACCCGCTAGCCTTCATTTTTCAGCAGCCGCTGGATGATACCTCGGGGGGAACTGCATGAGTGAACGTTGCTGAATTGTGGGTGGGAAGGAATGTGAAGATAGAGAGAGAGAGAGAGAGAATGGTGATGGCAATTCCTCTACCAGAAGCCCTCTTCTGATGGGGACACCACCCCTTAAAACCCAGTGCAGACATCCATCCCTTCTTGGCCTGACCCCCATCACCCCCATGCAATTCCCCCACTTGTTCCATACTCTCCCTGCCCAAGCACTCCTTCCGTTTATCTCTCATTTGGATGCAGAACTGGTTTGGTCACAGAAGACAGAGTAGCAGTGAAGGGTGTGTCTCTGACTGGAGGGCTGTAACAAGTGGCTTTCCTCAGGGACCAGTGCTGTTTGTAATATACAAAAATGATTTGGAGGAAAAAGTAACTGGATTGATTAGTAAGTTTGCAGATGACACAAAGGTTGGTGGATTTGCAAATAGCAGAGGATACAGCAGGACATAGATCAGTTGGAAACTTGGATGGAGAGATGGCAGATGGAGTTTAATCTGGATAAATGTGAGGTAATGCATTTTGAAAGGTCTTATACAAATAGGAAATATACAGTAAGTGGCAGAACCCTTCAAGTATTGATAGGCAGAGAGATCTGGGTGTACAGGTTCACAGGTCACTGAAACAAAACAGCTGGAGAAGGAGTCAAGAAAACATATAGCACCAGTCATTGATTAGTGCATTGAGTTTAAAAATTGGCAAGTCATGTTGCAGCTTTATAGAACCTTTGTTAGGCTGCACTCAGAATATAGTGTTCAATTCTGGTCAACACACTACCAGAAGAATGTGAAGGCTTTGAAGAAGTTACAGAAAGGATTTACCAGGATGTAGCCTGCTATGGAGGGCATTAGATATGAGGAGAGGTTGGAGAAATTTGGTTTGTTCCCACTGGAACGATGGAGGTTGAGGGACGCCCTGATAGAAGTCTACAAGATTATGAGGGGCATGGACAGAGTGGACAGCCAGAAGCTTTTTCCCAGGATGGAAGGGTCAATTACTAGAGGGCATAGGTTTAAGTTGCAAAGGGTAAAGTTTCAAGGAGATGTACGAGGCAAGTATTTTACACTGAAGGTGCTGGGTGCCTGCAACTTGTTTCCAGGAGAGGGAATGGAAGCAGATATAATAATGTTTTAAGGGGCATTTTGACAAATACATGAATAGGATGGGAATAGAGGAATATGGTCCCCAGAAAGGTAAGGGGTTTGGGCAGTATGGTCGGTGCAGGCTTGAAGAGCCGAAGGGCCTGTTCTTGTGCTGTAATTTTCTTTGTTCTATCTCTGCTCCAGTTCCCAGAATTTACTGCCAGGCAGCTCCCTGCAGTACTTCTTCCAGCCACTGCAGCACTGTGCCAGGAGGGATTGGAGAGTCGCTGGCCAATCTGATTGGCTGGCAGCTCTCCATGGCAAGACTTTCTCCCAAGTGAGGAGAGGAAGTCACAACTCATACCAATCAACTCACATTAGAGTGTAAAATGGCATCAGTGCTGCTGGAGTTAGCGAGGATGTACTCCCTGTTGACACTTTGGATGGTGGGATGGTGGGGAGGGAGGGGGGTGTCTCCTGAAAATTCTGGCTACGGAAACCAAACAGATCCACCTTTACTTAACCAGATATATCTGGACTACTTTTCAGATAGTCTTCCTTCCCCATTTCCTATATTATTATAATCAAAGAAAATAAAACACAATAGTTGCAGTGTCCAGGACACAAATGGTTAATTTCAGGACAATCCCAGATGGTTGACAAGATATGGCAGGAAGTTGTCACATAGATAGTAGGAAGGCATGTAGCAACTAGGTTTGCTTCAAACAAGATGGCTGCCCAGCAATAAAAATATCATAGAACATACCAACGCAGTCTCAATATGGCCTAAAAACTGGAAAAACGTGAGAAAGACATTTGCTGTTCTGCGTGAGCTGTCTTGGAGTGCAAACACTAGGCTACACAATAATATATTGCTTGCTAATATGTTGCCTTGCAAAGCATCATCTTTGTAGATGAATACACCATCAGAAGGAAGAGAAGAGGCCTGTGTGCATTGTAAACATCAATATGGACATATTGGGCTGAAAGACCAGGTTCTGTGCTATAGCTATGTGTTATGTGATCACACAGGGAGAATGCTGTGCACTTTGCCAACTGTTCATCTTTCTAAATGCCTAGGCTTACTCATGTTCTTCCCCAGCACTGTGAAATGTTATTATATCATAGTTCAGACCATGCTTTGTGATAAGTGACAAGTAACAAGAGCCAAGTGCAATGGCAGCATCTGACTCTAATGTTGCAGGTTCACTCACACATAAAGGAGGTTAGTGTCCTGGGCATTTCATCTTCTCTCACATTGCTATTTCTTAAGTGTGTGCCTTTTATATCCACTTGCAACAGGAGGCTGTTCAGCCAATCTTTCATTTACTGCAGCGGGACTGGAGATTCCTAGCTGAAGGTAAGTTAGGAGAATCCAACAGCATAGCGACAGGTAGTTAATACACAGAGTGGATTAAGATCATAAGAAATAGGAACAGGAGTAGGCCATTCCGCCCTTACAGCCTGCTCTCCCATTCAATAGGATCGTGCCTGATCCACCATTCCTCATGTCTACTTTCCTTTCCTTTCCCTGTAATTCTTTGATTCCATAACTGATCTAAAATCTATCTCAGTCTTAAATATACACAAGGACTCTACCCCCACAGATCCCTGTGGCAAGGAGTTCCAAAGACTCACAACCCTCTGAGAGAAGAAATTCCTCAGTCTTAAATTGATGCCAATTTATTCTGAGACAATGTCCTCTGGTTCTAGATTCTTCCATGAGGGAAAATATCATCTCATATCCTGTCAAGTACCTCCAGAATGTTTCAATGAGATCACTTCTCATTCTTCTAAACTCCAAATGGGTAGAACCCCAACCTGTTTAACCTTTGCTGCTAAGACATTCCTCCTTTCTCTGAATTACTTCAAATGAAATAAGGGCACCAAAACTACTTACAGTATTCCAGATGTGATCTCACCTGTACCTTGTACAGTTTCAGCAAGACTTCCCTTCAACGTCAGGTCCATTTGGACGGAGGTAAAATAACAGTAAAGGAAAGAAGACCTTATTAGGAGTTGTGCGTAGAGTCCCCCAAACATTAGCCCTTTTTGCTCAGTCTACTGTTTTTGCATTTCACTGTTCTTACTTTTATTACTGTCCTGGTCTCTCTTTTCCTTGTCACTTTGCTTAGATTCCCATTCCCTTATCTTTCTAGGTTAAACCCTCCCCAGCCACACAGGAAAAGACTCGCCCTAAGAAACCAGTCCAAGTCCTGCCCAGGTGTAATCCATCCAGTTTGTACTGGTCCAACCTCTCCAAGAACTAGTTCCAATGTCTCAGGAATCTGAAATCCTCTCCTTGCACCATTTACGTATCCATCATGCATCAGCTACAAATTCATCTGATATATTGTAGAATCCTTATAGTGCAGGAGGAGGCCATTCAGCCCAACAGAGCATTCTTACCCAGGCTATATCCCCATAATCCCACATATTTACTCTGTTGATCCCCTTAATCAACACATTTTGAGACACTAAGGGGCAATTTAGCATGGCCAATCCATCTAACCTACACATTTTTGAAGTGTGGGAGGAAATCGGGGAAACTCATGCAAACATGGATAGAACATGCAAACTCCAATTAGACAGTCACCCAAGGCTAGAATTGAACCAAGGTCCCTGGTATTGTGAGTTAACCACTGTGCCATCCTTGCTATTTCTGCTCTGACTAGCCCATGGCATGGTGGTAATCCTGATATCACTATCCTTCAGATCCTACTTTTCAACTTACTTCCTAACTTCCTATATCTGGCTTTTAGGACCTCATCCCATTTTTTAACCTATGTCATGTCTATCACTACCACTGGCTGTTCATCTTCCCCCTCCAGAATATTCTTTAGCTGCTCTGAGACATTCTTGACCCTAGCACCAGGGAGGAAACATACCAGGGAATAATAATTTCAGACATTCAGATCTCAGCGTCAACACTTCCTGTAGCCAAGTAACCAAATGCAGCTAGGGTCATCTGAGAAGGGGTCACCGTAGATGAGGGAGGTGTCCCTCGGAGATGTTACAAATCAGTGCTTCCGTTCAATGACAGTAGATATGTCTGAGAACTTGGAGTGCACTTGCGAGTGCACTTCCTGAAACTTCATGGCACCTGGAATTGTCGAGCCATCTCCTGTCCCCATTTGAGGAGTTACTAGACTACTTTCCATTCCCAGATTGTGTACTAATGTTCAGTAGCCATTATTTTACCTACACTGCAAAGATGTTTAGTAGATTGAGTGGCACAGTGGTTGGCACTGCTGCCTTGGATTTCCAGGGAACCGGGTTCAGTTCCAGCCTCAGGTGGCTGTCTAACTGATGTTTGCACATTCTCGCTATGTCTGCGTGGGTTTCCTCCAGGTGCTCTGGTTTTCTCCTGCATGCCAAAGATGTGTGGGCTAGGTTGATTGGCCATGTTAAATTGTCTGTTAGTGTTAGGGAGATTAGCAGCGTAAATACACAAGGATTGAGTATGTTTTGTTAGTGCAGGCTCGATGGGGCAAACACCCTCCTTCTGTATTGTAGGGTTTCTCAGAAGCAGACATTTGGAATAAAGCTCAGAAAGTACTATCACAAAGATGAAGCTTCAAAGTCAAATACACCTTTCACACCTAAAATACACGGGATGAATGGCATTTTGGTTAGGGTCGATTTGCTGGACAGTTGGTTTGTAATGCAGAGCAAAGCCAACAACATGGGTTCAATTCCCATCCTGACTAAGGTTACTCATGAAGGCCCCTTCTTAAATTTACCCCTTGTCAGGGGTGTGATGATCCTCTGGTTAAATCACCACTAATCAGCTCTCCCTCTCAAAAGGTAAATCTGCCTACTGTCATCTGGGACTATGGTGATTTTTGCCTTTACTAACATTTTGGATAGCTTCAATTATAATCCATTCTGAGACTTCACTTAAAAAGGGAAATTTAGATTCTTGGATCGTCATGCATGGTGATTGGTTTTGTGAGATAGGAAAATAGCCTCAATAGTTTACCTGGATAGAGTGTGGGGCACATGTGAAAAAGACTGTTTGCATAGGATCTTTCAGGTATAGAAATTAATATGTTATCTAATATTGTCACCTTTATACTTCAGCTAAGTGGCAGGGTTGGTTAAGTAGATATATCTTTTTGGCTTTTAGTCAAAATTGTATTTTGGCAATAATTAATGTGGCCCAGCTTTCCTGCTGCCCCAGTGGCAAGTCCCCATTGTTGAGTGAAATTTGTCTGGCTGCATGTTTTCCCACGGGGTGATCTCAACAGTTCAAGAAAGTAATTCAACTGCAGCCCACAGATTGTGAGTTTTGGGCTTGTTATGGATGTGGCTTGGAAGAATTCTTGTGGAGTCAGTGTTCAAGGTAGCAGTTACCTTGACTGCGACTGAAAGAACAAACTCCATCCTGAAAATGGTTTGCAGGACAATGTCCAATTCAGGAGTAATTTCCTGGGGAACTACCGTCACTGTCTCCAGATGGGAAGATGGAAAGTAGGTCATTTTTACCCTCGAGCCCGTTTCGCCAGTCAATAGGATCATGGCTGATCTAAGATCTAACTCCATATAACGGCCTTTGTCCCATATCCCTTAATAGCTTTGGTTAATAAAAATCCATCAATTTCAGATGTAAAATGAACAATGATTTAGCATCAATGATCCAGCATCAATTGCTGTTTGTGCAAGAAAATTCCAAACTTCTATCACCCTTTGTGCAAAGAATTCTTTTTTTACTGCCACTCCTGAAAGGTCAGACTTGAGAATTCCTCCTGGTCTAAAAATTTCCAACCAACAGAGATAATTTATCTTTGTCTGGATTACCTACATCTTGCAAATGTTGATCAAATCAGCCCCTTAACCTTCTAAATTTTAGGGCCACTCCTTGCAATTTAACTTGGAATCAATGTATCATTCTGGTAAATCTGCAAAGTATCATTCTGCACATCCTCCAAGGCCAGTATGTGATGCCCAGAACTGTTCACAGGATTCCAGGTGTAGTCTAAACAAGGCTTTGTATAGCTGCGTTTCGTAACTTCTAACCCTGGTGATCTTGTCCTGTATTTATAAAGACCGGTTTTCCACCAGACTTTGTGATCTCTTTCAGTACGTGTTGATGATGTTTTGATGATCTTTGAACATGGATCTTGTAAGTCTCTTTCACTACTGCTCTTTCTTGATTTAACTCATTTGGTTCATTTAGATTCGAAGTGAATCACCTCATGTTTGCCTGCATTGAAATTGACTTGCCACCATTTTGCCCATTCGCTCCATTGAGCAGATGAGGCAAGATAGAATAGCTCCGAACGTCTCCCACTTCTTGTTTGACCACAACAGTTTTTTTTTGAAAGGGACGCTTAATTCAGTAAGTGTTGAAATGTTTACACACCACCAGATTTCCTTGTTTTTTTTTACAGAGTGTAGCATTGTGGTACAGTGGTTAGCACTGCTGCCTCACAGCTCCAGAGACCCGGGTTCAATTTCGGCCTTGGATCACTTCTGTATGGAGTTAGCACATTCTCCCCGTGTCTGTGTGGGTTTCCTCCGAGTTCTCCGGTTTCCTCCCACAACCCAAAGATGTGCATGCTAGGTAGATTGGCCATGCTAAATTGACTCTTCGTGTACCAAGATATGTAGGTTAGATGGATTAGCCAAGGAAATATGCTGAGTTATAGGGATAGGATGGGACAGATGGCCTCTGGCAGACTGATGGGCTGACTGGCCTCCATCTGTACTGTAGGGATTCTATAATTCTATGATAATGTAATACTCATTGTACTTAACCTGTTCTAAGTAAGAATGATGAAAAATGCTCCCCCTTTCATGCACACTCAGCAATGAATTACAGAGTGGGATGACAGATTAAGCAGACTTTTCAGAGTCTGATATGAGTTAAATATATACTTGTAGCTTGATGACTTGCATGATTCCAATCTGGTTCATTGGCTCCCCAGGTTTGGTGTCCAGATGATTTAAAGATGTTCAAGTTCTTTTTACTTTTACTTTGAGAGACAGCAGGTGCCAGGTTAAGTTTTAAAACCTTTGTCTTGGCACGAAGATGGTCAAACGGTGTTTGAGCTTGCAACATGGCTGGAGAGAGAGAACGAGAGAGAAGATGTCCACTTAAGGACTTTCTGTGCCCTGGGCTATTGATTTTCTGACTGGCTATATTTTCGCTGGTTCTTGGAGTGATAAAATCAGTTGTCTGAAGTCATTTTCAATCATGATCAATGCCTCTATTTTCCACACAAATGATTCAAAGTTAGAGGCCATTGCTACACAACAGGGAATACATGATGGTTGTTCAATCCGTCTGATGATAAACAGGTTTCTTTGGAGCTCTCTTTGTTAAGTATTGAGCTCAGAGACAGTGAGTTGAATTTTCCTGCTCCACCTGCCATGGGAATCAGAGCAGTGTGACACAGGCCACACAAAGGTCCGATGCCCTCGGGTGGAATTTACCGGTTACAGGGCTCACGCGGCTGGAAAATCCTGCCCAGTGAATCTGGAGGTCCATGGAGTTTGCGCATTGGTAAGCACTCAGACAATAGAAAGTGTAAACTTCATACGTGGTCTATTCCACGGAGGGCACCCCATCCATGGCCACTGAATTAAAAACTTTCCAGTGACCTGAGATTGTCTAACTGCTGGTGGCCATCTGAGCAGCTTCTGTTTCAGTTTTTTAAAAAAATCTCAATTAGTGGTTTCTCAGCTAGAAAATAAATAATGTTATTTTTAAAGAAAATCATGGCTTTGCAACATAATGAATGTAATTTTATAATTTTCTGCTTTTATCTACATCTCTTACTTTATCTTTGCTCATTTCTAAGCTTGAATATGTGGCTCTCTACCTCATCATCTAGATTTTTAATAAATTCAGTGAATAGTTGAGGTCCTACTACAGATCTTCCTGGAACTCATTCTCTCATTTTGGGTGCCTGCCCATTCTCTCTGCTCTATGTCTCCTGCCACTCAGCCAATCTCCTAACCTACTCATCAATCCCATGAGCTTCAACTTTATCTAACAATTTCTTCTGAGAGACTTTATTGAATACCTTCTGCAATTCCATGTAAATAACATCAATAGACATTCTCCTTTCTACAACTTCAGTCACCTATATAAAAATTTCACTTAGGTTTGTCAAGTGTGCCCTATCATTTAAAAATCCATGCCTGCTCTGTCCTTTAAGCTGACAAGTTATGGGACACTTGTCACTCTATGCTTCATTATAGACTTCAATAATTTCCTGACAATACATTTTAGGTTAACTGGTCTATAACGTCCTTTCAATATTCAGAATCTTCCAGTCTATGGGAGTAGTTCTTGAATCAAGCTCCCAAACTTTGGAAGATTATAGTTGGTGTATCTGCAACGTTCTCACCTATTTCCTTTAAAGCCTGAGGACTCCCGAGGATTTGGCACTTCTAAATGCCATTAATTTCTTCACTGCTGTTATTTTACTGACAAGAATTTTCATGAGTTTCTGTCTCTGATTCAAGATTTTATTGGAGGATATCAGAATATTAACGTTTTCCTCTACTGGGAAATGCAAAACTATAATTCAACATTAACAATATTACCATGAGCAGTTTTCAAGGAGCTCACATTACTCCTGCCCACCTTCTCCTTCTTAATATAGTTATAAAAATGATGGCCTCCTTTCTGTCCAGTTATGGTGGTATGGTGACACAGTGGTTAGCACAGCTGCCTCACCAGGGACCCAGGTTCAATTGCGGCCTCAGGTCGCTATCTGTGTGACGTTTGCACTTTTAAAATTTCATTTGTGGGACATGGGCTTCGCTGGCTGGCCAGGATTTATTGCCCATCCCTAGTTGCCCTTGAGAAGGTGGTGGTGAGCTGCCTTCTTGAATCGCTGCAGTCCATATTCTCTGGGTTGACCCACAATGCCGTTAGGGAGGGAATTCCAGGATTTTGATCCAGCGGCTGCAAAGGAATGGTGATATATTTCCAAGTCAGGATGGGAGTGGCTTGGAGACGAGCTTTGCAGTGGTGGTGTTCCCATTCATCTGCTGACCTTATTCCTCTAGATGGAAGTGGTCGTAGATTTAGATTCTGTCTAAGGATCTTTGATGAATTGTTGCAGGGCATCTTGTGGATAGTACACATTACTGCTACTGAGTGTTGGTGGTGGAGGGATTGAGTGTTCATAGATGTAAGTGCCAATCAAGCAGGCTGCTTTGTCCGGGATGGAATCAAGCTTCTTGAGTATTGTTGGAGCTGCCTCCATATAGGCAAACGGGTGGCGTTCCATCACACTCCTGACTTGTGCCTTGTTGATGGTGGATAACCTCTGGGGAGTTAGAAAGTGAGATCCTCGCAGTAATATTCCTAGCTTCTGATCTCCTCTTGTAGCCACTGTGCATATGTGTTGAGTCCAGTTGAGTTTCTGGTCAATGGTAACCCCAAGGATGTTGACAGCGGAGGATTCAGTAATAGTAACACCATTGAATGTTCAGGGGCAGTGTTCGAGTGTCTCTTATTGGTGATGGTCATTGCCTGGCATTTCCTGAAATATACTGGAATAAATGGGGCAGCAGGTCACACTGGCTTTTCACTCATGATGCTAGATGTCAAACTTAGCCCTGACTATAGTGGGATGAAAGTTTCTTCTGCGAGTTGTGGGGTCCGGTGTGATGAGTTTGGACAGCCTCAATCCAGCTTCATGGACTTGAAGATAGAAATTGCTTTTGTGCTGTGCACTCAGACATGTAAAGAGTAACAAGAAAAGAAAATGGAGGTTATATTAATATGCATTACAACTTCAGTATGCTTTAAAGCATTTTACAGCCAATAGGAAGTGTAGTCACTGTTGTAACCTAGGAAACACAACAGGCAATTTGCACAGAGCAAGCTCCCACAAACAGCAAAGTGATAATGACCAGACAATTTGCTTTTGGCCTATTGACTGAAGGATAAATATTGTCCAGTCTGCCAGAGGTAAGTTAACTAATCGAATTTGCCATGGGATCTTTTAAATTTGCTTGTGGGGGAAGATGGACCTTGATTTAATGTCTGGGCCAAAATTTCATTTGACTTGGTTTATTGTCACATGCATTAGTATACAATGAACAGTATTGTTTCTTGCACATTATAGAGACAAAGCATAGCATACATAGAGAAGGAAAGGAGAGAGTGCAGAATGTAGTGTCACAGTCATAGTTAGGGTGTAGAGAACAATTAACTTAGTGTGAGGTAGGTCCATTTAAAAGTCTGATAGCAGCAGGGAAGGAACTATCCTCGAGTTGGTTGGTGCATGACCTCAGACTTTTGTATCTTTTTCCTGATGGAATAAAGGTGGAAGAGAGTGTGTCTGGGATGCGTAGTCCTTAATTATTCTGGCTGCTTTATCAAAGCAGCAGACAGTGTAGTCTGAGTCAATGGATGGGAGCCTAGTTTGAGCGGTGGATTGGGCTTAGTTTGTGACTCTGTAGTTTCTTGCGGTCTTGGTCAGAACAGGAGCCAAACTAAGCTGTAACACAACCAGAAAGAATGCTTTCTGTGGTGCGTCTGTAAAAACTGGTGAGAGTTGTAGTGGACACATCAAACTTCCTTAGAAAGCAAATTTCCTGAGAAAGTAAAACATTGGATGAAATAGTTGAAAATGCATTAAGGGAGAGCTAGAAAAGTTCTTGAAAGGGAAAGGAATTCAAGGCGAGGTCGGAAGAATCAGGTGGAAAGGTGTGAAGTGATACTTGCGTGAAGCATTGCCAGTACAGACCAATGTGGTTAAGGAAACTTTCCTCTGCAGCTAACCAGGTAATATCTCAGCTGAGAATTTGCCCTGCAAACCTGAAGTGGGAAGAGTTCCACTCCTGCCCTGAACATCACTAACCTTGATGAGCAGAGAAACAAAAACAAAAGTCAGGAAAAAAGTTTGGTTAAAGAGGCTGAGGTGGTAGGTGAAGATCAGTTGTAAGGAGATGACTGTAAAAATTTAAAAAAACTTTGGGACTTACCAGCAAAACTGAAAAAAGCTGCTAAATAAGTACTCACCTCTGCAGCAACAAGCCTTTATTAAGTAAGAATTACATAAAATTTCCAACACACAAAGAAGCCATTCAAACTAACTGGTCTATGCTGGTTACACTGAAACAAATCTATATTCACCGCTCCTCATCAAACATTGTCAATGAAGCTTGCAGTTAATAGATCAGTTGCAGAACTGTGTTCTCATATTCCTTTGTTCTGAAAAATACTTAAAAAAACTCTATTTTCCATTGATGACTATCCAAAGGATCAGAACATCAAAAAATATTTGTCAGAAAGTAAATAGAGTGTCAAAATTGGTCAAAGGAAATAAATAGAACACCTGTAATTTCTATTAATAATGCAATCAGATGTAGGGGCAATTACAGTAATGAATCTATGACAATTTACACTGGATTATTAAACAAACTGGCTTCAATAAAAGTTTTTTTTGTAACACAAAGCTGAAAGAACAAAGAAATCCATTTCAAATTAATGTGGTATACAACAATATAGTAATGAGGAGATGCTGGTGGTAAATGTCTATAAAACCCGTCAATAGTTCGGTCTCTATGTGCGTGTTTGGATCAACTTCAGATCATGCATCGGCACACTTCAGGCTCATAACAAGGGAAGCAAAGCATGCACATGTAATTTTAATGTATACGAACCAAGGTCTACAAGAATTCCCTTGGTCGGGGGCAGAAAGCAGTGCAAGTACAGTGATGTCAGAGGTTACTGACCTACAGATTAAGATATCCAGTCGAGCAAGAGAAAGACCAGAAAACCCCATGTTAAACAAATTAGCAAAACAGCCAAGATTAACTTCAGTTAAAACTCTACGACAAGACCTGGCTCATCAGAGACATTTATTAAAAATGTTGAATTTGGCTTAGGTAACGTTTTAAAATCACTTAGCGTTGAGTGAATTTTTATTCCAGGACAATCCATTTACAAGAACTTCAAACGTTGAGAAAGCACAGCACAAGAAAGAGAGCAAGAGAATTGCCAAGCTTTTCAAGTACAAAAATAGAGTCCTCCTCTGTGGGTTTCCATAAATTATGGGCATTTTTCTTGACTTTGAACACATTGCTAATGTTATGCATATGTTCCTTTGCCTTGCCCTGAAAGGTCACATTGCAGTTCTGTGAGTTCAGACTACTATTTATTGATCGTCCCCCCCTCCCCGTTATATCTCAAAAATAGCAATTTTAAAAAAATCTATACTGTAACAATTCGCTTTCTGCAGCTTTATTTGCTGCTTGATTACTATTTTTTTATGTGATTTGTATTTCTGAACTTTTCACAAGTAAGTACAAAATTGACTGATTTGGAATGTAAAACTTGCTTTAGAGTGGGAACTGATTGTAGCAGTGATTTTCTTCAAACATACATGATCTTGGCTCATGTTGTATTTTACAGAATGTCAGAGAGGTCATTGTAAACAGTGAAGCACGCACTATCAAAATGAGCATGTCTGGAATATAGTGGTAGTTTACAATTTCTTCTTAATACTTCCATCCAACTACTAGCAAGATAGCGTGATAGGGGAAAAGTGAATTAATTCCTCTAATAGCATTCCTCTTCCTTTCCCACATACACATATATGCAAACATGCCCTACTCCTGCAATGGCTCAGCTGTAAAGGCACTGCTTGGGGCAAAGCAATGCTTTACAATTCCAGGTTCAATCCTCAGCATGTACTGTGCTTGCAGATCTGGGCTAGAATGACAATGGTGATTGGGGGTGGGGGCTGACTTCTAAAGTTGCTACTGCATTCCTGGGCTGGGGGTGGGGGGAGGGCGGTGTAGGGGGATGGATGGGTGTTGGACTACCAGCCAGTATCCACTGCTGAAAACTTTCAGGCAAGGCAAGAATTTGCAGTCGAGCAGTCTGCAGATACTTGCTGTCTAGGTTTACAATAGCCAAATGGCCATTTAGATACAGTTACCAGAAATAGCAAGACACCAGCAGAAGCCTTCTCCAGCAAGAACTCCGTCCCTTCTCTGGATGGGAAGAGAGGAATTCACTCTCAACAAATGTATTTAACATGTTGGCTCTTTTCTCAAAGAATTGCTTGGTTTCATTTGCTTGAAGATTTTCAGTTGCTGAGAAAGATGTCAGTGTATGTGCCACCCTGAAGCCTGACTCTTATCGTGGTCTGGCAAATCCAAAATTGAGAGAATAGCAAAAAACAAGCTCAGACTTTTTTTGAAAAGCTAATGTTATATAAATAGAGAATACATCAGGGACCAGTGTTTATGGATAATAAACCACTTAAACTTATTGCCCAACACTTACTTCTGCATGACTGATAAAAGCATGTTTTGTGCCAACAATAATGTTCGTATCAGTGCTCCAAGGGGTAATTCAACCCCTGTGTATTCAACAGTGCCCCTGTATTCAGTCATTTCATCTGAAGCATTTGCATCAGTGCTTATAATGTTGGAATTATAACTAGCCATGCCCTTCGTGTTGCTGACAATCTAACTTATAATTTTCTTCACAGATGGGAGATTCCTAGCACACACATAGATCATAAGCTAACCAGTGTACCAAACATTTGTGAGATTCAATCAGCATAATCTTGCCTCCTAGAGGGATGAAGCATCATCAACGTTTCTGATACTATACTGGGTGCCTCTTCTGCTTTAATAAGCTTTTAACACACATTGCTTAGTCAAAGCTTTAGAAAAAGGCTACATTGCCAAAAAAGCTATGATACTTTAAACAAACAAATCCAACTATGTACACACATATTTAAACTTAGTATGCTTCAGATAGTGTGTGTAACTGAGGCCTTTTTAAGCTGTACGATTGAGAACAAATGAACACTCTCTCACATGCTTAATAAATCCCAGCATGAAACTGGGTCATTGTTCTTTGACTACAGTCTCCTCTGTGCCTCGCTTGCTGTGGACAGTGTTTTATCCATTTTGCGGGATGCTCAATGTTCAGTGTTTCACTGGAGGATATGGGATTTCAATTCATACATTATTGATAGCAAATTAATGGACGTGGACAGGATTAGCACAGGCAGCACTCACTCACCAGAGTTTGCATAGCAATTTCATTTTGTCGGTTTTCAGTCTTCTGTTGCCTCACCTCCGCCCTGACCCCCTGTTCCCCAGCCCCTCACCAGCAAGGAAACAAACCCCCTGCCCAAGCTGACTTTAACTTTGCTTTAATTTGTATCTGGAAATGAGAAGTGATTGGTGGCCTTTGACATTTGAAGGAATCAACTTTTCTGAATGTATGAATGAATGAATGGCAGGAATAAAATAGAGTAAGAACAAATACAAATGCTTTACACGTCTGCCAACTAAAATGCCTGCAAGTTAGTGCCTCACTGTTTATTGACTGATGGCAGGCAATAATTGTATAAATGAATCAAAGGTTCACAACAACTTAGGACATCTTTAATGGAATGACAGACACGTTGCATTCCTTATCACCATTTACAGTTTGGACAATGGAACGTGGAATGCAGGCTATACCACCCAGGTCAGGAAAGGGTGAGAGTACAATGACAATGTTTCTCCCCATCTTTTCAGGAAGTGTCACTGTCCTTTCTCTGTGTGGGTCATTTTCACATAGCAAGGCTCTCTCTTGCTTTTCCAAGAAATATTCATTTACTCTCAGTAACATAAGTTGAGAGTTCTCAAAAAAAAAGCAGGCCAGATCAAATATTGATATCTTTGGTAGCCTTCTTTATGATTAACTACGTGAACTATCAATATGCCTGGCTGTTAGCAATGCCTTCAATAATAATCAGCAAGGATGCAAGTCACAATATGCTTCTTTATCTCTCTTTTCTTCTGATCTGTGATACTTTTGGCAAGTAAGACTGAATACCACAAAGATTGTTTTATCTCAAGGTAAAGATAGATCATAATCCGTCTCCATTCATTCTCAAATATGCAGCTTTATTTTAGTGTCACAAACATTGAAGCTGGAACTGAGAGAAAGTCAGAGCTTTTACGAGGATCTATTAATTTCCCTGATTGCTGGAGAACCGAGATGGTTGCGTCCAAATGGGTTGATGAAACATAATAGCTGCTAAGATTAGGAACTGATACTGAATATCATGATATACAGGGACTAATGGAAAAGTGCTGCCCTGTGAGATAACTCTCTTGACACGTTGCTGCACTGAACAACTTCCAACACTACCAGCAGATCAATACAAAGAAAGTTTTGAATGCTTAAAAAAGTGCACCGCTGCATGTGAATGATAAGCATGTAAAGATCAAAAATAATTTGGAATAAATTTTGTATATTAAAAATAATGACTGATAATATCTTTGTTTTACTTTCTCTTTGTTGTTCTACAATTATAAATGGCATGAGTTTGTAAAGGAAATACACACTGAAACAACATGCATGTATGGTCACATCTGAGTGTTAAAATGCATGTTTGAAAAGTGAGACAGAACCCAGCAACATTATATATTCTGCACTCTCTCATTTCCTTCTTTATGTCTGTTTAACATGCAAGAAACAATACATGTGGCAGTAATAAATCAAATCAAATCAAATATATAAAGATCCCCACAGTATCCATCTTATTATAAAGCAAATCTGACATATATTTTGATGAACTGTATGTAAATCACATTTATACTAATATTGTGATATTGCATAGAGGGTCAATGGGCATGGACGTATCACAGCTTAGCATGGCGGGGCCATGGTGGGGGATGGGGAAGGACAGGGGCATGAGGAATCATGGTGAATGAGTATAAGAGAAGATCTTGGGATGGGGGCATGAGGGGCCATGGATGGGTGGGTTGAAAGCAAAATTTGGTATTGGAGGCTTAGGGGTTCAGGGTTTGAATGGAAAGAGCATTCAGCTCTTTCATGTCTGGACCATTGCTGATATGCTGGGTTCCTCCATCATTGAGGATGGGATATTGGTGGACGTTCCTCCTCCTATGAGTTGTTTAATTGTCCACCATCATTCACAACTGTATATGGCACAACTGCAAAGCTTAGGTCTGAACTGTTTGTTGTGCTTAGGTCTGTCTATTACTTGCTGCTTATGCTGTTTGGCACACAAGTATTTCTGTGTTGTAGCTTCACCAAGTCAACATTTCATTCTTAGATATGCTTCATGCTGCTCCTGACATGCCTGCCTGCACTCTTCAATGAACCAGTGTTGATCACTAGGCTTACGGGTGATGGTAGAGTGGGGGATAAGCCAGGCAATGAAGTTACAGATTGTGGTGGGGTATAATTCTGTGCTTTTGATGGCCCACAGCACCTCAAGGAAGCCATTTTGATTTGTTAGAACTATTTGAAGTCTATCCCATTTAGCACAGTGGTAGCACCACCCAACACGATGGAGCCAGTATGAAGATTGTACTTTCCCTCCACAATGACTGTGTGACGGTCACTACTACTGATACAATCATGGACAGATGCAAGCAGGTTGGTGAGGATAAGGTTAAGTATGTTTTTTCCCCTCTTATTGGTTCTCTCACCTGCCCCAGTTCTAGTATAGATGTTATGTTCTTTAGCACCTGGCCAACACAGTCTGTGATGGTATGACTGAGCCACTCTAGATGATGGACATTGAAGTCTCCACCCAGAGTGCTTCCTGTGCCCTTTATACCCTCAGTGCTTCCTCCAACTGGTGTTCACCGATCCCAGAAAGAAAATGGCCACAATGAAAGAACACCCGTGAGCAGCAGAGAGCTGGCAGATACTATCCACTTACCTCCTCACTAATCCTCATTGATGGAGTACTCGTAAGGGACTTTTATGGAACGTGTCTGTTTTGCGCTGATTCGGATTGGCGAGCGCAGAGGTAAAGTTGTGCCTGCAGTCCAATAATTCAATTTAAATGCATTCAAATGTATTTAAATGGCCGTCGTGCTCGTTTTAGACACGGTCCCAATCGTGTCCATTTTCATGCCATGGTAAAGGGGGAACCAGTGTGAAGGCGGGCGTAGACTGCGCTACTCACCCCACACCTGACTTCACCAAGTTTTCACACCCAAAAATGGGTGCATCACGATGGTAAAATCGGGCCCCTTGTGTCCATTCTTAATAAATAAATTAACATTGAAGAAAACTTCACATGAGGTCAGGCCAATTATAAAGTTATGAATATGACATGTCTTTACTAGGCATGACAATACAGAATCAATCATTTCAGGCTCTCTGGATTACTAAAATGCTTTCAACTAGGAATCCATCTTATGTACCTTCTCCAAATCTTCAATATCTCCCACCACATGAGGAGATAAACATAATGGTTCTGATTGTCCAAGAGTTCATAATAGAGTTTATTTAGCTAAAATTTATGAAAGCCAGTATCCAACAGTTATCCCCCCCAACTCAGCCCCACAAAGATCTGATCATGTTGTTCTGACTTCATTAGTCAGATAAGGAAGATGAATTTGATAATAGAAATGCTATGAACTAGGTTATGGCAGTCCAACCTGGATGCCTAAAAGTGGCTTTCGAAAAGCTGTGCATATATTGATACTGTCCATGGTCACACCGTCTGCTAAACAAATGCAATCACCTTTTCATTTTCATAGGTGGGGGGGGGCTCTCCGCTTTCCAATGCCTCTTCCTCACTTAGGTATTGAGTGCCTTTGAACTAGGCTACCCCAAACCTTACCCCCACCACCCTCCCACTCCCCGCACTCCCCTAAACACCGTCACCTCTGGGCAACCGCAATTAAGCAATCACAATAGGATTCGCTTTTGTGCTTTCCAGTTGGCAAGTTGTTCGCTCTTTGTTTGGTTAATGCCAGCAGCAGTGAGATTAGGCCCTGAAGTAGGTATTAATTGATGACAGAGTCCCCATCTGGCATACTCCTGCCCAATTAAATGCCCCCACATTAAATTCTACCACTTGACTAGGCTGGATGTTGATGGCAAGCAGTTCTGGTCAGTACATCGCCATCCTGAGACAGAAAACATCCTCTCGGCAAGAGTAAACAGTCAAGAAACCAAGAGCAAGAACATTGCAGATCCCAGAAGTCTAAAATAAACACAGAAGTGGTATGGTGGGACTGTGGTTAGCACTGCAGCCTTATAGCACCAGGGATCCAGGTTCGATTCCAGCCTTGGGTCACTGTCTGTGCAGAATTTGCATTTCTCCCTGTATCTGGGTGGGTTTCCTCTGGGTGCTCTGGTTTCCTCTCACAGTCTGAAAGATGTGCATGTTAGGTGGATTGCCTATGCTAAATTGCCTCTTAGTAGTCCCAAGATGTGCAGGTCAGGAGTTTTAGCCTGTGGGATTACTGGGATAGGGCATACCTTGGATAAGATATTCTGTCAGACAGTCAGTACAGACTCAATGGACTGAATGGCTTCTTCTGCACTGTAGGGATTCTATGATGCTGTGATTGGACAGCAGTGGGGGCATAAACTGGACAATATCATTTCTCACATCTCTTACAGAACCTGCCTGATATTTAGTTCCACCAATTTCAACATGGTGAATATCAAGAGGACTTTTTAGTAGATAGCTGATCTGATACCGCCCCCCCCCCCCCCCCCCCCAAGGTATAAATCTAGAATGAAAAACTCAGCACATCAGTCAGCATTTCTTAATACAACAGAAGAATGTACACTTCATACCCAGGTGTAGATTTCTAAAAAAGGACAGGCTGGAACTGAAACTAATCTCTCTTCACACTTGCTGAGCGTTTCCGGCATTTTTTTGTTTCAGAAAATCACCCTAGCATTTCCTCAGTTTAAAGAAAAAACAATAAGCCAGCTGGTTGTAAAAGGCTTTTGTCAGTGAGGTTATGTCCGATTAAAAGTCAATTCTCACTAATAACATTGTGTGGCTAATTTGTCATCTTTCCTAAGAATGCAAACAATAAAACAGCAAATAAAGGAAGGGATACTGTAATTATTCCTTAATCTAACAGTGTTGCAGGAAATTATTGCCATCATTTCTTGAGTTACAATTTCATAAGATGGCCCTTTGATTATACTTGTTGAGGTGTGTTTGGTTTGAGGGGGAGACGCTGGACTGATACGCGAGGCTATCACATTTATTTAGGGATTATGTTGATTTGAACTGAATGTGATCTTGGAGTGTTCACACTCACCTCTGCCATAAATCAGTTCATGTGTCAGAGAGAATCAAGTTACTGCCCAGTGCATGTGCTGTGGTTTTCCTCTGGGTAGGAAGTGACCGAGGGATTTAAATCAAGACTGTTTGTACCTCGAATGAACTGAATCACATTTGCCTCGCTCATGCTGAGCCGTGGTGTCATAATCTGCGCTCGGCAACAGGATCCACATGGAAACATTGAGTGGGATTACTCTGTTGCTCCAACAGGGCAGTTCCAAGATTTGTCAAATTATTTCAATCAGTGCTGCTTTGTACTCAGTGTGTGTCAAATTGTCTCCAGGCATGTAATAATGAATAAATGTATTCGCTGCAGGAAAATAAGAGATGGCAATAAATGTTGGCCCTTGTTAGCAACACCAATATAGTGAAGGAGTCCGGAACTAGGGGGTCATAGTTTAAGGATAAAAGAGTATATCTTTTAGGACTGAGTTGAGGAGAAATTTCTTCACCGAGAAAGTGGTGCATGTGTGGAATTCACTACCACAGCAAGTAATTGAGGCCAAAACGTTGTGTGAATTCAAGAAGGAATTAGATATGGCTCTTGGGGCTAAAGAGATCAAGGGATATAGGAGGAAGGAGATATCAGGTTATTGAATTCGATGATCAACCATGATCAAAATGAATGGCAGAGCAGGCTCTGAATGGCCTACTCCTGCTTCTAGTTTCTACAGTGGGGGGGGGGGAGATTTTCCCACCCCGCCCATCCCTAATCATAGTGCGTGGGGTGAGGGGGGTGGAACATACAAAGCTCCGTTGACCTCGGGTGGGATTTTTGGGTTTTGGGGTAGAAGTAGCTGGAAAATCCCACTTTATGGATCCAGTTATGTTTCTATCCTCAGGATGAAATTAAAAATTACTTGCTCGACAATATTTAACATTAAACAAATAATTTTTTTTAGGAATGATCACAAAGGCTGTAGCAGCAAGCGCTGTGAACAGTGCAGGCTGGATAATTCAGGTGGTACAAGGGGAAATGTATCAACTGAAAGGAAGTTTTTCTCTTGTGCTCTCTTGTATGGAGGACAGAGCTTAGCTGACACGTCTGCTGTCAGTGTAAAGTAGTAAGTATCAGAATGAGATTTACCCTTTGGTTAGTTTGGTTTACTGATTCGAGATGTACAATTTGGATAATTTATGATGGAAAAGAGAGAATGTATTTGGCCTGCTATTGGGATGAATCCAACTTCTGTTTGCAAGTTAAACAGACCCAGAGAGTCCTTGACATCAAAGTGCATTAAGCTTTTATTTAGAATTAAGGACCGTGTAAATAACTGCACACTGCTTATACTCACAAGGTTGTCATAAATCAGTAACGGACATTTACAACTGTAACGTAAATAATGAAAAAGATTCTGAGGCATTACTCCCACAGCCAAATTCAAATCCATCCTTGGAATTGAGAATTTAAAGGATTGTCACCTTATTAATGGTGGTGAATGAAAAGTTTTCTGGCAGTTTCAGTGACTGGGGTAAAGGACACTTTGCTGCAGCAATTATATTCTCAGAACTCAAATAGGTCACATCATCGCTAACAGCTCCCTTTATACTAGGAGCACGATGCAATGATCTGGAACTATTTCAGATGCATCTTGGACTAGTTTCAAATAGTTGCATCATTTGAGATCATTTAGCTGACTGATGTGCAATCATTCTGACCCCTCCCCTTCACCAAGTTTTCGCAAACAAGTGAGTGAGGCCACAGTAACATGCAAGTGGCTCTACAATGTTACCTTTACACCAGCACTTCAAATCACCGGGAAACTGAATGCAACTGCCTACAGATCTTTATTTCAAGAGCAGTCCACTCATGAGTAGACCTGTTTTTTTTTAAATATCCAGATTTTTATTGAACTCAAATTTCACCATTTCGCCATGATGGGATTCAAACCCAGGTCCCTGGATTACCAGTCCAGTAATAAAACCATTACGTCACTACCTATCTGAGGCTCTAGAATCTGAATCTGCCCAGTGATAGCAGTCTTACCCCAGAGTCAAAAAATTGTTGATTGAAGTCCTACTCCAGGGACTTGAGCACACTAGAGTGACACTAGAAAAGTCAAATACTCGGGGAACTAGGGTTAAGGTGTGTGGGGAAAAGTTTAGAGGAGATGTGCGGACATTTTTTTTACACACAGAGGGCAGTGAATGTCTGGAATGCGTTGCCCAGGGAGGTGGTGGGAGCAGGCACAATAGCAGCATTTAAGGGGCATCTATATAAGTACACGAATAGGATCGGAGTGGAAAGATACTGACTCCGTAAGTGCATAGTTTAGACGGGCATCATTGAAATTTGAAGGCTGAAGGGCCTGTTCCTGTGCTGTACTGTTCTTTGTTCTTTGTTGCTTCAGTGCAGTATTGAGGGACTGCTGCACTGTCAAAGAGCAAGGGAGTTCATTCTGCACTCTGTCATTTTCTTCTCTATGTATGGTATGCTTTGTGTATATATATATATAGAGAGAGAGAGAGCGCACAAGAAACAATACTTTTCGCTGTATACTAATGCATGTGTCAATAAAAAATCAAATCCAAATCCTTGTGTCCTGACCAACATTTATTCTTTAACAAATGTCACCACACCAGAGTATCTGATGTTTGTCATGCTGTCTTTTATCGGATCTTTGTGGTGTTTAGTATGATTATTTTGCTGGTTACAGTTCAAAAGTTTTTCATAAGCTGTAAAGCATTTTGGGATAATGAAAGGTAAAGTTAACTACGCTTGCTGACTTTCTTCCAGCACAGGTTTGTGAAAAGAAAGTTGCATTTGAAAAATCTGTTAGCGTTTTATAAGATTGAGGTGGATAAAAGGAGGATGTGGTAAACCTGGATTTTATAAAAGCGTTCAATAGGATGCGGCACAAAAGCTTATGATACAAAGATAGCGTTTATGGCACTGAGGGTGACAGTTCAGCCTGAGCTCAGGATTGACTAATAGACAAAACACAGGGAGTGAGGAACAGAGGGTCATTTTCAGGTTGGTATGATGGAACTATTGGGGCACCACAAGGATCAATGTTTTAGGCCTCAGCCATTTAGAGTGTACGTCAATGGGGATGAGGGGTGCAAATGAAATGTATCCAATTTTGCTGACACTTGCTGAGAAAGTAATCTGTGAGGAGGTCCCAAAGGGACAGTGAAAGGATATAGACGGGTTAAATGAATGGGCAAGAGTGTAGAAAATGAAATATAATATGGAGAAATGTAAAGTTATCCACTTTGGTTGAAAAATAGAATATTCTTTCAGTGTTGAGACTGATTGAGGAAGGTTGGTATTCAGAGAGCTTTGACCAGAGGATCCCTCCAGTGCAAAAGGAAGCCACTCGGCCCATTAAGTCTGCACTAACTCTCCAACAGAGCATCTTACCCAGCCTCACCAACCTGCTCTTGCCACATAACTCCACGATTTACCATGGCTAATCCACCCAACCTACATATTTTTGGACACTACGGGGCTAATTAGCATGGTCAATCCACCTAAACTGCACATCTTTGGACTGCAAGAGGAAACCCACACAGACACTGGGAATGTACGATCTCCACACCATCACCTGAGGCTAGAATTGGATTCACGTCCCTGGTGCTGTGAGCCAGCAGTGCTAATCACTATATCAGCCTTCATCATGATAGTTCAGATCACGTCTTTCAGAAGAATGGGGTGAGAAACATATCAGTCAAGATTGAATAATGGAGCAGACTTGATGGACCGAGTGGCCTAATTCTTCTCCAACATTTTATGTTCTTATGGTCTAAGTTAGGTTGTTAGCAGCGGAAGGGTTTGTATGGTCCCAATACAGAGAAGGTTGATGATTACTATGATCCAAATGCTTTTATACAAGAGCTAGACCTTATTGAATCTTCATACATTGTATTTCAAAAAATATTTTGTTGTCTGGAGTACCTCGAGACACCATGCTGAGGCGGAAGATATCACAGAATTGAGAGTATTATTAATTGGAGATGTAATTCCAACATTTTATTTCACCAAATAGCAACAAGGATTACAAGATTATTAAGAAAAAGGTCCAGTTGCAAATGCTCTATTAACAATGTGATCTCATTTCTGCTCTCTGAGGAATATACTTAACCACTGTCAGGCCTCGCTGCACTAATAATGTCATGCAATGTCATCCTGCTGGATATGACTGAATCCGATTTTCATCAGTAGTAAAAGGAGCAGGTAGCAGTGCAAGCAGAATAATAATTGTTTTAGGTGGTGTATACATGACAGCTTGACTTCTTTCCGTGTACTACAGAATATACAATAGCACGGTACCAGGGCTAACATCGTTCTTACATGACTAATAAGCAATTTCGGAAGTTTCTGAAAACAGCTCATAATCTTACCCTCTGCACTGCCTTTTAATACACTTTAAACGTGGAGTAAATGGAAGCAATAAAGGCAGCAGTAAAAGCAATGCTGGAAATCAGCAGGCTTTCATTTATGGGTCTGTAAAATAATATTGGATTGTGTAAACTCGGGAACATAGAGCTGATTAAAGTTTGTCTCAACTGAAAATGGGTTATTTGTTGTGTAGTTTAATCCATTTCTTTAACCATCCCCTGCAACTATCTTCTCCAGTCTGAAGATGAGTGTGCAGGTTATTGGGAAAACAATGCCAGTGCTATATATTGATGCATTGGTTTTCCCTCTAACAGATGCCCAGCAGAATACAGTGAGCACGGAGATGTCATTAGGTGTTTTACTAACATCCTCTCTTCTGCTAGTGCAAGTATCCAGTGGGAAGTAGTTCCAGAGCCAGCTGATATCTTACAGGATTTTACTAAGTGCAAAGAAGGTTCAGCAGGATGTTGAACCCAGATCCCAATGGGTGGAGGTGGACAACTCAATTTCTCTGTCCATTAATGTATCTACTACTCCCCATTTGGACTGGAAGTTGCATTTCATCTTCTCTGTCTGTCTGGAGGTGTGAATGCAAGATCAAAGTGTCAGGAGCGACTCTTAAGTTTCAGAACATCAGTTGGCTCTGGAGGGTGGTGCAGTGCATCTGAAAGAATGTGAGAGAATTAAGTTGCACAGTGTTGCTAAGTCAACGTACTATTATGTCATCATTGGCATCTGTGATTAATGGGATTGCAGTTCCCTCTTCCCCTTGCTGCCTTTAAAGGCTTTGCATGAAATGATTTTTAGCCATGTCAACCCACTGCCTGGTGAACACAATACCACAATACAGAGGGAGTTATTCTGGCCTTGTGTGCTTGTGTAAAACGCTTTGCATCGCTCCCAGATTTTTATTTCCATTAGGAGAAATATAAAATGGGTTTCTGATTCACTGAGACACAAGGTCAAAATCTAACCCCAAACTATACATACTTCAATAGAATTTGACAGAAAATGTCAATCTCACTCTAAAGATTATTGTTGTGTCTCCTGTGAGAAATAGAGAATTACCTCGTGTTATAGTAACACAGATGGAATAGAAAGGCTTTCTCTCTGCATCTTATTACCTGTCTCTGCTAGTTTTTTTTTACACCTTGCTCTTCAATAACTATCCATTGCCTTGCTACTTCAGACATTTTATTAATTATATTGCGACAGAATGATGATTGAAACTGAATAATTAGGGAGGCAATACTGGTATTACAATGGTCTCTGACAAATGATTCACGTACTGATTACTACCCACTAACCTGCTCCATGTAGGATGGTCAAGATTTAAGGAGAGGACTGAGCTGTGGTGCCCTGTGTGGTCAAATATCCTACTGACATCTTTTTGTTTCTTCTCACTTGTGGCCGTATCAAAGGCAATAGAACAAAGAAAAGTAGAGCACATCAATAGGCCCTTCAGCCCTCCAAGCCTGTGTCGATTATGATGCCCTAACTAAACTAAAAAAGAAGCCTTCTGCTCTTACTCAGTCCTTATCCCTCTATTCCCTCCCTATTCATGTACCCATCCAGATGCCTCTTAAATGTGGCTAACGTGCATGCTTCCACCACCTCCTCTGGCAGCACATTCTAGGCATTTACCAGTCTCTGTGGGAAAAATTCCCCCGCACATCTTCCTTAAACTTTCCCCCTCTCACATGAACCTATGCCCCTTGTAACTAATATTTGCGCCCTAGGAAAATGCCTCTGACTACTCACCCTATCTATATCTCTCACAATTTTGTAGACCTCTATTAGGTCTGCCCTCAGCCTCCTTTTTTCCAGGTTATTCAACCTCTCCTCATTGCCAACAACCTCAAGACATATCTACTACTCCCTATTTGGACCAGAAGTTGCATTTTATCTTCTCTGTCTGCCTGGAAGGGTGAATGAGTTGTCCACCGCCACCCGTTTTCTATCACCCAGCAACTTGACATTTAGACCCAGAGTTTTTTTAATATCCTAAATCTGTTGGTATCATACACAAGTTAGCATAGCCAGATGTGACATAGTGACACAGTGGTTAACACTGCTGCTTCATAGCTCCAGGACCTGGGTTCAATTCCCAGCTTGGGTCTGTGTGGAATTTGCACATTCTCCCCTTGTCTGCGTGTGTTTGCTTCGAGTGCTCCAGTTTCAACCCGCAGCCCAAAGATGTGCGGGTTAGGTTGATATGCCATGCTAAGTTTCCCCTTAGTGTCCAGGGATGTGTAAGTTAGAAGGATTAGCAGGTAAAAGTGTGGGGCTGTGGGATAGGACTTTGGGTGGAATTGTCGTTGGTGCAGATTTGATGGGCTGAATGGCTTCCTTCTGCATCGTACTGTTTCTATAATTATAGTACATTATTTACTCTAGCTCTCATACAAAGATGAGAATAATTCAGTAAGACTGATATGTACAAGATAAAAACATGGGGTTTATTCCTAAACTAATTAATGTATAGAAAGTATAATACTTCAATGCAACAAAAGTAGAATCAGTGCATAAGAATTGAAATTAATTCTAAAAATTGTGCTTCTTGTAAACCAACTAGATGTCTGCATGATGTAATCAGGCTTGTCTCTTGTTAGGCTTTCCAAATGCTCCTATGTACAACATGGATGATGTAAATCTCAATTCACTTATAAAGTTTTGATTTCCTACTGGACTTTTAGATTTTTGAGTGGGGACACCCTCACTACTTAATTCAGCCGAAATGCTTCTGAAGTCAGAGCTGTCAATCATTTATGATTGAAATGTAATCATAGGAATTACAGCATTGAATCAGAATGAGTAGGCTATTACAAATTACCTGGTTTTCATGTACATGTTAACACCACTACCACATGCATTCAGAGAAAACCCTTAAATCTATCTAATTTCCACATTAATCAACCCAGTCTATCACTCCTAACCTCAAGTTTGAAATTCCACAAGGTGTGAGACTTTGAGTGTGTGTTTGTAAGTGTGTGTCTGTGTGAGCATGTGTAAATGTGACTATTCGAGTATGTGTGTGTATATCTGTATGTGCCTGTTTGGTATGTGTATATGTGACTATTTGAGTATGTGTGTGTATATGTGTCTGTGTGTCTGTGTGAGTATGTGTATATGTGTCTATTTGAGTATGTGTGTGTATCTGTGTGTGCCTGTGTGAGTATATGTATATGTGTCTATTTGAGTATGTATGTGTGTCTGTGTGAGGTGCATTTACTATTGATAGGTTGGGTTGGATTTCTTTCCTCTTGTACCCTGGGAACTGGTTTAACCGGCTCTTAAGCAGTACACCACTCGGCATGGTCACCAGCTTGGGTGAGTAATGTTGTCCTGCACATGTTCGTGGAACATCTCATATGTGTATGCGTGTATGAGTGTAAGTGTGTGTGCATGTATGTGTGTGTCTCTGTGCATTTACGCACGTACATGGGCATCTGTGTCCAAGTGTTATGTGTGAGTACATGTATGTGTGTGTATATATGTGTGTCTCTGTGTCTACGTGTGTGAATGTGTATGTGTATGTGTGTGTGAGTGAGTGTGAGTGTCTGTGTGTGAGTGAGTGTGTGTGTCTGTGTGTGTGTGCGTGTGTGTCTGTGTGCCTGTCTGCCTGTGTTAGGGGTAAACTCAGTAAAGTTTTGCAACACCAATTTTAAATCCAACCAATTTATTTGATAGTATATCCGCGAGCTTTCGACACTATGTTGTGCCTTCGTCAGGCAAATGCAATGTTCAGATACACTGTCAAATACACTGCATTTGCCTGACGAAGGCACAACATAGTGTCGAAAGCTCGCGGATTTACTATCAAATAAATTGGTTGGATTTAAAATTGGTGTTGCAAAACTTTACTGAGTTTACCCTAGTCCAACGCCGGCATCTCTACATCATGTGTTAGGGGTGGCAGTGGGGTCAGCTTTCATTTTATTTCCAACTGTCAAACGGTATAAAACAAAACTTCAAAATGTTCATTGTGTCTCACCTTGTTATTTAACATTACCCATTACAATTAGGTCGATTTGTTCCGACTCAGTTTATATATTCCACTTCCAATCTCGTAAAGCTCGTTCACAGTGCCAGGTGAATGGAAAAGTCTGTACAAATGTATGCTACCAAACAAGACCTGAAGCATAAAACAGAGCAGACACTAAAAAGAACTGCAGCTGCTGTCTTGCCCTTTGGAGCATTTAGATTACAGAACAATTTAGTAACAATACTTCACTTGCTCCAATTCTTATTACATTTGCTTGTGGTGAGACTCAAAAAATAGAATGTTAGGTACCTTCCAGTTTACAAGTCCTGATGAAAAATCATAGACTTGAAGCATTTACTTGTCTATTCTCTTCATAGTAAAAAGTCTCACAACACCAGGTTAAAGTCCAACCAGTTTATTTGATAGTAATTCTACAAGTTTTTGAAAACACTGTTCCTTCATCAGGTTTGTGGAAGGTTCTGATCAGAGAAGGGCATGTAAAGTCACACACTTTACGGAATACTGATCAGATTATGAGTCTTTACAGCTAGCCTATTATTGAAGTCTTAAAGATGCAGACAATGTGAGTAGAGATAGCATAGATTAAAAAGATGTGTATTGCCTCCAGACAGTAAGTGAGATGTTACAATTTCAGGCAAGTCATGGGGGTTACAGATAATGTGACATAACCCAAGATCCCAATGGACAGAGTACCCTTCATCATCCAATACTTTCCCAGAGCAAAGAAGCCCAGACATTTTCTGTGGAGTTTTCAACATGAAGATGAACTTCTCACTAGGGCCATCCCCACACACCCACTTCTTGCCTTCAAACAACTGCACAACCTCAAACAGACCATTGTTCGCAGCAAACTACCCAGCCTTCAGGAGAACAGTGACCACAATACCACACAACCCTGCCACAGCAACCTCTGCAAGACATACCGGATCATCAACATGGATGACATTATCAAACATGAGAATACCATTCACCAGGTACATAGCACATACTCTTGTAACTTGGCCAATGTTGTCTACCTAATACGCTGCAGGACAGGATGTCCCGAGACATGGTACATTGGGGAGATCATGCAGACACTACAACAGATGAATGAACATCACTCGACAATCACCAGGCAAGGCTGTTCCCTTTCTGTTAGCGAACACTTCAGTGGTCACAGGCATTCAGCCTCTGATCTTTGGGTAAGTATTCTCCAAGGCAGCCTTCACAACACACGACAGCGCAGAGTCGCTGGGTAGAGACTGAGAGCCAAGTTCCACATACATGAGGACCTATGCCTAACAAATGTCTAATGCTCTCTCCACTCACATTGTCTGCATCTTTAAGACTTCAATAGCAGGTTAGCTGTAAAAACTCGCATTCTATTCAGTATTCTGTAAACTGTGTGTGCCTTTATGTGCCCTTCTCTGATCAGAATCTTCCGCACACCTGACGAAGGAACAATGTTTCCGAAACCTTGTGGGTTTACTATCAAATAAACTGGTTGGACTTTTACCTGGTGCTATGAGACTTTTTACTATGTTTACCCCAGTCCAATGCCGGCATCTCTACATCATGACTATTCACTTCATAGCCTGCCTTGCTGAGGACTTGCTACATTTTCTGTTTTTAACCAATTACAATATTAGGGTCACACTCCAAATTAATTTCTTTAAAAAAATCCCTTCCGTCAGCACTCATTTTCCAGTGTAGTTGTTCACAACAGAGACCCCTGGTGTACTTTACTCCAAAACACCCTCACTTCTCTATGAAATTCCACAAGGTGTGGCGCTTTGTGTGTGTGAACTTAACTGAGTGTGTGTGCCTGTGTGAGTATGTGTATGTGTGTCTATTCAAGTATGTATGTGTGTCTGTGTGTGTCCAGCATGAGTATGTATGTCTATTTGAGTATGTGTGTGTGTCTATGTGAATATGTCTGTGTGTGTCAGTGTGAGTATGTGTGTCTATTTGAGTATGTGTGTGTGTGTCTATGTGAGTATGTGTGTTTGTGTCTGTGTGAGGTGCATTTACTATCGATGAGCTGGATTGATTTTCTTAAGCAGGTACACCACTCAGCATGGTCACCACCTTGAGTGAGTATTATTGCCCTGCACACGTTAGTGGAATGTTTCATTCTCAATGAACCCACTATGATGTCTCATTCTCAACAACCCACTACAATATCTCATTCTCAATGAACCCATTACAATATCACATTCTCAATGAACCCATTACGATGTCTCATTCTTAATGAACCTACAATGATGTTTCATTCTTGATGAACTCAGTCAGTACAATGAGCAGATGTTAGAAACACGCACAAGCTTGATGCAGCATGCTATATTGAGCTATGTTCACTCTCAATATAATTTAAGTGATTTCCGTGAATTTGAAAACACAGCTGTAATTAAAATGCATGCTGCAAGACCATAGTTTTTTTGTCATTGTTCTCACTGGTTGAGTGGATAAATGATTCCAGTGTTTTAAAATGTATTTATTTTTTAGTGTCACAAGTAGGCTTACATTAACATTGCCATGATGTTACTGTGAAAATTCGCCAGTCACCACACTTCGGCACCTGTTTGGATACCCTGAGGGAGAATTTAACATGGCCGATGTGGGAGGTAACTGGAGCACCCAGAGGAAACTCGCGTAGACATGGAGAGAACGTGCAGATTCTGTGCAGACAGGGACCCGAAAGAGGAATCAAACTCAGGTCCCTGGTGTTGTGAAGCAGCAGTGCTAATCTCTGTGCCACCCGGTGTTTGTATTACTGAACCATTTAGATTATGAGGGCTACATGCTTGACCCTGGTGTGTGCTGAGTCAGCTGTTGTCAGCTCACAATGTGTTGGGAACACTACATTTGTCCATTGTGTGTTGGAGTCAGAATCAGCTAGCCTTTAGTTCTAACCCTGATTCAGAGAACACGTGTGGAACTACAGAGCAAAAGCTGGACTGAGTTGGATGCCTATCCCCCACAATGATCAAATCACTCAAAATCTGGACCCATGCATGAAGAATGAGCATTTCAGCGTTTGTGGAACTGCGTCTCAGCATAAGCCACTTCCTCTGGAAGTGGAAAACCTTCAGCGAATGTTTGCTGCAGTTCCTTTGGTGGTACTCTCGCCTTTTGAATCAGAAAGTTCCGGCCCATGTCAGATTCCAAAGAGTTGAGCAGGGCAACGTAGGCTGACACTCCCTTACATCTCTGAGGGAATGTTGTTCCACCACAAGTGCCACCTTTTGGGTGAGATGTTAATACTAATCTCTGCCATCTTGGGAGAAAGTAAAAAATCTTATGGTACCATCTTGGAGGATTGTAGGTGAAGAGTGTCCTATTTTATTATTGTTAGCAATACTAATGCTACTACCTTGTCCTGCCTGACTTTCGGTGAGGTCAGGTGGTAAGATTGGATGGGAGGTGAAAAATGAGGCTCATGGCCGATTTGTTTCACCACTCTGATCATACCAGCCCTGTTTACTAGTGAAATTGGCTTCACGTCCATAAAAGGCACAAAGTCAAGTTAAACATTAATGACATCATTTGAATGTCATTAATGTGTTCTGGACTCACTTACCTTTACCACCACACTGGCTGAGGTTTTTCCTGATGAGAATTACGCATGATCCTCACCCAACAGGGGATAGCCTCCCTAAAGCAATCAGAGGCCATTGAAGCCCCTGGCTGGTTTGGGGCAGGGCAGTTACTGGCCTAGCACTGCCCACCTTGGCATCGCCCACTGGCACCCTCACACTACCCACTGGGCACCCTGGTCCTCTCCACCAGGTGTCATAATGTATATCGGACCTTGTCAAGGGGGAGAAGGGATGAAACTCTGTTGGGCTGAGGGGCAAGAGAGGTCACCATTGAGGGGAGGATGGGGGGAGTCTGCAGGCGGAGTGATTGGAGAGGGAGGAATGGAGCTTTGAATGTCCGCCATGGACATTGCCATCTATGGGTAGGTGACAATGTCCATGGCGAGGGTTGGGGGGGGGTCCTGATGTCCATGGGAAGGTGGGGAAGTGACAGGAGATTTCCCAGTGCACAATGTATTGGGAGATGGGAACATCTGTGTAATGACATCCTAGAACTCAGAAGCCGGCTTTACAGATAAGCAGAGACCTCTGACCCTCCATGTGTTGGTTTCCTGACCTCAGCTGTGTTTCTGTAAAGAGACCTGAAGAGGAGTTCACTGTCACACAGCAGCGGGAAGGGGCAGTCAGATGGACTGGATTGTGCATTTACCACCTCCGAGTAACAGTTTTTTAGTGTGGTGCTGGTGGAACCTAGGAAGCACATTATCTACGTTCCCCCAAGAGAATGCATGAAGGCAAAAAAAACCTGAACAAGAGTACATATAATTACATTTGTATTATCAAGTCTTTGTGGGTGACACAGTGGTTAGCACTGCTGCCTCACAGTGCCAGGGACCAGAGTTCGATTCCTGGCTTGGGTCACTATCTGTGTGGAGTCTGCACATTCTCCCTGTGTCTACATGGGTTTCCTCTGGGTACTCCAGTTTCCTGTCCGAATGATGTGCTGGTCAACAGTTCTTCTAATAACCTCAGCCAAACTTAGCTGTGGCAAATTTTCATAAGTGTAATAGAAATAAAATGCAGTAGCTCCATCTACACAAGCAAGCACAGTAAAGTTTCACAACACCAATTTTAAATCCAACCAATTTATTTGATAGTAAATTTGCGAGCTTTCGACACTATGGCCTTCGTCAGGCAAATGCAGTGTTCTGGTCTGCAATAGCACTCGTATCAACACAGACAGTCACAGATTGCTGATTAGAATGCGAATCCTTACATCTAACCTGCTATTCAAGTGTTAAAGTGGCTAACAATGTGTGTGAAGGGAATCCTGAGCATTGGTTAGAGAATTGTGTATTTTCTCCAGACAGCACAGTAAGTGAGGTTTTTTGCTAACCCAGGCAAGTTACGGGGGTTACAGATAGTGTGTCATGAAGCCAAGATCCCTGTTAAGACCGTCCTCATGTGTGCGGAACTTGGCTATCAGTCTCTGCTCAGCGACTCTGCGCTGTCGTGTGTCACGAAGGCCCCCTTGAAGAACATTTACCCGCAGGTCGGAGGCCGAATGCCCATGACTGCTGAAGTGTTCGCCCACAGGAAGGGAACTGTTTTGCCTGGTGATTGTTGAGCGATGCTCATTCATCCGCTGTCGTAGTGTCTGCATGGTCTCCCCAATGTACCATGCTTCGGGACATCCTTTCTTGCAACGTATTAGGTAGACAACGTTGGCCGAGTTGCAAGAGTATGTACCGTGTACCTGGTGAATGGTATCCTCACGTTTGATGATGTCGTCCATGTCTATGATCTGGCATGTCTTGCAGAGGTTGCTGTGGCAGGGTTGTGTGGTATTGTGGTCACTGTTCTCCTGAAGGTTGGGTAGTTTGCTGCGAACAATGATCTGTTTGAGGTTGTGCGGTTGTCTGAAAGCAAGAAGTGGGGGGGTGGAGATGGCCCTAGCAAGATGTTTATCGTCATCAATGATATGTTGAAGACTCCGGAGAAGATGTCGTAGCTTCTCCGCTCCGGGGAAGTACTGGACAACAAAGGGTACTCTGTCCACGTGTCCCGTGTTCGTCTTCTGAGGAGGTCAGTGCAGTTTATCGCTGTGGCACGTCGGAACTGTCGATCGATGAGTCGAGCGCCATATCCTATTCTCATGAGGGCATCCTTCAGAGTCTGGAGGTGTCTGTCATGATCCTCCTCATCTGAGCAAATTCTGTGTATAAGGAGGGCTTGTCCATAGGGAATGACTTCTTTAACGTGTCTAGGGTGGAAGCTGGAGAAGTGGAGCATTGTGAGGTTGTCTTTCAGTTTGCAATACAGTGAGGTGCTGAGGTGACCGTGCTTGATGGAGATGCGTGTGTCCAAGAATGCAACTGATTCTGGAGAATAGTCCATGGTGAGTCTGATGGTGGGATGGAACTTGTTGATATCATCATACAGTTGTTTCAATGATTGTTCACCATGAGTCCAAAGGAAAAAGATGTCATCAATGTATCTAGTATATAACCTTGGTTGAAGATCTCGTGTGGTGAAGAAGTCTTGTTTGAACCTGTGCATGAAGATGTTGGCATATTGAGGTGCAAATTTGGTCCCCATGGCTGTTCCATGTGTCTGGATGAAAAGCTAATTGTTGAAGGTGAAGACATTGTGGTCCAAGATGAAGCGAATGAGTTGTAAAATTGCATCCGGAAACTGGCAGTTGTTGGCATTGAGTGCTGAGGCAGTTGCAGCAATACCATCGTCGTGAGGGATGTTGGTGTAGAACGCCGAGACATCCATTGTGACAAGGAGTGTCCCTGGTTCAACTGCTCCATGTGTGCTGAGTTTCTGTAGGAAGTCTGTAGCATCAAGACAAAAGCTGGGGGTTCTTTGTACGATGGGTTTCAGGATGCCCTCGATATAGCCGGAGAGGTTCTCACACAGGGTCCCATTGCCCGATACGATGGGACGGCCGGGTATGTTTGCCTTGTGTATCTTTGGGAGGCAGTAGAGATCTCCAATGCGGGGAGTACATGGAATGAGAGCCCAGAGGGTGTTCAAACAAGCAGTCAGAGGATGAATCACGGACATACATGGCTGCTTAGCTGGTTTTTGTGGCTTCCCCACTCATGCATACCCAGGACCAAAACCAATGCAGAACCACATATACCTCCTTAGATCAACCTGGCCATGTATTATTCTATATATGATTTAAATTCTCTGCAGCTAAACATTCGTGCCAAGAAACTTTATTGTGTTAAACACTCCTTCCGCAAGGACTATAGAATTGAAGTGCACTGTCGACTCACAAAATACACCAGGATGCAAAATTTTGAAAATGCAGAAAAGTTTAAAGTTTATTTATTTGTATGACAAGTGGGCTTACATTAACACTGCAATGAATTAATGTGAAAATCCCCTAGTCGCTACACTTCAGCACCTGTTCAGGTAGACTGAGGGAGAATTCAGCATGGTCAATGCACCCAACCAACATGTCTTTCGGATTGTGGGAGGAAGCCGGAGCACCTGGAGGAAACCGGGGAGACACGGGGAGAATGTGCAGACTCTGCACAGACAGTCACCTAAGCCAGGAATAAAACTTGGGTTCCTGATGCTGTGAGGTATTAGTGCGAACCATTGTACCACTGCCCATAGTACTGTGTGGGTAAAGTCATACAAAAATCTAATCTCCAACTTTGGATATGCAAAGAAGAAGTTGGTCTGCAGAGAGCAACTTAATGGCTTGAGTTCCAGTGCTTAACTTCATTTCCTCCCCTGCAAGTTCAGGAGTTCACACAAGTGCAGTTAAATGCAGAAATCCAGAAGTTGATGTCAGTTATTCGACCCTTCTTCAGAGGAAGATGCCACTATTGTGGTCCCTGCAGATTCCAATTATTCAATTATAAATCATTCAGTTGATGAGAACTTCCAATCTTATGCTCTAAATCTCACTGTGAAAATCTTTGAAAAAGTTCTCACTTATTGAATGAGGTGTAACTGGGTTTTTAATGGTGCCTTTAATTATTAAAGCGATGAACAACCTTTCTGGTCCCGATAAATTAACTCCATGGCCGGAATTCTCTGATCTCGCCCACGGCTGTGAGTCTCCTCTATCGTTCCTTTAAATGTGCAACATTGGAGAATTTATAGGCAGCACGGTGGTTAGCACGGGTTCAATTTCTAGTTTGGGTCCCCTTTTGTATTGAGTGCACATTCTTCCTATGTTTGCATGGGTTTTCTCTGGATGCTCCAGTTCCCCTCCTCATAGGTGTGGGGGTTAGGTGGATCGGCCATGCTAAATTGCTTTAGTGTCCGGGGCATTAGCTAGGTAAACACACAGGATTATAGGGATAGAGCCTGAGTGCAATTGTGTTTGGTGCAGACTTGATGGGCCGAATGACCTCCTTCTGCACTCTAGGATTAGATGATAATTCCGGCCTATATTGTTGGAATATCAGATTTCTCCATTATGATAAAAACAAACCACATATTGTTTCTTCAGCAGATATTTGAACTCTTAATCTCCTGCTTAGATTTTGATCTTTATTCTGCACACTGTAAAACAATATAAAATGTAAAAGGATGATTAGTGTTTTTAACTTTCCGGTTTGTGGCTGTGACCATTCTTCACTGTGATTGATTGCTGACCCTGATTGATCAGATCACCAATATTGAACGCCTGGAAATTCCCTTGACTTGATGCCTGTTCAAGCTAACGTCGGGAAAAGTGAGATCCAGGCTTATTAGATCTTTGAGGGCCAGTTTTATTTGATGTCAACAGCAAATGTTACCAGATCACTGCTGACTTTGAAAGCTAGGCCATTTCTTTAATTTTTACACTCGGTTTCATTTATGCTTCTTCTCTTTTCCTTGTTCCATCGTTGCTGTTTCACACCATCACACCTCTTTTTTTTGTGTCACAGAGTCCAGACTCAGGTTTCTCAATGCTAGCTGGTCATTTTACTGGACGGCATGGTGACACAGTGGTCAGCACTGCTGCCTCACAGCATCGGGTCGCCAGGTTCAATTCCAGTCTTGGATCACTGCCTGTGCAGAGTCTGCACGTTCTTCCCATGTCTGCATGGGTTTCTGTCCAGGTGCTCCAGTTTCCTCCCACAGTCTGAAAGATGTGCAAGTTGGGTGCATTGGCCGTGCTAAATTCTCCTTCAGTTTACCCGAACAGGTGCCGGAGCATGTTCACAGTAATTTCATTGCAGTATTAATATGAGCCTATTTATGACATTAATAAATAAACTTTAAACTTTATTACACTGCAGAGTGTGAGTGGTTCCGTAGTCCTTCACCCCTCCCTCCTCCCAAAACACCATCCCCATCCCCTGCAACACGCCCCGCCATGACACTCTCCCACAGTTATGCAGCACTGCTACTTACTAGCCAATTGCAGGAGCTGATGGAAGTCACCCAAAAGAGGAAGCCAAAACACAATCACATGTTCCGCTGCTAGAGATACTGGTTTTCCTTCTAATGTAAATTTGCCTTAAAAGGAACAATTACCATCAGAATGGTTCTCCACAGTGTAACGGTTGCATGAATGAATTCTGCTCCTAAGATATTTGGTATTAAGTGTAGTTTCGAAGTGGCTGGCGATTAATCAATAAATTAAGCGAAACAATTTAAAAGACCAACAGTTGCCGATGCACGAGTCAACATTGTAAATTATTGAACAATTCGCTGCTATTAAAACAATCCATTTTTAAAATATTTGTGGCTGACAATATTCATTGAACAGCTATTGATCTTTCTGGTAATTTAAGGTGTTAAACCCTAACGTGGTCTTATGAAGTGGAAAGAATTGTGTGTGTTTGTATTTATCAGTGTAATACCAATAAAATGAGACAATAAACACACTCACAAAATAACAGAAGGGCAGAATTCTGTAATATTAGAAATCTAAAATAATAGCAGAATTTTGGAAATTCCCTGCAAGCCCAATGCCATCTGTAGGAGAGCAGCAGCGTTATTGAGGGGAATTTTAAAGACTACAAAAAGGCAGAGAGAAACTCTCTCCTCAACACTTTAAGCCAATGACCTTTTGCCAGAACTGGGAGTACTTAGAACTGAAACTATTTTTTAATCATTGCAGGGCAACAGAATGGAGATCCAAACAGGGAAGGTCACAGTTAGGGTGAGGATGATGGTTCATGGCAAAACTACATGATATAATTACAAGTAAAGAACAAAGCTAGATATCCAAAGGAGGTGTAAGTGGCAAAGCAGAACCATCAGCAACTGTTGCCATTCAAACAAAAAAGGAGAAGAAATGGGGACAGGAGGCCATGATCTGAAATTGTTCAGTTCAGTACCAAAAGATGGCAAAGTGTCTCATCAAAGGATGGGGTACAGTTCATCCACTTATATCGAGCTTCATTGGAACAATGTGGGAAACTTGTCACAAAACATTCAGAGAAAAACTGGGGCAGAGAATTAAAATGGAAGGATCAGGGTCACATCTGTAGACTGAATGAAGGTGTTTTACAGAGGAGACCACCTTGTGGTCAGATGAATGCAGTTTAACTACATGGAAAGAAATACCAGCGTATTATTGCTTCACTGAGAAATAGAATGTGGACCTTTGGGCAGTGAAGTGAGAAGCAAGAAGGTAAAAGGGCACCACCATCGAGATACTGTGTACTGTTTACAAGACGGATCGGTAGTCACCAAGGGTCTTTAGGCAGTACCTTCCAAACCCACAACCACAACCATCTTGAAGGACAAGAATAACAGATACCTGGGAACGCCACCACGTGGAAACTCCTCCAAAAAACACTCACCATTCTGACTTAGAAACATATCACTGTTCCTTCACTGTCACTGGGTCAAAATCCTGGAACTCCCTCTCTAACAGCACTATGGGTGTACCTACAGCTCAGGACTTCAGTGGTTCAAAAATGGAAGTTGTTTAAAATAAATAAATAAATAAAGATTTTAACCTGATGTTGTGAGACTTCTTACTGTGGTCCAAAAAGCTGCCCACCGATTTCTCAAGGGCAACTAGGAAAGGGCAATAAATGTTGGCCTAGTTTGTGATGCCCACATCCCATAAATGAATTAAAAAAAAACTAATGTGTCTCCTGTGCTGTTGACAGGGCAGTGGCATATTGGGCGTGTTGGAGAGTGGATTGAGTGTCACAGAGAAAGTGATCCCTTCAGTATACTGAGCGGGGAGGGAAGGGGGAAGATATGCTCGGAGGTGGCACAAATGGTGGAGGATGATCTGTTGAATGTGGAGGCTGGTGGTGTTGAAGGTTAAGACAAAGGGAACCTTGGGTTGGGGTGGGCAACAGTTAGCAAAACCAAGAAGGCAAATTATTAACTGAATGGCTATAAGTTGAGAGAGGGGAGTGTGCAATAAGACCTGGGTGTCCTCATACAGCAGTCACTGAAAGCAAGCATGCATATTGCAGCAGGCAGTAAAGAAGGCAAATAGTATGTTGGCCTTCATTGCAAGAGCATTCAAATACATGAGCAGGGATATTTTCCTCCAATTATACAGGTCCTTGATGACATCACACCTGGAATACTGTGTGCAGTTTTGGTCTCTTTATCTGAGGAAGGATGTTCTTGCTACAGAAGGAGTGCAGCAAAGGTTTAACAAACTGATTTCTAGGATGGAGGGTCTGACATATGAGGAAAGATTGAGTCGGTTAGGATTACATTTGCCAGAGTTCAGAAGAATGATGGAGGGATCTCATAGAAACCTATAAAATTCTAACCGGACTAGACAAGGTAGATGCAGCAAGGATGTTACCGATAATGCGGAGTGTCCAGAACCAGGGGTCATAGTCTAAGGGTGCAAGGTAAACATTTTAAGACTGAGAGGATGAGAAATTTCTTCACCAAGAGAGTGGTGAGCCTGTAGAATTCACCAGCACAGAAAGCAGTTGAGGCCAAAACATTGTACATTTTCAAGAAGGAATTAGATATAGCTCTTGGGGCTGAGGGGATCAAAGGACAGGGGGGAGGTGCGGGGAAAGCTAGGATCAAGCTATTGAATTGGAAGATCAGCCATGATCAGAATGAATGGCAGGACAGGGTTCAAAGGGCTAAATGGCCTTTTCCTGCTTCTGTTTTCTATGTTTCAATGTTGCTATTGTTTTAATGCACTTATAGTTCACATACTTGTTTGCAGAGTATGTTTACATTCTATAAAATAGTTTTAAAGGGCAGCTTCCAATGTACGTTTTCTTACCTTTTTTTGATGTTTTTGAAGCTTTGCTTTCTCTACACTTCACTAGTTGTGACCACTATCAATGTGACTTACAGGACAATCGAATTACCTTACCCTCCCATTAAGAACATAAATTACAAGAGAAGGCTTTTATCTCACATTGTTGGGAATGAAAGGAATATAGACAGACTTGAAGGTAGAGTATGACTAACAGTATTTCAGACAAAAAAAATTTAGATTCTAGTTTCAGAACTGCCAAATTATTTGCATTTTTCAACTGCCATTTGTTGAGATTTTGCAATTCATTTCTGCTTAGCAATTTTCAATTGTCTTCATCTCTTGGGTGTGCAGTCAATGGTAATAAAATGGGGTAATTATAGGAAAAACCAACAGCACTGCCCAGCCAACAAAATCCAAACATCAACCATCCTCCGTGTGCAGCAAGACATTTTTATATCAGGGCTTCAGTTAAGGTGATAAAAAGAGAGGTAGATGTGTATTGGCGATACGGTGGCAAAGTGTGGTTAGCTACCTGACAGTGCCAGGGAACCGACTTCGATTCCTGACTTGGGTTACTGCCTGTGCAAAGTCTGCATATTCTCCCCATGTCTGCATGGGCTTTCTTTGTGTGCTCCGGTTTCCTCTCACAATCTGAAAACATGCTGGTTAGGTGCGTTGGCCACGCTAAATTCTCCCTCAGTGTAGCCAAACAGGCTAGAGTTTGGCCACAAGGGGATCCTCACAGTAACTTCATTGTAGTGTTAAGATAAGCCTACTTATGACACTAATAAATAAAACTTACTTACCCCCATTATTGGCCATTTGTACAGCTCAGCCAATGATGTCTAGCTTTTTTCCTTCCAGACAATAAAAACTTACTTTTGTGTAGCACTTTTAACATAGAAGACATTGCAAAGTGCTTCAAAAGCCACAAAAATATCAGAAAGCTTCTGCAGGCAGGCATCAAAATTTAAATCTACTTTCACACTAAGTTGCCTATGTCACAAATTATTGGCACAGGCTTTTGTGGATAAATCATCCAACTCACTAAATTTTTGGTGGGTCTGGCTGAGAGATTTGTGTGTGCACTAATTCACGTGTTCCCGATCCGTGTGAATGGCCCAGCAATGGAAACTAGCGGGAACAGTAGTTAAGTAAATTTAATCTATTTTTAACGTCACTTAAATGTCATTATCAGACCCAGGAATGAAGTCTCCAGTCCCAATAGCATCTCCCAACCCGCCAGCACAATTTCATTCCAGCAGGGTTCAGTATAGCTCCGCACTTTCAGGGAACTACTGGGAGACCGCACTAGAGTGAAGGGGGAGCAATCTGAGTCCCCCAGGGTGTCGGGAAGTGGGGGGTTCCCTGGGCATGGGCACCCATACTCATATGAGTGGCACTGCCCAAGGTACACCTTGGTACTGCCCACTAAGTATAGGGAAGTGCCAAGAGTCTGGGGCCTAGGGAGCACTGCCAAAGAGGCAGAACCTAGGCAACAGGGCTTACGGGTTGGTGAGGGTGAGGCTCTGCAGACAGGATCAGTCGGGGTTGAAGAGAGGCCAGCGATGGGCTGGCGATGGGAGGGTCTGCTTGTGGAGGAGGGGAATAGGGTGTTGGAGATCGGCAGTCTGGGATGGGGACTTGGAGCTGGCATGGGAATGGTTGTTGGGGCTGCGATCAGACTTGGGGCTTAGGAAGGCTTGGGGGGTGCAGCCCTGCGAAGGTCTATGATTGAGCTGGCCAGCAAACCAAAGACTGACAGATCGGGGCTATTCCACATGCGCAGAGCTCCAGAACTGTCAGACTTTGGTGAGAGTGGGTCCCGCAGCCCCGAGCTTTTAATGATATTAATGACTGTGACCTCTGCAGTACACAGAGTGTGGGAGATTCTAGTCTGAACCCCCACCAAGAAAACAATTGTGATTTACACCAGTTTTCCCATGAATTCAACACTTAGAAATTTTTTGGGCAAATCGCCCAAGGCAACAGCACTGAACAGAGCTCATTCCAAATCTCCAGGTCCATGAGATTCAAACAGGATAAACTAAACAGGATAAACCAGTAAATAGTGATTAGCCTCGCCTTCACAGATCAAATTACCAGGGCTTGAGGTTGCTGACTCCATTGAGCAAGGCTAGAATCATCCCATTATTAAAATGATTCCTGGTAACTTCCCTTGTCCAAAGCCAGTCAGAAATTTGCATGCTAAACCCATTACAGGAAAAGGTTCAAATTTGTATTCTGATTTACCCATTGGAAAAAACAGATTAAGTTCAATTGGAGAAAGCAATTCCCATTAAAAAGAAACTGGCTGTAAAATCTATGCAGCCTGAAAGAATCAAAATTCTGATGACTTTCTCTGGTACTTTCGGAGAAACTGTCAGATGTCCCTTTCCCACCATACATGCAGTGTTGCTAAACCTTCTGAAGGAATAAAATTATTAAGAGCCATTAATTGGAGAAAGCTGCAGAAAGTGAGAACAGAACACGACCACAACGTTAACCTTTGCATCGCTTTAATTTCCAGTGCACTGTGGTTAATTTAAACCGTTGGTGTTAATGCACTGGTGGGTGTGACAGAAAAAAAAAATATAAATGAGAGCTTAAGATATTCCCCACCATATGAGATAATAGACTACGGGTGGGGGGAGTTTTCTGGGTAGGACAATGCAAAGGTCTGTTGATCTCTACTGGGATTTCCTGGCTTTGGAGAGAGCAGAGTGGGAAATTCCCACTCCTACTTCTCTAATTCTGGGAACCTCAATCAAAACTCCAAAAATCTCCTTAGATGATTCAAAACCACATGTCATGTTCTTTTTTGGAGGTGTGGGATGTCATTAGACTGTCCCTAGTACACAACTATTTGTCACAGAGTTCCATATTCTCTATAAAATGGCCAACACAAAATGTCAACACATTTTCTTTCCGCATAACACGTTGTCTCTCTCTATTTAACCATACCAGATGGTCAAAATATCTGACAATAATACCTTCCGCGTGTTCTGTAATGTTATTTATCCTTGTTCAAGAAATCTGTCTTTTCTCTTGTTACTCCCCTGCAGGATTGAATTTTTTTCAAGAACAGCCAGAAAGTCAGATTTGGATTATTTTTTATTAATGAATCCAGATTCTGTTCACGAACTTTCACGCAGATCTTAATTCTCCCACTTTGTCTTTCACTGAGGCATTGAGCACAAGAGACTGTTCTCAATTCTTTCATTAGAAAGAAGTTGCATTGATATAGCACCTATCACCCTCTCAGGATTTCACACACAATCTATTACCTTTGAACAGGTGTTCAGTCACGGTTGCTGTGCAGTTAAGCCTGGCAGACAATTTCGAAATTGGATTTTTTTTTTCATTGGGGCGGGTAGCAGGAATCAGGAAAATTCTGGGAGAATGTTTGCGTAAAAGTGGGATCTTTGTAGTTAGCATTGGCTGCAGTTCGGGCAGTCAACCTGGGAAGAAATTTGGAGACAGCCAGAGTGTCTGCTGTGTGCGGGGATGGGCTGTTAGAAAGGCCTTCTCCATCACATTTTGTCCTCATTAAAATAAAAACACATTCCTTTGGGCCTCATTCCTCATACCCATCAACATATTCCAGCTCTGGCCTTCCTCACCCCACCCCTATGACATCTCATGGCCTCTATATAAGAACACAAGAGTTAGGAGCATGAGTAGGCAATTTGGCCCCTTGATCCAGTTCCGCCATTCAATACAATTACGGATCAACTCTACTTTCCTGACCGTTCTCCATTCGACCCATTACTAATTAAAGACCTGCCCATCTCCTCATTAGATTTACTCAATGTCCTGACATCCACCACATTCTGATGTAGTGAATTCTACAGATTCTCAACCTTTTGAGAGAGGTAGTTTCTCCTAATCTCTATTTTAAATCTGCTACACCTTTATCCTAAAACTATGACTTCTTGTTCTAGATTGCCCCACAAGAGGAAGCGTCTGCTCCTCATCATCAACAGCTTTTATCATCTTATATACCTCAATGAGACCGCCTCTCATTCTTCTAAATTCCAGAGAGTATAGGCCTAAACTGCTCAAATTTCTGTCGTAAGATAAACCCTCATCTCTGGAATCAATCTAGTGAATTTCTTCTGAACTGCCTCTAATGCCCCTACATCCTTTCTCAAATAAGAAGAACAAAACTGTACATTGTACACTCATCAATGCTTTGTATAGTAGCAACACTTTCTTACATTTATACTCTATTTCTTTAGCTATACATGCCAAAATTTCATTTGCCTTTCGTGTTACCTGCAGCACCTACATACCAGTTTTCTGCATGTCTTGCGTGAAGACCTTCATACGCCGAAGTGCCCCCAAGTCTCTCTCCTTTTAGTTAATAAGATGCTTTTCCATTTTCCCAACCAAAGCAGATAACTTCACATTTATTCCCATTAAACTCCATCTGGCACATTTTGGCCCACTCATCAAATCTATCTATATCCATTTTAAATTTCTTATTTTCTCTTTGCAACTTACTATTCTACCTATTTTAGAGTCATTTTCAAATTTGGCTACAATACCTTCTATCCCTCAATCTTAGTCATTAATATAGATTATAAATAGTTGGGTCCAAGGACCAAACCCTGTGACACTCCAGTAATTACATCTTGCCAACTCTTTGCCTGTCAGCTAGCCAATCTCTATTCAAGCTAATAAATTACCCCTTACCCCATGTGTTCTTATCTTCTGTGCGACACCTTATCAAATACCTTCCTGAAGTCCAGAAATGCTATATCTACAGATCCCATTATCCATCTTGCTCATTACATCTTTGAAGAACTCAAGCAAATTAGTCAAACATAATTTACCCTTCATAAAACCATGCTGGCTCTAATTCATTACATTTTGACTTTCTAAATGTCCTGTTTTCTTTTGATTCGTTCATGGGATATGGGTGTCTCTAGCTGATCAGCATTTATTGCCCATTTCCCAGGTTGTTTTTGTTTCGAGGGCAATTGAGAATCAATCACATTGTGTGTCTCTGGAGTCACACGTAAGCCAGACCAGGTAAGGACAGCAGATTTCCTTCCAAGGGCACTGGTGAACCAGATGGATTTTTCCAACAATCAGCAGTAGTTTCATGGTCATCAGTAGATTCATAATTCTGGATATTTCTTATTGAATTCAAGTTGTACCAAATGCCATGGCAGGATTTGAACCTGAGGTCCCCAAAACATTAGCTGAGCTTCTGAATTAATAGTCTATCAATAACACCACTAGTCCTTGCCTCCCACCATAGGAAGTGGGAAAAAAAAAGAGTGGAGACACTTCCAGTTCCGTTGGCATCACCGACAGAATTTTGCCCGTGATTTGTGCTTCTCATGATGATAATGTTGAAACTTTTCTCCTGAGATTTATGATTGCTTGACGGTTTTAGTACATCTACATTGAACGGGGGAAATGCCATAATCCAGATAAGTGTATTAGCACTACACTTCTGAGTAAAACTTTCCCAGGGTCTCTGCTTATTTGCCAGATATTACAAATATTTCTATCTACCCACATAATATTATCTTTGGCAAACCTGTCCGATCACAACCATTTTTTAAAAATTAAATTCTTTTTCAAAGTGCGTTATCATAAATATAGGTCTAATGACCTCTACAAGGCCCATGAGGTTGGCCTCTTGGAGTGTGAAATCCCTGATTGAGCTAATGACTGCCTGAACTTGCCCCTTGGTCTGGCAAGGCTCGCCATCTGCAAGACCAGGCAACAGGCAACTGAGGGGATCGTCCAACCTGACTGTCTGCCTCTCTACCATGGCTATTTTTATGGCTGGGTGTCCCTGGAGAGGGAGCGTGCGGTGTCCAAGGATACTGTTAATATCTCCCGTATCTGCTGAGCACCGCAGGGACTGGGGTGTATTATTGATCACATTTAATCACATTTTGATTTGGTGTTTTAAGTTCCCTTTCCATTTGTCCTTTGTTTCGGGTAGTTTCCCCTCCTTTCAGGGGTTGCCCCTTTTAACTTATCCCCTCATTAATTTGATTTAATTTACTTTTGGATAGCCAAAAAGATTGGTAGTGATTGCGAGCCCATCAGTACACACACACACACACACACACTCACACACACATATATTTATATATGTACACATACAGGAATGTGCCAGTGTCAGGGATACTGACACGCTTGATTCTGACTTTGTACCTGAGCGGAATTGAGTTTGTAAATGAAGTGAATCTGGTGAAGGAACACCGGCCTCTGAGGAATTAGTTCACTAGACAAGACACAGAGTTCTTGAACCACTTCCATCATTTTCTGCTAATAATGTTTGAAGAATGCTGGTGGCTCTAGCGGTGGGTGTTAATGTCTTGCTGTAGTGGAATGCTTGCTGTAAATGTGTGCACTGGTTCACAATCAAAGCAGAGAATATAGAGTTCACCATATGTAGATGCAATTTCCCTGCACACCATCTGTGCAAAGTGGAAAAAAAAAGTCATTTGCATAGATCAGATTACTCTGGGCTGGTATTAAGGCAGCAACTGTCAATTATTGCTGCTGAATTTTAATTGGTGTCTTTTTTGTGCTCTGTTACAGAAACCTTTCCTCCAGCCGAGGAAATAATTTTTCGGGATGGCAGCGAGTGTTAGCTGGGTTTTTCTCTTTCCCCTTACAGCCAGGAGGGAATCCCGAATATGCCTTTACACCAACGATCCAGACAATTTTTCACAGTTTGGATCAGTCAAAAGTCAGTGGCCATCTCCACCCCATGTAAAGGTTCTAAGATTTCATTTAGTACCATCCCGTATTCATTTAATGAATGATGGCAGACCATTTGCATTACAAATAAGCCTACTTCCGATGCTCCCAATCACTCAAATGCAATGTTTGAACATGGGTCACTGGATTGCTTCTCATCCTCACCAAACTCCTGTGCTTTCCCCAAGTCAGTGATGCTGGAGTTGATAATAAACTAGAATCATCAAATCTCTACAGTGCAGTGAAGTGCCATTTGGCCCATTGAGTCTGCACTGACAACAATCCCACCCAGACCTTATCACCGTAACATATTTACCTTATTAATCCCCCTGACACTAAGGCCGTGATTTTACTGCGTGCTTGCCCATGGCTCTTAAGATTGCGCCCCAGGAAAATGGGAAATACCATTCTGCCAGCCATCCTGGTTTCAGACAAACGTGCCAGTAAAACCAAGACCTCAATTTAGCATAGCCAAGCAAACTAACCCAGACATCTTTGGAATGTGGGAAGAAACTGGAGCACCTGAAGGAAAGCCATACAGACATGGGGAGAACATGCAAACTCCGCACAGACGTACCTAAGGTCAGCTAAACTAAAGTTAATTTATTAGTCACATTGACACTGTTTATATTAACACTGTAATGAAGTTACTGTGAAAATCCCTTAGTCGCCCAACGCCGGCACCTGTTTGGATACACTGTTGGAGAATTTAGCATGGCCAGTTTTTCTAACAGCATGAGAGAGGAAACTGGAGCACCCCGAGAAAGCCCATGCAGACATGGGGAGAACGTGCAGACTCTGCACAGACAGTGCATATTGAGCTATATATTGACCCAAGCCGGGAATCGAACCCAGACTCTGGCGCTGTGAGGCAGACAGAAGTGCTAACCACTGTGTCACCGTGCTGCCCCACTCTGCACAGAGAGGGGAAATGGGCAGGGTTCAACAGTTTTAATAATGTTAGAAGTCTATTGTGCGACCTAGAGTCAGCAATAGCTTCACAGCGTATGTTTTTTTTTGTGGTTTGATGCAAATTAGCTTTATTGTGTAAACTGTTAACTTCAGATACAGGACTGTAGAATGTACAGGAATAAATAGAACAACTGTTGAGACATCTGTCTTCAATATGGTTAACCATAAACCCTGATGGTGCTTGCACAGAATATGTGATAAAGCCCAGTGTTCACATCTGGGGGGATGACACATTGGCTCCAGATGTCCAAAGTCTCCGTATGCAGCACAGTCATTACTAAAAACTAAACTATGTGATTATCTTCAGCTAGACGTCTGCATTTTTATGCGCATTTTGTTTTGACAGAGATCAAGAGGAACGATCGGAATCTTCATCTTTCCTTCAATTTTTCTGAGAAATTAGCTGTTAAAATTGCAGATAGAGTCAGTTCTGCTCTTGCCAGAACTCTCCTTCCATTCACAATGCACTCCAGATGGTATTACAAGCAACCAATCTATCGGATTTCTGGGTTGCCAGCATGCGTGCAGGTTTTACAACGTGAGGCTTCGGCAGGGTTAAACATTGGATAGGAATAGCTTTTGGTTTGAAATACCGGACTTATTTTTTTCCCCCAGTCCTTCATGGCATTTCCTGATGGAGTGAACCTCATCATTTGGAGCATACATTGAAAAATTTGGGCTCCTGATTTTCAAACCAATCATCACAAATGTGGCCTTACCCACATGTGGGATGCTGATATTTCCTTCTCAAAGCTGGAGAAATTACTCCTAGGTGCTCCTGCTTGTTCAATTATCTTAGCTATATATTTTTTAAAAAATGGAAATGGTTCACTCCTGCCCAAAGCGATAGGGCACTTCAAATGGCTTCACATCTGACTTCCTAGGCTCAGCTGGAGATGACTGAGGAGGATGAGATTCTTTATCCTGAGGAGGCACGGGGTGGGGGGGGGGGAAAGACAGATTTGCATTATTCATTCTTATTAGTGGGTCACAGAGGGGAGTTGTGTGGGATAGAGGGGAGCTCAGTAGCAGGTTGTTGCCTTCTCTGGGAGACCTAACACAGGCCAGAAAGTAAAAAAAAAATGCTTTTGGAAAGCAAAGTTGCAGCCTTTGATTGTCTTGGTTCTATAAGGATTCCATTCTCACTAATAACACGCTGTCTGGGAGCCAAGAATTTTGTGTCTCAGAGTAAGGGGCCCCCACATAACTGAGATCAGCACTCATTTTATATTTCCCATCAGTAAAACCATTTATTGGTCGTTGTCCACTCAGGCTACAATTAGCAAGGTGAACTTCATCTGTTTTTAGAGTTAAGTAGTATAAAATTGTTAAGATTAAAGACACGGCTGTTAATGTGCAGGAACGAGATTTGTTGATTGGGGAATAACCAGAGTTGTTAAAACAAAACACAAACACTAACTCAATATGCACAGTTTTGTGAGGGAGTGAAAAGGGTCAGTTTAAATTCCTAATCCACATGCAAGTGATTGAAATGTTAAGAAGATGTGTTTGCTGTTATTAGCAGGAAGCTGATACTTTGGGAGCAACATTCACATCTAAGCTTCTCAGCATAAAGCTTTATAAAACTACAACTGGGCTTCCAAACCACACCTAATTATCACTGTCATTAACAAAGATTTTATTTTGTGACTGAGAGAAGTGCACTGATGCAAATCATTGGGTCTCTTATCTGCCCCAGTGAAAGGAGCCACATTTATCAGAATACTCACAGGGCCTAATTTCCCATAGCCTGAATTAAAATAAAGCCAAAATAAAAAAAAACACATATACAAGTGCATTATTTTTACATTGATGCTTTGGAACTGTTCTTACGATTTTGCATTGCTGGTAGGGAGTTGCATTCTCCAACAGTATGTAACAGGACAGATATGGACTCTTGGCCAATGATATTCTCTATATTAATTTTAACTCACATAAAATTGTACACTGATATATGTGACTGGAGAAAAAGCTTTCAGCAGAAAAGTGAATGTGGGCAACAATGCACCCTTATGCATTATATGTTTTTATTCACATGCACATTTTTGTGCCTGTGGAAGTTAATCATTTCAGGACTCCAATTACTTTCCTCTAAGTAGAAGTGTTAGTATTACAGGATGCTGTTCAGCAAGGTTGTAAATGTAGCCCAATCCATCAAGCAAACCAACCTCCCATCCATTGACTCTGTCTACACTTTCCGCTGTCTCGGCAAAGCAGCCAGCATAATTAAGGACCCCATTCACCCCAGACGTTCTCTTTTCGACCATCTTCCATCGGGAAAAAGATACAGAAGTCTGAGGTTACATACAAACCAACTCAAGAACAGCTTCTTCCCTGCTGTTGTCAGACTTTTGAATGGGCTTATCTTGCATTAATTTGATCTTTCCCTACATCTTAACTATGACTGTACCACTACATTCTGCACTTTCTTCTTTCTTTCTCTATGAATAGTATGCTTAGTCTGTATAGCATGTAAGAAACAATACTTTTCAATGTATACTATTACATGTGACAACAATAAATCAAATCAAACTAGCAGTTATGACAGCTCAAATTATCAATAACTAATATTTGTCAACTGTTTGCCAATAGCCCAATAATAATCTTGTTGGTCCAAATATGTTAACATGGATGAAGGATTAGTTAATGTCACATTTATTTTATGCATTTATGCTGAAAGCTTTGTTTTGGAAGGTTTAGGTTTCATAAGATAGTGTTCATAACTTGGTCAATGAGTTAAGAGAATGTTGAACATGAAAGGGCCTTCTCTTATATTCTATACTTTGGCTAATAAAGAAAAATATCCCATATGCCTCCTTAACCATCTTATCCACCTGTCCTGCTGCCTTCAGGGATCTTTGAACAGACACCCTCTGGTCCTCTGTACTTCCTAGCATCTTACTGTTCATTTTTTATTCTCTTACCTTGTTTGTCCTCTCAAAATGTATCACCTCACATTTACCAGAGTTAAATTCCATTTGCCACTGTTCTACTCATCTACATCATACTTTAATTTAAGGTGTTTTTCCTTGCTATTTACCACATCAATTTCCATGTCATCTGTGAACTTGCTGATCATATCCCTCACGTCAATATCATTAAAGTACAGTACAAACAGCAAGGGACCCAGCACCGATCCCTGTGGTATACCAGTGGGCACAGGTTTTGATTTATTATTGTCATATGTATTAGTATACAGTGTCAAGCCTTGTTTCTTGCCTGCTAACAGACAAAGCATTCCGTATATAGAGAAGAAAAGAAGAGAGTGTGTAATGTAATATTAAGTGTTTGCCAGGGTGTGGAGAAAGATTAGCTGAATGGGAGGTAGGTCCATTCAAAAGTCTTCACCTCGGAGTATTGAAGGAAATGGTCCTGGAAAGAGTAGATCCATTGGTGGATATTTTCCAAAATTCTTTGGACTCTGGAATAGTTCCTATAGATTGGGAGGTAGTTAATGTCAGCCTGCTATTCAAAAAGGGAGGTAGAAACAAAACGGGGAATTATAGACTAGTGAGCCTAACATTGGTACTGGGGAAGTTGCTAGAGTCCATTATCAAGGATTTCATTACTCAGCATTTGGAAGGCAGTGATATAATCAGATAAAGTCAGCATGGATTTACAAAAGGGAAATCATGCTTGACGAATCTATTGGAATTTTTTGAGGATGTAACGAGTAGAGTTGACTGAGAAGAACCAGTAGATGTGGTTTATTTAGACTTTCAGAATGTTTTTGACAATGTCTCACATAACAGACTACTATGTAAGTTAAAGGAATGCAGGTAATGTCCTGAGATGGCAAGAAAGCTGGGTAGCAGATAGGAAACAAAGAGTTGGAATAAATGGGTCTTTTTCTGATTGGCAGTCAGTGATAGTTGGGTTCTGCAGGGATCTTTGCTCGGACCCCAACTGTTCACATTATATAATAATGATTTGGAAGAGGGAACTGAATGTATTATCTTCAAATCTGAAGATGATATAAAGTTGGGAAGAGGGTGAATTGTGAGGAGGACACAGAGATGCTTCAGTATGATTTGAACAGGCTAAGTATGTGGGCATCTGCATGGCAGATGCAATATCATGTGGATAAATGTGAGAGATCTACTTTGAAAGCAATAATAGGAAGTCAGATTATTACTTAAATCGGTGTAAATTGAGACAGGTGGATACTGAACAAGATCTTGGAATCCTCGTGCATCAGTCACTGAAAGCAAATACACAGGTACAGCAGGCAGTAAAGAAGGCAATAGCACGTTGGCCTTGATAGTGAGAGGATTTGAGTATAGGGATAGGGATATCTTGCTGCAATTGTGTGGGGCATTGGCGAGGCCACACCAGGAGTACTATGTGCAGTTTTGGTGTCCTTATTCGAGGAAGGATGCCCCTTGCTATGGAGGGAGAACAGCAAACATTTACCAGGCTGATTCATGGGATGTCAGGTCTGTCATACGAGGAGAGACTAAATCAGTTAGGATTATCTTCATTGGAACTTAGAAGAGTGAGGGGAAATCTTATAGACATTCATAAAATTCTAACAGGGTTAGCCAGGGTAGATTCAGAATGAATATCCCTAATGGTGTGGAAGAACTAGAGGTCATTGGTTTTGGATAAGGAGTAAACCTTTTAGAACTTGAGGTGAGGAGAAAAATCTTCATCCAAAGGGTGGTAAATGTGTAGAATTTACTATCATCAAATATATTTGAGACCAAAACGTGATCTGATTTCAAGAAGAAACTAGATTTAGCTCTTAGAGCTTAAGGGATATGGCAGGAAGTGGGGGTGGAGAGGTGGAAATCAGGAAATTGAGTTTGATGATTAGCCATGATCAAGATGAATGGAGGAGCAGGGTCTAAATGCCAAATGGCCTCTTCCTGCTTCTAGTTTCTACGTTTGCAGCAGGGAAGAAGCGGTTTTTGAGTTGGTTGGTATGTGATCTCAGATTTTTGTACTTTTTTCCCAATGGAAGAAGATGGAAGAGTGATTAGGGAGTGGAATGCCCTGCCTGCAGCTGTTGTAGATGCGCCAAGTTTGGTGGCGTTTAAGAGGTTAGTTGATAAGTACATGGAAGAGAAGGGAATGGTTTAGTTAGGAGGGGCATTGCTTTTTATTTTGGTCGGCACAACAGCGAAGGCCGAAGGGCCTGTTCTGTGCTGTATTGTTCTATGTTCTATATTTCAGAACACTTGGAAGTATATAAAATAAAATGTGCGGGATCCTTGATAACGCTAGCTGCTTTAAAAGAAAGGCTTACATTAACACTGCAATTTTTCTGAGACAGTAGGAAGTGTAGACAGTGTCAATGGAAGGGAGGCTGGTTTGAGTGGTGGACTGGGCTTTTTTCATGACCCTTAGATTATTGCTACTGGAAGGAACGCTTTCTATGCCGCATTTGCAGAAGGTGGTGAGAGAGGCAGCAGACATGCCAAATTCCCTTAGTCTCCTGAGACAGTAAAGGTTTTGGTGGGCTTTCTTAACCATGGCATCAGCATGGAGGGACCAGGACGGGTTGTTGGTGATCTGGACGTGTAAAAACTTGGAGCACTTGACCACTTCTACTTCGCCCTCATTGATGTAGACAGCGGCATATCTCCATTGTGTTTCCTGAAGTCAATGCCAAAAACAACCTTTGACCATTTTTGTTTTCAGCAAGTTGCGAAAGCATTGCCAGAGCATCAATCGGGCAATAATGATTTCAGAAAAAACATCCTCTCCAGAGAGGTACCCTTTCCAGGAGAATACTTCACCTCGGTTACTCAATATTCTGCAGCAGAGAAATAACTGTGATTTCTCTGCTATTGCTGCATAATTAATAAGTGGTGAAGCTTCTTGGATCAAATTTACACTGCTTTTTACATGGTTCTTTGAATTTGAATGCCATTTGAGAGTCTTTTCTGCTTTCAGCCAGATTTGGTTTGCAGGATCCTTTACAGAATGGCAACAAAGACACAAAGGGAAGTTCTCATTCACGAGGGAGCCAAGCTGGGGACGGTGGCAGACGAGTAAGGAACCGAAACAAAATGGAAGAGTTGGGGTACAGATTTGGCACAGCAAGACCATGCCAGTATCCTAGAGGAGAGAGAAAAGAATATGACATGGAAACAGGAAAGGGAAACAGACCCATAACTGTTCCAGTGTCTTCAGGAGAAAAAAAAAACTGTTCTCGTTAATGGTAAGTTTAGTTGCCACAAGGCCAACCAATCTTATACATACAACATAAACCATCAAGATAAACTCACCAAATGTGCTAAACATGGAGCTGGAAAATCTCCACCCTTTCCTGATTTCTAGACCCTCTCTTTGCAAATCTGTCAACTTGACTTTTTATCTTGGGTTCATGTCATACTATCTGTAACCCCCATGACTTGCCTAGGGCTCGCAAAATCTCACTAACTGTCCTGGCTGGAGATAATACACATATCTTTAACCTGTGTTTAACCCTCTCTCCACTCACAATGTCTGTACCTTAAAGACTTGATTACCTGTGAAGACCCGCATTCCAACCATTATTTTGTACATTGAGTTTGTTGCTTCATATGCCCTGTTTGTGAACAGAACTCCCACTCACCTGATGAAGGGGCAGTGCTCCGAAAGCTACTAAATAAGCCTGTTGGACTTTAACCTGGTGTTGTGAGACTTGTTATTGTGTTTACCCCCAGTCCCAATACCGGACCTTCACATCATAATTGATAATGAACAAACCTGAACTAGTTTACAATAGGAGAAATGGTTAACCAGCTTCATATCAGGTGGGAGAATTTTCGTAGAATCCCTACAGTGCAGAAGGTGGCCATTTGGTCTACTGAGCTTGCACTGGCAACAACAACTCCCAAGTCTTAACGTCGTAACTGACATATTTACCTGGCTAATCCCTTGACACCAAAGGTCAATTTACCATGGCCAATCAAGCTAACCTGCATGTTTTTGGATTGTGAGAGGAAACCGGAGCACCCAGAGGATATCCACGCAGACACCAGGAGAATGTGCAAACTCCACACAGACAGTAATGATGCTGGAATTAAACCTGGGACCCTGGCACTGTGAGGCAGCAGTGCTAATCACTGTGCCACACCCATTGACATCTACACATTAGTATCTAGGCTTCTCTGTCTTTAATATTAAACCATATTCTCTTCAAAATGACTAATCCCATGGTTTTACATTGTGGCTAACGATTCCAGTACACAAAATCTCAACAGATGAGTGTATTGGGACACAAGCCACCAATTGGATAATAACAGAGTGTGTACTTGTGGCAAAATAAAAATGGATCTGTAGTTTCATTGGAAATCAAAGTGTCCACGCCCAAAACCTGAACCCGTCTTTCTCGTTTACAGATGCTGATTGGCCTGGCATATATTTGAAGTTTTTTCGTGATTTTTTTTTCTCTCTGGCTTGAGAACAACTCTGCAACCAGCACAACATGGCAGCTTTGTGAGCATTGGCTGCTGGCCCTGTGGAGGACAGATGGGTGATACAGCTGGACGGTCAAGCTGATGTGATACAAGACGACTGTGCAGCTGCAAGGAACATTCACTTTATCATTATCTGTAATCACATTTTCATAAAATGATTGGGTGCAATGCTCCAACACTTGCATGTGGCACACTGCAGCAAGCAAGACTGATGGGCAACAGAATGCAGTGTCCTTTTGCCACCAGCCCCTGAGGGAGCGTGTATCGCCTCGACACACATATTTCTCTGAAGAACTTTGACTGACTAGCTACAGGAGTTGGAAGTACTTTGAATTTTATGAATTTATTCAGAGAAAGTTTAAAGTAAGAGTTGCTGTAATAAACAGGTTTGACTGCACAAAAAAATTCAAAATGATAAAGAACTGATTTAATTATTATTATCACAAATAGGCTTATATTAACACTGCAATGAAGCTACTGTGAAAATTCCTTTGTTGTCACACTCTGGCACCTATTCAGGCACACTGAAAGAGAGCTTTAGCACAGCCAATGCAACTAACTGACACATCTTTTGGGCTGTAGGAGGAAATTCATGCAGACGTGGGAAGGAACAGCCACACAAAGACAGTGACCCAGGCTGGGAATTGAACCCTGATTCCTACACTGTGAGGCTGCAGTGCTAACCACTGCCATTAGAACTTTGTCATAATTACAGGTGTATATCTACAAATAAAAAATCCACGATGGGATTTCCTGGCCTTACGCGCGCCTAAACGAGAAAATCCCGCCCCCTGTCAACAGATCATTTCCTAGTCCGCCCTTTGCCTGCTCCACTTCCTCTGGCGGGCAAGATGGTAAAATTCATGCCAATATCTTAGCTTCTCAAGTGCTCTTTCCAACATTCCATTTTCAGAGCCCTCCCTCTATTCCAAACTCCAAGATGCCTGATTGAAAGTTTCTACGCGAACAAGATTCCTTTTAGATGAATATTGACAAATGACTGGAAGATAAAAGTTATTTTATTGCACCAACTTAACACTCTTTCTGCACTCTGCCAACCTAATGCCCCCTGCTAAATATTTAGTAAGCTCTCACACCATCTTTCATGCTCATTGCTGGCTACTCCTGCTCACTTCTTGCTCTATTCTCTCAGAAATCTTCCTCATGCACTCCACAACTGAATTATTGCTCTTTTCAGCCAATTTAATTGCCTCTACTGGGGATGCTTTTCTCAAAAAAAACATTTGTGAAACAGACACATGCTCCAACACTCAGCAAGAAATAATTTGTGCACAATCAGATTTTTGCAGCTCTGTCAAAGCTCGCTGAAGAGGGTCAAAGTAACAAACCAGTGTTTTCCAATTTAAAAACAATTGTCAGGCCAACTTGTACATGAGTCTTGAGTGTATATTAAATCAAAATGTGATCAACACAAGATCAGTTTTCCTCTTTGAAGTTAGTCAAACACATGCCCTGCTCATTTTTTCCAAACCAACATATGAAGATTGCATATTGAGAACTACAAAACGTGCTATGAGACAATAGTTGCAATTTTAAAGGGGAGAATCTCAGTGAAAATGCGGCAAATCTTATCTTGTTGGTTACAATTACCATAGTATCCCTACAGTGCAGAAAGAGGCCATCCGGCCTGTCAAGTCTGTACCAGCTCTCTAAAGGAGCATCCTACCCAAGCCCTCTCCTTCATCCTATCCCTATAACCATGTACTTTATCATGGCTAATCCATATCTTTGGGCACCCAGGGGGCAACTTAGCCCAGCCAATCCACCTAACCTGCAGATCTTTGGACTGGAGCACCGGAAAGAAATCCACACAGTCTCGGGAGTAATGTGCAAACTCCACAGACAGTCACCCAAGGCTGAGTTCCTGGTGCTGTGAGGCAGCAGTGCTAACCACTGTGCCACTACAATTACATGGTGCAATAACACCAGTCGTACTGAAAAACGTGAGTGGGATCACAACTAATGTGAGATGTTGTTCAGCAAGTTTTACTTCTCTTCTTAAATAATAAAGGACTAAAGTACAATACAGCACAGGAACAGGCCCTTGGCCCACTGAGCCTGTGCCGATATATGCAGGTGGGGGAGGTGGTAATTCTGCCAAAAGTGCTGAATTGGCAAGAAAACTGGTCCAGATAAGGACAGTCTTTTTAGTGCAACCTCAGACCTTAATATCTGCTCTCTGTGCACCACAAAAGTACCAATCGTGAATCTCATTAAAAACCCAGGGAGGGGGGGTCCTATTTGCTCCAGAATTTGATAGTTCTGGAACTCTGCACATGAGCCATGGCCCCGATCTGTCAATCTCCCCATTTGTTGGCCAGCCCGATCACTGACCAGCCTGAGATCCCTGCAGTGATTCCCCTCCCGACACCACCACTGCAACCACGACCATTCCCAAGCCAGTCCCAACCATCCCTCACTCCTATCCCGGAGCACCCCGACCTCCAGGGCCCCTTCAGCAGTGGCAATCCTCCACACTCCCCCTCGACAGCAGACCCCTCCAACAGACCCTCCCCATTGCCCAATGGCAGAGAACCACTCCCCAACATGTCCTGATCACTGGCCTTCCTCCAGCCCAGACTGATCCCCATGCAGAATGGCAGTAGGACCCTCCCACTCCCATCCATCACCCCCTAAGCCCACAATAGTCTCTGCCCCCTTGGCACTGCCCAATGCCCACTAGACAGTGCCAAGATGTCCCTGGGCATGGGCACTTTTGCCCTTTGGGCAATGCCAGAAGGCACAGGTTGGCATTGCCAGAGTGCCCGTGTCTAGGGAGGACCATCCCCCACTTTCCAACTCCCTGGGGAATCCCTGATTGTCCCTTCTTCATTCCAGCAGGATGGGAGATGCTATCAGGCCCAGCACGGGACTTGCCAGGCCTGATAATGACATTTAAAATAGATTAAAGATACATTTGAAACTCATTTACCTCTCTTCCTGCTGATTACCAGCATGATCTCTATTCTCCGGCTCTGGGGGATGTGCACGTGTCAGGAACTCATGCACGAATCCCGCGAAATGGCCAACACCCACACATCTCCCAACCCAACCTGCCAGCCAATTTGCGGATTGCGATGGGAGAATCAACCCGATAGTTTCTATCCCTCTGTTCACCTCCCATTAATGTGCCAATCAAGATAAAGGCTTTAATTTTGCCACACGCTGTTATATTATGAGGTAGTGTTTCTGAGAGTTGATGTTGATGAATGGCCATCAACTATTGTACATATTCCAAGAAGGACTGTGAAAAATAACTCTTTCTCACTAATCATGCTTGCTAAGAGTAACTAGAGACCAACTAAACTTCCGAAGGAGGGATTTACTAGGGAACCTTTACAGTGTCACATCTCCCAAAGCCAGATCTTACAAAGATGGGGGAATCAAATAACAGCAGGAAGCTGGTCGATCTTATAAGAAGTAGGTTTTCTTGACTTAATACGTTATGCATCATTGATATATTACCCAGCTGGGATAATGTGCAAGAAGTCCATCTCAACTCAGCTTTGTGGACGAGACCCTGGAATGAAATAAAAAACAAAATGCAGATAGTGGAAGTGGTGACGGGATTAAACTGGATGCTTCCAACCACAACAGGGGCCATGATCTGGATCAGTTACTGTTACATCAAGGAGGGAAAAGATACTTAGTTCCACTACCTGCCAGCAGACATCAGCCTCAGAAGCAGAACACAGCACCAGCTGGAGAGGTAATCAAACTTCAGCGCAAGTATAAAGCACCATTGATTGCGTTCACATTATCATTCATGTCAGCGAGGAATTCTCTTCCTTACAGCAATGGAAAGAGATGTTGCTGCCTAAATGTTCAGCCCTTTGGAAGGACTTGCTTCCTGACCCTCGACACCATGAATTTTAATTTACCCCGCTGAGGCTACACATCTCCTTCGTGTCTCAGCAGCAATCACCTTGCCCGCTGGCTGAGGCTTCAGAGCTGCCAGTCCTGTGAGAAGACCAGCAGTTTTAGGATCCTGCCCCCCCCCCAGACAATGTGGGGTCCACCTGTGGTAAAACTACTGAGCATAACCCACTGCTGGCAAGTGTAGATTGAGGGGGCTTCTTTTATTCCAGTGTCATGGCCATAGAGCCCCTACAGTGCAGAAGAAGGCCGTTTGGCTCATTGAACCTACCCTGACAATAACCCCACCCAGGCCCTATCCCCTTAGCCCAGTACAAACACCACTAATCTCCTGACACTAAGGTCAACTTAGTATAGCCAATCAACCTAATCTACTCATTTTTGAATATGGGAGGAAACCAGAACGTTCAGAAGAAACCCATGCAGACACGGGAAGAATGTGCAAACTGTCCTAAATCTCTCTCCTTCATATGATGACCAGACCTGGAAAATAAAGAAACAGTAATTCTCTCTCCGTGAGTCTGTGTGTTGGCTGAGCTGTAATTAAGAAAGGGAATCCCTCAAGTGAAAACTAGCTCAATACTTAGTCTCCTACAGTAATTAATCCAGAAACTCAGTAATATTCTAGGGACCTGGGTTCAAATCCCACCATGGCAGATGGTGGAATTTGAATTCAATAAAAAAAAATCTGGAATTAAGAATCTACTGATGGGGGTGGGCTGTAAAATTCTGTCCTTTCATCTGAAGCTCCCAGTGCCAGTCTGCTGAGGGTGGGTGGGCAGGAGAGAGGGTGGGGAACTTGCCTATGCATAACTAATGAAGTTCCATTTGCACAATCTGATGTAGGATCCCCTCATGCCAGGTAAGGTATACTCGAACTGCCCGCCTCTGCATTTAGTCTCAAAATGGGAGAATTGTCTCTAATTAGACCAGATTTTACAAACATTCATCACCCACATCCATGATGGACAACATTCCCTCATCAATATCAACCCTATCTCAGTATTAATCCTCTGATTGATTGTTGTAAAGGCCCACCTGATTCACTAATGTTCTTTAGGGAAGGAAATCTGCCGTCCTTAACTGGTCTGGCCTACATGTGACTCCAGAGCCACAGCAGCGTGGTTGACTCTCAACTGTCCTCAGGCCTCTAGGGATGGGCAATAAATGCTGGCCAGCCAATGACGCCCATGTCCCATGAATGAATTAAAAAAAGGCTGATTGGCCTTTGACTGGCAGATACCAGAATTATTTCTATATCCAAGGAGGATTTGAAAAGTTGCAACGTAAATGCCAGCATTTCTCATGCAATCCCGGATATATCCTGTAAGGGCAGGGTGACTTGTTAACTTGATCAATGTCACCCCATTAGCACCCCCTTTCTATCTATTTGTATCTTCCATTTACGTCTTGAGGAAATCAATGGTTGACATAGAAATCCAAGGTCATCTCCCATCAATAAAAGATGGAACATCCAGATTGTCAAGGAAGGAACCGGAACAACACAAGGCAGAATAAAATTGAGAACGCACTGCTGGTCTTGTCAAATAATATTGGTTAAACTGTTCTGCTGGCACCTTGTTATAAGAGTGGGCAGAATAATTACACCAAGTTAGACACTGCATAACATTACCACTGAAAGAGACATGCTTGTCAAGGAGATGGATAGGCAAGGCAGAGCTTGAGAGAAAATGTACAATAAACAACACGGAGCACATAGTGACCAAAGAACCTCAGTGTAACAGCATTCATTGATTTTATCTCCCTTGGAGATAAGGACATAATCCTTATTGTGAACAGAAAGGTGGATCTTTATCAGTTATCTATTGTGGAGAAAAGGATAGAGTGCCACATTTTCCACAATCCACACATAATTCTTTGGTACATCAAAAAGTTCAGCACCTGTGACACTGCATTACTACAATATTGAATCTGATATGTGATGCCGGTACACTTTGGACACGCGTGTGTCATGTGCTATCATTACATGATGTTCCACTGGAAGCAGTAGCTAAAGTACCAGTGGCGTAGGACTGCTTATAATTCCATTAGCTATGTACCTTTAGGTATTGCAGGTTCGAACAATCATTCTGAACCTTGCGCTATTTCCTGGAGGATCTAGATACTCCAGGAAACTTCTCCTGCCGATTGACAAGAAGCACTCACATGTTGCTGTGTTTCCATTGGAGGATTAATACTGAGATAGGGTTGATATTGATGAGGAAATGTTGGCCATTATGAATGTGGGTGATGAATGTTTGTGAAATCTGGTTGGATTAGAGACAGTTCTCCCATTTTGAGACTAAATGTGGAAGCGGGTAGCTCCGGTATATCTTACTTGGCATGGGGGAATCCCACATCAGATTCTACACCTGGAACCTTATTAATTATGCATAGGCAAGCTCCCCACCCTCTCTCCTGCCCATCCACCCTCAGCAGACTGGCGCTGGGAGCTTCAGACCAAAGGGCAGAATTTTACAGCCCATCCCCACACATGTTTTGCAATGTGGGAGGCAGTCTCTATTAGCTGGCAACAGAGTTGCTTGTTGTTCGCGCTCCCTGTTGCCGGGGAATCCGTGGTGGGGGAGGTTGCGTTGGTGGGACTGGAAGATCCTGTTGGTGGGAATGGCAGGAAAATCTCAGCCGTATTTCAAAATCAGCCTGCTATCACTCTCTGCAGCCCACCTCTCTTCACCAGACTATACAGGATGGTGTTTCCTAGAGAAAAGGCTCACAGTCGCAAGAGAAAGTGTGATCCTTGATTCAACCACCCTCCCCCCGAGCCTGTGAGATGCCCATGCGTCATGTGAACCTCTGCCAACCACATCCGGAGTCTTCATCCATCCCCTTCCAATAAACAATATGGTTTCCCTTTGACCCCCTTGTTTGAAAGCTTTTCAAACAGCCTTGGTAGGGTCCAGTTCCCCTCCCATCAGTTTTCCTTATTGTTCACCTTCCTCAGTCACCTCCTTGTCCCTCAGCCTACCATCGTGAGCCCTTCCCCCACCCCCTCTCCTTGCACAGTCCTCCTTGTCTTTCATCAGGCCAAACTCCTCCACCCAGCCTGACTTTGGACTTTTGTTGAGGTGACTACTCAACTCCTGTATCACAGCGCTGTCCAGATAGACACTCATGTGACAGCAGGGAGAAGGAGACCCCTGTACTTCCAAACTGCAGGTACAGTAGTGATCCTACTAGGGACACAGAAGGGTCTGTGGCTCCAGCAGCACAGTGCTGTCCACGAAGACCAGCTCGGCATGGAGAAAGGAGGGCAGGAATTGTTCTGCCCCAGCAGAGTTGCGACATCCCATCAGGAGCAGTACGGCAATGCTGCACTCATGTCAAAATCTCTTGCCAATTTGCACATGCTGCTCTCAATCTGGTTTGATGCCAACGTGATTTCCCACTGGCGTAACGCAAGACTGGGGAGTCGAATGGGACACTGGCTGCCAGCTGTTTTAATGAGTAATCACGAGTAACAAATGGTGTTCACGTCTCCTCCAGTAGGAAGACTAACCCCTCATTCATTCGCTATTGGAAGAATTGCAATCTGTCCTTGTGCCTGAGGATTTCTGATTTGTTGCCTTCTGCTAGAATCTTCACTCTGCCCATGGGAGGGGAGAATGCCAACAGTGGTATCTATTTTGAATAAAGAAGACAAGAGTGGCATTAATTTTATATTAATCAAAAATTAATTTTTTTAGGAATGCCCCTGAAGATTATCCATGTTTAAATGCTTGTAAACAGCTGTTGATATAGATTCAGAAAAGAAAGAACTGACCAACTCTTGAGAAAATGCCATGGCTAAATGATTTTGGGAAGATCCACATCGTGGTGCTTTGATTTTTCTTCATGAGAGTCGACTATCTAAACTACAAACTGTGAGCTTTCAAGTTAATATCTGTGATTGGATTAGAATGGACAGAAAGATAGGATGCAGCAAGTATTCAGAGGACTTTAGCCAGAGCAGCGGGAAGTGCTAAGTGGGATGCTTTAATGATCAGTGTCAGGATCCCTACGGTTTCTAATTTATATTAATGACCTGGATTAAGAAGATCAATGCAAATTGGTTAAATATTCAGGGAGTGCCCAACTAGGAGAGATAACTTTAGAATTACTAAACGTTAGACTAAGTGTGAAATGGCAGATGAAGTTTAAGACAGGCAAGTATATGGTGTGGCACATGGGATGAAAGAATTAAATGGCATAAACGTTCACAAAATGTCTTTGAAAGAACTGCGAATGAAGTTGGAAGGGATCTTTTGACTTGTTATAAGTTGAGGAACGCCTCATTAGTGAGCTATGCACTGTCCACTCCACATGTTGCTCTCTCCAAACAAAGTCAAGATGGTTAGGCAAGACTTGCTCGCCTGAATTCAGGCCAAGGGCTGTTAGTGTTGGGAGAGGGGTGAACCTAATGCACTTAATCACAGCAATCAGCAGAGCAAATAGATACAATACAGTGAAGTACAAGCAATTCTAAAACTGAACAGCACTTCTTTTCCAGAGAGTAGAAACTTGTTATACGTGCCTTCAACAGAATAAAACAACCTGCAGTGCATCACAAAAGTGGTATAAACAAAATTTGACATAGGGACACTCGAGGCAATATCAGGCCAGATGGTCAAGGACTTAGGAAAAGAGAAAGGGCGGGATTTTCCATGCCCCCCGCAGTGTGTTTCACAGTGGTGGGGCAGCATGCCATTGATCGGTTGAGGAATCAGAAGAATCTCTTGTTGTCAATGGTGTTTCCTGATCCATGCAACCCCCTCCCCCCACAAGAGAGAGGAGTGTCACTGCCACATACCCAGTTTCTGATTCACTTCGGCTGTTCACTCCTCCCAGTTTTTGGCACACCTGAGCCTTTCTGAACCATATCCCCACCATCTTCAGATCATTAACCTGACCTTGCGCACTAAGAGCAAATCTGAGCAGGAGACAGTCATGTCATCAGTGTCCACATTGAATAAAATAGTCTTAACATGAAATGCTAATAACGCCTTGTCTTGTTCTGGTTCGGAGCGGAGAGCTCATTTGCTTAGTTGTTAGTCAATGACTCCTCCATGCTGCAACATTAACAGGCCTAGTTATTGAGGATAAAATGGACTTGCCTGTGATCCACTAATAGTTAAATAACCTATAACCATCCACTAAATGGACTTAAACAAGAAGAATGGGTATTTGGGCCAGATAGAAGTAGGTGACTAATACACAGCAGCAAGAATCAATAGCTACAGGGAAAAAGGACAGGATAAAAATTGACCCCCAGAGGTGAAAGATTAATTTTAACCATGTGATGTATTGATATCTGGGTTGTCAATTGGATTTGTCATTGAGAAGCTCTTACTTCATGACAGTACAAGTACCACTATAAAATATGAATGATATTTGGTGAGTGTTACATCATACTGTTAACGTCAGCTATGGTTCAGTCATAGTACTCTTACTCTGAGACAGGAAGGTGTGGGTTCATTAGCCTCCTGAGTACACTCGTACTGAGGGAGTGTTGCACTACTGTAGTACCATCTTTTGGGAGAGGTGATAAACAGAGGCCCATCTTCATTCTCAGGTACGCTTAAAAATCCCACTGTACTATTTCAAAGAAGAGGAGGAGCTGTTGCCAATATTTAAATAAACAATTCAGCTCTTTGTAGAATCCCTACAGTACAGAAGGAGACCATTCAACCCCACCAAACCTGCACTGACAACAATCCCACGCAGGCCCTATCTCCATAACCCCACATATTTACTCTGCTAATCCCCCTGACACTAAAGGAGCATGGTCAATCAACCTAACCTGCACACCTTGAGAGTGGGAGGAAACCCACGCAGACATGAGGAGAACATGCAAACTCCACACAGACAAGGTCGGAATTGAACCAGGATGCCTGGCACTGCAAAGCAGCAGTGTTAACCGCTGTGCTATCCTATTCTCGTATTGCTGTCTGTGGAAGATTGTTAAATACAAATTGGCTGCTTCACTTTCTACATTACAACCATACTGACATAAAAATTAGTTAATTGGTTATATAGCAATTTGAGGCATCCAGAGGTCACTGTGTAAATGCGGGACATCGAGATGAAATGCATGTCATAATATGAATAAAATGTCTTGCATTGAAATTCTAGACTACACTGTTCCCCAAACAGATAAACAAAAATATAGAGGCTGACTTTCAGAACAGGTCTGACAGTTTTGCTTCTTTCTCAAAGATGACAAATGTTCCACAAAATAATAATTTTCTTCATGCGGCTGATGCAGCACTCTAATCCAGATTCAATTTATTTTCAAAGCAAACAAAAAGTGTAGGTTGCTCTTGCTAAAATTAAATTGGGGAAACATTTCAGGTTGTATTGCTGAGATCACAAGCCACAAATTTCTGTCTATGGATCTGGAGAAAGAGGTGACTTGGGAACTATTACAAACTGAAAAAGGCATGTGTATTACACGAGAAATTAGGTTTTACACATGCTATCACAGAAAGCATGTTTAAAGTACATTAGCCACTATTATGGAACTCTGCCCACCCTTGACTGCCCCTTCTCTAATAGTTAGAGATTCTTTGCTTTTTATTCACAGTGAGAAGTCTTACAACATCAGTTTAAAGTCCAACAAGTTTATTTGGTAGCAAACGACACTAGGTACCAAATAAACCTGTTGGATTTAACCTGGAGTTGTGAGGCTTCTTATTGTGTTTACACCAGTCCAACACTGGCATCTCCACGTCATGACTTTTATTCACAGTCACAGCATGGCATGGTGCGGCACAATGTTTAACACTGCTACCTCACAGCGCCAGAGACCCAGGTTCAATTCCTGGCTTGGGTCACTGTGTATGTGGAGACAATACTTTCTCCCAGTGTCTGGGGGGGTTTCCCCTGGGTGCTCTGGTTTCCTCCCACAGTCTGAAAGCTGTGCTGATTAGATGCGTTGGGCGTGCTAAATTCTCCCTCAGTGTATCCAAACAGGCACTGGAGTATGGCAATTAGGGGATTTCCACAGTAACTTCATTGCAGTGTTAAGGTAAGACTACTTGTGACACTAATAAATTTATTTAAAGCAGTTTGCATTTATATATCACTGTTAATGTGGCATAAACACCCCTTATTTACTTGCAGCAGTAACACCCGATGCAATTAAGTGAATAAAGAAAAGTGCAATGTGTGCACAAAAAAATTGAGCATTATTTTGTTTCATCTGTTAGAAACAGGTGATGAAATGTAAATAACTTAACAAGACTGTGCCCTTGTCCTGTGAAAACTCAGGCAGCTAATTGTGATGGTGGATAATCGGAGTGCAAACAATGGACGTTGCCCTGCTAATTATTAGATGACATTGTTTTGTAAATTGGTACACAGCATATTGGAAGAAATCAGCAAAAGGCCAACATACTTCTGAACTGCACAGTCAACTGTATTCTTCAGGCCTAAGAAGCAAACACAGCAGATAAACAGTCATATCAACCCTTTAATATAAATACAGACCAATTTCTTTCACTTTGGAGTTGCATAAATGGTTCCTTTCTTTAATGCAATTGGGATCATAGAAGAATCATAGAATCTCTACAGTGAAGAAGGAGCCATTCAGCTCATCGAGTCTGCAACAACAATTCCACCCAGGCCCTATCTCTACAACTCCACATATTTACCCCGCTAATCCCTCTGACACTCAGGGTCAATTTAGATGGCCAATCATCATAACCCGTAAATCTTTGGACTATGAGAGAAAACTGGAGCACCTGGAGGAAAGCCACATAGACATGAGGAGAATGTGTAGACTTCACACAGACAGTCATCCCAGGATGGAATTGAGCCTGGATCTCTGGCACTGTGAGGCCATGATGCGAAGATACCGGCATTAGACAAGGGGATAAGCGCACTAAAAAGTCTCACATCAGGTTAAAAACCAACAGGATTATTTGGTAGCACAAGCTTTTGGAGTGTCACTCTTTCTTCAGGTGAGTGAGGAGTTGTGTTCAGACAATGTGAGTGGAGGGAGGGTTAAACACAGGTTAAAGAGGTGAGTATTGTCTCTAGTCAGGATAGCCAAGTTCCACACACACGAGGACGACCTCAACTGGGATCTTGGGTTCATGTCGCACTATCTATAATGCCGACGACTTGCCTGGGCTTGCAAAATTTCACTAACTGTCCTGGCTGGACTCTTTAACCTGTACTTAACCCTCTCTCCACTCATATTGTCTGTACCTTTAAGATTTGACTACCTGCAAAGACTCGCATTCCAACCATTATCTTGTAAATTGAGTTTGTGTCTATATATGTTTTGTTTGTGAACACAACTCCTCACCCACCTGAAAAAGCTTGTGCTACCAAATAAACCCGTTGGACTTTGGCCTGGTGTTGTGAGACTTGTTATGAATGAAAATGTAATGTTGTGTCAAGAATGAGGCAGGGAAACTTATAATGAATGGCAGGACCTTGGGAAGCACTGAGGATCAGAGGGACCTTGGAGTACATGTACTGTGGTCCCTTAAAGTAGCAGGAAAGGTGAATATAGTGGTTAAGAAGGTATATGGTATACTTGCATTTGTTAGTAGAGGCATGGAATTTAAGAGCCAGGAAGTTATGCTGGAACGGTAGTAAATATTGGTTAGGACACAGCTAATGTATTGTGTACAGTTCTGAAATCCACATTATGGGAGGGATGTGATAACACTGGAAAGCGTGCGGAGGAGATTTACCAGAAAGTTGCCTGGGCCAGAGAGTTTTAGTTATGAAGGGAGACGGGTTGCTTTTCTTGAAGTAGAGAAGATTGGGAGGTTTGAGATGTATACAATTATGAGAGGCAATAAATAGGAAGAAACCTTTGCCTTTGGTGGAGGAATCAATGACTCGGGGGCATAGGTTTAAGGTGAGAGGATGTGAGGCAAAAACTTTTTCATCACAAAGGTGATGGGAGTCTGGATTCACTGCCTGAAAGGGTGGTGAGGACAGAGACCCTGATAACATTTAAGAGGTATTTTGACATGCACTTGTGATGGCAAGGTGTACAGAGCTCTGGGCCAAGTGTTGGAAAATAGGATTAGAATAGTGGAGTGGTTTGCCTTTGACTGATGCACAAGGGCTTTTATCTGTGCTGTAAACCTCAAAGACTGTTATTTATAATACATCTTATTGAAGTGACAAAAGATACTGCTGTGTAGTTTTGAGAGTTATCTACAGTATCCATGACAGAATATATACAATGACCCCTGGTTTCAACATTCAGATAGAGAATATTATGTGACTGTTAGAATGTTGAACTCTTGGGTAAGCCACAGAGAGGAACTCAACATTTAAAGTCATTTATTTTATTACTAATATTCATCCAGTGCTAAAACGTACTGTGCAGCAAAAGTATCATCCTCCAAACCCTCAAGATGCTCATTGTTACCTCAGTTGTTTGTAGTTGTAGCCCTGCGATAAATGAGCAGAGTTTAAATTACTAAAGCTATTTAGTATGCAGCGTTTAATCCAATTCAGTTTAATCACTGCAATAATTGCATGTGGTGAATGGCCCAGAATCCAATAGATGTGCAACATAATCAAAGGCATGTAAATGAAAATGTTATGTTGTGTCGAGAATGAGTATTAAACAATAAGTTTATTAAAGATAATTGTTAGATAAATTCAAGTTTAAGATGTTGGTTTTGGATGCAGAGATTTAAATATTTGGACTTTTTCAACCCAAGCCTAAAGGCAGAAATTTAAAAATACCATTGCATGATTCAGTGAGACCTCCTGGCTGTTTGGATGTCTTATCATTGTAAAAATGCCTGGGAGCCAGACACATTCTCATCACAAAGATCTACCAGGAAAAAAATGGATGAAATCTTACCACAAGCCAGACAAAGCAGATGCATAGCCATTAAGTTACCACAAAAAGTGCATGCCATTAAATTATTTAGAAAATACATGTAAACAATTTAGACCATGAGGATACAATGACAAAAATAGAAAAACCAGCCTTCCTTTGTAAGAGAATTCATATTCAGATGTTGGCTTTGGTTTTGACAAACAAAACCATAAACACAGCTGCAGAGATTGAAGAGTTGATCTTTTTTCTGGTCATCTGTTATTTGAGTCTCCCCTAAACCTATTATATTTTCCCTAGCTAATAATCATTCTTTTCCCAAATCAATATCCTCCAGCGGGGAGGTGATGGCCTTACTGATATTATCACAAACAATTAATTAAGAAACTGAGCAAATGTTCTGGGCTCGAATCCTGCCATAGCAGATGGTGGAATCCGAATTTTAAAATATCTGGAATTAAGATGACTGATAACCATGAAACCATTGTCGATTGTCAGAAAAACCCATTTGGTTTACTGATACCCTTTAAGGAAAGAAATCTGTCATCCTTACCTGGTCTGGCCGACTTGTGACTCCAGAGTCACGGCAATGTGGCTAACTCTCAACTAACCTCCAAAAGCAACTAGGGGTGGGCAATAAATGCTGGCCAGCCAGTGATGCCCATGCCCCATGAATGAATAAAAAAATTATTTCTTTAGGTATGCTGAGTATGTAATTCATGATAACATGTTATAAAATAAAACTGTGTTTCACATCATATGGCACATCAGTCTTTCAGTCAATAACGCTCTGCATTTAATTTAGTTCAAACGATTTGGTCCCAGAAGACAGATATATCTATCTGCCATACCATCTGCCAATGAAAGCCCCCACCCCTACATAACTGTTACACCTTTCCCTGAAGAACAAACCTACTTCACAATATACTACATATGATTTTCCAAATCTCCAGAGAACTGTTTACAGCGCGCTGATGTTTGCTTGAAACTTTGCGTCTTCCTGTTGCATTAAACTCGGGAGCACGTAACTACCCCATATACTATGGATCACAAGCTGGAAAATTTTAAATTTAAAGTGAAAGTTTATTTATTAGTGTCACAAGTAAGGCTTACATTAACACTGCAATGAAATTACTGTGAAAATCTCCCAGTCACCACACCCTAGCACCTGGGTACACTGAGGGAGAATTTAGCATGGTTAATGCACTTAACCAGCACGTCTTTCTAACTATGGGAAAAAACCTGAGCACTCGGAGGAAACCCACACAGAAAACCTGCACAGACACGGGAAGAATGTGCAGACTCCACACAGACAGTGACCCAAGCCGGAATCAAATCTGGGTTCCTGGCACTGTGGGGGGAGCAGTGCCAACCAAGTTTGATTTTAGGATGTAACACAAGTGGGAGTGAAAGGACATTAAAAAGCTCTTTGTAATTTGCTCTCAAAGTTTACAATATTGTGCTACCCAATACACCAATGTGTATTTACACCAATGTGTGAGCTTCCTCACTCTCAAATACATCTTTGGGGAATGGTCCCCATAGACTGCCAAGGTCTTTTCTCAACTTAGTTGAAATGGGCATGCCTCAACACTTTGACTATGATAGAAATGAAACTAGTTACTTCCATTAAGCCTTGTCTAGTGTGAGGAATAGAAAAATGAATCAAAATTAGTAAGATCCTTTCGAACTTCACTAAAAGCACACAGTGGGCTGTTAAACAATGATAGTGTCAATGTGTTGAATATTTCCTCAGGTGACTCAATCTGACAACTCTAAATGCATGTGGCCACAATAACATGTGAAATACCCATAACTTTTATAATATTGCCAAACATGGTGACGAGAGAGGGATTATTATTGACTGGAATAGAGGTAGCTTTGATTCCCATCCGGCTGCGTGGCACTTAAAGTTGCTTCATATTGAAACCAGGTTCCCAAATTAGAAAAAAAGCTCCCTTTCCTCATTTTGACTAGCATGCTCAAAAAAAATCACCAATAATTCAAAAGATTGTCCCTTCACCAAGGTTCAAATACAGCCTGAAACTATGGTATGAAGAGCTTGCTTTAAGTTGTCGCATCCCAGTCCTTGGCAGACATTACATAATCTGGCATTCTTGCACAGAAAAGCCCTGGGGTTGGCAAGGGAATGTCACATTGGTACAATTCTTTGATATACCTGACCTACGAATGAATGCCTGATAGTGCCCGTGCTGCAAACAATTTCAAAAACATCTACGCTTCAAAGACATCTTAATGCAGCAGGATCATTTTTTTTAACAACCAATACTTAATTAATGTTCCATTTCTTGCATTGTAATTGTAATACAGAGAGCAATTGTAATATTGTCTGTTCCCTCTGAAAGCAATTGAATATATTGTCTTTGTACAAACCCTTAGCTTTTGGCAAAACAGATCAGGGTAAAAATATGCAAATTTTATGACAGAATTAGGACAACAGAGAGTGAGTGTTCCCAAATTGTCAGTCACTAGTGGATTCATAATTGTTATACAGTGCCTACCAGAAAGTATAAGACTGTCAAATAAAGTATTAGATTGTCACAGCAGGAATAAGATTACCACAAGAAGCAACACATTTTAATTCTATCCAACAATTTGAATGTTCAACAGTCATGTGCCTACATAACAGCAATCAATGCACTTCAGAAGTAATCAATTGCATGAATCACTCCAAGACATTTTTATGTGATAAGGTTCTGCTACATTCAATTGTTATATTGTTACATGTGTAAAGGATGCGTAGGAGCTAACTAACATAATCATAAAGTATGCTGACTGCCAGTGTTATAAACATATGAAATAGAAGCAGGTCATTCAGCCCCTCGAGCCTGCTCTGCAATTCAATAAGACCATGGCTGATTTATTTGTGTTTCGAGCTCTGTATTCCCATCTACCTTCGATAAACTTTGATTCCCTTGCCCAAGAAGAATCAATCTATCTCTCCTTACAAATATTCAATGACCGCACCTCCACCCCTTTCTGAGGCTCAGAGTTCCAACACCCTCTGAAAAAAACATTCTCCTCATCTCTGCTCTAAAAAGAATGATCCCCTAATTTTAAAACAATGTCCTTAGTTCTGGATTCAACCACAAGAGGAAACATCTTTTTCTCTTCCACCTTATCAAGTCCATTCAGGATCTTATCTCCATCAATCTTGTCACCCCTCACTCTCCTAAACCCCAGCGGAAACAAGCCCAGCCTGACCAATCTATCATCATAAAACAACTCACTCATTCCAAGTATCAGGCTGTTCAATTTCCTCTAACACAATAACATCCTTCCTTAAATAAGCAGACCAAAACTGCACATTGTATCCAAGATGTGGTCTCACAAATGCTCTGTATAAATGATGCATAGCATCCTTATTTATATGTTCAATTCACCTCGGAACAAAGGAGAGCCTTCTTAATTAGGTGCTGGATCAGCTACTAATCTCTTGTTATTCATGTATTCGAACACTTAGATCCCTCTGCAGGTTGGAATTCTGCAGTAATACTCTGCCTTTTTATTCTTCCTGCCAAAATGAACTCTTCACATTTTCCCACATTATATTCTATCTGCCAGATTTTGCCAGCTCACCCAGCCTATCTATATCTGTCTGAAAATAATGTCTTCTTCACAATATACTTTCCTATTTTTCTGTCATCTGCAAACTTAGTAATCCTTCCTTTATTTCCCTCACCCGAGTCATTGATATAACTAGTAAAATGATCAGGTCCCAGCACAGATCCTCATAGATTCCACCCATTGTATTCCACCAATAAGACAAAGACCCATTTATGAACACTGCTTTCTGTCAGCCAGCCAATATTGTATACATGCTAAGATGTTGCCCCGACACCATGAACTGTTATTTTTGCAAAAACTTTTGACGTGGCACCTTAAAACATGTCTTCTGGAAAAATAAGTACAAGATGTCTACAGGCTCCCCATTATCCACAGCATATGTTACTCTTTCAAAGAATGCTAATAAATTGGTCAATCATAATTTTGTTTTCACAAAACCATGTTGACTCTAGCTTGAGTATTCCTAAATGCCCAGCTATAATTCTTTAGTGATCAATTCTAACAATTTCCATATGACAGATGTCAAACTGATCTATAGTTTTCTATTGCTATCAATGTGTATATATACATATATATATATTATATATATATATAACATAAACATAAACTTTTATGTTTAAGGGGACTGTTTTAAAGTTCAGTATTTTTTTACAGGTAGTTGGTATGTCTGAGAGGAATACATCTCAGATGCTGGGAAAGCAGGATAATTTCTCATTTTAACCATGTAGTGTTCATTTAGGAGAGAGCTAATGGACTTTGTTTACAAAAAGGAAAAAGTCCCCTGTGCTTTGATTAAAGGAGTGAAAGACAATCTCCCATAGTCCAAAAATGTGCGGGTTAGATTGATTGGCCATGCTAAAATTGCTCCTTAGTGTCCTGGGATGCGTAGATTAGAGGGATTGGTGGGTAAATGTGTAGGGATATGGGGATAGGGCCTGGGTGGGATTATGGTCAATGCAGACTTGATGGGCCGAAGGGCCTGTTTCTGTACTGTAGGGTTCTATGTTCTAGATGGGTTTCATGTTTTTAACTATTATTGAGTTAGAGAGTTAGAATTATTCTGAAACTGCATTATTAAAATTAAGTTTGTTTTCTATAAAAGATCCTCGATTAATCAACGTACCTATTCCTGGGAAGCATCCTATCTTCACATTTATGCCAAAATAGAAAAAAAATTGGCTCTAGTCTAGCTTCCTAATGTAATCTGGGGTTCTGATCCAGGGTCCTAACATTTCCTTCTTGTATAGAGGAATTATATTTTCTACTTCCCAATCTGATAGAACCTTTCCAATATCTAGAGAATTTTAGAAAATTAACACCAACTCATCTGTTATCTCATTAGCCACCTCTCTTAGGGATGAAGTCCATCTGGAATCAGAGACTTGTCAGCCCACAGCTCTATCAGTTTGCTCAGTACCACTTCCCTAGTGACTGTAATTTTGCCAAGGTCCTTTCTCTCTTCCACCTCCTGATTTATAGCTATTACTGGAATGTTATTTATATCCTCTGTAGTGAAGACAGAATCAAAATATTTGATCATATCATGTGCCATCTCCTTATTATTCTACTATTAACGTCTCATTCTCACTTGCTGGAGGTCAAACACTCACTTCATCTTTTCCTTTTTAAATATCTGTCGAAACTCTTGCTATTAGTTGTTACATTTCTAGCCACTTTTCTCTCACTTTTAGTCATTCTTTGTTTTTTATATTCTGATCATCTGACCTGCCAGTCACCTTTGGACAGTTATATGCTTTTTACTTACATTTCCCTAACTTCTTTAGAATTTTTCTATACCCAGGAATATCCGGATTCTGAGTATTCTGAACTATCTCCTTAAATGTCTGCCACTGATTTTCTATTGATCTCTCCCCAAACTTAGGATTCACTTCAGTTAACTCAGCTTTCAAGCCTAAATAGTTCTCCCTGTCAAACGTCATGTAAAATTCAATCATATTATGGTCGCTACTACTACCAGGGTGGGGAGTCTTCACTCGAAGAACATTCATAAGAACATAAGAAATAGGGGCAGCAGTAGGCCATCCAGGCCCTCGAGCCTGCTCCGCCATGCAATAAGATCATGGCAGATCTGTAGTGGCTCAGTATCACTTTCCTGCTTTCTCCTTTAACCCTTAATTCCCTTGTCAATTAAAAACCTTCCCTTTGTGTGAAGAAACCCCTCCGCAACTCCGATCTGAACCGCCACCCCCCCCAATCTTGAGGCTGTGCCCTCTAGTACTGCTATCTTTGCTAAGCGGGAAGAGTCTCCCAACCTCTATCCTATCCATCCCCTTCATTATCTTATATGTCTCTATAAGACCCCCTCTCAGCCTTCTAAACTCCAGAGAGTACAAACCTAGCCTATTCAGTCTCTCCTCATAATCCAACACCCTCATCTCCGGTATCAGCTTAGTGAACCTTCTCTGCATCTCTCCAAGGCCAATATATCCTTCCTCGAATGCGGCGACCAAAACTGCACACAGTACTCTAGCTGCGGCCTCACCAGTACCCTAAACAGCTGCAAAAGTACCTCCCTACTTTTATATTCTATCCCCCGAGCTATAAAGGCCAACATTGCATTCGCCTTCTTAATCACCTGCTGCACCTGCAGACTGTGTTTTTGCAATTTGTGCACAAGGATCCCCAGGTCTCTCTGCATTGTTGCATGCTGCAGTTTTTCTCCATTTAAATAGTAGTCCTTCCTACCATTATTCTTACCAAAGTGGATAACCTTACACTTGCTAACATTATACTCCATCTGCCAGGTCCTTGCCCACTCACTCAATTTATCCAGATTCCTCTGCAGGCTCCATGCAATTTGCTTTTCCATTCATCTTCGTGTCATCAGCAAATTTCGTCACCCTGCACTCAGCCCCTTCCTCCAGATCATCTATGTAAATGGTCAATAGTTGAGGCCCCAGCACCAATCCCCAGGGCACTCCACTAGTCACCAGCTGCCAATCAGAATGGCACCCATTAATACCTACCCTCTGTTTCCTATTTGACAACCAATTCTCTATCCAGTCTAACACCCTACCCCCGAAACCCTGCACCCTAACCTTCTGCAGCAATCTTTTGTGAGGCACCTTAACAAATGCTTTTTGGAAATCCAAAAACACCACATCCACCGGTTCCCCTCTATCTACTGCACTAGTCACTTCCTCATAGAACTCCAAGCACGACTTCCCCTTAACGAATCTGTGCTGCGTCTGCCTGATCAAACAGTTCGTATCCAGGTGCCTTGTTATTTCTGCTTTGACTACAGATTTTTTCTATTACAGATGTTAAACTAACCGGCCTATAATTCCCTGCCTTTTGTCTGCTACCCTTTTCAAACAGAGGCGTAACATTAGCCATTCTCCAATCTTCCGGCATTTTTCCGGAGTCCAGCAAATTTTGAAAAATAATTACCAGGGCATCCGCTATCACCTCTGCCATTTCTTTGAGGACCCTGGGATACATTTCATCCGGTCCCGGGGACTTATCTGCCCTCAGCCCCATTAGCCTATCAAGCACCACCTCTCTAGTGACTGTAATCTCATCAAGGACCTCATCTCCTACCACCCTTCTATCCTTGAGTTCGGGCAAGCTATTTACATCCTCCTCCGTAAAGACCGACATAAAAAACTTCTTCAAGGTCTCCACCATATCCCTGTCACCCACCATTAAACCACTCCTCTCATCCTCTGATGTCATGAATTAATTTTGTCACATTACACAATACTATGAGTATTGTAACCTGTCCCTGGTTAGTTCCAGAATGCGCTGCTCTAAGAAATAATTTCTAAAACATTCTACAAATCCTCATCCAAATCATTATGTCAATTTGATTTTTACATTTTATATTTAAAGTCATCCATGATTATTGCCATTTTTAAAAATCACAAGATCCCATGTATTTCATAGAATTCCTACACTGCAGAAGGAGGCCAATTGGCCCATCGAGTCTGCACTGACCACAATCCCACCCAGTTCCTATTCCCATAATCCCACATATTTACCCTGCTATTCTCCCTGACATTAAGAAGCAATTTAACAATTAGCCAATCAACCTAACCCGCACATTGTTGGGTCAGGGAGGAAACCAGAACACTCGGAGGAAACCCACGCAGACATGGGGAAAACGTGCAAACTCCATCCAGACAAAGAGCTGGAAATCGAACTCATGTCTCGGATGCTGTGAGACAGCAATGCTAATCACTGTGCCACCTTATCCCTTCTTGCAATTCTGTGTTTGCTCTTAGGGGGGCATATAGACCACTCTCATTAATGATTTCTTTCCCCTACTATTCCTCAGCTCCCCCCAAAACAATTCTGATCTCCTAAACCAAGGTCATCTCTAACTTTTGGACTCATGGTTAGCAGTATTACCCCTCCACCTTTATCTGTCTATTTATTTTTCTTGAGTGTCAGATGGTGCTCAATATTCAAGATCCATTCCTTGTCTTCCCACAACCAAGCGTAAAGGCTATCAGATCATATTTATTTACTTCAATATGTGCTATAAATTTAGTTGCTTTGCTATGGATGCTACATGTATTCAGATACAGAACCTCTAATTTCGCCTTTTTGATATCTTTGTAAACATTCAATCTTGTTCGTTGGTGCATTCTTAATTTTTTTACTCTGTCTCTTCTTACTATTTTCCTCTCTTACCTCAACTCTGATATACCACATCTTTCCAAAATTGATCCTTTGTCTTCACTATTTAGTTTGAGACTTCTCTACCTTCCAGGTTACATGGTTCACAATATCACTGGTCCCAGCAGGGTTCAGGTATGAAGCATCCTATTGGTACAGCCCTCACTTTTCTCAGTATAGGCACCAATACGCCACACACCAAAACCAATTTCTTCCACACCAGTCTTTGAGCCACAATCATCTCTGTAATATGTACTCAATGCCAATTTTCCTTGTAGCTCAGGTTATAATCCAGAGATTATAAACTTTGAGAATCTGCTTTATAATTTATTGATTTCCTCCTTATATTCTCGACGCTGAACCTCTTTTCTAGTTTTCCCCATGTCGTTGGTATCTACATGAACCCCAACAATAGGATTCTTCCCCTCCCATTGCGAGTTGTTCTCCAATCCTGAGCAGATTTCCCAAACCCTGGCATTGGGCAGGCAACTCAGCCATCTGGACTCTCATTCTTTACTGCAAAGAATATAGTCAAACTCCCACATTATACTGTTCACTAATCCCCATACATTCCCTTTTGCTCCCCCAACTAGAATGGCTTCCTTTACCATGGTACCACAGTCAATTTGCTCATCCACTCCCCCGCAGTCACACCCTCCTGTCCAAATCAGAAGACTCTATCCTCAGCAGTGTGACTGGTTCCTGGTACAAAGCTTCCTCGCCCTGACATGTCACAGATTCTGCAGCTCAGTCTCCACTTCAATTGCACTTACTGCAGACATGTTTATCCTGGATCACAATGGCATCCAAATTTCCCACATACTGCAGGCCTTGACACAGCATCTGCCTTGCCATCCTTAATGTATTTTAATGTATTACTTAATTATACTGTTCACTTATTTATGTTACTTTTCCAGATATTGTATTGATTTTACACCAAGTTGTATGCTATAGGTATCAAGGGGCAATCACTCTGCCGGTTAGAGTCATACCTGCTACATAGGAAGATTGTTACGGAGGGTCAGACATCTCAACTCTGGGAGATTTCTGCAGGAGTCCCTCAGGATAGTATCCTAGAGCCAACAGTCTTCGGCTGCTTCATCAATGACCTTCCCTTCGCCTTAAGGTCAGAAGTGGGGATGTTTGCCAATGATTGCACAACGTTCATGACTCCTCAGATACTGAAACAGTCCATGTTCAAATACAACAAGATCTGGACAATACCCAGGCTTGGGCTGACAAATGACAGGTAACTTTCATGCCACACAAATGTCAGATGTTGACCATCACCGATAAGAGACATTCTAACCACTGTTTCTTGACATTCAGTGGTGTAACCACCACTGAATCCCCCGCTGTCAATATCCCAGGGGTTACCATTGACCGGAAATTCAACTGGTCTCACCACATAAACACAGTGGCTACAAGAGCAGGTCAGAGGCTAAAAATACTGTGGCAAATAACTCACCTCCTGGCTCTCCAAAGCCTATCCACCATCTGCAAGACACAAGTCAGGATGAAATACTACCCACTTGCCAGGATGGGTGCAGCTCCAACAACACTCAAGAAGCTTGACATCAACTAGGACAAAGCAGCCTGCTTGATTGGCACCACATCTACAAACATCCACTCTCTCCAACATTGACACTCAGTAGCAGCAGTGTGTACTACCTACAAGAGACACTGCAGCAATTCACTAAAGATTCTTAGGCAGTATTTCCAAACCCAGGACCACTTCCATCCAGAAGGGCAAGAGCAGCAGATACATGTAAACACCACCACCTGCAAGTTCCCCTCCAAACCACTCACCATCACGATTTGGAAATGTATCGCTGTTCCTTCGCAATCACAGGGTCAAAATCCTGGAATTCCCTCTCCAATGGCATTGTGGGTCAACCCACAGCACATGGATTGAAGCAATTCAAGAAGGCAGCTCACCACCACCTTCTCAAGGGGCAACTAGGAATGGACAATAAATCCTGGCCCAGCCAGCGACACCCATGTCCCATGAATGAATATTAAAAAAACCTATTTTAAACATTAGGAATAGAATACATTTTACAAACTTTTCAAATATCCAAAGCAGCTAGTTCCTTTCGTTGTGGCAGAGAAATAACCAATTTCTGACAGAGTAAAAATGTAGCAAAAGCAAAAGGAAAGAAACCACCCCCTTCACCAAATTCTCAAATTTGCACTCAGTTCCCTTAGCTGCACTTACCCACTTCTATCCAAGTGAACAGGTGTTAGTGAAACCAGATTTAACCAGTTTGCTAATAAACTACACTGTTCTCACAGCAGAGTCTGTTTATCCTGTCCAAGCTGCAAGACAGAATGAAATTTAATCTACTTTGTACTTCTCAGTTGTTGCTAATCACAGACTATTATTTATTATTATTATTGTCAAAAGTAGGCTTATGTTAACACTGTAATGAAGTTACTGCGAAAATCCCATCGTCGTCATATTCCAGCACCTGTTCAGATACACCGAGGGAGAATTTAGCATGGCCAATGCATTCAACCAGTACGTGGGAAGAAACCGGAGCACCCGGAGGAAACCCACGCAGACAAGGGGATAACGTGCAAACTCCGCACGGTGACCCAAACCAGGAATCGAACCTGTGTCCCTGGCGCTGTGAAGCAGTGGCGCTACTGTGCCTTTTACTGTACTTCTTAAGAAGAAAATTAACACTTTAAACTCTTTCTCTCACCAACCCCTCAGGTTTCCTCAGATGCACTCATTCTCCCAAAGTTTAAATTTATTTATTAGTGTCACAAGTAAGCTTACATTAACATCGCAATTAAGTTTTTGTGAAAATATTCTAGTCTCCACATTCCAGCACCTGTTCGGGTAGACTGAGGGAGAATTTAACATGGCCAATGAACTTAACCAGCAGAGTTCAGCAGCTCATGGGAGAAATAAACCTGTACACTTGCATTGGAATCAGATCACACTATACAACTTGCTTCTCACCTTTTTTTCTTTTGTCTTTCTTTCTAAATCATCCCAGTCAATGCTGCTGATTTGAACATCTCAGTCCTGTTGGGTGATGATAGTCTTGTCTCAACTCACTGGAAAGTTTTGTTGTGTGGTCGAGTGCAAATCATAAAACTTGGTCCTTGAAATTAGATGACTGATATCAAGTGGAGAGTGGGTATAAAAGAGCAAGAAGACACTAAAATTCCTGTACGTTTGATATTTTTATTTTTGTTTTAATTATATTTTTATGAGCTCAAAATGTGAAAAGCAATTTTCCTTTCACAAGTTTTATATACAATGCAAACAAAGGTTTACGATAGCAGTAAGGCACTTGGTGGGACTTGAATGGGAGCAAATTGAAATATTTATGCTCCATTTATTCATGTGGCACTGTTTTGGGTATTATCTCAAAATATTCAACAAAGTAAATGTCCATTCAAACAAATTTATGTTGAACCCATCTGGTTGACTAATGTCTTTAGAGAAGGAAATCCTTACACGGTCTGGCCTACATGTGACTCCAGAGCCACAACAATGTGCTTGACACACAACTGCCTTCGGGCGACTCGAGTTTGACAATAAATGCTGGCCAGCCAGCGACACCCGTATCGCAGGAATGAATAAAAGACAATAACCGTTTCATTATGTCTGTAGAATAGTTTAATTTTGACACCCCACCACGCGGGAAATCTCCATCAACAGCCTTCTTTCAACATTGGATTAAGTTTCTGCGGACTACTTGCAGTGCTGGTCCTGTCCACTGCAGCTTCTGCAGAGCTGTCAGCCAATCAGATTAGCCTACAGCGCTCTGAGGCGGGACTTCCTCCTGAGTGAGGGGCAGAAGTCCCACTTCCAGCTAATTAACCATCTTTGAGGCATTAAATAGCTGCAGCGATTTGGGCAGCCAGTGCCAGGGGGTATGTGTTCTCCACTGGCTGTTTGCATGGCAGAAGGGGGAACCCATGTATCCTAAAAATGCTGGCTCATGTGAAAAATGCACGCGCCACTATATTGCATGACTTGTTGGTCCACACAACAGAAAGAAAACATTGGACTAGATGCAAATCTCTGATTCTTATTCCAAGTCTATCTTCAGAACAAATGCATTAGAAATGGCTTCCAGTTGTTGATAATACCAGGCACACTTCATACTCCACGTAAGTTATTTGATCCTGGGGTAAAATAATTAACTGCATCAGTGAGAAAGACAGCATGTGTGTACAAGAGAAGGAAACCAGCAATGGGATAATGAAGTTTAAAATCTCTTTTTTTAAAAGTTTATTTATTAGTGTCGCAAGTAGGCTTACATTAACAATGCAATGAAGTTACTGTGAAAATCCCCGAGTTGACATGCTCTGACCATTGTCGGAGTACACTGAGGGAGCATTTAGCATGGCCAATGCACCAAACCAGCACATCTTTTAGGCTGTGGAGGGAAACCGGAGCACCCAGAGGAAGCCCACACAGACAAGTGGGGAAAACGTGCAGACTCTGCACAGACAGCGACTCAAGCCGGGAATCTCTGGTGTTGTGAGGCAGCAGTGCTAACCACTGTGCCACCATGCATCAAGCAGGAAGCATGAAGGAGACAATCAGCCAGATTATAATCAGAGTAAGTGGAGAGTTTGCATGGACAAAGTGAATAAAGAAGGATTGCCTGATAAAAGTCAGCAAGAGGGCACTTCCTTCTCCCATGTGGTCCCTTTGGATTGCAACTAATAGGTATGAAAAATTCTAATTAACATGCAAGCAAAATGCACTATAGTTAAAATAAAATCAGGATCAATGTACAGAGACTAATGTTAGAAAATCAGTTATCTATACCAATTCCAGTATAAAACATCTTGTCGCTCTCATTAAACCATTAGAAGTTAAATTGAACACATTTCAATTAGTTTTCAGGATGCAGTAATTCAGAAGCTCATTACAGACATGGGTGGGATATCTTTCAATCTGCAAACACTTGTTCCAGCCATTGCCCCAGTGCTATTTCAGAAAACCACCAAGGCCAGTTCAGCCAGTCCAAAGAAGCCAAAGCATCTTGGATCATCACTTGGTTACAGGAATCTCAAAGCAAATATCTACACAATTATAATCTCTGACCAAAGAAGTTCAAATGGTTCTTTTTACAAGATTCCACTGAGTATTTCTCTTCCATTGCTGACAAGTTTGATATTCCACCATCAAAGAATGTGCCTCAGTCAATGATATTTGTTCCAATGAAAGTAGAATTACCGTCATCTTTAGTTCTAGTCAGTTATTACCAGAAGTTTGATCCAAACAGATTGATGATTGCATACTTGCTGAGGAAACACTTTTGTAATGTTTTAATCCTCTCACAGGATGTGGGTGTCACTTGGCTAAGCCAGCATTTATTGCGCATTCCTAATTTCTCTTGTGAAGTTGATGGTGAGCTGCCCCCTTGAGTTGCTTCTCTCCATGATGTAGGTAAACTCGCAGTGCTGTTAGAAAGGGAGAATTTTGACCGAGTTTAAAGAATGGTGGTATATTTCCAAGTCAGGACTATGTGTGGCTTGGAGGGGAACTTATAGTTGATGGTTTTCCTATGCATTTACTGCCCTTGTCCTTCTAGTAATAGTGATTACGAGTTTGAAAGGTGCTGTTGGCCTTGATGAGTTGTTGCAGGGCATCTTGTAGATGGTATACCTTGCTGCCAATATCTGACATGGCAGATGGTGTGAATGTTTAAGGTGGTGGATAGATGCCAATCAAGTGGGATACTTTGTCCTGAATGAGGTTAAGCTTCTTGAATGCTGTTGGAATTGCACTCATCCAGGTGAGTGGAGCTTATTCCATCACACTCTTGACTTGTGCCTTGTAAAGGCTTTGAGGAATCAGGAGGCGAGTTACTTGATGCAGAGTTCCAAGCCTTTGACCTGTTCTGGGATTTTCTGATCCTGCCCTTCCCAGGAATTGTTACGGATTGAATGGAAAATTTGGTTTTTATTTGGGCCACAGGTATTTATACGGCTAATCCAGTTAAGGTTCTGGTCAATGATAAGCTCCAGGGTCAGCATTCAGTGACGGCAATGCCAAGGAGTGATGGTGAGATCTTCTCTTCTTGGAAATTGCCATTGATTGGCATCTATGTGGCATGGACGTGTTGCTTGCCACTTATTAGCCCAAGCCTGGATGTTGTCCAGTCCTGCTGCACCTGAACTGCTTCAATATCTGATGAGTCGTGAATGGTGCTGAACATTTCACAATCATAGGTCAATATACCTACTTCTGACATCATGATAACGACAAGGTAATTGACGAAGCAGTTGAAGATAGTTGGGCCTAGGAATTCCTGCAGTGACTGAGGTTCCTTATGAGTGAAGAGGGGACTTCATCATCTTCTCCCTTACCAGAGTGAATCAGAAAGAGGGAACTTTACCAGTTGGCTGCAGGGAACCATCGATTGCATACACGTGTCTCTATAGGCCCCACATACAAAATGGAGAAATACGTTACAACTGCAGGTGTTACCATTTCCTGAGCTTGCAGTTGCTCTGCTACCAATCGCTGAGAACCTGGTCAATGACTTCTAGAACTCTGGAGTCTATAAAATCTCAATTCCCTCTTTGCCATCGCTCTTTATGGACAATTGTAATATCCTCTCAGCTAAACTGCTGAAATAAAAATCACAACAAAAAAACTCCAAAAACAACTTAATGGATCAATAACACTGAACTAACTGAAACCATCGCCCTTGTGCATCCCCTTCATGCTTGGCTTGCAGGTGCTTTTGCATGGCCTTGTGCTGTTACACAGTGTTACCTCACATTACAAATCCTGTCATTCTGAGAGAGGCAATGGTAGGCTCATGCTTAAAGGAAGCAGTCTCACTATAACTCTTCCAACGACAGCCACTCAGCAATCCTAATAATCTGCTGGAGGATTTTCAGATTGCTATGAAAATCTACATGTCCCCTTGATCATTGGTGTCCACAACCATAATGGTACCATTTCGACCCTAAATCCGACTACCAGTCTAGGTGTACAGTTACACAGGTCACTGAAAGTGGCAACACAGTGGAGAATGTAGACAAGAATGCATATGGCCTTCATCAGCTAGAGCATTGAGTTTAAAAATTGGCAAGTCACATTGCAGCTTTATAGAACCTTAGTTAAGGCAGCACTTGGAACATAGTGTTCAATTCTCGTTACCACACTACCAGAAGGATATGGAGGCTTCTGAGAGGGTACAGAAAAGATTTACCAGGATGTTACCTGGTATGGAGGGCATTAGCTATGAGAAGAGTTGGAGAAACTTGGTTTGTTCTCACTGGAACAATGGAGATTGAGAGGCAATTTGATAGGAGTCTACAAAATTGTGAAGGGCATGGACAGAGTGGATAGTCAGAAGCTTTTTCCCAGGATGGAAGAGTCAATTACTAGGTGGCAAAGGTGTGACAGACATGGTTTAAAGGAGATGTACTATGCAAGTTTTTTACAGAGAGCAGTGGATGCCTGGAATTCGTTGTTGGGGGAGATAGTGGAAGCAAATATGATAGGGGCAACTTGACAAATACATGACTAGAATGAGAATAGAGGGATATGGAAGGGTAGGGGTTTTAGTTCAGCTGGGCAGCATGGGTTGGTGCAGGCTTGGAGGGCCAAAGGGCCTGTTCCCATACTACAGTCTTCTTTGTTCTTTATTCTTAAAATAACAAACATGGATGTCTTCACATAAGAACAGAAAATGCTGGAAATATCCAACAAGATTCATCTAAGAAGAGAAAAAAATAGAATTCAGTTTTCCGGTTGATGACCTTGAGTATTCCAAGCATTTTCTGTATTATCTCAGATTTCCAACATGCGCATATTTTGTATGGATTTTGTGACATCTGTCTGAGTTTCATTAGCAGTGCTGAGATGTCAGTGAGTGGTTTCTGCCTGTGTTGAATTGGAAAATGAGCTATTTGACATTAAATGCTTCATCATGGCTGGGTCAGTAAACACTTTAAGAATTCTGACAACACCAGCTTTAAGTCCAACTGATTTATTAAACCTGGTGTTGTCAGATTTCTTACTGTGTTTACCCCAGTCCAACATCGGCATCTCCTCATCAGTAAACACTGACATGGAGTTGGCCACCACTTCCATGCTGGAGATGATAGGCTCCAAGTTCTGTGTCCATCAAGCACCCACTGCGTCCCTGTTGCTCCTGTTGTTTTGTGTGACCTCATACAAGAGGGAGGGAAGAATGGTAATGATTGCGTGGCCATATGTTTGGATGATGTTCCTCCTACTGAATAGCTGGGGGCATGAAGAAGGAACAAAAGGTTGATTGAGATTACAAGCATTGGTAGGATCACAGAATCCCTACAGTGCTGAAGGAGGCCATTCAACTCATTGGGTCTGCACAATCAACAATCCCACCCAGGCCCCATCCCCATAACTCAACATATTTACCCTTCTAACCTACGCATCCCAAAATATTAAGGGGCAATTTAGCATGGCCAATGCACCTAACTTGGACATCTTTGGACTGTGCAACGAAACCGGAGCACTCGGAGGAAAGCCACACAGACACAAGGAGAATGTGCAAACTCCACACACTCAGTGATCCAAGCTGTGAATCAAGCCCGGTTCCTTGAGCTGTGAGGCAGCAGTGCTAACCACTGTGCATCTCACTACCACCCAAGTGCGTGAGGGTCAGGTGGGGTATCTGAATGTTAGTTATGAATCCTACTGCTGAGGATTAATTGGTTGTGGTTTATTGAACAATGTGAGGATTGGTAGATGTCATTTGGAGGTGAACACACTTTGGTTCTGCATTTGTGTAAGATCATTGGAACCATCTCCTTCAGGATAGACTCCAGGAATTCATCTTTCTGACCATCCTGTTTGCAGAATCTACCGATGATCTAAAATCATTGTCAATTGTCGGAAAAACCCATCTGGATCATGAATGTCCTTTGTGAAAGGAAATCTTCCATCCTTACTTGGCCTGGCCTACATGTAACTTCAGAGCCACAGTAATGTGGTTGATTTTCAACTGCCCTTGGGGATGGGCAATAAATGTTGGCCAACCAGCGATGTCCATGTCCCACAAATGGATAAAAAAAAGATTCCTCCCCCATCACCAATACGACTAACGAAGCCAATTACATTCCTGTTTCCAGTTTGTGGGTCTCGCTTTGTGAAATTTGCCAACAGAACAATGATTTCAGTTCAAAAATAATTACTTGCTTAGAAGTATGACAAGCTGCTATACAAATGCAACTGTGTCCTCTATTCCCAATATAGCCACTAAATGAAGGCAGCTATCATCATTTTCCCAAATCTTAGTTTTTAGCATGCCTAATTTAGCAAACAAATGAATTTTTAGTATCTTAATTGAATCATTTTGTAAGTTACCAAGAAGAACAGATACTTAAAAAAACATTTTTAGCTATATTAATAGAAACAATCTTCTTTATTATACAAAGACATTACATTAAATATGATGGAATGACAAAGATTCTTCTTAAGTGCACTTCAGAAAGAAATAGAAAATAAATAAATTCAATAGGACGGCTGTATTCTCGTACTCAATGCCCCTAGAGATAAAGCAGAAGATACTGTATATTTTATTGATTGCTTTTTCAACATGTCCTACCATTTTCAATAACTTGAATACATATACACTGAGGTCCCTCAGTTTCTATACCTCCCTTAGTGCTCCTCTCTTTATTTTATACTGTCTCTCCGTATTCTTCCTGCTAAAATGAATCATCTTATATTTCTTTGCATTGAACTTAATCTGCCTCTTGTCTGCCCAATTCTCCAACATGTCCTCTTGAAGTTCAAGACTATCTTCATCACAGTTGACAATGTATCCATTTTCAGAAATTCATTCACGAGGTATAGGTGTCACTGGTTGAACTAGTATTTATTGCTATCCATAATTGTCATTGAAATGAGTGGCTGGCCATGCCATTTTAGAGATCATTAAGAGCCAGACCATGTAAGGGTCGCAAACATTTTTCCCCAAAGGGCATTAGTGAATCAGATGTGTTTTTACAACAGTTGATAATGGTTTCATGGTCACCATTAAACTTTTAATTCCAGGTTTCTATTGAATTCAAATTTCACCCTCCTGGTCTCTGGATTACTAATCCAGTGGCAAAATTAATGTGCCACCTCCTTCTCCAGTCTTTGTATCATCTGCAAATTTTGCAAGTCACAATGCAATGAGTAAGCAGTAAAATTGTCTTTGGTGAGGGGAGAAAGTTGAGCATTTCTTCTTAGTCTACATTCAATGGGATATTTAAAAAACACCCCAACAATATTGAGAGGATCCTGGCTTAAAAGCGTCAGAGTGGCAGACTAGATTCTGCCTCAGGTTATCAGGTGAGGCATGATCTAAAATTTCCTTGTGTTCTCTGCGAGGAATGTGTAAACTGAGCCAAATATAGCAGTCTAATTCAGCTCCACGCTGATGATTGGCAGCGAGAGCGGAAAAGAATGATTCTGCATCCTTCCAGGGGGAGGGAACCATTGGAAGTCCATCAGTGATCAATACACAATGGCTGGAACTTTCCGGCTGTTCGTGCCAGCGGATCTTCTGGTTCTGCCAATGATGCACCCCCTGCTGTGGGTTTCCTGGCATCAGGGGGTGCGTTCAGTGGGAAACTCTGTTAATCAAGGCAGCACAGGGGCACAGTGATTAGCATCACAGCCTCACAGCATCAAGGATCCAGGTTCAACTCAGATGACTGTCTGTATGGAGTTTGCATGTTCTCCCCGTGTCTGTGTGGGTTTCCTCTGGGTGCTCAGGTTTTCTCCCACAATCTAAAGATGTGCGGGTTAGGTGGATTGGCCTCGCTATATCGATCTAGGTGTCAGGGGATTAGCAGGTAAACATTTAGGGTTATGGGAATAGGGCCTGGGGTGGGATTGTCATTGGTACAGACTTGATGGGCCAAATGGCCTCCTACTGCTCTGTAGGGATACCATGTTCAATAATAGGACCAGAAAATCCCGACAGAAGGTAATGGCAGGCCACCTCCGGAAAATCCCGCCCAATATGTTTTAAAGATCAGATTTTGAGAATTCCAGCGCACAATTAGAAACAACCAGATTGCCCTATATGTTTCAGACTAATGCATTGGAAAGAAAAAAAATCAAGCAAACAATTCAGGATGTGACAAAAGCAGCTCAAGTAGAAAACATAACTGTCTGTTTCGGTTTTAACAAATAAACTCTGTCCAGGAAAAAGTCAATTCAATCTTCTTTAACATGAGACAACAAGAACACATCTCCTTTGATAAGTGACCCTTGCCCTCATCATTGGGAACATGACCTCTGTATATATTGCTTGGAACTGAAGGAAGTCTCTCCTCGACCTTTTCCAGGAAGCTATTCCACAGTTTAAAGTATTGATTTGCTCTTGCCTGTAATTCGAAGGCTCTGCACCCACAGTGGGTTGCGCATTTGCTCTACTGTCTAATTTAATGTTGGTACACAAGTTCCTCCAGCTGTGAAAAATACTTGGACTAACATTCCAACTAAAGACAAGATGTGCCTCATTGGCTGGAACATTAATTGAATCCAGCACATCTGGAGCTGTGTATTCTCAACACCCACTATCAGCTAGTCAAACGCCTCGCCACACAGAAAAGGCACTTTGGGAAAATCCCAGGAGATGTGCTTCAAGTTTCTTCAGCACCCCTCAAGGTTGATTGACCTAACGAGGGCAATTTAATCTTACACCAGATCAAGCGGAGCATGGACTTAGTAAGGTGAATGTTAGAGCTTATAAGATACCAGCTGACTATCAATATATCCCAAGTTACTTAGTACAATGATTTCCTCTCACCTGCATCCTAATTCTTTCAGTAAAGCACATAAGTAGAATGTTTGGCAGGGGTTTGTAAGAAGAGGAAGCAATATCACCACAAACATAAGAGTGGCCTGGTAGCACAATGCTACCGTGTTAGCATTACTACTTCACAGATCTGCGTTCGATCCCCGGTTTGGGTCACTGCCTGTGTGGAGTTTGCATATTCTCCTTGTGTCTGCGTGAGTTTCTTCTTGGTGCTCCGGTTTCCTTCCACCGTCCAAAGATGTGCGAGTTTAGGTTGGTTGGCCATGCTAAAAGAAAAGCCCCTTAGTGTCCTGAGATTAGAGGGATATAGAACATTACAGTGCAGTACAGGCCCTTCGGCCCTCAATGTTGCACCAACCAGTGGAACCAATCTAATGACCCTCTAACCTAAACTATTCCAATGTTATCCATATGCCTATCCACTGACCATTTGAATGCCCTTAGAGTTGGCAAACTGTGCGGAGTCTGCATGTTCTCCTTGTGTCTGCATCGGTTTCCTCCGGGTGCTCCGGTTTCCTCCCATAGTCCAAAAGACATGCTGGTTAGGTGCATTGGCCATGCTAAATTCTCCCTCAGTGTATTCAAACAGGCGCCAGAGTGTGACGACTAGGGGATTTTCACAGTACCTTCATTGCAGTGTCAATGTAAGCCTACTGATGATACTAATAAATAAACTTAGACTCAAAGCACTGAATGGCATACTAATTTACTCCTAATTTGTATGTTCATCTGTGCAGGACCCACAGACCCTGGACATTCTCTCTTCTACTTTCTTCCATTGGGAAAAAGATACAAAAGTCCAAGGTCATGTACCAACCGACTCAAAACAGCTTCTTCCCTTCTGCCATCAGACTTTTGAATAGAACATAGAACATAGAACATTACAGCGCAGAACAGGCCCTTTGGCCTTCGATGTTGCGCCGACCAATTACGAAAAAAAGCAATGACCCTCCAAACTAAACCATTCCCTTCTCTTCCATAAACTTATCAACTAACCTCTTAAACGCCACCAAATTTGGCGCATCTACAACTGCTGCAGGCAGGGCATTCCACTCCCTAACCACCCTCTGGGTAAAGAACCTACCTCTGATATCCGTCCTATAACTATCACCCCTTAATTTAAAGCTGTGTCCCCTCGTGCTAGCTTTCTCCATCCTAGGAAAAAGGCTATCACTGTCCACCCTATCTAAACCTCTAATCATCTTATATGTTTCGATCAGGTCCCCTCTTAGCCTCCTCCTTTCTAACAAAAACAACCTCAAATCCCTCAGCCTCTCCTCATAAGACCTGCCCTCCATACCAGGCAACATCCTGGTAAACCTCCTCTGTACCCTCTCCAATGCCTCCACATCTTTCTTATAATGTGGGGACCAGAACTGCACACAATACTCCAAGTGCGCCGCACTAGAGTTTTGTACAGTTGCAACATGACGTTGCGGCTCCGAAATTCAATCCCCCTACCAATAAAAGCTAAGACTCCGTATGTCTTCTTAACAACCTTATCGATTTGACTGCCTACTTTCAGGGATCTATGCACAAATACACCAAGATCCCTCTGTTCATCAACACTATTAAGAATCCTACCATTAGCCCTATACTCTACACATTTATTATTCCTGACAAAGTGCATTACCTCACACTTTTCCACATTAAACTCCATTTGCCACCTCTCGGCCCAGCTCTGCAACTTGTCCAAGTCACTCTGTAAACTAAAACACCCCTCTTCACTATCTACCACACCACCAACTTTAGTATCATCTGCAAATTTACTGATCCATCCCTCAATACCCTCATACAGATCATTTATAAAAATTACAAACAGCAGGGGCCCCAAAACAGACCCCTGAGGCACACCACTTGTCACCGAACTCCACGATGAATATCTCCCATCAACCACCACCCTCTGTCTTCTATCTGCTAGCCACTTCCTAATCCAATTAGCTAAATCACCCTCTATCCCATACATCTGCATTTTCTGCAGAAGTCTTCCATGGGCCACCTTATCAAATGCCTTACTAAAGTCCATATATACCACATCAACCGCCTTACCCCCATCCACCTCTTTTGTCACTTTTTCAAAAAACTCAATGAGGTTAGTAAGGCACGACCTACCTTCACAAAACCATGCTGACTATCCCCAATCAATTCATTTCTCTCTAAATAACTATAAATCCTATCCCTAATAATTCTCTCCAATACTTTGCCCACAACAGAAGTAAGACTCACTGGCCTATAATTCACTGGAAAGTCTCTCTTCCCCTTCTTGAACAATGGGACCACATTCGCTATCCTCCAGTCTTCCGGAACTATACCCGTAACCAACGACGACCTGAAGATCAGAGCCAGAGGCTCTGCAATCTCCTCTCTTGCCTCCCAGAGAATCCTAGGCTAAATCCCGTCCGGCCCAGGGGACTTATCCAACTTCAAACCCTCGAGAATATCTAGCACATCCTCCCTATCTACTTCGATACCTTCCAGTTTGCTACCCTGTACCTCAGTGTTCTCCATAACTACATTTACATCACCCTGCGTGAATATCGAAGAGAAATATTTATTCAGTACCTCTCCAATCTCCTCAGGCTCCACGCACAACTTCCCACTGCTGTCTATGACTGGCCCTAAGCTTGCCCTAACCAATCTTCTATTCTTAACATATCTAAAGAAAGCTTTAGGATTCTCTTAATCCTATCAGCCAAAGTCTTCTCGTGTCCCCTCTTAGCTCTCCTCAACTCACTCTTTAGCTCCCTCCTGGCTAATCTATAGCTATCCATTGCACTAACTGAGCCTTCAAGCCTCATCCTGACATAAGCCTCCTTTTTCCTTTTAACAGCGAATTAACTTTTTTAGTACACCACGGTTCCCTTACTCGACCATTTCCTCCTTGCCTGACAGGGACATACTTATCAAGGACTCGCAGCAGCTGCTCCTTGAATAAGCTCCACATATCAGATGTTCCCAGTCCCTGCAGTTTCCTAGTCCAACCTATGCACCCTAATTTTCTCCTTACCTAGGAGGTAAGGAGAGGTAAGAAGGTAATGGACTTACCTTGTATTAAGTTGATCTTTCTCTACACCCTAGCTATGACTGTAACACTACATTCTGCACTCCCTGATTTGCTTCTCTATGTACGGTATGCTTTGTCTGTATAGTGTGCAAGAAGCAATACTTTTCAGTGTATACTAATGCATGTGACAATAATTCAAATCGAATCAAATCAAAGGTAAGAATGTAGCTAATTCTGTTTTGAAAGAATTCAATGATACTGATGCTAACTCAGATACCAATCAGCGGTTTTCAAAAGTTTGCTCCAAAGTTAACTGAGAAACAATGTGGATGAACACACACTTCCAAGGCTAATTAGAGTGAAGCTTGACCTGTCCACTACTGCTCTGACCTGTCATTATTGTATATAGTTCATTACAGCCTCTGGACAATACACTTCATTACAGGATGGGGAGAGTTTACTACGAATGAACCAGCACCCTGAATGTGATCATTTCCAGTTCTATTTTATATTAAATTACAGTGACAGATGTTGCCAGAGTCTGATTTCACATTGTTACTTGTGCCACTCCGGGGCTTGAGATAGACAACTGTGAATGTGCTAAGGTAGGATTTGCAAATCAGATGGAGCAATGGGCATAAAGCCCAGAAAGGATTTTGATTTGATCCACATTCTGTGTTGAGTTAGCTCATCATAATGGATGGCAATGAGAATATGAGAATTGATTTCAATCTCCCCAGGGAAAGGGGTGAGAATTGTGGTGGAGGTGGTTCGTAGGAGAGCGGTGGGTTTGGTTTTGATGACTAATGGGATCGAAAAGCCCACTAGCTCATATATAAAGAACAATTATTTGGGCAAGAGAAGCCTGGGGAGTGGGGGGAATTGCCAAAAAGTTAGGAAATTGAATAAAGCTTGCATAATTCCCAGGTGTGATGTGACAAGCAAAACATAACTCCAGACTGACTTTAATTATTCATAGAATCATAGAATGAATACAGTGCAGAAGGAGGCCATTCAGCCCTTTGAGTCTGCACTGACCACAATCCCACCCAGCCCTTATTTCCGCAACCCCACATATTTACCCTGCTAATCCACCTGACACTGGGGTCAATTTAGCACGGCCAATCAACCTAACCCACAAATGTTTGGATTGTGGGAGGAAACCGGAGAAAACCCACACAGACATGGGGAGAAGGCACAAATTCTGCACAGACAGTGACCTAAGGCCGGAATAGAACTCAGGTCCCCGTGCCGTGAAGCAGCAGTGATGACCACTGAAGGCCATCCATTTATTTTTTTTTGAACAAAGTCATTTGGCTATTTGTAAAGTAACCCCCGTTGCAGCACAGTGGGACAATACGTATCCGACATCATAAAGCTCTGCTGTTTCTTACACTCTGGCCTTGCAAAATTCACCATATTCTAAGTGAAAGACTGAGAGGCCGGAGGCTACAAGAATAAGCTGCTCATCCTGCTCACCTGTGGGAACCTGATTGCCTGCAGGCTGTTATGACTATCTGGAGGCAAGAGTTTCATTTCTGCCAATATGTTCCGTTCCTCCCTGGAAATGAATTAGCAGACACTAATGAAACAGCTTTTCAGTAGATGACTACCATCTGGCTAACCACATTTAACTCCGCAGCCTTAAGGTTTATTAACAATAATAATAATGATTTGAAATAAGCCTAAGCCTCGTATATATTAAGTCTCCTGTATATTAAATTTAATTCCGGTAATGCTACAAGAGACTCTTGTGAGTGCACTTCAAAGTTTGATACATCAGGAGTAAACCTCATCATTTTAGTGTCCAGTGAGACAATAAATCACTCGGGACTGCAGTGAGCAAACTGTGGGAGGCTCCCTGTGCCACATCAACAATTCAAGTCCGCAGTTTTTGTTTTGTGTGGAGAGAACACATAAGTGGCAAGGCGAAGCATGGATGAACGGGTTTCCTTCTCCATTGCTTGGTGTCCCTCAGTAAGCGTCCGGGGGCTGACAAACCCATCATTGTAAAATAATCACAGCAAGCGGGGGGAGGATTCTCAACAAACTGCAGGTTTGCAGCTTTAATTCTTCCTTAAGTGTGACTTGCAATGAAAGCAGCAGCAGAAGAAGCACTGATGCTTAATGGAATTATATAAAGCATTCACATGAGCACTACACGAGCTAAGGAGACTGTGCTTTTTTTCTCCCCCTTCCTTGCAACATTACATATAGTATGATGGATGAGTTGCTGTCATTGGCTGTTTATTATAATACAACCAATCAATTATAGTTTTATAATACATGTTGTCCCAGAGGAAATTTTCAGCCTTGTTGCAAACTAACACTAAAATGGAATATAATTTTCCAAATGCCTTTGTCTAGTTGCAGGCTGATTTCCCAGGCATGTATATTTCTTCCTTTATATGGACAAGTACATTACTTTGGTCACATTGAACAAATTTGGCGATTGCATTATTTATTTCAGCCTTTCTACTGTCACTCTACACTCAGATTAAGAGGTGTACTGTCATTAAGTTCTAGCATTTGCAGGTGATTATCATCTATTTAGAAATGAATCGCGTTTCATATGCATCGGTTATGATTTAGTTGCTTTATATATATATATATATTTTGATCAGGTTGCCCTATCAGGCTTGTGAACCAGCCATGCAATATGATAAATAACATGCCATGAGGTTACAGTGTGAAATGACCCAAGAAGTCGCTGTAAAATTTGACAGATTATTCTTCTGTTTAATAGCTCATGGCGTATCAGGGTATATATATATAAAAAAAAGGCACAAAACAATCTAGAGGACATAGCAGGAGCAGCACATCCCTCGCTTTCAAACAATTCATCACAGGCTTGACCAAAGACAGCAGAACTATTTGCTCTGTTAATCATAGCAGCTGCACAGCAGGGGTACTGACTGCAACATGCCAGGGAGCCTGTGCTGACACCGTTGCAATATATTCACAAAGAAAAAAAAGGCTAGCAACATAAGCAGTGCGGAGCGCAAGTGTAGCATTTAATCAACCAGAAAGAAACAGTGTGCAGAAACTATTAGAAACCCAAGTGGAATGCTGTCTTTCGTCTTTTTAAAATCGGGCTAATTAAGCGGCACATACAGATGAGATCGACATTAGAACAAATCTTGTAAGAAGAGTAGGACAGCAAGGTGTGCAAAGTGACCAGAGCTCTTTCTAAGACATGCACAGGCATATATTCAGAAGCTGATTTGCTGAAGCGTTAATTTGGACATGGTAAATGATGCAAGTGAGGTTCAGCTCTGATGCAAAAATTGTTCTTTGCACTCTTGGTACTTTGCAACAGTCAATCTATACACACTTGCAGCTTTTTAATGAGGTGTGCACATGCAAGAAGCTGATTGATGTACTGGCCTAATTCTTGTGCTCCCACACACACTCTGGGCCAACAGAAAGTTTGCAGAATAATGGAACCTTACCGTGGCAGCAAGCTCTGAATATTCAGCTACTGATTTATTTATCCAGCTAGTCCTTTCGAAGTGAAAGGTTACTAACCATCCTCCAGGCCCCACAGAAAGAAATGTAAAAGGCCTGGGACTGAATTGCAGAGAAAAGGTCAGGCGGATTGGCTATATGGTAAACTGACCCTTAGTGTGCAAAAGGTTTCTAGGTTAAATAGATTGGTCACCAGAAATGTGGAGTTGCGGGGTTAGGGTAAGATTCCTGTCAGAGAGTCAACCAAGACTCAATGGGCCAAATGACCTTCTTCTGCACTGTAGGGATTCTATGATTTTATGACTCTATGAAATGATGCAATTAATTTTCACTCAGTGAAACGTTAATTAGTGTCACAAGTAGGTTTACATTAACACTGCAATGAAGTGAAAATCCCCTAGTGGCCAGATTCCAGTGCCTGCTCAGGTACACTGAGGGAGAATTTAGCATGGCCAGTGCACCTAACCAGCACATCTTTCAGACTGTGGGAAGAAACTGGAGCATCCAGAGGAAACCTACACAGGCACAGGGAGAGTGTGCAGACTCCACACAGTTACCCAAGCCAGGAATTGAACCTGGATCCCTGGCACTGTGAGGCAGCAGTGCTGTCCACCGTGCCGCCCCATGGAGTTGGAGACTTGTAATATTCCGTTAAGGGTTTGCAGCGTGATATCATGAGAAAGGACAGCGAGTCACCTGATGAAGGAGCCACCAGCACTCCGAAAGCTAATGGCTTTTGCTACCAAATAAACCTGTTGGACTTTAACCTGGTATTGTGAGACTTCTTACTGTGTCTACCCCAGTCCAACGGCGGTATCTCCACATCATGGCACAGTGATTAATAGTGCTGCCTTGATGTACCTGGGACTTGAGTTCAATTTCAGCCTCAGATGACTGTGTGGAGCTTGCACATTTTCCCCATGACTGCGTGGGTTCCTTCTGGGTGCTCTGGTTATCTCCCACAGTCCAGTATAGGTGAATTGGTCATGCTAAATTGACCCTTTAATGTCAGGGAGATTAGTGGGGTAAACAAGTGGCGTTATGGGGATAGGCCTGAGTGAGATTGTGGTTGCTGCCGACTGGATGGGCCAAATGGCCTCTTTCTTTACTGTAGGGATTCTATGATGTCTTTCTCTAATTCAGAGAAAGTAAAATAACATTAAGTGCTCCACAGGCAACTGATAATGTCAGAAGAAGGAACAGTCTAAATAATTAGTGCTGATAGTGTGGAAGAAGACAAGTTGGGATCAAAGGGCCTAAAATAAGAGTAGGTTGGTAGTAATTAATTGATAAGCCATTTATATCCTTGAAGCATACAATTATGGTCATATGTTTGGCTGCAATTTTGAAATCTGGATGTGCAGTCAAAAATCCATAGTCTGATAAAAAGAAATATATACATCTTTCACAAGGCTCCAACCAGACTGGAGTTGAAAGTATTCTAGTCAGGAATCAATCCATTCAGCATGTGTTGAAGGGGGAGACTAGCGTGAGTCACTAACAGACTCACATGCCATCACCATCATTAATATTGGCAATCTTTGCCTGAAGACATTGGGCACTGGCTGAATTGCCCTTTATAGAGCCGGTATGGACATCAATAGGTCGAATGGTCTCCTTCTGTGCCATAATGGCTGGATGGCAATTGGGCAAGTGCTGAAAAGCCTGGAGTTATTCTATAGCTGCCAGTTATGGCATCAACTTTAGCATCCAAACTGGTGCATGTTTCCACCTCCAAGCGTGGAAACCAACCACAGAAGAGAGCCAAGGCTTAGAGATCTTGCAATAATGGTTAAAAGACACAAAAAAAGATATTGGGCAGGAGTCTCCGGCCTCCCCGCTGTCTCATGGAAGGAGGCAGTGCACTGTTGGCGAAGGGAGGGATCTGGTCCTGTCATTGTCATCGGGATTTCCTATCGACTCCACCCCAGGCCACCAAGAAACCATGGAGGCAGAGCAAGAGGGAGGCAAGATATCGCTGGTGTGAACAGCGGAAAAGATCTGGCCATTGTAGATGGAAAAAAATACAAATATAACTAAAGGGCTTCACTTTTATTTCTCTGTCTTGTGTGAATCAATGTGTAGCAACATATTCCAACTGATCTAGAAATGGCAAATATTTTCAAACACTCCATAGGCAAAGACAGATGGCAAAATTCAGCATTTTAAAATCTCTGGTGAAACTTGACAAGGTAAACAGGTTTCTAAACTCCAGTTAAGCCAAAGTTATTGATTTGCTTTTATTCATTTGTGGGACACAGACATCACTGGCTGGCCAGCGTTTATTGACAATCCCCAATTGCCCTTGGAGGGCAGCTGAGAGTCAACTGTTGGCTCTGGAATCACATGTAGGCCAGACCAGGTAAGAACAGTAGATTTCCTTTCCTAAAGGACATCTGTGAGCAACGTGGGTTTTTCTGACAATCGACAATGGTTTCATGGTCATTAATAGATTCTTAATTCCAGATATTTTTATTCGATTCAAATTCCACTATCTGCTGTAGCAGGATTCAAACCCAGGTCCCCATGATATTAGTTGAGTTTCTGGATTCATAGTCTAGCAATAACACCACAAGGCCATCACCTCTCCTAATTGAATTGTACATAAGTATTTTTATTTGAAAGAGTTTTGCCCATAACACAAGTTCATGTTAAATTACATCTGGAGTAATTTGCAAATATTTCTATTCTGTACTTGTTGATACAGCTTGTTCAAATGTTAGTACAGTCATAAAGTTATCTTCCACTCTGCTGAGGCGTACGTGCTGTTGTTGTAATTAGTATGGTCTTTTTTTCAAACCTGAAGTTCATTACTGTTATCCATTTGATGTGTGGGTTGGAATAATTGGCCGTGCTAAAATTGCCTCTTAGTATCAGGAGGATTAGCAGGATAAATATGTGGAGTTAAGGGGATAGGGCCTGGGCAAGATAGTTGTTGGTATAGGCCCAGCGGGCTGAATGGCCTCCTTCTGTGCTAAAGGGATTTTATGATTTGCAAGAGACAAAGTCAGTGCCCATGCTAAGTCAGACAGATTGATCTCGTCATATGGCACTATTCACATAGAAACATAGAAACTAAAATCAGGAGTAGGCCATTCAGCCCTTCGAGCCTGCTCCACCATTAATCTTGATCATGACTGACCGTCAAATTCAATATCCTGATTTCCTGTCCTCCTCAATATCCTTTCATCCCTTTAGCCCCAAGAGTCAAATCTTATTTCTTCTTGAAATCAGACAACATTCTGGCCTCAATTATATTCTGCAGTAGTGAATTCCACACATTTATCACCTTCTCCTCAGAAACTTCTCCTCACCTCAGTTCAAACTATGACCCCTAGTTCTAGATTCCCCCAACATTGGGAGCATTGCCTACTGCCTCTGTCTGTCCATTTGCAGTGGTTCTGATTATGTTGGTGCGCAGGTAGTCAATCATGAATCCCCCCACCCCCGATTCATAATAGACCTTGTTGTCATCAGAAGGTGAAAGTAGACCTTTTGTTGTGACACTTTCTACACAATATATTTGGAGCTGGGTGCTCTGTCAATTGGCTCCTTTACAATTAAGGAAAGGATCTACATTTTCAGACCAAAAGGAGTTTGGATATGTTCATTTATTGTTGAAAGAAGTCTTTCACTTCAGCTGCAGGATGCCTATGGATCAGATTATTGGGACAAGTAGATGCTCCAAAATCATAACTTGTAACATTTTCCCGAATTCAGTCAGGAATGAGCAGGACAGGAAAGCATCATGTGGGAAAGCAATGGAATGGTAATATTATCACTATACTATAAATCCAGAAATCCAGCCAATGCTCTGGGGATCTGGGTTCAATCCCGCATTGGTAGGTGGTAGAATGTGAATTCGATAAAAAAATCTGAAATTACAAATCCACTGATGACCATGAAACCCATCTGGTTCGCTAATGTTCTCTAAGGAAGGAAATCTGCTGTCCTTATCTGGTCTGGACTACATGTGAGTCCAGAGCCACAGCAATGTAGTTGACTCTCAACTGCCCTCTGAAATGACCAAGCCAAGGGCAGAGGAATGGGTAATAGATTCTGGCCAGCCAGCGATACCCACGCTCCCCTCAAATAAATAAAGATTGAGAGTCATCTAGCATTGGCTGAATAAGTACACAGCATTGGCCAAGAATGCCTACTTGCATTTTTCACTTTGCTGCAACTGGAGATTGTCCAACATGACATTCATATCTCTTCCCACTCATCTTCATCCAGGACTGTAACTCAATCTGTTCCATCAGAGTGAGCCGCACAGCACTATAAAATAATTAAACAATGTGTTACAATCTGTCTGTTTTAAAGGGGTATTTGATTTAAATTTAGATCGAGTTTAATTTAGTTGTGTCGAGCCTAATTACCCATTTCCAAATTAACCCTTTCAACAGTTTTAGTTTCAAAGAGACTCAACCATCAGGCAAAAACAGCACGCTGAAATAGCAAATCATTTATCAATATACGACCGACTTTTACATTTTCAGTTTGGGTAATCACCCCAGGTAGAAACATAAATGTTTCTCAAGTTTCCTCGCTAACAGTGATTTCTCATGAATCCTACCCAAGAAATATTCAGTATCTTCAGGATTATAATCGAACTTGCAAGCAAAGAGATGGTCTCGAAACAGACTTTGAATTGGCATTAGCTCACCTCAAATCAATTCTGTTGTAATTACCCAACTGATTATTATTATTACTGGGTTAATACTCCCGATTTAATACTTTCAGGATGTGGTTCATTATGGAGTTGTGTATGTTATCTGTGAGTTCCCAAATGACAAATGGGAGGGAGACAAAGAGCACATCAGCTTGAACCAATTATGTTTTTCAGAATGTTAAGACACAGAACAGAAACCAAAACTATGTTATGAAGCCTATCTAGACCTTTAGCAGTTTTTCTATTTTGGCATTAGTGAGAGAATAAGGCGTTTCATTCCAAGTGTGATTCTATTGACACACAAGGAAACTTTTATCAAAACAAACTTTATTTAACAATACAGTTTGACTATAAGTAAATTAGCTTCAAGTTTACCAATTGAAATATTTAAACATGATAAGATACTGCCAAACTATCTCTATTAGTTCCAACTCAAGCAATATTCCTCTTATAGACTTAAACTCCTCTTCAAAATCAGTGAGCAAACAACATAGGCTTACATGTTTGTATTTGAGCTGCCAGTTCTCGAGCCTTCACAACAACTCTAGAAAGAGGCAGAGACAAAGAAAGAGACCTTTTTCTCTTAGTTGGTCCCAAACTGCAGCCTCAAGAGAGAGATTGAGGAAGAGACATCTTGCTTTTTTTCAGAACCCAGCGGTAACTGCCTGCTTTTCCCTGTAAGCTTAGATCCTCCCCTTAAGCACATAACTCTGTGGTTAGCAATGCTGCCTCATGACGGCAGGGATTCAGGTTCAATTCTGGCCCTAGGTGACTGTGTGGAATTTTCACATTCTTCCTGTGTCTGCATGAGTTTCCTTTGGGTGCTCCAGTTTCTTCCAAAATTCAAATAAGTTCAGGTTAGGTGGATTGACCATGTTAAATTGCCCATTAGTGTCCCAAGATGTGTAGGTTAGGTGGATTAGCAGGGTAAATATATGGGGTTATGACAGGTCTTGGGTGAATGCTCTCTCAGAGATTTGGTGCAGACTCGATGGATCAAATAGTCTCATTCTACACCTTGGGGATTGTATGATTCTATGAATCAACTTAGTCAAATCCCTAATCTGAAACCTCTAGCGTAAAACCAAATCAACAAAAATGCATTAACTCAGATTGGGACAAACATATCCCCCCTTAGCTAAAATCAATCATTGAGCTGCATTCTCAGCATGTGAGCTACCTGGTACCCTTATAAATTGGCACCGTAAAAAGCTGAATTTTAAACATACCCTTTATAAGAACCATGATAAAAATACATTTCTTAAAGGCACAGTGCCATCACAAGAGTTTTGGGTTGGGATTTTCACTTGGCCTTGGGGGCAGGAGAAGAAGCCTTCCAAGATGGTGTGCAAGTGTCCTGATCTCTCTTTCAAAGACAGTGCTGGGGCGGGGGACAGTCAGGTCCTCCTCACCTCCAATTGACAGCCTGTAAATAGCTTGTCAGCAGGCCAGAGAAGGTGATTTTTCAATATGTAAGCCTGTTAGTGCACAGATTCAGTGTGAGTGGAAATTAATGGATCCTGTTAAAGATGGAAATGTTTGGGAGCTAGGGAAACTCGCTCCTGATTGAATGCAATATCTTTTAGTTGGGTCATGTGAGTGCACCACGAAGCTGCTGATTCTTCAAGGTGCTGCCTTTTCACTCCAGCAAGGCAGTAGCAGGCTCAATCATGGCTGCTCTCTACTTTTGCTGCTCATGCTATACAGGGAGCTCCTGGTAACACTCAGTGCCATGAATTGGACGCTGAGCTCACCTCCAGCCCAATTAGTCGTTAACCTTTGATGACTGCATTGCTTGAGTGAGACAAATATATTGCAGGGTCAGGACATGACAACTACTTGGACATCAGATTTCCAATGGCAAATTGAAAATCGTGCCTGAGGAGTTCACTTGTAGTTCTGGTTAGGTAGCCAAAGTCCAAACAACACTCAAATTGTGTCCTTGTTGAGAAAAAGGACCCTACTGTCCTAATATTATGTTTATTTATTAGTCACACGATATATTCACACCACAATGAATGTACTGTGAAAATCCCCTAGTCGCCACACTCTGGCACCTGTTTGGGTACATTGAGAGAGAATTTAGCATGGTCAATTCACCTAAGCAGCACATCTTTGGAGTGTGGGAGGAAACCAGAATACCTGGAGGAAACCCATGCAGGCACGGGGAGAACATGCAGACTCCACACAGGCAGTGACTCAAACCAGAAATCGAAATCTGGTCCCTGGCACTTGAGGCAACAATGCTAACCACTGTGCTGCCATACATAATATTAACTACAGATATCCAGAGAGTACTTTTATTTTTAATGCTTTGATCCATACTATAGGAAGAGGTTAGTTCAGAAATTAAAATGCAAATTAGCTGATAAATTTGTAAGGTGGGGGAGGTCGGTTGTAATTGATTCTGTAACATCACCTCTTTGTTTCCCTTGCCTTTTCTTCTAAACTTTTAGCATCTTTGGCCCTGAGTACTGGTTTTTCAATTTCTGTGCCCAACAGATGGATAATGAAGCGAATGCTATCCAACAAGGATCCCTGGACAGACATTACCTTGTGTTTGGGATTTGTTCTGTATTAAGACTGTATTCCTGGAACATGCAGCAAGTTGGACAGTGTAACTAACAGGATAGAGTGAGACAACAGGATTCCAATAGCAGATTCAGCCTTCCAACAAAACTCATCTTCTGTCGCTGGTAGCAGCTGTTACTTGACGTGATAAAAATGCATTGCTCAGCTATTCCTAGGAATCAGTTATGAGTTCTCAATTACCTGCCATATACACTGTGGATGTATTAAGACCAAGTGAAACTCGAGTTTTATTAATGCAAGGAGTTTCTCCTTATGCAGCTGTGGGATGTCAGCAGTACTGGAAAGGCCATCATTTCTTGCCCATTCCTAATTACCCTTGGTGGTGGTTAAAGGACTGTACCCCTGGTGGTAAAGGTGCACCTACATTACTGTTAGGAGTTGCAAGATTTTAAATCAGTGATTGTGAAAAATGGATAGTGTGTAATTTTGAAGGCACAGTTCAGATAGGTAGTGGTCCCATGTGCCTGCTGCCCTTGTCTTTCTAAGTAGCTAAGTTCAGAGATTTGGGAGGTGCTGTCAAAGAATGGTTGCTGAGTTGCAGCAGAGTATCTTGTATAAGGTGCTCACTGCAGTCATTGTGCACTGGTAGTAGAGGAAATGAATGTTTAAAGCAATGGATGGGAAATGGATCATGCATGGTGCTTTAGTTCTAAAAGGTCTTGAATTTTGTGTGTTGCTGGAGCTGCACTTGTCCAGGGAAGTGAAGAGTATGATATCAAACTCCCAAATTGTGACTTGAAGATGGTAAAAAGGGTTTAGAAAGTCAGAAGGTGACTCATTTATCAGAGAATGGCTAGTGCTGACCTACTGATTTAACCTAATCATTTACATGACAGGTCTATTTAAGTTTGTAATCAATAGTAACTCACTGGATATTGACGGTGGGGCATTTGACAATGGTAATAGCACTGAATGTCAAGGGGAGATGGTTAAATTTTCTCTTACTGAGATGGTCATTGCTTGTGTGGTGGCCCATCTGCTTAGGTAAAAATCTATATTTTGTTTTTTTCACAATGTCCCCTTTAAGACCAAGAAAGAGGGTCTCCTGATGATGGCATCATTAAGTTCCTATGTGACTTGAGCTTACTATGGGACTGAACAGCTAATAAGCAAAAGACAAATAAAAGAGTCTTTGCAGTGGTGTGGGTTTTATCCTGTTTGTTCAGAACACACCCACAATTTGAGAGGAAACAAGCAAAGTTCTCTCCACATGAAACAGTTTTATGTTTGGCTGCTTTCAAACAGACCCTGTTGGTCTCTGAGAATAGAGCAGAAACTATGTTACTGTGTGCTTTATGTAGTTGTAAAGGTCAAATGGTGCTTTGATTGTAATAGCAGTTACTATCAGTTCACCCCTGAAATTTAGCTCATTTACCCTAGTTTTGACTAAGGCTTTAATGAGGTTTAGAGCAGAGTGACTCTGGCAGAGCACAGGGTTTAGGTGAGCAGATGTCTTCAGTAATCCTGTTGCTGACATTTTCCATCACTTTACTGATAATTGAGAGAAGATTAGTGATTGGCCAGACTGGATTTGACCTGCATTTTGCTAAACAATACCTACTTGGACGATGTTTAACTTTGTCAAGCAGATGCGGGTGGAACAGCTTAGCTACAGATGTGGCTATTTCTGAAGCACACATCTCCCGCACCATGGTTGGGATGTTGTTAGGAATCATTGCCTTTGCAGTATCCAATGCCTCTAATCATTTCTCGGTATCATGTGAAGTCAATCAAATTGGCTGATGAATGGTATCTATGATGCTGGGATCTCAGGAAGAGGCTGAGATGGATTATCCATTCAGAACTTGGAAGTGCTTCAGTCTTTCCCATTGCCCTGCTGTGCTGTGCTATCTTTGAAGATAGCTTGCTCATGGAGTCTCCTCATACTCTTAGTTGTTTAGTTGTCCATCACCATTCAAAACTAGATGTGGCTGGACTGAAGACTTTTGATTTGATCCATTTGTTCTGGGATCACTGAATTCTGTCTATCACATGTCATTTCCTCTGTTTGCCTTGATGCTTTATCAGATTGGCACCTCATTTTTAGGTATGCCTATTAATGCTCCCTGCGCGCTATTCTGTACTTCTCATTGAGCCTTTTCAGTGAAGGTAAACTGAGGGATTTATGGGCCATGGGCTCACATGGAATTGGACATAGCTCAGCTGGTAACACTCTCATCTCTGAGTCACAGAGATTGGAGCACGAAATCCGGGATGACTCTCCAATGCATTACTGAGGGATGGTGCCAACATTTGGGCGGAATAGTGAAGTCTTAGTTACTTTCTAAGACTGAAATTAAAGATTCCATGGCACTATTTTGAAGATAGTAAAGGGACTTGTCCCGAAGCTCCTGGTCAGTATTTATCTCCAAATCAACACCACAGAATCATATTATCTGGTCGTTATTACATTTGTCGCATGTGGGAGCTTCCTCTGTACAAATTGGCCACCACATGTTGCTTATATTGTAATGGTGATTACGATTCAAAAATCATTTTATTAACTATTGGGCACTTTATGATGTCATCAGCTCATGAAAGGCACCGTATAAATGTAAGTTTTTTAAATTTTCTTTTGTCGTGTTGTTGAATACAATTCAGCTGCAGCTGACAGCTGGCATTGCCCAATGAATGCCTAGTTTAGAGCTGCTGGAGCTATCTCATTTCATATACTGGTGCTGCCACATAACCTGTTGGATCCTCACTGAAGACAGGACTTCTGAAGGTCTTAAGGACTTTTTGGTATACTGACCTGGATAGATGTACCTGCTACGTTAGGACTCGGTCAGGTGCTTTACCCTCCCATGCTAACTCTGTCATCATCTGCTCCCTCCTCAGTCTGACAGTATGGTAGTCAGTATCATAGAATCATAGAATCTCTATTGTATAGAAGCAGACCATTCAGCCCATTGAGCCTGCACTGACCCTCTGACGGAGCTTCCTATTCTTGCCCTCTTCCCCTCCACTTCCCCTCTAACTCCACATGTTCACCATGGCTATTCCACCGAAGGGGCAATTTATCATGGCCAATGTGGAGGAATGTGGGAGGAATGCCCTGTTTGTGAACAGAACTTATTTCAAACAGACATCAAACAGAACTGTTTGTTATATGCTCTGTTTGTGATCAGAACTCCCACTCACCTGATGAAGGGGCAGCACTTCAAAAGCTAGTGACTTGTGTGACCAAATAAACCTGTTGGACTTTAACCTGCTGTTGTGAGGCTTCTTACTGTGGGTGGAAACTGAAGCACCTGCAGGAAACACACGCAGACATGGGGAGAATGTGAAAACTCCACATGGACAGTCACCCGAGGTTGGATTCAATCCTGGGTCCCTGGCACTGTGAGGCAGCAGTGCTAACCTCCATGCCACCTTGCTACTGAATGGCTGAGATAACATTCATAACATAACATTCATTCATAACATTGGACATTGAGGTCCCCTATCAGGAGTACATTCTTTGTCTTTGTGGCCTGAGGGCTTCTTTCAGATATTTAACACGAAGGAGTAATGATTCAGCAGCTGAGGAAGGGCAGTAGGTAGTAATCACCAAAGAGTTTCTTTGCTCATCTTGATCTGATGCCATGAGACTGCGTGAGATCCAGAATCAATGTTGCAGAATCTCAGTGTCACTCTTTCCTGACTATGTACAACTGTGCCATCACCCCCCCCATGCCTCTGTCTGTCAATGGGACAGGGAATACCCAGGGATAGTGATGGAGGAGTCTGAGACAATTGCAGTATATGTCTATGGCTATGCTTGTCTAGTCTGTGAGACTCTCCCATTTATAGAAATCATACAGTGTAGAAAGAGGCCGTTCAGCCCATCAAGTCTGCACCGACAACAATCTCACCCAGGCCCTATCCCATGACCCCACGTATTTACTCCACCAATCCTTCTAACCTACGCATCCTGGGACCTTAAGTGGCAATTTAGCATGACCAAAGTACCTAACCCAAATATCTTTGGACTGGGGGAGGAAACCGAAGCATTCCGAGGAAACCCACACAGTCAGGGAGAGAACATGCAAACTCCACACAGACAGTGACCGGAGACCGAGAATTGAACCCAGGCCCTGGAGCTGTGGGGAATGCTGCTAATCATTGTTCCCCCATGCAACCTGTTTTTGGCAGAAGTTCGCAGATACTAGTGAGGAAGACTTTGCGGGGTCAATTGAATGGGGTATACCTTTGCCTTTAATGCTTGAATCAAAGCTGTAGCATTTTTGTGCAACTAGCTGGTTTACTAGTCTATCTTAGAACATATCACCCATGTTGCTGTTGGTCTAGATTTACTAAAGTCAGACTGGGTAGGAATGATGACTTCCTTCCCTGAAGTACAATTGTGAAACAGATGGATTTTTTAGTAGTTTCAAGGCCACCATTACTGATATAAATATTTTTTTATTCTTGATTTATTTAAAATTCCCATTGTTGTTTGAATTCATGCATCTGGATCATTTGTCAGGCCTCAGCTTAATAGGACCACCATGCTACCAGACCATCAAATCTGTGAACAAATATTTCACGCGATTAAAAGAGCAGCTACCCAGATTTATGTAACACTGTGGAACGAATTCTCCGACCTCACCCGTGGCTGGGATTCTCCGGTCCCACCACAGTGATCAGAGCTTTGTCTGAGAGCCAAAGTTTTCCATTCTCACTGATGGTGGAGGGCGGGGTGTACGAGGCTGAAGAATTCTGGCTTGTGTTTAAGTAACGTTGAACAACATTGAATGCATCTGCAAACATTTTGGTGAGCGGGACAATTTGGCACAAATTGTACAAATTCCATGGTTCCAAAAAGCCTGATGACTCGGCATACACGTAACTGTTGTGCTGTTTTATCTACCGGAACTTTGAACCAGAGGTAATTATAAAACACTCAAAAGAAATATAGGATCAGATTGTCCGACCTTGCCCGCGGCTGGGATTCTCTCATCTTGCTGCAGTGAACAGAGGTTTGGCTGAGTCACAAATTCTCCATTCTCGTCGGTAGCGGGGCGAGAACAGCCTGAGAATTCCGGCATTAGTCCCGACTGATCATCAAGGGGGATTCATATAACTGAACAAAAAATAGTCATTCTTGGGGAAGGGAGGTCAATTTGTAAGTGCTGTGGGATGCAAAACTATGCCATACACATTTGATCTGATCTGCTTAAGCTGATGAGAAAAGATACGTAAATTATTTAACAGTATTTGAGTGAGGTCTGCTTTGTGTGTTTAAACTGAGTAAATGTAACAGAAAATAAGGAGTCTCCAGTGACAACTTGTGTGAAGGAACAAGGTAGCATATGGAATTCAGCTTCATGAGCTGACTGATGTCATGTCCTAGTCATACACAGAATGCATGACAAGCTCTCCAGGAGACTGCCAATTCAACCCAGTGAAGCATTCTGATACAAGATGAAGACAAGCAGTCTGCCTCTCCTCCCTGCTTTCTGAAGCATATCATTTCTACTGTGCAACAGGCCCGGAGCAGACATTTAACTCTGTGATAAAAGTTATCGAAGCGCTCCACCTCCACCCACTCCCTCCACCCCTCCTCCCTCCCCCAACCTTTATGTAGTTTGGCCCGTTCAAAAAAACAACACAGAGCTGAGGGACAATGTCACGTGGCACAAAGCCAGTGTGTATAATCAGAGTGCAGAATGTTTTTACCCTGGTAGCAGCTTCTTTATCAGACAGTCCAACAGGCTGCAAACCAAATGGCTAGTATTGTATTTTCTGTAAAGGTCATGATCTTGTTTTTGCACTTAGCACTTTTTCTTCGACCCACACAATCGTTCAACTGCAAATTAATGGAGTGCTACTTGTCAGTGCAATCTCATGCTTAAGAAAGTATGACGGAATGGTGCAGAAGAATTGGGCAAAATATGAAAAAAGCTGCAAATTTCTTTCTACTGACACAGTTGAAGGCTGAGTCAGATGGAGACTGCGAGATTGTGGATGGGCGTTGACTAATAAGTTTACAAAAACCACTGAACCACACAATGCATGACATGATAGGAGGAGTAATGAGTTGTTTTCCCATTGAGTTGACTTTGGCAAAAGCCACGTTTTCCAAAAAAAAACCAAGGCAATCGCTTACAAGGTACTCCATCTGAAAAAAATATCCATGAATAATGAGACAAATCTCAGAGTGCCCTGTGCGCTTGCTTTTCTGCTTGGTAAGCATGGCACAATGCCATGTGTTCACAAATGATGATCTCATTAAAAGAAAGGAAAATGTTACTTATCTTTTTATTAACAAAATAGACCTGCCTATATCATAAACCTGACTTAGTTTTAACATTTTCAGTCCACTTATAATTGCGGTAGACCAACACCAATTTTAGATTTGTGATCCTTTCGAAGTTCTGTGCTGTTACCTTTTATAACGTACAAATACATGAAAGTCCAAAGTGTGTGGGCGTGGAACACATTTTGTATTTCACGGTTCCTCAATGAGGCGTCTGTTTACAGCACATGCACAGATACATCTGGCTCTCGGTCTCAGCTTCTTGTATGAACTACTCATATACAATGTCAGGTTCGCTACTTCCCTTCTCCTGTTATCTCTGGTAATGAGCACAATTGAAGTGTGCATGATGTGTTTGGGCTTCTGAACCTATCACAGCAGCCTTCTTTCATCTCTTGCAATCCCGAGAAGTGAGCACCTTGAAACATTGTTTCGCATTGGAGAGCAAATGAATTCATGGCAAGATTTCAAGATTACAGAGCATTGAGACACATAGCTGCAATCAGGTTGACACAAGGAGCAAAATCAAAAACAAAACACATGCACATAAAATTGAAATTCATCTATTGTGCAAAATTGAGCAGCAATGGTATTTTGCAAGCTACGGACTGTTAGTAAAGTCTGATTTTAGAATCATAGAGTCATTAGGAGGGCCTTTGGCCCATTGAGTCTGCACTGACTCTCTTGCTTGGCACTTTACCATTCCTTGTTATGTTAAATATTGGGAAGATCAATGTTGCCTTAGCCATTTTGCCACCCACCTTACCTACATCTCCATAAACTATATTTTAAACTTCATTCTTATTCTTGGCAACTTTCTCAGGCTAAACCCCAAGATGGGCTTCTCACCATGTATCCAAGTTTTCCTAAGGTTGCCTATTTCCACTTCCATAACATTTCGGGTTTCCACCCATTGCTGCTCAAATGATCCTTAATGCCTTTGTTACCTCTATTATTTCAGCCAACGTAAGCAGGGCTCACACATTTTACCCTTTGTGAAGGTGCATTCATTGTAAACTCTGTTACCCATCTCCTTCCTCATTCTGTTCACCCATTACCATTTGCTTGCTGACCTGGCTCCTGATTAAGTGATGCCTCCACTTTGAAAGTTACACTCTTGTTTTCCAATCTGTCAAAGGTTCGGCAGCTCTCCTTCTCTGTAATCTCTTCTGATCCTACAACGACCTGATATATCTACACTCCTCCAATTCTGGCTTCTTGAGCATCCCTGATTTTAATTGCTCCATCATTGGTGGCTGTAACTTCATTCCCCATCATTTGGAACTCCTCTCCATCTCTCTACCTCTCATTCCTGCATTAAGGCTCTTCTTGAAGCCTACTTTTTTTGTAGGCTTTAAGAAGTTTTTGGTCATCCCTCATGTGACTGGTGTTAAATGTTGTTAATTAACATTCTTGTAAAATCCTAGAATCCCGACAGTACAGAAGGAGGCCATCAAATCTGCAATGACCACAATGCCACCCAGTAACCCCACATGTCTACCCTGCTAATCCCCTTAACACTAAGGCCAATTTAACATGGTCAATCAACCTCATCCTCACATCTTTTGGACTGTGGAAGGAAACCGGAGCACCCAGAGCAAGCCCACACAGACATGGGGAGAATGTGCAAACTGCACACAGTGACACCATACTGTGCCACCATACCTTGGGGCATTTTACTATGATAAAGTCAGTGTACAAGTTGTGCCACTGAGCCAATTAAAATCTTGTTCAAGAAGCCAGAATTGGAGGAGTGTAGACATATCAGATCATTGTAGGATCGGAAGAGATTACAGAGGAAGAGAGCTGCCAAACCTTTGACAGATATGAAAACAAGAGTGTAACTTTCATGATGGCACCTTTGCTTGGACTGTCTAACAGTTTGTTAATTGAGTACAGGCTGTGAATTAAACCAGAAATCACATGTGTCCTTGTAACTGCCTGCTAGCTCCCAGTTTGTTTATCCACTGAACCTTTAAAATGATCAACTTTTACAATAGCTTGTAAATGTAACAGATACTGGCTGAAAATGGAGAATCCCTAGATAATGAGTATGAAATATGTGTTATTTTTGCAAAGACAGTCTCACCTGAATGATAAGGTCTTTCTAATAAACCCAGCGGTACTGTCCACTCCACTGACTTATTATTGCAGTTAATGATTCCATTAGTATAAGATGTTTAAAAAGCTGGAAATTATTGGTGTAGTTATTGGCAGATTAACATGATTTAAAATACTTCAATTAAATTACTTAATGGAGAATGTCATACAACATGTTAAGAATTCATTCACTAATTTCTCTTGTAGTTTTTCTCATCAGTAAGGTTCATAGATAGTACTGACAACACCAATACTTTGCTCAAACATCAAATACTTTTATTTAACTTGGACACATTTCATTTCAGGCTGTGCAGGGTGAGACTATGCACACTGCTGCCTCACAGTGCCAAGGAGTTCAATTCCAGCCTTGGCCTCTCTGTCAATGTGGCATTTGTATGTTCTCCCCGTGTCTGTGTGGGTTTCCTCCCAATTTTCTCCCACAGTCCAAAGATGTGCACGTTTGGGTGGATTGGCCAATGCTAAATTGCCCATTAGTGTGTACGTTAGGGATAAATGTGCAGGTTACAGAGATAGGGCAGGGAAGAGGGTCAGAGTAATATACTCTGTCAGAAAGTCAGTGCAGACTTCATGGCTTGAATGATCTCCTTCTCCACTGTAGGGATTCTGTGAATGTTTTATCACTGGAATAATTGAGGCAGCGATAATTTCAACTTTTAAAACAAAAAAAAATCAATAATTGAAACAGTGGAGGACAAAGTTCAAAGAGGAGAGCAGGAAAATTGAGTCATTTTGGATTTTTGTTATTCATTCATGGAACATGGGTGTTGCTGACTGACCAGCATTTATTGCCCATCCCTAATTGCCCTTGTACAGAGGGCAGTTGAGTGTCAACCACATTGCTGTGGCTCTAGATATATGGCCCCAAACCAGGTAAGGACAACAGATGTCCTTCCCTAAAGGACGCTAGGGACTCAGATGAGTTTTTTTGACAATCGTCAATGGTTTCCTGGTCATCAGTAGATTCTTAATTCCAGATACTTTTTATTGAATTCGGATTGCAACATCCGCTGTGGTGGGATTTGAACCCAGGTTCCCAGAACATAAGGTGAATTTCTAGGTTATATTTCTAATGATAATATCACTGGGCCATCACCTCTCCAATTGTTTTAACAAAGTGCTTGCATTTCCATGGTGAAATCAATTACCTTATCTGCACATTAAAAACTTATAATTTTGTCAAACATTGGGCACCATCCGATGGTGCAATTTTGGCATTGTTAGAGACCAGAAGATCAGAACAATATCTAGGCTGACACTCCATTGCAGTACTGAGGGGGAGTGTAACGCTGTCAAAGGTGCCACTCATTGGAAGGGCTCTTAAAACAGATTATCTGATCACTGTTGCTTTGCTGCTTGTGAAACATTACTTTGTGCAAATTGGCGACCGCAATTTCTACATTACAGCGGTAACCACACTTTGAAAAGTTCTTACTTAGCTGTGAAACGTTGGGAAGTTATTATATAAACCCAAGTTTGTCCCTTCTTTTGCCTATAACTCTTCACATGGCAAGCACCCAATTTCAGTCACCACAGAGGATGCAGAGAAATTTGGGGTGGGAGAGTGGATAGAGTCCCTATTGTGCCTTCTTAGTGGGTAGAGTCCCTGCTAACTGCTCTATTCTGCCTTCTAATGGTTGGTTTCAGAATGCCATACTTTTGGGGCTCAGGAGCAGATTAATTGGCCGCATTTTGGGAGTGGAATTAACTGTTTGTGGTTTGAATCAAAGGATTCTTCGCATTAATGTAATATCTTCCAGCCAGCACTTCATACCATTAATGTCAGCCAATTGGCATGCTCACTCATCAATGCAGAAAAATTAAAAGAAGATTAAAATTAGTCTTTTTTGACATTTGTTTATTTAAAAAGTAAATCTCCCCATCCATATTGATTGATTGCATTGAATATGACTTTGTTAACACAAGTGGTTTGAATGATAATTACGTTTAAGGGCTTGGTATATAGCTATTAAAGAGATGGTTCTTCCTCAATTTCAGATCAATCACAGCACATAGCTGGAACTACGAGGGCTTTTTTTTCATCTATAGGCTTTGTAAGTGCCGATTTTCACCCTGTGTGAACTGAATATTAAGAATTGCAGAAATAATGTATAATTAATGCAAGCACATTTGCTAATGAGTGTGAATACATTGTGAATACAAGCATTGTGTTTTTAATCGTCCTGGAGATGTGATTAACTCGGGACGTTGTGCTGTTATCTTGATCATGCTCCAGGGAAATTCAAAATGACAACCGTCGTCCTTATATGTTTCTTATTCTGATCTGAAGTGTGTGTGAAACCCTTGACTGAGAGGTGCAGGTATCAATCCATCTGTGGCGACATACCCTTGTTACGGAGGGGGGTTGTCTGACATATCTGAACATTCTCGTTTAGACTCTTCTCACTGTCACTCTTTTACTTTGTAGTTCTTTCTTATGTGGACTCACTTTGATCAAAGTTTCTCTTTGTAGATCCTCTGTTTGATATGGCAATAGCTGGTGTCTTTAACTTTTGTTTTGCTTCATTTTCTAAAGCCAATTCCTGGGTCCTAACACTAATAAAGCTAAAATTAATTCTTTTTTTTTAAAAAAAATATACCCTGTAGCTGCTTTATTCTTTATTCTTTATTCATTTGAAGATTTGAAGCTGTAGGTGGATACTTGTGTCTGAAACCTTGCAAGTAGATTGCCTCATTTACACTGCCCGGCACTTCTCACAGCCATGTATTTTTTATTTAAATATATATTGCCACGTAATACAACAAAGGCCTCTCTTTCCCCTATGAATGTTTGAAATGCAGCCGAGAAAAACTACCAACTGATTTCTTTGAATTGTTAAGATTGCATACAATACAATCGAAGGAGTTGTTCCTCCAAAAAAGTCATAAGGACTATTTTAACACAGAGGCTGGTGAGTGTCTGGAACCAAATTTCCAGAGGTAGAAGAAGAGGCAGATGCAATTTTGTCTTTTAAAAAGCATTTAGACGCTTACATGGGAAGGTACATTTGCACAGTGATTAGCACTGCTGCCTCACAGCGCTAGGGATTCAGGTTCAATTCTGCCCTTGGGTGATTGTCAGTGTGGAGTTTGCACCTTCTCCCCATGTCTGCATGGGTTTCCTCTCAGAGCCCAAAGATGTGCAGGTGAGGTGGATTGGCCATGCTAAATTGCCCTTAGTGTCAAGGGATTGGAAGAGTATATATGTGACCCTACGGGGATAGTGTTAGGGTGGGATTGAGTCTGCGCAGAATCGATGGGCTGAACGACCAACTTCTGCACTATTGGAATTCTGATGAGTATAGAGGAATATGGGACAAACACCGGCAATTAGGGCTAACTTTGTGGTTCAAAAGAAAGGAACATGGGTTGGAGTGGGGCCGACGGGTCTGTTTCTATACAGTAAACATCTATGATTCTACGACTTTATGGAAATCAATATGGCTAATGGTATCACTCAATTATTGAAGAATATTTGACTGAATTAAACTAAATGCTGATTATATTTTTGATATCTGACTTCTAAGCTATTCCACAACCATGTGAGTATTCTAAAAATCCATAATGATATAATGTTACATTTCAGGCATGCAATGTAGTCCTGTGATGTGAACTATTTTCATTTAATTCAATACATCGCAACCTCTTCGTTTCGGAACCTTATTTTAAGAAAGAGTTGGGAGTAGGTCCAGAATTTTTTTTGGTTATGGAGCCCTGAGCTTTTTCAATTAATCTCATGTTCACTCAGTAATTTGACTTTTGTGGTCAGGTTTAAAGGGGATGGGTTGGTGCCCCTTGCGAGAATAGGTGGAATTCTCCCATCTGAGACTCAGGCTTGAATTTTTCACCTGCAGCAAACGTGGGCACAAACAAGAGACACTGGCTCAGAAACCCATGGGAGTCAAAAATCGAAAACCTCCGCCACCCGATCCTATTTTCAGATTTCTTCCTCCACCACAACCCCCTACCCACCACTGATGTAAAGGTTGAGCACCTAATTTACATAAATGCTAATGTCGTTAAAGGACTTCCTCACGTAATTGACCTCAAGCATTCGGATCTCGTCACATGGTGTCACGTTGGTGAGGGTTACAACAAGTGTTGAAAAACGGGAACCAGGTAAGGGGAAGTTGGTGAGGGTGCACAGGTAAGTATATCCCCAAGGGAGAGAGGGACAGGTTTGGGCAGTACCCTGGCACTGTTCTGGCACTGCCCCTTGGCACCACCACTGGCAGAGGCACCCCTCTGGGTATCTCCTTTGTAGGAGGGATTCTCCCCTATCTCTGGGATGGGGGGAGCACGGGTTCTGTGATTCCATGTGTGTGAGGTGGGGAGTTCCCTGTTCCTCTCTTTCTCTTAAATCGAAGATCAGGGCACCATTTTAAAATCTGACCTCAGGATTCCTGACGTTGCTAGATTTTTCCAATGTGGTGAGCAAAGCTGGCAAACTGCACACACTGTGACAGCACTGCTGCCTCACAGCTCCAGGGACCCAAGTTCGATTCCTGGCTTACTATCTGTGCGGATCTGCACATTCTCCCTGTGTCTGTGTGGGTTTCCTCCTGGTACTCCGGTTCCCTCTCACAGGCTGAAAGACATACTGGTTTGGTGATTGGCCATGCTAAATTCTCCCTCAGTGTACACAACCAAGCACCAGAGTATGGTGACTGAGGGATTTTCAGAGTAACTTCATTGCAGTGTTAATGTAAACCTACTTGTAACGAATAAATAAAAACTTTTTTAAAAACATTAGCTGCCTGCATGAGCAGAGGTATTTTTCACCCTGAACTTGAAAGCATGATTCCTTGCTACAGCCAAATTCCCCATCACCAATGGCTCTTTGTTGCTCTACTCCCATTAACCCTAAAGCCCTCTCCTTGAACTCCTTGGAATTCCTTGGGTAGTTGTCTTCTCCTCTCCCAACCGGTCTTCTCCCATTCTGCTCGATTGTGTCACTTTTCCAGGACTGGTGTTGGAGAAGTGGGTTTCGGTTGGTGGGGTTCTGGTATCAGTACCAGGGAAAGTGAGGGCTGTACACTGGTACATTAAAAAGCAGAAAAATCCAGCATCATGTGAACGCACTAGATTTTTTTGTCCCAAGTCTAGGAAGAGGTGTATATTTAGGAAGTGTTGTTTGACTCGGAACATCATGTTTAACTGGCTGTTAATGTTTTCAATTTGATTTATTATTGTCACATGTATTAGTATCGAGTGAAAAGTATTGTTTCTGTGCACAATACAGACAAAGCATAGCGCTCATGGAGAAGGAAAGGGAAGAGTGCAGAATGTAGTATTACAGTCATAGCTAGGGTCCATTCAAAAGTCTAACGGCAGTAAGAAAGAAGCTGTTCTTGAGTCAGCTAATACATGATTTCAGACTTTTGTATCTTTTTCCCAATGGGAGAAGGTGGAAGAGAGAACATCCAGGATGTGTATCATGCTTGAAAGTTGTAATTAGTAGAAGTTATACTAAATCTTTTTATTATATTTTAACTGTGTTCTTAAATAAACCTTGTTTGATAAAAGTTTCCTAATAGGTCACCTGAATCATATGTGGAGTGAAACACCTTCAGGATAATTCTCCCAGCTGACTGCAGGCCAATTTGAGGCCTTCCCTCTGGGCAGCATGATCTCTGCCAGCCTCCCAGCTGAAGATTTCCAGCATCATTACCATATGGGAATCTTCATTTCTGTTTCAGCCCTGGACCGAAGTCTCCAGACCCACTAGCATCTCCTTCCCTTCACCACTCACCTGCTGCCCTCCCCTCCCTCCACCATCAGGAGTGGTTCACTCGAGCAGGGTTAATTATTGCTCCCCATGAATGGGGAACAGCGAACTGACACTGTTGGAGGTAATGAAAGCCATTGAGATCCCCCATGAGGTTGGGGGGGGCGGTGTAAGGGAAGGTTGCCCTTTGGGCAGTGCACCTTAGCACCCCTAGCACTACCCAAGGGGCATCCCAACAGGCATCAGATAGTGCCAGTGGGGCAGTGCTGGAGGGGAGGCAGGGCCTATTGGGAGGGTGATCGGTGGGGGTGGGGGACCTACTGCCACTCTGCAGTCGGGATCCGCAGGCAGAGGAATGGAAGAGGTGATCGGAGCTGGCCATTCGGGGTGACGGGGCTGCTCGAGGTGGGGGTGGGATTGGGATTGGGTCAGGGAGATTGGGGCTGGCCATGGTTGGGAGTCGGAGACACATCGGGACTTTCCTGGGGAGTTCTGGGAGGCCAGCAATCAGGTGGGGTGATCCAGAGGCCAGCGATGGGGGATTGCGGAGTTGGTAAGTGATTGGGCTGGCGATGCGGGGGCTACTGCATATCACAGACTGACAAATCAGCACATGCACAATGGCCCATTCAGCTCTGGGGTACCGGCCTCTCCAGCGGGAATTGGGCCCCACCCACTAACTGTCAGAGTGAATCATGCTGAGGCACTCGGCGAGCGTGGGAGATTCAGTTTGGAAATCGCGCTGAAAAGCCCAGCGGGATTTATTCCCATTTTCCCACAAATCGGGGACTTATATTTTTTTGGGAGAATCCCAGCACTTAAGCTCGCGAATGCCAAAATCAAAGTGCAAAACTCAAGCACTTGATGATCTTCAGAAAATACCTTGGAATTTCTGGCCAGGATCGTAACACATGATGGAATTCAGCATTCAGTTTGACAGTGAGGGACTTGGGCCAGAAACAACTGCGCTAAATGTAAATTGGGATAATTATAAAGGAACGAGGACAGAGTTGGCTGGAGTGCACTGGGAAAGGAGTTTAGCAGAAAAAGACAGCTGATCAGCAATGGCAGACATTTATGAAAGTAGTCCATGACTTACAACAAAGTTATATCCCAATGAGGAAGAAGGATCCTAGGAAGGGGATTAATCTACCTTGGTTAACCAAGGAAGTTAAGGATAGTATTAAACTAAAAGAAAGAAACTTACAATGTGGCAAAGATTAGTGGTAAGCCAGAGGGCTGGGAGAGTTTTAAAAAGCAACCAGAGAAATAATAAAGAGAGAGAAGATGAAATATGAGGGTAAGCTGGCAAGTAGCTTAAAAACAGACAGCAGGAGCTTCTTAAAATATATAAAAAGGAAAAGAGAGGCCAAAGTTTACCTTAGGCCCTTCTAGAATGAGAGTGGGAAATAACAATGGGAACCAAGAAATGTTACAGTAGTTAATACTTTGGGTGGGATTTTCCAGCCCGCCCACCCTGAAACTGGAAAATCTTGTCCGAGGTTAGCGGACCATTTCATGGCCTGCCTCTCACTTGCTCCAAATCCCATGGCAGGCGGAATGGGAAAATTTGCCCCCTTTGTGTTAGCCTTCACGGTGGAAGACACTAATAACATTTCAAAAATACTAAATAACCAGGGGTCAAATGAAAGTGGGGGGGGGAAACAGGGGAAGAAAATAAGTACAATAACTATCAGTACAGAAACTAATGGGGCTAGTGGCTGGTAAGGCCCCTGGACTTCCTGGGTTGCATTCTAGCATATTAGAGGAAATAACTATAGAGATAATGGATGCACTATTTATAATTTTCCAAAAATCCTTAAATTCTGGGAAAGTTCCAGAGGATTGGAAAAATACTCATAAAACACCTTGATTTAAAAAGGGAGGGAGACAGCAGCAGAGCATTTAAAAATACAATATATAATTACGCAGCATCATGAAAGGGACGTCATGTCTGACAAATGTATTAGAATTTTTTGAGGTGGTAACAAGCAGGATGGATAAGGGGAACTAGTATATGTAATATACTGGGATTTCCAAAAAGTTCCAAGTTTACACAGATACTGCATAAAAAGCTACTTAATATGACAAGAGTCCATGGTATTGAGAGTAATATCTTAGCATGGATAGAGAACTTTTAAAAAAAAAATCATTCATGGGACATGGGCATCACTGGCTCAGTAAGGTTTTACAACACCAATTTTAATCCAACATAGTGTTCTGGTCCAGAACACTGCATTTGCCTGAGGAAGACACGGAGTGTTGAAAGCTCGCGGATTTACTATCAAATAAATTGGTTGGATTAAAATTGGTGTTGTAAAACCTTACTGAGTTTACCCCAGTCCAACACCGGCATCTCTACATCATCACTGGCTGGCCAGCATTTATTGCCCATTCCTAGTTACCTGACGGCAGTTGAGAGTCAACCACATTGCTGTGGCTCTGGAGTTACATGTAGGCCAGACCAGATAAGGATGGTAGATTACCTTCCCTAAAAGGCCGAAGGGCCTGTTTCCCGTGCTGTTTTGTTCTTTGACATTAGTGAACCAGATGAGTTTTTCCAACAATAGTTTCATGGTCACCAGTAGATTCTTAATTCCAGATATTTTTTCTGGAATTCAAATTTCACCATCTACCAGCAGTGAGATTCGAATCCCGGTTCCCAGAACATTAGCTAAGTTTCTAGATTATAGTCCGGTGATAATACCACTAGGTCATCGCCTTGCTAACAGATAGAAAACAGACAGTTGGGATAAGAGGAACACTTTCAGGATGGCAACCTGTAACTAGTGGAGTGCCACAGGGAGTAGTGCTGGGACCACAATTACTTATATATGTGAATGACTTGGAGAAGGGAAGTGAATGTACTATTGCCAAGCTTGTGGGTGACACAAAAATAGCTGGGAAGGCAAGTGATGAGGATGACACGAAGAGGGGTATAACAGGTTAGGTGAGTGGGTAGATGGAATATAATGCAGGGAAGTGTGAAGTTACACAATTTGATAGGAAGAATAAAGCAGCTGAATATTATTTAGATTTAAAAAGACCGTATATTGCTGCAGCACAGAGGGATTTGGGGGTCCTCATGCATAAATCCCAAAATGCAAGCATGTAAATTCAGCAGGTAATTGGGGAAGGCAAGTAGCCTTTATTTCACAAGGAATGGTACATAAAAGTAGGAAAGTCATAGAACATAGAACATAGAACATTACAGCCTTCAATGTTGCGCCGACCAATATAAAAAGCAATGACCCTCCAAACTAAACCATTCCCTTCTCTTCCATATACTTATCAACTAACCTCTTAAAACGCCACCAAACTTGGCGCATCTACAACCGCTGCAGGCAGGGCATTCCACTCCCTAACCACCCTTTGGGTAAAGGGTCATATTCAAACCATACATGGTATTAGTTTGCTTACACCCAGAATACTGTGAACAGTTTTATCTATGGAAAGATACATTGGAGGCGGTCCAGAGAAAGTTCACTAGGATGATCCCGGGTGTGGAGAGATTTTCTTATGAGGAGTGGTTGAGTAGATTGGGTCTGTACTCATTGGAGTTTCGAAAAATGAAAATGACCTTATTAAAACATATAAGATTCACAGGGGACTTGACAGGATAGATGCTGAGAGGTTGTTTTCCTTGTTGGAGAATCTAGGACCAGAGGGTATAATCTCCGTAAAGTTTAAAATTTATTAGTGTCACAAGTAGGCTTACATTAACATGGCAATGAAGTTACTGTGAAAATCCCCTCGTCGCCACACCTCAACACCTGTTAGGGTACACTAAGGGAGAATTTACCACAGCCAATGCAACTAACCAGCTCGTCTTTCGGACTGTGGGAGTAAAACAGAACAGCCAGAGGAAACCCATGCAGACACTAGAAGAACATGCAGACAGTGACCCAAGCCAGGAATCAAACCCAGGTCACTGGTGCTGTGAGGCAGCCACCATACTGCTTAAATGGGACCATCCATTTGAGACAGAAATGAGGAGGAATTTCTTCTCTCAGAGGGTAGTGAATCTAGAATTCTTTATCACAGAGGGCTCTGGAGACTGAGTTTTTAAATATGTTCAAGACTGAGATAGTCAGATTTTTAATCAGCAAGGGAATCAAAGGTTATGGTAAAATGGCAGGAAAGTGGAGTCGAAGATTATTATATCAGATCAGTCATAATCTTATTGAATGGCAGAGTAGACTCACTGAGTCAAATGGCTTACTTCTCCTTATGGTCATATGGTCTCATCCTTCTTGCTACATCCTCAGAGAACTCTAATAAATTAGTCAAACATGATTTCCCTTTCACGAAACCATGCTGACTCTGCCAGATTGCATTATGATTTTCTAAAGATCCTGTAACTACCTTCTTAACAATGGACCCTAACAGTGGCACAGTGGTTAGCACTGCTGCCTCATAGTACCAGGGACCTGTGTTCAATTTCAGCCTTGACTGTCAATGTGGAGTTGCACGTTCTCCCCGTGTCTGTGTGAGTTTCCTCTGGTGCTGCAGTTTCCTCCCATCGTCTAAAGATGTGTAGGTTAGGTGGATTGGCCATACTAAATGTATAGGATTATAGGGATAAGGTAGGAGAGAAGGACTGGGTAAGATGCTTTATCAGAGAATCGGTGCAGATTTGATCTGACAGCATAAGAGGGGGTAAACTTTACAGAAATATTTGTGTGTGGATGTATGCTTGCCAATGTATGTGTTGGTGATAAGCTATCATTCCGGTGTTTCACACTGCTGATTGAGTTGAAGTAAAGAATACACTCTCAGCTTCTGTTTGATCTTTCTACTGAATCCCACTCCCGATTTGTAGTCTACCACTGGCATAAGGAGCACTGGGTTATGAAACTATGTCCAAGTATCATTAACAATTCATGAGCTTTTCATGAGTGTGTGCCAATTGAATCGTTGCCAATTCTAAAGGGTTAGTTATCTTAAATAACTTGCATTTATTTCTCACCTTTCACAACCTCATGAGGTCCTCTAGTGCTTCACAGCTGATCAAGTACCTTTGAAATGTCATTCTTGCAAAGGAAGGAATACATCAGTTAAATCTCACTCAGCAAGGTCCCAAAACAGTAATGAGATCACTCAGCAGATAACCTGTATTTTTAATGGTCAAAGAACGAATGCTGGCCAGGCCAACAGGAGAATTGCCCCGCACTGACTCAAACAGTGCAAAAGCTCCAAAAAACATACAAGAACCAGGGTTAACATCTCATGGCATAGTGCCAGGGACCCAGGTTCGATTCCAGGCTTGGGTCAGTGTCTGTGTGGAGTTTGCACATTCTCCCCATGTCTGTGTGGGTTTCCTCAGAGTGATCCGGTTTCCTCCCATGGTCCAAAGATGTGCGGCTTATGTGGATTGGTCATGGTAAATTGACCTTTAGTGGTCAAGGGACTAGCTAAGGTAGACGCATGGGTTTGTGGGGATAGAGCCTGGGTAGGATTGTGGTTGGTGCAGACTCAATGGGTCAAATGGCCTCCTTCTGCACTGTAGAGATTCCACAATTCTATAATCTCATTTCAAAAATGACATGTCTAACAGCCTTGAAGCTGCATTAAATTATTGCAACAACTGGAGGCAATTAGAAGTGGCTCTAACAACAAAGACTTTATTAAACTAATATAACTAAATACAAGGTAAGGGTTTAATGCAACACATGCACGGGCAACTCTCTTCTCCTCCTTGTCTGCAACTGGAGGTCCTCCCAGTTTCAGGACGCACATCCTCATTCCCGATTGGCCTGGCTTCCAGTATGGCCACTCCATAAGATCATGCGGCCTGCAAAAGATTGTCCCTTAAAGGGGCCACATTACCACAATTACGTACTCAGATCCGGAGTGAGGCCTGTACCAATATCTCTCTGAGTCAGAGCTAATGTTGCATTGACACCTCACAGCAAAAACATAACCAGGGCATTAAGGAGTTGGCACCAGCTTAGTTTTTGGACCATTAACCCATTACGAGGCATCTTCCTGGTGATTAATGCACGATTAATGAAAACACAAGGTCACCTTAGATTGGTATGCTGCACTGCTGCTGAGGAAAGAGAAAATATTCCCCAGTGAAACATGCTGCATTGGTGAAGAATGCAGGGCCATGGCAAGGTTTGGGCAAATCAATACACGGATCAAACTTGCTTTTAAACAAAAACAGATCTTATGTGACTTGCTCTTAAATGGAGTATCCAGGATGTATGATGGGGAGTGGTAGTTCACTGAAATGTGTATAATCAAGTGGCACTGAACCACATAATTCATCATGAGTCTCAAGGGCGAACGGGTCATGTAATCTGATGCCACTGTGATTTATTTGAAGCAAACTGCGGCTTCTATTGTGTATCTTATTTGTACCACACACATTTATTTTTCGATGCATTTTGCACTGAATAAAGACATTTTGAATTAAATGTTCTTTTGTGCGGAGCACATGGTTTGCTGATCGTTGTCAAAACCGTCGCACACCAGGATTGTGCGAGTCAATCTGTCTGACCCCCCGGGGAGTTCTGGGCATCAGACTCCTTGTTTTTTCACAGATTAATGTTTGCATCTGTGACTGTTGTGTGCCCGTAAAGCAGGGTCTTCAGCAGAGTTACGGACATTGCAGAACACTGAAAAATAAAACAGTGTACAACAGCCAGGGAATGTGGGTCGGGGAAGATATGTTTATGGGGAGGAGGGGGTAAAGGGGACATTGGGAGCAGAGAAGGAGGCAGAGCGAGGGTACAAACAAAGAGAGGAGCAATATAGTGATGATAAAAGAGACATGTGAAATATGGTAGCGATAAATAATGATTTAATTCCAAGAGCATTTGATGGATGAGGGAAAGGGATGAATGAGGCAAAGAACTGAATGCACATTGTACAAGAAGAGAGAAACAGAATAATGAATCGCAACACAGCAAGTTGTAAGGGGGAAAAGAAACCTGGAAATTAATTGAACAAAGAAGAAAGGAACATGAGAACTCAGTGTAAAATGGTGTAAGCATGGATATGAGGGGCAACTAAGAGAGTGAATGATTATGTGGAGTGAAGGAAAGGCACAAATAGGAGACTCTGTGAGATAGAATTATGGAACTTGTTCTCCTCAATGTGATGCTACAAAACCGCTTTCCATATTTAAGCAATTGTAGGATGATAATAGCTCAGGTGAAGACATTATCCTGAATAATCTCCTGCTTTTTTGTGCAGAATAAAACTCCACTTTCTCCAATATACTGAGGCAAATTTTGTGGCAATGAAACAGGAGGTTTAAATCAAGCAAAGGCAAAAGCTTCTCAGCTCTTACACTCAAGCCCAGCAACTGGAACTTTCTGATCAATACATATGATATCACTCTGACATTAACTGTCCTTAGCCCCAGGCTCAGCATCCAGAACTCCCTGATCAAAACAATGATATTATTCAGACAATAACAGCCCTTAATCCTAAATTGAGTATCCAGAACTCTCTGAACAATATGTATGACATTGATTTTGGTTTGATTTTACATGTTATTGTCACATGTTTTGGGATAGAGTGAAAAGTATTGCTTCGTGCTTGCTATTCAGTCAAAACATTCATGCATAGAGTACAAAGGTTGGAGGAAAAGGAGAGAGTGCAAAATGCAGTATTACAGTAATAGCTGAAGTGTAGAGAAAGATCATCTTAATATAAGGTAAATCCATTCAACAATCTGATAGTAACAAGGAAGAAGCTATTCTTGAGTCGGTTGGTGCGTGATTTCAGACTTTTGTATCTTTTCCTCAACGGAAGAAGGTGGAAGAGAGAGTGTCTGGGGTGTGTGGTTATGCTAACTGTATTTCCAAGGCAGCGGGAAGTGTAGACTGAGTCAATAGATGGGAAGCTGGTTTGTATGATGTACTGGGCCACGACCACAACCCTTTGTAGTCTCTTGCAGTCTTGGTCAGAGCAGGAGCCATAACAAGCTGTGCTACAACCAGAAAGGATGCTTTCTATGATTGACGAAAGTCATAGCAGATGTGCTGAATTTCTTTGGCCTCTTGAGAAAGTAGAGGCATTTGTGAACTTCCTTAACTATAGCATTGGCATGGGGGGACCAGGACGGGTTATTGGTGATCCAGATACCGAGCGATTTGAAGCTCGTGACCATTTCCACTTTGTCCCCATTGATGATTATAGTGCTCTGAGATGGAAGGTGGGTCAGGACTGACCCAAGAATGGTCATGGAGGCCATGATTGGACTGTGCAGGGGGTGGGGAAGTGGAATCACTGCTGAGATCCCAGGCTAGCCAGCAATTGAGCTCGTCAGCAAACAGGAGATGACAGTTCAGGGCTCTGCGTGTGCATAGAGGCCCCGGAACTGTTAGACTCTGTCATAACTAGGCTCTGCTACCCGTCCGCACCCCCTCCCCCCCCACCCCCCAAGCTTTTAATGATACTCCTGATTGTGGTCTCTGCATTGTACAGAGTGGGAAATTCGAGTCTGAATACCCAGAGAAAAAACAATAGTGATTTACATCATTTTTCCTGTGAATGTTCTGGGGGAATCACCCCTCTATCTCTTTCCTGTACTCTGTCTCATCATTGTTTGAGATCTGACCCTCGATGGTGTTGTCATCAGTAAACTTGAAAATCGAGTTGGTGGGGAGTTTGGCTACACAGTCATAAGTGTACGAAGAGTATAGTAAAGGGTTAAGGATTTCCCATACTATAACAGTCTTTCACCCCAAGCTCAGACGATTGTACCAGTGTATCATTTCCATATCGTAGAGCAGCTATTATTTACGTAGCTCCAGATTGAAATTGCCAATTTAGGGTCAGTTCGTTCTGACTTATGGGCACTCTTGTGCTGTGGATTCAATGTTTATTGGGAACTGGATTGATATTTTCCCAAGGCAGTATCACTTACAATCTTTACAGCCAGAAGACAGTTTTCATATGGGCAGGCCAAGACTGTTTGTTGTTTGTAGTTGCCAGAAGTGAAAGGACGTCTTTCTAAGCTACTGACAACTGTAAAAATGAATTCTAATTTTAAATGTACATACAAATAATGTTTGCAGAAAAAAATGATCTGCAAATATTGCAATCCATGTATTTTTTAATTTTCCTTTTAGTTTCAAATTGGTTCTACAATCAAATCATGCTTTATGTGCTGGATTGCAGCATTGAAACTCGAAGCAGGAGTAGACCATTTGGCCCTTCAACCTTTTCTTTCATTCGTTTTGATCATAGTTAATCATTGAATTCAATATCCTGATTCCCCCTCTCCTCCTTCCTTCCATATCCCTGATCCCTTTAGCCCCCAGAACTATATCTAATTTCTTCTTGAAATCAGACAACATTTTGGCCTCAACTACATTCTACCATAGTGAATTCCTCCTGGGTGAGCAAATTTTTCCTCACCTCAGTTCTAAAAGGTTTATTCCTTATCCTCAAACTATGACCCCCTAGTTCTGAACTCTCTCCCCATTGGGAACATTCTTTCTGCATCTATTCTGTTTAACTCTATTAGAATTTTGTAAGTGTCTATGAGATCCCCTCTCACTCTAACCGACTTAATCTTTGTTCATATGAGAGACCTGTCATCCCAGGAGTCAGCCTGGTAAACCTTTGCTGTATTCTCTCTGTAGCAATGGTATGCCACTTAAAGAGGAAATTCACGTCTATTCATAAATCCGGAATAACCATGGTCTTCTGCCAAGTTCTCAACCATGTTAATCTGTGTTATAAAAAAGTGTTAACATTGCAACTGGGCAGCTTTTCCCTCTTCCTGTATTACAGTGCAAGCAAGGTATGCTACTGTGGATTGATAGCACAGGGTTATAGCTGACTTGCTGTAGGGTTTTGCTCTTAAGAGAGACAAAATATTACAAAACAAGGAATAAATAGCAAATTGATACATGCTGAAATGTTTGCAAAATCTTGGAAGTTTGGAACTCTCTCCTTTTCAAATGGCAATTGAAACTAGATCATTTGTTAAATTTAAAACTGAAATCGATAGATTTTTACTGGCTAAAGGTATTAAGGAATATGAGCAAATGTGGGTGTATGGAGTTAAGATCAACCACAATCTCATTAACTAGTGGAAAAAGCTTGAGGGACTAATGGGCTTATACATTTCGCTATCCTGATCTATTTTAACTATTCAAGAGGGTTTTATTTCAGTGAATGTGCAATTCATCAGCAAGTTGATTTTATCCCTGCTCTGTATGTCATTTTAATCAGACTCCAGCAGGGTAGGTGTATTTGGACACAATTCTTCATCTCCTTTGTTATATTTTTCAGTTGATGAAGACTTGTGTCATTCGGCTACCATTTCAAGTGAAGTACACTCAATGGCAAGCATGATATCTAAGCCAGTGTATGTACAGTAAATGTATATTAATTTGATGACTGTTAGTTTACAGCAATGAATCTTGAACACACAACATAGAAACTCCAGGGTCAGGTGGTCACAGTTAAAAATTCAAATGCATCTGTGATATAAAACAGTGTTGTGCTTTAGTTTGCCTTATAAAGGGCGCATTCATTTTTTGATATGGTGAACAGAATGTTTTGTCCAACTTTAGGATATCTTGTTGGATGGCCCACGGTCTAATCAACTGCACATGTCTGATTCTCCATCATTCAAAGAGGGGTCTATGCTCCAAGTGTTCCTGTGATTATATCAGAAAAATGGGCAAAGCTCCATTAGATCTCTTTGGCTCCTCGATTAAGTGGGAAAATCTGCATCAAACATGTCATGTCAGTAAGATATGAAAAGAAATCAAAACTATGTACACTAAAATTTTATTATTTCACGCTATTATAAAATGAACTTTTGCTGAACTAAAAGATGACTGCTACAGGTCATATGATTCCCAAGAGCTTCCAAAATGAGTCACAAGAACAAAATAATTTTCCCTCTCATCCTTGTGGAATCTCCTACCCAATTTTGAGACATAATAATCAGATATCAATTTGCAGTTATGTTTGCAGAGATGTGAACAGATCTTTCTCATACTTGGAACTGCCAAGGTTCATTTCAAAAGAGAACCGTTGAGGGTAAAAGGGGATGTAATTGACACTTTTGCAAGCTTATTCCTCTAGCAGAGTCAGAGGTTCTGCCCAGACAATGGTTCCCCGAAACAAGATCCTGAATGTGGTTGGTAACTCTTTCAGAAGCTAATTACTGAGACATTATCAGTAATAAAACAAAGGTCAGATTCAGACACCAGATAAACACGCCTTTTGAAATCATTATAGAAAAATGACTCAAGTGTCCATTTTGAAATCTCCACATTCATTTGAGAACTAAGGAACAAGCCAATTACCTCAAACCTGAAAAGAGCAACAGCAGGGCTCTTAGCTGACCAAGCAGCCAGACACCATGTCTCAACTCTCAAAGGCCGATTTATTTTAAAAGCGTCCTCATTCAACTTTCAATGGTTTGGTGTTGCTGTCTCCAACCTGGAACTGATCTGAACTGAAGTCCCGTTTCTGAGTCCGGACTTTGGAAATCACGTAAAATAATTTTGATTTCTGTGTTTCTATTGCTGTTGTTATCCATAGTTTTACATAATCACTCCCTTTTCCCCCCATTTATTGTATATGGGCATGTGCATGTCTGAGATTACAAACACCACCCTGCCCCCCTCTCCCTTGACCAGCTTTGACTGGTGAAATAAACTTACCTTCTGGGTTAATCATAAAGGGAGTTTGTTGTGTGCTGCTCTTGAAATTGGATCACACAAACTGAGAGTTTGAGCAAACACGACACGACCCACATTAGAAATAATTCTACAATACCTCTGCTTATGGACAGTTGGTGAGAGGTTAAGGAAGTTTAGTTTGCCAATCTCTTGTTCGTAGCACACCCAGTGGGGTGATAGAAGAATTACGTGGCTTTTTGAATGAAAAGCATCTTCCTTGGTTAGCTTTTAAATGTTAGTGTCCATGTGGACCACCAACTGAGGAAACTCTTCAGAGCCAGTCATACTTGTCATTTTGTCAATACTTTACATTTTGCCTTCAGTTTTTACCCCATCTAAGAATCCTGGTTCCTTTAACATTCCCCTTGATGGGGAGCTCAGCTTACTTCTTTTGCACTCTTTGGTGGTATTATTATCATCTCCCTTGCACTTATCTGGCTGCTATCACATTTATCCTCATTGGAACTGTTTTCACTGGTGGTGGAGAGAATATTTTTTTAAGACTTTAAACGGCTGCTTAAAAACTAAGGGTGGAATTTTCCATCAGAACTGGTGCATGGGAAGACCTTGCTGCTGATCACAATGCCTGGAGATAAGCAGTTGGGAAGGACGTGGAAAAAGCAGAGCCTAAAAAAATGACCAGATAGCAGAAAAGAGAGCCCGGCAGAAGGAAAAGTCAACAGCCAATCTTGAACCAAAGCTATTCACTGTGCTCGCTGTGGAAGGCACTGCCACTCACAAATTGGCCATATAGCCACAATAGATAACTTTCAATCCAGAAGTGACGTATTCCTGAGATTAATGAATGCCTATATCGCGTCTGGTTATATGGTTCAAGCAATCAATGGCTAGTCTCATTTGTATACCTCCTCGTGTACACCCACTTGCCTTGAAGTCTATCAATCTAACAAATTCTCTCAAGTTGCTGGAAGTTGTTAATTAGATCAAAGTTCAATTTTGATTACAGTAAATGAGTTGGACATGTAACCACTAACAGTCACGGGGCAGCACCGTGGTTAGTATTGCTGCCTCACAATGTCAGGGACATGGGTTCAATTCCTGGCTTGGGTCACTATCTGTGTGGAGTCTGCACATTTTCCCAGTTTCTGTGTGGGTTTCCTCTGGATGTTCCGGTTTCCCACATTCTGAAAGATGTGCATTGACTCGAACAGGCGCCGAACTGTGGCGAGTAGGGGAATTTCACAGCAACTTCATTGCCGTGTTAATGTAAGCTTCACTTGTGACTAATAAAGAAACTTCAAAACTTTCAAGCTGTTTTCTACATTTTCATTTTTGGACTAATCTTATATCAAAACTTATTTTGCTCATCTAATGTGCATTGTGAAGAGATTGAGAAATGAACTGAAATATTTTTATTTCCTCAGCTGCAAGTCTATGAATTGAAAATGTATCTTTGGTGTTAAAGGTTAGTTTTTTTTTTCTCCTTTAAATCAAATAATCTTCTGACAGTAATGCTTTTAAGCCTTTAAAAGCTATATCTGCAAACTTGATGATAAAATCTTTCAGCTTTCTGAAGCCAGAATACATTTAGTTGGATTTGGTTTACAGCTCAAAGTAAGTTGAATGCATTATCCAATCAGGCAATCCTGATTTCCATCATCCCATGATTAGAAACATAGGTGCAAGAGTAGGCCATTCGGCCTTTCAAGCTTGCACCATCACTCAATATGATCAGGGCTAATCATGCACTTTTAGTATCCTACTCCCGCTTTCTCTGTATACCCTTGATCCCTTCAGCCCTAAGGGCCACATTCAGCTTTCAGTGTTTATGCCTTTAGTTGCTTAGGCCCACAACTCTGGGACTTCCTTGCTAAACTTCTCAAAACCTCTACCACGCTTCTTCTCTAAGTCATCCATATAGCATATCTTTTTAACCAAGCTTTTGATCACCAGACATAACATTTGATTGACTCAGCAGCCGTTTGGCAAGTGGGTCCAAATTCTGGATTCTTTATGCTGTTCCTGGGATTTCTTTCTGTATTTTTTGCTGAGAGCCCAAAAAAATCCATTAGCCTATTGAAACACTTGAGCCCCAAGACAAACATTGTTTTGGTTGACAGTTCTGACTCTCTGCCAATTTCACAATATTTATTTACACAAAATCTAGATGTTTCAAGCACTTGCAGTTTTTGCTACTGACCTTTAAAGGGTCTGGATGATTGGCATGCTTATTGAGCTGCAGTTAAACATGAGTTTTTTTTAAGAAAGTGGAGTTATCAATGAATGACTGTGAAATTTGAGATGGAATTAAAGCAAATCTAACTATTGTAAGTTTGGAAGGGTTAAAGATTTTATCATTTATTTTACAAATGTAGCTTTCAAAGCTTTTTTGACACATCCTACATCCTCACTAAAGCATGAATTGCTTCTATAGAGTGTGTGATGGGAATGGAACGGCCATTGCTTGGCATAGGGAAGGTGAGGGGTAATAGAGGTTGTGGGAGGGGAATGCAATGCCATGAGGAGCCATAGGGAATAGTTGGGGAGGCATAGTCTGGCATGGGGTGGCATGAAAGGCCACAAGGGTGGATGGGGAGATTGGGATTGAGGTTACATGGGTTGGGGGGACTGGGACTGAGGTTGCAAAGTTCCACAGTACCAACATGAGCCTTTTAAATAGCACCCCCTTCACACCCAGCAGCCCCTGTAGCTACTTCTAAACATTTCCCGTGTCAGCTGGCCTGAATACAGCCCTCACCCCAACAATGAAAATCCGGCCTTTGCAAGCACCTCCTCTGCAGGCTGTGCCAGGAATTTTCCCAACTCCTGTTGCTTGCCTCAAGGATGGAAATCCATCCTTCTCATCTGAATGTCAAATAATGTTGGATAATGTAGTTGTTGAAGTACCTCCAAATGTTTTATGATATTAAAGACGCTATATAAATGCAAATGTTTGCTTTTGTCATTCAGTTCCTTTGAGTTGGATTGGAGGAAGGGATGAGGAAGCAATGAAAAATAGCCACACAACCTATTATGTAGAAACCTGTTGAAAGAGTGTTTCTTAAAGTTATTGACAGGATGTGTGCATTGCTGGCTGGGCCACCCTTCATTGCCCATCCCTAATGGCTCATAAGAAGGTGGTGGTGAGCTGCCTTCTTAAGTAGCTGGAGTCCATGTGGTGTAGGTACACCTACATTGCTGTTAGAGAGGGAGTTTTGATATTTTTGACCCAGCAAAGTAAAGGAACAGCAATAAGTTTCCAAGAAGATGGTGAGTGACTTGGAGGACCAACTTCCAGGGTGTTCGTGTTCCCATGTATCTGCTGTTTTTATCTTTCTAGATGGTGGGGGTCCTGTGTTTGGAATGTATTCTCTTCGGAGCCTTGTTGAATTCCCACATGCAACTTGTAGATGGTACATACAACTGCCACTGTATGTTGGTGGTGGAGGGAGTGAATGTTTGTGGATGGGGGGGGGGGCCCTTTTGCCTTCAATAGTGTCGAGCTTATTGAATAATTTTGGAGCTGTACCTGTCCATGCAAGTGGAGAATATTCCTTCGCCCTCCTGACTTGTGTTAATGTGGATGTCAGGTGAGGACAGCACCAAGGTCAGTTGCGATAAGCCCACACTGACCAAATAGTTTGTTGATGCTCCTTTTGAAGACTCATGTGTAAATAATGGGTCACTTGTGTAAGGCACGGAGTGGGGTTCTATGCTCTGTGGGGCCACATGAAGGTGGGAATTCAGCACTTTAGGACAAAAAGGGATAAGAGAGACTTATTGGAGGAAAAGCCAAAGTAACGAAAAAATTGTAAGAAACAACTACAAGAGGGCCAGTACATAACTATAATGCTATCAAATTTTACATTTCACTTGGAGATCCATACTTTAATTTCATACATTAACCAATGATTTTTAACAGGTTCGAATGCTGTCAAGATCCATCATAATACACCATTAGCTTTGTTAACTTAAATCTCTCAACTTCATCCAAATCCCTGCCTTTTATCCACTTTCACCACGAAACACCTCTTTATCATGTGTTCATGTTACAAATCTTTGACATTTGTTCTTGGACATTCCCGTAGGGATCCTAGAAGCAAACTGGTTGGACGAATTTCTTCCCATTCCGCTTCAGTTGGACTTTGTTTGCATTACCCCAAGGAGTGGAATTTACATAGTGTCAACTGGATCATTCCTGCCCACTAATACATGAATGTGGGGGAGGTGAGAAAAAAATAGGGTGCTAAAATACGCAAAAGGACATTCAAATGCTGCAAACCTTACAGCATCACACCCTGTGCAATGGCAACATTTTCCATCTGATTTTGGCTTTCAGCGTTGGTAGAAAATTAACTTGCTGCAGCCTGTTTTACATCCTGCCTGATTTTCCTCTTCTTTGACTGTGAAGGAAGAGGAAATTGGACAAGGTATGTAAGGGGTGGAAGCTTCGCTACCACCTGGTTTCCATCAACACAAAAAATGAAAATCTACTCTTGAGAACCCATCATTTTAAAGTACCGACGACAAAAAAAACGCGCAGAGGCGCTTTGTAGAGGTGCCACTGTACTTTGAAAATGTGGAAGAAGAATTTTCACCCCATCTGACACATATTTGGCACAATTATAATGCAAACAAATACAATCCAGACTACACCGGGTCGTAAGAACACTACATTAACTTTGTCTGTGCAAGTTAACATTTTCAAAATATACAATGACACTGACTGACTAATGGAGCATTTATTTGCTTTGCTCAGCAGGCAAGCTGGTGTTCGATAGATAGGAAGACATTGAGGTACAGAGCAAGTGTTCAGCAGAGGCCAGACACTAACAATCTTGATTTTTTTCTCTCAGTGCATGGAAACAACTAGGAAGATATTCCAGGCTCCTGTCGTGCTAGTGGCGGGAGTACGTACAAATTAAAAAAATATTTACACCTATTTTTGCAACTTGCATCAATCAGTCGATGTAATATTTTTAAAGTTCAAGTTTTCAACATGAGTTTTAATTCCATCTGGAATGAGTTTGCTTTGTTCCCTTTATGTCCATTAAGTTATAGAAAAGAATGATGTCATGCAGCCTACTGCAAACACAATAATTCTGCCCAAGTTAAATAAAGAATGTGTTGCATTCTGGACTGGGAGACGAAGTGTAATTTTCAAGTGAGGTTCGAGAATAATGAATAGGATATGCAGATACAAAATGTAGATACATCACATAACATATGAACACTTACAGTCCCCAGTTTTGATTCATTAAACCGACACACTTGCACAAGGTGTGCCTCAAGGTGTCAAGGATGAGGGTTCGATTCCAGCCTTGGGTGACTGCCTGAGTGAAGTTTGCACATTGTCTTTGTGAATGTCCCCAAGGCACTCTGGTTTCCTTCAAAGATGTACAGGTTAGGTGGATTAGCTGTGCTAAATTACCCCTTAGCGTCCCAAGACGTAGGTTGGGGGATTAGGAGGGTAAGTATATGGGGTTGCAAAGATAGAGTAGGAAGGTGGTCCATGGTTAAAAGAGTTGATGCAGACTCAATGGGCCAGGTGCCCTCCTTCTGCACTGTAGGGATTCTACTCTGTGAAAATAATTTCAGAGTTTAACAGCCAAACATATGGCAATTGGGGAAGCAGTAAATTAAAGTTAGAGAACAGGAATTTACTGTTGTAGCTTTTGAGGATTTAGGTGTACAACAGTACCTCCACTGGTTGGAGGATGTGATTACATTACAAATTTATAACCACAGTTTGTATTATAAATATGAATGCATACTTTTAGAATGGAAAAGTTAATATGTGTGTCAAGGGGAGTAAAGTATTATAGATAGGAAATGAAAGCAGTTGGCAGATTCTCTTTTAATATATTATTAATATAAAGATACATCATCTGTAGCTCAGTCTGTAGCACTCCTTGGGCCTGTGTCCCACTCCAGAATTTATGCACTGAAAATCCGGACAGACATTCCAGTGCAGAACTGGAGATGTGCTGATCATCCAGAGATCTCAATGTCCAATTTATCACAATACTAATGTCCAATGGCAACCACTTTGTTAAAGTGCATCCTGGCGAGACCATTCTCATCTTGATCCGATATGTTTTGGGCAGCACGATGTCACAGTGGTTAGCACTGCTGCCCTACAGTGCCAGAGATCAGGGTTTGATTCCTGGTCTGCGTCACTGTCTGTGCAGAGTCTGCACGTCCTCCCTGTGTCTGCGTGGGTTTCCTCTCGGTGCTCTGGTTTCCTCCCACAGAGAGAAAAATGTGCTGGTTAGGCACATTGGCCCTGCTAAATTCTCCTCCAATGTACCCGAACAGGCACTGAACTGTGGCGACTAAGGGATTTCCGTAGCAACTTCACTGCAGTGTTAATGTAAGCCTACTTGTGACACTAATAAATAAAGTTAAACATTAAACAATTACACTGGAAAGGTCTAATGGAAATTACATTGTTCAGGCAATTGCATTGTTGAACAGTGATGGGTGTCCACCTATAAATGTGAACACTTCCATATCTAATGTGCACTGCGGGGGGTCTGGGATATTTTGTTGACATTTTTAATCGCATTTTGGTTTGATATTTTAAGTTTCCTTTGTATTTTTTTATCTAAAACAGTGAACCTTGCAGGGGCTTTTTTTAAAAATTTGTCCCTTGGTTTGTTTAACTAAAATAGTAAAAATGGCGAAACCCTATAATTTATTGATTTGATCCTCTGTTAATATATCCCCTTTTTCTTATTGGTTAACAAAAGTAGTATAAACAGGGACTGTGAAATGCCGAGATGGGGAGGAACTGGAACAGCTTGTTATTTTGCTGCATTTTCTTGGAAGTACAGATTACCTTCAGACCTATTCCTCCTCAACATTCAATTATTGGAATTAACAAGAGGGGTTATCTTTCAGCTGATATGTTAAACCAAGGTCTGTGAATATTAATACTCCCATCGCACTATTTTGAAAAAGAACAGGGGAGTTATCCACACTGCCTGGCTAATATTAATCCTTCAATGAACATTCACACACAGATTATCTGGTCATTATCACATTACTATCCATGGGAGCATACTATGCATCAAATTAGAAGATGTGCTTCCTGCATTATAACAGTGACTACACTTCAAAAATATTTCATTGGCTGTAAAGCACATTGAGATGTCTGGCATCATAGAGGAACAGTTTTTCTTCTTTTAAAACTCTCATGGCATTGCATTGAAGAAACCTAAAGAAATAGAGTGCAATCAACTTAAAACTTGAAGCTTAACAAATCATCTCATTCAACTGCTCTTGAAATTCATAATAGAAAGATATAATAACATTTTTGAAGCAGAACTTCATCAAGTGCAGTCTGGATTCGGACTTGGAGCAGGAACAGAAGTGGAAATATTTAACTTAGTAATAATATTCAATAAATACCGGGAAGCAAAAACATGTGTACTTACACTTCAAAGATGTGCAGATTAGATGGATGCTAAATTTCTCCATAGTGTCAAAAAGGTTAGTGGTGTAAATATGTGGTGTTATAGGGGTAGGGCCAGGGTGGGATTGTTGTTGATATAGGCTCGATGGGCCAAATAGCCTTCTTTTGCACTGTAGAGATTCTACAGCTAGACTATATGGAAAAGTGTTTGATCATATTGATCATCAAAATTTAATAGTTGCTGAACTGTGACATTGACAGTAAAGATGTGAGATTTATCTAGAGCTGATATTAGGACCAAATTACAAGCATTGGGGCAAGAATATAAACAATCAGACTTGTTCCAAGCGAAGAGAGGAGTACAACAAGTACTGTCACTGAAATTATTTAATCTGTACACAGAACATATATTCAAAGAATTAGAGGTAAAATTTGGAGATAACATGATGTAACTTGTGGTATGCTAGCAATACAGTAGAATCAGAAGAGGCCCTAAAAGGTATTTGTGAGCTAAGTAAAATCATAGAGTATGGATTGAACGTGTACAGCACAAGGACAGAAATCATGGTATTTACAAAGAATATGATAGAAGAAACTAGAATGAAAATTGAAGTGGATGAGGTCACATTGGAATAAGTAGTAGAGTTTGTCTATTTAGCACAAATCATAAAAATATTGGTAGATGGGAAAATTAAAAGGTTAGGGAAAACAAAAAGTAAATTTGTGACGATGAAGAATGTGTTACCAACAACAACATTCAAGCTTGTAACAAGGCAAAAACTCATAAGATGCTACATTCAGTCATTCTATCCTCTTTCTTTCATAAGCCTAGACAATAAAAAAATCTGTAGAAGAAAGTGGAGGTCTTTGAAAAATTGGTGAAATGTTGGGTGTTTAATGTTCCAAATTATTATTACTGTTTATTAGAGTCATAGGCCGAAATTTTTCACAGTAACTTCATTGCAGTGTTAATGTAAGTGTTACTTGTTACTAATAAATAAACTTTAGTCACCACACTCCAGCACTTGTTGCGTACACTGAGGGAAAATTCAGCACGGCCATTGCATCTAACCAGCACATCGTTCACACTTTGGGAGGAAGCACACGCAAACACAGGGAAATTGTGTAGATTCTTCACAGATAGTCACTGAAGCTAGGAATTGAACCTGTGGCCCTAGCACTGTAAGGCAGCAGTGCTAACCACTGTACCACCACATTAAGAGAAATGAAGAGGTGCCTGCAATTGCAAGAGCAAAAAAAGATTCTTAAAAAGTAAAATCTCAGCAAAATACAAATGTATCAAAGCATATAAAGTCATATATTTTTCCTTTAATTGGAATGCACTTATTTTGTTAGTTGTAGTTCAGTAATAACATTTGGAAGGAGGAGATGTTAGATGGTTGATGCATAAATGCTTTCCTGTGTTACTGGCTGAGAGATGGCAGGACCACAACCGGGACATCAGAGTGCCAACATTGGCGGGAAGGTGCAGTGGCAACATGATGAGTTTATTTACACAGGTAAACGTGGATGTAAGAATTTATAATGAAAAATGGTGGGGGAAAGAGATGACACAGAATTATAATGAAGGTGCAACAATTGAATGTCAGGTTTTGTAGAAAAAAAAAGTTTATCTGCACACGAAGAGCGGACATTATTGCCGTCCCCTTTGGTGAATCTGATGACTGAGGTGTGTTCGATTGGGTGGGATTCTGGCTCCCAGCTTGAGTAAGCCATGGATGGCCTTGCTGCCTACTGAGCCCATCCTGCTGTCAGTGGTATTAGCCCAGCAGTGGGCAAGGGGCATGAAATGCAGGAACCAGTGAGGGGTTATTTCCAGATTCCTTGGAGCCAGACAGGGCATCAAAGACTCTGTGTGTATGATAGAGAAATCTGGCTTTGGAAAGTGGGAGAAGGGGAGGTGTGTCTACTGAAAGCCATTCCCCCCCTGCCTTTGCTGTTGAGCCTCTTCTCACTTCCCCTTTACATCTGAACCTCACCTGGCATTGCACTCCCCCCCCTCCTCTATCACCACCTTTCCTGCAATCATTCACCAATGGCCAGGACCCAGCAGTTCTCCTGTTTGTGTTGAACTGACATCAGCCATTGCCTCCCTGGTGTCAAATAGGGCTGTTGGCATTTGATTCCTTTGCAGGCGGATCATTGATCCCGGAGAAGGCCCATCACCGACAAGTGAAGTGTCTAAATGGTAATTAATTCGGCCAATCTTCCCTGAAGCAGGTGAAGGGTGGACAGGGGTGGGGGCTTGGGCAGAGCAAGGGGAGCAGATGGCATGCATGACAAGACCCTGTTACCTCCATTAAATGTCACCCAAAAGTGTTTTTATATATATATATATATATATATATACATACACACAGTTGGCACATTTGTCAGACTGGCAACATCACATTTTACATAAAATGTTAACAAATCAGAATTGAATAATCCTTCTCTCATCAGATAAGGTTACTGCTCCCCATCGAGTGGTGACAATTTATGGTAAAATGAAACCCCCAGCAGCAAGATCAATGGGCCTCTAATTGACTTCATGATATTCCTATTTAGATCACTTCTCTCTGGGGAATCCTTGGCCGCTGCTTTAAAGTGAAAGATCAGTTGGCAACTGAACATGTGTTCCAGTTCTCAGACTGTGATGGGAAAAACAACTCATTTTAATAATAAATCTCTGGGTGCTTTTGGACATTTTGTATTTGCCTGTTTAGTACATACACTTTATTAAGCCTAAATTAGCTTTGGCCAGCTTATTCTACTTACTGTCACAGTCGAAGATACTGCTTTTGTCTGGACAATGCTTCATAAAGAGCTACCATTTATTTTAATAAAGTAATTGATTAACTGTTATTTAGACAGTGCCAATGATAAGAAGTCTGATTTGCACCATAAAATAGGGACTTGGCTTCTTTCCATTTTGTTTTGGGGTTGAATAGAGGAATTACGGTTTCGACAATACAATGCACGTACACTATATCAACCAGCTTCATTGTCCCATTGTTCTTTATCTCACAACAGAATGTAGCAAATACTCGGTAAAGATGATTTGTCAATTCTATCTAATGGAACATGACATTCAGCTCAGCATGACAGCTATTCAGAATCTGTGGCTGCCGTTTCAAATTGCACCATATTTTAATAAGTCTGCGTGCATTATTTGTGTTATTTAACAGCGGGGTTCAGCACTAGTGACACTTTACTTCCAATACCATTGCAAAATATGGCATTGGACATTAGCATTCAGGAAGATTAACAACATTTTTCACAAGTTATTTTCCCTAACAATCCATACTTACTTGGGCAACACAGACTTGAAACATGAGTCAATAATACACAAATCCTACGTGCAATATTTTGAAGTATCTGTTCTATAATGATGGGAGTTGATATCTGCCACAAATAAACTCTTGGAAGTGCATCTTCAGAAATAAGCATCACACTTACACAATTTGGATTTTAAATTTGTGTGTACATATGCACCCAGTGTAACGATAAAATGAGCCACAAGCCAAATGTGACTAATTGGGACCACAGATGTGGCTAATAGTACTTCTGATTAGCAGATATAAAATGAGTAGTAGTAGGCACAGTGGTGGACATGTGATTCCAACATTCATGTTCACATTGCGTGCGCATGTTCACTTTCTGTGTGTATTAGTAACACTGTAAGACAAAAAGCAGAGTGTGCAAGTGTTTGATTGTTGGAGGGCTTTGCATTCCTGGTCACCGATTGATGGCAGATGTTTGCTAAGTAAATATACACATGCATTTACTTACGAGCCTATGAAGTCATTTTGCACTGAAATTAATGCACGGGAAGAAACCAGCCTTGTCAACGCCACACCTATTACTGGTATGTGTTCCATACTTAACAACGCTGTGTATGTAAAATTTAATTCAATAGTGTCATCAGTAGGCTTACATTAACACCACAAAGAAGTTACTGTGAAAATCCCCTAGTTGCCACAGTCTGGTGACTGTTTGGACTATGTTGGCCAATGCACTTAACCAACACATCTTTTGGATTGTGGGAGAAAACAGGAGCACCCAGAGGAAACCCACATAAACATGGGAAGAATATGCAGACTCTGCACAAATAGTGATCCCAGCCAGGAATCGAACCAGGGCTCCCTGGTGCTGTGAGGCAGCAGTGCTAACCGCTGTGCCACTATGCCATCCCATAGGTGTTAGAGTCACACCATGTATCAACTTGTATGGGGTTCCTGTTCAGGAGTGAATAAATATACAGTGAACTTCTGTTCACAGAATTATCCTTCAGGGGGAAACTTTCTGCTTGTGCATTTCTTTCCGCAACAGGTGTGAAGCTAAATTCTACGAACAAGCTAATAACTCATTCTTCAGAGAAGATTGTTAAATTTGCATTATGGATGATAACTGTTACTGATATACCATGAGCAATCATAAAACAGTTGCCGTGGTTCCTAACCTCAGGGAGAATCATTTCAAACACCTCCTATTCACAACGTACCTTTTCTACGAGTTTCCAAGACTACATTGTGAAAAGGGGTGGATTTATCTCAGCTGGAAAAATTATATCCTGTTTCATTCCAGTGTGGAATCTGTTGGATTTTAACAATGGAGTCTGATGCATTTCCCATGTCATCCCACTTGAATTGGTTCATTACTCCATTCACGTTTCACTTTTGACACATATCGACGATTCCATTCATCAGCTTTCCTCCAACGTCCATTCATATTGGAAGAAAACTAGCTTTCTGGACAGATTCCCCAATTCTCGTGTCAGATTGGTGGGAAAACAATTTGATCATCTGTGCAGTCAACTGCAAGTTGAAAAATTTTGCTGAAGTCAAAAGACCCTAAAAAATCTTCCAACAATCTTCCTCTCAGTAAAAAAAAACCATGGTCAAGAAGTAAATCCAGTGATTCTTCATCTTCTTTGAAATATTGATCATTCTCCCCATGTCTGCATGGGTTTCTTCTGCTTGCTGCAGTTTCCTCCCACGATCCAAACATGTGTAGGTTAAGTGGATAGACAATAGTAAATTGCCCCTTAGTGTCGGGGGACTAGCTAGGGTCAATACATGGGATTAGGCCTGGGTGGGATTATTATCGGTGCAAACTCAGTGGGCCTCCTTCCTCATCCTACGAAATTGCTGCATTTCTGCTGCAAAAACAATGCATTGCATTGGGAATGTGGCTGTGCAGTTGCTATTCAGCTCACGTTCCCAGTTATTTTGCTCTTATTCCACTTGTATCTATTTCAGATTTCCAATCGAGCCTGACTGTGCTCTCTAAGCCTTAGTGTGATAAATGCATGTAGAATATGAAACATGTTTGAAATAACGCAGAAGAGTTGCACTTATCGGGTGGTGGGTGAAACTTAAGCCCGAGCACAAGAAGCATATTTTACAAAGATTCACTGTTTAACAAGTCACAGTTCCTCTCTATCCTCCCACCCCCACCCCCAGCAGCCACCAGCACCTACCCCACCCACCCCACCGCCACCCACCTCCTCCCCCCCAACCCCACCCGTCCCTGAGCACAAGTTTATGCTGACTTTTCGATGGCTAAAATTGGAAGTTGCACTTAAATTGATGAAACAAATTTGAACACTGAATAAAATTCATCATGGGCAAGGTGTCCAGGGAGAGGGGGGGAGGCAATAGCGGGTCCCAAAGGACCAGATGTGGCAGAGAGAAAAAAAAACATTGATGGAAATGCAGGAAAAACACATTCGGATCTTATTTCCAAGTGCTGAGGCAAAGGTGAGGAATGATTCACCCTGGGCTAGTTGGCAAGTGGAATTTTGCAGCCTTTGAATCTAATATCTGGGAATTACATCATAACTCATGGATGACATGGATTTCTATCGAACTAATAAGTCAGCCCCAGATGTCAGATAAGAGATGAATCTTATATTTCCCACTGTAGGATTATTTATCAACAGACAGGTCCCTTTTTCAAAAAACAAAGTATCGATTTTTAAAAAATGCATATTTCAGCTTATTTAGCCAATGAGGACTTGGGCATCCTGCATTGTAAACTTGAATAATATCCCTACTGTACAGTTTACTGAGATTTAAAAGTTGACTAACAGTCAACTTGTACAAATGTGTTTTCTCTACAGCTTCATAATGAACATTGTAAGGCAACAGAGATGAGATCGGAAGCCGAACATCATGAAACATCATATTTCACTTAAACGACTGAGGGAAATTTAGGCCCAGATTATCATAAAACCATAAAGGTTCTACACCTTTGCCAAAACCCACTGACTAGTCTTTTCACTTGTGGTTGGGGGTGGGGGGGGGGGCTGAGTGATGAGCCTTGGAGGAATGGGAATAAGTTGTAGTTCACATATTCACGTCTCATGCAGATAGCTGCACATGAAAAAACGTAGCTGCCTTCAAACAGATGCAATTTTTCAGAACTGTGATGTCCAAAACGTGACTCATGGGCTTTAGAGATTTGAGGATATGGTTGATGGTGTTATTTCGAGAGGTAGGGTTTCATTTTGGGAAGGTCCATGTATGCCTTTGGGAGTGCCCTTCCATTGTTAAGAGTTAACATCAGTATTCAGAAAAAGTGGACAAGCTCGTAGGAATTGTCAAGCCGTCAATTCAATTAAGTCCTGAGTCCTTTAAATTTTTTGGTAAAAACTAATCTGCTGTGGCTGCCATCATTATCAAAGTGTGGGCCTTTAAATTAACTGTTTGATTGACTGCTTATAATGTCTTTATAAAATCCTTGATGTTTGTTTTCACGAGGGATTAAGGACTTGAAGAAAATGTTATTTTTATCATGGACTAAGGGAGTTGAAGCAGTTTTAATATATTGCTTTTTTTTGTAAAACTTTTTTAAAAGTAAAATCTACATTAGACACTTCGAACTTTATTCCATTTAATCTCATAATTGGCTCCTGAGGTCTCCCCATGATAGATATTGGGTGAATAAGGTGTGTTGAGGTTTAATAGGTTGGCATCAGTTGACACTAAGATGGCTATATAGGATCATGGAAATGAATGAAAGGTCATGGGTTGGCAAAGGGTCTAAAGGCGCCAAGGGGCGAATAGGGAGGCACAAATTGGCATGGAAGATATGAGAGGCTATGGGATTGGGTAGGAGGCATGAGATGGCATGAGTTGTTAAGGATGGGACATTGGAAAAAGCTACTGCGTGAGGGATAGAGGGTTACTTTTTTTCTTGGCTTCATAGCAACTGGGACAAAGTGCCAGAGCAGTGAGACAGGCCTTCTAACAAAATATTGCGGATGCTGGAATCTGAAACAGAAAAGAAACAAAAAGGGGTGGCACAGTGGTTGGTACTGTGCCTCACAGCGCCAGGGACCTGGGTTCAATTCCGGCCTCAGGTGACTGTCTGTGTAAAGTCTGCACATTCTTCCACTATCTGCGTGGGTTTCCTCCGGGTGCTCCAGTTTCCTCCCACAGTCCAAAGATGCGGCGGTTACGTTAATTGGTCATGCTAAATTGCCCCTTAGTGTGTCGGGAGATTAAGAGAGTTACAGCGATAGGACCTGGGTGGAATTGTTGTCAGCACAGGCTCAATGGGCCAAGTGGTCTCTTGCTGCACTATAGATTCTAGGAACAGGAAAATGCCGGTAAAACACAGCAGGTCTGGCAGCAGTGTCTGTGCAGAGAGAGAAAATAGAGCTAACGTTTTGATCCATGTGACTCTTCTTCGGAGTAAAGGAGAGGGAGAAATGGGGGAGGGGGTTGAAGAGCTGCAGCAAAGATGCATGTCTCCACTATTTCTGCCAACTCCAGTATGATACCACTGTGAAACACATTTTTCCCTCACTGCTCCAATTCAACATTGTACAGGGACTGCTCCCCGCTGTGACACCCTGTCCACTTTCCCATCTCTCCAACTCCTCATTCTTTTCCCGCAGCACCTTCCCTTCAAATTGCAGATGCAACAGCTGCCCCTTTACCTCCTCGCTCCTCATTGTCCAAGGCCCTTTACACCCTCTTCAGGTGAAGCAACACATCACTTGCAACTCCTTCAATTTGGCCTAGTCTATTTGCCACTCCCAATGTGGTCTCCTCTACATTGGGGAGACTTAACATAGACTGGGTGACTGCTTTGCGGAACACCTTCACCCAGTCCGCAAGCATGACCCCAACCTTCCTGTGGCTTGCCATTTTAACTCAGCATCTTGCTCCCATGTCCACATATCCTTCCTTGGCCTGTTGCAATGCTCCAGTGAAGCCCAACACAAGAACTGTCGGAGCAGCATCGCATCTTCCGATTAGCCCTCAGGACTCAACATTGAGTTCAACAACTTTTAGACTGTAACTTTCCTCCTCCAACTTGACCCTTTTAAAAACCATCCAAAACACTTTTTGCCCCAAAGGAAAAGTCCCTCTTCCCCCTCCCACGCTGGGCATCTGTCATTTGTTTTTCAGTCTTGCTGTCACTGAGCACTGACCTTTATTGTCCCATTATCTCATTCTGATATTTTCCCTTTAAGCAACTACCCAGCACATGTACCTGCCATTAACATTTCCACTGTCTCATGATCTATACATCTTTGTTGTAATCTCTCTTATCTCCCACCAATCGCTGACCTCTCTGCTCCAGTACTCCACCCCCCTCTTATACAATATTTAATCCAGCATATTTCTCCCTCTGTTTAGCTCAGAAGGACAATCAAATGGACTTGAAATATAAATTTTCTTGCTCCATAGATGTTGCCAGATATGCTGAGTTTTTCCAGCGGTGTACATGAAGTCAAGAATAGCTTCTTCCTTGCTGCCATTTTGTATGGACCTTCCTTGCACTAAGGTGATCTTTTTCTACACGCTAGCTATGACTGTACCATTACATAATGCATTGTCTCCTTTCCTTCTTGATGGACTGTATACTTGTCCGTATAGTGCACAAGAAACAATACTCTTCACTGTATCTTAATAGATGTGACAATTATAAACCAAATCAAATCATTTTTTGGTTTTTGATTGGGCCTTTTAACTCTTCCACCTTTGACACCTGGCAGTGCCTGTGGTTGCCTTTGCACTGTTATAGGTAGAGTCAGGCCCGACTTCTGTTAACACTCACACTTAGGATGGAATTTTCCCGACTTGCCCAGAATGGCAATTGTAGCGGGCGGGACACAGACCATGTGTTGACCTCGGGCAGGATTTTCCGGTCTTGGGACGAACTCAACAATAAAATCCTGCCCTTAGCCTCACCACTGGCCCGCAAACAATATTCCAGAGATCTAGGATATTTACCTTCTGTGTCTGGTTTGCGGAGTTGGGAATTATCCCGATTCCGTGCTCCCAAAGCGGGAGCGAAAACTCGGCCCTTAGAAAAATATACAGTGTGAAAGAAGATACCATCTGTTATTCTTTAATTAAAAAGAACATTTTCAAATTCAGTACAGTTTAATTGGTTAGTTTCTTGAAAGCCTTCCAAGAATTTGAGACACCTCTTGAGGACATTTGACCTCGGTCACTGAGGCCCATTGCGGACTTATCTCACACTGTCAATAAACTTACGATTCACAAAATCACACCGAAAAAGTGTTTGGATACTTCACCTCACATTTGAATTGCTGCAAATAAATAAAAAATGCATTGGGAAAAAATGATAAAGATTTGTCAGAGGATGTTAAGAAAAAATAGATGGTGGCGTTTTATGTGGTGTAGATAACTTTTGGGACGATTTTGATAAAATTTCACAGAGAATGTTCACTGGAATCCTGACTTGCACATAGAACAGGATAAGTAATTAGCTATAAAATAGAGCATATCATAGAATCATTGACTCTCTACAGTGCAGAAGGAGGCTATTAGGCCCATCGAGCCTGCGCTGACAACAGTCCCCACCCAATCCTATTCCCATAACACCACTTACTTCTGCTGTTAATCCCAGTCATTAAGGGCATTTTAACTTGGCCAATGAAACTAACCTGCATATTTTTGCAGTATGGGAGGAAACTGGAGCACCCAGAGGAAACCCACGCAGACATGGAGAGAATGTGCAGACTCTGCACAGACGGTGACCCAAGGCCAGGATTGAACCTGGGTCCTTGGCGCTGTGAGGCAGCAGTGCAAACCACTGTGCCACCATGCTGCCCATATGAACATACAAATTAAAGCAGAAGTAAAATAGAAATATAGAAAATAGGAGCAGGAGAACACTATTTGGCCCTTCGAGCCTGCTCGATTGTTCATTATAATCATGGCAGATCATCAAATTTTCTATCCTGATCCCAACTTTCCCCATATCCTTTGATGTCCTTCACCCCAAGTGCTATATCTCGACAATTGTTTCCCTTGAGCCTGCTCTGCCCAGCTGATCTGGCCTCACCTCCACTTTCCTTGCTATCCCCACACCTCTGAGTCTCTTGTCAATCCAGAATCTATCTAAATCAGCCTTAAAAATATCCAATGGCCCTGGTTCCACCATTCCCTGGTGAAGAGAGTTCCACAGATTCACAACCCTCTGAGAGAAATTTTTTTTCCTCATCTCCATCTTAAATGGGAAGTCCCTTATTTTTAAGTTGCGATGCCTAGTTCTACTGTAAATCAACTGATGACCAATGCCAATGGTGAATGGAGATGTTAAGAGAGATAGAGAGCGCAATACTTGGCGGGCCCCTTTTGTTTTTTGGTTACATCGCCTTCCCTTCATGCACCATCCCCCAAAAGGGTGTTGGAAACTATTGACCTCCATGTTAATGTTGCTGTGGAGGCATGGATCATTCTTGTTGGTGGTACATTAATCCAGTTTGCCAGGGTTTTTACAAAGATCATTTGTTTCCATTGATCTTCTTCACCATTGATCTTTCGCATCAGCAGCAGACTTGCTAGGGGGAGGCAATGGCCGTGTGGTATTATCACTAGACTATAAATCCAGAAACTTAATTAATGCCCTGGGGACCTGGGTTCAAATCCCACTACAGGAAATGGTGGAATTTGAATTCGATAAAGAATATCGGCAATTAAGGATCTACTGATGACCATGAAATCATTGTTAATTGTTAGAAAAACCCGTCTGGTTCACTAATGTACTTTAGGGAAGGAAACCTGCTGTCCTTATCTAGTCTGGCCTATACGTGACTCCAGAGTCACAGCAATGTTGTTGACTCTCAACTGCCCTCTGAAATGAACTAGCAAGCCACTCAGTTCAAGAACAATTTGGGATGGGCAATAAATACTAGCAAGTCAGCAACACCCATGTCCCACAGAGGAGGTGACAGCTTAGTGGTATTATTGCTAGATCGTTAATCCAGAAACTCAGCTAATGTTCTGGGAACCAGGATTTGAATCCCACAATGGCAGACAGTGGAATTTGAATTTAATAAAAAAAAGGAATTAAGAATTAAGAATTAAGAATCTACTGATGTCCATGGAACCATTGTCAATTGTTGGAAAAACCCATCTGGTTTAATAATGCCCTTTAGGGAAGGAGATTGGCTAATTTTTTCCTAGTCTAATCTAGATGTGACTCCAGAGCCACAACAATGTGATTGACTCTCAACGGCCCTTGGGTTACTAGAAATGGGCAATAAATTTTGGCCAGCCAGTGATACCCATGTCCCATGAATGAATAAACAAAATATAAATAAAAGAATTAACAAGAATCATGATTTTCTTTTTAGGAGCCCAGAAAATTCCAACTTCACTTTCTGATATTGGTCAGCAGAGTTCTTTTAGTTTCAGATTTTCCCAGCAACAGTGTTACTAAATGAGGCACAGGACATAATGGGAAGAGTCGTAAAGCGATTTGGGTCACTTCTGTAATGTGGTTGTGCCTTTGGGCAGGCAAATAACAAATGAAATAGAACACCAAGCAAAGAACTGCACTTTCGTTATTAAAAGTATGTTGACATGTTTGTCCTGAGTGGAACGAAGTTACAGCACTGTGTTATAGGTAGGAAGAACTCAGTAAGAGTTTAGCAACACCAATTTTAAATCCAACCGATTTATTTGATAGTAAATTTGCGAGCTTTCGACACTCTGTGTCTTTGTCAGGCAAATGCAGTGTTCAGAACACGTCATCAAATAAATCGGTTGGATTTAAAATTGGTGTTGCTAAATTCTTACTGAGTTCTTACTACCCCGTCCAATGCCGGCATCTCTACATTATAGGTAGGAATGCAGAAACAGTAGAATGATTCATTGTTTTCACTGATCAGGCAATGTGATGCGCCAATTTAAAAAAGCTGGCGTATACAAATGGCTATGTTAAGATATAATGACAATTAGTCAGGCCATGCAGAGTTCATAATCCGCTGAAACCCCCATGCCACACAAAAGGTAGGTTGTATCAGGAAGAGTGCATCGGAGAACAAGAGTGATCCCAACTATGGAGAGAAAGTGACGTGATAAGTTTGTGTTTTACAAGAAATAATGCTGTTAAGAGGACAGCCTCAAATTCTGCAAAGTAGTGTAGATAAGACAATTTCAGCTATTATTTCAATACCAAGCAAAGTCAGAGAATATTGCAACATGGAAAAGCAAATTTCGAAGGACATTAAAAGAACTTCCTTTAGTCGAAAGAGTAATGAACATTCGAGAATAATTATTCAGACAGGGCCCAGAGATAAAACAAAAATTGAGGTTATTCAAAATACGTTTCAATGCTGTGATAAGGAAGGCAGAGCTTTGGCAGGATAAGCTTGTGTGGCTTTTTATCGCACATGGTTTTATGCTCCTATCAAATTGGACAATACCTAATGTTCCTTTACTTTATTGTTCACACCATGCCAAGTGACTGGTTGGATCCCTCCTGCCAAATTCTGAAGCAACAATTGTAGGGAATTAGAATATGAAGTAGGCCACTTGGCCCATTGAGGTTGTGCCAGCTCTTTTGAGCAGATGAGCATGATGAATTGACATGGTGATATGAGAGGGCATAGAGGAGTGAGTATGAGCTGCACGGAAGGGCATGTGAAATAAGAGGGGCATGTGGGAATATGAGGAGACATGGAAGGGGTATGGGGAAGATGAAGAGGCTTGGCTTAGAGGAGCATGGGGTTATGTGGGTCATATGGGGTGGGTGGGGGGTGTGTGGCTTGAGGGTTTGACATTCACTAATAAACGGAGGTGGACATTCTAGCCTACCAACCTCGTCATCCATCTGCCTCACTTCTGCCTCCAGAAGCGGAAGTAATTAATTCCATTACATCCCTGCTTTCCTTGAATGGAAATCTGGCAGGCAGGGGGCGGGGATGTATTTTAATGGAGATGGATTTGCAGGGTTAGAAACTTTTCTAGCTCCCACTATCCACCTTCTTCATGAAAACCTGGCCTGTTAACTGCTTTCTGTCTCTGCAAATGTTACCGGACCTGCTGAATGTTCTCACCAAATTCTGTTTTTACTTTCAGCTTCTCAGAACCCAAGTATTTTGCTTTGGTCCCAGTTTTGGAAAAAACAGGATTGGAATTAACCTGGGATCAGGCCGACATGTTCATCCCTATCTCACTCAACAGCAAAGTTCCATCTTTGCTTGTGCGTGCCCTGTTTCAGCATTATGGGTGATCTCAAGCAATAACCATCACATGGATGGTATGATGGCACAGTGGTTAGCACTGCTGCCTCACAGCGCCAGGGACCCAGGTTCTATTCCTGGGTTTGGTCACTGTCTGTGTGGAGACTGCACATTCTCCCTGTGTCTGCATGGGTTTCCTCCGGGTGCTCCGGTTTCCTCCCACAGTCTGAAAGTGCTGGTTAGGTGCTAAATTCACCCTCAGTGTACCCAAACAGGTGCCAGAGTGTGGCAACTAGGGGATTTTCACAGTTACATCACCGCAGTGTTAATGTAAATCTACTTGTGACACTAATAAATAAACTTTAAAAAATTTTAAATGTCTGTGTCTATTCTCTGAACAAAACTGAACAATCAGGTAGTTTCAGGTTTATTGGATGAAACCAGTGGAGGGAGAAAATTAAAAATGTTAAAATTTCCCTTGACTATAAAAGTATTCAAAGGATGCAAGACAGAGAGAGTTCAGAGTACAGAACACTCGCCTTCTCCCTCTGGGAGCTGTGTTGAAATCCAGATCAGGTTGATGGATTAAAAGGCTCCACTTGCCTATGAAGTAAAGCCCTTGTAGAAACTCATCTTTGAAAGAAGTAACAGCTTGGTGAAGACTATAATGCTTTAAATGCCACATCCTGTAGCTTTGATTCGATACAGTTGTGTGCTACATCCAGTACCTAAGTGGAATGTCAAAGCACTGGCCCAGTGACTGCGAGTCTGCTGTTACACTGCACATTGCAGAAGCAGATTACATCAGCGCTTTCTGGAGATTTGCCACAACCATTGCACTCCTAATCCTTGCTTGTTTTCTTTCTTCCACAATCCGCCCTGCAAAGCAGCAACACCAGAGGGAACAGTAATCATTATTGCACATTTTATAAGGCCATTAGCAAAATGTGTCTAGCCCATTGCAGCTCTACTTAAATGCCCTTTAGTGTGTGTAAAAAGAATTTTGCATTTTCAGTGTCCTTACGTGCACTGCACAATGTTCGCAGGAGTGATCTGGGATGAACCATTCTTCTTTTTGGTGCCTGGACACTTGAATTAGAGAGAGCACTTCTTAGCAATCTGGAGGCACCTAGTTATCTTCACAAATCTCAGCTGTTGGATGTCACATAAACATTTGTGTAATAGGTCTAACACTGGAGTAGACACAAGGGCTCCGTAAATTTAAAGTGATATAAAAACAGCTGCTGGTCAAAGTGCCATTACACTTTGATAGCACAATTAACAATCTGGCATCCTGTCTGCACTGGTCATCTCTTCTCATTTTAATAGCTGTAAACATTTTCAACACAAATTAATGGACAATTCATTGCAAGCTAATAAAAAGAGATACTTCCAACTGCTGTTCTATCGTTATTCTAACCTCTTATTTATTTGATTTACCTAACCCGTGTTTGCATATGCCCGCATAACTCATAAAAGGGGATAAATTTTCTTATTAAAAATAAGGATTTTGCACAGCCATTTAGATGAAGATGCCTCATAATACGACACCATTAAAAGAGTGGGATGACTTCAACAGAGTTTCTTTTGAGCTGACTGCTCCAGAATGCCATTTCCTGCATTGTGCCAAGATTCACCTTCTGCTCCTGTGGGTGATTGCATGAAAATCAGGGGCTGATTAACAGCAAAGTGTCATCCAAACCGACTTCCCTCACCACCTCCACAATTATTCCCCTCTTAAACTCCGGAGCCGGGTCCTCAGCAGGCAAGAGTCCAGTCTGCAAGTGAAACCATAGTAACCTGCAGTGGACTTTTGCTTTTTTCTTTGTCAAAACTGCTTCTGGCCCACATTTTTTTCATTTGGCTGGATAGCCCAGTTATTCATGTTCAGCTGCCAGTATTCAGAAATTCAGGTGTAAATTGCCAGAATACTGCTGGCAGCAAAATTAAAAATTCATATCAAGGTCTTACAGCCCAAAGTGGATACTAAAAAGAAATCCAGAAACTCTCAGTTGCTTCAATAATCTCCCCCAACATATTTCTACTACAAAACCGGGCTCTGTATTTTTAATGTCCTGGTTGCTGATATGGGCACACATCCTAGTTGTGGGTTGTACTGAATGATATTTTGGTGAGACCAGTAGTGCTGGAGCTAGGATTGTGCACTGAAAGTATGCAGAGTAGAAAGATTGTGACATTATTTAGTGTTAACTCTATAGCGGTGCCATTTCCCAACAAACACACTCCAGCTAACACACTCTCTTAAACTCGCAAAGCTGAAAATATGTTGAACAGCAGTAAGAACCATCTACATTTCCTTCTGCTTCTGAAAAGCAGGCCGCATATTCAGGCCCCATGCACCCCGGACATACGGCCTTCCACCTTCTTCCGCCGGGAAAAAGATACAAAAGTCTGAGATCACGTACCAACCGACTCAAGAACAGCTTCTTCCCTGCTGCCATCAGAATTTTGAATGGAACTACCTTATATTAAGTTGATCTTTCTCTACACCCTAACTATGATTACAACACCACATTCTGCATCTTCTCCTTTCCTTCTCCCCAATGAACTCTATGAAAATTACATTTTGTCTGTATAGCATGCAAGAAAGAATACATGACGATATTAAATGAAAACAAATCAAAAACCTCCCACTAACACTTTAAAGAGATTGTCATCTGCTTATATGAGTTATTGTTTTTGTGGCTCTTGTTGAGTTAGGAGAAGTGTTTGATGCTTTGTCATTTCAGATTGCTGAAATTTACATGTGGTAAAGGCTTTGGTTTTAACTTCAAGAGCTCTGAAGAATAATTACACCAAGTCATCCTTCTGAGCCTTCAGCATGGCAGGAAGAATGTGTAGAAGCAGCATAGAGTGGGATAAGCTGCTTGAAGAGCGGGAGGAAGAGGACATGGGGCACCATGTTCACCTAGTGTCTTCAGGGCCATTTCTCCTCAGTGACGAGCAATGTGTCAGATATCATTAAGGAGGTCTCGCTGAAAGTTGTAGATTTCAGAACAGCTCAGGACAGCACTACTAGTGGCAGCGTAGGTGACGACGAACATTCTCCCATCAAATGCCTTCTAGGCTGGAGTCAGGGATATGTCCAACTTCTCCCGGTTCACCAGCCATTGTTATATAAGCTAGCTAATTGACTCATAAGTGAGGGCAATACATTTCATTTGCTCTTGCAAGAGAGAAGTGGCCAGAAAGTGCACATGGTGTTGTCAGGATAGCAGAGTGCCATTTACTGCATCCACTTGGCATGGAATTTAATGAACTTGCCAAGATGGGATTCATGATGGGTGGGACCATGGAATCGTGCAAAACTGGGTGAATTAGAAACTTGACAGTGGAAACTGATGGACAAGGTACCCTGCCTACAAGAATGTAATGGAAAGTCAATGAAAATCGCTCAGGAGCTCATGCAACTGAATATATCTTTTGGGATTAAATGAGTAGTGAGTGGAAATCACTGGTTTTCTACCTCTGACCAGTAAAGATTGCTATGTCAAAAGGAGTTGGCTCTCCAAAGTACAAGGTCAGCCATTTGGGTGCTTCCTTGTGCACAGTTGCAGTTTGAAGGACATTGATTGGAGGAGAGAGCCTGATGGAACAACAGTTTGAGGGGTATATGTTGGCACTTTAAACCCAGGCTGAGCAGTCAGCGGGAAAGCTAAAATCAAACCCAAGATATCACAAATTGTATTGTTGGAAATGTGAGTGATGGACAGGCAGCTGATGGAGATGTAGGCACTAGAGACATGAGTATTAGTGAGAGCCACCAAAGGGCCTGTCTCAGCCATATAATTGGACAGGGTCCACATATCGCTTCTCCTAATTAACCAGCTATGGGGATTGTGGTCGATTGGTACCATCCCACCTGCTCTGGAATCACACTCACTTTCGGGTCCATTGGTGTTATCTGCATTCCTGGATTAAATTTCACTCAGGGATTTGCAGACACCACATCATTGAGATGTAGTGTGAATATTAGTGCCACAAGAAGACTTACATTAACACTGCAATGAAGTTACTATGAAAATCCCCTAATCGCTACAGTCCGACGCCTGTTTGGGTATACTGAGGGAGAATTTAGCATGGTCAATGCATCCAGCCAGCACGTCTTTTGAATTGAGAGAGGAAACCGGAGCACCCAGAGGAAACCCACGCAGACATGGAGAGAATGTGCGGACTCAGTATACAGCAACCTAAGCTGGGAATCGAAACTGAGTACTGCAACTACAAAGAATTCCATCCCCATGGCATTTGATCATACCTAGCGCATCATTCCTTGGAATCGGCATTTGAACAATCCCACGAGAGCAAAGGATACCTACTGGGCTATCTTTTTTTCATATTCTTTATGGACCGTGGGCATCACTGGCAAGGCCAGCATCTGTTGTCCATCTCAAATTGTCCTTGACCCGAGTGGCTTGTTCAGCCATTGCGGAGGAAAGTTTCAAGGTAACTATATTGGACCTGGAGTCACATGTAGACCAGACCAGGTAAGGGCAACAGATTTCCTTCCCTAAAATTCATTAGTTAACCAGATGGATTTTTTTTAAAGACAATGAAAGATATTTGTGGTCACATTACTGAGACAATCAGTAATCAAATTCAAATTCAACCAACTGCCATGGTGGGATTTGAACACGTGTCCCCAGAGTGTTAGCCTAGGCTCTGGATTACTCAATGTCACCATTTTTCCAAATGACATACATCAGCTTCATGCCTTTGAATATGAAGCATGCTGCAACACAAATCAACAAATACACCATTGTGGTACCTGTAAGCAAAGCGTTTGGTGTACAGGGCAATGCTGGAGGAACGCTGCTCTATTCCCAGAACATGTGCCACAATTCATTGCCATCTGCTGTGTCTGGCACAACTTCATCATCATGAGAACCGTCCGCTTGCCACCTGGTAAATGGCAAACAGTCGAGGAGGAGTGAGAAGAAGAGCAGGAGGAGGACGAACAGGACGAGAAGAAGCAGGAAGGGAAGGGAAGGAGAAGACACAAGAAGAGGAGAAAGAGAAGAGAAAGGAGCAGGAGGAGAAGGAAAAGGAACAGGAGGAGAAGGAGCAGGAGGAGAAGGAGAAAGAAGAGGATGAGGAGAAGGAGAAGGAAGAGAACAGGAGGAGAAGGACAAATTGAAGGAAAGGAGAATGCCACAAAAACAATCCCTTTTTGGCAGAGACCTGAATGTGATCAGCTGATTATGGTGTGAATTAACAAAACCTCAGTTTCTAACTCAACAACAGTCCCACTCCTTATCTTTGCTCTGTTACTGAGCATCGTAGCATTCTCTCAGCCATGCTGCTGAACCCAGCACAAAACAAACATTCCAAAGCGACATTATCTCAAATTCATCAAATGTTCAGTACAAAAGTCAACTAATCAGCCTTATGCAATCCCTGAGTGCCTGCCTTCGGTGTGCCTTTGCCCAAACTCGTGGCTGCAGCAGTGTTGTTGGGATCTGCAGATGCCCTTGCAGGACGCCCTCAGGCAGCTCTGGGCTGAAATTTCACACTGCCCCACTTTGGCATGGATGACAGCGATCTGACCAGCTGACAGCAACAGCAAGGGCATTGGTGGAGTGACCGGTGGGAGGATGAGTGCTATCAGCCTGAGAGAGGGCAGCAGGTTCAAGCTCCATGAAGCTACTTCCACTCCCTGAGGGGGCAGACCTTAGAAATTCTGATGAACCCAAGTGGCTGGGACTGCAGTGAGACCTTGGACACCCCTTGGACTTCTGGCATTCATATCTATGATGGCAGCAGTCTGAATCTGCAACAAGTTAAGTTTTACTGACTTGAGTCTGAGTTTCCAGAGAATGTACAACCTGTGCTGCTGCTGCAATGGGAGCTGAGACGTTTGCCATCAGACACTGCATGGCCCCCATGGTTCTGAAAGTATTCTCAACACCGGCATGCTGCAATGGTTGGGCACGAATCCCCGTGCAAAGCTCTGCGCTGGACTCTTCCCATAGTCCTTGCTAGTGTCAGCTGACTTCCTGACAGGCCTGTCAATGCACAGTATACACATTCCCACCATCCTTTTCTTGTATGCTGCTCCATCAGATCCTCGGTCACAATCTTGCCAGACATTCACATCACACTCCTGATGCAGCGAAGTCGGAGAAGTTAGCGCCCAACCCCAAATATCCGTTCACCGCTGTGGCTTGGGAAAATTCCGGCCCTCATCTGAGTCCCCTGCAGCAGAGCTCCTGTGGAACCTTACTCTTGGTTAAACTGTCAACTGTTTGCCTTTCTCCCCCTTACCCAGGCTACAGTTCATCATCGTAGACAGTACAGAAGGAAGCTATTCGGCCCATCAAGTCTACACTGACCACAATCCCATCCAGGCCCTATTCCCGTAACCCCACATATTTACCCTGCTAATGCCCTGACACCAGGGCAATTTAGCATGGCCAATAAACCTAATCCACATATCTTTGGATTATGGGAGGAAACCGGAGAAAACCCATGCAGATATAGACAGAAGGAGCAAACTTGACACAGGAAAGTCGGAATTGAACCTGGGTCCCTGCACGGTCAGGCAGTAGTGCTAATGAGAGGCGGCAGTGGTTAACACTGCCACCCCTCCTTCGTTCATGCCCTCTGTTTCGCCAGGCACAACAAGTCTCAAAGATGTCCTCTAAAGTATGTGTGGTCTCATTATCTGAAATGAACAATTAGAGAGACCGAGCTAAAAACAGCGGGCAGGATTTTCCTGTCACGCTTATCCCAAAACTAGAAAATCCCGCCCAAGGTCAACAGACCTTTGCATGATCCGTGTCTTGCTAGAATTCCCGTGGCAGGCAGGGTGGGAAAATTCCAACCATCTCATCACCAATCTCTCTTTTCTCAATGATTCTTGTTTCTACTGATACATAAATTGTTGGTGAGAAATAGGTGAACTTTCCCCTGAAGTTTTGTGCAATAATATTTTTATTAAAAATAAGTGGGATCTATAAATCTTTTTATCAGTCTCATTCTAACTGATCCCCAAGGAACTGGTGTTCCTCAGGGATCCGTGCTGTTTGTAATATATATAAATGATTGGAGAAAAATGTAACTGGATTGATTTGTAAGTTTGCAGATGACAGGTTGGTGAAGTTGCAGACAGTGATGAGAACCATCAGAGGATACAGCAGGATATAGATCAGTTGGAGACTTGGGCAGAGAGATGGCATTTGGAGTTTAATCTGGACAAATGTGAGGTAATGCACTTTGAAAGGTCTAATACAGATAGGAAATGTACAGTAAATGGTAGGTAACAGTATTGATAGGTAAAGGGATCTGGGTGTACAGGTACACAAATCACTGAAATTGCAATGCAGGTGGAGAAGGTATTCAAGAAGGCATATGGCATCTTGCCTTCATCGGCTGGCGCAATGAGTTTAAAAATTAGCAAATCATGTTGCAGTTTTATAGAGCCATAGTTAGGCTGCACTTGCAATATAGTGTTCAGTTCTGGTCACCACACTATCAGAAGGATGTGGAGGCTTTGGAGAGGGTACAGAAAAATTTACCAGGATGTTGTCTGGCATGGAGGGCATTAGCTATGAGGAGAGGTTGGAGAAACTTGGTTTGTTCTCACTGGAGCGTTGGAGGTTGAGGGGAGACCTGATAGAAGTCTACAAGATTATGAGAGGCATGGACAGAGTGAATAATCAGAAGCTTTTTCCCAGGGTGGAAGAGTGAATTACGAGGGGACATAGGTTTAAGGTGCAAGGGGCAAGGTTTAAAGGAGATGTAGTGGGGGCCTGGAACTCGTTGCTAGGAGAGGCGGTGGAAGCAGTAGTGACTTTTGAGGGGCATCTTGACAAGTACATGAATAGGATGGGAATAGAGGGATATGGTCCCTGGAAGCAGAGGGAGGTTGGGCAGCATGGTTGGTGCAGGCTTGGAGGGCCGAAGGGTGTAATTTTCTTTATTCTTTGTATTACCATTTCTCAATATCATACTAATTCATTGCACACACTCAGGCTAAGGGAAAATAATGCTGGGGACTGATGCTATTTTTCTGCATCAGCAATTAGTGGAAGTCCCTCCCTGAACAGACTGTACCATCCCAACAGCACATGTCTTACTAAACATCTCTGACAATCTCCCTCTCCCACCCATCTCCCTCACTACATTCCATGATCATTTCTTGTATGCTGTATCCTCTAGTCCCAGAATTGACTATTAGCTGAGTACCAATTAGTCAAATTTGGAGGGTACTTTAGCATTATGAATTTCTCCAAGGTTGAAGCTAAAGAGTGCTTCACTTTGTGACTATTTTTTTAAAAGTTATCAGGAAGGCTGCTTATGGACACAAGTGGTTGAAAGATACCTTTCTCAATTCAATTTACGCATCACATATCTAGCTCTGACTTGCACTAGTGTTTTGCCCCAGGCTCCCTGGTGTAGCGTTGCTAAAGCCACAACTGACTGGTTTCTCATCACGATGTAAATTTGTTGTGTACATATTCAATCACTAGTTCCGTAATTGATAATAGTGTATGACATCCCTTGAGTCATTACATTAGGCTTTGTTGCACTGTGACAAGGGACATTAACTGCTGAACACCAATTTCAAGTCTTTATACTCACAAGACAAGTGTACAATGACACTTTCAATTCAAGAAAAGGCAACTCGTTGAAGACTTCTGAAAGTTGTGCTTAGTACCTCAGCTTTTAATACTACTTTTGATGCCAATGCAAAGCTTTACAAATAACCGGCGAACAAAGAAATCTGTCTCAATATTGCATTTGGAATAACAGCGAAGACCAATGTAGAATCCCCACAGTGCAGAAGGGGGCCATTCGGCCCATCAAGTCTGTACCAACCATAATCCCACTCAGACATATTCCTGTATCTCTATATATTTACCATGCTAATCCCCCTGACACTAGGGTCAATTTTAGCATGGCCAATCAACCTAACCCACACATTTTTGCACCGAATAAACATGTTCGTTTTTCACTTGCGGGGAGTGTGAATCCTTATTCCAGTAGAGAAGGAATAATTTTCTCTGTAATTAATGACACCCTTAATGAATACAGAGAAAGGAATCACCACTTTGAAATGTTGTTTCTGAGAAGATGATTTCGAGTTGTGAAACACAGACATTCTCCTACCAAGGGAAATTTCTCTATGGGGAAGAGGAGGCGGGGGGGGCCTTCACGGCATGTAAAAAGATGATCCCAAATGCTTCCGCAGAGTTGACTATCTTACTTGAATTGTCAATTTGTGCCAAGTACTAAAAGGCTGTGAATGTATTTTTTAATATCCAAACATTTGTAATAGTTCTGGTGACTGGAATCTTTGCAGTGATAACTCCTGTTAGAATGGCTAAGCCTCACTAAACTCATTAAATGTTGGTTGCTTAAGTGTTATAGATTCTTTGCAAAATCATCTCAGGCCAATTCTAGTTAAGAGTCTCCCCAGTGACCTGGGTCTGCCTGGGTTATAAGAACAAATCTGTCGGTGGCTTGAGCCTCCCACTGGAGCAAGGGATAAATTTAACAAACTATGACAATGGTGAGGTGGGGGAGGGGTCGGTCAAATGACTGACAAGTTGGTAATGAGGATTGAATTTTGAACCTTTAACTTATGTACGTCCAAATTCCAAAATGTTCAATTACATAGCTGTTTCTGGATGTTTCTCCTCCTCCCGTGTAGCCGATGTTCTACTATGTTACAAGCATGCATATCAACGTAAGAGGGAAAGCATCTTGGCAGACAGTTTCCTGTCCTCCCCACTATGGGAATTGTAGCAGGCTGGGGGGTACGGATCATGCAGGGTCCGTTGACATTAGGTGAGATTTTCCAGTTTGGGGGTGAGCGTGGTTAGAAAATCCTTTTCCTTGATTCAACTGTTCAACATGATGTGGAGATGCGTTGGATTGGGGTGGGCACAGAAAGAAGTCTCACAACATCAGATTGAAGTTCATTTGGAATCATGAGCTTTCAGAGAATTGCTCCTTCATCGACTGTTCAACAACACAAGGATGAAATCACCGCATGACCTTCTTTACCTGTAAATCTTTGCAAATTACAGATGTGTACTTTTCTCCCAGTTGAATGCAGAGTGTGTCAAATCTACACACTCAGCTTCCTGTATTCTTTCAATGAGATGTGGGTGTCCCTGGTAAGGCCAGCATTCGTTGTCGATCGCTAATTGCCCTCAAACTGGGAGGCATTTTAAGAGTCAACCACATTGTTGAGCATCTGGACTCACATGTCGGCCAGGCCAGGTAAAGATGGCAGATTTCCTTCCCTATAGGACATTAGTGAACCTGATGGGCTTTTACAACCATCAACAATGGTTTTGTGCTCCCCACTGGACTTTTCATTGCAGACTTTGGAGTATCATTAATTACGTGGTGCAGTAGTTAGCACTGCTGCCTCAGGGCAGCAGGGACCTAGGTTCGATTCCAGCCTTGGGTCACTGTCTTGGGTCTCTGTTTGCACGTTCTCCCTGTGTCTGCATGTATTTCCTCCGGCTGCTCCGGTTTCCTCCCACAGTCCAAAGATGTGAGGATTAGGTTGATTGGCCATGCTAAATTGACAATAGAGTCAGGGGATTAGCAAGATAACAATTGGGATTGGCCATGCTAAATTGCCTCTTAGGTCAGGGGGACAGGCTAAGGTAAATATGTGGAGATATGTGCCCTGAATGGCTCCTCCTGCACTGCAGGGATTCTGTGATCTACATGCAAAATATCAGCTTGGACTGCAAGAGTAACTTATCATCGGGTTTGAGTAACTTTCTCAGCTACCGGTGAGGACAGCAAAAAAGCTCCAACCAAGTGTAATGAAGAGGCCCATGGATAGACTAGTAACGGATTGCATCGTATCAACTCTTCTGACTGAGGAAAATAGCTAGTCGCTAATTTATGGGATGAAGTATGAAGCATTAAATATACCACGCACCTTGAAACTGAATGTCCAAACCCCAGCTCAGCCCATATAGCTCCACCACAATAGCTCTGGAAAAATCCCTCACCAGGAACATCACAGTGTCACAAGTACATGCTGAACTCAGGTGGAGATGTCAGGATATTGGGAAGGGGAGGGGGCCTCAGGTGCCATAGACAATGAAGGAGAGCAGTTAACTCCTGTTGGAAAGTGCACCTTTTTGAACATTTGATGATGCCAAGGGATCTAACATCTGTTGGCTGGATTCCGATATTAAGAATGCTCTCTGGTGGAATTATATCACAGCCTGAGTGACTGGGCCCGGTTTTAACTCTGTATAATTGGGTGGATTTTGAATGAGTTCAAATTTTGCCTGACTTTTCCAGAGAGATGGGTTAAAATTCAGGGCAGAGATGGAGTCAAGGCCCAAGGATGGTACAGGTAGGAAAAATGGCAAGATCCAATTCAGTTCAGCTTAAAACTGGGCTGCAACATTATCCTTTTCTCTCTCATTTCCTCTTTGAGGAAAAGCCTTTGTTTTTTCAGGAAGAGATGGCCCTCCAATATCTTATCCAACTAACCATTCATAGATACTTTGAATCATAAAATCCCTACAGTGCAGAAAGAGGCCACTTGGCCCATTGAGCCTGCACCGACAACAATTCCACCCAGGTCCTATCCCCTATCCCCACATATTTACCTTAGCCTATCCCTCTGACCTAAGGGGCAATTTAGCATGGCCAATCCACCATCTGCACATCTTTGGAGTATGGGAAGAAACCTATGCAGACATGGGGAGAATGTGCAAACTTCACATAGTCACCCAAGGCTGAAATTGAACCCGGGTCCTGGGAGTTGTGAGGAAGCAGTGTTAACCCACTGTCCCAGTGTACCACTATTGATGTGATTATTCCAGCATAATGGAATCACAGTTGACATTCACCTACTTTCCACAGGACTCAATGCTTCATAACCAGGAGCAGGCACCTCAATAGAATGTTCCTTCCAGAACTCAGGAGCAAACCCAACCCAAACAACTTTAAGCAGGCACCTGAACCTGGGATTTTCCCAGCTTTTGAGTGGCTTAGCTAGTCACTGGATATAAATTCAGTAAGTCAGGGGATGGCTGGGCTGCTGTGACTTAAACGAAAGCAATATTTAGATGCATTACTGCGTTTGACTGTTTTCATTACCCATGGGGCTATAAAGTGATATTTTAAAAAATGTTAATGGAGACATTAAAAAAAAAGTTCAAGGACATTTTATTTACAATTTTAATTTGGATATTCCAGCGAGGCAGCTAGTAGGAAATGGGATTATGAATCTTTCATAGCTCAATTGAATGGTGACTAAATAATTAAGAGGGAAAAAAATGGTCAACTCTTCCTATTCGATGTTGGGGCTGTCTCTTTCCAATTTCTGTTGACCCTCTCAGGCTTTTTAGGCAGCACTGCAATGGCCTGCCTCCATGCAAGCATGTGTTGATGCAAATGATGCAGATTTAGCAATTCACAGTGTGCCTGACATAACTAATCTCATCCTGAAATAGCACCATTTATTGAGTTGTGAACATGACATCAATTAGCTGAGTTAAGAGCCAAAGATTGGCGGGAGAAAAGATAACTTTATTATAGAATCATACTATTCATAGAGTGCAGAAGGAGGCCATTCGGCCCATCAAACCTGCACTGGCAACAATCCCAACCAGATCCTATACCCATAATCCCACATATTTATCCTGCTCATCCCCTCGACACTAAGTTCAATTTAGTGTGGCCAATCCACCTAACTTGCACATGGGATGGCACAGTGGTACAATGCTTAGCACTGCTGCCTCACAGTACCAGGGACCTGGGTTCAATTCCCGGCTTGGGTCACTGTCTGTGTGGAGCTTGCACGCTCTCCCTGTGTCAGCGTGGGTTTCCTCCGGGTGCTCCAGTTTCCTCCCAGAGTCCAAAAGGTTTGCTGGTTAGGTGCATTGGCCATGCTAAATTCTCCCTCAGTGTATCCAATCAGGGTACTAAAGTATGGCAGCGAGAGGATTTTCACAATGTCTTCATTGCATTATTAATAAAACATTTTTTGACACGGTGCAGACACAGGGAGAATGTGTAAACACCACATAGCCAGTAACCTGAGGCCAGAATTGAACCTGGGTCCCTGGCGCTGTGAGGCAGCAGTGCTAACCACTGTGCCTACATAAGAGGAGAACTTTTATTAGACGACAAAGGTCAAGATTTTAGCATTCAAGTATTCCCCTGCCTTTCCCTGCCACCCCGCTACCCCCTCCCCCCCAGACCCCAGAATACTTCTTTTTTCTTGCTTCTTGAAATATGCTATCTTTAAAATGTTAAATATTAAATGCAAAAGCAGCGTGGACATTTTAAATGTCTGAAGGACTTCTCCACCACTAATGATTTGACTTAAAATGGCACGTAAATATCTGTCTTTAAGGGGAAATAAATCTACTTTACTGGATGGTACAGTGCTTAGCACTGCTGCTGATACGGCCAGGAACCCAGGTTCAATTCCCAGCTTGGGTCACCGTCTGTCTGGAGTCTGCACGTTCTCCTCCAGGTGTCTCGGTTTCCTCCCACATCCCAAAGATGAGTGGGCTGGGTTGATTGGCCATGCTAAATTGTTCCTTAGTGTCAGCAGGATTAGCAGGGAAATACAGTGTGTTACAGGAATAGGGCCTGGGTGGGATTGTTCTTAGTAAAGGTCTCCCTCTGCACAGTAGAGATTCTATGGATTTTATTCGATGCACTTGATGTGAATGCAATAAAAATCTCCTGGTTTAATGTAAAAGAGGAAAGAATTTGTCCAGTTCCTGTACTGGCCAAAATGCTCAGTTTATATCTGATCCCAGTGGTGCTGTTAGCTTATATTGTAAGTGGCTTGGTTTGTCATGCCAACTTTATTATTAGATCCTAAAATATTATCTGGCATGATTTTTACTATAACTTCATACAGATTGCAAAATGCCAGAGCAGATGTTGATATATGAAGGGCCTTTAAACTATTGGCTCTTCACTTAACAGGTTCGGGCAGTTTAGCACTGCTGCTTCACAGCTCCAGGGACCTGGGTTCGATTCCTGGCTTGGATCACTGTGCAGTCTGAAAGGCATGCTGGTTAGGTGCATTGGCCATGCTACATTCACCCTCACTGTACCCAAACAGGCAATGTGCATGTTCTTCCTGTGTCTGCGTGGGTTTCCTCTGGGTGCTCCAGTTTCCTTCCACCATCCAAAGATGTGCAGGTTAGGTTGATTGGCTATGCTAGAATTGCCCCTTAGAGTCCTGAGATGCACAGTTAACGGGGTTAGCGGGTAAATATATAGAGATATGGTGGTAGGGCCTGGGTGACATTGTGGTCGGTGCAGACTTGATGGGCCGAATGGTCTCTTTCTGCATTGTAGGGATTCTATGATGATGATGATGAGGTATTTTAATAAGCAGCAAAGCTTTGGTATGGTATTCAATACAGTGCTATTGCTGTTAGATTGAAAGATGTAACCAAATAAGATGGAAGCAGAGGGAAGGAACCAAAGTAGAAGTCATGTGCAAGCTCAGCCTATAACTGTTTATAAAATGTTTATAAGAATGGAGAAAAACATGCCAATGCACATCACAGAAGCATTATATAAAAAACAAAATGGATGCTAAGCCAAAGGAGGAAATGTTATGGGGGTGGGGTTAGGGATTGGGAAGGTGGGGGAAATCAAAAACTTGGCCAAAGGGATATACTTCTAATGTGGATATGAAACAAGAAGACAAGGTAGAAAGAGGGAGGGGTTTAAGGAAAAATATCCAGAACAGAAGATGGAATCTTCCGTCCTTGTTCGCAGCTGGGGTTTTCGGTACTGCTGAGAGTGAGTAGAGTTTTGGTTGGAATGTCAAATTTTCCGCTCTTGCTCAGTTTTGATCACAGGCCCCATCACGGACAAAACCAAAGAATCCCACCCAAGGAGTTCAGCTAGCTGAGTTAATGTGGTTGGCGAAAGTAGACAAATGAGGGACGCACAAGATGCCAGACTCGTGAGGTGTGGCACACTTTGTTGTGATGTAGAGATGCCGGCGTTGGACTGGGGTAGTAAGAACTCAGTAAGAATTTAGCAACACCAATTTTAAATCCAACCGATTTATTTGATAGTAAATTTGCGAGCTTTCAACACTCTGTGTCTTCGTCAGGCAAATGCAGTGTTCTGGTCACAATAGCACACATATCAACACAGACAGTCACAGATTGCTGATTAGAATGCGAATCCTTACATCTAACCTGCTATTCAAGTGTTAAAGTGGCTAACAATGTGTGTGAAGGGAATCCTGAGCATTGGTTAGAGAATTGTGTATTTTCTCCAGACAGCACAGTAAGTGAGGTTTTTTGCTAACCCAGGCAAGTTACGGGGGTTACAGATAGTGTGACATGAAGCCAAGATCCCTGTTAAGACCGTCCTCATGTATGCGGAACTTGGCTATCAGTCTCTGCTCAGCAACTCTGCGCTGTCGTGTGTCACGAAGGCCCCCTTGAAGAACATTTACCCGCAGGTCGGAGGCCGAATGCCCATGACTGCTGAAGTGTTCGCCCACAGGAAGGGAACTGTTTTGCCTGGTGATTGTTGAGCGATGCTCATTCATCCGCTGTCGTAGTGTCTGCATGGTCTCCCCAATGTACCATGCTTCGGGACATCCTTTCTTGCAACGTATTAGGTAGACAACGTTGGCCGAGTTGCAAGAGTATGTACCGTGTACCTGGTGAATGGTATCCTCACGTTTGATGATGTCGTCCATGTCTATGATCTGGCATGTCTTGCAGAGGTTGCTGTGGCAGGGTTGTGTGGTATTGTGGTCACTGTTCTCCTGAAGGTTGGGTAGTTTGCTGCGAACAATGATCTGTTTGAGGTTGTGCGGTTGTCTGAAAGCAAGAAGTGGGGGGGTGGGGATGGCCCTAGCGAGATGTTCATTGTCATCATCGTCGACATCTTCTCCGGAGTCTTCAACATATCATTGATGACGATAGGACACTTTGTTGAACAGAGTAGGTTACAAAGACAAGAATCAGGAGAAGCCATGGAAAGATTTCAATGCAGTGGTGAAAGTTTTACATTTGAGAGACTGAGGTTAATGACTGGGCCCATTTAATTATGAGAGGCCTCACTTCAGTCTCCCAGATGGAGCAAAATCTCCCCTGATTAAGGCAGAAAGGACTGATCTTAGATTCCCAGCCATGGGTTAATTGACGCCCATTATCCCACTACAACTTCGGGTGTCATGTCATAGAATTCCTACTGTGCAGAAGGTGGTCATTTGGCCCATCGAATCTGAACCGACTCTCTTGCAGAGCATCTTACCCAGGTTCACCTGCACCCCATTCCCGTAACCCCATGCATTTATCTCGATAATCCCCCTAACCTACACATCTTGAAACATCAAGGGGCTATTTATCATAGTCAATCTGCTTCACCTATACATCTTTGAACATGAAAGGAAACTGGAACACCCGGAGGAAACCCATACAGACACAGAAGGAATGTGCAAACTCCACACAAATAATCACCCGAAGCTGGAATTGAGTCTGGGTCCCTGGCACTGTGAAGCAGCTGTGTGCCACCGTTATGCCCTGGCTGAAAGATTAAATGGAGGCCACACAATCTCTTGCATCCTCAGAAATAACCCAGCAAAAGACCTTTGCCAGCAGCCTGCAGGGCAGGGCACTCCTTGTAGTCAGGCACTGCCCGATTGAGGGACCTGGCATTGTGCAAGGTGGTGCCAATGAGAGTCACTCCTCTGCCCTGGCCACTAAGCCCTTTCCCCACTCTCCTGTGACACCCATCCCGCCATCACTCACCTTTGGCCTAGGGTATACCCGGCATTTCTGGGCTTCTGGTGAGTGCTGACAGCACGAGGAACCGCCAGTCTTCATCAGCTGGCATTCCGCGATGGGTGAGGCCTCCACTTGATTCCACTCAACCTCGTTGGTTCTCCGACTGGTAGGCGAGACCCTTGTCAGTCCCACAAAATCCTGTCTAATGTGTTGGGACAATAGTGTCAGAATTCTACCATCCCTTGCACCAGGAGAATCAAAGCTGGTGAGGGGCAATCAATGGGAAAGTCTATTGACCTTAGGGTGAGATATTCCAGATTTGGGTCAAACCAGGCTGTGAAATCTAGCCCCAGAAGTTAATAAAGATCAGGAAGCACAGGGATGGTAGATGAGCATTATTTGAGGTGGTTTATAATGAAGGACGTTGCATTTTGGTTGAGATGAAGTTGAGAAAGTATGTGAAGGCAAAGAAGAGAAAACATTTTAAAATGTACTTATTAGTCCCACAAGTAGGCTTACATTAACATTGCAATGAAGTTACTATGAAAATCCCCCAGTCGCCACACTCTAGCACCTGTTCGGGTAAACTGAGGGAGAATTTAGCATGGCCAATGCACCTCACTGGCACATCTTTCGGACTGGGGGAGGAAACTGGAGCACCCGGAGGAAACCAACGTAGATATGGGGAGAATGTGCACTCTCTGCACAGACAGTGGCCCAACTCAGGAATCGAACCCAGATCCCTATGTCCGCTCTGACAGATCGGTGCATGTGCAGTGGCCCACTCAGCGCTATGCTGCCGGCCTCTCAAATGGGATAGGCCCCACCCCGATTTTTAATTGGATTTACATGAGTGCATTCTGCAGTGCACATAGTGTGAAAGATTCATTCTGAAAATCTCACTGAAAAGACCAGCGGGATTTGCTCCAGTTTTTACATAAATTTGCCACTTTGAATATTTTTGGGAGAATTCCACGTGTGCAGGTTAAATTAATTGGCCATGCTAAATTGCCCCTTATTGTCAGGGAGATTAGCAGAGTAGGTGCGTGGGGTCATGGGGATAGGATCTGGGATTGCTGTCAGCGCAGACTCAATGGACCAAATGGCTTCTTTCTGTGCTATAGGGATTCCATATTCCATGACCCAGAGAAACCTTTATTCTCTTCCACTTTGGTCAATTTCCTTAGTTTCATAGATTCATAGAACCCTACAGTGCAGAAAGAGACCCTTCGACCCATCGAGTCTGCACCGAACACAATCCCACCCAGGCCCCATCCCCTCATATCCCTACATATCATACCCACTAATCCCTCTAACCTACATGTCCCTGGACACTAAGGGGCAATTTCTTAGCATGGCCAATCAACCTAACCCGCACATCTTTGGACTGTGGGAGGAAACTGGAGTACCTGGAGGAAACCCACGCAGACACAAGGAGAATGTACAAACTCCACATAGACAGTGACCCGAGCCGGGAATTGAACCCAGGACTCTGGAGCTGTGAAGCAGCAGTGCTAACCACTATGCTACCGTGCCGCCCATACTTATTTTTCAAGCACTTGATGCACATCCATTGTCAGATCTGGGTGGGCCAATCAGGTTACGGTCTCATTTGCTAAAACTACCCACTATTCCAGAATCTTGCAGAGTAAAGATGTCTCTTTCCTCAAACTACACTCCTCCTCCCTCCTACGCACACCTCCAACAACAGGTACAAGGAAGTCATGCGTTTCTTTGGAAGTAAGATTAAGGCCATCTGTTCACCTGCCTTTGCAACTTTGAATAGCAGTAATCAACTCTCGAAATCTATAACAGTGTCTTTTAATTTAAATTTTTAAAACGAATAAAGGAAAATCCCAAGTTGCAGAACATCTTACTTTGCATATTATTTATGCTTCAAGAAACTCAGATGTTACATGGCTCACAGACAAGGGGCATGGTTAGGTGCATTGGCCGTGCTAAATTCTCTCTGTGTATCTGAACAAGCATCAGAGTGTAACAACTAGGGGATTTTCACAGTAACTTCATTGCAGTGTTAACGTAAGCCTTACTTGTGACACTAATAAGTAAACTTTCAACTGCATTTCCCACAGTAGAATAGTAATAACAGACTGGATTTTAGATCCCCCAATCCCACTATTGCTCACCTTTTTAGTGTGACTTGGGAGTAGCTGGGCTGGAGGGAAATAAAAATATGATGGGTACCATGCCCTCTGCCTTCTCATTGCCCGCTGTCTTTCTGCCAACCTCTGTCCTGCCTGGTCCCCTTAATACTGGAGGTGTGTACCAAATTAGCCCACCTGCTATTCTTAAATACATAATTAATTGGCAATTGAGTTTGTTAATAAGCCAACAGATCCAAATAATACACTGCCCAGACCATAAAAGGTTTGGCCATTTGAAAAAATGCAATGGAAACCTTAAGTCCACAAGAAATCAGAGCCCTTCAAGCCTGGTCCACCATTTAATAAAGTAAAGTTTATTTATTAATCATAAGTAAGGCTTATATTAACACTGCAATGAAGTTACTGTGAAATTTCTGTCTTGGGAAGATCATAAATCATTAACACTCATTAAGAAACAGTGAAAGGAAAGCAATGGTGCATATATTGGAGTCTTGTGTGCATGAGGGAAACCCCCATTCTTCTCCCCTTCCAAGCTGTTGTCCCTCCATATCCCTCTTCAACTGGCCTTGCAAACTGTACCCTCCCCAACTCCTTGCTTCTCCCCCCCCCCAACCCTGTCATATTGGTTCCCCAATCCTTCCGCATCCAAATCCTCAGATTTATCACTTGTAAAATTCAACCCAACATTTCTCAAGTACATAATGGACTGCAGACAGCTTTGGCACAGACTGAGAACATGAGAGGCACTGCTTTAATGCAAGTGCTTCTTCATAATTTTTATAAAATTAAAATTTAACAAATGGCAAGGAGAAATATTCATCCGTATACACTTAGACAATTATCTTACCTAACATGTCAGAATGAGTGGTGGAAATGTTCCAATTAATCACAACTATAGCCCTGCATTCTTTCAAAAAAAAGCTGATGGATGATTAATGTAAGATTTTATCTTAACAGATTTCTCTTTGCAAACAGTATTAAAAGGGGTTTATCTGTAATCCACATAAATTATATCATCTGTTGTACAATTCGCTTCATGGAGAATAACTGGTGTGTGCACTGATTTAGTCAGCAAGATGCAGAGATCTTAATCTAATTAGATGGAACTGGAATGGGCCAGTTGCTGTGGCCGGTGCTGCTCACTCTCTGCAGTTATAGAATTAGTGAAATCAACGTGTCAACACAAGACAGAAAGATTTCATTAAGATAGCCCAAGAATCCCAGTATGGATCCTTACACTTTAATTGCTCTCAGGAGTGTAGTGGTAAGTGGCGCTGGGTGTCAAAGCGGTACACGGAATAAAGAATGTAGTTTGTGTGATAACCACCATTTGTACATAAAAGTGAACCCAACCAACTATGACCTGGTCTCCCCAGGCTGTTACTGGGTGATTGGCGCTGCTGCTGTGTGAAACAGGCATTCAACGCACAGCTGGTCTGCTCTGCCCAGTCAATGGCAGAAAGCTTTGTGGCAGATGATATCTGTTATGTGACCCCTGACATTGTCTGCTATTCCTCCTCCTCTGTGGCCAAGATGTATGGCGACTATGTATCAGCATTGCAAATACAATACAATGTTCTTTGCTGCTTCTTTTAAAAAAAATACAGACCCAGCCATTTCACTTAAGTCGTATCAGGTTAAAAGCCTGAAATTCTGAAATCCCCGATAAGATTGGAAAATAATGTGAAGTGTAAGATCTCATCTCAGACCTCAACCTGGAGTTTTCTCCTAGGTTTTGACTTGACAGATACCTGTTTCTAGAATTTTATTTTGAACGTTTAATTTGTTGCTTTCTTAAAATATTCTGTCATATTTATAATCAATTTTTTTTACACTTATTTCATTTGTGAACATCGATGAGCAACCGCACATTTTTCAATTGGCATCCTCCTCCTAACTCAATTTCGCCTGAAACCCTTTGTAAATAATCACAGATTACGTTAGCATTTGTGGTGTGAATTTTAGTGAAAACCCTTCTCTTTCGGTGACGCATAATTTGCTGCACGGATTTTGAAATTTGAAAAAAAATAGACACGCTCATGCCAGTAATAAAAAATCTCTGCAGCTCATTCAAAGTGTGGTAAATGGAAGATATAATTTGCTCGCCCATTTTCTTCCAATGCATTCAGAGGAGGATAAAAATAAATCTCAATAGCTTCGGTGATTGATTTATCTGATTGAGGTTGGATAAGTCCAATAGAAAAGCAACCAGCAATCTCTGTAATCGGACTAATTTAGAAGTGAGGTAACTGGCAAACAGAGAGCTGTGGGAACTGGTTGTTTTTTTTTGGAAAATAAAAATAAAATGATTGAAGTACAATGCACTCCATCCTTATTAAAGCACAGTCATGGGGAAACCAAGCGTTTAGGATATTATGGATTGGCCAGTGATACAATGAATGTTGCACAACAGAACATACAATGCAATGTCAGAAGTGGGGAGCCAAGGTCAAGGAGCTTTAATTCAGCTGAGCCCCTGCCAGTGACAGCTGTGGTGTTATTAAAGATAATTCAAAATATACACACTTATATGTGTTGATGCATTCACATGCACATCGACATAATCAAACGTGTACATTGAGGCAGTCACATTCATACGCCTTCACTCACGTATATATATATATATATATATATATGCACAAATATTCAGTCAATTCTAAAGTGCAGAGAAGGAATTACTTACGCTTTTTTTGTTAAATTTCTAACATAAGGTAGCACTAGGATGCTGTTCAGAAGTAGAGAATACGACTAATTTATCCACACAGATGAACAGCTTCTTCCCTGCCACCATCAGACTTTTGAATGGACCTATCTTGCACTAAGTTGATCTTTCACCACACCCTAGCTATGACTATAACACTACATTCTGCACTCTCTCTCTCTCCTTTCCTTCTCTCTGCACGGTATGCTTTGTCTATATAGTGTGCAAGAAACAATACTTCTTACTGTATACTAATAAATGTGGCAGTAATAAATCAAATCAAACTCCTCGAGATATGCTATAAGTGAGAGCAACTTTTACATCAAAAATTCTCAGCTTCCCATGTCTTGTTACCCAGCAGTATGACTCAAAGCAGAGAACAAAGTTTTCTTTCTTTTAAAAAAAACACAGCACGATTACAACTTCCACTCACATAGTGAAGACTTTTCGGGTCAAATTTTTTTAAGGAGAAGCGGCTGCAAACAAAACCACTGGCTTATAATTTCTTATTCATTAGCTTCAACATGGGCAGCAGGAAAGCATACAGCATGCGCATGGAAAGCATCATGTGGACCAGCAACAATGCTTAGATTGCCCCAGGCATTGTCCTGCTGCAGGTCAGAGCAGGAGCTGAGATTATTAAATCGGGGGCAGTTTTTCGATGAAAGGGGTCTTGTGGTTGCTTTATAATAGATAGCTGCTGCCAATTCACCTTATCAGTGATTTCGAACAACCATCCTTCACAGTACAACGTACCAGTCTTTATTGCCTGATGACAAATGGGCCTTGAACATCAAAGAACCAAAGAGGGTCGCTATTTGGATACTTTCCTCCAGGGAATCGATGCATTTTCTATTTAAAGATCAAAATAAAATGTACTCTTCTGAATGATCTCAAAACACCAAAGTGATTCACATATAAACATGCAATGTTCTCTGAAGAATTTGCTCCTTGTCCACTGGCTTTACAAATCTGTACAAAAAAAATCCAAATAGCATATTTCCTGCAAGGTAAGGGATGAAGTTTCTTCATTAGTGTCACAAAAACACTTTCAGGGCGGCACGGTAGCACAGTGGTTAGCACTGCTATTTCACAGCTCCAGGGGCCCGGGTTCGATTCCCGGCTCAGGTCACTGTCCGTGTGGAGTTTTCACGTTCTCCTCATGTCTGAGTGGGTTTCCCCCGGGTGCTCCGGTTTCCTGCCACACTCCAAAGATGTGTGGGTTAGGTTATTTGACTAATTGTCCCTTAGTGTCCTGCATAGGTTAGAGGTATTAATGGTAAATATGTAGGGATATGGGGTTGGGGCTTGGATGGAATTGTGATTGGTGCAGACTCGATAGGCCAAATGGCCTCTTTCTGCACTGAAGGGTTTCTATGATTTCTATGAAGAAACTTACATTAACACTGCAATGAAGTTAATGTGAAAATCCTTTAGCAGCTACACTCCGGTGTCTGTTAGGGTACAGTGAGAGAGAATTTAGCATGACCAATGCGCCTAACCAGTCTGTGGGTGGCAAGTGGCACACTGGTTAGCACTGCTGCCTCACAGTACCAGGGACTCAGGTTCAATTCCAGCCTCGGGTCACTGTCTGTGTGGACTTTGCACATTCTCCCCGGGTCTGCGTGGGTTTTCTCTGGATGCTCCGGTTTCCTTTCTGTGTAAAGATGTGCGTGTTAGGTTGATTGACAGTGCTAAATTGACCCTAGTGGATAGCACATATTAGCAGGATAAATATGTGAGGTTACAGCAATAGGATCTGGTTGGGACTGTGGTCGGTGCAGACTTGACAAACCAAATGGCCTTCTTCTGCACTGTAGGGATTCTGTGATCTTTCAGACTATGGGAAGAAACCGAGCACCCGGAGGAAACTCAAGCAAATACGAGGAGAACGTGTGAACTCTGCACAGATAGTGACCCAAGCTGGAAATCAAACTCGGATCCCTGGCGCTGTGAGGTAAAGGTGCTAACCACTGTGCCACTGTGTATATTTATTGAAATGCACTAAAGTTGAAAAGTTCATGTAGAAATATGTCGTTCCTTTTTAAGGAGTAAAATGTTTACTTCGGTTTGTTGAGAGAGCCTGGACCACAACTTTAATTTTTTTTTAAAAAAAAGCTGTTGCTAAAAATTAACATATTTTGACTCGAGGGAGCCACAGTAAGTGTTTTGTGCAAGTGTTCCCAGCAACCTGCCAAGAGACTGTGTTGCTATGCGAGAAAATTTCTAGCAATTTGCCTGATCCTTATGCAAAGAAGCAACATTTTTTTTCAATATGGTGTGTGTGTGTGTAAAAAAAGTACCAGAATCCTTTGAAGAGAGAATTTATAACTGATATTTGTGTGTGTGTGTGTGTGAGATAGGGGGAACAACATTCCTGACAGAAAGAGCAGCTTTCTTTTCTGCCTAATAAAGTGAGAGATTTTTCATGTCATGTGCAGGTCCTTTAAAAAACCCAATCAAGCGTTAAAAGTCGGATTTCTTAATATTGAACTCTTGATGTGTAAGTTACACGTTTTCACTTAACAGTGTTGGTAAACGGCGCCTACTGAACGTAACTCCATCAAATTCCATTGGAAGGGACAGTTCGCTCTCACCACTTATCTTCCCAGACGGAGCAGGTTTTTTTTGATCAGTCTTGAAGCACCCGCATAGCCCTGGGGGCATTAACGAACCTTTGATAGAATGCAGTCTCCATCTTCATTTTCTCAGAGATAAGACAAAACAAGTCATTGTTTCCTTGTAAAAAGTCAAGGGTCGCACTCAGTAGCGCAGAGACAATGGGAACTTTGATTGAGTGTTTACCTTTAAAGTTTGCATTTTTACTTGCCCTACTTCTAAATTTCTATAAGGCACACTTTAATTGATTTGCCCAGCATAAATTATACCATTAAAAAAAAGGGCCCGTATGAATTTGAAGTGCATTTTCCAAGATCTGTTAAAATAGCCAAATCAAACAGGGCATTCTTGTGAGTTTTCTGATCCAGTCATAATTTCAGTTTGTATAGATAGAAACAGGTAAGATAGTAAATGGAGGGGGGGGGGGTGTGGTTTGGAGGAAATTAAATCATGAATTCTGCATAAACTTTGGCATGCATTCCAAACAAGCAGCACTTTTCAGGGGGTTGAGATGACATTGACAAACTATTCAAATGTTGCTCTTGTGGTTAATGATATCTTTCCAGCCCCCTTACTGTTACAGCCTTGCAAGAAGCATGCTGCAAAATGTGTGCTATCCCCCTCACTCCCCCGAAGTGCGCAGATTTCTCTCAAAAAAAATAAAAAAAGACAAACTTCAAATCCCACACAGAGAGCAAAACAAATCATGTACAAATATTTATCGAACAACATGACAATGAATTTCAGGGTGGAGTCAAAACTATTGTGCTTCCCTAATTGATAATACAGGCCCCAGCTCCCAGGACCAATTAATGTTATCAAGTCCTGTTATCTGACTGATCACTACTCATTAACCAACATATATCTATTGTGATGGCTGTGAACAGAGATTTTACACTGTACAATTACTCTGTGAATAATTTGATGATGTGACTGAATTGCTGCTTGAGGAGGTAAGCAAGGGGGGGGGCAGATATAAGCCGCTTATTTGCCTTGATGATGTGATGTCATCACTAATTAAATCAAAATCTCTTTTAATTGCAAAATGGCTGCTTACAGAGCGGTTTTGCTTGTGAGAAGGAACAGAGGCGGATTTAAAATGTTGGTGCATTTTTAATTTTCTAGCCAGAACTATGAAATACTTTTGTGAGAAGCTTCATTGAATGCCCTGACTTTCACTTTCATGATGAAAATGCAAATGGGTTTCTGACTTTTTTAAAAAAATGTCATTGTCAAATTTGCTCCATGGCCAGAGCTAAATCATGAAGGCTTGATGGTGTCTGATATCCCGTGTAAAGTGTGTGATAAACTGCAGGGTGTCTGCTTTGAGTGCAAGAGAGGGAGAAATGAATTTCTGAATGTAAACTGTAAGACTGAATGTAATTCTGACAAAGGGTCATCTAGATTTGAAACGTTGGCTCTATTCTCTCCCCACAGATGCTGTCAGACGTGCTGAGTTTTTCCCAGCACTTTCTGTTTCTTGTTTCAGATTCCAGCATCCACAGTATTTTATTTTATGAACATGATGCCTGTTTGTATGCAGGGAATCATAAAACGGAACAGAAACCCGACAGTGCACAAGGAGGTCATTTGGCTCACTGACCCTGCATTGTCAACATTCCCACCCAAGCCACATCCCCATCACTCCACATATTTATCCTGCTAGTCCCCTTAACACTAAGGACAATTTAGCAAGGCCAATCAATCTAACCTGCACATGTTTGGACAATAAGAGGAAACCGGAGCACCCGGAGGATACCCATGCAGGCATGGGAGAACATGAACTGTCTCCATATAGACAGTGACCCATTGCCAGAATTGAACCCGGGTCCCTGGTGCTGTGAGGCAGCAGTGCTTAACCGTTGTACCGTCCTGATGCATTGTACACACGTGTACCCCAGATCATAGATTGCGAAAATAATTTCAAATGGCTTGATGCGCAGGAGAAGCGTATTTATTTTATAAATGCAAATCCACGTCACAGATAGATCACTAGAACATTTGGATGTTTTTAGTGTGGATCTTACTAATCTTTTGTATTGAATTGCTAACCCAACAACTCCCGAAATCAAGTAGCACTGTATTGTAGCACTGGCTACAGGATTTCTTTAACAGATGTCTGGGAGCAGATCTTGTAAACGCCCATTCATTCAACTCCCATTACTGGGAAATAATGAGTCGGACAAGTACACTAAGGGAAGGGGAACAAATTCAATTTAAAATGCAATGTTAATAGAGGTGCAATAACTGAAGGCCGTGATGAGCGATACTGTTGTTTTTAAATCAATTCCTTAGAGGACAGTAACTTCTTTTTCGCCAACATAAATTGCACCATTTTTAATCCCATTTAGTGAGACATTGTTAGCTCTTAGTGAGTAACATGTTATGCAGGAAACGTGTAATATATTTCCATTGACGGAGAACACATGCTAACTACACAGTGACAAGTCGCATGACTAAAATTGTAGTTGTCTAACCTCTTGTGAATCGTATTGTCACCTTCAGACGAAAGCGTTTCTTTCATCAAAGGAAATGAACTGCACATTTTTTTAGCAACTGGATCAGCGTAATTTCACATCGAGTAAAAGCACAAGGGAATGCTTCGGTTAATTGGGTTGAAGTACTCAGTGAAAAAGAAACAGTGTAATTTGATTTTGTGAAAGAAAATATTTGTCTCTGACCTTTCACCCTTTTGCTGACACAAACCTCCAGTTAGAATTGCTCAGAGAAGACAGTGATATAGGTTCCTGCTTGAGCACTGCCCCCCTCATTTTATAATGGAAACATTAAAAACCAGAAGCTGGAGTAGGGCATTTGGCCCTTTGAGCCTTCTCCGCCATTTGTTTTGATCATGGCTAATCATCAAATTCAATACCCTGATTTCCCTCCATATCCCTTTTGATCCACAAGGTTTCTTCTTGAATCAGACAAAGTTTTGGCCTCAGCTGCATTCTGTGGTTGTGAATTTCACACTTCCAGGATGAAGACGTTGCTCCTCTCCTCAGTTCTAAAAGGTTTACCAATAATATTGCAATACATTTTATAAATGGAGATGTTGGAATTTGGTAAGAATTCGCAGGGGAATCCAAAAAAAATCTGCATAAGATCAGTAATCTAATTACATTTTGGAAGCAGGTGTATTAAATTTTGTAGCAATATAATAATATTTGAAATAAACTGGAGGCGAGAGATCACTTGCCAACAATCGTTAACACATGAAATTCCTTGAGTTGGTTTAATGGAGGTGTTAACACATAAAGCTGCCATTAAAACAATGTTAAGTATTAATCATTTACCCATTATTACTGGTGATTGACATTTTAAAGAATGTTCGTAAATTCAAAAGAGATTCTTTGATTTGTAAAAAGCAGAATGTTGAATAATACGTAAATTTATCCTTGAACACTGTGTGGATTATTTAAAAGCCTCCTGTGTATTTAATTTCCCAGCAATATAACACTATTTGTTCTTGTGCTATTTTGGAACTTGTGTTTAACGTTCTGACAATAATGTGCTGTTTTCCACTGATTCCTCAGAATTATTTCTTAGAGTTTTATTTTAACATATACATACATACATATATATATATATCAGACACAGATTAGCTACAGGAAGTAAGATGTCTTTTCATAGCAAACAGTTTTTGACTGACAATTCTTCTCATTACCATTTATCCTCGCTGAGAAATTTATCGGTTCAGAGTTGCAGAAAGGTAACATTAATGCAATCTTTCACAGCCTAGGTCGCAGCCAATCGGGGAGTTCCTGCGGGCTGTCCTATTCAAGTCTGTTATGTCTGGATCCTGTCCAATCAAATGAAAAACGATGTGATAGGGTCATGTGAGTTTGCAGTGCTGGTTGCAGGTCAGAAGCATCCAGCATCTAATTTTGCTCAGCGCAAAAACAATCATCAGCTGCTTAAGAGGTGCTAGTAACTGGTAACAACTACCAGCACCGCACATGTTACCATCTCCCAGTGTTAATCAACACATTCATCAGAAGTAGCAGCCTTTAAACATGCTGTCCTTAATTTCATGGCAAGCAGAGACACTGCAGGGCGAGATAACTCATTTTCTCGGGCTATTTATTTGTTTTGGTAACCAAGCGCTCTTGCCTGCTGATCTCTCCACTTAACGTTTTTCGAGGTGTGCTCCCTCCGCTCGCGTTCCCAGTGCGACGTTCTTCCATTTTATAAAGTCAGCTGCTGTTCAAAAATATTCCAAAACAAAAACTGTCAAATTATCCAACGCTGTCAACCCTGCATTTCAGGAGCTTGTTCTTTCCAGTTCATTGCCTGTTCCTCAGTGCGACACATTCCCTCTATGGTTCAGTGGTCACATAAGGATGGGCTAAATCCCATTCAGACTTGATTAATAATAATATTTTTTTCTCTTTTAAGTACGGCTTTCCCTTTATTGTTTTGGTAATGAGTTCTTCTTTTGTCAAAGACGTGCATTGAATCATGACTGCTTGTTTCCAATTCATGAAATGGCTGAATTACCATGGTTGCCAAAGTAAGATTTTTATGTCATGATATTTACGTCAGGTGAAGTACAAAGATTTGTACTAAACATTTGTTCTGAGCCAGTTGCCCATTTGTTAAATCCACACTGTTGTGCACTGGTCGCTGGTAGGCACCTGCCAGCGCACTTTTAAAACAATTCTTGAAAATTAGGCTTTCGCTAAACAGCAACTCAATCAAAACTAAATATTACAACTCAGGTCAGAAACTCAAGTGTTTCATGAAATCTGCCTGGATTATAAATTCTGCAGTTTATTTTTGACTAAGATGAGCATGAAATGCTTCACTTCAGGTACAATTCAACTGAACCACTCGGGAGCTTTTATCAAACAAAGCTTATTTAAGATTATAGTTAAAGTGTACAGAAAGAAAATCAGCCAGAACATTTACAAACTTCATTTAAAAAAAACACTTGCATTGATGAAGAACCATTTTATGCATTTACATTCCTTCAGCTGCATAATTTCTTATAAAAGTGAATATTTCATTGAAATACTTAATCACTTATAAACACAAGCATTTATAGTTAGAATCATAAATCAAAGATGTTGTAACCATTGAGAGCTATCAATCAAACCAAACTGACAGGAATACCTTTGTGATAATGATAGGTTGTGGAATAGGTTGTGGGGCGGCAGTGACGCAGCGGTACTTTCGCTGAACTGATAATCCAGGGACCTGGGAGACCTGGGTTTGAATCCCACCACAGGGCCTGGTGAAACTTGAATTCAATAGAAATCTGGAATTAAAAGTCTAATGATAACTTTCTTAATTGTCGTAAAAAACCATCTGTTTTACTAATGTCCTTTAGGGAAAAAAATCTCTCATCCTTGCCTTGTCTGCCCCACATGTGACTCCAGGCCAACAACAATGAGGTTGACTCTACCGAGATGGGTATCAAATGCTGGCCCAGCCAGTGATGCTCACATCCCATGAACATTTTTTTCAAAAAATCAGCTGTGCTACATAAATCTTATAATAATAGTGACCAGTGCACTATCAGACAGAGCAAAAACACAAGCAGATTTTTTTTTAAACTGTGGAGAGTTATTTACATTTAAAGGGCAGAGGATTTAAATAGCTTGAAAGCTTGAAACTGCCACAGAGGGCTTATCCATTTTTTGTGCGCATTCATATCTTACCAATCCCAAAGGACGCTATACCACTTACAAAAGGCACCTTACCTTTCCCAAAGGGGTCTCAACCTATCAAAAAAGGGTATGTTACATCTCCAAATAATTCTGGTGGTTTAGATGTTTATTTCAAAGGTCTATGTATTAGAAATCCTATTGATGAATGTTGGATCTCTTTGAAGGCAGCTGCGCCTTTCAATGTCCAAACTACAACTTATCGCTGTTTCCTCCCCCTACCCCACTACTGCATACTTCACCACCAAATGGCTGGAGAAGGTGACTGGTGCCTTTTTGACTAAGCTGGAGACTTTTGTTGCAATCCTACTCAGGTCCTCTTTCTCTTTCTGGTACATTGATGACTGTATCAGCGCCACTTCACACTCCCGTCTGGACTTGGAAACGTGTATGAATTTTTCTTCCAATTTCCACGTCTTTCTTACCATCACATGATTCATTGTTGTCTCCATTTCTGGTGTCTTCCAATGTTCATAACAACCGTACGGATTCCTTAACAACACTTCTCACATCCTGCTTCCTGTAAAGGTTTCTTCCTATTCACCCAATTTCTCTGTCTCTGTCGCACATTTTCCAATGATGCTACTTGCCAAAGCAAAACTTGTGATGTGTCTTCCTTTTTCTTAAATTGAGGTTTCCACGCTCCCTCACCTCCACACCTTCACCACCCCCCCAACCCTCCCCAGTGCGGTTGACAGAGCCACTAACCATGTCTAACCCATCTCCTGCACTCTGGATCACCCTTTCCTCTCCCTCCCAGAATTTCTTTTCCTCACTTTTCACCAGCTTCCACATTTAAAGGATTGTCCATCACTAGCATGATGCTACCACCAAAAGCATCATCTCCTCACCTCCGTGGCAGCATTCTGTAGGGACCACTCTCTTTCCAGCACACCAGCCTACTCTCCCATCGCCCCCCATCCTCACGGCACTTTCCCATGCAGTAGCAGAAGGTGTAACACTTGTCCTTTACCTCCTCCTTCCTTTACCAGCCTAGGCCCCAAACACTCCTTTCAGGTGATGCAGCAATTCACTGGCACTTCTTTCAGTTTAGTCTACTACATTCATAGGATTGTAGAATCACAGAATCCTTCCACTGCAGAAGGAGGCCATCCGGCTCATCGAGCCTGCCTCGACAACAATCCCACCCATGCCCTATTCCCATAACTCCATATATTTACCCTGCTAATCCTCCTGACGCTAATGGTCAATTTATCATGGCCAATCCACTAACTTGCACATTTTTGGACTGTTCCCAATGCAATCTCCTTCAAACTGAGTAGACTGAAAGCAAACTGGGTGAAGCCTTTGTGGAACATCTTCGCTCAGTCCCCGCGATGACTCCAACCGGCCTATCACTTGCCATTTCAGCCCACCATTTTGCTCTCGTATTTCTGTCCGCAACTGGCTACAAGGTCGCAGTGAAGCCCAACGCAAACTGGAAGATGCTGCAGACTTGCTGAGGTTTTCCAGGATTTTCCGTGTTTATGTCATAGTCCCAACATCCACAGTTGCTTTTATATACACTGGAAGCCCTTGCCAACCCTTTCAAAATTGAGGTCTGAGTTATGTCTCCATCAGAGGAAAAAATACAATACTGTTCACGGAATTAACAAGATATTTGAGATGAAATATTGATAATTTATGCAGTCTGTCTGCAGCATAAACATTGACCAATGACTGGAAAATATTAAGGCATGAATTTTTCAACAAAGAATAAAAAATGTTTAACTCAGAGGTGGGAGGTCAGAGATACAAATATTTTTCAAGAGGCTTTTGCAGGGTGTCTCCTTTTACAGCTCAACATTCAAAATCCGCTCAACTCAGCAGTTTGCTTACTTATTCACTCATGGGATTTGGGCATCATTGGCAGGGCCTGCATTTATTGCCCATCCCTAATTAGCCTTGAACAGAGTGGTTTGCTAGGCCATTTCAGAGGGCATTTAAAAGTCAAACACATTGCTGTGGATCTGGACTCACATGTAAGCCAGAACAGGTAAGAACAGAAGATTTCCTTCCCTAAAGGGATGGATTTTTACAACAACAGACAATGGTTTTGGAGTCATTATTAGACTTTTAATTCCAGATTTTTATTGAGTTCAGATTTCATCATCTGCCACGATGGGATTCAAACCTGGGTCTCCAGAATATTAGCTAAGGTCTCTGGATTGTGAGCCCATTGACAATATAACTGCGTCACTGCCTCCCCGATGAATTGAATATCCAACCGTGCAAAGGAAAAATATAAATGCAATATCACATTTACACCACAAGCCTTTTGTATTGATCCTAGAAGAATGGGAGCTGGAGTTAACAATGTTTAAGAAAGGCCACAATTATCTTGAGTGTGTTTTTTAAATTGTAGTTTTACTTGTTAAATGTATGAGTATAGATTTATGTGTGAAGTGTTAAATTATTTGAACTAAATTTAATCAAGGGCAATTAATTGCACTAATCTTTACTAATGGTCTTATAACAATTAATGTGCAGCAGTTTAACTGAGAAAGTGTAGGGACTATCTGCACAGGAAGATAGATTGCTGAGTGAATATTTCTGAACCTCCCACCCATAATTATTTGGCCTGTAGTGCGTGTGACAAAAGCGTATTCTGCTATATGTCAAATGTAAAAGGCTTGGGTTTAGAATACCTTTAGTAAGGACACTCTTGAAGGCAAAATAAGCTTTCAGCGAATCGGCTTACACCGGTGTTTACAGGAGGACTTTAGACAGAAGCAGGGCAGCACGGTGGCACAGTGGTTAGCACTGCTGCCTCATAGCACCGCTGACCTGGGCTCAATTTCTGACTTGGGTCACTGTTACTGCAGACTTTGCCTGTGTCTCCCCGGATTTCCTCCAGATGCTCTGGTTTCCTCTCAAAGTCTAAAAGATGTGCTGGTTAGGTGCATTGGTCATGCATTGGTCCCTCGGTGTCAATAGTGCATGACATGGTGCAATCATCAGTAACGTTATAATGATGGAGGAAAAACCTGGGATATTGGACTTTCAAAAAGACCTGAGTTTTGTTTTTTAAAAATAGACACAGACATGGAAGGTGGCTGTGAATGTAAGTTAGCCATTGACAGGAATGGCTGCAAGAGTTTCTCAATGGAACAAATGAACCCATCCCTGTGGTTGCAATCAAGATAATTCTAACACTATCCAAAGACTGGTTATCATCACTGGTAAAGACAAAGGAACATTATGGTACCTAATCCAAAGACCCTGGGTATGATTGTCTACACTGACTACTGGACTCCAGTTTGAATACACAAAGACGGGGGTTAAAATCTAGCTGAGAGAGCTGCCCAGTGTTTGTCTGTATGTGTGCTGCAAGGAAAGCCACTGGAAGTTTGCCACATTGAAAGTGATACAGTAACCGAGGCAGGGCCCCTGCAAAAACAGCCAGCTTTTGCAGGAGCACATAGAACTTTGGGCAAAATTCTTTGGCCTCCCCATGGCATGTTCCTTGGTGGCAAGAGCCCACCTTTGGTCAGCACTGGAATTTTCTGGTCCCGTCACTGTCGATGGGATTTCCCATTGAATCTACCCCACATCACCAGGAAATTTGCAGTGGAGTGCACCATCAGTGACGGGACTACAATATCTTGCCAGTGTGAATAGCCAGAAGTTCTTGACCTCTCTCTCTGACTGTGAAAATCGATCGGCCAACAAAAGGATCACAGTAGAAAAAAGAACTGCAATTTCGCTACAAAACCACAGAGCATCTGTACCAAAGAGTCATCTAGAGGAGTCAATCTTTGTTGGCCACAACTCATCATCATCTACACTTCACAACTCAAGGATTGTTCTGTGCAACTTTTTCTTTATATTTATTTACAATTGGCCTCATTTCTTAATCCATATAAATATAAACGCATCAACTTCATTGACTTCAGGAAGTGTAAAGGAGAACATGCCCCTGTCTACGTCAACAGGGACGAAGTAGAAATGGTCAAAAGCTTCAAGTTTTTAGGTGTCCAGATTACCGGCAACTTGTCCTTTTCCCCCATGCTGACACTACAGTCAAGAAAGTTCATTAATGCCTCTATTTTTTTCAGAAGACAAAGGAAATTTGGAATGTCAGTTATGGTTCTTACCAACTTTTATAGATGCACCATAGAAAACATTCTTTCTACTTGTATCACAGCTTGGTATGGCTCCTGCTCTACCCAAGACCACAAGAAGCTATGAGTCATGCATACAGCCCAATCCATCATGCAAATCAGCCTCCCATCCATTGACTCTGTCTACATTTCCTGCTGCGTCAGCAAAGCAGCTAGCATAATTAAGGACCCTATGCACCCCGGACATTTTCTCTTCGACCTTCTTCCATTGGGAAAAAGGTAGAAAAGCCTGAGGTCACATACCAATCAACTCAAGAACAGCTTCTTCCCTGTTATTGTCAGGACATACCTCACGTTGTTAATCTTCCTCTACGCCCCAGCTATGACTGTAACAGTACATTCTGCACTCTCTCCTTTCCTTCTCTGTGAGCGGTGTGCTTTGGTGACAATAACAAATCAAATCAAATCAAAAAATCAAAATAAGTGTGTTCTTTACCATTTCTCCTTTCTTTTTTATGTCTAAGGAGGCCTGGTTAACTTGGCTTCTTTTTAAACATAACTATTGCGTCTAGAAAAGGTATCAAAGGGAATAAGAATCGTGCCAGATTGAACCTTTGTTGCTGTCATCAGAGAGTGGATTGAATAAAGACATGGAAAAAACTACCCCTCCTTACCCAGGGACTTGGAACAAATTGCGGGTATTCCAGTCAGAAGGTGACAAATCAAGGTTCTCGCCCAGATCAACAACTTGTTGGGAACCTCACCCGGGTCTGGTCGTAACAGCGAAATATTATCACAGTTACAGTACGAACGCATGGCCAATATTTCACAATCATATTTGGTGTGTTCCAGATTTATTAATTCTAAAATATATTTGACTTATATATATATATATATTTGGTTCAAGAGCCAGTGCCTTGATGCTGTGACCCCAATCTCTGATAGTGCAACTCTTCATCCGATTCCATGGATAATTTATGGCCTGCAATTGCTTTGAAAACTTTTGTGGAAAATCACCCGACTTCAGCAACATCAACAAAGGTGTTAGGTGCATTAACCTAACACCTTTAATGAAGTAAAATGCCCAAAGTTGCTAAACAGGATTTTTAATTTGATTTATTATTGTCACATGTAATGGGATACAACGAGAAGTATTGTTTCTTGCGAGCTACACCGACAATACACACCATTCATAGTACTGAGGTCACAAATAGGGTGAAGAGAAAGATCAGCTTGATGTGTGAAAGGGCCATTCAAAAATCTGATGGAAACAGGAAAGATGCTGTTCTTGAGTCGATTGGTACAAGTTTTCAGAATTTTGCATCTTTTTCCCAACAGAAAGATGTGGGAGAGAATATGTCTGTGGTGCGTGAGGTCCTTATTATGCTGGCTGCTTTTCTGAGGCAACAAAAAGTGGAGACAGAGTCAAAGAATGGGAGGATGGTTCCCATGATAGACCGGGATTCATTCACAACCCTTTGTAGTTTCTTGTGGTCTTGGTCAGAAAGGAACCATACCAAGTAGTGATACACCCGGAATTAATTTTTTCTGTGGTGCACGTGGTTCGGTTGTTCTATGGGGAGGTGATGGCCTCATGGTATCATTGCTAGACTATCAATCCAGAAACTTAGTTAATGTTCTGGGGACCTGGGTTCAAATCCAGCCACAGCAGATATGGAATTTGAATTCAATAAAAAAAAACTTAGAATTAAGAATCTAGTGATGACCATGAAAACATTATAAACATAGACAGAGGTCATGGATAGAAGTGGGAACATCGAGGTGGCGGTGCGGGCTCGTTGGGCCGAAGGGCCTGTTTCTCATGCTGTTTTGTTCTTTGTTCATTATTGATTATAGAGAAAAACCTATCTGATTCATTAATGTCCTTTAAGGAAAGAAATCTGCTGTCCTTATCTGGTCGGGTCTACGTGTGACTCCAAAGCCACAACATTGTGGTTGACTCTCAATTGCCCTTAGATAACTAGGGATGGGCACTAAATGCTGGCCAGTCAGTGACACCCATGTCCCTCAAATGAATAAAATAACTTATAAAAATTGGTGAGAGTCACAGCAGACATGGTAAATTGTCTTAGTCTCCTGGCAAAATGAAAGCATTTGCAGACTCTCAAATCATAGAATCCTACAGTGCAGGAACAAGCCATTCAGCCCATCGAGTCTGCACCAACCACAATTCCATCCGGGCCCTATCCCCATAACCCCACGCATTTACCCTAGCTAGTCCCCCAACACAAACGGGTAATTTAGCATGGCCAATCCACCTAACTCATACATCACTGCAGAGCACCCAGAGGAAATCCATGCAGACACAGGGAGAATGTGCAGGCTCCGCACAGATAGTGACCCAAGCTGGAAATTGAAGTTGGGTCTCTGCTGCTATGTGTGGGAGTAGTGCTAACCTCTCTGCCACCGTAACACCCCTAAATTGTTAACTATAGTGTCGGCATGAAGGACCAGGACAGGTTGTAATAAAAAAGAATTTGACATGAGTTGGATAAAGAGTTAGGAGGTCAGGTGATTAAAAAATATCTTGGTCATAGAGGTAGGATTTAACAGTCATTTTAAAGAAAGAGAGAGAGAGAAAAGAGGCAGAGAGATTTGGGAGTGAAATTCCAGGGCTTCGTCTCTTGATGGCTGAATACACAGCTGTAATAATGAAGCATTCACAACTAGAAATCATAGAATCTCTTAAGTACAGAAGGAGGTCATTCAACCCATTGAGTCTGGACCAATCTCAATCCCACCCAGGCCCTATAACTCTCATTCACCCTGCTAATCCCCTTGGCAATAAGGTCAATTTAGCATGGCCAATCAATCTAACTTGCACAACTTTGGATTGCGGAAGGAAACTGGAGCACCCGGAGGAAACCCACACAGATACGGTGTGAATGTGCAAACTCCACACAGGCAGTGACCCGCGCTGGGAATTGAACCTGGGTCCCTGGCGCTGTGAGGCAGCAGTGCTAACCACTGTGCTACTGTGCCATCAGGTGTGAGACAGTTACACCAAAACACAAGTGCTCTATTTATCTGGTAATACTTTTTAATCTTTGATGTTGCTTTTTTAAAAAAAATCTCTGCCATCCTGACATACGGTGGCTAATCCTCTGCTCTAAGTTCAGGCAAGCCACCTGCTGTCTGGAGGTGTATGAAAATTTGAACAGTATCTATTTATCAAAAGTGCAATCAATAAAATTAATAGAAGCTGGTATTGACAGAAAATAAAACAATCATCTACTGGACGTGTCTTCAATGGAGAGAGCACATGCTTGGCACAGTGCCACAGGAGGTACATTTTATCTGGCTGCTCACCTCCTGCTCAGCAGAGGACTATTGACATAGCTGAGGCAACAAAAGAGACACTGAAATGTATTTGTATTCACTTTGCTAGCTGAACATTGGGAATATGTACCATTTGAAGCAATTTGTAAATTGAATAAGCTTTTCAACACATTTGTGTGCAAAAGAATAGAACGCCCTACAGTGCAGTTGGAGGCCATTCAGTCCATTGACTCTGCGCTTACCACAATCCCATCCAGCTCCTATCTCCATAACCCCATGCACTTACCCTGGCTAGCCCCCCCGACACTAAGGAGCAATTTGGCATGGCCAATCCATCTAACCTGCCCATCTTTGGACAGTGGGCGGAAACCAGAGCATCTGAAGGAAACCAATGCAGACAGGAGGAGAATGTGCAAACTCCACGCAGACAGTGACCCAAGCCAGGAATCAAACCTGGGTTGCTGTTATTGAAAGGCAGCGGTACTAACCACTGTGCCACCATTCCATCCTTAATGCATCCGAACCAGCAAGCTATGTCATTTTCATGAGAGGTTAATTTTTTTTTGATTAATCATTTCAAATATTGGTCAGGAAACTTGATTACCTCAATCTATTGGCCAGAACAAGCCTGGTGAGAATGCACTGAGATAGGAGGCAGCTTCCTTTATGAGAGGCTGCACCACTTGGTAACTCACTTCCTAATTCTGAGGGGAGAGGCAAAGGTCTAGTGGTATTATTGCTAGATTATTAATCCAAAAGCTCAGCTAACATTCTTAAAGTTAAAGTTATTTATTCGTCACAAGTAACGCTTACATTAACATTGCAATGAAGTTATTGTGATATTCCCCTTGTAGCACCTGTTTAGGTCAATGCACCTATCCGGCAAGTCTTTCAGACTGTGGGAGGAAAATGGAGCACTCAGTGGAAACCCAAGCAGACACAGGGAGAATGTGCAAACTCCACACAGACAGTGATCCAAGCTGGGAATTGAAGCTGGAACTCTGGTGCTGTGAAGTAGCAGTGCTAACCACTGTACCACAGTGTTTTGGGGACCTGGATTTGAATCCCACCACAGCAGATAGTGTAATTTGAGTTCAATAAAAAGAAATCTGGAATTAAGAATCTGCTGATGACTAAGAATCCAATGTCAATTGTCAGAAAAATCCATCTGGTTCATTAACATTATCTAGGGAAGGAAATCTGCCATCCTTCCCTGGTCTGGCCTACATTCAACTCTGGACCCATAGCAATGTGGTTGACTCTCTACAGCCCTCGAAGGGCAGCTAGGGGTGGGCAATAAATGCTGGCCAACCAGTGATACCCATGTCCCACGAATGATTTAAAAAACAGTAATCACAAAAAATGTGGATATTCTAAGGTGAAAGGCGCTACATTAATGCAAATGTTTGAAAACAGCTTTTCTTGATTTGTTTGCATTGCTGCGATTTGTCGCAGATGAGTGGAGAACAGGATTTCAGTACAATGACCTTTCCCATCATTAGCTGCTTCTCACTTGTTCCATTAAAACCTCCCCCCACCATACAGACACATAGACACAACACCCACACACACAAACATATACACACTCCCCCATACACAAATACCACCCCCCCCATACACACATATCCCCCCACACAAACACCCACAAACCCACACACAGACATACACATACACACACTCTTCTCAAGTTACATTCAAATATCCATTGGCTCTCTCTCTAACTACCTGTCTTGTCTGTGCCCAGTTCTGTTTTAGTTTAACTGCACATACTTTCAGTTCTGCTTGCCTCTTTTCTGACCGTCACACATCATTTATTTTAATGATCCGGACTGGCATGCTCACAATCAATCTTTATCATTTGAAAAAGCAGCATGATAAGTTATTACCATTTTACAATTTAGTGTCCACTGTTTAACTCGATTTAGGCTTTTGGATGCATTGACATGATATTGCAAGGTGAGGCAACTAATTACACTTCACGTATCGTCACAAGCACCATAAATTAATATTTCAAGCAGTGACAGGGAAAACGTTGAAGGAATGTCAATGTGAGCTCAGGGCAGTTTTGTGATAGATAAAGTTTTAGGTGATTACACTCAGCACAATGAAACAGTTTGTACCAATGTGCTTCCGGAACGATATGATGGCAGAATGGTTGGCACTGCTGCCTCACTGTGCCGGGGACCCGGGTTCAATTCTGGCCTTTGATCATTGTCTGTGTGGAGTTTGCATATCCTCCCCATGTCTGCATGGGTTTCTTCCGGGTGCTCCGGTTTCCTCCCACTGTCCAAAGGTGTGCAAATTAGGTTGATTGGCCATGCTAACTTGCCCCTTGGCAGCAGGGCAATTAGCAGGGTAAATACATGGGGCTATGGGGATAGGCCCTGAGATGTGGTTGTTGTTGGCGCAGACTCAGTGGGCCGAATGGTCTCTTTCCTCACTGGAGGGATTCTATGATACTGACCAATGAAGATGCAGGCAATGTGAAAAGTCTTTAACACTGGCTACAGCTCCTGTTCATAGGCAGCTCTTGAAGGCAGCCTAAGAGAGGGGAAAGCCTAGCACAGCCTGGGAGAGGAGAATGCGTAGCTCAGCCTGAGAAAGGGGAAAGTTGTGATTACATTCAATCTGCACAGTGCTTATGCATCTACTGACTAAGAAAAGTTGCAGATCGCGGGCAGGAATAGAATCACTGCTGTGCAGATGGAAGCCATTCAGCCCATCGAGTCTGCACCAACTCTCCAACAGAGCATCCCATCTTGGCCCTATCCCTGTAACCCTATGTATTTACACTGTTAATCCCCCTAACCCAAACATCCTGGGACACTAATTGGCAATTTAACATAACAATGCATCATAACTGGCACGTCTTTGAATCGTGTGAGGAAACCGGAGCACTCGGAGGAAATCCACCCAGGTACAGAGAAAATGTGCAAACTCCACACAGACAGTGACCCAAGCGGGGAATCGAACCCAGGCCCCTGATGCAGTAAGGCAGAAATACTAACCACCATGCCACTGCGCTGTCATCGTCATCTGATCCTCTCTCTTTTGAGGAAATAATGTCAGTATTGAGGATACAGAAAGCAAGGGTGGGAAATGATATGGGGAAAATTAAATGCTGCACTAAAGCATTCAATGGAATTATATCATCACAACCCTGTGAGCTGACACTCAATGACGAGTGGGAGCCAACATAATCAAAAGAATAAGCCCATATTTCATCAGTCTCCATTCCAACAGCTTTATAGTTAAGCTGCAGAAATAAACCTTGTTCCCCTGAAGGAATGTTAGCCTGAGATCCTCCCTCAATAAATATTAAGTCTCCTACAATTCCTGATAGGGAACTCTGATTTTTATACCTGCGTGTCAGCATGTTGCCTATTCAACCTAACTACAGACACAAATAATAATTTCAAAGGAAAGTTAGTTGTAAGAAGGCAACCGTAAGTATACCGGAACATGGGATTTAACTCTATGCTGTAAGGTATATGCAAAATTATACAAATTACCTTAAAGCTTGAAAGTGTGAATCAAAGGCTATTAGCTTTTGGAATACAGATTGCTAAATGCGTGTAACAGTACACTCTGGCTAATTTCACATTATCATATGAATACTTTCTCATCTTTTACGCAATGGCTGCTCACAGACCCACGAGTGAAGTAGAATAACATTTCCTTTCAGTCAAGCTTGGAATTCCTTGACCTATGAGTTAATGTTTTGATATGCTCTTTGACCAGCACAAATGTAAACACAATTCACACGTTGTTCTGCACTAACACGTCTACTCTCCCTGGCTTCTCACCCCTTCCCGCTTGGCAACTTGTCCCTGCGCCAGGTCGAGTGGTTCGATTTTCATTTTCTCTGTTAAGAATGCTCTGTGGTTCCTTGTTCTATCTCGACTTCCCTTTAATAAAGGTTGCTGCGATGCTGTGTGTTCAGCAGGGTGCTGGCTAATAATAGAAGCCTCCCCCCACTTTAAATTGGCAAGGATATACGCCCCTTATGGCTTAGGGGCTAAGTACACCACCTGGCGTGCTACCGAGCTAGACGGATCAGATGACCGAGAGTTCTGTGTAGGAGTTGGTTAGTGTCTCCTGCAGCGCCCACCATTGCTCACAGCTCCCCAGGGCTAAGGAAGGGACATTTCATTTGAGATTCCTGACTGCTATCTAGTGACCCCTACCTCCTAACCCCCCCCCCCCCCCCCTTCCCCCCCCCCGCCGGATCATGTGCTTGTGTGGACATCAGAGTCTTGTTCAGCCTCGAGGTGACCCACCCCTCCCCCCACCCTGAATGAATAGCCTGAAAGCCGCCACCTTTAAGAGTCACCGATGAGTTGTCGCTTGGGTGAGCATGAAGGGGTTTCTCTGTTAATTGGGAAACCCACCCCAGCATGTGTCGGGACCAGCACAAGGGGCTGGGGTGGGGCCACATTGCAATCAAAGGTTTTACGCAACATGGGGAAGGCGAGAGGAGTAAACGTATTTGCCAACTTTGCCCAAGCGTTCATTTTAAAATTCTTATTCGTGGTTTCAAATTGTCTCTATAGACTCTGTGCTCCCCACTTTTTTTACCCTTTTTCAGGTCTTCGATGATCTTGACACTCCTTCAATTCTGGTCTTTTGCATATCTTTAATTATGACCTCTCCACCATCGGTGGCCAGGTTAGCTGCCTGGGACCTAATCTCTGGACATTGCTGCCCAAGTTAATGCCTGCTTGCTAAATGCACTTTCTTCTTTTGAATTGCTTTTCACAATCTCTCTCTCTCTTTCTTTGACTAACCTTTTGGTCACCTCACGCGGCTCAATGTTAATATTTTCATAGAATTCCTACAGTGTAGAAGGAGGCCATTTGGCCCATCAAGTCTGCACCAACCACAATCCCACCCAGGCCCTATCCCCATGCATTTACCCTAGCTAATCCCCCTGACATTTAGTATGGTTAATCCACCTAATCTGCACATCTTTGGACTGTCGGAGAAAACCGGTGCACCCAGAGGAAACACACGCAGACACAGGGAGAATGTACATGTTCCACATAGACAGTGACCCGAAGGCCGGGAATCGAACCCGGGTCCCTGGCATTATGAGGCAGCAATGCTAATCACTATATCACTGTGCCACCCCATTTTGTTTCAAAAAGCACTTCTGGAGTGCTTTGGGCACTATGCAAAAGTCACTACAGCAATGCAAGTCATTGTTGCTACTTAGAGTTATGGTCAAAGTTTCATCAGCATCTCCAAGTTATGAAAATGGAGCCAATCAGGGATTCAGTCTGATTAATGACCTTCTAAGTTAGCTCAAGCATGAAGTGGCAGCTTGTAAAATCTTCATAGAATTATAGAATCCTATAGTGCAGAAGGAGACCATTCGGCCCATCAAGCCTGTACCATCCACTCAGGCCCCATCCCCATAACACTGCTAGTCCCCCTGACACTAATGGACAATTTAGCATGGCCAATTAACATAACCCACACATCTTTGGGGAGGAAACCGGAGCATCCTGTGTTTCCTGGACCCCAATGCTGTGAGGTAGCAGTGCTAACCATTGCGCCACCATACCACCAGTGTGTTGTGACACTAGAGTTGGAAACGTAAGTGTTTGTAAGTAAATCTTGGTATATAAATACTAGAAAGTCAGGAGTATAGGATTGTAATTCCCTCATTGTCATTGGGTCAAAATCTTGGAACTCCCACCCTTACAGCACTGTGGGTGTATAAGCGGTTCAAGGAGACAGCTTCTTCTCAAGGGCAGTTAGGGATGGGCAATAAATACTGGCCTAACCAGCAACGTGATGTAGAGATGCCAGCGTTGGACTGGGGTAAACACAGTATTGTCAGACTTCTTACGTGCCTAACCAGCGACGCCCAGATCCTGTAAATGACAAAAGAAATACTGTACTTCCACTTTCTTCTTCCATCGAACTGAAACCAAGTACTGAGGTGAAATTTGGAGAAGGGCAAAGTCTATGAACTTTAAGCCAATTACAGAAGCAAATGAGCATTATTTAGCCAAACTGTTATGTAAATCTGCCATCTGTTTGAAATACTAAGTAGCTCAGTGAATCAAAACTCATGCTCTGCTCAATGCTCTGTCAGCATCCCGTTTCAGCCTTTGAGTTATGAATTCAGTAGTGTTTTAACTTGAGGAGTAGGCATTTCAGGCTGATCTGTCATGATTGGGTGGCACGATACCACAATGGTTAACACTGCTGCTCATAGCACCAAGGACCCGCGTTCAATCCTTGGCTTGGGTCACTGTGCAGAGTCCGCACGTTCTCCCCATGTCTGCATGGGTTTCCTCCAGGTACTCCGGTTTCCTCCCACAGTCCAAAAGATGTGCTGGTTACATGCTTGGCCATTCTAAATTCTCCCTCAGTGTACCCGAACAGGTGCCAGAGTGTGACGACTAGGGGATTTTCACAGTAACTTCATTGCAGTATTAATGTAAGCCTACTTGTGATAAATAAATAAACATAATATTAGATCATCAATGATCTCTACTCCAACTCCAATTAATGGCCTTTCTTTTCCATATCCGTTGATGATTTGAAACATTTTAGTTGATCCAGCATCCGCAGCCTTTTGGTGGGAAGGTGTTCTGGAATCCCATTATTGTCCAGTGTGAGGAACATTTTCTGATTTCACCCTCAGTTACGTCTGTTGTTCTTGATTCTCCCACCAAAGGAAAGAGGGTTGCCAATGGTGATTCATGGAGGTTTTGTCACGTGACTTGCCCCAATGCTCCCAGCTATGAGTTTCCAACATGTCCATCCTGATGCACGGCCTTCCCACACCAATTGGAAAACAAAAAGATTCATTACCCAATTGGATGATGGTCAACTATCAGGCAAATTACATTTTTTTTTCTCATTTTCCATATTTTTACATCTGATCAAAAGAACTGTTCAAAGAAAGTTACTATATTTTTAAATGGCGTTTCATAGAATCCCCTACACTGCAGAAGGAGCCCATTCGGCCCATTAAGCCTGCACCAAACACAATCCCACTCAAACCCTATCCCCATAACCCTACATGTTTATCCTGCTAATCTTCCTGACATTAGGGCAACGTATCATGATCAGTCAAGCTAATCTGCACATATTTGGACTGTGAGAGGAAACCGGAGCACCCAGAGGGAACTCACACAAAAAAATATGCAAACTCCACACAAACCCCAGGCCAGAATTGAACATGTGTTCTTGCTGTTGTGAAGCAGTGGTGCTAACCACTGTGTCACTGTGGATTGTCTGGAGCCATATCCTGGAGATTGATCTTCAGTTCCTTGAAGACTCCAGGCCAATCCTAGAGAGTTGGCAAGGCGGAGAGAAAATAATTCAACCGCATTTATCCAATTCAATACATTCATTGTTTTAAACACTTTCATTGGATTGCTCCTCAACCACTTTTGCAAGAAAATACAACCCAAATTCAGGTAACATTTAACCCTTTAAATATTTCTTCTGAATTATTGCCTCAAACTGAGTGCTTCAAATTGGGCAGAACCTTACTAGAATTTGGCAGTGTCAGTTCCAGCGAGTAAAACACCGTGATTCTCACCCATGCCACCAATGTAATTTCTGACCGAACCTCATTAGCAATGATCTTTATGCTGTTGAGAACCACGTCTGCCACAACATTATTGCTGCAATCACCAGGGGATTCCATATAAACAGCTCCCAGCACTTGATCAACATCTCTCCCAAAGGATGGCAGCCAAGAGGCCCATATCTCACTTTTTGGAGGAAGCCTTCATCGGGATGCTGGATGGCATGCAGCGGAAGCGGAATGCCTCTACTTCCCATTCCAGAAGAAGGCCAGCCCCACCCGATGTGCCGTGGCAGATCTGGTGAATGCCAGCTCACTGCAAATAAGGACAGGACGACTGTATCGGAAGAAGATGAACGATCTCCTTTGCTCAGCTAGGATAAATGATTCACCTCAAGTCTCTCTCTGGACCCTCTCGTACACCTCTCCCACATCCATCTCTCACTCAGCTACCCTGGGGGATTCCCAACACGTGGCACAATGCCCAACTTTCACCTCCCACAATCACCGTGTTCCCCCAATAGCTGGAGTGTTAAGGGGCTCTGTTCTTTGCACTCTAGCTCCCATCCCAGCCCCAGGCCTGCCAAAACTCATCACCATTTTCAATCTGACAACTCCCACCTACGCTCTCCCTATCTGTGTCATTTCAAGACAAACTCAACCACAGCAAATGTGAGCGAGTGCAGCCAGCTGGAGTCATGTTTGAGTTGAGAACTCACAAGCTGGTCGAGGAGAGAACCCTCAAGCCGGCTGAGGAGGAGGAAGAGTGTGTCTGGTAAAGTGGAGGTAGCAGAGAAACGTCAGAATCCATAACACATGCTGTTATTCCTGAAGTCTCAAGTGAGAGATCAATGTTCCCTCCACATCCCCTGTGATAAACTAATGCCATCTCCCTTTTTTTGCAGATTAATCAGCCCAGACCATCCTTGTACCCAGTGGATATGGGCAGTTCTGAAGGAGACTCTGTCACCCACACCTATCACCAGCCACAGATACTCACACTTCAGTAGGTTCACTAAGTAGGTAGGTATCTGGGTCACTCACTGGTGAGCATTTCACAACAAAAATTCCACAACAGGCAGAAGAAGGAATATCCCAGGGAACCGGAACTCAGAGGGATGCTGAGCTCCTTACCAATGAATTTAACCTAGTCATCCCAGCACTGATGGAACTGCAAAGTCATGAGCATTGGGAAGAAACACCAGCATCCTTCCTCAGATTGTGAGGACAATTTGAGGAGTCCCATCGCCTTCTGTCCAAGGAGATAGTGGCACCACTTCAACGTACCAATGCAAATGTGGTGTCTGTTGTGGAGACCTTGGCACAGGGAATGCCCACACCATGGCTCAGCGAATGGCCTCCATATCTAAGGGTGGGAGCTCGATGGTGCAGGGCTTCAACTGCATGGAGCAAACACTGGTGGGAATCCATGAGTATCAGTGCCAGAGGATAGGGGCCTAACTCCAGCTGCCCCTCTATCTCAGGGGTAAGCCCATCACAGTGAACCTCACCTGCCACAGTTTTGCCCACTTTCTTAGTTTGATGATTTAGCCTTAGTAACTTTCTGTTCCTATCCACACAACCTATTGTCCCTCTTGATCACCTGCAAGCATCAATCTCCAATGTTATCTCTTAGTAAACTCAAAGTTAGGGCAGGGGGAAGATGAGGAGAAACTTTGCTTCAGAACATTCTATCTGAAAGGATGATGAAAGCTGAGTCCAGAAATCATCTTAAAAGGGTATTGGACAGAGAAAGATAGGAAAATCAGAAATGGGAGCAGGAATAGTCCATTCAGCTTTTCAATCCTGTTCTGCCATTCAACCAGGCCATGGCTAATATTCTAGACCGATGCTATTTTCTCTAACTATCACAAAATTTTTTGATATCTACGATGAGGAACTTAGAGGAATATGGACAAAAAGAAGGAATGTGACACTAAACATGACTATTCTTTTGAAGAGTGAGCAGGGAAACAATGGACGAATGGTCTTCTTATGTGCTATAATGTGAGATTCAGTCGGGCCCAGCAATCCTGGAAGGGACACTTGGGCTGTCATTGGAAGGGCGGGCAGGTGCCGAATTGGGCTGGTTAGAAGGGCCACCTCGGTGATCTGGGACTTTAGGCCAGTTGCTCCTGAAGCTGTTAGGCCCTCATCCTTCTCCTTCCCCTCAGGCACCCCCACCCACACCCTTTCATATGCAATTCCTATACCATCTCAGTGCCAACATATCTCCACCCCCCATGGCCAATCATACCCTCCATGCCCACATGATGCTAACACACGCCATCATTCATTCCCACAAGGCCCTTGCAACAGCCAAAATGGAGTCTGTGTGAACTCAGCACTGGAGAATCTGACCTATTGTATTCACTTATATTTGAGGCAGAGTGTCTCGACAGGGACCCCTTATTTACTTATTTCCACAATTACAAAGTGCAAAGAAAATTACAGCACAGAAACTAGCCCTTCGGCCTTCCAAGCCTGCACCAACCATGCTGCCCATGTGCAGTGAAACCCCCTACCCTTCCCAGGATCATATCTCTTTATTCCCATCCTCTTCAGATATTTGTCAAGCAGCCACTTAAAAGTCACTATCATATCTGCTTCCACTACCTCCCTTGGCAGCGAGTTTGTAAAAAATCTGCCTCATACATCTCCTTTAAACCTTGCCCCTCGCAAACCTATGTATCCCTAGTAATAGACTCTCCCATCCTGGGCAAAAGCTTCTGACTACCCACCCTTCCATGCCCTTCATAATCTTGTAGACTTTTTCCCACAGGTTTACACGTCAAATTAGAAAACGCAATATAAAGCTACGAAATCAGGGTCACAAAGAAGGCCGTAGAAAAGGATAAATGATCAATAATTAAATAGCTAAAGGCTAAAACTGGGCCCCTCATCTGTGCTCTCATACCATGTACACTGCTGCTGTCCCCAGCTCCCCGGGTTGCTAGGAAACATTGTTAAACTCAGCAAAAAATGTTTTTTTTTAAATACGGCACAGATGAAGCTGCTAAGTTACATCCCCCAGTTTGGAACTCTGTATTCTGGTAGTGAAGATTCGTACAGGAAACCCAAGCTTGCAGATAAATGCCACCAAAAGTCAGAAGCTTTAACGTCCAAATCAATATCTTCCGCACATAGCTCAACACAACGGCAGGATTGCTGCAGTTAATACATTGCACCTTTCATGCTGGACTCTGCTGGCTGCTCTGTTACTAAGTCCAATCGCCAGAGTGACACTGAGCATTAAAGAACAAAGGGACCCAAGGTTGAATCCCTGGTCTGCACTAAATTAACTAATCTTAGCAGCGTGCCCATTGGGTCACTAATAATTGGCCCTAGCACGGCTATATAGGCCCTGGCTAGAAAAGGATTAATACACAAAAAAAAATCATCAGTCAGGCCTCCCATTTCCTGACCTCGACCCAGTAATCCTTGCTGAAAGTATATGAGCACATTGGGAAGGATAGGATGGCTTAACCTCTGATTGTGAGGCATGTTTATACAGCCCATCAGTAACTATGTAAAGACATCAAAATGTAGACTGGCTGTTCAATGGCTAAAATACCGTCCCTGCTGATGATGGCATTCTGACATGGATGGAATTTTACTGTCCACGGGAACAGTAGCTGGTGAGACGCAGACCATGAAAAGATGCGTGGACATCTGGCGGGATTTTCCGACCCTGGGGCAAGCATGGCTGGAAAATCCCACCCAGTGAGTCAGGAGTTACGTCAGTGACAGCTTTTGTGGCAGGCAACATTAATTAAGCTTCTTTGCCTTTGTCCAGATTTTGCAATGCAATGACTGACTGGAACTGTCAGTGTTCGCTGTCATTACTTCACTGATACTGACTAAATTCTGAAGTCCGCTCTGCACAGAAATAGCAATGAAATCACGAGGTTGCTGTCCTTGATTCTACACTTTCCCAGAGGGTGTGCTGTTGAAACCCCACCAACTGCAACCTCTGAAAGATAGAAAATAGGAGCAGGGGTAAGTTCTTTGAGCCTGCTCTGCCTATCACTATGATCATGGCTGATCATCCAATTCAGTAGCCTATGAGGAGAGATTGGCTAAACTGGGATTGTTCTTCCTGGAAAGACAGAGGGAGAGGGGTGATCTGATAGAAGTTTATAAAATTATGAGAGGCATAGATAAGGTGAACAGTTTTTCCCCGGCAGCAATGACAATTATAAGGGGAGACAAGTTCAAGATATGGGGGGAATGGTTCAATGGAGATGTGCAGGGGAAATGTTTTACATAGAGAACGATGGGGGCTTGGAATGCATTGCCAAGTGAGGTAGTTGAGGCAGAGATGTTAGCAGGATTTAAGACTTATCTGGATAAGCACTTCAACAGGTGGGGAATAGAGGGATACAGAAGATTAGTCTAGATAGGACAACATGATCAACACAGTCTTAGTCGGCCGAAGGTCTTGCTCCTGAACTGTACTGCTCTTTGGTCTTTATCAGGAGGCCAAACCTTCACACAATATTCCAGGTGTGGCCTCACCAAGCCTTGTATCATTGGAGCAAGACATCCCTGCTCCTTTACTTGAATCCTCTCACCAAGAAGACCAACATACCATTTGCCTTCTTCACCACCTGCTGTGTCTGCAATGCTTACTTTCAGTGAGTGTTGTATGAGGACACCCAGGTCCCATTGCATATTCCCCTCTCTTAATTTTTGGCATGCCGATAAAAATCTGTCTTTCTGTTTTTCCTACCAGAAGAGATAACCTCACATTTATTCACATTATACTGCACCTACCATGCATTTGACCATTCTCTCTGCTTGTCCAAATTACACTGATGCATCCCTGTATCCTCCTCACAGCTCATTCTCCCACCCAGCTTGTGTCATCTGCAAATCTGGGGATATTTCATTTAGTTCCCTCATCTCAATAATTAAAATATATTGTGAATAGCTGGGGGCCTAGCACTGATCTCTGTTGTACGCCACTAGTCACTGCCTGCCATTCAGAAAAAAAACTTGTCTATTCCTATTCTTTGTTTCCTGTCTCCCAAACAGTTTTCTATCTATCTTGATACATTACCTCTATGCGCTTTACGTGCTATTCTCTTATGCGGGACTTTGTTGAAAGCCTTCTGAAAGCCCAAATAAACCACAACTACTGACCACTTCCCCCATACCCCCCCCAACATCCACTTTACTAATTACATCCTTGAAGAATTCCAGTACATTTGTCAAGCATGATTTCCCTTTCATAAATCCATTTTGACTCTGTCCAATTCTATCACTCTTTACCAAGTGCGCTGCTATAAAATCTGTAATAATGAACTCCAGAATTTTCCCCACTATCTTCAGACTGATTGGTCAATGGGAATTCTATGAATTGATAGGAACTTCCTATTTTATCTGATTATTCTCGTTGCAAAAACACTTGAAAAGGTTACACCTTGTTAAATGAGGTGTAGCTGCATTTTTAAGTGTCCTTAACTTCATAATTACTGCGAAAGGCTTCACCAGCCCAGTAAAGTTACATCTTATATTTGTGAAATTTCTCATTTCCTTATTAGGATAAAAAAATCAAGTTTTTTTCTATTTTTGCTAATTCACTAAGCTCATTTTCAGTTTAGCTCCTATATCAATCTAATCAAAATCATTTGTTTCCCTATTTGAAAATTTAATGAAAAGTAATGGGATTCGGTGCTTTTGATTTCCTGGTTTGCTGACTCTGAGAATACTTCAGTATGATTGGCTGCTTACTCTGTTTACTAATGCCAATGATGCTGCATGACTTGGTTCCAAAGTGGAGATCAGTGTCACAAAGATCACTAGATGCTTTCTTTGAGGTCAGCAAAGAGCATTATTGCTTTGCAACTGACAACAAAAGCCAGGCCAATATATTCATACAGCAGATGTTGGAATATCTATCCGATATCAGCACAGATGTCAATGTCACACCTGTCCAGTGTGAGTGTTATGCACCATGACCTATTCCCTCATCAACAACACAGTATTATAAAAAGCTGTAAACCAACACTATGGGCTGGATTTTCATTTGTGGATTAGAATACTGAGGTCAGGATAATATCTGTGTCTTGGTTCCACACATGCTAAATTCTTCTTCAGTGTACTTGAACAGGCGCCAAACTGTGGCGACTTGGGGGTTTTCACAGTAATTTCTTGAAGTGTTGATGTAAGCCTACTTGTGACACTAATAAATAAAATTCAGTGAAAGTACAGTTGTCATTTTAAAGTGTTACAACATTGTTGACACTAATAAAGAAACTAACAACCAAAGCCTGACAGCAGACTTGTTATCTAACTTTACATGACCCATGTGATTCATGGTGGGTGGGACAAGAACTTCCACCCAATCAGCCACAGAGCAATACAGCATGGAAACAAGTCCTTTCGTCCATCCAGTCCATCTCAACCACGGTGCCCACCTGGGTACTCCCAATTTCCCATCTTTGGTCCTTATCCTTCTAATCCTTTCCCAAACATGTACTTATCCAAATGCTCTTTAAATGTTGCTATTGAACGGGCCTCAACCACTTTCTCTGGCAGCTCATTCCAGAACTGGTCATTGCTGAATTAAATATGGATTGTTTGAACTTCAGCTGGCCACTTGCTGATAGAACTGACCAAAGTCTTTCTCAGACACTTCAGTTAACACCAAAAATCAATACGGTCTTAATCTAAAGATAGTTGGAACCCTCTCAAAAAGCCATCAAAACAAAACAGTGAAATGTCTAAAGGAGCTGTGCTTCAACAATGTTTCACTTTTTTCATACATACACTTCTCAATAAATAGCAAGAGCTTTGAGTCCCTCACACATTGTGACTGCTGCAAAATGATCTTTAAGATGGAGGGGTGGGGCGGGAATCTCAAAAAGGATGGTCATTTCCTGTTGCCTTTGCTTATCTCGGGGTCATGCAAGTTAAAGAAAGGGCTTTTATCATGCTTTACGACCCCAGGACATCCCAAAGCACTTTACAGCTAGTGAAGTAATTTCGAAGTGCAGCCACTATTGCAGTGTGGGGAATTGGGTAGCCAATTTGCAAATAGCAAAACCTCCGCCCCACAAATGTCAACGTGATCAGATCTTTTTTTAAAAAGTGATTTTGGTTTCTGTATAAATATTGGCAAGGAAAGTGGGACGTACTCCCCTCCTCTTCTTCAAATAGTATAATGTGCTCTGTCATGTTAACGGTTAGCTTATAATGGAGCTTAGTACTTGCAGCAGTTAGACTTTATTGCCTTAAAGGAACAGAACACCAACAGATTTATATATTGCATGTTAAGTGGTATAATGCCTAAATCATTATGTGCTAAGGCTTACTTCCTTGGAGTCATTAAGGAGAAATCTCCTGGTTTAATAAATATCTTTGAAATATATGAAATTCAATTCTCTGATCACTGCTGCTCTGTTCTAGTTAAATGTTCTCACACAGACCCATTTTCGTAGAAAAATGATGCTTATTCTTTAATATCATTACAGCTTCACAAACTAGCAAATTGACCATGGCCTCTTGACAAAGTGGAGCCTGATGTTTGATTTTAATCAAAACCTGTCGGCTCTTTAGAAAAAGGTAGACATTCCCCAATATTTTTATTATCTCTGCACCATTCGGCCCTGAACCACCACATGGCCTCTGCCTAAAGAACTTAACAATAACTTGGTGAACTCAGCCAGCAATTTACCCGATCCGTGTGGAAGGTCCCAGATTTTGTGCCCCATTTGAGTGAGTGATGTGATCTTCCCAGCAAACTGACAATCAGCCTCAGGATAACACCAAGGATGAGATCTCGATCCCCACAAGTGTTTGCAGGACAACCTTGAGAGACCGATCTACATACTTGTTTCTAGGTGAGAGTGCAGATTAAAAAGGCCAGTTTCTCACTTGATTGCCATCCTGTTGTCTTGGTTCACAGCAGAAGGAAAAATAGCACACTGTTTTTCCTTCTAATCACGTCCTCTCAATTCCAAAACTCTGGCTGGCTGCCCACTCCCCACATTGAAAGCAACTGCCCAATTTTACTTCTGTCAGTTGTTTAATGTAGAGCGACACGGTGGCACAATACTCTGCATTGCTGCCTCATAATGCCAGGGACCCAGGTTCGATTCCCGGCTTGGGTCACTGTCTGTGTGTAGTTTGCACATTCTCTCTGTGTCTGCGTGAGTTTCCTCCGGATGCTCCAGTTTCCTCCCACAGTCCAAATACAGGTTAGCTGGATTGGCCATGCTGAATTGTCCCTTAGTGTCAGAGGGATTAGCAAGGTTCCCTTCCTCTGGAGTTATGTGGATAGGGCCTGGGTGGGATTGTTGTCGGTGCAGGTTTGATGGGCTGAATGGTTTCTTTCTTCACTGCAGGGTTTCTATGGATCAACAGTGCCTGGAGTATGGAGCATGTCTGTTTTGTGTGGATTCTGGATGGGGGAACACAGTGGTAAAGGGGAAGTGCTGGTAAAATTGGGTGTGAAGCCCATTAAGGCAATTTAAATGTGTGCGGGAAGAGGGAGGAAGAAAGAAGGGGGAAGAGGGAGGGGGGAAAGAAGGAAGATGAGGGAGGGGAAGACTGAATAAAGGAAAGGATGAAAGAACAAAAAAGATAGAAGTTGAAAGAGGGAGGAAGAGAGCGGGTGAAAGAGGGAGAGAGAAAACAGTTTATATCACACTAAATAAGGAAGAAAAGCAGCAACAAGGGCAATAGATGTGTTGTTTGGCTAAGAGGCTGGAGCTGCAAAATCAAATTCCTAGAGCATTAGCATTTTTGCTGCTTTGGGTGTCCGTTTAGCAGAAAAAATAGTATCTATTTCTCATGTTCACATCCAGCATGATCCACATTAAAAGACATGTTGCTGAGGGAGTTAGTGTGGAGGATATAAACAAAGTAAGCTGCAATGGCAGTCAGCGTCTAACAGTGATTTGACAACCCACTTGCCATTTCTGATCTCACTTCAGTTGCAGGAGGGATTATCCACCACCATCATTTTAAAGAATCCGGTTACCTTGCAGGTCAGTTGCTTCTTCCTACCTATTGGCTCTGAAGAATTTTGGAAGGACTGCATGATTGAAAGAATTCAGAGGAATTTGTAAATTCTGCGGTGCTGGACTTTGGAGGTTGGGGAAACATTCATTATGTCTGAATGCACATTTGCTCCCAGTCCCAGGTTTGCTGCTCCCCTTTGGGTTGCAGCATCAGGTGGGGAGATGGAGTCGTGACAACAGAAGTGGCAAGCTTCTCATAGAAAGATGGGCAGAAGCGGGAGAGGTCTTATTGACCCTGGATCTTTAGGATGAAGTTTGAACCACTCCTAAGCCACATTAGGCAGAATGGCTTTTTAAAACCATTCATTTGTGGGATATGGACGTCGCTGGCTGGCCAGCATTTATTGTCCTTGGACAGCATTCGGAAGTGAACCACATTGCTGTGGAGTCACATGTAGTCCAGGATGGCAGATTTCCTTCCCTAAAGGACATTAGGGAACCAGATGGCTTTTTCCAACAATCAACAGTGATTTCACAGTCATCGATAGATTCTTAATTCCGGATTTTTTTTATTGAATTCCAATTCCACAATCTGCTATGGCTGGGTTCGAACCTACGTCCCCAGAACATTGGCTGAGTTTCTGGATTAATAGTCTAATGATAATACCTCTAGCCCATCAGTTCCTCTCAAGGATGCAGTTGCGGAACTGTGGCATCTCCTGCAAGCAGACTTTGGAGGCTGTGTCTGCCAAAGAGGAGGTTTCACTGCCTTCTCCCTCAACAGTGAAAAGCAGGAGGCACAGGTACTTGGCTTTGCCGTAGTGTAGGGTGGTATCAACCACACACTCGTGGCTTAGTGAACACAGCGCTTCAAAGCTGGAATGAAATTTTACATTTGACTGAGGTTTCCAGGTACCAGCCCTATATTGGACTGAGCTTTCTTGGCATCAGGCCCATGTTGAACTGGGTCCCATGTTTTTCCACAGCTGCTGGGCACTTGCCCAATGTTGGACTGACCTCTAGACACCCAGCACGCTGCAATAGCCACTCCTGTTGTTTGTTGATACACGAATGAACAGTGAGAGAAACGGTAAATAATTCATTTGACTGAAAAAACTCAAGATAAACCAACAAAGCTATCAGTCAAGTGATAGACCCATCTTCTGATTTAAAAGAAGAATAAAACTGAGAAATCCTATGAAAAAGAAATAGTTTGAGAAATGTTAAAATACAGAATTTAACACAATTAAATATTAAACATTCTGACGAACGGTGCCATCTGGATAATTAATCCTTGTTTCTCTTGCTGACGCCAAGTCACCTGCTGTGCATTGAATTTTTTTAATTTCAGAATTGAAACGTTTTTTAATAATGAAGTAAGGAATTTTATGTATCAATTATTTTAGAATCAGTGCAGAATGATCAGTGTTACAGAGGCGTGGTTATTTTGGGTGACGGGCTTTGCGAGTAGAGTTTAACCTTGCTTTGAAACACAAACAGAAGAGTATAGAATCAACAAATCCCTACAGTACAGAAGGAGGCCATTCGGCCCATCAAGCCTGCACTGACAACAATCTCACCCGGTAACCCCAGATTACCCTGCTAATCCACCAAAACTAGGGTCAGTTTAGCATGGCCAATCAACCTAACCCACATATCTTTTGACTGTGGGAAGAAATCGGAGCACCCAGAGGAAACCCTCACAGACACGGGGAGAATGTGCATACGACGCACAGACAGTAACCTAAGCTGGGAATCGAACTCACGTCCCTGGTGCTGTGAGGCAGCAGTGCTAACCAATGTGCCACCATACAATGTAATGAATGATTAGCAAAGCAGTGCCAACAAACCCTGTTGCATTGCCAGTCCCACCTGGCACTACTTTCATTTGAGCTTGAGTAAGGAATCAGTTACATTCTGAATACTGGAAAATAAAAACTTTTGCCTTACATTCCAGTTCTTATCAAGTCCCAGTCATCCAGCAACCCTGTATTCACAGATCTATATTGACTCCTGGGGCGGACTTTTCCTTTCCTGCCCGTGAAGCATTGCGGGTGGGACAGGACTATGCAAATGTCTGTTGACCTCAGGCAGGATTTTCCCAGTCTTGGGCGGGGTAAGCGTGCCTGGAAAATCCTGCCTTTAATCTACTGAAACCTTGAATTTAAAATTCTCACGCCAATGTTCAAATTCCTTCATGGTCTCATCTCTCCCTAGCTCTGTTACCTGCTCCAGTCCCAAAGCCCTCTGTAGAATTTCATCCTAAGAGACACAGCACTCTCTAAATCACGGGTGCAGCTGATGGCAGTGTGCACCATTGCAATTCTAGTCTCCGGTGCACACCCAATTTCTTTCATCCCTACCATTGGCATTGTTGCCTGCAGCTGCCTTTGTTCTAAGCTCTGGAGTTTGCAGCCTAAATCTCATGGCCTCCATTCTCCTTTCCTTAAAATGCTGAGCATGTTTTTTGGACACTTGAACTAGGTCCGAATCTTCGATCCAGAGAAAATGTCCCAACTCCTTCAAAAGTGCCCCAGATATTCAGATTTTCATTTCAGGAGCTGGGTGTTAACAGGAATTGGGCCCACTGCCCCCCAGAAACAATGCAGGGGCTGCCATTGGGTTGCTGAGTGTGGAGGCAGGTTGTTAAAGAGGCCTTCATCCCAGCTGTAAAAAAACACAAGGCCAGCCATTTACCCATTTCACCCTTTCATCCCACAAACTTCCCATGCCCTCCTCATGCCAATTCATGAACCAACACACTCCCTTGGTTCCTCATATGCAAACATATTTCCCTCTACTCATCCCTATGACCCCTTAAAATGACCTTGCCAAATTATGTCCCTCTACCCACCCCCGTAATCCTTTATAGCTGCTATGGCAACTAAGTGCCCTTTCATTCCAGCTCATGTCCCAACCGATCCTCATGGCTCTATAAAGCCCAATGCCAAATTAATGATAATTCATATCAGCACATGCTCCTCCATCCACCACTCTTTTCCCTTACACTCTCCATGCCAACTCACAAAGTACTTACCATGGGCAGACTTCAGGAGCCATGCTAAGATTAAATGGACTAAAGTTTAAAATGATTATCAATGTCTTCACCAACTGAAAAAAATTCTCATTCATAAAAATCCATTCAATACATTCAAATTCTTTTAAGAATCTAATCTCTTATAAAAGTAAACTTATTTTAAGTCATTAATCCATTATGAAAATAAGCATTTTTCATGCAGTACTAATACTACAATGACATGTCTTAGACTTATCTCAGCAGACAGATAATGAAATTGCAAGTAGCAATATCTCTCAATGGCAAGCTACTCCTTATCCCCAAATTTAAAGAGCTTGGAAGTTTAAATACTTTAACAGTTCCACTGAGTTTATGCACTTTTAACGCACATTCCTGTCTACTTTTAAAAGTATCAACAGGTTCCTGACCTCTCCCGAAGGGCACCCTATCTCTTCAAAAGGGTATGCTACCTCTTCAAATAATTCCACCCCTTAGACCTATTGCTTTAAAGTTTAAAGTCTGCGAGTGGTGTTTTGAACATCCCAATAACCAAAATTACTTTTGATTGAAGACAGTTTGATTGAAGACATGTACAGCTGCCTCTGCGAATCATGGGTGGACAAATTACAACCTGGTCCATTCCTGTTCCAACTCCACTCCCCATACTTCCAATTCTCCTCGTGTCTACTTGGGTTTCCTCTGGATGCTCCTGTTTCCTCCCACAGTTCAAAGGCATGCGGGTTAGGTTGATTGGCTATGGCAAATTGTTCCTTAGTGTTACACCAATTAGCAGGGTAAGTATGGGGGGGTTCTGGGAATAGGGTCTGGATGGGATTGTGGTTGGTGCAGGCTTGAATGGCTTCCTTCTGTACTGTATGGATTCTACAATTCTATGATCATCTCAATGCCAACAGCATCACCAAAGCGCGGGCCTGCTGAGCAGTGAAGCCCACCATTGTGAACTGGTAAGCATCCCGGCCACCTCCAACCTCCTCAGTCAAGCAAGGATTCTCTTGACTTAACTCAGCTCTTCCTCGCCAAAATTCAGCCAGGATTTTCCAGCGACACGGCACAAATTATTCACAACAGGATTGGATAATTATGGGTTGTTAATCAGGATGAAAAAATGGACAGCTAGTGAAATTGCAGGTAGTGATTGGGATTAAAAGATAAGCAGTGGCAGAGCTCGCTTCCGCGCTTACATCACCTGACCCCCTACTTTTATATTTTTACAAACATTAGGATTGAAATTGGTTTCTACCTCACTGAACAAAGTTAATGTTCTAGCACATTAAAGCTCTTGTGCATTACCTTCCCCAAGACTTTAACTTTACAGGGACACATAGACCTACCTCTATCATCCTGTATGAATGGGACAGAATCTCATCCGCAGTTAATTGGCATTGTTAATTTCCTGGTGGGGCTCTCTGTATAAAGCAGTTATTATGATTCTGGATTGTAGCGTTAAAAGTCTGGAGAATCCAGGAGCTTTCAGGCTCACTCACTTCATTCAAATAGGGAGATAAAACCTGCTGCAGAAAGTCATCCAAATCCTCAGTTAATGTCCACCAATGGGAGCAGTTTATGCCTCCTACAATATTTAAATGGAGCACTTCACATATCTGAAATAACATTTAAAATGTTTGACAGAAGCGTAATCAGACAAAAATCGGTGCCAAGCTGAAGAAGTAGACATTATGGCTGAGATTTTCACAGCGACAGCAAGACCCTAAACCTTCTCCAAAATGGAGATGGAGCCCTGATTTCCGCAGTCCCTCTCCGAACTCAGCACTCACCAAGTGCGGAGACAGGCACCGAGGTCGGAATTGAATCTGGGTCCCAGATGCTGTGAGGCAGCAGAGCTAATCACTGTGTCACTCTGCCACCCACAAATGGTAACCATTTTGATGGTCTGAACTCCCTGGCACAGATTATTGGTGTTCATGCATTTATTGGTGAACTGTCCATTTGATCTGATTTATTATTATTGTTGTCACATGTATTGGATTACATTGAAATAGCATTGTTTCCCATCTGAGGTCCATGTCCTTTTTACTACAATTCCTATGTCAGGTGGGAAAGTAAAATTCCACCCCTAGACACCTGAAAGAGAATGAAGTTCAAAGGAGAATCCTGCCATTGGAGAAGGCAGTTTCCTTGCCTGAGGCTCGGAAATCCTGCTGCATGGAATATCTGGTTGACTCAGGGAGATGGATCGGAGAAGGACTATCTGTGCGCACAGTCTCTCGAGGAGTGCTGGGAATGAATTTCCAGCTGAATATGAGAACTGGCTGCCATGCTTTCACAATGCTGATTGGAGGGCTAGATGTCTCAAGTTCAATGGAGCATACTGTATCCATTCTTTGAGGCTTGAGGTCAATCAAAGACTCTGACCATTGGTCTTACCTTGTATTGTCCTCAGTGTTCATTGAGAAGAGTTGGAGGAGCTGGACATGTTGGGTCCTTGCCTCCCGCCAGGGCTGAGGCTTTTCTTGCCAGAGCTTTGAAATGATGACATAGCAATGATGTCGAGACTTCAGTGAAACTCTGGATGGATAATGGATGTTGTTTAACGATCTCGTTATGACTTTAGCTTGTTAAGCTTTACGGATGGTCATATTATCTTGCAGTAGATTATGAATCCTGAACTCTGTTCCCTTGTGATTATACTCCTGATTTTATCAAAGGAAGACCCCAACCTGGCAGTAACCCACAGGACCCCAACACATGCACCCAGCCATCGGCTCATTCGTAACCGCGACCTTAGAAACCCACATAACGACCTTCAACTCATCCATCCCAGAGTGTGGTTTGGACATCCTCTGGCCTCCGAAGCCAAATCACAGCTCGACAGTGACCCAGAACATGCAACTATGCAACCCATCTATCTATGCAGGAACTGCAAACAAGGCAGCAAATGCTCCATCCACACTCTGACCAAAGCGAAGGAAAGTTTATTTACTAGTCACAAATAAGGCTTACACTAACACTGCAATTAAGTTACTTGTGAAATTGCCCTAGTAGGCACACTCCAGAGCCTCTTCAGGTCAATGCACCTAAGCAGCATGTCTTTCAGACTGTGGCAGGAAACCAGAGCACCCAGAGGAAACCTACGCAGACATGGGGAGAATGTGCAAATTCCACGCAGACAGTGACCCAAGCTGGGAATCGAACCCTGGATGGTGGTGCTGTGAGGTAGCAGTGCTAACCACTGTGCCACCGTACCACCCCCTCACTGTGCCACCATGCCGCTGAACCTCACAGGATGCACTTACACCCTTAATAGCACATACTACTCTCACTGTCTCACTGGCACAAAAAGAAGCAGTCGTTCTAGGAAGTGTGGGAAACGTACAAATCATGCAGGTGAGAGTGAAACAATATGACCCCAAGGCCTCCCTCCCCAGCTTACTGCTGGAAAATATCCCATCTCTGGAATATAAGCTAGACAAACTTAAAGCCAACTCACTTTTCAAAGGGAACTGAGAGACTGCTATGTGCTCTGTTTCGCAAAGACATGGCTCACTACTGCTTCACCGGACTTTGCTCCATAACCAGAGGGCTTCTCAATCCACCAAATGGATCATACAGTGGCCTCAGGCAAGGCTAGGGGAACTGGGGCTGCCTCTTAGTTCCCAGATGTACAACGAGCGAGTTTCTGCTCTGCGGGCTTAGAATGTCTGATACTGAAATGCTGCCCCTACTTTCTTCCATGGAAATTCACCTCTGTTTTCCTGACAGCAGTTTATATCCCACCCCGTGCGGACATGAAGACGGTGCTGGACAAAATCTATACCGCCCCAAACAGCCTTCAGATGAAACAACCTGCGCCCTTATACACTGTGGCTGGGGATTTCATCCTGGACAAGTTCAAGAATGTCCTACCAAAATACCACCAACACATTCCACCAGAGGCCCACATATCCTAGACCACAGCTACACAACTACCAAACATGCCTACCCTCTATCGTCCGCCTGTACTTTGGCAAATTGGACCACAGGGGTGATGGTGACATAAACCTCTATTGGATTGGTCCGTAATGATGCCTGGTAAAGTACTGTGGCTGTTTCCTGTTGCCTTTTTCAGTATGACTGACGAGGAAACTCTCCCACTTTTACCCACGCCCCCCATCGTCAATGTATTGGAAGGATTTCCAATCAATAATCAACCTTTATCGTCACGCTATGAATGCCCATCGAGACTAGAATGCGGAGTTGCATGTTTGGAGGTAGGGATGCTACCATTGTGCCACAACAGCTCCGACACACTCAATATATAATATACAGTATACATTACACCGTTTGATAGCCAGGAGTAAATCTTGGGCAATAACATCATAAAAAGATTTAGGGGGACATAGAATCCCTATTGTGCAGAAAAAGGCCATTTGACCCATTGAGTCAGCACCAACCGCAATTCCACCCAAAGCCTATCCCCATAACCTCATGTATTTACCATGTCAATCCCCTGACACTAGGATCAATTTAGCATGGCCAATCAATCTATCCCAGACTATGGGAGGAAACCAGAGCACCCTGAGGAAACCCACGCATACACACGGAGAATGTGCAAACTCCACACAGTGATCCAAAGCCGGAATTGAACCTGGGTCATTGGCACTGTAAGGCAGCAGTGCTAACCACTGTGCCACTGTGCCGTCCATCATAGAGAAGTGAAGATTGAGCAATATCTATCATCTGACCCAAAATATTAAACTATCAACATGTTAGATGTAAGATGGTTGGCAGTGGGGAGGAGAAGAAATGCCATAAATGGCTGTCAGTCTGGATAGCAGTATGAGACTTTTACACTTTACACAATGTCATTCTGATACAAATAATTCTTCCTCATATATGGACAATCAAAGGTGCACCAATAAAACGTAAACATTGGCACATCCCTCAAGAGTACAAAATAGAATCTCCCCTAAAGTGCAGCCAGCAAAGAAGTGTCTGACTTCTTTAATTGGGACTGAGTTACAAAATGGCTTGCGTTGAATGTTCCTCTTAGGGCAAACGACATCACATCGGAGTGAAACCCTGTTATCGTAACTTTACACATGGCTGGCAAACTGGAAGTGACAATAACAGCAAACCACTCTACAAGCCAATTGTTTAAAAACATCTTTCACAAGTCTGTTAACAGCACCACATCTGTTCTGTGAGTTTACCCCGAACGCAATTCCTTCACTTAAGCAATGCTTGGGGGGATTAGTGCTTCAAATATTATTTAATAAGGAGTCTTCCTGTGCAAATTATGTGGTCTGGCAATATTGGATATTGTCTGCAGAGATCTCCTCAGGAATCGGTTTGTCAATGGTAATATTGCCTCCCATGACCCCCACCGATCAGCACAGGCTTCAGTCAAAGCCTCGCTGTTGTCAACTTGATTTGAATTGTTTCTCTCTGCCAGAGTCCCTAGTGGCTTGCTAAATCCTGCTTTCCCTCAGCCGCAGTGAGCTTTTCCTCTTGCAACAGTCTGCTCCATTGTAATTGTTATTAGCTGCAAACCATTTAGAAGCGGAAAGAGGCACTCAAGCAGATAGAGGCAGCGCAAGAGAGCGCAGGGTGTCTCCTGTGGACACTGTGCCGCTCGCTTGGGGCGGGCGGAGGGGTGGAGGGGGGGGGTGGAGGGGTTGGGGGGGCTGCAGCCTCACTGTCGCTGGTCAAAGAAAGCGGCAACAAGGCGAATCCATCCTCCACTGAAATGCACTTCTGCAAACACACGCTTTACTTGTCTGTGTGAATGCTGAGAAGATGGTTGACAACAAAGTGAGTATGAACTGCTCACTGGTCTATTTGCTTCGCTTAGTAAGATAACATGGAGGCTGCATTATTTGCAGCGGGAGAGAATGGGTATTACATTTTATTGTTTACAAGCTTTGGTAATTGGTATCTACTTTTGAGATGACCCATCCACAGACAGCAAATAATTCGACCTTTTTAAATTTCCCCAAAAGACATTTCTCACGGTGATTTTATTTTGTTACAAATGATCCAAATTTTATACAGCAGGAGGTATACATATCTGTGGCAAAAATTTGAAATGTTTGCTCTGTGTCAGCTCCGTACAGCCACGCTCTGCTCATTTTCAGCCAGGGTCTTTCTGTTATGTGAGTTGACGACTGGCTTTATGGTTCAGCTTAACACAGTATAAGCAGAACTACATCGGCAGATCACCTCCCTTCCCAATCTCTCCCCTGCCCCTCCACCAGACAAACCCCCTGCCCCCGACATCCCACCACTCCCCACCCGCAATCCACAATCCCCCATCATCTACCAGCAACCCACCACACCCCCATATCCCATAACGTCCCCCACATTCCACCCCCTCCCCATCCTTCATCCCACCACCCCCCCCACTGCTCATCTCACTTCCCTCCCCCAACCTCCCTCCCCACCCCTCATCCCACTCTCCTCCCCATCCCGCCTCCCCTCACCACTCCCTCCCCAGCTTTCACATTAACACTAAACACCAGACCGATGCTTTATGTGTCGCTGATTAAAGACAAAGCTGCATTTCTGTGGCACCTTTCACATTCACAGCACTTTATAGAGGATGTGAAACACCATGGGTGGGATTTTCCACTGAAACTGGAAGTTCCCACCTGAATCCTTTCAACAGTCTGTCACATTTTCTGTCTTGCCTGCAATGATTTTTGCAATAGGCAGGACTGGAAAATTTAGCTCTATATATGACTGCTGCCCTAATGAAACGTATCAATTACAAGGAGGATGCAGGTTCAAGATGAGAAGGGGAAAGTTTAAGGGAGATGTGCGGTGGAAGTTTTTCATGCAGAGAGTGGTGGGTGCCCGGAACGCACTGCCAGAAGAGGTGATGGAAACATGCACATTTAAGAGGCACCTGAATGGATACTTGAATATGAAGGGTATTGGAGGGATACAGACCAAGTAAGGACAGAAGGTTTTTTCTCGTTTAGTTCGGACATCATGATCGGCACAGGCTTGGAGGGCCAAACGGCCTATTCTTGTGCTGTGTTTTTCTTTGTTTTTTTTGTTCTTTGCAGCAGCCAATTTGTGCACAGCAAGGTCTCATAAATAGCAAAGTGACAGCAATCAGATAACTTGTGGGGTATTTTTTTAAAGAGGATTAAGTATTGGCCAAGATATACATCAGTGATGCGTATTCATGCTTGACTACATTGATGTTAGCCTCCTTCACTTGGGAATCTCTGGCTCTTCTGGCATGGTGGGTCTGAATTTTACCTCAGGTTTTGGTTCCCCAACGTCACAACTAAATGGGGATCCTAATTCTAAAAGCTAGTCTGACCAAACAAGTCTCTAAGCCCACTGCCCTGCTAAGGATGGCATGGGTTGCTGAGGGTTAGTAATTTATGAAGACACAGCAGTAAGGAGAGGGGGCCAATACAGAAACCCTATAGTGCCCTGGGCACCACCCCACCCCTACCACACTCCTTGGGGGAATATTGAGGTTGCATTGTGGCCTCCTCTTTAGGCCACAGATTCCCTGGCTCAGATGGCCCCATAGGCTGCAAAACACCACACAAAGCGACCCTATTTGATGGCTCCTCATGATTGGTCTTGTTATGCAAAATGGCCACCTGTTCAGTGAATATACACCCCCTACCAATGCCCCGGGGAAACGATCAGGGAGGGGCAGAGCTGCTCTGGGAAAGTGTCTGACATAATTACCTATTATTTTATCAGCACACCCCCACCCCAGCAATCCATTCCTGCCCCCACAGGGATCAATAAAATCCAGGCCTTCCTTTCTGATCACATTTGACCTCATCTACATTTATTTTTATTCTAGGCTCCCAGCACTGCCAGTTCTCCCCTTGTCCTCACTCTGAACTGGGATTCAGGCAGAAATTCTGAACCTTGGTGAAATGTGTCTGATCCAATTAAAGTTTGTTCAGATTTGGCACTGGTCCATACTGGTGTTGGGAATAAAGCTTTCTCCACATTGTGGGAAATAAGCAGCATTTTTGTGAGAGATCAATGTGTAGCGTTGACTGATTAACAGGAGTCATGCAGTTCAGACTCACATACATATTTTACATCTTACACTCTCTCCTCCCCGCCCCCCAACCATTCCAGCCACAAAATCCTTCCCCAACTTTCCCTCTCACAACCTTTCCCTCTTGTAGTGTCCATCCCAAATTCTTCCACTAGCCGCCTCTCATATGTTCCACCCCCTTTCCTTTAACCCCTCTTTCTGCATTCCTCTCAAATCCAATCTCTTGTCTTTCCCCTCTCCGCCGTTTCCCTCCTGATCTTATGCTGCCTCTGTCCTGCATAGATCGCCACCTCCTGCCCAACTCACTGCCTGCTGCCAACTCACCACCCAACTCATTGGTCGGACTTTTACCAAGACACGTGCCCGAGGCTCATAAGATTGCGCCCGAGGCCAATGGAGAATGTCATTTTGCAAGCCTTGCCTGCCCTGATTTCGGAGAGGGTATAACGATAAAATCAGGACCATTGCCTCCTGTCCGCTGCCTCCCTCCTACCCACAATCTACCCTCTTGCTGCCTCTTTCCTGCCCAACGCACTGCTTCCTGCCCACTGCCTTCCAATTACCTGCTGCATCCTTTCCATCCACTGTGTCCATACTACTCACTGCCTCTGGCCTATTCTCCTGCTCATTGCCACTCACACAGCTCACTGCCTCTCACTCATCTCTTCGCTCAATGAGTGAAATGGGAATAGCAAGAGAGGGGGAAGTAGGGAGTGTGAGAGAGATGGTGAGGTAGGCAGGGGGTGTTGAGTGAGGGGGAGGGGTGAGGGAGATGGAGGGGTGAGGGAGGGAGAGGGGGATGAGGGGGGATGGTGAGGGAGGGCTAGGGGTGGATGAGGGGAAATGGTGATGGAAGGGGAAGAGTGAGGGAGGGGGAGGTGGTGAGGGAGGGGGAGTGGGAGAGAAAAGTAGTGAGAGAGGGAGAGGTGGTGAAGGAAGGGAGGAGACAAGGTATAGGGAGGGGGAGAGGGGAGGGGAAGTGGTGAGAGAGGAAGAGGTTATGAGAGAGGGGAAGGTGGTGAGAGGAGGGAAGGGGTGAGGGAGGAGTAGATGGTGAGGGAGTGGGAGGGTTGGAGGGGAGAGGGGGCAAAAGGAAAGGTTAGGGAGTGAGCAGCAGGAAAGACGATTTCTGACAAAGTTCTGGCTCTCGGGAAGTGAATTCCGATTATGAATTTCCCTGGATCAATGACGTCAGCCCCGAACTCCTCTCCGTGCATTTTCTCGTCATGGGGGAGTTCACCTACTCTTTGCTGATTGGCGAGAGTGGCAGTAAATTACAATTAATACAACCGCGCACATCCTGATGGTGAAATCAGAGTGCGGCTCTCGGTGGGCTGCTGTGTGGTTGTGTGAATGCATAGCTGAAAGGGAACTCTGTCTTATACCTTCAGCCTGTAGCTGGCACGTTGCCTCAGTCTCAGGCTGAGTCTGCCCTGCACAGGAGCAGGTAGTGCGTTTTTCACCTCTTCCAACACCCAAAGGATGTTGGTGAAGACCATCTGAAAGCAGAGATCTCAGCAGCTTGTAAACTCTCTCTGTGCTGAAACCGGGGGAAAGATTAGGAACCTGTTATTGATGAAAGGTATGCACATGGTTGTACTCCACAATGCAAGGCCATTCAGTTAACATTTGTTTTTATTGGGTCATTTTTTTCCACTTTCTGTGTTGTCTATTTACGCCTGCTGCCTGGCAAATGCCCATTCCACTTGTGGTGAGTGGTAGCTTCCAGGACTGTTTTGTCTGACTGTGCTAGGGGTTCAGGAGAATGCTGGTGGGGGAAAGGACCTTTCACAGGCAGCTATCAGATGGATGGTTGGAAACTAACTGAATCTCACTATAACTGAGAGAAATGAGCAGAGTTGCTGCAGCACTGGCCACATTGTTCTCTGCCTCCTCCACCCCCTATGGTGGCATGGTGGTTAGCACTGCTGCCTCACAGCGCCAGGGACCCGGGTTCAATCCCCACCATGGGTCAACGTATGTGTGAAGTCTTCACATTCTCCCCGTGATGAAATGGGTTTCCTCTGGTGCTCCGGTTTCCTCCCACACCCCAAAGACGTGCAGTTTAGGTGGATTAACTATGCGAAATTGTCCCTTACAGTCAGGGTGAATAGCAAGGTAAATATATAGAGTTCTGGGGATAAGACGTGGGTGGGAATATTGTTGGTGCAGATGGGCCGAATGGCCTACTTTTGCACCGCATGAGATTCCATGACATCCTTCCCGTCAACACTGTCCCACCGAGTCATCTGAAGAGGCTCTGTGCCTTGTTTCACCTGTTGGTCCAAAGCTCGCTGTTGCATGATTTTGCACAAACCACCACCCAATCCGGCCAGGCAGGTGAGGCAGATCATCAGCTTAATGATGGCTGAGTTTCATATCCAACTATCCTGCAGCTTTCATTACTGTGCTGCTGTGTCTCGGAGGTTGGGCTCCTCACTGCTATCAGCCACATTGTCTCTCAACACTCAAGCAGGTAGGTCTTCCTTGAAGTTAGAAGAGAGCACAGAGAGTGAGCCAACACGGGAGAAACTGCAACTGCCCAGGAATCTTGTGCTTCCCTGACCTGATCTATGCAGACAACTTAAATGCCAAGGACCATTTTGAAATGTCTGTAATGTTTCTTTGACTGTATTGAAGCAGCTCAGAGTGTAACATGATGAATGCAGAGAAACTGAATATTATTGCACTTGGGTGTGATGGACATTTTGCAACATTTGTAATGTTCTTTCAGACCATTTATGAATAAAGCATATTTTTCAATAAAAGAATCATTTTGCACTGTGGTGGACTACTACTCTTTGCAGTTGATGAACATTCCTGGGTAAACTGGAAGCACCTTAATTACTTTATGCAAATTGTGGAGGGTGCCCTGCTCCTGTGGGAAGGTAATCATTGAATCCCTACAGTGCAGAAGGAGGCTATTCGGCTCAACGAGTCTGCATTGACCTCAATCCCACCCAGGCCCTATCCACATAACCCCATGCATTTACCCTAGCGAATCCCTCTGACACTAAGGGGCAATTTATCTTGTCCAATCAACCTAACCCACACATCTTTGGAGTGCGGGAGGAAACACACGCAGACACGGGGAGAACGTGCAAACTCCACGCAGACAGTGACCAAGCTGGGAATTGAACTTGGGTCCTTGGCATTGTGAGGCAGCAGTGCTAACTGCTGTGCTACCGTATGCTACAGGGGGCCTCGAATTAGGAGTACAATGAGGGATGCTGGAGTCTTCCGTGGAAGTTAGCGGGTTGGAGTCAGCTTCCCGACGCACTAGCGTTTTCCAGGCCTTGACCACACTTCCTCCCTCCTGCAGGTTAAAATTCCCTCAGAGTCACAGGGCGGAAGTTTCCCTTCGTGCTCGCCATAGGAATCACAGAAAGTTTGCGGATCACGCAAAGGTCTGTTGACCTCAGGCGGGAATTTGTGGCCTTAGACTCCTGCCCGCAGACTCGGACAGCGGGACCTATCAACCAGTGTGTTGGTGATGACTCTTTGACAGAGTTATTGAAATAGTCCCGCTTTCTCCTCTTACCCCATGGCGCTGAAGTTGTCTTCCCTTCAAACATTTTATCCAGTTCACTTTGGAAAGTTGCTGCTGAATCTGCAAACACTCCCCTCGCTGCCAGCGCATCCCTGATCACAAGAACTCTCCACTGGCTCTTTTGCCATTTACCTCAAATTGAATTGCCATCCTGAAAGATGTTAAAACGCGACCAGTTCAAATCTAAATTGGTTGAAAAGTCTGTGGAGTGCCGGAGATAAATAATTCCCTCTCCAATAGATTTCCCAATGATTTTGATATGAGAGGGAGTGGATGCTGCTGGCCTGCTTAGAGGAGGAAACACTGGAGAAATGACAATCAAATACACAAATTACATCTCAGCTAATTGCAAGTTATGAAAGGCGAGCCTGTTCTCTTTCTTCAAGCCCTTCGCAGGATTGTAAATGATGCTGCAGTGGAAGGGTTATTAAATGTGAAGGAAGGATGAACATGTCTTCATTGATCAGTCACATCTATTCTTGTTCTAATTTTATGTACCATGAACCCAAGAAGTCAATAATTCAAATTACGGATTGTGAAAGATTATAGTGAGCTATGTGGTTAGTTGTGGGCAGCTGAAGATTACATTCTCAATCCAAGGGTTATGAGCTGAAATGCCAACCCTGACTGACATTCACACTTACCTGACTTCACTAGGCCTCTCTTCAGCTGTCACTTTGAACAGTTAGCGTGAGCAGGCTGTTCTACAACACTGGCATCACAGACAAGTGCGATTTCCATCTACACATCCTTGCCATTTGTCAACCAATTTCACTTTCACAAAAACTTGTGCCCATATCGTTAACGACGCAAAGGGGTAAAGATCTGGGCTGAGAGATTCAGTCACATGATCATGTCCAAACCACTATACAGACTTACCTCCATCTTTGGGGTGGGGAAGTATGGGGGCAGCACCATAGATTGGAACTGTGCCCCTTGGTTCCCACCCAAACATGTGCAAACGGCACTATCCTGATGTCACATAGCCCAACTGGCTGACGTGATACTAGAACATCGATATTTGACAGTGCCAGTCTTGACAACGCCTGCGTTGTCCACTCTTTCAGAAAAAGAAACACGAGGGTGCGAGCTGGACCTTGCAGTCGGTGCTGGTAAAACCAACTGATTCTAAGCAAGTAAAACTTATTAACTGGGAATGTGTCTAAAGATGTTTGGGTGTGTTTTTGGGTTGGTGCATGTGCTGGAGACTGTTGCCAGCTCCTTACGGGGAAAGCTGAAGAGTAAGTGATGCAAATGTTGCAACAAGTATAGAGGCAGCAGTGGCATTGTCTCAGGGTCCACAGTAACACAGGGAGCTGGTGCAGAGGCTGCAGAGATGGAAAGTGCTGAGTGATCCCCACTGACTTGGAGCTGAACTCCTTCTATGCTCCTTTACAGTGTTAAGAGGCTGTGTGGCAGGTCAACAAATGCACATTCTGATGTGGATATCTAATGAGTGCTGTTCTGGACCCCATCACCTGAGCCCTTGCAGCAGGACTCATGTGCCACCTTACCCTTTAGCGACCTAGCAAGCAAATTGCTTTTTCCTCCTCAGTCTAACCCCAACTCACTCATATCCAGAGAACTCAACATGTGCTAATCCGCTAATCCGCACCATGTGATAATCTCTAAAGTAGGTGCACTGCCAGATTCAGAGCTGGTGGCTGCAACTGTCAGGTCAAGTGACAGTGTCTCTTCCACATTGATGCTCTCCCTCTCCCTCCTTGGGACTGGGCGGGTAGCAGTTTGTCGATATCTGGCAGCAGCAACTCAGAAGTTAAAAGTTCTGTGAGGTGGGAAGCAAGAGGTCCATATCCACACCTTCTCCAGCTCACTCCTCACTGGGACAGAGTAGGATGAGGGCGTGTTGGGAATTGAGATGGGAGTTACAATAAGAATGTGACAGTGATTTCAGCAATGTTGGATGATACAGGGTCTTTTGCAACAAGAACTATGCTGCTGAAAGCTGTGTTCCACAGGGCTCAAGAGCTGCAGGATCATTTAATGCTGTGTGATTCTGCTCTACTTCTTCCTATGGCGTGCTACCTTATCTAGCAAGACAGAAGGCAAAATATCAATTATTGTTTGCACAGTGTTTGGGTGATGGCTGAATAGCTGGTTGAGACAGTGTAAGGTGCCAAAGGATCATGAAGTTTTACAGTACAAAAAAGGGCTCTTTGATTCATTGTGTCTGCGCCAACCATCAAGCACCATTGGTAGGTATTGAGGTGGAGTACCTGGATGTTGAGGATGAGATGTGAATGCAAGGGGGCACAGCTGGGTGGATGATGGTGATATGGTTCACTCAACAGTGTGAGAGGCTGATGGTGGTCATGCATTCACTGACCTTTAACACTCCCACGAGGTCATTGGATTTCTTGTGGCGCTATTGCCTGGCCCGGACCCTGAGAATTGACCTTCCATGGTATCTGTTCCCAATCCTTTCTGAGGGAAATCCTCAAATGTCCCTCTGCTCTCCAAGACACTATGGATCTCTCCTCCTGCCCAGTGGCACCACCGATTCCTGCAGTGTCACATTCCTGCTGCAGCAATGTTATTTTCTATCTTCTCTTTAAGAGACAGGCACTCTTTTTGTGCCCCATGGTCTGTTGTAATGGTACAGTTGCCTCTTGCTGTGTTCAGAGCTTGCTGACAGCACTCAGGACAGGAGATCAACTCTGGAGGTGAAGGTACTTATGCCATAATCGTTCAGATGAGGTGCATTGAGGAATTTTGCATCTTAACCATCTCTATCGAGGATGGGCATGCCATAAATTGTAGACACCACATCCAAAAAAGAAATCAAGGTGAATTTTGCCTCTTTTATGTTTATCTTGCAACAGAAACAACAACTTTGTACTTCAATACAGTAAAACAGCCCACGTAAAAGTAAAGTAAAATTTATTTATTGGTCACAAGTAAGGCTTACATTAACACTGCAATGAAGTTACTGTGAAATTCCCCGAGTTGCTACAGTCCAGCCAGCACCTGTTCAGGTCAATGCACCTAACCAGCATATGTTTCAGACTGTGGGAGGAAACGACAATACCCGGAAGAAACCCATGCAGACACGGGGAGAACCTACAAACTCCGCACAGCGACCCAAACCGGGAGTCAAACCCAGGTCCCCGGTGCTGTGAAGCAGCAGTGCTAACCACTGTGTCACTGTGCCAAGTCCAAGGCATGAAGGAAGTCAGATACAGAGGCCAGAACACTCCAGTCTTGCATGCCCACACCACAGCTGCCAGCGAGAACGGAGAATCTGATGTTCGGCCAAATCTCTGTTCACTGTAGCGAGACGGGTGAGTGGGCGAGGGCGGAGAATCAGGCCGTGAATCAAAGATGTGTTCAGGAATTCTGACCACAATCTCGGTGAGTGAGTTTTTCAGGCTGGGTTAGCAGGATGACACCCCTCAGCGTCATCCTGCTAAACAAAAGCAAAGGTCAGAAAATAGAATAAAATCACCTGCACATGTAGATGGCATTAAAATGATAGTGGATGCACAGGATTGTTCACAAGGTAATAATCTTATCTCACTGTTCCAATGATGGTTATAAACTATTTGACCTTTGTTCGTGTGGTTTATGATTATCAGCTCAAACACTGACGAGATTATTGCTTTGAAATCACTGCTGAGTGCCTATTATTCTCTGCATATCAATGAACAAACCTGAGAAACTCATTCCAAAGGCTGCAAATGACATGGATTTCAGTGACAATCACAATTTCAGATAGAAACATTATACAAGGTGGAAGATGGAGGACCTAAATAAAAGATGACATTTGAATTTTTCTTTCGATTTGCTAGCCATACTAAGACAAACAGCTTAGTGAACTGGATGTTTATTTTTCCAATGGCAGATACTACATTTTCTCAACCTGAAGCTCCTGGTGTAGAACTTGGCTCGACAGAAGCACAAACCTGGAGGGTAATCAACACGCTCCTATTATGGTGATTTTTCCAACCTTCCATCTATTATTTAGATATTTATTTATTCATTTATTTATTAGTGTCACAAGTAGATTACATGACATGTGAAAGTCCACACACTCCGGCGTCTGTTCAGGTACACTGAGCGATAACTTGGCATGGCCAATTCATTTAACCAGCATGTGTTTCAGACAGTGGGACAAAACTGGAGCTCCCGTAGGAAATCCGTGCAGACATGGAGAGAGTCTGCACAGACCGTAACCCTAGCCGGGAATCGAACCCAGATCCCTGGTGTTATGAAGCAGCAGTGCAAACCACTGTGCAACGTCAATAACCAGAAGAGCAGGAACACTGTGAATTGGGAATTCCTGTCCCAACTCCAGATCCTCTGGAGCGAGGGCCTCCATTGAGGTGGAGGCTTTACAGAGGTTACCCGCCAAACGTCATCTCAATAAAACCAGCATATGCCCCTACGCTGAAAGAATTTTAGATTGCAAAATTGCTTGCATTTTTCCAAAAACCTCTGAAGGGAATCTGTTACTGTGATATACTAAATACAACTTAGCAGCACAGTGGCACAGTGGTTAGCCCTGCTGCCTCACAGCGCCAGGGACCAAGGTTCAATTCCAGGTCGCTGTCTGCGTGGACACATTCTCTTCGGGTCTGCATGGGTTCCCTCCCACAATCCAAAGATGTGCGGATCAGGTGGATTGGCCATGCTAAATTGTCCCTTAGAACCGGGGGAAATTAGCAGATTAGATACATGGTGTTACGGAGACAAGACCTGGGTGGGATTGTTGTCGGCACAGCCTCGACAGACTGAATGGCCTTTTTCTGCATTGTAGGGATTGTATGATTCTGAGAGTTACGTTCATATTAAACTCTGATTATGAGCATTAAGTTGCAGTTGATAGGCCTTGCACCCCTAGAGATTATGCCGTGATTAAAATTGGAGTGCCGTGAGCACCCCTGGAGAAAAGGAACGCTATTTTGTCAGGATATTTAATTTCCCATCTCCACAGGCAAACATTGGGATGCTGACGGGAATTCAACCATTTCATTTTGGTTCCCGAGCAGGCAGAGGTTCTGAGAGCAAACAAGGTGCTTTTGACATTGCCCATCTAATGCGGTGCTCCGCCTGACAATGGAGATCCCCGCGGGGAAAGACCCAAGACCAGAACAGCAACACTGAAAGTGCAATTCTGTCACGTAAATAGGATATTTATCTCACCCTGAATGTTTCAGGCTATTTTCTCGTGAATTTCCCAGTAAATTCCCCTTTTCCAGTCACATGACTCTACCAGAAGAGCTTGGCCTTGTGTGCAGCTTCAACCTGTTGTGTGGTAATGAGCTGTGCAAATACGAGATGGGCTGAGCCTCAGTCGCAGCTGGATTATTAGGGGGATTTTGTACGTGGATGCAGCGCTCTCTGGCACGGGAAGGACGGGACTTTTCACTTGTGATTACTGTCCAGTGACCCCTGCTGTAAAGCGTACGCTTGGATGTGTTTTAGCTGAGCAGGTTTTGATTTCTGGCATTATCTGTCATAACATCCCCCTGCAAGCAGTTGGCTCCAATGGGCCTGGGTAGCAACCACTGTTAAAACTAATGGAGACAGGAGCCATTTAGAAAGAAATGGTAATTGCCTTTGTTGTAATTAATTAAGAAAGGAATGAGTTCCATCATCAGAAACAGTTTCAGTTTTCCTAATTGATTTCATACGGATATTATACACCTGAAATTTCCATGACACTCCCTGCAGTCACCCTTCAGCAGGGGATTAGCAGAAACCTGACGCTGGAGAGGAAATTGGGAAGCAGGTTGCATCGTAACTTCCAAGAAAACTACTTTGTTAAGTAAAACATTGCAGGATTGTTGGGAATAGTGAGTGAGTGGAACTAATTGCATAATTTGGTAAGAGAACCGGCAAAAAGCGTAATGAGTGGGATTTTCTGGCTGCTCCCAGTGATGAAATTTCCCAGTCTCACCGAAGTCCATGGAGATCTGAATGGATCGGCTCATTCTTTGCAGGAAAACCTGATGCTCTGCTCAGAACATCACAGGCTCATAAGCTGGAATTTTACCGGCACCAGAATCGGGGCTGGTAAGGCTCACAGAATAAGATTCACCATTGGCCTCAGGTGGGGTTTTATGTGCCTCACCCGCGTAGGAGTTGTAAAATCCCAATCATAGAATCATAGAATTCCTACAGTGCAGCAGGAGGCCATTTGGCCTATCGAGCCTGCACCAATGACAATTGCACCTAGCCCCATCCCCATAACTCCACATATTTATCCTATTGGCCCCCGTGACACTAAGGGACAATTTAGCCTGGCCAATCAACCTAACATGCACATCTTTGGGGTGAAAGTGACAGCAGCTGCCTCAAATAGGCTCCCTCTGTGTGGGCACTGATTAAAGTTAAGATGGGAACTGCTTTTCCATGCCAAGGTAGAAAGTGGGTGCTCAGTGCCAAAGTGTCCACGAGATGCAGAAAAGGTCTGCACTTTCTCCAGAATACAAATTTAACATACCCAATGCATTAATCCCTTTCATATCTATTGAATTATAACCTGAGACACCTGCAATGGCTTCTCTTCCCATGCTGGCACTGCAAAACTCTTCAGACCCCAACCATCAATCCTTGGTCCTCTTCTATCTCCCATCAACGTGTTGCCTTCACTGATAACATCTGAAAAAAACATCAGGGCGAAACAGTGGCACAGTGGTCAGCACTGTTGCTTCACCGTGCTAGGAGCAAGGGTTCGATTCCGGCTTGGGTCACAGTCTATGCGGAATCTCCAGGTGCTCCGGTTTCCTCCCAAAGCTTGAAAGACGTGCTGGTTAGATGCATTGGCCATGCTAAATTCCCCTTAAGTGTACCCGAACAGACACCGGAGTGTGGCAGCTAAGAGATCTTCACAATAACTTCATTGCAGTGTTAATGTAAGCCTACTTTGACACTAAGAAGTCAACACTAAACAAAAAGATTCCATATAAATGCCAAATGACGTTTTGAATCGGGTGGTTCGGATCAGGTGTAACAGCGCAACCTTCAATCCAGTGGAGAAGTGATCACAAAGCCTGCCTGTGTGCTACAAATATAGAGCAAGAAAATGTTGAGAGGGGGAAGGCTGAATTGTAAAACAGGAAATCCATAGAATTATTAGCAACTTGCTACTATGAAACATTGAATGATGTGCTGAAAACAGCTATCAGTATAGAGAACCCTTCAATTGCATGCAGCACTGTCAATGAAAAGCTCTGACAAAGGGATGCAGGTTATCACTAACCTGACACACATTTCACTGACTAATTACGGAAAATCAGTCCGACATTATCCAAAAAATTGAAAAGACTACGAGATTGATGCAGTAGCAACGCTGAAAAGTGAACAGAAAATAATTTGAATCTGTGTAAACAAAAGCTAAACCAATGTGTAAATAATGTCGAGCCCCATAATCATTATCATTGAAGGAAAACAACTGAATCATGTAAAGCCAGGCTTATCCCTTTTTATTTGCTCTAGCATAATTGCCCAACAAAAGCCATGTACTTGGATTTTCCACAAATTGAAAATTGCTTATTGAATTTATTCAGAATGGTATCTGTCTGCTGAATGAATATTTTTAAAAAAAGCTTGATAGAAATTCCCTATACAATGCATGCATTAGGGAATCTAACAATATGTCAGATTGAAAAGTGACTTAACACCAATTTTTTTAAATTCAATTGTGGGACAAGGGCTTCACAGGCTAGCCAGCATTTATTGCCCATCCCTAGTTGCCCTTCAATTGAATGGCTTTTTAGGCCATTTCAGAGGGCAGTTAAGAGTCAAACAAGCGCTGGAGTCACACGTCAATCAGACCAAGTAAGGTTGGCAGCTTTCCTTCCCTAAAGGCATTAGTGAATCAGATGGGTTTTTCTGGCAATGGATTCGCGGTCATCAGCAGATTTTTAATTCTAGATTTCTTTTTTATTGAATTCAGATTCCACCTACTGCTATTGTGGGATTCAAACCTGAGTCCCTAGTGCTGTGAGGCGACAATGCTAACTAGTGTACCACCATGCCATCCCCATTAGCTGAGTTTCTGGATTAATAGTCTAATAATAGGCCATCGCTGAGTATATCATGAGTTTGTATGTTCTCCCCATGTCTGTCTGGGTTTCCTCCAGGTGCTCCTGTTTTCTCCCACAGTCCAAAGATGGGTTTTTGGTCTTTGTTAAATTCCATGTTAAATTTTCACTTATGTGTAGGATGTGTAGGTTAGGTGGATTAGCGGAGTAAATATATGGAGTTATGGGGATAGAACTCTGTTGAAAGTTGACTTTGACTCGATGGGCTGAATGGCTGCTTTCTACACCAATTGATGTAGAATAAATTGGTGCTGTGAAACTTCTTACTGTACTTACCTAGTCCAACACTGGCATCTCCACATCAAGGCCTTCTACACTGCACGGGTTCTATGATTATATTCCATGTTGAACTTCCTGCTCACATCATTAACTTTTCTATATCCTTTTGCATGTACCTTGTACTCTAATCACAGCTTTCATTCCTGCCTTCCTTTGTGTCATCAGCCAACTTAAATACATTATGTTAGTCCCTTTGATTAAATCATTAAAAAGATTGCAAATATCTGAAAACCTAGCACAGTTCCTTGTGATTCTTTGGCAGTAACAGCTTCCTGATCTAAAAATGACCTGTCTATTGTGTTTTTGTCTTTTAACCAATTCTCTATCCAGGCTTTACCTTGTGTAGCAATCCTTTGTGTGGCATCTGAGTGAATGCCTTTGAAAAAAATCAAATATACTACTGGCTCCCTATTATCTATTCCACGAGTTACATCCTCAAAAAACTCAAACAGGAAAATCACGTTTGACATTCTTTTCATGAAACTGTGACTATTCAACTTTTCATGTTGTGATTTTCTACATGTTCTGTCATCATTCCTTTAAGTATTTTCATTCTTCTCTTGAATAGTAGTGTGATATTTTCTACCTACTAATCCACTGGGACAGTTTCGGAATGCAAGGAAATGGTGGAAGATCATAACCAATACGTCCACTATCTCCGCAGCCACTTCTTTTAGAACTCTATGATGTGAACTATCGGATCCAGAAAAATTGCTGTCTTTCAATCTCATTAATTTCTCCAGTGCTTTCTCCTTACTAATATTTTTCACTTCATGTTCCCCATGGTCATTAGACATCTCTATTTCTGTTTTTTTTGTGTCTTCTACTTGTAGATAGATACAAAATATTTGTGTCATGTCTATTTCTTTATTTTAATTTCACCTATCTCAGCTTCTGATGTCTTACATTTACTTTAGCTACTTTCATCCTTATGACACACTTGTAGATGCTCTTGTAATTTGTTGTTAGATCCTTGCTAGTTCACGCTCATTCTATTTTCTCCCTCTATCAATTTCTTGTTCCTCCATTGCTAGCTTCTGAAACTCTCTGGATCCTCAAACTTATGATTCTACTTGGCCACATTATAAGCCTCTTTTAATCCAATACAATCTTTATCTTCTATAGTTCACGATATTACATCGTAATAGAATGTATATTCGCATATTTATCAAACAAGTCCTCTGCAGAAGACTGCTTTGAGTTCTCTCTGAAAGTCTAACTGTACCTCGTCATATGACCTTACCTGTCAAGCAACCTAATCAAACCCCACTCTGCAATATCCCAGGGGAGGATACAAAACATCAGAACCCAACATTAATTCAAATCAAAACAAACACAGCATCAATTAAGATCAATTATGTTGTTGTAGTAACAATATAATGCTTTGTAGACAGAATGTCTACAATAAGATGGAAAGGACTAGTAAATACATTTAGCACAGAAATATGACTAAAATATATTTCTTAAATGTTGTAACAATTCTACCCTATAGTCCTATCCTGGCTTGGAGTTCATTCATGAGCAGTGATTCACCACAAGCAGGTCCCAACTTTGTATGACTCTCCAATGTTTATGCAATGCTAGTATTGGCATTGAATGTCAGGTCAGTCCGAGGTCAGGTAGGTCAAGGTCTTTGCCCTTCATTGAAACATTGCAGTTTGTGATCAGATGGCAGTTCCTGGGTATCTGATGCCATTGATACAGGAGGAGTAGGTTAGGGTGAGGGAAGCTGAGGTTGGTTGGAAAACGGGATCATATCTGGAAGCAGGATAACAGTGAAGAGGGATTTGAGAAAGGCCAAAAGATTCAAATATACTGCCACCGCAGATGCTCTCAACTGCAACAACCTTGGAGGCAGCTGGACCAATAATGTGGAATAACAGCCCTTCCAAAGTGTTTTTTTATTTTGTTTATTAGCGTCACAAGTCAGCTTGCATTAACACTGCAATGAAGTTACTGTGGAAATCTCCTTGTCGCCACAATCCGACACCTGTTCGGGTACACTGAGGGAGAATTTAGCATGGCTAATCCATCTAACCAGCGTATCCTTCAGACTGTAGTGGAAACTAGAGTACCCTGAGGAAGCCCATGCAGACATGGGGAAAACATGTAGACTCTGTACAGACAGTCACCCAAACTGGGAATCAGACCTAGGATCCCTGGTGCTAACTACTGTGCCATAGTGTATGCTAAGGTGGTGCAGACATACCTGTCTAAATGAAGCCTTGGTCAACCTTTAAGGCTTCAAAACAAAATCAGAGATTAAATGAGACTGAAATTAATTTCAGGGACCTTATGAAGATACTAACATATTATAAAATAAAAGCAAGTTACTGAGGATGCTGGAATCTGAAATCAAAAAGGGAAAATCTCAGCAGATCAGGCCGCATTGAAAAGAGACAAAGAATGAAATAAAACTGTGGACAGGAACAGCTTTGAGAGAGAGCAAGATGGTTTTGCTGGAGAGAGATGTCGAGTGTCTTCCTGCTTGGGGTTTTCAGGATGCAGTAAGAATGAATGTTTTATAACCTGGAGGTCTCCGTAACCTGGAGGTTACAAAAAGAGTGGAATTTAAGTTGAAACCCACGTGGGGTAAAGTTGGAGACGGAGACAGTCACTGAGGAAGGAATTTGGCTGTATAATTGGTAAATGGCTTGTCCAATGTTAAGAGAGGAATGGTAAGCAGCAAAGGTGGAAGATACTGACCCCCTTCTCTCCCAGAAAAAAAGTCAACTTCTCCACATAAGCTCAGACACTGCGTGAAATACACTGCATTCCAGAAATGAAACGCTTCACAATTCAATTTCTTGGTCCATTTCTGTACTGACATCGTGTTGCCACCTATATTCTGCAATTGCTGAGATTCCACATGTCCACAAGAATGGAGTCATGGTTTTTTTTTAAACAAATCTTTTCAAATTGGTAATTGCTATATAGACTCTCCGGAATTTATGCAAATAAGTCCAGCAGTTCGAAACGCCTGTGAGCATACTTTTTAATCAACTCTGCTTCCTGTGAAAATTAATAGGAAATTGAGTCTCATCAATTTATGCTTGTAACATAATGACATCAGTACATACTGTGTTCATTCCTTCCCCCTCCCCCAACCCCAGTAAGCTTCCATTGGATTTAGAAATGATCCCACAGCATCAGAAAGTAATCGGAGCGGACTAGACTGTTTATTTCACAGGATTCAACCGGATTTCTAGCAAAATAACTTTGTCAAAGTAATATACAAGAATGGGATAGCCTATTTTTTTTTTAACCTCTTCTATTGGGACGTGAGGGTTATTAATTGCTTTTGAATCAAGCCTATGTAGGCCAACAAAATCAATTTAAGCAATGGATTCCAAAGCAAATCCTGGCATGTTAAAAAGCCACAAACCTTGTCATTTATAATTGCTTAAAGATGGCTTGTGGCAGTCAAAGTTTAACTTCAGTGTGTTAATATTCTGATGCATTGTGACAAGAACTGACATGTTTTCATCAAAGTACGCCAAAAGTATATCATGTTATGCAGTACTCTTTGTCAAAATTGTACTTGCGTTGCACTTTGTTTTTTGAAGCCATAATGTTGAAGGAACATAATATAATCTGGTAGGAATTAGAAAATGCCAGTCAGCCTATAGACTGCACCTTACATTTTTGGGGCTGGGGAATAGGCAATACATTGATTTTTATCCTACTTGGCCACTATTTTGGATAAAGCCATACACATCATTGTTCTGGGGGCTGGTTAACTCATTTGGCAAGATGATTAAGGGCTGAAGCAGAATGGTACATGTTCAATTCCCATACCTGCTGTATTTGGGGATTGAACATGTGCCATTCATAGCTCAAGGAAGACTGTCTCCTCCCATTGTCTCATACTTGCAGAGTGGAGCCCCTTGAGCTATATGACCACTTGTCTCTCTCGAATGGAGGGAGATGCCGATGGCCCTTGTGGAATTTGCTAATTATCTACGTCATTTAAGGGTTTAAGTTTATTTATTATTGTCACCAGTAGGCCTATATTAACACTGCAATGAAGTTATTGTGAAAATTCCCTAGTCATCATCTTAGTTACCTTCCCATTAACCCCAAGGTCTCATCATTAGCTCTTCCCCTTTTAAGCTACTCTATTCAATCACTGCACCTTCCTCTCTTCATCGCATTGCTGTCATTCCTCTTTCCCTTAACCCTCCAATCATTCTCTCCCTCTCCTCCCACACAGTTCAACTTACTCCTCCCAAGGATTCCAAGAGGACAAAGACTGTCTGAATTGCCTCTTCACCTCCTCCAAGTCACTTTATTCATGTTTCTCTCAGAATTGATATTGCATTCAAAAGTTTGACTGGTTCCCCTGAGAAAATAAATCATCTCAATTTCATCTTTCCCTGTGTCCCCCAGCACTGCCCTCTGGTATTTAAATTAAAATCACTGGCCCTAATTTTTGCTGAGTTTGTGTCTGAACCAAATGGTGCTCTGGCTCCAATTCCCGAAATGCCATCCAAAGGCACCAACATCTTCGTCAGGAGGTGTTGGGATGGAGCAGAAATATTTTCTTTGTTTCATCAAAGCAACTGCAGATTTAAAAATGTGGCTACATTTATTCAGAAGCAACTTTGATCACCCAGCTTTCTGAAATACAACTCCTGAGTTTTAAACAAATGAGACAAAGAACTTGAACCAGCCAGGTTCTTTGGAGAGATGAGTTACCCTTAGGGAAGGTCAGATATCCCTTTGGCAGAGGTCATGTACTCTTTATGCTGTTAAGAATAGATATGAATGTGCATTTAAAAGTGGATAATAGTGGTCTATGGAACTATCAACTGTCAAATCATTTAAATCTCCTGCACTTTAAAGTTTTGAAAAACATCTGCAGTTAAAAGTAAAGGTGACTACAATTTCACTAGCTGCATATTGATATAAGCCTGAGGGTTATCATTATGGGATTAGTTTACTTGAGTATCAACCTAGCTAGACCAGACCAAGCTAGAATCCACTATCTCTTCCCTGTGCTCCATCTCATCATTGTTTGAGATCTGACCCATTGCGGTAATGTTATCAGCAAACTTGAAAATTGAGCTCGAGGGGAATTTGCTGACACAATCATAGGTGCATAAGGAGTATAGTAAGCAGCTGTGGACACAGCCTTATGGGGCACTGGTGTTGAGGATGATTGTGGAGGAGGTTTTGTTACCCATCCTTGCGGTCTGTGAGTTAGGAAGCCGAGGATCCAGAAGCAGAAAGAGGAGCTGAGCTCCAGGTTACGGAGTTTGGAGATGGAGATAGGAATTATGGTGTTGAAGGGTGAGCTGTAGTCAATAAATAGGTACCTTTGTTGTCTAGGTGTTCCAGGTTGAACGTAGGGCCAGGGAGATGGTGTCTGCTGTAGATATGTTGCAGTGTTAGGTGAACTATAATGGATCCAGGCAACCTGGGAGTCCGAAACTGATTTATTCCGTGACTAATTTTTCCAAACACTTATAATGATGGATTTCAGAACCACTGAGCAATAGTCATTAAGGCACGCTGTCTTACTTTTCTTTAATATTGGGTTAATGATCGTCTTCTTGAAGCAGATAGGGATCTCAAATTGGTGTAAAGAAAGATTAAACATGTCTGCAAATACCCCCATTAGCTGGACCCCATAGGATCTGAGTGCCTGATAGGGGACCCCATCCAGGCCAGTCACTTTCCATGGTTGATTTTTGAGAAAGCTGCTCTGATGTTTGCGATAGTGACCTTGGATATAGGTTCATCCAAGGGCTTCTGGGGTTGAGGGCGGGCTCTTACTCAAAACGGGTATAGAATACATTGAGCTCATCAGGGAGTTGTACATTGGAGTTGGAGACTTTACATGCCTTCATCTTGTAGTCTCTTGTGTCTTACAGACCTTGCCATAGACGGTGGGAATGTGTGTCTCTAGCCTGGGACTTTAGCTTGGTCCGATACCGTCTTTTGGCATCTTTGATGGATCTCCTTAGATCATATCTGCCTTCCTTGTGTAGGTCAGGGTCATCTGACTTGAACACCTCAGACCTAGACTTCAGCAGGTAGTGGATATCCCTGTTCATCCATGGTTTCCGGTTAGGATTCACACGGATTTGCTTCTTTGGTACGCATGATGAGGAGGAATTGTTTCATGCAGAGAGTAGCAAATCTTTGGAATTGTCCTACTCCAGAGGGATGTGACAGCTCAACCAGTGAATATGTTAAAGGCAAAGATGACAAATGCTAAAGACATCAGAGACATAGAATAGTGTAGGAAAATAGTGTTGTGGGAGATAGATGATCAGTCATAATCTAATTAAATGGTGGGAAAATTAAAATAAAGACGAGAATGTGTTTTGATCAATTTGTAGGAACCTGGTACTGAGATTGCCTAATCAAAATGCAATGAACTCTCTTTCAAACAACAGCTATTGTGTGCCACAGGATGAGACCAGGAGGATTTAAAATGCCTACCATAGTGACACCTCTGGAAGCACCAAGTACTGTATGTGCTTCAAATGAGTGCTCAATGAAACGTGTGCCCCACATACCAAAGTTAATATATAATAGATAGATAACATCTGCTGCAATAAAAAGGGCTGCAAATGTTAGTGGCTTCTGTACCAGCATTCACACTTGCAACACTGTTGTATATATTAAGATAAATGTGTGACAAAGCAAAGCGGACTTCCTGTGAGCCAGGTCTATGAATTCACAGATGTTATCACGGCTGTACTTTTCATGAACAATATGCATAATAACAGCAAGCTATTCAAATAATTGGAATTTTTTTTTAATGTTCCATACCGCAAATTGCCATACACAATGCAAGCACAGTTTATGATCTCGCTTCCCCCTGCAGCAGGAACAATAACAGGCATTATTAAAAGCTGGAGTGAGCCTGTTTTCGATCACTTATTGTTAATGGGTTCTGCAGTTTCATTTTTTTATTTGTTGCACTAAATCTTAACTGTGGCAAAAAAATTACACAGGCGATACAGATTGGTCTTCACAACTTCCGCACTCCTGTAATTAACATTCACAGCCATGCATTGCCATGAAATGAGAGTGCAATACTTGGACTTTGTAAGGACGAACACAATTGTATACACTACTACATTGGAAAGTGGGTCATTATTTCCTTTTGTATTTTTTGCTCATCAATTTGATGAATGTCCATGCTGGGCAATAAAATCATTTCTATTTTCAGACCCAGAATCAGCATTAAAGGCTAGCATTGAGAATGTTTTATATAAAACTCCCTCTCCACTGCCTCACTGAGGAGTTTTAAATGTGTTCAATTTTGAAACAATAGACCTAATGGATTAGTGCAATTTTACGTGCAAGCTACAAGGCTGCGGCACAGTGGCACAGTGGGTTAACACTGCTGCCTCACAGTGCCAGGGACCCTGGTTCAATTCCTGGCTTGGGTCACTATCTGTCTGTGTGGAGTCTGCACCTTTGCATTATATATGTGTGGGTTTCCCCGGGTGCTCTGGTTTCTTCCCATAGTCTGAAAGACATGCTGTTTAGGTGCATTGACCCGAATAGGCATCAGAGTGCAGGACAAGGGGAATTTCACAGTAACTTCATTGCAGTATTAATGTAAGCCTTACTTGTGACTAAAAACTAAACATTACGTTACTTAAACTTTAGTTGACCTCTTTAAGAGTACTTCAAATCAATGTCATGGTATAGGCAGTGTTGTGCTATGAGCTGTGCCTGGGTGCTACTAATCTTCACAGAATAATTTCACTTGTTACCCTTGCAATCACCCAACAAAGGCAGGTCAAAGACTTTCATTTTATTAGATTGGCCTAAGCTCAAGCCTGGGTCTTGAAGATTATAAATACCATTCACTGTGAGATAAAGTGTGATTATCTGAGGTTTTCGATCGTAAGGTTATCACACATTTATTTATTTATAACCTGACATCTTCCAAGATATAATGACGGGCAGGAGGCAGCAGCATGCATAATAGAGCAACGACTTTATTTATCATGTGGGCAAACTAGATAACACGTGTGGTCAGTGAGACAGGTTACTGTGCTGCTCTAATTAACGGGTACGTAACGACTGTGACATCTTTGACAGCAATTAGAATGGAATGTCAGCATAAAGTTGCACACGGGGAGTCATCCTAGAGTGTTATACCATCATACGTTTAGGTAATAATAAGCTGGGAAAAAAAATCCAGCGATGCGTGAATAGATAAACAATTGGACTGAATAAACATGGCCTGTGTTTAACTGTGCCTGCGTGGAAGATTTCCAATTGCTCAGTGTCACAGTTTTATTGAAGGTGTTTGCAGAAATGAAGATGAAAGGATATCTGCTGCTGTTGCTTGTCAGCTAATCATGGAGCATCATTGTCAGCCACAACAGTTGTATTTTACATCTGCAGTTGGCTCATATTTCTGGCTTCAGAAAGATGCGCATAGTTCCACGCACATAAAGCCGGGCTTTAATTGACAGGAGAACATTTTAATTAAGAAACGCGCGTTTCACGGAGAAGGGACCAACAAAAATTTCTTTGTTGGAATTAATTGACATTTATTGACCTGGCACACTAATTCAGTTGAAAATGAGATTCAGCTACTGTGAGCTGATTGACAATATTGTTTTTTCTCTCTCTCTTTTTATCTGTCCTTCCTCTCTGCAAGATGTTTGGTTTTTATCAGAGTTTAAATCCTGTTGTGGTTTTCCTACCAACTGCCAGTTACTTCCTGTGGCTTGCGACACAGTTTGCTTTGAGCTCATTACTCAGGGAAGGGCAAGTAAGACAGTGTTTGTGACATTTGCTGACTACAGGCATGAGGGGGAAAATTAATTATGCCATTTAATAACATTAAATCATAATCAGCTTTCTAACCTTATTAAAAAATGAAAATCAGAAATTACTTACCCTTTAGAATAATTTAGAAAGAAAAATCATTTGATTAGTTCTTATTTAGTTGAAAATCCTAAAACAAATGTAGAAGCTAAAAAAAAATTTGCCACATTATTATCCCTGCTATAAAAGAACTTACGGAATATTTCTATGATCAGAAAACCATTTGTAAAGAGACTTAATCCTCCTTATGTCGATCATGATTCCATTGGTACTCCTCTTAGGTGACCTATAATATGCAAAGTGATAGAGACTTTGGTTGAAGCTAAGCATCGAAGTTTTAACCAACTAACCACTAATAATCATCATAGAATCCTTACAGTGCAGAAGGAAGCCATTCGGACCACTGAACCTGCACCAACAACAATCCTTCACAAGCCCTATCCCTGTATAACCTCATGCATTTATTCTGTAAGACTCCCTGACATTAAGAAGCAATTTAGCATGGCCAATCAACATAGCCCGCCCATTTTTGGACTGTGGGAAGAAACCAGAGAACATGGAGGAAACCCACGTAGTGTTAACCCGCGGTTGACTCCGCACAAATATTCACCCAAGATTCGAACCAGGGTCCCTGGTACTATGAGGCAACAGTGCTAACCACTCTGCCACCATGTCACCCTTTAACCTTTGACATAACTCTTATTTTCCAGTGAGTCCACATTACATGTCAAATTTTCCTTCTCTTGATAAAAGGTCTATTTTGTACAGTAGAAAGTCAGTCAACCACTTTTCCCATCTTCTATACTTCACATTTATTATAAGCATTTAGAACTTTCATTTTGGACATCATTTTTGTTCATTCAGGCTCCAATCTGCCCCTTATGAAATGCTTTATGTTTTATTTCCAGTGAAATTGTAATTTTACGCATGTGAATTCACTATCACAGAAAGTAGCAGAGGCCAAATAATGTTTTGGGATTTCAAGCAGGAATTGGATATTGCTCTTGGGGCTAATGGGATCAAGGAATATGGGCGGAAGGTGGGCTCAGGACATTGAATTTGATGATCAGCCATGACAAAATGAATGGTGGAGCATGTTTGAAGGGCCAAATGGCCTACTCTCTGCTTCTATTTTCTATATATGTTTTTATATTACCAAATAACCAAGGCTTTCCAAGTCCACTCTACTGCAGCATTCTCCAAAGACTTAAGGCCGTGACACTATTATGTCGTGCAGTCACCTATTTGTTGGCATTATTTCTAAAAAGCCTTACGACTGAAATAATTTATTATCTTTGCGGAGTTTATAAAAACTGTTCTCAGTATATGTAAACTGAAATGTCCAGAGCTATAATGGACACACAGGCTATTAAATGCAAATAATTCTTCACTCCTTGAATTTGTCCACTTTTCATGTGCAACTGTCTTGTGTACAGCAGGTGACTTTGTTAATGATATAAGTGAGGCAAGACAGCAGCAGTCAATGCCTCAGCTGATAAATTACTACTCTTAATGCTTCCCTGATGATTAAGTAGGTAAATGCACCACACTGTATAGCACTGAGCACGCAATTGGTTTCAATTTCTTTTCCCTATGTGGAGAGGCCAGGAGCGGTGGGATTAAAAAAGAATCCAGGATTCTTGGTTCTGTTTTTAACGGAGCAATCCTTGCTGGGCAGTTTACATGTGGACATCAAGTAAGAAGATCAATAAATTCAGTTGTGCTGGCATTCCTGAATAATGAACCTGCACACAGGGTCCAGACTGCATGTGAAGAAGCATCGACTGGCCAAGGTACTGAAGAACTATTTATGCCTGTGAACTCTTAATGCAGAATGAGCTGCTGGTCTTTAGGACATGAGATACAATCAGAAAAACGATAATAAAATTGTTGGAGTCTGTACATGTCAAGGAGGCAAGAATAAGCAGTCACAGCAAACAGGATATGGCTTCATATGCTCAGTGGGTCAAAGGCCAAACTTTTATTAGCACTTCTTGTAAGTTTTTAAGTTTATTTATTAGTCACAACTAGACTTACATCCACGCACCAATGAAGTTACTGTGAAAATCCCCTAAGTCGTCACATTCCGGTGTCTGTTAAGGGACGCTGAGGGAGAATTCCACACAGCCAATGTACCTCAACCAGTCTTTTGGAGTGTGGGAGGAAACTGGAGCACCCGGAGAAAACCCGTAGACACTGGGGAGAATATGCAGACAGACCCAAACCAGGAATTGAACCTGGGTCTCTGGCGCTGTGAAGCAGTACTGCTAACCAGTGTGCCATCATGCCGGGAGTGGAAGACCAACACTCAAAAATGTGGTGCCATTCCAAGCTGCATAAAATGGACTGTATTGCTGGAAAGCAATAGCCATTCAGAACTACTAGTGTTACAGCGCAGCTTATTCCATTTCCTTTCCTATTTTGTTGTTGTGGCAATGCGGAATGAATATAATACTCAATGGGGTGTACTGTATTTCTCAAGATGGTGATCTCAGATTAATATCAACATAATCTCCCTGTTGTGCCGTAGGCCAAACATTAATCCTCAATAGCTATCAGCAGGAATATGTGCTTGTGATCTGTTGAATAAATAGAGAGTAGCTAAGGGAAGCAATGAATTCTTAGAAACAAATCTTAGAGGCACTCGGTATAATTTACTGCAGCCTGTTGTATCCTATCAATATTAGAATACCTATTTGCAAGAAAGATGATAGGTTATTTTGCAATTTGAAGCTATGCTTTTCTCAAACTGAAATAGCCACTCGTTGTACTGCTGCCTCCAAGCCAGAACACTTGAGTTCAGGATCCACTCCAGGCAGCTCTGGTGACTGCAGGTTAGAATGCGACCCATAAATATTGGGTTGGCATTCTGTTGGGTGCTTATATCTGGGCAGAGCAACCAGCAGCTCAATGATCACATGACTGGCTCAGAATCAGATAGATTGGTTCAGGGCATATTCCCACATGCCGTGGCAAGTGGCGAGTGGGGAACTGGCTCTTAAGAATGGATTTATATCCTGCTATGTCCATCCAATAGACCTCGGTGACCATGCACGACCCCAAATCATGAAGAATAGGTGGAATACTTTAGAATTGGTTGCTGCTACTTAGGAGAAGATACGCTGAAGATAAAAACTGTAAGAAAGTCAATAAGAAAACCATCCGTGCTATTCTTTCCTATTAAGTGACTCAAGAATCTCATGCCTGAAATTTGAGTTAAAGCTATCCCAAGACTAAATATATTGGATATTCTTAGTAGAAGTGAAATGTTTGGATCTAATTGAAACATAGAAACTACAAGCAGGAGCAGACCATTCATGGCTGATCATCAAATTCAATATCCTCATTCTCTCTTGCCTCCATATCCTTCGATCCCTTTCGCCTCAAGAACGATAACTAATTTCTTCTTGAAATCATGCAATGTTTTGGTCTCAACTACTTTCTATAATAGTGAATTTCCTATATTCACTACTCTCTGGATAAAGAAATTTCTCCTCACTTCAGTTCTGAAATGTTTACCCCCTATCCTCAAACTATGACCCTTAGTTCTTGAGTTCCCTTACACCTTTGGGAACATTCTTTCTGAATCTACCCGGTCCGACCCTGTTATAATTTTATAAGTTCTGTGAGATCGTCTCTCACTGTTCTGAGCTCCAATGAGTAAAATCCTAACCAATTTAGTCTCTCCCCATATGACAGACCTGCCATCCAAGGAATCAACCTGGTAAACTTTCACTGTTCTTCCTCTATACAAGAACATCTTTCCTCAGACAAGGCAACACTAAAACAGCACCCAATACTCCAGATATGGCCTCACTGACACCCTGTACAATTGCAGGAAAATGTCTCTATTCCTATAGTCAAATCTTCTTGCTATGAAGGCCAACATACCATTTGCCTTCTTTACTGCCTGCTGTACCTGCATGCTTACCTTCGGAGACTGATGCACAAGGACATCAAAGTCTCACTGAGTAGTCACCTCTCTTAATTTATACCTACTCAAGTAATAATCTGTTTTCCTATTCTAGCTCCCAAAGAGGATAGCTTTACATTTATCCACATTATACAGCATCTGCCATGCATATGCCATAAACTCGGCCTGTCCAAATCATGCTGAAGCACCTCTGTATCCTCCTCAGAGCTCACTCCCCTGTTGGAGATAATTATTGCCTAACTGGCTAGTGAGAAGCTCATGGGATCAGGCAGGCTCTCGTATTACACCCTGTCAAATATTTGACTCTGCTGCTTCTAACAGAGGGTAAAGTCAGCTGTGGTGTGAAATCAGCCTTTTAAGTGGTATGATCAGTTTCATGATGCGTGGTGTAATAGCTGTCCCCTTTTAAGAGGGGTACATTGGGAGGGTCATGTGACCCAATCATCCAATGGGGAATGAGCATAGGGATGTCGGTGCAGTGTGCAGGCTTGTGCAGCCAGATTAGATTCTAGAGATGGAAGCGTTAACACTGTGAAATTACTCTGTATATGTTATTTATCTGCTTGTAAATTGATATACTGACTGGTGATCGCCAATCCTTGCAATTACTATCAGTGGGTTGGGTAAAAATGGTGCAGAGTTTTGAAACTCTATGAAACACTGAAGTTGACTGTCTGTTCTGATAGACGATTCACACCCCAGTTCTCAGTGATAGAAGAATAGTGGGAATGACAGAAGTTTTGGATCACGATCAAAGTACTCTTCAGTAAGAGACAGACTGAAGCAGTTCCATCAAAGAGAAGCTCAATGAGAGAAGGTCGAACAGAACCAGACAAAAACAGCAAGGAGGTGGATTGACTCAGAATCTCAAATCCCAGATCAATCAACATAATATGGAAAGAGGAAAACCCAGAGATAGATGGAAGAGGCAAAGATAAGCATAGATTGGCTTGAGAAGGCTGGACAACACAGGACTGGCATTATTCGTAGAATCATAAAATCCCTACAGTGCCGAAGGAAGCCATTTGGCCCATCGAATCTGCACTGACCCCAATCCCATCCTAGCCTCATCCACGTAACCCCATTTATTTACCCTGCAAATTCTCCTGACATTAAGGAACAATTTAACATGGCCAATCAATGCAACCTGCACATCTTTAGACTGTGGAAGGAAACCGGAGCCCCTGGAGAAAACCCACACAGACACAGGGAGAAGGTGCAAACTCCACACAGACAGTGACCTGAGGCTGGAATCGAACCGGGTCCCTGGTGCTAGGAGGCAGCAGTGCTAACCACTGAACCAGCATGCCGGTATTAACAAACAAATGCCTAATGCATTCATATGATGTTCTTTCTCTACATATCGTTTTAACAGTGACATTAATCTATTTATTTACAAATGGATTAACTCTACCGCTAAAACTGAACAAACTAATGTCATCTGAACCATTAAGCATTCAGTCACTTGTATTGCCAACAATAATTCTAAATTATTCAATGTGGGTCACTGGTTTATACAAATTCAAAGAGGCGCAAACAAACATTGATACCCCACTGATCAAAACACAAGGAGGGCAAATAGAAGATTGAGAAAAAAAATCACTATTAAATACTGAGGTTGATTTTCCACTCAACAGCTTTGCTATCCTCGTATGAATATGTGGTCAAGGAACAAAGGATTCTGAAATGCTCATGGCACTTGATTAATAATCCAGTGTGCACTTTATTATAGTGCTATATTTTAACCTATGATCCAATCGAGGCCTTGAGGCTTGAGTCTGAGAACATTGAAAGGATTGTAGAGCTGGAGAAGTTTACAAAGTAAGAAGTCTCACAGCACCAGGTTAAAGTCCAACACGTTTATTTGGTAACAAACACCACTAGCTTTCATCAGGTGAGTGGGAACTCCCAAACGTGCTTGCCCCAAAGCCGGAAAATCCCACCCAAGGACAATGGGTCTTTGCCATCCCATCCCCACCTAGCTTATTCCCCATTGGATGATTGGGTCACATAACTCTCCCAATGTATCCCTCTTAAAAGGGGACAGCTATTACACCACCCATCAGGAGACTGATCAGGTCACTTAGAAGGCTGATTTCACATCACAGCTGACTTTGTCCTCTGTTAGAATCAGCGGAGTCAAATATTTGACAGGGTGTAAATAGGAGAGCTTCCCTGACCCCAGTCCACAATACCCCTAATTGTGCCATGAATTTCAAAGATAAGTTGCTACTGAAACTTGTGCACTGTTGTAGTATGTGGGCAGGTGCAATAATTATTTTAACGTATTTTAGGATAGCAATCAACATGCAGAATGGAGTGAGGATGCATTTTGAGACCGGAGGACTTTGGTTATTTATTTTGTTTATAGGTGGATAGCTTTACCACAAATGACTGTCTTAGGTCTGAAAACAATATTGACTAGAATTTTACCACCCCACCCACTATGAACAATGGGAAGCTCCATCGACCTCAGGTGGGATTTCATGGTTTTGGGACAAGTGAGGCCATAAAAGTCGTCCATTGCTTTGTGTCATTGCCTCTAGCTGCTTAAGAGCAATGACTTATAAAAAGGGTTAAGGTGATGTGCCAAAAGAGAAATCCTTCTGTCCCCCTACTTGCAACAGCACATCAGCTTTGGAAAGGGAAATCCATTGCAAGGAGATTGCTAGATCCTTGTGGGTAGCTGTTCTGAGGTCCATAGTGCTCACTATATTTGTGTCACCATGGCACATACAAGTCTTCCGTTGTATGGCCAAGTTTGACCTTTGCACTTTCTTAATAACTCATCAATCAAATCATAACTAGAGGGGTAATTTTAAGAAAAGAAATACAGGCCAACATTTAAAAATATCCTGGCAGTGAGTGATAACGAAAGAAATTAATTGGTTAACAGTGAGACATCACCAACAACATTTCATTCAGAATTGGTCTGCAAATTCTCTAAGCAATATTGGAGAAAGCGTATAGTGAATGATGCTTGTTCCTGAATTCCGAAGGCAGGCTAGAGGAACCCGTTTACTTTCTTGAACAGTGAAAGCGATTTGATTGAAACTATGTAAAGATGAAGGGGAGTACATAGATAGGTAAGCCAAAGGCACTAACTGCCTTGAAACCATTTTGTACTGTAGGGTAGGACACATGGTGAAACAATTAGGCAGCCACAAGGCACATTAATCAGCTGAGATGGCAAAATCATCTGACGTGAGATTGCTATCTTAAGCAGTTCACTCCCACTCATTGCAATTAATACATAATGTTAGTCCAGATTCAGCAACTTAAAAGATAACTTTTATCAAGAAAAGTTCGTGACTAAAAGTTACAAAACAAGACTGGAAAATCAACACCCGCTATTTTTCTTACCAACAATCCTCTTGCAATTTTAAGAAATTCAGCACTAACTAATCAGCATTGAAGCAGTTGTTGGCATAGTTTTAAGCTGGATTTCTTTACAAGTGATACAAATATAAGCCATATCAATGCAGAAAACACCCTGAAAAATAAATCATTTAAATGCAAAGCCATCATAACTAAAATATCACACACTTCAGATAACCTCATTCCTTCCTAAAGTGATGAATCGGGTGGGGGTGGGGGTGAGGGGATAATTTTACCTAAAAAATTCAAAGTGTCCACCGAGCGTGAAAACGGAGAGTTTCAGATCCGTTTTTGTCGGTGCAGCCAGAAGTCCCAGTCTTTTGCCGCTCTGTGTGGAAAATAATGCTCAATCTGTTTCCTGCCAGTGGGGGTGGGAACGGGGCCCAAGCTTGCTGGAAAGTGGCAGCTCACAGTAAGGGTGCAATCATGCATGTGAAGACTTCTCTTTCAGACACTCCTCTGCCCTGCCCTGCCCTGCCCCACCCCGATGATCATTGGCCTCCCCAGCTGATTACCACTCCTCACCCTAGCCCAGCCCAGTCAATTGCCACTGCTCCACTAGCAGATCTAGTTTGCCAAAAAGCTGGCAGCTCACAGTCGAGGGTGCAACCGTGCATGCGCAGTCAGTCACCCCTCATGCCCTATGGTGATCACTGGTATCCCTGGCTAATCACCACTCCACTCCCCTCCACCCTCCAATCCTCCAAGCCCAGTCAATTACTGTTGCCCCCCTGGCAGATCACTGACTGCAGAGTGTACAGCTTTAGTCCCCACCCCCACCCACCTCTCCTTTGGTCGTACCCCCATCCAGTACCCTTTCCTTAGGCCCCACCTGCCCAGGCCCTATTCCTTGATATTGCCTGCTGGGCACTGCCAGGTGCATGTCAGGCTGGCAGTGCCAGTGTGCCCGATGGACTGTGCCAGAGTGTCAGGCACTCACCCTTGCCCCTGACTTCCTATATCAGCGGAGTCAAATATTTGACAGAGTGTAATATGAGAGCGTCTCCAACCCTGGTCCACAATACCCCTAATTGTGCCATGGATTTCAAAGATAAGTTGCTACTGAAATTTGTGCACTGTTGCAGTTTGTGGACATGGTTCTCCCAACGATGCCACCACGTCAGATTCCCGTTGATGGGGACCATATGTGATGCTCATTAGTGAGGACCTTCCATACCAGACTCGCTAATAATATTTAAATCCATATTTAAATGGATTTGAATACTGAGATCAGCCTTGTGCGCTTTTTGACTGCGAGGCTGATTTTGCCAGAAATTGAGCACGAAAGGAAAGAAATCAATCGTCAGGAAGATAAGATTGTCCTCAAGGCCTTACAAATAACTTAGGCATCTCATTGTACCACAAAATGGAGGATTCTATTGGAATCATACAGCAACTGAAGTCATTTTTAAGCAGTAATATATTTCATATGTAAAGTCTTTGTACTGCGTTAAAGAAATAATTAGCATTCATATTTTCACATTTTTGGCATGTCCCAAAGTGTATTCTTGCCAATTTTAAAGTGCAGCCACTGTTGCTAATGTAATATCAGCAAACATGGCAACTAACTTGCGCACAGGAAGGCCTGACAAAACAACAATAAAGCAAATTACCAGTTGCTCATGGCTATGGTGTTACATAGAATCCGAGTGCAAAAGGAGACCATTCAGTCCATCAAGTCTGCACCAACCATAATCCTATCCAGACCCTATCCCCATAACTCCATGTCAGATAGTCGCCTTGACACTAAGGGGTAATTTAACATGGCTAATCTACTTCCAATTTACATCCCTCTTAGGATCGTACAATCTCTACAGTGCAGAAGGAGGCCATTAAGCCCATCGAGCCTCCACTGACAACAATCTCACCCAAGCCTCATCCCCATGTATTTACCCTTCTCCTCCCCCTGACACTAAGGGGGAATTTAACATGGCAAATCAACCATCCCGCACACTTTTGAACTGTGGGAGGAAACCAGAGCACGTGGAGGAAACCCACACTGACATGGGGAGAATGTGCAGACTCCACACAGACAGTGACCCAAGCTGGGAATTGAACCTGGGTCCTTGGCATTGTGAGGCAGCAGTGCTAACCACTGTGCCACCCAAAAATAAATGTGTTGGCTGAGGGGATAAATTTTGATCAGGGCAATAACAGTACTCCTGGTTCTACTTAGAACAGTCCCATAGGATCTTATATGTTCATCTAAACAGAGAGGTAGGGCATCAGTTTAATGCTTCATTTGATGGACGGCTCCTTTGACAGTGCAGTATTCCTTCAGTACAGCATTGATCTGTTAATCTAGATCTTGGGCTGGATTTTCTGGCTGCACTTCCCCCAAAGCCGGAAATTCCTCCCGAGGTCAGTGACGATTTGCATGGAGGGCAGGAGGGGAAAACTACCCCCTCCTTGCCTTCTGCCCTACATTGGGGCTTGAACCCGTAACTTACCTCAGCAGTGACAGTGCCACCACCCAGTCAAACTCACACAGTGCATACATCAGCATACTCGCCAAAATCTCAGCACCCCCCCACACCCTCCCCTGCAGCCATTGACTGTGAGATACGCAAGAGAGGTGTGGTTCTTTTCTCCAGCTCCACTACACCTTCCTCATCTCTGAGACCCAGTGAGATGAGATCATTTATCCCTAGGGTGCAGCTTCTACATTAATGATTGCAGCAGCTAAAGCAGAACCACGAGAATTGCCGCAGATTATTGAAACATTAAGGATGGGCTTCTGAGAATCTCCTGCATTCCTGATAAAATTCAGAGACGTTCAGGCAATGCAGGCAATGAGAGTCAATTGCAGTGGTAAACCACAATCCTTGGAGCAATGCCACTGTCTGAATTATGATGTGTGCACCCTCTGAATGGTTTCTCTGTTAACATATATAATGTGGGATTCCTTCAGTCACCAATAACATTGTGCATGAACCAGACAACGTGAGGGTGTTTTAATATGTGGGAGCGTGAAGCCGCCTGTGGCTACAAATTGGAACTGCATCTCACAGCCCCCTTCCTCACAAGGGAGCTTAACCCTTTTGTCAGTCTGCATGGGCGCATGGACAATTTTGTTTGAGTGAAGTCCTGATCCTTGGGGGCACAAACACTTCTCATTTTAAAAATATGCATTCTGCGGCCTCACTTGCACGGCGCTCTCATTCAGAGTTTCGAATGTCTTTCGTCATCAATTATAGAAAAACTCATCTTGTTTACTAATGTCCTTTAGAGAAAGAAATCTGTTATCCTTACCTGGTCTGACCTACATGTGATTCTAGAGCCACAACAACATTGTTGACTCTCACCTGCCCTCTGAAATGGCCTAGCAAGTCACTCAGTCGCAAGAAGGTAGCATACCACCACCTTCTGTGTGGAGTTTGCACGTTCTTTTCATGTCTGTTATGGTTTCCTCCGGGTGCTCCGGTTTCTTCCCACAGTCCAGGCATGTGAGATTTGGGTTGATTGGCCATGCTAAAACTGCCCCTTTGTGTCCTGGATGTGTAGATTAGAGGGATTAGTGGGTAAATGTGTGGGGGTATAGGGATAGGGCCTGGGTGGGATTCTGGTTGGTGCAGACTTGATGGGCTGAAGGGCCTGCTTCTGCACTGTAGGGTTCTATGTTCTATGTTCTATTATTATTATTTGGGCTGCACAATAGCACTGTGGTTAGCACTACAACCTCACAGCACCAGGGAGCCAGGTTCAATTCTGCCTTCGTGGAGTTTGCACATTTATCCTGCGTTTGCCTGGGTTTCCTCTGGGTGCTCTGATTTACTCCCACAGTCCATAGATGTGCAGGTTAGATTGATTGGCCATGCTAAATTGCCCCTTAGTGTCAGGGGAGGTTAGAACTGTGTGTGGGATTATGGGGATGGGGCTTCAGTGGGATTGTTGTCGGTGCAAGCTCGATGGGCCAAATGGCCTCCTTCTGCACCATCGATTCTATGATTATAAAGGGCCTATTAAGTAAAAAGACAAATTGCTGTTTGTGCACTAATCAAGGGTTAATTGTGGGATGTAAATGTTTGCGGGAATTAGCCTGTAACACATTTTCACCAATGTCAGCCTGTGGGCTGAACTGGGGATTTGAGTTCCCAAAATGCAGACCAGCCAATCAAAAACAAGAGGCGCAAGTTTCCTCTAATCAGCTGGAAACTACAATTAAGAAGTGGTTCAACACCTGCAATAACACCAGAGAAGCAAATGCAAATGTTTATCCAGCTAAACTGCTGCAGAATTGTGTGACACAAAATCAGAAAAGTCCATTTTAAAGGCCGCAAGCAGCCAATTAAAAAAGCTCATGGCGCCAGCTGTTGGGGGGGGCAGGTAGGAAGGGTGGAGTTTAAAAGTGGGCAGCATCTTCCCACACTGCTCCTCACATATCATATCCACACTGAGAGAAAAGCTTTTGGCTCATCTAAGGTGCAACACCATGCCAAGGAACTTGAAAATTGAATTTAAGGGCGACACAGTGACATGGTGGTTAGCACTACTGTCTCACATCACCAGGGAACTGAGTTCAATCTTGGCCTCGGGTAACTATCTGTGCGGAGTTTGCACATTCTCCTTGTGTCTGCGTGGGTTTCCTCCTGATGTTCAGTTTCTTCCCACAATCTAAAGATGTGTAGGTCAGGTGGATTGGCCATTGGTAAGTCCTTGGGGTTACAGGGTTAGGGCAGCCGTGAGGTGGGGTTGGGTATGATGCTCTTTTGGAGAGTCGGTGCAGACTCAATGGGCCAAATGGCCTCCTTCTGTACCGTGGGGACTTTATGATTCTATGATTCTGTGAATACAACATGGGCACAACCAATGATTTCCTGTGGCCTAGGCAAACCAGCAAACCTTTGGAATTGTGATGCCTTGCTGGTAGCTAATACAACAGAGACATTGGCCCAGTGAGTGGCTTTCCACACTTGTGGATAGTAATTATCAGCTGGTAGCCTAGAACAAAGCCGAGCTATAAAAATTGGGAATCACACTGATTTAAATGGGCAAATGTAGTATCACAAACAAAAAGTCTTACGCCCTTTCTAAAGAAGGTGGCAGCATGTTGTCACTGGATCCCTGATGAAACCTTAGCCTTTTAGATAACTCTGTAATATCTTACCAGGGAGCTCTGCCCCAATACAGCCAATCAACTGCACAGCAACAATGCTTTGCATTTACGTAGCACCTTTGATAACCAAAGCTCCAAGAGATCATTGGGGTAATGAAGTGTAGAGGTACGAAACATAGATGAGCTGATGAGTTGCGTATAGGATTGCTGCCATTTGATATTCCGTGTTGCCCCTTCCAGCTTGATGATCATCCTCTGCGAAGTCTGGTGTGTGGGAATTCCATCCCCATCGATGTCAAATACCTGGACAGGAATTCTCTGGCCATTCACACAGCAACAATGCTGCTGAGAGAGAGGTCAGAGAGTTTAGCGCTCAGCCAAATCTCCGTTCACTGCAGCGGTACCGGAGAATCCCAATGGTATGAATGGTCAGAGAATACCGTCCTTGACCTTGCTGTGAAAACATGGGGCATTTCACTATCCAGTAACAAAACACGGCCTCTCAGTAAAAACACAAGGACTGGTAATCTGTCACCTTTGAAATATGGGGCACCTCCATGTGTGAAAGAACTCTGCTCCCAGCGACAGCAACTTTAATTACTATTACAGAAGTCTCAAACATTCCAGAGCCAACCTGCGGACAGGAGAATTCCTTCCAGCACAAAAAAAAACAGGCGGGAAACGTCCATTAATCGAAATTCCCGATAATTTCAACATTAGCCTCACAACACAATGTCAGCATTAGGCTAAGTGATAAGTAAGGTGGCAAGGTGGCACGGTGGTTCGCACTGCTGTTTCACAGTGCCAGGGACTGGGGTTCAATTCCAGCCTCGGATCACTGTCCGTGTGGAGTTGGCACATTCTCCCCGTGTCTGCGTGGGTTTCCTCCGGATGTTCCGCTCTCCTCCCACAGTCCAAAAAATGTAGGGGTTAGGTTATTTGGCCATGCTAAATTGACCCTTTGTGCCAGGATAAATAGGTGGATTTAGATGATAGGGTCCAGGTGGGATTGTGGTCAGTGCGGACTCAATGGGCTGAATGGCCTTCTTCTGCACTGTAGGGATTCTATGATTACCTATGGGCTAGACTCTTTGGTCTCCCCGCAGTATCTTTCGCACAGTGGAAGGTGGAGCGCCATCAGCCGCTGTCTTCTTCCCACCAATGGGATTTGACAGTGACTCTAACCCACACTGCCAGGAAACCCATGATGGGCTGGGGAAGGTGTGGTTCAGAGTGTGGCAGGGGGGGGGGGGGGGGGGGTGGCTGTGGTTGGGGGGTTGGAGGAGGGATTAAACAGGTTATGCACCTGTGGTGGGACAAGAAGATCCTGCTGGCATGAACAGTTGGAAAGTTTAGCTCAGTATTTCCTTATGTGGCTCGGTGTAATTTCTTGTTTTATAATGAATGCTCCAGAGAAATGTCGCATTTTCTTACCTTAACGGTGCTATATAAATTGTTGTTGTTGTTGTAGAAACTCCTGCAATAGTGTTAATGATATGAGGCTAATGTTGATATTATTGTGAGTTCCGATTAGCAAACATTTCCTGCCTTCGGATGTTGAAAGAGATTCTCATGTCTGTAGACTGGTTCTAGAGAGTTTGACAGAGTAGGACTGTGTACAGTACCACACGACACAGTGGTGGAAAAGAGCACATAACCCGCACCCAGGATTAGTCTCATGTTGGACAGAGCTGTGTGTACCAGCAAGCATGGAGACAGACCTTAGCTTGCATCCTTTACTGCATATTTGAAAATAGCATACAGAGTCGATAAAGGTTCACAGATAACCTATGTATGTCTGGAAAGACTTCTTCAGATCTACTGAACTGTAAAACATGGTGGCAGCTTGTGGAAAAACCCAAAACATCACAAAAAGTGCAGAGGAAAACTAAAATCCTGCCAGACCAAAGGAACATTCAGCGATGCATTCTGATTTGTTTTGAAGTCCCTGAAGACACAGAGAGAGATCACCTGAAAGAAGCTCCTTAGCAGATTTGGAAGCAGAGAACAGGAGAAAAGCATCTAATGTGCAGCTAAGGATTCCACAAGATCAAGAGGAGTTCAGTTCGCATTCTCATGGATTAACCCTAATCACACATTCACCCCATATGTGCCAGACTCATATACTGAACCAGTGACTTCAATTGCCTTTACAGAGTCAAAGGACCTTGCAGGGGTGAGCTAAATCTTTTAAATCTCCTGGTTACAACAAGTCCTGAGAACGTTTAAAATAGCTCAATAGTCAGAAATTGCTGGTTAAAAATTCTTCAGGAAAATCAGACTTTTGACTCTGTGCCTGTACAGGTGGGACCTTCTTTTACCACTTTAATTCGAAGTGCAGGGCAGACTTGAAACTGCGAGTGTTTCAGATCTGACTTTTAGACGCATTCTCAGGTGCCCCCATATGCTCTTTGCCTGAAAAAATTCTGAGTTGCACTGTAGAAGCCTGTGGGCAGGGCTTAACACGCCCAAAACCTTGCAGCTCCAATCAGAGCCTTCAACTACACATGCACAATAAAAAAAATTGAAAAATGCTCACTGCCACATTAATCCCTGGATTATGTGGATAATGGCTGGATAATGCCTCCCCTGGCCTTCACAGACATTGCCCAATGCCCCCCGCCCTAACATTACTGATCCCCTTATCCCCCCAGCCCCTGCTGACCAGACCGATTGCAGACACCTGACCCCCTTCCCCTCACTGATCTCATGCAGAGTGGCAGCTGACATCCCTCCTGCCCCTGCTCCTAACACCCACCCCTCCGACTCCCTCACCACAGAGCAATCTGACCCACCTCCCTCCGAACCCCTCCCACCAGAGCGCTATTTGACTGCCCCACCCCCCCAATCACCAGTCTGAGTCAGAGAGCCACCGGAAAGTCTGAATTTACCTTCTCGGAAGCTGGACCACTCAAATCGGATCTTTGTGGACCATGTCTGTTTCATGCCAATGCAGTGGTAAAAGGGGAAGTGCTGGTAAGTTTGGGTGTGCAGCCAATTAAGTCAATTTAAATGCACACTGACGCATTTAAATTGACATCATGCCTGTTTTGGGCGCAGTCCTGATCGCAGCCATTTTCACCCATTGATAAAGGAGGAACAGCCACGGAAATAGTCACAGATCGCGCTACTCACCTCACGCCCGACTTTACCCAAACTTTCACGCCTGAAAACGGGCGTAACTTGATGGTAAAATCAGGTCCATGTCTGAGCTCACTTCAAGGAAAAAAAAGAATGAATGAATTCTTAAGAATCGCCACTGAAGAGTCAGCTTGAAAGGCCAGCAAAGACCAATATTCAACACCTCCGCGACCCTAAAGCATAGCACTGAAACAGAGGAGTCTGAAGCTAATCGATCCATCAGCCACCTTGAAATTCTGAAGCTCTTACAGCAGAACCTACAACCTGGCAAATATGACCCTGCTTCTAAAAAAAAGGGAGAGAGGAAACAGGGAATTACAGATTGGTCAGTCTAACATCAGAGGCAGGTAAAATACTAGAGTCTATTATAAAGAATGTGATAACAGGACACTTAAAAAATATCAATGGGATTAGCCAACATCAACTTGGATTTATGAAAAGGAAATCATATTTGACAAATCTACTTGAGTTCTTTGTGGCTGTAACTAGAAGAATAGACTATCAATCAGTGTATTTGGATTTTCAGAAAGCTTTTGATGAAGTCCTATATAAGAGGTTTGTGGGTAAAATTAAAGCACATGGAATTGGGGTAATATATTATAGAATCAGAAAGAGGCCATTCAACCCATTGAGCCTGCACCAACAGCAATCCCACCGAGGCCACATTTCCATAACCCCATGTATTTAGCCTGCTAATCCCCTTGACACGAAGGGCAATTTAGCGTGGCCAATCAACCTAACCTGCACATTTTTGGACTGTGGAGGAAACCGGGGCACTCGGAGGACATCCACACAGACATGGAGAAAATGTGCAAACTCCACACAGACAGTCACCCAAGGCCAGAATTGAACCCGAGTCCTTGGTGCTGTGAGGCAGCAGTGCTGACCATTCCACTGTGCCGCCCCATTGGCATGGATTGAGAACTGGTTGGCAAACAGGAAACAGGTGATTTAAATAAATAAATGGATTCTTCTTCCAAGTCGGAAGCAGTGACTCATGGGCTCCCATAGGGATCAGGGCTTGGGCCCCAACAATTCACTATACACATGATTTTGATGAGGGGCCAAAATGTAAATATGCTGATGACATGAAACTTATCGGAAGGTAAGCCATGAAGAAGATTTTTGGAGGCTTCAAGGTGATTTAGATAAGTTGAGTGAATGGGTAAATACATGGCAGGTGCAGTATAATGCGGCTAATATGTGAAGTTATGCACTTCAAATGAAGAATTAGAAAGACAGAGTTATTACTTAAATGGTGGTAGATTGGGAAATGTTGACATACAAAGCGACCTGGGTTTCCTTGTACACCAGTCACTGTAAACTAGCATGCAGGTACAACAATCAGTTAGAAAGGAAAATAAAATTCTAGCCTTCGTCACAAGAGTATTTGAGTACAGAGTAAGGATGTCTTACTGCAGGGCCTCGTTGAGACCATACCTTGAACTGTGTGCAGCTTTTGTCTCCTTATCTAAGCAAGGGAATCCTTACCATGGAAAGAGCACAGTAAATATTCACTCGTTGGATTCCTGAGATGGCAGGATTGTCATCTGAGGAGAGATTGGATCAAATGGGCTGGTATTCACCTGAGTTTTGAAGAAAGACAGGGGATCAGATCGAAACACATGAAGTTCTGACAGGGCTGGACTGATTGGATGCAGAGATGTTGTTTCTTCTGGATTGGGATGGTGGGGATGTAGTGGGCGAGGGGGTAGATTGGGGGAATAGTCTCAGGATGCATGAAGGCATTGAGGATTGAGATGAAAAGAAATGTCTTCATTCAGATAATGGTAAACCTGGGGAATTGTCTACTCCAGAAGACTGTAGAGGCCAAGTCACTGAACATATTTAAGAAGGAAATGGATAAATCTATAGATTCTAAAGACATCAAGGGGAGAATATGGGAATTGTGTGTTGAGATGGAAGATCAATCATGATCATAATGAACAATGGAACTGGCTAATTCTGTCCTATTTTCTATGTTTCTATGAGATGTAATCATTGATCCCAAATTCCACATTTCCAAATCAATTTGGAAGAATCCAAGATACAGGTCAAAACCACAATTGGAGACTTTGGAGGAAAAAGATTCGAAGGGACAGCATTGCTTCATGTTTAGACACAAAGCCAGAAATAGAGCAGGTTAACACACTGCTTTATCTGGTTGGCCCAATAGCAGATGACATTATTGCAAAATAGGTAATCAATGAATCATCTATTAAATTTGAAGATGTACTAAAATCGTTTGACTTTCATTTTAATTTCAAAAGCAATAAAGTACTCAAAAGAGCTAAATTTAACAAGTGAGTCCGAACCAGTCGAACCTATTGATCCATTTATCAATTATCTTACAGGATGGTGAATGCAGAGGTTTTAAATCTGAACTCATCAGGGACACAATAATGTCAGGAGTAGTAGACCTCTGACCTCACGCACGCAAATAAAGATCAAACTCGGGAAAAGGCAATCCAGATGGGCAGACAATTAAAACTTCCTGAGCAGGACCGAAGCATTGTAAAGGGAGAAAAGTAACCGTGGTGTGGAGGCCAGTTTGGCTTATTCAGCAACAAAGACATGGAGACAACCGAGGCCAACGAAATCTATACTCAAATTGGCCAGCAGAGTGACCATGCCAACACTGTACAGAAAAGCACACCCACAGGCCAGATCAACGTCCTGCAATTTTACTGCAATGTTTTTAGTGCAATCGGCAAACCGTACAAGACAAAAAGATTGAAATGCTTAAAAAGGCTCAAAGATTATTCAAAAGCTCGAAGCTGCAAGGCTAATGACATACAGCCATGGTCCTTCTGTCAGGGTCAAAGATGTTGGCTTCTCATTTTGGAATGCAGTTATCTCAGTCAATAGGCATTTAAAAAAAATTAAAATTGGATGCAAGAGCCAGCATATTAATTCTGTTGGATTAAGATTCATGGCTGAAAGAACTCTAACTTCCAACAACAGGCACACCACTCTATGGACTCAGAGAAATCTGCAGTCAATATCTAGACCCAGAGTTAGTCCAGTGTTGGACAAAGCCGTGTGTACTAGCAAGCATGGAGACAGTTCCTGGCTGATACACTTCATGTACGTTTGTAAATAGTTTAAAGAGTCAGAAAAAACTTACAGTTAACACACATCTGACTACAAAGGTTTCTTCAGACCAACCAAACTGTATCCAACAACCTTTCAAACTTGCAGCTGCCCCATATTTCAAACATGAAAGATTACTAGATTTTGTACTTTGACTGAGAGGCTATTTTCTGTTACTTGGAGATGAGCTGCCATTATTTCTATAGAAAGATCAGAAGCGAATTGTCCTATTCTGCCCGCCACAAGAACTGAGGTGTGTGAGGGCAGACCATGGAAAAGTCTGTCATCTTCAGATAGATTTTCCGATTTCGAGGACAGCGCCTCCAGAAAATCTGGCCCCAAGTATTTGATGTCGATCAGCTTGGGATTCAATTTACCACATTCACCGAACTTTCCAAAGGAGAACCAGCAAACTCGAAAGGATGATATGAAATATAAAACTGCAGTAATCCTATCACTCTGCCCATCTATACCCGAGCTCAGCTCATCTGCCTTTTATACCTCTGGACTTGATTATTCCAAAGCTCTCCTGGCTGTCCTCCTATCTTCTGTCCTCTGTAAACCTGAATTTCCAAAGCTCTGCTGCTATCTTTAATCTCAGGCAGTCTCACTCACCATTACCCCGCATGTTGCTGACCTACACTGGCTCCCAGTTCAACAATGCCTCCAAATTCAAACTCTGCTTTTCAGCTCCCTCCATATCCTCACCTCTCCTGATGTCTATAACTTCTTCCAGTCCAACAAGTCACCAGCAACTCTGCTCCTCCAATTCTAGCCTCTTACACATCCCAACTTTCATTGGCTCATTCTTGCCAGCTGCCCAATCAGTTATCTTGAACCTAAGCCTTAGAATTTCCACCCTAATCCTCTTTAAGATGCTTCTCAAAATATATCCTTAGACCAAATCTTTTGTCTTGTGTTCTGATGTCCCCTTCTGAGGATCTGTGTACTTTTTTAAACAAATTTTCCTTTTAAGTGCTTTGGGAGGTTTTGCTTTGCTAAAAGGTGACACATAAATGCAAATTGTGGTCATAGTGAAGAAAGGCCCCTCAAGGCAGCATGAGTAAATACAATTTAACATGGTTTCGTGTAAGGGGATTGTTAGGTGACCACAAAGGACATGGAGTGTCATTAATGGATCTCCCCATGGGCTTCATGGATTATGCGTTTCCCTATTGTACAAGTAGGAATTCACCCAATGAGGCAACACAGTGGTTAGCACTGTTGCCTTACAGCGCCAGGGATCTGGGTTTGATTCCTGGCTTGGGTCACTGTCTGTGGGGAGTTTGCATATTCTCCCTGTGTGTAGGTTTCCTCCAGGTGCTTCGGTTTCCTCCCACTGCCCAAAGATGCGCAGGTAAGTGGATCTCATGCTAAGTTGTCCCTCAGTGTCCCAAGATGCCTAAGTTAGGAGCATTAGCAGAGTAGCATTAGCAGGGCTGGGTGGGACTGTGGTCAGTACAGGCTTGATTAACCAAATGGGCCTTTCTGCACAATAGGAATTCTATGAGAGACGAGTGGGAGGAGTTTAAAATTCATGCTCACAACCTGGATCCCAGGTTACGTCAGTCCAGAGCACAGATCTTGGTTTATTGAAAGCCACAGATGTGGCCTTTTTTTGTTTTAATAAAGCAATGTTATACCCAGCCTTGGTGAGGTTATTAGAGATAAAAGATGTGATCAATAGGTCACAGAGATAGAATTCAGCGAATGTCTCAAAGAAGGCAAGAGAAGTAAAGAAGCAAATAAACTGAGGGGAGGAATGCCATTGCCCATCAACTGCCAAGGCTGTAAGCTCTGAAATTCTGAAGGCTTAAGAGGCCAGAACTGACCTCAAGATAACTGGAGATCAAACTTTGCTCAAGTGGTGTTGAAACTCAGCCTGTGTGTATGCCATTGATTGAATGAGATGCAATTTACTGTCTGCTGTATCTGCTATTGCCATCCATAGCTGTCTTTTATAAAGGTAAGTTGTTTTAAATAAATATAATATTAAAAGTAGTACCCATTGATGAGGTGTACCAACACTGCCCTAGATTCCTCTAGCTGCCTGAAGAAATCCCTATATGTAAAATGCTTGTACAAGGGATGGGTGAAATCTTTGCCCAGACAAGTCAATCCTTTGTTAAGTTAGCTTAACACCTGGTTTAGATTCCAACAACTCTAGGGTACACCTGCTGAAGTTGTGAGGGGAGGACACTCAGACACCAGACTTCTGTGGTTCTTTTGATAAAAAATAATTTTGCAATAGGCTTTACGTTGCCCCTTTATGCCAGCTAATACTAATGGTATGGACATAATTTCTGATGGATATATCGAGTCTGCAGCGAGACACACAGCTGTACCTTTGTACAGTGGGACCAGAGGGAACACAAGGCAACAGCTGGCAATTGCTGAGAGTATGCACACAGTACCGTGTTCAGACATGCAGAATGGAAACTGCACCTGAACGTCCATTAAAAAAAAATTAGCTCTTAAACAGAGCCCGAAATTAGCTGGTGAGTCTCCCATAAATCCAATCCTACTTGAAAATTGTCTCATCTCCTGAGCCAAATTCACAATAAACCAAAACAAAGCACCGAAGAATTCCAAGTGGATCTTCAAGAAGGTGCGAAGACTTTCTTCAATGAATATTGCAATTCTGTGGTTAGGTTATCTTGTCTATTTCACATGATATGATCAAAGGAAGTGATATCATTTGTGTTATCATCATTGTGTTGTTAAAATTCATTGTGCTACTTGTGATGAAAGTATGCAATTGCTGTGATATATATGTTGTCTTTTTATGTTTCAAATGTTTTAAAAGTCAGTTTTTACTGTGGATAGTGCTGGCTGAAGCAAGAAAACTGACTCTGATCCCACTGCAGTGAATGGAGATTGCACTAACCACCAGATCCTCCATTCTCATTGGCAGCAGTGGCGTGGTGTACGAGACTGAAGAATTCCTGCCAGATTAAATTAATAACCTCCTCAAAGGAGCCTCTAGGTGACAGTGATCACAGCGTAATATCATTTCACGTTTAGGTTGAAATGGAGAAGTGTGGATCAATGACAAGTGTTTTAAACATAAATAAAGGGAAGTTAAGTTTATCTAACAACGTCACAAGGAGGTTTACATTAACATTGTAATGAAGTTACACAGCGGTGCCTGTTTGGGTACATTGAGGGAGAATTTAGCATAGCTAAAGCATAGAACCAGCACACCTTTCTAGACTGTGAGAGGAACCCGAGCACCTGGAGGAAACCCACGCAGACACAGGAAGAATAAGCAAACTTCACAAACACTGACCTAAGCTAGGAATCGAACCCTGGTCCCTGGAACTGTGAGACATCAGTGCTAACGAGTATCAATGGACCTTCTCATTGTCTGCTACTGAACCACTCTGAATCCCATGGTGGGCAGAGAGGTAGAATTCTGTTGTAACTGTACACATCTGCAAAAGTTAGTGCTATGTCAGAGAATTGGGCATATGTTAAGAATCAGCAAAGAATGGCTAGAAAGATAACAAAGATACAGAAAGCAGACCAATAGAAAAAGTTAACTAGTAATTTAAAAACTGACAATAAAATATTTCTACAAGTATTTGAATAGGGAAAGAGTAACCAAAGCTCATGTTCGTCCTCTCGAGAGGGGTCTGGGGAATTGAAAATGAGAAACAAAGGAATTAAGGAGGTGTTGAACTGGTATTAAATATGTCTTTATGATCAAGAACTTAGGAAATTTCCCAAAGATTTTTGAAAATCAAGCGATGATAGCGGGGATGATTTTAATACAATCACTGTCACCGAGGAATAGCTACTGGGAAAACTGTTAGACCTAAAGACTGACAAAGACTGGATGGCCTGCATCCTAACAATTTAAAAGAAGTGGCAGCACAGCTAACAGATGCATTGGTTATAATCTTTCAGCATTCCTTAGATCCTGGAAAGATTCCAGCAGTCCAGAAGCAAACTAACGCAGTGCCTTTGTTCACGAAAGGAGGTAACTATAGGCCAGTTGGACTAACAATCTGTTAGCACTGCTACCTCACGCTTCAGGGACTCGGCGTCGATTACTGGCTTGGGTCACTTTCTGTGTGGAGTTGCACATTCTCCCTGTGTCGGCATGGGTTTCCTCCAGGTGCTCTGGTTTCCCCCCAAAGATATGCAGGTTAGGTTGAATGGTTGTGCTAAATTTACCCTAATTTTGGGGGGATTAGCAGGGTAAATGTATGAAGCTATGGGGATACGGCCTGGGTGAGATTATTGCCAGTGTAGGCTTGATGGGCGAATGGCCTCCTTCTGTACTATAGGGATTCTATGATTCTATGAATTGGCTTCACTGACCATTCTCTTTCAGCCCCTTTGCACACTTGGACATAACATACCCCCACCCTGCACACAAAACACCCCCCCATCCACACCTGGATATAACCTCTCCTCCCTCCCACAGTAATCCCTCGCTATTCAACAGTACCTCCTGCTGCCTTACATCTTGTAGCTCGAGGCCCATGATAAATTTGCTAGAAGAAGGTTTGAATCTTAAGTGAGATTGCTGTGTGGAGAACCTCCAAATTCTGGAAACCACTTTGTGGAAAACCCAAGTGTGTTAACCATGGTGCTCCAGGGCTGGGTAAGCTGATCCTCACGGTAACTCCTGATTTTAGCACGTCACGGACATTTTCTGGACCAGGGTGTTTTCCCACTGTCGTCACAGAGAATTAGATGCGAGAGAAAGATTCCTTCAGGCTTTCATTTGCATCCATTAGATGCAACTCGGTTTCAAGCTGGCCTTCAGTGCGAATCACAATCCACCATGACAAGATCTTTTCACGGCTATCTGAGAATAACCTTTTTGGACCTGGCGTCAAATTCACCTGCCATTGATCCTTCCGACAGGGACATGGGGGAAATTCCAACCCACATCAAGAAAGAGGAAATTCTCTCCCACATCTGGAGTGCTGTGGGCAAGTTTGATCCTTATTTAAAAAAAGATATTGTTAATTTAGAAGCAATTCAGAGAAGGTTCGCTAGACTCATTCCTGGGGAGAAGGGGTTGCCTTATGAAGAAAGGTTGAAAAGGTTAAGCCTGTGTTCATTGGAGTTGCGAAGAATGAAATGTGATCTTATTGACCTTGAAGGGACTTGATGGGATTGCTAACCAAAGGACCTTTCCTCTCGCAGGGGAGACTAAAACAAAGGGACATAATTTAAAAGTAAGAGGTCAGATATGAAGACGAAACCTTTCTCCTAAAGGGCCACTGTATAATTCCCCTCCTCAGGAATAGTGAATGCAGGGTCTTTGAATTTATTTAAGGAATAGTTAGTTTTTTACTAAGTCAAAAGAAATCAAGGATTATGAAGGGGTTAGAAAGAAAGTGGAGCTGAGACAATAATCTTATTGAATGATGGAGCAGGCTCGAAGGGCCAAATGGCCAACACCTACTCCTATCTTCCTGTAATTATCACCCTGCAGTCCTCGCCACTCAGTCACCAACATTGGCCAGGCTACTCATGCTCCCAGCTCAATCAGAAGACCATAGCTCTGGAGTGAGAGTAGAAATTTCAGGAGGAGTGGTTGGTGAGGAGGTTTGAGGAGTCTTTGGGAATTGGGTCAGGTGCTGAATGTTGGAAAGGAAACTCCACAGGCGAGGTCAGTGTGATCACGGAGGGTGCCTTTCCGGCCCTCAGCCCTATTGCTCTGTCGTTGAGCCTGGCCTCGTAAGATGCATTTAGCTGGTAGTTCCCCATTTTGCCAACCTGCAAAATGCCAATGCCACAGTAAATAGCCCCTTTTTGATCCTTTAATCTCCTCAGAGTGGGCAGCCTCTCTATTTCCAGTCCAACTGGTGGAACAGTGTCAGGGAGTTGATCTGATGCTTCCCACAATGTTACCCACACACCACCTCCCAGGAGCAGATGAAATGCTTGCCACAGGTTCCCATCCATCCTGCCCATTCCTAATGAGAAAGCACTCCCATGCTTACAGCTTCTCCCTCACTTTGAACTTCCAGGACATCAGCTGATCAACAGTGATGCAGGGAGGATCAGGGATCACGTTACCGATTGCTGATACATTGTCTTTCTAAAATCTTCAGATTATTTGAATTAAGAAATGCTTTCAAATGCTGGAACACAGTGCAGAACTTTTAGGGCTGAAAAGTTGTCATGGTAACAAGATGCTTGAGAGTGAATACCCACTTGACCTGTTAAATCTAACCTCAAATTTCATGGTTGGTCAACAGTACTGTCATGATTGATAACAGCACACCATCTCTGATATAAAACAGACTCTGAGCGATTTCTTTAAAAACAGAGAGAATGGGCAGATCCTTACCAGGCTCAAATGTGCGCTAGAAACCCTCACTGTTTGGAGAACACTCACTGCGATTTTCCCAGATTGGCCTATTAGTGGCCAGAGAGTGGGCTCGCTATCCAATTACGATGATGGGCTGAGGTCTCAAAGGTGGAGCTCCAATAGGAAGGCTTTCAGTTTGAAAGCAGCAGCAGGATACCATAACAGGTGAGTGAGAACGAGAGATGCCCTCTCATTAACTTTTCCAGGCCTGAAAATAAAAATGGCCTTTAGACTATAAGATACAGGAGTAGAAATAGACCATTCAGCCCATCGAGTCTGCTCTGTCATTCAATCATGGCTGATAAGTTCCTCAATCCCATTCTCTCACTTTTTCCCCATAACCGCCCTTGATCTCTTTACCAGTCAAGAACCTATCTATCTCTGTCTTAAATATACTCATTGGTCTGGTCTCCTCAGCCATTGATTCATCATCATCTGGCGGAAGAAATTCTTCCTTATCTCAGACTTAAAGGGCTGCCCTTTTCCTCAGAGGTTAAGCACTCAGGTCCTAGTCCCTCCTACAAATAGAAACATCTTCCCCACTTCCGCTCGATCCAGGCCTTTCATTATTCTGCGTGTTTCAGTGAGATAGTTCAGCACTGTGGTGGGTGTTCGGGGGTTGGTGGGGTGGGGGGGGGGGGTGGATGGGCAAACTACTTTGTCTGCTTCTATGCCAAGGCAGGCAGGGAAGGTCTCTAAGCCTACCTGGAGGGCTGCCAACTCCAGTCTATTACCTGGAGCCTGCCCCCAGGCATCTGCTTTGCAACCTTTGCCTACAGGGACTAAGAGGCCAACTGGAAAATCTTAGTCAGCCTCCATACACTGCCCTTTGATTGGGTCAATTGGCTACCAATTACTTGTGGTCATGTAGTCCTCCCACCCCTCACCATCCCATCATTGGGATAATTGTCCAGGAACTGTTGGATAGACCAATGGAGATAAACTAAATGTCCGGCCACCTCCAATCCCATTGGGAACTAAAAATCCAGCACTGTGTCAAGGAAAGATGTGAAGATGCCCCTCACTTTTAGGTAACATTTCATGGCTTTCAGCAATAGTTTTAATAGTCTTAAATAATCTTCAGGAAAACAAGCTTTATTTCTTCTTTATAAGAAGAAATTTCTAAGCAATCCATTCTGTTGAAAGAAGATTTGCACAACAATTGCTATGAAACAAATGTCCAAGTCTTTAACCATCGATGCTAACTGGAACTTGGCAAATTGGTTTCAATCGAGTGCTTGGGCGCATGATAATAGATTTTTCTAAAGGATGCCAGTTTAGTATACTGCATTAGTGCAGATTTCCCTGTCAAAATAATCATGAGGCTAACAGCGCATGCTATTATTTATGCACAAGTTACAGACCAACTTCAGGGAAGAGCAGATGTGTAATTAAACACCAGGATCTGAAAACTGATGTCCAAGGTGCCATTAGCTTTGTGAATAAGGTCCTCATTGTCTGGTTCCCCATTCAAATGCACCAAGTCTTCTAAGGTTCCCTGTGCTTGCATGATAGATTCAGACTCAACAAGCTAGAAAGAGGTCTTGTCCTTTCCAATCTAAAACCCTTTCCAATGGTGCGTTAGGTGTTAATTACTGCCAAACCATCACTCACGCCATTGAGAGTGTTACTATTATGAATAGAATCATAGAGTCATAGAGTGCATTGACTATTAACTCCAGTTGACTATTGGAGTTTCATTCCTTCAAGTTTTCATTGTTCATGTAAACTTTTTTCAGTTTTTACGATTCAAAAAAATAAACATGTTCTCTGTCTTTTTTTTATTCATTCATAGAACGTGAGCGTCAGTCGCTGGCCAGTGTTTATTGCCTATCCCTAGTTCCCCATAGAGGGCAGTTGAGACCTAACTACATTGCTGTGTCTCTGGTGTCAGTTGTAGGCCAGACCAGGTAAGGACAGCAGATTTCCTTCCCTAAAGGCCATTCGTGAGCCGGATGGGTTTTGTGCCAATCAATAATGGCTTGATGACCATCAGCAGATTCTTAATTCCAGATATTTTTTGTTGAATTCAAATTCACCATCTGCCTTGGTGGGATTCAAACCTGGCTCCCCAGAACATGAGCTAATTTCCTGGATTAATAGTCTAGGGATATTACCACCAGGTCACTGCCTCCCCAGAATAGCATCCTTTTCCTCTTGGATATTCCAATCCTAACACTGGCGTGCATTGGCATAGGCAGGATGAGAAATGTTGAAGAGCTTGCCCAATTTCCTGCACAGCAATCACAGCCATTTATATTTCTTTCTGGAGCTAATGTGACATTGTATCATATATTATACTGGCTGTGGTAAATTTTCCCTCAGTGTATCTGAACAGGCACCGGGGTGTGGTGACTAGGGAATTTTCACCGTAAGTTCATTGCAGTGTGAATGTAAGCCTACTTGTGATAATAATAAATAAAAAAACGGAGGGGCTGAACCATTCTCACGGTAAGCTGAGGCCAGGAAATGAGAATGTTTCAAACAGGCTTTCAGTGTGTGAGCTCATCCACCGAGAGATTGATGAAGCTCATAAAGGATCCTGTGCTGCATCGCTCGGAGTGGACATGAGAACAGTGGGCTGAGGTGCAGAGAGTCTACTTAGCAACATGGATCTGTCAGTGGTGCCAATGGCACAGAGATCTTCTGGTCCCGCCGATCGCGGAGACTGCCAGGCCCTGCCGAAAGTCAATGTTGAATCTCTCACAGTGGGTCCCGCCTTGACAGGACTGGAAAATCCCAACCATTGATTGGATGCCAGCTGCAGACCCAACTGGAGATCCCACTCTCTCAGCAAGGGTGAGAAACTTTACTGAGGGGGCCAGTCCTCAAGAGGCTCCATAGAATCCCCACATAGAATTCCTACAGTGTATAAGGAGGCCATTTGGCCCATCGAGCCTGCACCAACAACATCCCACCCAGGCCCTATTCCCGTATTTACCTGATGTATTTACTCTGCTAATCTCCCTGACACTAAGGCCAGAATTTTAACCCCCCTGCCCGCTACTGGAATTGGAGTGTGTAAGGAACAGACAATAGGAAGGTGCATTAACCTCTGGCGGGATTTTGCAGTTTCACGATGAGCGAGGCCATAAAATCCCAGCCTAAGGCTCAATTTAGCATGGCCAATCCAACCTAACCCGCACATCTTTGGACTGTGAGAGGAAATCGGAGCACCCGGAAGAATGTGCAAACTCCACATAGACAGGCACCTGAGGCAGGAATTGAACCCATCAATCGCCTGCCTCCTCAGCCCCTCTGACCGGGCAAGGTATCTGAACAATCAAACATTGCGACAGAGGCAGTTGCGCCCTCTTGCCCAGTGTAATAGCCTCTGATGCCACAGTGGTGAAGAGGGACATCTCAGGTTCAAACGGGTGTGACTGAGCAACCCTCTCCACCTCATCCTCTGTTACAACACTCCCTGTAAGATGTCACTTCTGGATCACGGATGTTGTGGCTCCCTTAGTGAAATGAGCAAAAGAAAAATAAATTGTACTCCTTGATGAATGTGGAGTGAATGGGTAAGCCTGCCTGATCAGAAATAATTACGTCAAGCCCAGCCATTCACGTGGATAATGCTACTGTACACTGCAGCATCCAACTTTGGTAAGAAAGTGAATCTGGGCTTCCCAAGTTAACAGGATTTGGTGGATTGGTTACTTCAACACTCGTGCACATTTACGAGCACAATTATTTTCAGCTCTTCTTTGATGACCGGCAGGATAGGGGTTTGCTTGGTTAAAGTTCTACTTGGCTGATGTTGGCTCTGTCAGCATTAGGATTTTAAGATGTACTATGTTTGCAAAAAAAAAAACCCCTGCGATTATACAGATTGAGAGAATGAAATGAATAGTTCAAGTTCTGGTCAGCTGTAATTAAGTGAGAGCATCCATTAGTCTGCAGTATACAAGCCAATCAGTAACTCCCATCGAGATTAGATGCAGAGGTAACAGGCTGAGGTGTTTATTTTAAGCACGGGAATTGCTTATTGTTCCAGACACCCAGAAAAAATGTCAAGTATTGCAACCGTGTTATGTTTTAATAAGTGTTGGTAAGGCAAGCTGGAATAACGTATTTACATTAAAATCTGTAAATATTCTTGCTACTGATGTATTGGAGAGCCTGAGCACAATACGTGAAGGGAATGCCGGAGAAGTCACTTAAAAAGAGTCAATTCTTCCCCACCCAATCTTCCTCTCTGCTCAGCAACCCAGGTACAGGTCCTAATACTGGACTCAACAACTTAAGCAAGGAGTGGGGGGGGGGGGAAGAACGGCAGACAGAATTTTTCCATTTTTCGGAAGAGTGGCGCAGTGGGAGGGAAAAGTAACGTGGAAGTCCGTGGCCACATTGCTGGCTTTCTCCACCATATTGTTTTGTGCCTAATCGCCCCAGGGTAGCTCCTGCAATGTAACACTGTCCGAGCCTCCAGCAAGCTAAGTTTTAAAAGATAGGTGCGTCATATGAAAAGGGTGTTCCGATCCAAAACAATTATAATAGAATCCTCCCCATCCTGAAAACCTCCCCTCCACCGAATACTTCCCCATCCACACGTTACACCAACCCACCATACAGCACCCCCATACCCTCTCCCCCTCCCACAGGACCCCCCCTCACAGTACACCTTCCAACCCACAGAACACTCCAACCCTGCAGCCCCCACGGAACATCACCCACAGACCACCATCTCCTTCACAGAACACTCCCACAGCCCAATGGTACACCCCCTACCCACAGAATATTTCCCATCTCATGTCACCTATGGAACTCTACCTATGGAATGACCCCCTCCCTCACAGCACACCCCTTCTATCACAGAACACTTCCCCACCTACAGGATACCCCCACACATCCCCATCCTTCCACCCACAGAACATCATCCACAGAAACCCCCCCACTCCCCGGACACATTGTCCCCACAGGACACGCCCTCCCCTCATGATGTACCTGCAACTCTCCCCCCTGCGGAACACTCCCGCATCCCCATTGTACACCCTCCCACCCAAACAATACCCCTCTCTCTTTACTGAAGTTCACTGTTCATTGAACTTCACTGAACACATCTCCCCACCCAGGGACAGTGCTAGGGAACAGCGCTCAGGAGTGACCCTCTCCCTGCTGAGCGATGCACTCACCTGAGCTCCTGTGATAGGTTCTGTTTGCCGGGCGCACGCTGTGGAAGACCTGTCCTAACTCACATCAGCGTGGCCTCACATCAACATGGTTGGGTTATGTAACGGTGAGGGAGGGCAATTATCGGGTGTTGAGGCCTCATTATCAGATGCAAATTTATCGTAATGGCATTCAGACGTTCATTCCCATTATGTCATTGGCGGGGGCAGGGACAATCAGAATGGGAATGCTGCCAGTGTCAATTAGGATTGGGGACTCTAGTGGGCTTTTCCGCTCCTGCCACTGATCCCACCAAGCAAATTAGGAGAGCAGGAAATCCCTCCCTCCCTCTCCCCCCGCCCCGACAATTTTTTCCCCAAAGGAAGCAAGAATGGAGATGGTCATCTGTGACACAATGAGGTTCGAATCATAAATACCAAAAGAAAAAGAACAAAACAGCTCAGGAAACAAGCCCTTCGGCCCAACAAGCCCGCGCCACGACCTCGATGTTCCCACCTCTACCCATGATCCCTGTCTATGTTTATAGATCTATGGATTGAAACCAAATTTGAGACAATTTAGGGAGAATTTGTTCTGCCAATCAGCCTAAGAGATTGGAAATACTCTGTGGAGAGAGACAAAGAATCTTGTCACAGATTTGAAGTTAATTTTTAAGTATCATAAGCAGGCTTGCATTAACACTGCAATGAAGTTAATGTGAAAATCCTCTAGTTGCCACACTCCGCGGTCTGTTTGGGTACACAGAAGGAGAATTTAGCATGGCCAATGCCTCTAAGCAGCGCGCTTTTTGGACTTGTAGGAGGAAACCGCAGCGTCCAGAGGAAACTTTCGCAGACATGGGGTGAACCTGCAGACTCTAGACAGACAGTGACCCAAGCCCAGAATTGAACCTGGGTCCTTGGCGCTGTGAGCAGCAGTGCTGCACTCTTTAATGTAGATGTGCCTCTTTCTCCTCTGATGCTGCGTGTCTTACTAAGTATTTCCAGCATTTTCTGCTTAAATTCTAGATTTCCACAGTACTTTGCGTTTTGCATTTGGATTTGAATCATCAACCTCGTGGACTTGGGATTCTTTAATAGTTTTGAACTTATCTGTGAATACCAGATCTAAATTCAACCAAGAACCCTGTACCTATGTCAGAAATACCCCAACCATCAATCATTGTGTCTCGCTTTTTACTGGAGGTGGTTTTCATCGACTGTATGTTATCATATTGCAAGCACAACAGAAGCTCCTTAATATAAACATCTCGTCCATAAAACCCCGACTTCTTGGAATTTCTATTTTAGTCAGCAGAGGAACACAATAGCAGATAAGATCAGCCCTTGATTTAAAAAAGAAAGAGCTGCAGTACTTTGTTATTTCCGATGAGCTTCGCACAATGAGGGTTGACAGTAACTGCTTTATATCTACACAAAAAGATGACATTTGTTTGGTGTGAGAAAACAGACTAGAAAGGGAATCTGTTCCTGTTCGATTTTAAAATACTGCAACTCCAAGAAAAAGTATAAACAAACTGGAGACAAATATGCCATTTATAGTCATGGCTGTGTATATGCAATCATTGTATAAGCAATTTCTTGGCAATGCCCTGAAGTGTGTGCAGAATTGTTTCAAGTTGTGTTCCTTATATAGTGCAGAACAGCAAAACCATCCTGTTATTTTCAAATCTGGTTAGACGTACTTTTCTTCCTGATTTTCAGGGAGCCAATTTATTGACAATTATCAAACACACAACAGTTGTTAATTGAGAAAATAGCTGATTTGGAGGCAAATAACCCAACTGATCTATCTTTTCCCATCTTTAAAAAATAGATAAAAGCAAATTACTATGGATGCTGGAATCTGAAATCAAGAGAGAAATGCTGGAAAATCTAGGCAGGAATGGTAGCATCTATAAGGAGAGTAAAGACCTGACGTTTCGAATCCAGATGACCTTTATCAAAGCTGCTCTGGACTGGAAACTAGTCATGATGTGCAGATGCCGGCGTTGGACTGAGGTAAACACAGTAAGAAGTCTCACAACACCAGGTTAAAATCCAACCAATTTATTTGATAGTAAAGTCACAAGTTTACTATCAAATAAACTGATTAGACTTTAACCTGGGTGAGAAAACATGGGCGAAATCTTCCATCTCTTCATGTCAATGGGGTGTCAAATAAACTAGTTGGACTTTAACCTGGCGTTGTGAGACATCTTACTCGAAACGCTAGTTCTTTTCTCTCCTTACAGATGCTGCCAGACCTACTGAGATTTTCCAGCATTTTCTCTTTTGGTTTTCCCATCTTTAGAGCAGTTTCTTTTCTCAGGTGACATATGGCGGGATTCTTGGGGCTCCCCGCGGTGTGGTTCTTGCCAGTGGAAGGCAGCCTGACCTTGGGATCGTCTGATCCCCCTGCTATTAATGGGATTTCCCACTGACTCCACTCCACACTGCCATGAAACCGGTGTCAGTGACGTGCTATCCCATCGGCATGAAGAGATGGAAGATCTCACCCACGTAGAGACATTTTTGATTCCTGATGGAGTGATTCACATTTTCCATTCCTAATACTATCTCTTTTGGCCATGTGACCCAATGTGCATCGTGTGATTGGCTCATAATGTGCAACACGTTTGCATCCAAAAAGGATATAATATCAAATAAGGGCAAAATACTGCAGATGCTCTAAGCCTGCAATGACGGAATGGGCCAGCCAATGAGGCCCATGTCGCGCAAATGAATAAATAAAAATAGGAAATGCTGGATAAATTCGACAGGTCTGGCAGTATCTGTGGGAAGAGAAACTGGGTGAGGTTTTCCTACCTCTCTGCGGTGTGTTTCACCACACCACTTGCCGACACCAGGCTCCTTGTCAACGGGGACACTGCGATGCATGTGTGCCATCGGTGGGACTGTAAGACCCTGCCGGCGTAAACACCAGCAAGTTTTCAGTGATTGACTTAAGGTTTCAAGTCCCGCATATGACCCTTTGATATAACTGAGCAGATCTGTAGAAGGCTGATATGAACTCAAAACATTAATTTTGTTTCTCTCTCCCTTGGATCTGTTGAGTTTATCCGGCATTTTCTGTTTTCATTCCAGGATGTATTATCAATTGCCCGTCACAACAAGGCCAACTCACGTCGAGCTCAAACGGCACTTTTCTGAAAGTGTGGCATTTTTTATCTGTACTTGAGACGGAGTCCCTGTTTCCCACTGAACCAGCAAACTGGGGGGGATATTGCAGCATGAGAATCCTGTGCTGCCTCATTGGGTCACTGCTGAATGGCTTGAAAGATGTCGTGATCAAAATGGAAGACTTGTGTGGTGCAGGGTAAATGCATCGCTCTGTGACTGGGTTATAGACACTCTCCCTTAATTAAGAAGAACAGACAACTGCATTTATTTCTGTGCATGGATTACTGGGGTTAAAATCTTGCTTTTAAACCAAAGATGTGGAGATTAGGTTAATTGAATATGCTTAATTGCCCCTGGTGACCAAGGGAACTTTAGCGGGTGGGATATGGGGCTTGCAGAGGTCCATTGGCACCAGGCGGGATTTTCTGGTCTTGGGGCAGGCAAAATCCCACCCTTAGTGTCATGGGTGGGATGGCAATCGGTGCAGGCTTGATGGGCCGAATGACCTACTTCTGCACTGTGGGGATCCTATGGTTCTATGAACAGGGAAGGGGAGGATTGTCTTGCTACTTTAAGGCACTTTATCAGGTTAATCTAAGCTCATGAATTCTCATCCACCATCTAGTGATGGAACTGAGTCACTCGTCATTTTCCTGTATCAAATTATTGGCTGCCCTGTAGCATTTAAATATTAGAACAATTTGTTGAATTCTGGTGCAGAATGTCACTGTAAGCAGCTCAACTGTCATTTCCTTAATGGCCTTATGCAAAGCACTTCCTGTTGGGAGTTATATTTAGCCAATGCACTGAAATACACTGGAACAGCAGCATTAATGATTACATAGTGAAAGGAGGTTAATATTTGGATAATTTCATAATTGCATGTCAAGGAACAAATCAAAGCATGGTAACGGCGAATTATAAAATATATCCCTATCTATTATTGAGCTTTTAGGCGGGCAGGATAATCCCCATCAGATCGGTACTGCTGATTGTAAGATAATCTTATAAGGCCTTCAGGGCGTAGTTCAATTACTCATGTGAATCCCTGCACTAATGTGTGAGGATGCTACTTTTTATCTCAGCTTTCTGTATTCGCAACGAACAAGCCTCGCTGCGGAACTGGTTAACATCAAGCGATCGGAAGGTTAATGCTTAATGTGTCCGCTCTCATTCTGCAATAAAAATGTTCATTCAGTATTTAAGAGGTCTGTAAGTTACAGGTCACCGAGGCACTGACGCCTGCTGCAGTTAAGAAATAAAATCAATTAAGTTGTGGTTTTAGCGGTGAGCAGCTGCTCGAATCAAGTCCGAATCCATTCTTACTGATTATGTTGATGAATTAGGAAATGTTAATTCTTGCCCCCCCTCCCCGTTCTTTCTTCCAATCGTCGTGCACATTGAGTGGCGTGCATTAAGGAAGAGAAAGATTGCAGATGCTCATTTCTGGACAGGCTGCCTTGTTCTATTAGGTAAAACCATCAGAGAGAATCAGAATCAGCGGGGCAAGGCCTAGACTGCGTTATATCGCTGAGGCACTTTTAATGCAATAAATCCTTTTAAATGTGTTTGTAATAATGTTAATCAATGAATCACCTTAATTACGCTACTGTATCTGCTGTTGGTTGCACATGCAAGTGTTTTTCAGTTAGTGCTAATTCATTGTAGAAGTGGAAAGATGAAGTGGCAGTTCTCTGTGTGGGCAGTTGTGACAAGGTATTTCGTTACACAAATTCTTTTCCAGCTAATGTAAGGACTAAAGGGAGTAACACCCCACTCCTTACACTCGCTCTGTACTGAGTTAATACAGACACTATCCAATGTCTGGTTCTGATAGCTTTCAGATTTATATTTCAAATGTTTATTGAAATCACGACATTCCAAGTAGTCTAGGAGACAATTGATGGCTCAATACATTTCTTCTATGGTCAATTGTCCTTTGACCTCCTCTTTGTGGAGTTCGATCATGCCTGCTACAATTAATTAACAAAGACGTCATACCTGCCACATTACACTAAATTGAATATTAACAACTGGATGGAAAGCAAGACTGCATTTGTATAGCACCTTTCATAGCCTCCAGACCTCTATGAAGCAAACCAGCCTCCCATGCATTCACTCTGTCTATACTTCCTGCTGCCTCAGAAAAGCAATCAGCATAATTACAGACCTCACCCACTCCCAGACATCCACTCTTCCAACTTCTTCCGTTGAGAAAAAGATATAAAAAAAAAGTCTGAGGTGAAGTACCAACCAACTCAAGAGCAGCTTCTTCCCTCCTGTCATCAGACTTCTGAATGGACCTACCTCACACTAAGTTGATTTTTCTCTACACTTTAGCTGTGACTATTATGTTACATTCTGCACTCTCTCACTTCCATATGACGGTATGCCTTGTCTGTAGAGCGTGCAAGAAACAATATTTTTCACTGTATACTAATATACGTGAAAATAATAAATCAAATCAAATCGAAATCCCAGAGGGTTTTGCCTTCAATGAAGTATTTTGCAAGTGTAGCTATGGTTATAATGTAGGGAATTGCAGCAGTCAGTTTGGATACAACCAGATCCCACAAGCAACAATGTGATAATGACCAGATAATCTATTTTCAGTGATGTTGGCTGAGGGACAAATATTATCCAGTGCACCAGAGAAAATTGCCGTGTTCTTCAAAATGCTGCTTACATTCAAGTGATTAGGCAGGTGGAATCTTAGTTTAACATTTCACCTGAAGAATGGCAGAGTTAGCCTGGTCTTTTACCTCAGATCTTTGAAGTGGGACTTGAACCCACAAGGTTCTGACTCTGAGGCTGGAATAACTAAGCCATGGCTGGAATGGGCAAATAAAAACTCAATATCATGGCAGAAATAGATAATATATAAACAGATGAATTAGGAGCAGGCGTGGTCCCTTCAGCCTGCTCTGCCACTTGGTAAGATCATGGCTGATCCTGTTCACCATCTATACCCTTTGAAGCCCTTGCCAATCAAGAATCGAGGACGGTACTGTGACACAGTGACCCAGGTTCAATCGCAGCCTTGGGTCACTGTCTGTGGAGCTTGTACATTCTTCCCGTGTCTGCGTGGGTTTCCTCCATGTGCTCCGATTTTCTCCACAGTCCATAGATGTGTGGGTTAAGTTAATTGGCCAAGATCAATTGCCCCTTAGTGTCAGGAGGATTAGCAGGTTATAGTACATATAATTTAGTACCTGGGTGGGATTGTTGTTAGTGCAGGCTTGATGGGCTGAATGGCCTTCTTCTGCACCGTAGGGATTCTATAATTCTATCCAAATCAGCATTAAAAATATTCAATGACTCTTCCTCTATTGTTCTCTAAGGAAGTGAATTCCATAAATTAACAACCCTAATAGAAAAAAATTGTCTTAAAGAAAAGAACCCTTATTTTTAAACTTTATCCCATATTCCTTGTCTCTGTTATAAGGGAAAATATTCTTTTAACATCCACCAAATTAAATCCACTCAGGATCTTATGTTTCAAAATAATCACCTTTTAATCTTCTAAACCTAAATGGATACTGGCCCAACGTTTGCTCATTAGATAATCCCTTCATCCCATTGTTACAATCTCTCACAGCTCAAACAGATTCTCTCTCCTTCAGTTTCGACTGAGTCAAAGGAGTTGAAACATTAGTTCAGCTTTCTCTCCTAATAGATGCTGCCAGACCTGCTGAGATTTTCCAGCATCCTCTGTTCCTGTTTCAGTTCCCACAGTATTTTACCTATTTATGTCGGAGGACACGTTGGGTGATGTTGAAGTGATCCCTCACAGGAATGTAAGCGATTCATATACACTTACTGACCAGCAGGTACAGAGAGAAAACTGAAGGGACAAAGGGAGCAGACATCCTGAGTTAGTGAGTTATCTTGGTTGGGAAATTCTGTATGCAAGGAGGAAAGTAGGAGGTTCAGAACACATTTAAAAGTGGAGGAAAATACTATTATTTTAGAGAGGAGTAATGGTAGAATTTTTTTTAAACAATGCAATGGTGAATAAACACAAAATCCTATTGTAATAATGAACATACTGTTCATGGAGATTTTCCATTTGTCTGCACTGAGTTGATTCTGTTTGGGGCATCCTGCATTCATGTACTGGGGAAAGCAACGCCTATTCCCATGCTCACTATCCAATAATTTTTTGGATAAATGAAGGAGGAGCCAATAACTCACATTGAGATAAAGTTTCAACATAGCAAAATCTTACAAACCACTTCACAGAAACACTTACAGACAACATGTGACACTGTGCCACATATAGAGATGTTAGGAAATGTGATCACATCTTTAATTGAAGAAGTGGTAGCGTAGTGGTGTCGTCACTGGACTAGTAATCCAAAGCCCCAGGGTAATGTTCTCAGGACCTGGGTTCAAATCTCACCATTAGAGAGGGGAAAATTTGAATTCAATAAAAACCTGGGACTGATGACCATTGTCAATTGTTATAAAGACCCATCTGTTCACTAAGGCCCTTTAGGAAAGGAAGTCTGCCATCCTTATGACTCCAGATCCACAGCAACGTGGTTGACTCTTAGATGCCTCTGAAACTTAGCTCAAGAGCAATCAGGCATGGACAATAAATGCTGGCCCAGCTAGCAACACCACATCCCATTAATGGATAAAAAAAGGATAATTTTTCAGGAGCATCTTAAAAGAGACTGATATATAGGTAGAAAATTTCAGAGCCTGTGGTCTAGAATAGATGACCAATGAGTGGTGGAAATTGGGGATAAAGAAAGTGGTGAGAATTGGAGTAGAGCAGAGGGTGAAGTTTGGCATTGTATGTTTCCTATAGTGAATACTGTACTTATGTTTGAAGAATGGTTCTGACTGCGGTGCTGAAGGGTTCCTAGCATTTGTGGTATCAAATGCCAGCCTGAGGCAATGCCCTCAGAACAGGAGGCAGAAAGAAGAAAAAGAAAGTTGCAAGAGGCCTTCAACATTTCCCTGCCCAGAAGGGAAAAACAGTTAAACTAAAAATGCTGGTCTGAACTGATCTTGTATACTTTAAAATGGAACACCAGTAAAGCGGGGAAATAAGGGTACTGGCCTGAACCAGAATCATAGAATCCTACAGCACAGAAAGAGGCCATTCAGCCCATTGAGCCTGCACCAAGTACAATCCCGCCCAAGCCCTGTTCCCATGACCGTCATTTATTTACCCTGCTAATCCACCTGGCACAATGGTCAATTTAGCATGGCTAATCATCCTAATCCACACATCTTTGGACTATGGGAAGAAACCAGAGCACCTGAAGGAAATTCATACAACACAGGAAAAAAGTGCAAACTCCATGCAGATAGTGATCCGAGGCTGGGATTGAACCCAAGTCCCTGGTGCTGTGAGGCGGCAGTGCCAACCACTGCGCCACTAGTACACTTTAAAATGGAACACCAGTAAAGCAGGGAAATAAGAGTAATGGTCTGAACTAGTCTTGTATACTTTAAAATGAACATAGAATAATACAACACAGTACAGACCCTTCAGCCCTTGATGTTGTGCTGACCAGTGGAACCAATCTAATGACCCTCTAACCTAAATTATTCCAATATTATCCATATGTCTATCCAATGACCATTTGAATGCCCTTAAAGTTGGCAAGTCCACTACTGCTGCAGGTAAGGCATTCCACACCCTTACTACCCTCTGAGTAAAGAACCTACCTCTGACATCTGCCCTATATCTATCACCCATCACTTTAAAGGTATGTCCCCTCATGTTAGCCAGCACTATCTGAGGAAAAAGGCTCTCATCGTCCACCCTACCTAATCCTCTGGTCATCTTGTATGCCTCAATTAAGTCACCTCTTAACCTTCTTCTCTCTAATGAAAATGGAATTAGAGTAAAACAGGAAAATTAGTACATTGGTCTGAACTGTTTTTTCCTTCTGGATGTGAAACCAGGAGACTTCCCAACAATATTTCAAGACCTGGAAATCTAACGGAGAATTATCTTTCTGAGCAATTGTTTCATTCCTTAGATAGAAACAGTAACTATATACAGTGGGGAAAAGCAATGAAATAAAGCATGCATTTAATCACACCTGTGAAGTGGAACAACTTCTGTCACGAGATGACACATTTGCTTCGAAAAACAGAGAAACATCCAAGTAATAAGCTGTCAGTTAATCAGTGTGTGGAAACAAGATGGCTGAGACATCCACTCGTCTCCATGGGAGTTTAACACAACACATTGTAACAGAATGCTAACATAAATTCATAATTAAAGACTAAATGGTTTTGGGGAAAAAAATGCAGCTTATTGTAAAGTGTTCTTAAAACCACATAGACTCCGGGACTAAAAAATAATCCCTTAATGACAATTGGCTATGAGTTGAGTCTGACAGTGTGACAAACATGTGCACTTGTTCCAGGTAATTTTATTTTGGGGCTGGATGTTCGCCAAAATTGGGTCAGTGAAACGTTACTGTAAAATGCATCATTTTAATAATAACTATAAAGAAAGGACAGAAACTGACAAATGTTGAATGCTTTTGAAAGAGCCCAGTCTCGCTGTCACAGTAACATAATTAAACATTTTTCATTTCATTAAAATATTTTAACTTTGTTTTTGTGAAGTATAATAACAAGCCCAGAGAAAAGAAGAAATAAACTTGTATTTATTTGGTATTTTTGTAGAATTCCTATAGTGAAGAAGGAGGCCATTTGGCCTACTGAGTTTGCATCAACTCTTTGACAGTGCATCTTACCCAGATTCAACCCCCAACCCTATCCCCATAACCCCACACATTTAACCCACTACTCCTGCTAACCTACACATCTTGGGACACTAAGAGACAAATTACCGTGGCTAATCCATCGAACATTATCATTGTTCTCAGGGTATCTCAAATTAATTTACAGCCCTAAGTGAAGGGCCAGCATTGTTTATGTGTGATGAATTCTGTGGCCACTTTCCAAGCAGGTACCAAACAATTTGATTTTTCTAAAGTTGGGTATGAATTAACGTTGGGTTGGAGGAAACAAGACTGGTAATCTGTGATACCGGATTATTGGGAGAGGTCAATCTCCCCTTCCCCAAAAGAGCGATCTCTGTCCTCCCCAGCAAGTTTGGCCGCAGCCTCCTCAAACTCAGTGAGGACTAGGATTTCAGCCATTCCTTCCCTTCAGTCTTGGCTCTCTCACATTCGTTACTATTAGATCTGTATGAGGACAGCAGAAAGAGGGGATGGAGGAGAGATTGGGTAAAATGTATGTCCCCTGAGGGCAGAGGATGGAGTGAGAGCAGGATTGTGGTGATATGAAAGTATCCTTGTGAGAATCAGTGTTGATGTTTGTGACATTCGTGAAGAGAGTGGCCATTTGTGTACATAACACTACACATACATAAACCTCCTTCCACCACACCCGAAGGAGCTGAGAGGGGACTTATTCTGGTGGAGCAAATGAAATCGTTCATGCACTGAGGGGAGATTTGATAGAGGTGTGTAAGATTTTGATGGGCGTACATAGAGTGAATGCAAGCAGGCTTTTTCCACTGAGGCTAGGGGAGAAAAAAACAAAGGGCATGGGTTAAGGGTAAAAGAGAAAAGTTTTTAGGGAATATTGGGGGGGGGGCATTTTAACACAGAGAATGATGGAAGTGTGGAATGAGCTACCAGATAAAGTGGTAAATGCGGGGTCACTTTTAACATTTAAGAAAACTTGGACGGGTTCATGGATGAGAGGAGTGTGGAGGAATATGGTTCAAGTGCAGGTCAATGGGACTAGGCAAAAAATGGTTTGGCACAGACAAGAAGGGCCAAAAGGCCTGTTTGTACTGTAATTTTCTATGGTTCTATTTCCTGCACTGCATTGCAGTGCTGATGTCCTGGGTAACGGCCTCCAAGCTGGAGAGGTGAAGTGAGCTTGCTGTACTTCTTCCAGCCATCCCTGGGGAAGAGAACGTGTCTCTGAGCCCAGACTCTTCGGATTCTTGGAGTATAGGAGACTTAGGGGTGATTGTATAGAGATCGATAAAATAATGACAGGCATAGATCAGTTGGATAGTGAAAATCATTTCCCAAAGGTAGGAGAGTGTAAAACTAGAGGGCATAGGTTTAAGGTGAGAGAAGACAGATACAAAAGGGTCAAAAGGGACAATTGTTTTCACACAGAGGGTGGTGAATGTTTGAAACAAGCTGCCAGAGATAATCATAGAGGCAGGTACAATTTTGTCTTTTGAAAAACATTTAGATTGTTACATGGGTAAGATGGGTATAGAGGGAAATGGGCCAAATACAGGCAATTGGGATTGGCTTAGTGGTTAAAAAAAAAGGTGGCATGGACAAGTTGGGCCAAAGGGTCTGTTTCTATGCTGTAAACCTCTATGACTCTATGTCAAAGGCTTGATTGCTGAAGTTAGATGCTGCCTTCTTCTTCAGGCTGGTAGACTGCTACTTCTAGCTGGGTGACATCTTTAGCAGTGCTCACTGTTGTTGGGCTGGTGTTTAAATATGGGTTGGGGCCTTCGAAACCTCCAATTAATGGCAGGCAGATGAATCAGTTCCTTACCCAGGAGATTCCGCTGGATGGAACAGTGGCACAGCACTGTTGCCTCATAGTGCCAGAGACCTGGTTCAACCCCAGCCTTGGGTGACTCTCTGTGCGGAGTTCGCACATTTTTCCCATGTCTGTGTGGGTTTCCTCCGGGTGCTCCAGTTTCCTTCCACGGTTCAAAAATTTGCAGGTTAGGTTGATTGGCTAAGCTAAACTGCCCCTTAGTGTTCAAAGATAGGGGGATTAATGGGGCAAATACATGGGGCTACTGGGTAAGAGGCAGTGCAGATTTGATGGGCTGATTCAGTTTGAATTAACTCAATGGGCTGAATGGCCTTTTTCTGAACTGTGGGGGTTATATGATTCTGTGACTCGGCAGCTAGTCACTCTTATGTAATTAATGAGCTTCCAAGCATGGAATTGGGTGCAAGTTCCTGCATTCTGGCCAACGAGAATGGTGCTGCCGGAACTGCTCAGCACCACTCTTGGACAAAAATAAAGAATTAGAACACTCTCCCCTGTGACTAGGAGGGAACAGTGCTGCCAGCTAAGCCCCAGCTGGTTCTCTGACATATAGTCCAGTCTACTTCATCCATTAGAACATGCCAAGACAAGACGTGCCTGTGAGTTCCATTCTGGTTCGAATGAAATTCCTTACCTCTTTTACAGTAAACTGGCAGATAGGCAGACCTTCATGTTCAAATGACAGAATTTAAATTTACTGCAGTGCCATTTGACTGGAGCCACAATAAAAACAGGATTTATTTCCATTTTATGCTACTCAGAAGCCAAGAGAACAAAGAATTAAGAGCACCTGAGAATGAACTAATTTTGAATAAAAGGAGACCAATGAGATCAGAATTCACGGAGCAAAGAAGGTTAGAAAACATCATCTGTGCCTGGTGATTAAATTAACAGATTACAGGATACCATTTGTAAAGTTATGGGTTTGTTGCAGTTATAATTTGCCATTTTTGGGATAAGTCCAGGGTTTGCTGTTGTTTTTGAGGCAGCTCCAAAGCCTGTGCACGGATGAATGATCCTCACAACACAGTGTTATACTCCTCTGTGACACCATTATTGCTTCATCAAAAGGCTGTAATATATTAAACCAATAAATATAAATGGCAATGGATTACAGAAAGATACGCCAGTAAAATGCATTATATTAAACTGAACTAGGTTCATGAAGTCATGCATTTACACAGATGGGGAAAAGGAATCACAGCGCGAGATAAAACACTAAAACACACTGTTGTATCATTTCTTTTTTCTTAAATCAGAAATTTCTTCCAGGACTTCAACAAAATTGAAAAGACAAGGTGTGCAATCTTACCACCTGTCCATGCCATGCTCCCGCTGCAGCGAGTCGGAGAATTTGGTGCCCAGCCAAATCTCTGTTCACTGCGCCAGGATGAGAAAATCCTACGGGTGTGAACAGTTGTAAGATTCCGGCCAAAGGTTCATTCACGTTGATCATGAAGGGAGTGGGGGAGAGGTTGGAGTGGGGGTGGAATCAGGATATTGAATTTAATGATCAGCCATGATTATAATAAGTGTTGAACCCGGCTCGACGGGCTGAATGTCCTTCTCCAGCTCCTCGTTCCTTTGAATTAGATTTTTGACTGACAGTGGGGTGGAGGGTTATGGGGGAGCAGACGGAAAAGTGGAATCCAGGCCACAATTCATAGAATCACAACAGTGCAGAAGGCCCATCGAGTCTGCACTGACCACAATCCCATCCAGGCCCTATTGCCATAACCCCATGCATTTATCCTAACTAGTCACCCCGAGTCTAAGGGGCAATTTAGAATGGCCAATCTACCCAACCTGCACATGTTTGGAATGTGGCAGGAAACCGGAGCACCCGAAGGAAACTCACACAGAGAGGGGGAGAAACGCCCACAGACAGTGACCAGCCAGGAATCAAACCCGAGTTTTCGTTAGAAAGGAGGAGGCTAAGAGGGGACCTGATCGAAACATATAAGATGATTAGAGGTTTAGATAGGGTGGACAGTGATAGCCTTTTTCCTAGGATGGAAAAAGCTAGCACGAGGGGACACAGCTTTAAATTAAGGGGTGATAGTTATAGGACGGATATCAGAGGTAGGTTCTTTACCCAAAGGGTGGTTCGGGAGTGGAATGCCCTGCCTGCAGCAGTTGTAGATGCGCCAAGTTTGGTGGCGTTTAAGAGGTTAGTTGATAAGTATATGGAAGAGAAGGGAATGGTTTAGTTTGGAGGGGCATTGCTTTTTATATTGGTCGGCGCAACATCGAAGGCCGAAGGGCCTGTTCTGTGCTGTAATGTTCTATGTTCTATGAGACAGCAATGCTAACTGCTATGTCGCTGAGATCAGTCACGAACGTTTTGAATGGAGGAACAGTCTCAATGGGCTGAATGCCTACTCTCGTTCCTATGCCTTCTGGTCTAATGAGAGTTATGATGTGGAGATGCCAGCAAACAGCATTTTCCACCAAATAAACCTGTTGGACTTTAACCTGGTGTTGTGAAACTTCTTACTAATGAGAGTCAACAGGTAAATCAGGAAGTAACAATGCCATAGTTTGTTTTGGTGGTTTGAGAGATGATGGGAAGATCAATGGAGCTGAAATTCTCCTCCACTGTAGCCCTGGTACAGAAAATGGTGTTGCAGCAGTGACTGGCAGGGGGGACTTCATTTTCAACCCAGTGAGTATGCAGGTCGGAGGAAGAGAATGTCAGATAATGTCGGAAGAAGAGCAGAACGAATGCACAGATATGTCATGTCACATTTCATTAAGCAGCTGATGAATCCCAAACTTCGTTAGTCCGATGCAAACACATCAGACTTGCATTAATTCAAAACTTGCTATCCTCTTGAAGTATTAAAAATTAAACATTTTGGACTAGCTGGTTTCCCACCCTATTTTCCAAGTAAAATTGTTGTATAATCATCCATCCCAACTGAATTTTCAAAGAACTGTTTGGCTTAGGTAAAATTTAGAATCTGCAATTATTGTTTTTAAGCTCAAGTTAAAATATTTCCTAGATGTTTGGCTAAACCAGCTATCCAGGCTGGTACATTGATTAGCACTGCTTCCTCACAGGCATGATATGAGGTACCGGCATTGGACTGGAAAATCCCAGCTGCGGGTGAGCTGGAAGAACTCCAGCTGTATATTTATTTTAACTAGAAGGGGATTTGAACTCACATGAGTTCAGCCCTTGAGATAGGAGGCAGCACAGTGGCACAGTGGTTAGCACTGCTGCCTCAAAGTGCCACAGATCCGGGTTCGGTTCCGACCTTGGGTCAGTTTGTTTGTGGAGTTCATTCTCTCCATGTCTGCGTGGGTTTCCTCCGGGTGCTCTGGTTTCCTCCCACAATCCAAAGATGTGCTGGTTAGGTTGATCAGTCACGCTAAATTGACCCTAGTGTCAGGGGGATTAGCAGGGTAAATATGAGGGTTTACAGGAATAGACCTGGTTGGAATTGTGTTTGGTGCAGATTTAATGGGCCAAAAGGTCTCCTTCTGCACTATAGGGATTCTATGATTCTATACTAGTTGGTCCGTAACGTAACACTGCAGAACAATTCTACCATTCAATCACAACACCCTGGATTTATTTGAGTGTTCAAGTAAATACAATTTTATTGCAAAGACTATTTGGCAAGGTTTATGTGTTGTAGCCATTTTGTAACATAAATGGAAACAATAAGCAGTGTAATAGGTAATGAATTCAATTTGGATCCAACATGAAAACTGCTTCAAGATTTAGTGACGCACAATATATTGAGTATTACTAGACTGCGTTAGCACTGATTCATGCAACTTCATAATTAAACACATTAACAATTCCTTGCGGATGATTTAAGAAATGAGAAAGTGCTAATTGAACTAGGCAAGGATATTGTTCAGGCAAGTTCTCTGCTTCTTTTAGGGAGAGAATATACTTTGAAGATTTGGCAAGCTCACCCAGTGCTTACCTAGTAAGGGTTAGTGTAATGGGTGATGTGTGGTGGACAGTCTGCTTGTCACCTCTAGCTTTCAACTCTCGTCACCAGCAGTATAGCTATTGTGAAATGATGGCCAAACGGGTAAGTGTGTCCTGTCAGTATATAGTCTTTTCATCAGCAAACCTTCTGCCATCTCGTGATGGCATGTGTAACATTGCAGTCCCAGGTTAAACTGAAGGGAACTCAGAGGAGGCCTGACCCATGGACAGGTGGTATGCATGCTCGCTGGTGTGTTCTTTCACCCTGGTGCCCATGAACCATACCCTCAGCTATGGGTAATTGACCCCATTACTTTATGGGTGCCTTGGAAGAGAAGGTTGTGAAGTGAGTAAAATCCTGATAGTGAATCTGAAGTGGAGTGCTGTAGGTGGTAATCAATCAAACAGCATTCCTGCGACTCCTCAGGGCTGGTACCAAAAGATACTGGTTTCAGTCTTTCCTTTGGGCAATACTATTAATGCCAAGAATGGGTGATGAGATAGAGAGAGTTTGGCAGAAGGGAAAAAAACATTGGTCAACCTTGGGCCAGAGCTATTCATCTGTGCCAGCTGCAGAAGGCACTGCCACTCACAAATTGACCACCATGATGATGTTCAATTCAGGAGTGACATACACCTTGGTCACAGTCCATCACCTCCTGAGAGGGGTAGTGTCTGACTCACTAATTACTTAACATCCAAACTAAACGCAGTTCCAGGACTATATTATCATCTGGCCTAGAACTGGCCTTCAAATCTCTTCTTTCTGCAAAAAAAAGTGAAGGGGGAATGCAGATGGGAGGAGATGTAATTATGCTATGCACCTGCTTAATCTGGCCTTCACTGTAAATGTATATTGTTATGCATTGTTTAACTTCTATGTTACACAAAGGTCTGTATGTAGTTTCCGGTCACACACACTGTTAAATCTCATGCCACCGGTTTTTCCAACTAAAGGGGAAAGATGTGTTTCCAAGGAGGCCATGTGATGATGTGAGGACCCAGTTGTAAATGAAGTCAAGCATCAGGAGCGCAGGAGTTTCCCCTGAGGATATGGGCAGAGTACAGGCATGAATCAACTACTCTTCATCACAAGTTCTTGTTGTCAGTGTTTCAGGAACCCAGCATCTTTACAATACCTAACTGCCTGGGTGAACCCGGATGGTTTGAAACTTATGAATTGTTGGGTGGAATCCAGCCAGGTTCTTGGCTTCCCATTTATCTTGCTTTCTCTTCCTTCTCATGTCTAAGTCATTGAGTCACAGAGCAATACAGCATGGAAACAAGTCCTTTGGCCCATCCGGATGATACTTACCATGGTGCCCTTCCAACTAATTCAATTGCACACATCTGGCCTATATTTCTCTAATCCTTTCCCATTCATGAACTTGTCCAAATGTTTTTGAAATGTTGCTGTTTTACCTGTCTCAATCACTTTCTCTGACAGTTCATTCCATATACATAGCACCTTCTGCATGAAGATATTGTCCCTCAGGTCCCTTTTAAATCTTTTTTCTCTCAGCTTAAACCTATGCCTTCTAGTTTTCAGTTCCTTTTCCCTGTGAAAAAGACTGTGCATTCACCCTATCTATGGCCCTTTTGATTTTATACACTTCAATAAGAACACAAGAAGTTGGAGCAGATGTAGGCCATCTGGCCCCTTGAGCGTACTCCACCATTCAATAGGATTATGGCTGATCTTTTTATGGACTCAGCTCCATTTACTTGCCCACTCCCCATAGCCCTTACTTCCTTTACTGTTCAAAAATCTATTTAACCTTGCCTTAAGAATGTTCAATGAGATAACCTCACTGGGCAGGGGATTCCACAGGTTCACAACCCTTTGTGTGAAGAAGTTCCTCTTCAACTCAGTCCAAAATCTACTCCCCCTTATTTTGAGACCACGTTCCTTAGTTAAAGTTTCACCTGCCAGTGGAAACAAACTCTCTGCTTCTATCTTATCCATTCCCATCATAATCTTATATGTCTCTATAAGGTCATGCCTCATTCTCCTCAGTCGTTGAAAAGTGAGAACAGTAGAATGATATAACCTGTGCAGAAGGATTCTGAAGGCAAGGTATGAAGCAGGAAGCCTTAGGAAACAATTGGTGTAGCACAGTAGGTCCCCAAGGTATAACATGGTTACTGCTTGTTACCATGTGTGTGGAGAGGTGTCTTTGTTGACTCATGTCCCAGTAAAGGCACAGGATAAGCAGGATGAGAGAAACTTTTATAGATGCGAAGAATGTAATACAGCCAGACATTGTCTCCAAAGAAAGCCTGATAACCCATCTCAGAAGAGAGAAGTGACACAGCAAGTTGACATCTCCATTCCCTCAGTTCCATATCCTCCCGTCTGCTCAACTAAAATTTGCTGAAACAGAAATAATGCCAATTACTGATACTTTCGGGAAACTTTTGTGCTGAACTTGTCTCTCCTGGGAACCACTTTGGAATTGCTAGAACCCAAATCACTTGCCATTTTTAAGAGGGTTCAGAGAAAGGAACATTTAATCAGATCAAAAGACAGAAATTAAAGTATGCAGCAGCACCGAATCCCTCATTTATTTCAAAATTCTGTCATGAGCAGAAATTCTATAATTTAAAAATGTTACACAGGGTGATTGGATTCTGCGAAGATTGGACACTAGCTTTTTACTATTGAGATGTAATTTTAAATCCAAACCAATTTGCTGGGACTAATGTTTCCTCTGCCTGTTGGTCGTAGGGAATTGAGGGCACAAAATGTCACGTGGATGCCACTAACTACCCTGACTTGGAAATACATCGTTGCTCGTTCACTGTTGCAGGATCAAAATACTGGAACTCTCTCCCAAACAGAGCATGGGTATCCCTACTGCAAGGACTGCAATGATTCAAAAAGGCAGCTCACCATCACTTTCTCAAGAGCAATCTCGGGATGGGCAATAAATGCTGACATAGCCAATCATGCCGACATCCCTTGGATGGATAAAATGCTTATGCAGTTACACTGGTGGATTTATGCAAAATGGACATTACTTTTAGAACAACGTGGGCATAAAAGCAAATTACTGCAGATGCTTGAATCTGAAACAAAAACAGAAAACACTGGAAAATCTCAGCAGGTCTGATAACACCTGTGGTGAGAGAATATAGCCAATGTTGCATCTGGATGACTCTAAACAGCTCTAATGAAGAGTCATCCATACTTGAAATATTGGCACGATTCTCTCTCCACAGATGCTGTCAGACTTGCTGAGATTTTCCAGCATTTTCTGTTTTTGTTGGAAAATGGACATTCTGCTTTGGAGTTGAGAGATCCAATAACCCTACTTCTTTTTTGATATTATGCCTGGAACTATAAGGGGCAGAAAGCTAGTCTGCTTGGCTGGATGAGAAACTAAAATGCAAATGACATTTTTGGACATTTAATTGAGAAGACATTAAGATTCAACAAAACCGTTTCAATAGATTAATGGGTGCCACTGGCAAAAAAAAAACCGCCAAAGTTTGGACTTTATGGTCTTGGAGTAGAATTCCACAGAATGGATGCAAGGAGAAATCTATTCGTGTTGCAGGGAAATATGAATAGGTGAAATTCAAAGACTATTATATGTCAGTGTTAAAGTCATCAGAGACCACTGTGCAGACAATAGAAAATAAGTACAATGGTCACAGAACAGAAACCAGGTTTGACAAGAAATATTTATTAAAGCACATTTTGGAGCAGTCAGAGAGAGAGAAAGAGAGCACCTTCCCAGACGAGAAAAGGACGGACTCTGCCTTAGAAATCCATCAGCAGACGGAGAATCGGAACTAGCTTTTACTGATTTGAAAAACAAAACCAAGGGAACAATAAGGATTCAACTGCACCTTGACTTACAAGGAAGCCAAAAAGCTGATACTACAATCAGTAAGTCATTGAAAACATGTCACCACAAATGTCCAATCTCAATTTCTTCAGTCAACCAAGAGGCTCGCACTTTTTCAATATGCACCTTGAAAGAATCAAAGGTGACAGTAAAATTTTGGACTCTTAGGACTGAAGTGCATGATACCATTTGTTATTGCCTTTCTTTGTGTTGTGGGTGTACGTGCCTGTGTGAGTAGATGCTGTTTTCAATACATTCAGACATTGAGTAAATGAGAATTTATTCTTTTTTTTCAAATGTATGAGAAAATCTGTCTTTGTTCTTGAGAGTTACAGCACTCAAGAGATTAAAGCAATTTTTGACTCTTTAAAACACATCTGTTTCTGGACAATCACGAGGTCAAAAAAGGGGGAGACTATCCTTCCACTTTTTGCTGGTCTGTAACACTGTGGATGTGCCCTGTGATCAGTATGGTCAGGTGGGGGGATGTCTGCCTTGTATAACTTAGAACTTTGGGGCCTCTTCCTTAACATATGTAGGACGTACCGCATAACTCAATTGTGCTAGTTGACACTGATCAATATTTGATGGGAGTAAATTGTACAATGTTCCTTCACAGAGATTGAAGAATATGTTTCAGGATGGAATCAATTTTGTTTAAATTTGAAAGAAATAACCTAAAAATCCAAATTCTCCTGGGTTCTAATACAATCTTAAAAAGTAATTCTGAAAGCAAAATAAGGCTTTGTGGATGATTTTATTATCAAGTGTCACAGTGAGGAACTGGGAGCACCAATCAGAGATTCAAACGACATTATTGTAGCTCTCTCTCTCATCGTTCAGTGCTCTCTTGTGGGTGCAAAGGACCATAGAAGTACATCTAATGTTGCCTCATTTCCAATTTTATGTCTACAACAATTATTTCAATTGCATTAATGGGCAGAATAAAATGTACCCTGTGTGTCTTTGCGCATGCTAAGAATGATAATAGAAATAGATTATTGGCAAGTACATAGTAGACACAAGGCCAAGTTCTTAAGATAAGCCCTGGGTACATAAAGAGGGAGATTAGAAGAAGCTTCTTTATGCAAAGTGTTTGGTGCCACAAGTGAATTACCACAAATGGTGATCGATGCTAAATTAATTCACTCTCTCCAGCAGTCCCTCAAAGCAAGGAGGATGCTTGCCGCTGACTCCATGACAAGACCTTGTGAGTGGAGTGTTTTAACTTGGGGAGCCTGCTGCAGCGCCTGCCAGAGGCTTAGCAAAAGGATTTGTAGGTCGACAATCAAATTGCTCGACAATACCATTAGCGGGCAGCACAGTGACACAGTGGTTAGCACAGTTTTCTCACAGCACCAGTTCGATACCAGCTTGGGTTACTGTCCCTGTGAAGTCTGCTTGTTCTCCCTGTATCTGCATGGGTTTTCTCTGGATGCTGTGGTTTCCTCCCACAGTCTGAAATCCATGCGGGTTAGGTGCACTAGGCATGCTAAATTGAGCCTCAGTGTACCTGAACAGGCGCCGGAGTGAGGCAACTAGGTGGTTATTATGGTTACTTCATTGCAGTGTTAATGTAAGCCTACTTGTGACACGAATAAAATAAACTTTTTAACACACCTTCCATGGTTCATCAAGTCCTGGGGTGGGTCTCAAACCCTGAGCTTCTGGCTCAGAGGTTGGGAAGCTACCTTCTGTGTGACAAGACTCTCACTAAATTAATTATGGCTTTCCAAAAAAATAGGGATTCCCTTCTTCCTTTAAACACATATTTTATAACATACTTAAAGCAATGGCTCCTCTTAATTATAAGAAATAATTAGTTATTTGTGTCTCATAACACTACGGTTCCCTCTCCTAGGAAGTCCAATAACTTCTCAAAGCAAGTGTTTCCCTTTGTAAAACTGTCTGGTAAATGGTGACCCATTTTAATTTAGAAACCTTTTTACTTTCAAATATTTCCCTTATATAAGCAAGGTCCATCCTCAATATTTTCTCAGGGACACACTTTGTCAAATGGATATTATGCCAAAGGGAATTGTTATCCACATAGAATTCGATTGGCAAACATTTTTTAGAATGCCCCTCGTCTTGAGTTTACTTTAGGATATTCCATAAATACAAACCCATATTTGTCAAACCAGATATATGATCTAGGAGCAAGTGAAGGCCACTCAGCCCCTTGAGTCTGATTTGTCATTCAATAAAATCACGGCTGATCTGATTATAATCTCAACCCCACATTTCTGCCTACCCTAAACCATTTCATCCCCTGTTAATCAAGATTCTATCTAGTTCTGCCTTAGTAATATTTAAAAGGCTTTCAAGCCCATGTTAGCCATCATCAAGAACAGTGATGTGCAGGCGAAATCAGGAAACGCGATTCTCACTAGTGAGGTTGCATTTTCTGAGTTGCCTGGCCCCTCGCCATTGTGTAATGTGATTGTGCACTATGGAAAGTTAGGAACCTCATTTAAATACGTTAGCATCTTATTAGCGAGCTCTCCCACTGGCACTCACGCTCTCACTGAGTACCAGCCTGCATCATGCCAGTGTGATTTACAACAGCGTATAAAAACAAGAACCTGGCAACCTCATCCTTGAAGGGGATATGTGACGTGAGTGCTCAACTCACCATCGCCCTGCCAATTGCAGAGGGGGCACTGGAGAGAACATGGGGAGACTCAGATAAGTGCAACTTGGGCCTGGGTATGGGGAGTGGCTCAGTCTTAGCTGAGGTGTTTCATTCATTCATCCTGGCTGAACACTACCCAGGGCCAACTAGATGCATTCCTCCCCCCCACAAGACCCCACAAATTAGGTCATACTGCAATCTTCCTGGACCTACTCCTCTAGCTCATCTCCAAGATCTCAACCCCCAGCAATCCTTAGGTCCCACCCTCAAATCCTTCCCTGAGATTCCAATCTCCAAGGCCCTCCCCATGACTGAGATACAGCATTCTTCTAGGCCCCCCTGAGGTCTCAGCACTCCCAGTCTCTTGGTTTTGCATCACTTATTTGTCTGTAGCCACTGTAAGGACTTCTATTTCGAGTTGCATTCTGAGCTTATTCTTATGATTCTTGTTCTAGTTAACTTATGTCCTTGACTTGTTCTCCAATCTCATTCTGGACTACTGCTATATGATCTCCCCTTCCTGCAAGCAGAGTTGCCAGTATGTGGTCTTTTCCTTGGCCCGGATCCACTATGCTTCCAGGTCCATTATGGGAAATGGTATTGCTTATTCTAGCTTTCCAAATTTTCATTTCATTTTGCCAGCCCCTAGATCTGACCTCTTGTCCATCACATTTGGTCAATTTGTTAATGGCTTTTCCTGTTGTTCCCTCTCCAATGGCCACTTCCCATAATTCACTGGACTCTTCTGGTATGTATGTTACCCCAATTCTCGATAATTGTCCTTTGGGAAAAGCAATCCCATCTTGTGCATCGGTATCGCTATAGCTATCATCCAGCCCCTTGTCTGCTCCTCATAATTGTCAAACTCATATGTGTATGAGGTGCAGGATGCCTCATCGCCTTCTACTGATAGCTCAGATTCTGCAAGTTTCTAATGAATCCCGATTCACCTAAATGAATGTAATGTATAAGCAATCCTTGACTTTACAACATCTGGGTTACAATGAATGATGTTTACATTGCTTATAAGTAGATGCCCTGTTTTGACTTTACAATTCCACGCCAGCACATTCATTTGTGAGCATCGACATGCTCTGCTGTCCATCTATATGAGTGGATAATGTCACTCTAGCCACTGATCTGCCTTTGTCAGGTAAAGCTGTCTTTGTTAGGTTGAAAATGAATGTTTTGTTCTGTTAATCCACCTGTAAGCCAATGTCAGGTTTCTTTTGGCACAACTGTCATGACAGCGCTCATTGCATCACCTATTATGTGTTCAGACTTGCAAGGTTACACAGTCAACTGACAGTGATTGATGGGTTCATTATATCTCCCACACTGACCAAGGAATTTGTGCTAAGGAATGCAGACATCGCAGTCAGCCACTTGACAGGACAACTATTCAGAGTATTTAACATAGTCGGACACCCCACAAGTGATTTCCGGCCTGGTATCAGGAACCAAACCCCCATTTATAATATTGTTCCTATGGGAAATTCTGTCCTGATTTATGACATTTCGATTTTTGATGTGGTTTTTAGGAACCAACTGTGTGTTGTAAGGCATCTGTACTTTAATAGCTTGATCATCATGTTGGAGAATAATTTTCTTCCCAACACTTTACCTGGATCTTTCCACTCTTTCACAACACACGTAATCGCCAGAACTAACATTGATCACTGAGGTCTGGTGGAAAGCAGGAAGGCTCGCTGTATTTTCTCTGGAGCTTCTACCTTAATGAATGCCCCTCTCCCTCCATGTAGGGTATTCAAGTGCACAGAAGGGGTGGAATTAATTGTAGCCCCTTCCAAGACTGGTTCACACATTTAGTGATCACACATGACTGAAGGTATTTTATACTTCTCCCATAGACCAAGGGTGATAATTGTCCCTTTAAGAGCAACATAGCAGAGTAAGAGTCCTGGGTGACCAATCGGGGCTCAGAGTGGAGAATCATCCCAGAGAGAGGAGTTCTTTTAGACAGAGACATTCCAGAGCTAGAGCAGAAATGCTGCTGCCCTTGATGATTCTTGTCAATAAATCATTTAATGTTCACCAATGACATGACTGAAAGTGCATCATTAGACCAACTGATAGGATCTATATGTCCTCCAACCATATTAAAGAAAATTCTTCGCTACTCTCCCACATTTACTATTCAGGCCACCTACATTTTCCTCCAAATCGTTTATATATATTACAAACAACAGAGGTCCCAGCATTGATTCTTGTGCAACATCACTTGTCACAGACCTCCCAGTTAGAAAAGTACGTTTCCAATGCTTTCTATACACAAGCTAATTTTGTATCCATCTCACCAGCTCAGCTCAGATCCCACTTAACTTCACCTTCTGTATCAGCCTGCCATGAAGAATCTTATTGAAGGCTTTACTAAAAGTGCATGGATACAATGTCCAATGCCCTGCCCTGGCCAATTTTTCTTGTCACTTCCTCAAAGAACTCAATCTAGTTTGTGAGGCATGATCTCCCCTTCACAAAACAATGCTGCCCATCATTAATAAGCCTATTCTCTTCTAGATGTAAGTACATCCTGTCCATAAGAATCTTCCCCAATAATTTCCCCACCACTGATGTAAGGCTCACAGGCCTAAAATTTCCTGGAATGTCTCCTTTGTCCTTCTTGAAGAGAAGAACAACGTTAGCTACTCTTCAGTCTTCTGGTGCCATTCCCATGGCTAAAAAGGATGCAAATATTTTGGCCAAGGCCTCAGCAATTTCTTCCCTTATCTCTCTCAGTATTCTGGGATAGACCCTATCCGGTCCTCATGACTTATCCACCTTCTTGTTTTTCAAAACCTCCAATACCTTCTTCCTTTTTATCTAAAAATGTTCCAAAATGTCAACACCCTTCTCTCTAAACTCACCATTCATCACATCCTTCTCCTTTGTGAATACTGATGCAAAATACTCATTAAGGACTTCACCCATCTCAATTGGCTCCACACACAAATTCTCTCCACTGTCCTTAAGTGGACTTACCCTTTCCTTAACTACCCTGTTTCTCCTTACATATGCACAAAAAGTCTTGGAGTTCTCCTTAATCCTGCATACTGAGGACATTTCTGGGCTCCTTTCTGCCCTCCTAAGTCCCTGTACAGGCTCTCTGTATTCTTTGTATTCCTGAAAAGCCATATCCATTTTCATTGAACATTAAACACACTGGAGAGAATGAGGAAGTAGGGTGACTTTTGGATTGTTATGGGATGAAGATACAACTGCTTTCAATAGATTATTGACGTAACATATCCAGGAGCATTTCAAGAGAGCCAGAGAGTTTTTATCACCTTTCTTAACATAACAGGTGCCTCTTCAGGGCTAGTTCTAGAAAGGGGACCAATGGAACATTTAGATGGCAGTGAGCATAATGTAATTACACTTGCCACAGGAGGAGAACTCCACTTCATCGCCAACCAAGTAAGGAGGCCTAAGTTCTCAGAGGCAGAAGTCCCTTCATGAAAATCTCTTTCATTACAAATCAGCACACAGAGTGATTTCAGTCAGCAGTTTACACCAGGACTTCCAGAGGAACTGATTCTACTGTTTAAGTACAAAGCAAGAGGCTCCCTGATTGGCCCATCAATTTGGCCTTAAGTCAGGGAGTTTATATTCTAACAGCCCACCTCAGTTGTCTGATTAAAAGTCATTACAGCCTTAAAGGAATTAAATGGACCCCCAGAGGAATAAATCCTTCAGAGGCTCCATTTTAGCAGGCGTAGTGATGGTAGAGTGTATCCTAGATAGAAGGGTAGAGTTGCACAGTGTAGAGTTGCACAATGTAGAGTTGCACATTATATCCTCCTTAAGCTTATTTTCTTTAAGTCTTTTCCCACAGCCAGGAAGGATGTCAGTTACAGTCAGTGAGTTTGAATGAAGTAGTGCTTGCCAGAGCAATGAATGTTCTTCACAGACAACAGCATGCCATCCAAAAATGTCTTAGTTTTCTTCGGAATGACGTTACCTAAAACTCCGGGGGTGGGAGATGGTCATTGGGTGACACCAGAACAGCTCCATGTGCTCCTGCACGCAGTATTCAATACAGGAATGATATGAATGTTCGGGTCACACGTATGAATCATCTTCACCAGATATTGCAGTGAGACGCCAGATTCCCCCAGCGGCAGTCATGAGGGATTCATTTTTCAACCATTAAATTATACATTCATATGATGATATAGCTCAGAAACTCAGACCACTGTGCCTCTGCCAACACTTGGAAAGAGCTATCCAATTAATCCTTTTCCCTGCTCTTTCTCCATAGCCCTGCAATCTTTCTCCCTCAAGCATTTATCCAATTTCATTTTAAAAATTATTATTCTGTGATTTTGAAGAAAGTTCCTTGCCTCACCCGTAATTCTTTTGGCCTCTGCCACTGGAAACAGATTCCTGTAAACTACTTTATCAAATTCTTTCATGGTTTTGAAGGAATTTCTCTCTCAACTGTCCCCTTAGCCTTCTCTAATCTAAGGAGAACAACTCCATTTTCTCTAGTGTCTTCGTGTGATTTAAGTCTTTCACTCCTTGCATCATTCTAGTAAATTTATTCAGCCCCCTCTACAGCATCCCTTTCATTCCATGTGCTAATAAGTCTATTTTGCAGAACCTTTCCAAATGCTTTTTGAAAAGTCCACCTACACAACATCAAATGTATCACTTTCATCAACCTGTCCTTCATTAATCTAATCAAATTTGTCAAGTAAGATATAAATTTATTGTAGAAAGTTGTAGGTGCTTCAAACCATCAAGGACTTTCAACAAGGTAGTTTATTTCTAACCTCACAGCTACAAACAGTACTTGTGCTCTGCCTGAGATCCTTGATAACTGCTTCCTGCACTCTTTGCCACATTTCCTCTTATGTAGCCATCATGTTCTCACATAACCACTCAGTCTACATTTTCCCCATTTAGTTAGGATACCTGGTTCCATAAAATGTAAACATGTGCCCCATAAGAAACTATCTACCAGTGGTTTCCAATGTTTGTTAGCACAAGATCACTTTTAATATCAAAATGCAGCATGTGATCTCTTGAAATGCGACTTTACTAAAACCCCCTAAAAATGTACTAATGCATAACACTCACCTATTCTTAATATGCCACCTGTACTTACACGCTATCTATGAGTACTGTGGAGTCTGGGTCAGAGCTTGTGATAGCCAATTCATCAGATAAACATCTGTGAAGTGAATGCGATACTTGGGTTTGATGATTTTCATCCAGGAAAAATCTCTCACAGATGTATGTTGAACCAAAGCAGGCCTTCACCTTGAGTGCACACAATGTGAGAAGAGGGTACTTCTCCCTGTTTACAAGTCTTCAAAAGTATTTGTCCTTTGACCTTGCTTTCAGCTCTATGTCATTTCATATGGTGATGATTTCCGTGTCAAGTTCACTCCTGTGTTCAAACAAACACCTGCTGAAATTTTGCTGTCAGTTCTCCAATGTCCACTTGAAGAAAAGGATTTGAGACAAACATAATAATTTGTTCCATCTGGTCTAACTCCTGAAACTGCCTGTTGAATTCCTTTTCCAATTTGTTCAGGTGGGTCACAGAATTTATTTGGATGGAAACCTTTCTGTTGCTGGATTTTCTCCAGATTTGGGAAGTGCTCAGTAATTTCGATCTTTAACTGGGAGGACCACAGATCCAGGTTCGACTGGAACACATTGACTGCGCTGATCATGTGTGTCCAGTCTCTGTCCCTCCCCAACAGTTCGCAGTTCAGCTCATTCAATTTTGCACTTACTTCAGTAAGAAATGGCAACATCCTCGCCTCTTGTCCTCTCTTTGAGTGGCAAAAAAATGAGGATGTCCTCCTTTATATTTGCATCTTTGAATGCCATGCAAATAACTGGACCATATCCATCATGTCTACTGACTCATCAAACTACAGTGAGAAACATTCATGGCTGATAAGTCTTGGGCTGGAATTCTCCTATGCCGCCCGCCAGTGGAAGTTTAGCAGGCGGGTTGCGGAGAATGAAACGCCATTGACGGTCAGGTGGGAATTTCCAGCTATTAGACTAGCACAGCCAGAGACTCCCGCCCTTGGTGTATTGGCTGAGGCAAATCCTCGGACAATAATTCCAATTTCTTGGCTACAGTTAAAGCACCAAGCGGCATGCTGATGATTGTCATAATTTCATCTTTCTTTTTAAAGTCTTTGAACAAGGTGTCGGCAGCAACCACCATCGCCCCCTCAAGAACTTCACCATCGGTGAACAGTTTCTTATGCTTTGCCAATATGTGGCTGATGTAAAAAGATGCATTTTTGCTGGCCTTGCTTTTAGCCACAGGTTTTGAAAACAGTGACTGGTGAGCTTGCATCATTCCCTTTACCTCCCCAACTTTCTTTGAACAAATCATGCTATTTAAAGGGAAATGTTCTTGAAATTTTGCATGCATTGTCTTGTTCCAAATGACCTCTTTTACTCAAAGCTACACTCTGTTGACAAATGAGATAAATGGTTTTGCCTTTGACATTCATAAAAAGAAACTCACATTGGCAATACTGGTGAAAATGGTAGGTTTTTGCCCTCTTGGAAGTCTTTGGTTCCTCATTCATCATTTTATCTTCACCCATCTTAGTCCATGTTGGCACTTGTGATTCGGCAGTCGATGAGTTGATTCACTCATCATTACGAGAGGCACATTTTCAGCTGCTGATGACAATCAACATTGAGACTCCAGGATCGACCTGTTGATCATGATCGACTATTTGGAGAGCATTGCTCTATACAGATCATTATGTGACATGTAAAAGAACAATCTGCGGCACAGGGAGACAGTTTCAATTTCAGGCTCGGTTGACTGTCTGTGTAGAATTTGCACATTCTCCCCATGTTTGCTTGGGTTTCCTACTGGCACTCCGATTTCCTCTTGTAGTCCAAAGATGTGCATTGATTGGACACGGTAAATTGCCCCTCAATGTCAAGGGGATTAGCAGGGTAAACACATGGTGTTACAGGGAAAGGGCCTGTGCGGGACTCAAATGGCTTTCTTTCGCACTGTAGGGATACTATGCAATGATAATCTAGCAAAGCATAAATATTTATTTATATACATTGAAGCACTGATTGAGCTGCAACAATTGGTGTATAACCTAAGATATCTCCTTCTTCACCCCCATCCCACCCCAACCCCAGCACCTTTCAGTTGGGAAAATCAATTGGACTTTAATGTCAGAATCATAACTGCCTCACCTGCCTGAGGTTCGTAACATCCTGCCCAAGGCCAACATAGAATGCTGTTCTGCAAGCCTTACCTGCCCTGATTCCAGGGTGGTAAAATTCCAGCGTAAGAATCGGCTAAAGGCTATAAGGCAGTGAAGACACAGATGCTTGTGTTTGGCCTTCTCAGATGAGCATGTGATTACACTGTGATTCCATTCTGCAGTGTACCTACACACTAATGGAGCACAGATCCAATAAAACAAAGATCAATTATTGTTATTCTGGAGCAATACCCAGTTCTCTGGCAGGCCCCATATTCTCCACAACCTTGCATCTCACGGAGATGACATTATAATCTCTGATCTTGCTCTCCCAGTGAGGTCATTGATTTTTTACATCCACTGCTTAAATTGACAGATTCTTTCATTCCTGCCAAACTCTGTTACTCCACTGCCTTTCTCACCCAATTTGGGGACAGGGCAGATTCTGCAGAGCTGTCGAAAGCTTTTCCTTCCTTCCAAGCTTTTGTGCCTGTCTCATAAGAAGGAGAGACGCCACCTGGGATTATGTTGGGATTGGAAGGATTGCCTCATTTCTAGAACAAAAATTCTGCTGTAAAACAGTAATTGGGCACGCTCAATCGTGCTCTATCCCCTCATGGGTTAATTATGTTAAAGCTATTGGGGAACTTGTATCATTACCTATGAATGAATCCAAGTTCCCACTGTGAACTAGAAGCGACACCAATGTAAATAATGCTTACTTTCTCACAGGCAGTACAAAATGATGTTTAAATATTATATATCAAATAGTATGTGCTTGCATGCCTTAAAGTTTGCCGTGTGCCATCATAAAGTTCCCAGCACAATGAATCCATTGAGATTAATCATTATTTCATCTGAATTTTTCCAGTCAACAAATATAATTTAACTCCATTCTATCAAATGCATGTTGCCATAAAGGCTAATACCTCAGGGATCAAACACTTGCAATTGTAATGTGCTGTTATGCTATAGTGTGTAACCTACCATAGCATTAAATAGCAACAATGGAATTGGGAGGCTGCTTACTGCTCAACATTCATGCTGAACCAGAGTGTTTGCAACCATGGCAACATATTTCAATCCTGAGTTTCCACTCCTATATCTTCTCCATTACAAAGAACACAGGAAAGTTGACAATCCCAGTGCTCCCTTAGCCAGCCCGTATTTGTGATGTGGAGATGCCGGCGTTGGACTGGGATAAACACAGTAAGAAGTGTCATAACACCAGGTTAAAGTCCAACAGGTTTATTTGATAGTAAACGCCACAAGCTTTCGAAACACGCTGTTCCTTCATCAGGTGAGTGGAGAGTTCTGTTCAGAGACAGGGCATATAAAGGCACATAATGGCAGCCCATATTTGTTCCATGGGAACATCACTCTTCACCTTTATTAGTCCCAGCTCCTCCAACAATTTCTCAGGCTACTTCCTAAATCGCGTCATGACCTGCCTACCTCTGACTCCCTCCAGCTCTACAACCCCTTACACTCTCACATCTGGACAAATTCAGCACTTAGGCTCAGCAATGTTAGTTGCGCATTCAGCCATTTAGGTGCTATGCTGTGGAATTGCTTTCATAAACCCATCTGTGTCTCTCTGCCCCGCCAAGACATTGCTTTGCTGAGGGGAGCTTGTGCGGTGGGGGAGAGGGGAGATAGAGGGATGTTTTCTGGCAAGACATTGCAACCCCAGAAGCAATGTGCTTGGTAATAGCTTTCTAACCCAGCTGCTGTATTACCATATCACTGGGGTTTCCTGATCAACTAACTCAGGCAGCTGTGATGATTTCCTACATGAATTGATTGCAACGTCAACTTGAAAGGGACATTCCAAACATGAAATCTGAACTTGTTGGGAGCACCCCCAAGGAATGGCAGAATGGAAACCTGTGTTCAAAAAACCTCCCTGGATTAGTACTGCCTTTCTGGATGTGATGCTGGGGGTTTCAAGGTCCTCAGGAAATACTATTTGTGATTGGTGGGTAGAAGAAGCTGATGAAATGAAGAGGATATGGCTGCAGACTGGCCATGAGGTCAACATCCAGAGTGTTCTACATGGATGTAAATTTGGTGATGGAAGAGGTTTAATGACCTAAGCAGGATGGGAAAGGTGAGCACAGTGGGACATTCTCTTCCATCCTGTTGTGTGTGGCACCCTACCCAGATCATATAACCTGCCTGCTAATTTTCTAGCATGCTACCCTTCACAACAACTTACATTACAGGTGTACCCATCCCTCTCTAACTAGTGCTCCCTTGTATCACCATTTCATCAGCACTGACACTCACACTGACTTCATGCAATGCCATACCTCTCCCTCATAAAGTCCTCAATAAATGCTCTCCACCATTAATACAAGCCTCTACATTTCACTCGCATGTATCTGCTTTCCTTCCTTACAGAAGAAAAGGATGCAGAACACAAGATAGAGGCAAAGAACCAAAGGTGGCTCTCCATCGATAACTAACTGTGGCCAAGAAGGTGGTGTTGGACCTCAAATGGTGTCTCACCTACTTGGCTATAGGAGATGAGGGTTTTCCAGCTTCTGGGTGGCAGAACTAAATATCAGAGTGCTTGGTATACAACAAAAGCTCATTATCCTCATATTGACTTGATATCAGCAATGATTGAAATATGAAAATGATCACTTAAAATATTTTATCTTGACAGTACGAATATATGTCTTTAATCTCCACAGGAAGAGCTTCAAGCTCAGGAAATCCCACATGTTCTAAAACCCGAAGGATATTGTGCAAGCCCACGGCAACAGTCGGAGCAGGGATCTGAACAAACTGCTTCAATGTTTGCTGAAGCCACAGAAGTTGCAGTGTTTGGGAGTGTATAGATGCATTCTACAATGTTAAATTTCTGTCACTTTTGAACCACATGACTATCAGCCAGAACTTTCCGACTGTTTGCACTGGCATGATCTTTTGATCCCATTGGTCTTTCCAATGGCGTGAAGGTGAAGTAAATAAGCAATCTCATTGACAGTGCTGGGGCCTGAAGATCCCACCATTGGCCAACAGTGGGCCGCTTCATGCTGTGAGGAACACGCGGCAGGGAGGCCAGAGAGTCAGGCCAATTATTTCCTTATATTATTTTGCTGTTAACAGAAGTCAGATAAATTGGTGAAGTCAAAACCAAGACACAAAGCTTTTCTTTAATGGAAGTTTATTGGTTTTATTCGGTTTATAGCTTGACTCACAGAGCCAGTGTCCAACTGACCCCCATTTACACATGCTCAAATTTCTTAATTAAATAATACCCTTCACCTATAAGAAGGCTAATAGAATGTTGTTGTTACATAATCTCACGGGATCAAGGGTGAGATAGCCAAATGGATGCAAAATTCACTTGACAGAGGGCAGAGGGTAATTGTAGAGGATTGTTTTTCAAACTGGAGGCCTGTGACCAGTGATGTGTCTCAGGAATTGGTGACGGGTCCACTGTTATTTATCATTTATATTAACAATTTGGATGATAATTCAGGAGGCATGGTTAGTAAGTTTGCAGATGACACCAAGATAGGTGACATAGTGGACGGTGAAGAAGATCAGGATTGCAACAGGATCTTGATTAATTGGGCCAGTAGGCTGATGAATGGCAGATGGAAGTTAATTTCGATAAATGCAAGATGATGTATTTTGGTAGATTGAAGCAGCCAGGACCTATTCAATTAACGGTAGGGTGTTGGGAAGAATTATAGATTAAAGAGATCTAGGGGTACAGGTTCATAACTCCTTGAAAGTGGAGTCACAGGTGGTCAGGTGGTGAAGAAGGCATTTGACATTCTTGGTTTCATTGGTTAGAACACTGAATACAGGAGTTAGGACATCTTGTTGAAGTTGTATGAGACATAGGTAAGGACACACTTGGAATACTGTGTACAGTTCTGGTCACCCTATTATAGAAAAGATATTACTAAACTAGAAAGAGTGCAGAAAAGATTTACTAGGGTGCTACTGAGATTTGAGTTTTGAGCTATATGGAGAGGCTGAAAAGACTGGGACTTTTCTCCCTGGAGTGTAGGAGGCTTAGGGGTAATCTTATAGACATCTATAAAATAATGACGGGCATAGACAAAGTAGATAGTCAACATCTTTTCCCAAAGATAGGGGAGTCTAAAACAAGAGGTCATAGGTTTAAGGTGAGAGGGGAGACAGATAAAAGGGTCCAGAGGGGCAAATTTTCACACAGAGGGTGGTGACTGTCTGGAATGTGTTACGAGAGGTGGTAGTAGTAGAGGCAGGTATAATTTTGTCTTTTAAAAGCATTTAGACAGTTACATGGGTGAGGTGGGTATAGAGGAATATGGGGCAAATGTGGCAATTGGGACTAGTTTAGAGGTTAAAAAAAGGGACAACATGGACAAGTTGGGCCGAAGAACCTGATTCTATGCTGTAAACCTCTATGATTCTAATGCCTATTGTGATGGGAATTGACTACAAAGACAGAGAGGTTTTCCAGGTCATTGATGACACATCTGGAGTACTTGAAAGACATCTTTAGCTTGCTGGTAGCTTGCTCAATGATACGCCTGGGAGTCAGATAGCCCCCAAAGTAACAGTGCTGGGCAACTTTTGTTGGGCTTTCTAGGAGCGCCATTAGCCATGTTTTAAAGTGAATATCACACATTCTCCAAGCAGCAAGCAGTAACTCTTTGAGCTGTTCAGGAATCAGGGAAGTGGACTGCTGCAGAATGAAAGTTGCTTGACAGCTTCCCAAGATTCTTCTACATCTGTGTCTAAAGATTTTGATGTTGTTACACACTAGCTGTATATTGAGTGAAGAGATGCGCCCTGTCAGGTGATCTAAGCTCCTGCTTTATCCATGCAGTTAATGATGCCTTGCTATTGTGGGAAGCTAACCAGAGCTGCAAACTTCAATATCCATTCATTTTGACTGGCATCGTCACAGCACTACCAGCCTTGGCAAACATAGCAGTTACCCATTAGGTTACCAACTGCAAGATCCTGAAAATGTGGCTGGCAGTGCCTGGAAGAAGCCAGAACCGAAGAATGTTGAGGGTGGTCATGATTTTGACAATCGTTGCTGAAGCGTGACCCCCAGATCAGTTGGGAGCAGCTTTTGTTCTAGCAGGCTGAGGTCCCACCTACAGCCTCAGAAACACTAGTGCTCTAAGTCACCCTGTGTCTTGGACATAGTTGGGTGAGAGCTGCATCTCTCCACTGATCCCTTCACTCCTCTGTGTGACGAACAGACTGTTGCTGCTTCTGCTGCTCATCTCAGTCTCAATCTAAGGTCAAAACTAATATAGAATAAGCAGCAGTGCTGATCTAGTAGCTTCAGTGTTGCCTAGTGTAGGTCTGACATACAAATCCCCAACATTATTAAGATAACCTCTCCCTCTTTTCCAATTTGCAGCAATGCCTCATTAAGAGTATTTACTGGGCAATTCTATTCACAAGTGAACTTTGACAGGTGTAGTTTACATATACAGAGAGGTATCAAATCATAAACAATGGATAAAGAAAAAGGGTAGTTCATTTCTCTATTATTTTTAGCCTGGTATTTACTGTGAAATGCAGCAACGTGAGATTTTTGTTTATTCATTCATGGGATGTGGATATCACTGGCTGGGGCAGCATTTATTGCCCATCTGTAATTGCCCTTGAAGTGAATGGCTTGCTGGACCATTTTAGAGGGCAATTGAGAGTCAACCACACTGCTATGGGTTTGGAGTCACATGTAGAACGAGCCAGGTAAGAACGACAGATTTCCTTCTTTTAAGGGCAAAATTACAACAATTGGCAATAATTTCATGATTGCCATTGTACCTTTAATTCCAGAATTTTATTGAATCCAAATTTCACCATTGGCTTTATTGCTCAGAGCATTAACCTGGGTCTCTGGAACACTATCTTCACCATCACATCGCCTTGTATCCAGAGCTCTTGAGTTACTTTAAATTTTGATATTGGTAACAAAGAAAACGACTTATTCATTAAAGATATCAAAAATTCATTATCCTCCAAATATATTCTAAATAACACTGTCTGGCCATTAGTGATTTACGGCAATAATTCAAACTTGAGATGCAGGTGATGAATATTCAATTATTATAATAACTCACTGACAAGGTCCCATTAATCTTGGTACAATCACGTGAACAAAGCATTTTAAAATCACCTTTTTTGGAGCAATCAGATTCTGAGATATTGGATCTGGCTTTGGATCCAGCACATTAAATTAAAACATAAAAACTATCAAGAGGAAACTTTTCAGATCATTCCAGGTTTCAGTTGGAATCCAATCCTTCATTGAAACTGGCCAACTTATCTTCCTTTTTGATTATCAATTTATAACAACGCCCTTCAAAGGTCTATCTTTGGTGAGACATTTTGAAAGAGAAACGCTGCACACAATTGCAGCATTATTTGTTGCATTATTTCTGGTATATAAATATTATTTATTATCATGAAATAAATCGCTTCTTATCCAAGGAAGATTTTTTTAAATATTTTCTAAGATACTTCCTTCTCTTTTCTCAGCTCTTGTTTCATTGACCTGCATCCACACCTAGAAGAGTCAGGGGAGGTAGGTGAATATTCAGGCCGCTTCCTTTCTGATATGGGCCAGCCAAAGGAATTATACCCTACATCCTGGAACAGTTCCTCTTCCATTCCCCAACTCTCAAACAAGGAGCTCCTGCTCCACTGCCATCATCACGCCATTCCACATGGGGATGTGTTCCCCCCTAGTCTGCTGAGAAGCCCCCTTGCTGCTATACAGAGATGGGAAGTTAGAGACTAGAGAACAAGGATGAGAATCATACAGACCTCGATTACACACTCTATGAAATCTCCCAACAGTCTCCAATGCCAATTTAAATTAAAATAACACAAAATTAAATATATATTTATACTTTAAGTGCTGGAGAGTTCAAACATTGTGCTTTTTAAAGAACAGTCTTGTATACAGACTGTGACAACAGAGAAAGGGCTGTGCACATTGCCAAAATATTATCAATAGTGTTGCTGTGCTTCTGACCACATACATACCATAAGATTTTCCCCAATTTAAATCCTTTGGTGTCACTTACGTGTAGTGGATTCCTAAATGTATCAGAGCATTGTGGAATATCAGCAAATTCTCAATGTTATTTCAGATTTCTATTTTTTATGTACAATAACAATGAAAGAGACTGGCATTGATCTTTGCACTGTGTGATTATCGATAGCATCTTATTATCTGCATAGGGCAATGAATAACCAGGAATGAGATAAGAGATGGGATGGGATTTTCCAGACCACACTAGCCCCAAGATTGGAAATTCCTGCCTAGGTCAACAGACCTTTGTATGATCCGTTGAATCCTTGTAGCAGTCGGGACGGAAAAATTCTACCTGTAATTTCTATCCCACCTACAAGACAGGCCTGCCAGAAAATGCTACAAGGGATTTGGTCAGGCAATCTTCAACAATGATGCCAGGAAGTCTTATTGATTTGGTTTTAAATTTATTGTGGAAGCCTCCCACTGATCACCAACTACCACACATCTCCTCAACTGAACTGGAACCACTGCATGTTGGACATAACTTGGAAGAATATTGAGGGAAGTGATGGAACAGAATGTACTTTGGGAATGTCCATCAAAATGGGTCGCATAATCAGTGACAAAGCTGGCCAAATCCTGAGCATAACTGTCCGACTGAATCTCACTTCCAGTAATGAGAACATCAATGTGAGAGAGTAGCTTATTTGAATCCATCTGCAGCATCCTGCCTGTCACAGATGCATTCGTCTGTCATAGCAGAGGGCAGCTCAGCTAGGTGTTCACACACCGAAAACTGGTCCATGATTAAAATGGGGGACAACAAATTTAACTCAGCCAATTTCTGCTCAGCTTCCTGTCCACTACCAGTGAAGTGCCAGCATGAGTCATCAATACCAGCATCAAGCAATGCCGCAATAGCAACCTGCAAACCAATGCTCAATGTTCTTCTGAAACCATTCAGTTCTGTGCTAATATGAGTCCTTGATCTATATTTGGACACACGAGTGAATACCACAGAAGGGTTGAGGGCATTATCATTAAGGCAACATTTAACAGAATGTGGCACCAAAGTGTTCCAGTGTCAAGGAGAAAACTCACTTGAGGCTGGAGTTATGTCTACTGCAAAGGAAGGTGATTGTATTTGACGGAGGTGAGCCATCACTGCCTGGAACACCACAGTGCCAGCTTTTCAGGAGATGTCCTTGGCCCAACCATCTTTGGCTTGCTTCACTAATGACCCTGCCTCAGTTGTGAGGTGAGAGGTGGAACTATTCATTGATGATTCTCGTCTTCATCTCCATTCACAATTTCTCAGTAATAAACCAGCACAGAGCAGCCTGCAGCATAATCTGCATAGCAATCAGTCTTTGGATAATAAATGGAGGTCATCTTAAAGAGAAAGTCCAATCATCTCTCTCGCTCCTTCAAAGGTATCACAGACATCAATTCACCCATGAATATGTTTTATTAGGTTTGTGAGTGAGAAACATCATCATTGATGGAAGCTGAACTGAACAAGCCATATCAATATGGAGGCAAGAGCACGTCAAAGGCTGGATAATCTGATCCATCTCATCACCTCTTCAAAATCCATTCAATATCTCCAAGACTTAAATCAGTATTGAGATATAATTTTGTGATAATGCTGTGCTATTAACACATTTTATGTTTGGGGGGGGGGAAACTGCTTTAAGAGGCAGTGTTTTTCCACAAAGTGTTAGTTTGTCTGGAGGGAATGCAGCAGATGCTGAGAAAGCAGTATAATTATTCATTTTAGTCATGTAAGGTGTTTATTTAGCAGGAGGCTTAATGGAATGTTTTCTGATGAAAGTAATAAGATGAGTTAGGTATACAAGGACACAGTCATATGACACTAGAAATAGGAGGAGCTAGGCTTGCAGCAGCAAATCAGTTTCATTTTCATTTTAAGAGAACAGTTGCTGACTGCAGCTGGTTAAATGCAGAAGCCTGGAGCTATCTCTCTCGCTATAAAGACTATTTGAAAACTCTAAGTCTGTTAAGCCAAGTCAAAGCAAGTATACCTGGATTTGTTAACTATTTTTAAAGAGGGTTTTAAATCTATAAGAGAAATATTGCTTAATTGGAACTGAATAGTAATAAGAAGTTAAGAGTTTGTTTCCTTTCATATTTAATGATTGCTTAATGGTTAAGAGTTAATCTGTTGTCATTTTATTTAAATTGTGTTAGAAATAAAGCTTTTTTAAATAAAAAGATCCCAAATTTGTCAGTGGAATTACTCTTCAGGTGAATCTTTTCTCACCATTATGTCAAGATAGAAAATTGTTGGGGTCCAGTCTGGCTTCATATTATATCTTGGAATTTCTGATATGGCATCTTAATAATATTCTCATCTCTTTGGATGCAGCCACAAGACAATAAATTAGGACCGTTTGGTCTTAATGAAAATTTAATTTGCTAGATCAGATGCTCCCAGATGTTCTTTTATAATCCATATCTACAGCTCTAATTGGAAAGTGAATTAATGCAATATAATTAGTTTAATAGAAGCATGGAAATATGGGAACTGGAGTAGGCCATTCAAGCCTATGATGTTGTTGCATATCCGACTGAATCATGACTGATCTGTACCTCAATTTCATTTACCTGACTTGGCAGGTGGGGCATGGAAGTGTTGCAGAACTGCACAATGCAGCACGGTGGCACAATGGTTAGCATTGCTGCCTCACAGCGCCAGGGACCCAAGTTCAATTCCCAGTTTGGGTCACTGTCTGTGCAGAGTCTGCACGTTCTCCCTGTGTCTGCGTGGGTTTTCTCTAGATGCTCCCATTTTCTCCCACAGTCTGAAAGACATGATGGTTAGTTGCATTGAGCATGCTAAATTCTCTCTGTGTATCTGGACAGGCATCGGAGTGCAGCGACTAGGGAATTTTCACAATAACTTCATTGCAGTGTTAATGTAAGCCTACTTGTGACACTAATAAATAACCATTAAAACCCCAGTGGGAGAGTTTGAGGAAAAACTTTGAAGGCTTCATTGCCCAGATTAATCTGTGGAAAATAATTAACATTGCCTTTAGTCACTTCTGAGGCATAAATAAGTAACTGCCACATTTGTAACTTTGTCTTTGCAAAACTTTCAATGAATGTGAAATAACATGAAGGTGCTTTAAATCAGCCTTACAGGAGATATCATGAGGTATTGAAATGTGCCATATAAATGCACATTTTTTTTTCTGTTTCTTTTATCTTTAGGGGCAGTGTAACATTGGTTTAACACTGCCGCCTCATAGCACCAGGGACCTTGGTTTGATATCCAGCTTGGGTCACAGTGCAGAGTCTGCAAGTCCTCTCCTTGTCTGCGTGGGTTTCCTCCAGGTGCTCTGGTTTCCTCCTATAATCCAAAGATGTGCAGGATTAGGTTGATTGGCCATGCTACATTTACCTCAGTGTCAAGGGAGATTAGCAGGGTAAATATATGGGGTTATGGGAATAGGGCGTGGGTGGGATTGAGCACAGTGCAGACTTGATGGGCCAAATGGCCTCCTTCTGCACTGTAGGATTCCATGTTAATTGAACACTCTTGCCCTAAAATATGGCAAAAACAGATGCTCAGCACCACCTTGAACCATTTATTCCTGCTTTTCTCAATCTGTCAAAGTTACAGAATTCTGACTTTGAGGATTGCAAATGGTTTCCACCAGCAAAACAGAATCTTTGATAGTGAAGGGTAGCTGATTTTCACTATGCTCACCCGTTCCAACCAAAGTTCATAATTGGGTAAGATTAGATTTCTCTTGTGAAACTCACTTTTCTGTTGTTTTTGCTTGATTTTAACTTTAAAAGAAAAGGCAATATTTTCCAAGTCTGTGTTATATAGAAACCAGAAGCAGGAATAATCCATTTGGTCTTTTGCTGTGCTCCATTCATTTTGATCGTGGCATATCATGAAATTGAATATCCGATTTTCCTTCAGTAATATCCTTTGATTCCTTTAGTTCCAAGAGCTACAGCCAGAATTATACTGTCTTGCCCGCCACAGGAATCGGAGCAGGCAAGGGGCGGACAATGGGAAGATCCATTGACCTCGGACCGGATTTTATGATTTCAAGATGAGCTGTAAAATGCTGACTTATATCTAGTTTCTTCTTGAAATCTCTCAACGTTTTGGCCTCAACTACCTTCTGTGGTAGCGAATTCCACAGATTTACCACTGGCTGGTGAAGACATTTCTCCTCACCTCAATCCTAAAATGTTTAGCCTTTATTCTCAAACAATGACTCCTGGTGTGATAAAGAATCATTTTAATCTTTGCTTCTAGCCTATTTCACACTTCTGGCATTGGCCAATACCAACATGCCCCCCGCTCCCCCTACCACTTTCTTCTTCTTTTTCAAGGAAATCAAAAAATTGACAGAATCGACACTGAAATGATGGCACCAGAAGAATAGGAAGATGTTACGTCAATATAGCTAATCTTTCTTTGCAAATGAAAATCATGATGTGAAGGCACATTAAACATCCTTCATTTCTCTTGTGTCTGGCAGGTTTATGACTTTTGAGGTCTTTCTAACTACTCTCATTTATTGTCACATGGACAGGAATCTCAGTGTCAGAGTAACAGGTATCAGATTTAAATAGATATAAGAACTAGAGCATATATCTTTAGCTTAATACAAGTTTGCCAAAGAAAAAAATTAAATATATTGGGACTTGTTTTCACTCTATTTTCAAACTGTATAGAAGGTTCCAATTCCAATGCTTTTTCCCTCACCTAGCGGTACACTAAGGGAGATTTTCATCTGTTTTCACAGCTAGCAAATCCTGGAGCAAGTCATTAGTCTGTCACCAGAGGTTTATAGCTTGAGGGATGCCACTCCGAATCAAGCATGGCTGACCAGGGCCAGGATTTCCCAGCTGTTCCCACTGGTGGGATCTTCCGGCCCCACCAACAGCGCACTTGAGCCGCAGGTCTCCCGGTGGCAAGGGTTACATTCAATGAGAAACCTCATGACACCAGTGGGGAGAGAAGATCCAGCCACTAGCCAATGTTTGGCTGCCTCCGCTGCTGCGAAACTCATGGCAGGTTACGTGGAAAATCCTGCCCCAGGAGTCTCTCCCATTCGTACTGCCAGCCATTAGTGTGTTTGGAAGGATTTGGCCCCAATATGAACATGCCTTCCTTGGTCATCAAGTCCTGGGTGGGTCTCGAATCCAGAGCTTCTAGCACAAAGGCAAGGACACTACCCACAGTGCCACAAGACCATGCATAATAATTTGATTCAATTAACACTTTTATAGAAATTAGATTCACATCCAAAATCACCAACAATCTGTCCTGGTCCCCTCCTGCCGACACTATAGTTAAGAAAGCCTGCCAATGCCTCTACTTTTTCAGAAAGACTAAAGAAATTTGGCATGTTAGCTATGATTCTCACCAACTTTTACAGATGCACCAGAGAAAGCATTATTTCTGGTTGTATCATAGCTTGGTATGGCTCCTGTTCTGCCCAAGATGGCAAGGAACTACAAAAGGTTGTAAATTTAGCCCAATTCATCATGCAAACCAGCCTCCCATCCATTGATTCTGTCTACACTTCCTGCTGCCTCAGCAAAGCAATCAGCATAATTAAGGACCCCATGCACCCTGGGCATTGTCTCTTCCAACTTCTTCCTTGAGGAAAAAGATACAAATGTCTGAGATCATGTACCAACCAACTCAAGAGCAGTTTCTTCCCTGCTGCTGCCAGAGTTTTGAATGGACTTATCTTGCATTAAGTTGATCTTTCTCTACACCTTATGTAACACTGCACTCTCTCATTTCCTTCTCTACAAACAGTATGTTTTGTTTGTACAGCATGCAAGAAACAATACTTTTCATTGTATGTTAATACATGTGACAATAATAAATCAAATCAAAATCAAATCAAATCAAACATTTAGCACGAAAGGGAAATCTTTGGATATAGGAGATATTTCTGTCAATATTTTGCCCTTATACAATACAATTTCAGATGCCTTCCTCCTCTTGCTGAGACAAATCTTGGCATGCTGAAGCTTTTATCATCTCACACGCTCAAACTCATATTTTCCTAATTGGCCATGTCTGTATTAAATATCTTCAACATGCGGGCAATATTCGCGTCAGTTGATAGGCCAGTTTTATTTATAGCTCTCTTTGTTGCGGATGTACAGAACAGTTTACCCACCACATGCCTCCCACCTTTTAACTGTGAGCAGATTTGCTGTTGCCTGAAAGAGCTCCCACAGCTGATGTAAAGAGGGAATTACTGACAGAAGTATTAGTTTGGAGGTAAGATGTCAGCAGATGTGGAAGTGAATTCTTTCCAAAATTACCAATGTAATTTCACTGTTCAATCGTTCATGCTGGACTAAAGGTAAATCAATACCTCTTTTTGGCTTGGAACAAATCAACTGCACTTTAAAGGGGTTCTAATCATTTGCTTAATTCACACGTTATTACCACTATGATTTTAATTAATTTGAAGCATTTTTAGTGCATTAATTTGATTTGTGCAAAAATGTAATCATTGAAAGTGTATTCGCCTCTAGAATCTAATTCATTTCATTTTTTTTTCACAAATGACCCCAAAAATCAGCAGCTGGAACAGCTAAGAACTGGATCAGCAATTTTTTTTAAAATCAGAATTTCCATGAAGATACTGTACATACTTGTGAAGGTTTTATAGGTTTTCTTTAAGAGCTGTTTGGAGGAGGGAGTATATTAGTGCAGTCAGTTTAATGACCATGCATATGTTGGTTTAATGTGTTTAAGAGTTAAAGCAATTTGTTTAGGCAAGATGCCTGGGATTTGCCTGGGATCAGGGAAGAGGGACAAGGCAAACACAAGTGAGGGAAAATGGGCCTGTTGGTTAGGGTCGTTCTTGACTGATTGTCTGGGACGTCTTACTCCACACAAGAGGGAGCGTGAAGAAGTGATGCATGGTGAGTATGAGCCCATCAAATTTAAGGAAAAAAGCTTTTAATTGGTAAGTGAGCCGATATTTTTTCCAGTGAATCAATAGATCACTGTGTGGAATATTCCACAGTGAAGAATCAACTTCTCAAGTCAGTTTTGTACACTTTGATCTGAAGTTACTAGCCACAACAGTGGTCCTGGCCATTGGCCTTAGACTAGCTATTTCTGGTAGTGCTAATGAAATTAAATCCCAATCAGGCACTTATACATTTTCTACCAGAGTATCCAGGCTCTTCCCTGTAAAGATCCCACTTCCAAAAGTTACTGGCCAATCAGTAGTGATAGGGAATCCAAGAAAAAGTTTATTAATTCGTATTACAAATAGGCTTACAGTAAAACTGCAATGATGTTACCAGGAAAATCCCCAGTCACCACACATTCTGGTGCCTGTTTGGCTACCCCGAGGAGAATTTAGCACAGCCACCGCCAAGTACATCTTTTGGACTGTGGGAGAAAACCAGAGCACCAGAGAAAACTCACGCAGGCACAGGGAGAACATGCAGACTTTGCACAGACAGTGACCCAAGCCGGGAGTCGAAACCAGGTGCCTGGCACTGTGAGGCAGCAGTGCTAACCACTGTCACACCATGCCACCAAACAGGAGATGTCGTGGAGGCTCCAGAGATGAGGTAAGTGGTGGACTTGCTGGAGCCAATTCGACAGTTCCAATGAAGGGAAGGAGTCAATTTATAGGGTAAGGGGTGGTCTTCACATAGAGGAGGTATGATGCTTAGGAGGACTTTCCAACAGGCACAGGGTGCCCAGTCAGGAGGATGCAGTTAACCCGCAAGCAATCTACCAGTGTTTATTTAGCCGCTTGCACATGACATCAATCCCCAGAGGTGGTTGGATGAGGTAACATCTACCATCTTAAAGGACAAGGGCAGCAAATGCACGAGAATAGCACCATCTACAAGCTCACCCTTGAAGTTGCACACCAGCCTTTCTTGGAACTATATTGCCATTCCTTCAATGTCACTAGGTCCAAATCCAGGAACGCTCTCTCTAACAGCAATGTGACTCTAGCAATTGAAAAAGGTCCACTGCCAACTTCTCAAGGTCAGTTAGGGATGGGCAATAAATGTTGGACTAGTCTGTAACATCTACAACCAATGAAGAAAAAAAATCCCCAATTGGTCTAGGGGCAGGAAGATTGACCTTGACCTTCCCTGACTGACTCAGCTAGAGAGGGCAATGACCTCTCCAGTCCATTCCTACTTGCCCAATTAAAGTGATCCCTAACATCCCATCTCCCAGCCTACTCCTAGGGGTAGAAGGGACCATGAAATTCAGCCCTTTGTGTAGTTCAGTACTTCATATTACAACACAGTTTGAGAAATAAGAAGTTTGTGGGCAGGGGAAGGAGGGTGCCATAAAACTGTATATTTTCTAATTACAGGAACATCTGCAAGAAAATTGGCACAAAAGTCCTGCAAAATGAATAAAGTTTCAACTTTTTTTTAACCTGTCAAAAGTATTGACTGCAGGCAGCTGGAAGCTGATTCACATCTTCTATCCAGATCTTGTAGTATCCTGGATAACTTCCCACATTCCCTCAGGTATCCTATTTCAGGGGCATGCAACAAACTGAGTGCAAGAAGGAGGTGGTCAGCGGGGAACTGTAATCACAAAATTTGGGGAAAGGAGTGAAAAAGGACATGTTTTGATTTTGTTAAGAAAAGCCCGAAGACAGGAGAGGAAAGAGCCTGGGACTCAGCCCCTGTTCTGCAATGCTTTCAATAGAGAAAAATGATCCCTGCACCGGCCAACAAAAAGAAATACTGCAGCCTTAAAGGCGTGCGGCAATCCTGCCCTCTCCAGCATCTCTGCCTCATGCTGATCGATTGGGAAATAATGTGGATGCTTTTGTCATGATGTGGAATTAGCTTTCCTCAAATCCCTCTTGTCATCCCTGAGCAACAAGAATTACTGGCAAAGCAAATGGCTTTTAAAAACAACATATCGCTTTACAATAATTCACATTTCATGAGCAGCTTTCGTCCCTGGGAAGTGTATCACTAAAGTTCCATGCTGTTAGGCATTTCTTTTGCTTTTCAGCTGGACATATTTATTTGTGAAGCTGCGTGCCATCTTCAGTTAATATTTTGTTTGGCTTTCTACCCGAGTTTGTGTATCTGTGTTTGCTTGTGTGTGTTATGTGTGTGAATGTGTGCATTTGTGTGTGTACGTGTGTGTGTGTGTGTTATGAGTGCAAATGTGTGCATTTGTGTGTGTGCGCGCGCGCACGTATGTGTGTGTTATGTGTGTGAATATGTGCGTGTATGCATATGGGTGACGTATAGGAATGTGTCTGATAGACTCATAGAGGTTTACAGCATGAAAGTACGCTCTTTGGCCCAACTTGTCCATGCTGCCCTTTTCTTTTTAAACCCCTAAGCTAATCCCAATTGCCCACATTTGGCCCATAACCCTCTATACATCCATTTTACCCATATAATTGTCTAAACGTTTTTTAAAAGACAAAATTGAACCCACCTATAGTATTACCTCTGGCAGCTTGTTCCAGATGCTCGCCATACTCTCTATGTGAAAAACTTGCCCCTCTGGGTACTTTTGTATTTTTCCCCTCTCACCTTAAACTTATGCTAGCTGGTTTTAGACTCCTCCGGCAGGAATCAATTCACCTGGTTCCTGTTTGTCTGGACCTCTTGTAAACTCAGGCAATATGGCATCATGCCAGCAGGTGGGCAGAATCTTCATGTGGGGGATAATATAGTGGGGAAGGCTGTGACTGATATTTAAAGATATAATAACTATGTCCTAACCTTTAATGGTAGGAACCCATCTCTGGGGGGAGTAGCCATCCTTCTGGAAGGGGATGTTGGTTAAATTTAAGGATAGATTCTTTTTTAGGCTGGAAATCTTCTGCTTCTGAATTCCAGACAGCTTCCATGAGGACAGATGGGCTGGAGAGAATGATATGAATGTGCTGGACTGGCATTTACATACAGTGCCTAGGCCTTTGAACCCATGAGCTGACTGCAGGTGGACACATCAGATGCCAGCCTGCCCTATAATTTGAAGGGGAACTTGCATGTGCATAAATAATGAGTATTCAAGCACAGAACCTGCATGAGATTCCGTCATTCTGACCAGCAGGAAAGGTGTCTCTGGATTAGTGTGTGCGCGTGTGTGTGTGTGTGTGTGTGTGTATACGTGTGTGTACGTGTACATGTGTGAGTGTGCATTTGTGTGTGTGCGCATGCATGTGTGTGTGCTCCTGCAACTGTGTGTGAATGCGCTTTTGTTTGTGTACATGTGTGTGCAGGTTGAGTGTATATATGTGTATATATTTGTTTGCGTGCATGTGTGTATGTGTGTGTGCGTACATGAGCATGTGTGTGTCCACGTGTGTGTGTATGTCCATGTGTCTGTGTGTGTGATCCTTGTTAAATGTGCATGCGTGTGTGTATTAGTGTGTTTAAATGCACAAATGTGTATGTATATGTGTGTGTTAAATGTGCATGCATTTGTAATACACATCTGGTTTCAGACCCTCAACCATATCACATCATCACATTAAGCTTTGCATTAACCCAGCCAATACTCAGATCAATCTTCCCTTATCAATTAATTAGACTAATAAATCATATTAACAAAAAGGTCTCTTATTCTAATGACTGAGTCCCTCGTGTGCTAAGACCCCTTGATCCTCCCACGAGTTGCATCCATAGTTACAAAGACCGCTGTGGAGAATAACTTTCAGTTTTGTTTCTCTAGACCCCTTTGTGTGAACTAGACTGCAGCACCAATTGCCAGAAACATTTATTATTCGTACAGCAGCTGAATTTCTTTCATTTTATTTCCTGGCATCGTTTGGTTTAACATCTCTCATCACCGAATGTAGGAAACATTTTTTAAAAAAAATGTTTTCACCATACCAAGAGAAAGAAACCATTGCCAACTAGCCAGGAACACACCAGAAGTCTGCAATGGAATTTTAATGATCTTTTTTTAAAAAAAAATCCATCTGCAATCAAATGAGGAAAATAAACAAAGTAACTGCACTGTTTTCTAATTATTTATTTTAGAACTGCGCATTTAAGTATGAAGCGCTACAATAACTCCCTGCAGTCTCCATTACCATTTCTGAATCAAATCCAAAAAATGTTCTCAATTTTTCTGTGGTTTATTTAAGTGGTCGCATAACTAAAGAATGTCATGAGCATTACAATTTGCCCTTTTCTGTGAGCTCTGTAGTGTTTACTGTGCTGACTGAAGGATTGAAAGGACAGCTGAAGCAAACAAGTGGGAAAGCATTTGAGAGGTTCTCAAGGGATAATTTATTTATAAAGATCTGGAATTATTATTGAGCTGGTAATGAATGGTATTAAGGTAAATAATGAAGTGCAATCCATTGCTGCAGCAGAATGCCCTTGTGATCATTTTTCTCCCGTAAGATATGATCCCATAAAGTATAGGAGCAGAACTAGGCCATTCAGCCCATTGAGTCTGCTCTGCTATTCAGTCATGGCTGAAAAGTTTCAAAACCCCATTCTCCTGCTGTTGTCCCATAACCTGGGTCCACTTACCAATCAAGACCCTATCCATCTCTGTCTTAAATGACCTCTACTTCCTTCTGTGCCAATGAATTCCATAGATTTGCCACTTTCTGGCTGAAGGAATTCTTCCTCATCTTTTGAAGTTCATCCTTCTCAAGCAACATGCCTTTCCCTGGTTAACACCCACTCAGTCTCTTTGAGTGAGCTCAGCAGCAGCGAAAGTGGTGAAGAACGTCTTAACGTAATCCCCACTATCATCTTCCATTGTGAGAAATTTCATTGCATGGCAATGTTGTCTCTTAACCCAACACAATCTCAGGATCTGTCTGTATTAGGAGGCATGGTTCCACAGTGTGGGGTGGTCTTATGTTCCCCTTTCTCCATCCAATTGGTTTGCAACAATGTTAAATGGAGATGCAACAAATACCCACATCAGGCATTTGCAAAACATGATTAGATTCTCATTTACGTTGTACTTTTCAGAGCAAAAGGACATCCAGAACACTTTTGCTAACTTCACTGATATACGAAACGTGATAACCAATTTCCACACAGTAAGGTCCCACTGGAGCAATGCAATTAATGACTAGATAGTCTGTTGGTTGAGGTACAATTGTCATGAGAACATCAGGAAAACATGCCTACTGTTCTGCAAATCATGCAGTAGGATCTTTTACATCCACCTAAGAAAGAAAATGGTGGGTGGGATTTTCCAGTCATTCCTACTGGCAGGACCTTCCAGTCCCACCTATGGCGATCCCCAGCTATGGGCTCCCTGGTGGCGGAGGATGCGAACAACAGGAAATCCCACTGACAGCGGTGGGATTGGAAGATGCTGCCACCAGCCGATGGCATGCCATCTCCACTGCTACAGTACACTGCAGAGGGTGGAGGTGATAGAAAATCTCACCCGATTTCACACCTCATCCAAAAGACAGCACTTTAGACAGTGCAGCACCGAAATACCACCTTAGATTCTCTGATCAAAGCCCCAGAGTGGAATTTGAATCCACCATCTTCTGACTGGGAAGCAAAAGTGTTGCCAGTAGTGTCAGCCTGAGGCTGATTCTAATATATTGTTAAAATTCAGGTCCAATTACACAGCGCCACAAAAGATCTGGGAGCAATTCCCATGCCTATCCTCTCTGCAAGTCAGGAAATGAGGCACAGTTTGTCAAAGGATTTAGAACTACAAAGAAAATCAAATGGCAAAGAAAATTGGAAGCATTGGAGTAGATTTTTAAATAAAACACAAATGGTATTTCTCCCTTATGATATCCTTAGAATGTAAAAAGAGCCATATAAACACGAATTCAAAAATAAAACACCATCTGAACACCAAATAAAGATCTCCCTCCTCTCCTTTGATAGACTCCTGTTCGGTAGTTTTCTTGTTGTAGGGGCTAACAAGCAAATTGATGTGTCAAATCAAAACTGGAGAGTGATTTTAAATCCATCCTCCAATGTATGTGGACTGAGATGGATAAGGTAATTAAAAATTAGCTGAGCGACTAAGCTGTTGGAGTCCTGTTTGGATCCCACCATCTTTGATTTCAAACAGTTTTTCCTAGCACATGGCACAAGTTCAAAGTTTATTTATTAGTGTCAACACTAGAATCAAGTTATTGTGAGAATCTCCTAGTCGCCGCACTCCAGCGCCAGTTCGGGTCCACTGAGGAAGAATTTAGCATGGCAATGCATCCTAACCAGCATGTCTTTCAGGCTTTGGAAGAAACCTGGAACACCCAGAGGAAACCCATGCAGATTTGGGGAGAACATGCAGACTCTGCATAGACTGTGACCCAAACGAAAGGCAGACAGAAAAATTCTACCTGGTTCTTCCTGAAGTACCCAAGAAATAATTGGGTCCTGCTGCAATTTTAGCTTTGAACTAAGCAGTTATGACTTTATGTTCAGTTTTTTGAAGACTGTGCATAAAGGACTTTATAACTAGAGGACAGCATTTAAGTAAGAATTTTGTTTTTTTGTTTCTGAAGGGCAGGAATAGCAGGGAAGATACTCAAGGGGCCACAAGGAAGGTTTCGGGATTCCTCAGGTTTCCCATTTCTTCCTGCAAGTCCCTGCCAAACTCCTGTCCCCTGCAACTTTACTGAGTGACTCGGGTGAAATCCCTCTAATTCCGACTCACATGCCTCTTTTGACACATATCTTTGAATTCTTGATGGTCTTTATTTTAAATTCACTTACAGAATGTGGACATTGCTGCAGCAGTCCCTGAAGTGTAGTACACCCACAGAGCCTCTGTCAAACAGCAGAATTAAAAGTAGTTCCCTTGGCAGGAGGATAAAGCCAAACTAAGGATTGGAGATGAATAATTATTCTTTATCATCTGGTGATGCTAATGGGTTTGTTAGTCAATGGGGCTAGGACGCAGTGTACTATTGGTACTCAGTTTAATCTTGATAGTGGGGGAATAAATGTACTTTGTAATATGTATAAATATACCCCAGAAATACTCCAGGCAGTAGGTGGGGAGGATATGGAGTATTGGGGGGTGTGTGTAGGGACATGAGACAACATTTGTGTCCCCTCTTGGAACATCAGAACTAAGAGCAGGAGCAGGCAATTAAACCCCTTGAGCCTGCTCGCCATTCAATACAATCATGGCTGGTCTCATCTCAGCCTCAATTCCACTTTCTTGCCTGTTCCTCATGACCCTTCAACCCATTCCTAATTAAAAATCTGTCTGTCTCCCCCTTAAATTTACTCAAAGTTCCGGCATCCATCACTCTGGGGTAGTGAATTCCACAAAATTAATTCCTCCTCATCTCTGTTTAAATTTGCTACCCCTTATCCTGAAACTAGGGCCTCTTGTTTTAGCTTGCTCCACCAAAAGAAATATACTCACTAATCGACTTTAAGTCCTCTTTAAACCTTATATGTCTCAGCCAGATCTCCCCTCATCTGTCTGAACTCTTGACAGTATAGGCCTAAAATGCTCAATCTCTTTTCATGAGACAAACCTCATATCTCTGGAATCAACCTAGTGAACTTTCTCTGAACCACCTCCAATGCAACTACACCCCTCCTAGAATCATAGAATCTCTACAGTGCAGAAGGAGACCATTGGGCCCATCGAGCCTCCACTGACAACATCACAGGCCCCATCCCTGCAACCTCGTGTATTCCCTGCACCTTCCCCTGACAATACCGGGAAGTTTAACATGGCTAATCAACCTAACCCGCACATCTTTGGAGTGTGGGAGAAACTGGAGCATCTGGAGGAAACCTATGTAGACACAGGGACAATGTGCAAACTCCACACAGACAGTGACTTGGGGCCAGAATTGAACCTAAGTCTCTTGTGCTGTGAGGCAGCAGTACTAACCACTGTGCCACTGTGCCCCCTCAAGTAAGCGGACCAAAACTGTACACAGTAGCCCAGGTATGGTCTCACTAAAGCCTTGTTGCACCAAAACTTCCCTACTTCTATGCTTAACAGTAGGGAGGTCTAATGCACTAGTAATGCCAGACAACAGAGTAACTAACTTGCCTGTTCAAAAGTTCATTTATACTGAATTTGCCGACAGTATAAATAGTTAGTTAAAAGGATACTGTTTATAATTACCATATGCGCAAGACTGCTGAGGAGTTCCTTTGTTCTCAGGGTTATTAAATATTTTTCTAAAAATGAAAAAAACATTTGATTGGCAGTCTTAATTTTTAATAATTCTCTTGGCATATGGTGGAGCTTCTTAAATAACAGCAGTAACAACCACATAACCATACTGCTGAACACAAAGCATGTTTAATTCTAGCATGGCTTTGAGTGACTCCAGGATAATTCAGGTCTGCAGATATATCAGGTTTTGCTGGGTGGTGCGTTTATTGTTTTATGCTGTGTGAGACCTGCGGTGCTTATTCTGTATCTGTCAAAATCTGACAGATTTGTTTATAAATCTGTAAATTAAGATAGAAGAGTACAGCACAGGAACAGGCCATTTGGCCCACAATGTTGTGCCGAACATGTGGCCAAATTAAACTAATCCCTTCTGCCTGCCCTTGCTCCATTTCCCTCTGTACCTTGCATACTCATGTGCTTATCTAAAAGCCCCTTTAAAACATCCCTATCTTACTTGGCTCCACCACCATCCCTGGCAGCGCATTACGGAATCCTACCACTCATTGTATAAAAAGTTTGCCCCTCACATTGCCCTTGAACTTTCCCCCTCCCACCTTAAGTGCGTACTTCTTAATATTAGACACTTCAGCTCTAAGAAAAAGATTCTGACTGTCAATCCTATCTAAGCCTCCCATAATTTTATAGACTTCTATTGGGTCTCCCATCAGTCTCTGCTGCTCCAGAGAAAACAACTGCAGTTTAGCCAGCCTCTCCTTATAGCTTGTACTCTCTAACCCAGGCAGCATCCTGGTAAACCTCTTCTGGAACCTCTCCAAAGCCTTCACGTTGTTCCTGTAATGTGGCAATCAGAATTGAACACAATACTCTAAGTGCGGTCTAACCAAAGTTTTATAAAGCTGCAACATGACATCCTGACTCCTGTACTCAATGTCCGACCAATAAAGGCAAGCATGTCATACGCCTTCCTTACCATCCTATCTACTTACACAATTCATTTTATCTTTGGAAGGCCTTGTATGACCTGCTTTTCCATTTTTATTCAAAATTAATAACTTGTCTGAAAGAAATTTTCTCAGCAAAACTCATTTACATCATCAAATGGCTTTTTCTGCCCCCAATTTGTGTTAAAACAGCGCAAACACTTCATAAATGTTTCATTTGCTGTGGAGCACTTTGGGAGATTCTGAGGTTGTGTAAGACACTATGTGAATGCAAGCACTTTATTTCAGGTCTAGTCAACTCTTTTCTGAGTGAGATTGTGGTCAGTGTAGATTTGATGGGCTGAATGACCTCCTTGTGCACTATAGGATTCTATGAGAGTTCTTTGGCTCACCCAGCCCCAACTATCCCCTCCTCAATTTAAATATATTCCCGAGACCATCTCAACTCCAGGCTGGTTCAGGAGCTGTGATCCATGTTTCTTTATCACACATTCACCGAATTGTTATGGCAGGAGGAGGCCATTCAGCCCACCGTGTCTTCGCTAACTGTCCAAATGGGCATCATGACCTCCCGCCATTATCTCTCCAAACCCTTCCATATTGTTTCCATTCAACTAATTATCTAATGCCCCCTCAAAAGCCCTGATTGAACCTGCCTCCACCACACTTCCAGGCAGTGCACTTCCCCAGACCCCGAACCACTTCTTGCGTGAAAAAGATTTTTTCTTTACCGGTGACAGTTTCTCCCTATCCATTCTGTCCAGCACCCTTGTGATTTTTAGCGTCACTAATAAATCTTCTCTTAGCCTTCTTGCCTGGAAGGACAGCAGTGCCAATCTCTCCAATCTGTCTTTGTAACTGGAGTTTCTCATTCCTGGAACCATTCTTGTAAATCTGAATGAGTTTAATGAGCTACGGATGTGGCTTAAATGTACTGTTCCAAACCAAACAAACTAACCCATATATATTAAAATAACTGAACAAATGGCCTTAGTTTAACTGCTGCTTCTAATCTCTGGTGGTTTTGTTTGTTAAGCAAATTGCTCTCATTTTGTTGATCCTTGAAGCCATGAAACCTGCTGGCCATCGCAATTACATTTCTTGTCTGTTCATATTATCATATTTATAATTGAATTCATTTTTATAAACTATTTACAAGTTTGCTGATGAAGGAGATTGAAGTATCTTTTTTCTCAAAAATACATTTTTAAAATGTTATTTGATTCTGCTAAGTTTACAGAAGATAAAATCCAAGCTTACTCTGTGTGATGTTTGCAGATGCATACACTAAGGCCAAGATTTTCCAGCACTTCCTGCTTCCAGTCCTGCCGATGGCAATCCCCCACTCCCGCCACCACCTACATTCCATCCCTCGTGGAGGAGGCTGTGGGGCATGTTAAACCCTGTGAGCATTGGTGGGGGCAGAAGGCTCCTCCCTAAGGCTCTTATAATTCCTGCATCATTCGCTCACTTAACATATCAAGAATTTACAGGGACCCATGGTCCTTTCTTGATGAAATAGAGCTCAGCAGCATAAAATCATAGCATCTCTACAGTGCAGAAGGAGGCCTTTTAGCCCATTCAGCCTGTACCGACAACAATCGTAACCAGGCCCTATCACTGCAATCTCATCTTGTTAGCCCCTTGATATTAACTATTGGCAATTTAGTATAGTCAATCAATCTAACCTACACATCTTTGGACAGTAGGAGGAAACCGGAGCACTCAGAGATAACCAACACAGACAGGGGGAGAATGTGCAAACTCCACACAGACAGTGGCTAAAGGCGGAATTGAGCCCAGGCCCTAGTGCTGTGAGGCAGCAGTGCTAACCACTGTGGTACTGTGCCCCCTCATGGGGAACCAACACAGGATCAGGCTTTGATCTACAGAACCAATCCAATCTGATCATCTTTCTGTGGCCCATATCAGAATCTTTAATATTTATTGTTTTCAAACACAATTGAACAGAAGAAGGATATAACTCCTGATGTAGTTCTACATCATTCTCTACAAAATTTGCCTCTGGAATGAGAGTCAAATGTATTTAATGTACTTACCATCTCTTCCAGCTGTGTGTTCTTGGTAATATAGCTCACTCACTGAACATTGCTCTACAGGGCAGCACGGTAGCATAGTCGTTAGCACTGCTGCTTCACAGTTCCAGGGACCTGGGTTCAATTTCCGGCTTGGGTCACTGTCTGTGTGGAGTTTGCATATTCTCCTCGTGTCTGCATGGGTTTCCTCCGGGTGCTCCAGTTTCCTCTCACAGTCCAAAAATGTGCAGGTTAGGTTAATTGGCCATACTAAAATTGCCCCTTAGTATCCAGAGATATGTAGGTTAGAGGCATTAATAGGTAAATATGTAGGGATATGGGGGTAGGGCCTAGGTGGGATTGTGGTCGGTGCAGACTCGATGGGCCATATGGCCTGTTTCTGCACTATAGGGTTTCCGTGATTCTATGGTAAAAGAATTGTGGTCAGACTGTTTTGATTTGGGTAATTAGGAGGAATGTGTAATTTATGTAGGCAGGAAGAAGCTTTTGGCTCAAAGTTACAAGAAAGCAGAAAGAAAAGTAAAATACTAAATGCCTCACTGATGCAAAATTATTCCGGGCCATCTGTGATTCTAACTTGAAGGAGATATTTGTGAACATTTGTTTCTAGCTAAAGACTCCTAATTATTTGGTTGCAGGGAAAAAAGTCCTCTATTGTCAGCAAAATACATATGTATGATAATCGTTAACAATTATACTGGAGAAAATAATGAAGTAAATTATTATAGTGCAAATACTGATGCTCATAAAAGTGAACAGAGCAGCGACTAATAAGCAGAGATAAAATATTAGTTGATTCATCACATTCTTATCTGGATTGTGTTGAGGTATAATGAGCATGTCCTGGAGGCCCCATTGCATTATATATATTTGGTTCTTTGCCATAATCAACTATTAGCCAGGAGACAAAACATTCCCAAGTAAATCAGGTAAACAGATTCGATGGCCGGAATTATTCAATGCCATACGATCGACTACTGCTGCCAGTGACAATGGAGAATTTGGAACTCAGCCAATCTCCATTCACTGCAGTGGGACCAGAGAATCCTAGGGCAGGGGTGAAGTCAGAGAATCCTAGACAGTGTGCTTTTAACATTTATATTGCTCCTGCACTGGATAATTGTGAGACATAGAGGCTGGGATTTTACAGCATCGCTTGGGCAAAACCAGAAATTCCTGCCTGAGGTCAATGGAAATTTCTGTTGTCAGACCCTCGCCCATTCTGATTCCACGGCAGGCGAGGTGGTAAATTTCCAGCCTGAATAAGTTATATAGAACTTTGGTGAGGCCACAGCTGGGGTATATTAAAGGAAGGACATGGAGGGGGTGCAGTGGAGCTTCACCAGGAAGCTGCCTGGGATGGAACATTTAAGTTATGAAGAGAGATTGGAAGGGCGTGGGTTGCTTTCACTGGAGAAGACTGAGAGCAACCTGATCGAGATGTTCAAGATTATGAGAGGCATGGACAGAATGGATAAGGAGCAGTTGTTCCCCTTAGTTGAAGAGTCAGTTACATGGGGACACAAGTTAAAAGTGAGGGGTAGGAGGTTTGGGGGAGGAAAAGTTTTTTTACTCAGAGCGTGGTGATGGTCTGGAATGTGCTGGGGAGGTGGTGGAGGCAGGTTGCTTCACGTCCTTTAAAAAGTATCTGGATGACTACTTGACGCACCATAACATTCAAGGCTATGGGCCAAGTGCTGACGAGTGGGATTAGATGGGCAGGTCAGAGCATTTCATGCATCGGTGCAGACTGGATGGGCCAAAGGGCTTCTTCTGACTTTACTATTCTGTGATTCTGAGATAAGGTTCGATTCTTGGCGTGCGCTGAATTCCTGCTTTTAATTGTTACGCAAAGACTGCTGTCCAAGGAACAGGGAGTTTCAGTTCAAAAGAAGGCTGAGGGGAAATTAGACAGGATTCCCACTCCTAATGTTTGCCTGATGGCCTGATATAAAAGGCAGGAATAGGATGAGGGCAGAATTGGATTTGACTGTTATATTCTACTCTCATATGCCTCAGCCACCTGATCCATTCAGTAGAGAACACTGTCAGGAACTAGCTGCTTTTGTATAAAGCAGGTGTCATTAGCTATCCAGTGCCAAGGTCTAACAGCAATGCCAGAATAATCACTTAGCAGAGAAAGAAAGGCCAAGCAGGTGAGAAACAGAACATGGATTTTCTGAGCCTCAACAAATCTGGAATGCTCACTTTTGTATTGTTATTGGTGCACAGGGGCCTGTATATTCAAGAGGCAATGGAACTAATGCAGTGATAAACTTGTTACTGTCTGAGACACTCATGGCAAGATAACCCCCATCTCTTAAGATAATCCCTACATCTCAGAGATCAGCCGAGTGAACTTTTTCTGAACTGTTTCTCAAACATTATAACCTAAGTAAGGAGACCAAAACCATATACAATATTTAGTCAAAGCTTAAAGTTTATTTATTAGTAACAAGTAAGGCTTACATTAACACTGCAGTGAAGGTCCCCTAGTTGCCACACTCTGGTGCCTGTTCGAGTCAATGCACCTAACCTGAATCTTAGATTCAGTCTCATTAATTCTGAAACAACAGTAGCAAAATATCTCCACTTCTATATTTCATTAAAATGATGTATTTATCCCTACCCTCTGCTACTTTTTAGTTAATCAATCCCCTATCCATAATAATGTTATCCTCACAAACTTTTATTTATATGCAACCTTTAATGTGGGATCTTATCAAACGCCTTTTTGAAATCCAAAGACACTACATCTACAGATATGAGGCTAATTGGTCCATAGTTACCTGCTTTCTGTCTCTGTCTTTCCCTTTTTGAAGAGAGGAGATAGATGTATTTGTAATTTTCCAATCAAATGGGACCTTTTCAGATTCAAAGGGATTTTGGAAAATTCTATTATCAGCAACTTCTTTCCGGACCGAAGGATTTTTTTTTTGTTTTTAGAGGATGAGGGTATTGCTGACTCGACCAGTTTTTATTTTTGTCTCTAACTGCTCTCGAAGGTGGGGTGAGTTGCCTTCTTAAACTGCTAAGTCCATTTGGTATAGGAACATGCACAGTGCTGTCAGGGAGGGAGTTCTAGCCAGGACTAATGATAGTTTTCTTAGCTGTATTGCTAGGAACTGAGAGAGGTTAAATTCTGGAGGTGGATTCTTGGTGAAGATATCAGAGAGAAAATGTTATTTGAAGGAAAGTTCCAAAGCGTTTTCTTTGAGAGCAAAGATTGAAAGACAAAGTTCCAATGAGAACAGATGGCTCAGAGTGTGACAAGTGTCGAATGGAAATTATTAAGAAATCCATAGAAGTTGTCTTAGGTGGCATCTGCCACTTGGTTTTACAGTGTGGGGTGTCCAACCACATTTTACTTATTGAATTATGTTAGAGTATAAAATAAATTTTGTAACTCATGTTAGCCTTACAAATCTTTATACATCAATAAAGGTATAGTTGGGGTAAAGGTGTAGTGTATTATAGTTAATCTTTCATTGCATAATAAGTGTTTTATGAGAGGTTTACTAGAGCCATAGAGGTTTACAGGATAGAAACAGGACCTTCAGCCCAACTTGTCCATACCACCTTTTCTTTAAAACCCCAAAGCTCATCCCAATTGCCCACATTTGGCCCATATCCTTCTTTACCCATCGTATCCATGTATCTATTGAAATGCTTTTTAAAAAATAAAATTTTACCTGCCTCTACTACTACCTCTGGCAGCTTGTTCCAGACACTCACCACCCTCTGTGTGAAAAAATTGCCCCTTTGGACATTTTTGTATCTCTCCCCTCTCACTTAAACCTATGCCCGCTAGTTTTAGACTCCCCTACCTTTGGGTTCATTTGTTAAAGGTTCATCAGGTGATTCCTGTTTTGTTTTCACAATATACATTAACAATTTGAAGGAAGAAACTGAAGGCACTGTTGCTAAGTTTGCAGATGATACAAAGATATGTAAAGAACAGGTAATATTGAGGATGCGGGAGCCTGCAGAAGGATTTAGACTAGTTCAGAGAGTGGCAAAGAAGTGGCAGATGGAATACAATATGTGAGGTTATGCACTTTAGAAGGAGGAATGGAGGTATAGATTATTTTCTAAATGGGAAAATGTTTAGGAAGTCAGAAACACAAAGGGACTTGGGAATCATTGTTCAAGATTCTCTTAAGGTTCAGTCAGCAGTTAGGAAGGCAAATTCAATGTTAGCATTCATGTTGAGAGGGCTAGAATACAAGAGCAGGGATGTACTTCTAAAGCTGGCCAGACCCCATTAGAGTATTGTGAGCAGCTTTGGGCCCCATATCTAAGGAAGGATGTGCTGGCCTTGGAAAGGGCCACAAGAATGATCCCTGGAATAAAGAGCTTGTCGCATGAGGAACGGTTGAGGATTCTGGGTCTGTACTTGTTGGTATTTAGAAAGATGAAGGGGATCTCATTGAAACTTACAGGATACTGCGAGACCTCAATAGAGTGACCGTAGACAGGATGTTTCCACCAGTAGGAAAAACTAGAACCAGAGGGTACAATCTCAGGTTAAAGGGACAATCCTTTAAAATAAGGATGAGGAGGAATTTCTTCAGTCATGGAACTCTTTACTACAGAAGGCTGTGGAGGCCAGGTCATTAGGTGTCTTTAAGACAGAAAATGATAGGTTCTTGATTAATAAGGGGATAGGGATTATGAAGAAAAGGCAGGAGAATGGGGATGAGAAAAATATCAGCCATGATTAAATGGCAGAGCAAACTTGATGGGCTGAGTGGCCTAATTCTGCTACTGTGTCTTATAGTTTTTTGATCTATGGTGTCTGTTCAGTAACCTCCTTTCACATATCTAAATAAACAATAAAAGTTAGGATCAATTGATTCATGTTCCACTCTGGGATTTAATTTGAACATTAGCAACATCAACTGTGATCGTAACACACCTGTGTTGCATGTTCCTCTCCACCCCCAAGCTGGTGTCTCAAAGCCTGGTCCCAGGCAAGCAACAGGTCCTTCTGGACTCTTGCTTTTGGCTACAGAGAACTGTGTCTAACATCCTGATGATAATGTCCCCTACAACTACGACATTCCTATTTATGTACTGGGGATTGGTTCAGTTCAGTTGGATGGACAACTGTCTTGTGGTGCGGAGTGATGTCAAAAGCATGGGTTCGATTCCTATTCTGGCTGAGGTTATTCATGAAGGTCCACCCTCTCAACCTGAGGTGTGGAGATCCTCAGGTTAAATCACCACCAATCAGCTCTCTCCCTCAAAGGCGAGAGCAGCCTGTGGTCATCTATGGTGACTTTTTACTTGAATATATTGAAAAAAGAGGCATGCTGGTGAAGCTTTTCATCCTGAACTCATCTGGACCGATCACACCCCTCATACTACAGCTGCAACACATCCTCTGCTCAGCCACCTATATTATTCAATCAACTAATTAGTTCATTATTTTCTTAGTGAAAGTAGCTTAGACATAATGGCTGGAACTCTACCACTTCACCCTCCATGGAGTTGGAGTGGGCTGACAATGGAAATCTCCACTGACCTCAGGCAGGAATTTCTGGTCTTGCTCAAGCGAGATTGTAAAATTCCACCCCATGAGTCAATTCCCTTTGCTACATCAGACTTTGACTTGCCTGTGGGTCCCTGGCTCTACACACATTGGATTGAACGCATTTTTTTCTTCCTTTGTGTTTCTTTTCACTGTTTGCTTTCTACTCTACCCCGCCCTCTCCTCCTTCTGCCCTCATTATTCCATTCATTTTTCTGCAGCTGGAAACAGCAGAGCCGCTTTATTGCAACTCCAGTAACCAGCTGGTGTGAGAATGTAAATAAAACCACCTGTTTAAACCTGGAAAGATTCTGGCCAGTTTCTTACGGTTTTCATACATTGAAAGAAAGTGGGTGAAATTCTCCAGCCTCCCAGCCGTGTTTCCTCTGGGTGAGAGGTGGCACATTGTTTGCTAGCAGCAGGATTCTCTCGCCCTGCTGCTGTTATTGGGGATTCCCACGGATTTCACCCCATTCCAGCAGGAAACCCATAAACAGGGAAGCACTGCCAGAGGGACTGGAGGATCCTGCTAGTGTGAATGGCCAGAGAATTCCAGCCAGACTCTTTTTTTAAAGCTGTCTCTTTTCTTTATTAGAATTTAGTATTAAAGAGTATCTTCGAAAAATGCTTTGGCCTTTTTTCCTAGAATGCTGTAGGGCGTTTTTTTTGCTCAGATTGAACTATACTACACCATGAGTCACTCTCGCTGCATTCTCTGTGTACTGAAGCCTCAGGACAGTCAGGATCTTAATTGCAAGCAAAAACTTCCACACTTGAAGGAGCTGTGCTAATTTGCAAGAAGCGTCTTCAGGTTGGTTCAGTTCAAACTATAGCCAAACAGAAAAAGCACTGCAACACTCTAATATAACCCAAACACCAATCTGCACCACAGAAATCCTCTTGCCTAGCGATGTGGCTTTGCATACTTGTTGTAATCCAAAATTAAGATTTTGAAATTAGTTTAACTTTATTTATTAGTGTCACATGGACGCTTACATTAAACTGCAATGAAGTTTCTGTGAAAATTCCCTCGTCATCACACTGCAGCATCTGTTTGGGTACGCTGAGGGAGAATTTAGCATGGCCAATGCACCACCCAACCAGTACATCTGTGGGAGGAAACCCATGCAGACTCAGCGAGAACATGCAGACTCCACACAGACAGTGACCCAGGCCAGGAATTGAACTTGGGTCCCTGGCACTGTGAGGCAGCAATGCTAACCACTGTGCCACCATGCCTTCCAATATAATTAGTGGAATGATTGCAGGGTCATTCATCCTGCCAGAGTTAGAGGCGACTTGATTGAAACATATAAGATCCTGAGTGGTCTAGACAGAGACGATGTTTCCTCTTGTGGGAGAAGCCAGAGCTAGGGTCAGACCTTTACAGTCATTCACGTCAGTGGGATCTTTCCATGCTATTGATGGCGCACCTCCCGTTGTGGGTTTCATGACAGCGAGGGGGGCATCCAATGGAAAACTCCGTTGACAATGGCAGGACCGGAAAATCCTGCTGCTGGCTAATGATGCAAAACACATGACAAGTCATGTGGGTAATCCTGCCCTGGGAGTCACTGTTTAAAAATAGGAAGTCACTCATTGGAGACAGAGATGAGAAAAATATCTTTCCCTCAGAGGGTTGTGAATCTTTGGAGCTCTCACCCCCAAACTCTGGAGCCTGAGTGAGATTTGGGTGAAGGGATGAGCTTCCTGAGGATAGCGGTGTAGGGTCTGCAGGTGACAGTCAGCACAGTTCTTGGCTTCCGTTGTGTCATCAAACTCCGGCGGTGCAAGTTCTCCAACTCCCTCCTTTCACAGCCCAGTGGTCTCCTGATCCCCAGCTCCTTGGCAGAGCAGGTAGAAACCAGTGGCCTGAGCTCCTGACATTTCCCTTGGAGCCAGGGGCAAGTGCGGATCAAGAAGCATGGCACTGAGTACCAGCCAAAGATTCATCAAGAGGATATGGACTCATGGCTGGCAGAAGCGCATCAGAGCCTGGGGTGGCATTGAGGTGATACTGCATAGACAGAAATCATTGACTCACTGAGTGCCTTGTGATTCTTCTAGATGCGAACCAAATGGGAACAGACAAGCTATGAGACTACCCTTAAGTCTGAATGTCTTTGTACACCTGCATTAAAATCTTGGGCTTAAAAAATGATGATGGAAGTAAAGTCTTTAATTTTTTTAAGGCAGAAGAAGATAGATTCTTGATTAACAAGGGGGGCGGGGGCATGCTGGCGCAATGGTTAACACTGCTGCTTCACAGCACAGGGTCCCAGATTCAATTCCATCCCTGGGTAATTGTGTGGAATTTTACATTCTTCCCCTATCTGCATATATTTCCTCTGAGTGCTCTAGTTTCATCCTACAGTCCAAAGATGTGCAGGTTAAGTGGATTGGCCATGTTTAATCATCCCTCGGTGTCCCAAAATGTGCAGGATAGATGGATTAGCCATGGGAAATGTATGGGGTTATCGGGAGACTAAGGAAATTTGACATGTCTGCTATGATTCTCACCAACTTTTACAGATGCACCATAGAAAGCATTCTTTCTGGTTGAATCACAGCTTGGTATGGCTCCTGCTCTGTCCAAGACCACAGGAAAATGAGAAAAGGTCATGAACAAAGCCCAATCCATCACTCAAACCAACATCCCATTCATTGACTCTATCTACACTTCCCGCTGCCTTGAAAAGTTGATCAGCATAACTAAGGATCCCAAACATCCTGGATATTTTCTCTTCCATCTTTTTCCATTGGGAAAAAGATACAAATGTCTGAAGCCACATACCAACCAACTTAAGAACAGTTTCTTCCCTGCTACCTTCAGACTTTTGAAAGGATTTTACATTAATTTAATCTTTCTCTACACTTGAGCTATGACTGTAACACTACATTCTGTAATTTCTCCTCCCCTTCTCTATACAATATTCTCTATCTGTATAGCACTCAAGAAACAATACTTTTCACTATGTATTAATACATGCGACAATAATAAATCAAATCAAATCAAAAACTTAAAGAAATGATGAATATTCCAGGTTATTTCTGAACAGATTTCTTTTCCATCTCCACCATATCCTTTAGAGTCAACTGGGCTCACGCACTGGCCATTCATTTTTCCACTCCTGATATGGAATATCCTATCAATTTGGTGCCCTAACTAGCAACCCAGCCAACGACTCACCCAGAACGAGAAACTAAGTCAGCACTACGGCCAAGATTGGCATTCAAGTATTCGTCCTTTGAAAAGACAATCTTATTAAAATCAAGGATTTGAACAGTCTTCAAACTTCACCCATAAGCAATGGAATAGTGCCTCAGGCAATTGACACCTATCCCAAACAAGAGGTTTACAGCCAACAAAGTACTTTCTTGAAGTACAGTCGCTGTCATGACATAAGATTTTAAATGTCAGATATTTGCAAACATAAATGATGAATACAAATATATTTATCAACTTCAGACTTAGGAGTGGGGGCAAGACAGAGGAAAATAAAGGCCCATGCACTGTCTTAAGTCTCAAGTAGGTGGAATGTCTCATGTTTGAGGTCATAACTTTGAAATGACAAGCAAGATTCTAAAGTTAGCTGGAATTGCTCAGGCGAAACAATGTTTATCTTTCTAGAGTGGCCTGTCTTTCAATTCCTAACAACATATCTTCATTGGAGTCTTCTTTCCAACCAAGATACCTCCTGACTTTGTTCACAAGGGCTCCAATGTATTGAATATATTTCACAAGAAAGGTCAAATCTTCAAAAAACACCTTGGCTCACAGTCAGAATTCATTCTTTCAGGGGACATAGTTCCTCAGGTATCAGACAGTTTTTCAGTAGCTGGCACAGGAATACTATTGTTCTAAATCTGTCGCATTGGTCCTTATGCAGTCAATAGACTTGAGCTCATAAACATTTTCTTTTGTGGACTAATCCCTCAATACTACTACACTAGAGGTGGGGATTTGCATTTCACTCTTAGTGATAGGTTTGTAATGTTGCTTTCTTTTAAAACAATACTTAAAAGGAATTTAAAACCTGGAATGGTGCAAACTTCTGTGTTTTTTTGTTATTAGTCACAAGTAGTCTGACATTAACACTGCAATGAAGTTACTGTGAAAATCCCCTAGTCACCACACTCTGGTGTCTGTTCAAGCACATTGAGGGAAAATTTAGCATGACCAATCCACCTAACCTGCACATTTTTGGACTGTGGGAGGAAACCGGAGCATCCGGAGGAAACCCATGCAAACACAGGGAGAATGTGCAGACTCCACACAGTCACCCAAGCCAGGAATCGAATCCGTGTCCCTGGCTCTCTGAGGCAGCAGTGCTAACCATTGTGTTACCGTGCCATCCCTTACAAATTATAAATGTATGAATTATAAATGTATAAATGTAATACTAATTATGTTCAAATAACTTTAATGTGAATCCACTTCTCCCCAACAGATCTGAAAAACTAGGTTGAAATTTTCCATTTTGGAGTTTAAGGCTGGGATTTTCTGACTCTGCAATGGGAATGCACCATTGTGGGAGCCAATCACGAATCCATTGATTTTTGGTGACATTGGAAGATCCCAGCAGTGGTTGAAAGACCACCCCATGTTTGATGGTAAGCCTGGATATGGGGATGATTTGCGTCGAGAGACGGGGTTAACGGCTGGAAATGTGCTGTTTATTGCATGTGTATCCGCATGGCACATGCCAATTCATGTGGTAGAGAAGACACAAAATCGCTGTCATCTCATGGGGCTGAAGGTCCAGGTGCCATATTTAAAGAGTAAATTTAAATTTCCCACTATCCATTCCACCCTTTCCCACAAACTCTTCCTCCATGCAACTTGCACTATCTCCACACTGCCTCCCAGGCATAGGCTGACATTTACAGATACTCCCAAAAGAGAACAACACAGTGGTAACCACACTGTTGATCGTGGAAAAAGACTACCTTGCCAGGCACCTGACTAGATCTTCCTCTGTCCTTTCACAGCACAAATATCAAGACACTATTAATCAATATCTTCGAGAAAGAGATCAAAATACACTTCCTGCAGAACTTGAAGAAAACATTGTTTGCAAATATAATATTTGTGTTTTGTCTGCATGTAATGATGTAATTAATATATTATGCTAAATTGTATGTGCATAGACATGAGTTTGTGTGTGTACATGTGTGCACATGGTGTATTTTTTTTAATTCATTCATGGAACATGGGCATCAGTGGTTGGCCAGCATTATTACCCATCCCGAGTTGCTCAAGGGCAGTTGAGAGTCACATGTAAGCCAGACAAGATAAGGATGACAGATTTCTTTCCCTCAAGGATATTAGAGAATCAGATGGGTTCTTCCGACAATAGATAATGGTTTCATTACCGTCATTAGATTCGTAATTCCACTTAATTTTTATTGAATTCAAATTCCACCATTTTCTTTGTGTTGTCATGGCAGGATTCGAAAGCATGGTCCCCAGAACATTAGCTGGGTTTCTGGATTAATAGTCTGGCGATAATACCACAAGGCCATTGCCTCTCCCTGTGTGTGCATATATTTGCACGTGTGTGTGTGTGTGTGAGGGAGAGAAACACATGATTCATCAAAAATATTCAGGTGATTTTTATTCCCATGAGGAAAAATCATGACACGGTTTGTGTCACCATAGTTCAATTCCAACACTTTACCTGAACAGGAAGTCATAGGTTCAAGGCTCACTGCATAACTCTGCTGTATTTTAGTGCTGAAGTGCCATTTTGTGGAAGGGACATTAAATCTGAGCACCATCTACTCTTGAGGGTGGGTGTCAAAGCTCCTGAGGCACTATCTGAAGAGCATGGAGTTCTGATGTCCTAGGCAATGTTCATCACACAACATAATTAAAACTGATTATCACGCTGCCTCTTTGCAATCTGTGGAACATGTTGTGTGCAACCCGGCTGTCACATTTCCTAATGTTACCATAGTGAATACACGTAAAAATACATCTCATTGGATGCAAAGTGATTTAGGTTGTCCTGAGGGAGTAAAAGTTAGTCTATAAATTCAGGTTTGTTCCTTTCTTTTGTCAGTTATATCCATAGACAGGGTGGCGATAGGTGATCTCAATATTAAGGGCTGAATTTTCCCACCCTACCCACCACAGGAATCGTAGAGCGCAGGGGCAGACAATGCAAAGATCCATTGACCTCGGGCGAAATTTTCCAGTCTTGGTGTGACCACGGCCAGAAAATCCCACCCTAAATGTGACATTGCTTGCTTATCATATACCCATCTACCTGCTGGAGTCATCAAATGATCCTGGAGGAGGACATTCAGCTCATTGAACCTGTTTAGATAGAGCTATCCAATTAATCCCATTAATCTGCTGCTTAACTTTTTAAATATTTATTCAGAGAATAAGTGCTGGGTTAGGCTAAAACCTTGTGGCAATTATGCTTCTACCTGTTTCTTTCAATTTCTTAAGTTCATTAAAATCCTTTACAAAGTATTTTATTATATATGGGTGGCACAGTAGGTAGCGCTGCAATCTGACAATGTGGGTTCAATTCCAGCCTCGGGTGACTGTCTGTGTGGAGTTTGCATGTTGTTTCTGCCTGGGTTTCCTCTTCCATCCAAAGATGTGCAGGTTAGGTGGATTGGCCATTATCAATTGCCCCTTAGTGTTGGAGGACTAGCAGGGTCAATATGTGGCATTACAGAGATTGGGGTCTGGATGGGATTGAGATCATCACAGCCTCGATGGGTTGAATAGCTTCTTTCTGCACTGTAGGATTCTATGATTCTATAAAAAAAAATCCACCTACACCTCCTGGTCTAATTTTTTATCATCCATCTCCCTTTCCGCTGCTGAAGATGAAGAATATATGACAGTTAATATTCTTCAACATTACATTTGTTTCAGGCAACCTTTGTGCAGAGTTGCTCCCTTTCCACATTACCCACGCTTTTTCTCCCCACCCTCCACTCCCACACCGATGTTTGCCAGTGGTGTTACCAACTCCCACAATTGTTCATATTTATTAAAACAGAGAAGTCTTCAGCCAGACTTGTGTATGCAATAGTTAATCTAAGCAATAGCACTTGTATGCATTGACCTGTGCTCAGGTATCCCTATAGGCCCCTTTTATTATCAATAGGAATGGGAACACCATAATTAAAAAGCAATTTCATATGAATGTGTTTCAATTGTAACCTCGTAATAATGTAACTTCACATATGTTTTTTTTCATTTTCCCTGGTGATAGTTAAATTACGTTGGTTTTTACCATTCTAGCCATTTACTGCCCATTATAAAATCCTATCTAAAGACTGGGAGTTTTCAGAAATATTAAATATCCTTAAGCATTTTGTAGTATTGTGGCAATACAAGGAGCTGTATGCCCATTCCATTAAAGTTTTATCTCCAGTCAATCTGGTACTGTAGACATAAGCTCAGTCTCTACAGTAGCTGTAGACAGCCTGTGCCACAGGCATCTACACATTTTCATCTAACTCAAGGACATCTGGGGCAAACATCACAAAGACAGTATAGGGAAGGTCTAAGTACAATGGACCTCCCAATTCATTCACTGGCGATATGCTCACAGGATGTCAAGTCAGTGGCTGGCTATGGTCAGAATTAGACTGAAACTCAACAGACTGCCCATGCATCATATACAAAGACAAAAATGCCCTTGCTGAATTAATAGCCCACTCAGGTTGATTTGAGTCTGGCATTGCACTCAGAGAATGATCAGTTTCGGCATCAGGGTCAACCCGACCTTTTGCGTCACCTGATTTTAAAAGAACATTCAGCAGGAAGGACGCTTGGCCATGGAGGGAGGGTGTGAGCAGCACAGGACTTTTGGATGACTTTGTACTTCTGCCCTTCCCTTTCTCATGGCCTGAGGACTTACATTTCCAAAATGAATTTCAATAAAATGACGGCAAAATCTGCTGAAGACACAGCTTGGAGAGGCAGAGACAAGGACCTGGCCTGATCCCCCTGTTCTTTGTTTCTGCAATCTTAATAAGATGAATAGTTATCTGGGTATGAGTGGATCAGGAGACAGAACAGACTTACAGCAGTTAGAAATCTGAAACGCATCACCACATTATCAAAGCTGTATGCTATAAAAATAGGAATATTTAATTGTTCAATGCAAATTGAAACAATGCTGCATTTTCTTTTAGGACAACGTTTGAAGTATATGGCCTATAAATGTGTAGGTTGAGAGCGATCCATAAATGCAAAATATATATTAACACAAATAATACATTTTATACTCCTGGATAGGCCAGAAGTTAATAAAAGGAAAATTGCACAGTAATATGACGTTTCCTTTGTTTTGTGATGAGCAATAGAGGTGGGAAACTGAAGATGCAAACTGGTAAGTATTTGCCAGATTAATGCTGTCAGATTTGCAGGAGCAGGGCAGCACAGTGGCAAGGGCTCTGGTTCAATTCTGGCCTTGGATCACCGTCTTTGTGGAGTTTGCACATTCTTCTCGTTTCTGCGTGGGTTTCCTCCGGGTTCTCCAGTTTTGTCTCACACCCCAAAGATGCGCGGGTTAGGTTGATTGGCCGTGCTAAATTGATCCTAGTGTCAGGGGAATTAGCAGAATAAATGGAGTTACAGGAATAGAGCCTGGATGGGATTGTGGCCAGTAGAGACTCGATAGGCCGAATGGCCCCTCCTTGTCCTGTGGTGAATCTAGGATCCTAGAAAAGATAAGGAATGCTCGGATCGCTACACATCCTAACTGAGTCAGATACTACATTGACTCTAAGGTAATTCCATTGTTACATCTTATTGGAATAGTTTAGGTTAGAGGGTCCACTGGCCGGCGCAACATCGAGGGCCGAAGGGCCTGTACTGCGCTGTAATGTTCTATGTTCTGTATGTTCTATCCCGGCCATCATCAGCATTCATTCTTCTGGCAAGTAGCTTAATTGACTGACTCTAACAAATCAGGTATTGAATGACTGGGTAGCTCGAGCAGGCTGCAGTGATACTGTGGTTCCGTACTACACCAACTCTGTCACCATGAACGTAGGGCGCATCAATCTTCATTTCCACATGATAGAGGCTATAAAACAATTTGCCTACAACTCTTAAGTTTCCTAATATTTCTCAGCAAAAGATAGTTTTGGCAAGCTCTAAACTGTATTCCAATAATTGTTGGTTTATTGTTCAGTGTTTATTATTTATTCATTCATGGGACATGGGTGTTGCTAGCTAGGCAAGCATTTATTGCCCATCCCCAGTTGTTCTTGAGTAGTAATGAGCTGCTTTCTTGGCAATTGAATGGTTTGCTAGGTCATTTCAGAGAGATAGCTGATAGTCAACCACATTGCTGGAATCACATGTCGACCAGATCAAGTAAGGATAGCAGATTTCCTTCCCTAAAGGGCATTAGTGAACCAGACAAGATTTTCCAACAATTGACAATGGTTTCATGGTCATCAGTGGATTCTTAATTCCAATATTTTATCATTGAATTCAAATTCTACCATCTGTTATGGCGGGATTTGAACCCAGGTCCCCAGAACATTAACTATGTTTCTGGACTAATAGTCTAGTGATAATACCACTAGGCCATCGCTTCCCCTATCTTTTTGAAAATCAACATTTTCTCCAGTTCGTAGCAATACATTAGACTGTGAAATGTTTGTATGTACATTTCTGCTTTCACTGTGGCACATACAACGTGATGTTTTATTAAGGGTCTTTGTCCTAATGATTATATATATACTTGTTGATATGTTGGGAGCCACTGCTCCTTAATTGGTTACAAGATTGGGTTTTGGCAGTGCTAATGACTGTTGTTAAAATATTATTCCTTGTCCTAAAGGCACTTTTTTTTTCTCTGAGTTACAGTTCAACATGTTGCAGTTGTCATAGGAGAGAAATGATGTCTGGATGTCTATTTCCAGTGTAAAGTTGGTCATTTTCATGTGGATATTTTGTGTGTGTGTGTGTGTATGCATGCGTATCTCGAGAGCTCTCTTCATAACCTAACCCAAATAGGCGCACATCTCTGTCATAATTAGGCTTCGAAGTCAGCCTGAGGTGATTTAAATCTTGTTTAAATCAGCACAAAGCATCTTCGACGAACCCAGATAACCACAGCCAGCTGCAGTAATGAATGAGCCAACATGCCAAAAAATAGACTTTGCAGGAAAGCAAATTTATTATATGAAAATTTACCTGATTGGTATTGGATACACAAATGCGCATGAGCAGGTTGTGGCTCACTGTGTCAATCAAGTTATTATTTTGATTCTCGGCAGTTTAAAGAACAAAGACATTTGCATTCATATAGCAGCTTTCTTATTCTCAAGACATACCAAATCGCTTCACAGTCGATTAATTATTTTTGAAGGACAGTTTTTTTTTATATTTTATTCCAATTCATTCCAATCAAATCAAATCCAATTCAGAGTCCCAACAAGTTGTGACATTTCTGATCCCAGTTGACAAGACAGGGTTCTCACCTCCTGTCTTGAGCCTGATCTATATGATCCAAGCTGATTGGAGTAAGTATAACTCCTCCCCCAAGGCTTGATCTCATTTGCATCTTAGCCAAAAAGCTGAGATGCCGCTTTAAAAAATTGCTTCAAATAAAGCTGAAATGGAACCTAATGACTTCAACCAAGTGCAGCGTGTCAATACTACATTTGATCTCAGACAAAATGCCGAGAGGAAGCAAATGCAAGACAGCTTGCACGAGGCAAGATTCCACATAGAGCAAGGAGATAAAAAGGTAAACTCATCTCTTTTAGATGGTGTTGGGTCAGTGATTTCCAAGTTATGAGGAAATGTCCCAATTTCTAAAGTCAAAGGTCTAAGTTGTAAGGAAACACTGATGGATAACTTAAGATCATCCAATAGGACAGAATGTGTCCAAAAGGCTGTCTTATCAAGATGTTCAAGTGTAATAACTCAGGAAGCCAACTAGAAAGGGGTACTGTTTTATTCTTAAATCAAGATTGGGTTTTGGCAGTGTTAATGGCTGTTGTCTATTCCTTGTTCTAAAGGCGCTGTTTATTTTTCTGAGTTACAGTTCAACAGGTTTGTATGTCTATTTTCAGTATAACCCAAGTTAGACTACACCCTGTGGTGGGTATACATAAATCCTGTTCAGCTTTATAGAACACAGGACCTGCTCAGGGGTCTGCCTTAACAAGAGAGACAGATTCAACCTGGGTTGGCAATCACCTATTACCAAGGGAACTCATATTCCATGACTCCCACAGGAGAATCCATTAATGCTGTTTACTATCCAAAAAGGAGGTCTTGGGAAGCTAAATATTGCAGGTTGGACTGGAAAGAAGAAATCATCCCCTTCCAGCATCTAATAGCCAGAAGAAGCCCATTAAAAGCGCTTTCCCCCCCACAGTTTCCTTTCAATTTTGAAGTCCTGCAGCTAGTTTTCTGCCTAAATCACTATGGGACAGATATGGTCGGCAATGACTCGACAACCACTGCCTACAATGGCTCAGAGATTCCAACTAGGATCCATTAGACTGAAATGCTACTATAAATATTCACTCTTGTCACCTCAGAGGCTGTGGACACCTCAGCAGGTCTACTGGCATGCAAAAAGGATCTACAACACAACGATGAAGGCAATGATATCTCAACAGTCAATCTATCATTCCTATACCTGGACAGATTCAATAGGATTGAAAGTTTCAGGCATAATATATTTGCACTGTGCAGATGCTACTCATTCACTGATTCACCATCTAACATTCATGTTCAGTATAAGACTGGATAGAATGGAGAAAAATGGAATAGAATGAAAGATCCAGCATCATACAAGTTGATGTAACGCCATCAGAACCCAATTTACATTTTGAAGCCAGATTATTCTCTATAATTTTCTCTTTTGGCACAAGTGTGAGGAAGGGAGACTTCCTTCGGGGAATGATTCTACTGACAAAGTAGGAATATTTCATAGTAAAACAAACTTTAGTTAGTAATGTGGTTTAAATATAACTCTAACAAATGAAACAGCCTAACCATTAACAGTCGAACAATATTTAAAAATAAAAGAAAACAACTTTAATTTCTAATTTATCACTGTTAAATATAGTTAACAACCATATATGTATTTGCTATGATGAGTGTAGACAATGTTGAAGCTTTCAGAGAGATGTAGAGTTCTAGGAGCCTGCAAAATCCTTCTAACTTCCATCAGGCTTCAGCTGTAAACTAAACTACTTTCTGTAAAAGCTTTTTCTCTCTGCACATCAAGCACACCATCACATGACACTGTCAATCACTCTACTCAGAAAAGATAGAGGAATTTAAATAAACAAAAGTGCATTAACTCTGCTTAAGGGGAGGTGACAGCCTAGTAATATTATCGCTAGGCTATTAGTCTAGAAACTCAGCTAATATTCTGGAGACATGGGTCCGAATCCCACCATGGCAGATGGTAGAATTTGAATTCAATAAAAAATATCTGGAATTAAGAATCTACTGATGACCATGAAACCATTGTTGGTTATCAGAAAATGCATCTGTTTCACTAACATCCTTTAGAGGAGGAAATCTGCCATCCTTATCTGGTCTAGCCTACATGGGATTCTAGAGCCACAGCAATATGGTTGACTCTCAAACTGCCTTTGGGCAATTAGGGATGCGCAATAAATGCTGGCCAACCAGTGACACCCATGCCCCGTGAAAGAATAGAAAAAAAACTCAATATAACCAATTGCAAGGTTGAAATGAGTAATTGTCCTATTCTTCCAAAATCTGAACTGCATCCATTCCAGACAAATTGACTGCCTATAGCATAAAGCTGAATTTTTAAACATTCCCTTAAAACACAAAGAAAATATACATATATAAATGTAAAAAAAAAGTGAGTTGCACTACTTTTGTCATGCCATCAATAACATGGGCACATTAAATTCAATCTTTAGTATTTTCGAGCACCACAGGAAGTTTCTTCTGACAGTGGACCTAAAACTCTGGACGATCCTTTGAGCTGATGCCTGAGAAGTGGAACTCAACCATGCCACTTCACCATTGCATCACCCCATACCCAGTCGAATAGCAGAACGTATGTTTGAACGTCAAGACTCTTAATCATGAAGTACCATCAAACAAAACATGAGTAACCTGTAGCCATGCTGTATCTTAGAGTCATGATGTAGAGATGCCGGTGTTGGACTGGGGTAGTAAGAACTCAGTAAGAATTTAGCAACACCAATTTTAAATCCAACCGATTTAATTGATAGTAAATTTGCGAGCTTGTCTTTGTCAGGCAAATGCAGTGTTCTGGTGTGTAATAGCACACATATCAACACAGACAGTCACAGATTGCTGATTAGAATGCGAATCCTTACATCTAACCTGCTATTCAAGTGTTAAAGTGGCTAACAATGTGTGTGAAGGGAATCCTGAGCATTGGTTAGAGAATTGTGTATTTTCTCCAGATAGCACAGTAAGTGAGGTTTTTTGCTAACCCAGGCAAGTTACAGAGGTTACAGATAGTGTGTCATGAAGCCAAGATCCCTATTAAGACCGTCCTCATGTGTGCAGAACTTGGTTATCAGTCTCTGCTCAGTGACTCTGCGCTGTCGTGTGTCACGAAGGCCCCCTTGAAGAACATTTACCCGCAGGTCGGAGGCCGAATGCCCATGACTGCTGAAGTGTTCGCCCACAGGAAGGGAACTGTTTTGCCTGGTGATTGTTGAGCGATGCTCATTCATCCGATGTCGTAGTGTCTGCATGGTCTCCCCAATGTACCATGCTTCGGGACATCCTTTCTTGCAACGTATTAGGTAGACAACGTTGGCCGAGTTGCAAGAGTATGTACCGTGTACCTGGTGAATGGTATCCTCACGTTTGATGATGTCGTCCATGTCTATGATCTGGCATGTCTTGCAGGGGTTGCTGTGGCAGGGTTGTGTGGTATTGTGGTCACTGTTCTCCTGAAGGTTGGGTAGTTTGCTGCGAACAATGATCTGTTTGAGTTGCAAGAAAGGATTTCCCGAAGCATGGTACATTGGGGAGACCATGCAGACACTACGACAGCGGATGAATGAACATCACTCAACAATCACCAGGCTAAACAGTTCCCTTCCTGTGGGCGAACACTTCAGCAGTCATGGGCATTTGGCCTCCGACCTGTGGGTAAATGTTCTTCAAGGGGGCCTTCGTGACACACAACAGCGCAAAGTCGCTGAGCAGAGACTGATAGCCAAGTTCTGCACACATGAGGATGGTCTTAATAGGGATCTTGGCTTCATGACACACTATCTGTAACCCCCGTAATTTGCCTGGGTTAGCAAAAAACCTCACTTACTGTGCTGTCTGGAGAAAATACACAATTCTCTAACCAATGCTCAGGATTCCCTTCACACACATTGTTAGCCACTTTAACACTTGAATAGCAGGTTAGATGTAAGGATTCGCATTCTAATCAGCAATCTGTGACTGTCTGTGTTGATATGTGTGCTATTACACACCAGAACACTGCATTTGCCTGACAAAGACACAGAGTGTCGAAAGCTCGCAAATTTACTATCAAATAAATCGGTTGGATTTAAAATTGGTGTTGCTAAATTCTTACTGTATCTTAGAGTGACAGTATTCAGTGCAACTGTATCCTCACCTGTGAATTGCCATTCAGCAGACAAGTATGACTGAACGTCCACTGTCCACCCTTTACAGACATTCCCAGGAAAAAGATAAAAGGTGCACATGACCTGCATGCAGGTAACAAATCATCCAACCTGAACATCAGACAGAAGATTTGAGTACAGCAGCTAAGTGATAGTATCTCGAAACCAGCCAGAGCTATTAGCCCAGAGCTAAATCATATCGAGAATAAATACCAAACAGTGTGACAGTACAATGAAACAGATACCAGTTAGAACAACACCGTAACCAGAAAGGTTAAGCAATCCTATCGTGACTAGAACACATTCTAATATGTTAATACATGACACGCACAAAACAACCCTAAGCAGCATTCTGAAAACGTCTAGCAACCTCCAGCAAAGATTATTATACCTACGTCTGGAGAGATGAGAAAACTGCTGAGATGCTTCAGAGGCTTGCAAATTTATTGCCCTGTATCAAAATACGTCCAGACACTTCACGTAAATAGTTTGACACTTTAAAGATAAACTTGAAAAGAGCGGATATTGTGACATGATGATGCACCTTCAAATAGGATATATCTTAAACTGCTGTCAATCATCACACGTTTTACATGGATAGGATGTATTCCTGCTTGGCTTGTAGTCAGTCTACAAACAGCAACAGTAGAGATTAGGGTGGGGATTTTCGAGCTTCGTTCATCCCGAAACCATAAAATCCCATCTGATTGTCCACCCCTTGCCCGCTCTCCGATTCCTGTGGTGGGAGGGGCGGTATAATTCCAGCATACATGTGCTATAATTGCCTGCCACTGAATACTATGTGAATATAATGTAGGCCAATGTATTATTTAGATTATTGTAATGTGTTAATTACTTTATAATTTTATGACTATTTTACATTTATTTTCTATTAATTAATATGGACCAGTTGTGGTATAACCTTGTGTGTGGAGTTTGTCTCCTGGTCATAATGTAGAACATCAAGGTGAAGGAAGTACACAGACTACAGATATCTGAAGAAATGTATTGAACTGCACTGTGGGATTAAAGCTTAAAGCATGATGGTCAATTTGGCCAAGTCAAAGTCTTGTCAGAATTACCAAGGTCTGCAAAATTAAACTGGCCTTGAACTGTGAGAAAGACAGACCTTTTCTCTGCTCATTGGAAGTAATAAAAAAGTCTAGGAATTGATAACAGTGCACGAGGTAACAAACAAAATCAGACTGGCTCCATTCTTATAAACATGACTTTTTAAGAGGTTCAGGACATAAGAACATAAGAGAAAATGCAATGACATGATTGGAATTAAATGGGATAAAAACAGATATAACCTTATATGAAATGGGGTCAAGGTGAAGGAAGTTATAAAGAAGAAGTCCTCACAATGATCTCATCTCTGCCTCAGTAGTTTGAGTGAATTGGTCAGTCTCTCAGAAATTGTGCATAGTTCTCAGCAGCAGATTGATTATTGCGATGGACTCTGGCTCACAGGGAAGCTAAGTATTTTATGAGTAAGCACTATTGCTTTATGGTTTAGTAAAAGGTGCGTCACCTCTGGTGGAGCCTCATCCAAGTTGCCGTGTGTCATCGATATCCAGAGTAGAGACAGGAGAACCTTTGGGCCAGGAATAGGTTCTGACAAAAGTCTTTGGTGGGATTCTCCGGCCACATGTGCCCCAAGATCGGAAATTCCTGCCCAAGCTCAACAGACCTCTCAATGGTCCACCGAATTTTTCTCTCTCGCCTTCTATGAATCCCCCTGTGGGCAAGACAGGAAAATTTCAACCTTTATCTCCAAATAAAGAACCCATATTATTGCTTCACCAATCCTTGTGTACAATTGATACATTTACATTGAACAGAGAAGAATGTTACATCAGTAAGATTTTCTTCACACAGAGCAATAATCTGGCTATTTGGAAAGAAGAGTAGAAGTGAAAACCTGGAATCAGTTAGGAAACAATTTGGCATGTTACAGTGGAGCATTGCAGAGACTTACTGGATGGATGAATCGAGATGGACAACGAATATCCTTCCTCACCTGGGGTAATTCTGCGAAAATATCTGCAGTACTTCTGGATTTCCATCCCCTTTTCTGATGTCTTGTTTTAGAATCATAGATCCATAGAATCCCTATAGTGCAGAAGGAAGCAATTCGGCCCATCAAGCCTGCACTAACAACAAACCTCCCCAGGCCCTATCCTTGTAACCCCACATATTTATGCTACTGATTCCCCTGATACTAATGGTTAATTTAGCATGACCAATTAACCTAACTGGCACATCTTTGGACTGGTGGAGGAAACCGGAGCAGCTGGAGGAAACCCAAGGAAACATAGGGAGAATGTGCAAGCTCCACACAGACAGTCACCCAAGACTGGAATTAAACCCAGGTCCTTGGCAGTGTGCGGCAGCAGTGCTAACCACTGTGCTGCCTTGCTGTTCCATTATATTAATTATATTCACACTTATATTCACCCAGTCACTTCCATCACATTACAAAACAAATATTAGTGCTAACATTGTGCTGCAATTGTCACACAAGAGCCCTTCAATACCTTACCACAAGTAGTCATTCTTCATGTCTGAGCCCACACTGTGAAATTTAGCAGGTTATTTGTCCATGACTGCAATATTGAGCCTGGCTTCCGGATGTGTAGTTCCGAGCAGAAATCATAGGATGACAATTGGGAGAGGGGAATGATTTTAGTTTGCCCTCTGACCCAGGAGGATTGACGTCAATTATAGTGCATCTATTTATATATTGGTTGAAGTCAGCCAACTCAGTACAAATGGGGTCATGAACATTTTTGATCAGCACAGACACACCATCTGAGCCATCACGGTGTCCTGGACACGAAGGATGCTGAGGAGTACAAGACGTAACAATGAAATGCTCATGCACATTAAGCTTAAAAAATATTTATTTCTGGAGTACTCTGAACTAAACCCTCCAAGGCATTTACTGTGAATTAGACCTAAGTACGAAGGTCAAAGTATTATCAGCACTGCAATTCACTGACAAATGTTACACGCCATTGAAATGAATAGCATGTATAAATTTTCCCTCAGATATTAATGGAAATAGTATTTTTTTTTCCCAATCATGGAGTGTCCCCACAAACAGATGAGGAGAACACTGGCCTCTAGTGAGTATAGTTCTATCTTGTCCTCATCTGGTGGAAGTTCCATGAGTGTAATATGCTTGAATATAAAGCAAATCTAGCCAGACTGGAGGTCAGCACTGCCAATAAATTAAACAGTTTTGTGTTTGCAGGTTGCTAATGGGTGTTTTCTCTCAGCCTCCTGCCCTTAATTGCAGGTTTAATTGCTTATTAGTGACTGGTGATAATTGTCCCATCACACAAGGTCAAAAAAGATTCAAAATAGTGATAACCCCAGTCATCATCTGCATTTAGCTCAATTATGTCCAAAAGCCACTGAAAGAATATGTTTTGCCTTCGTTTTACGTTAGCTTAGCCATGGGTTTCGCTAAAAGGGCAATCAGCCTTCGCTTGGCTTCAGTCAATTTTGCTCCACAACTGACCAGAAGGGCATGGACTCACAACATCACAAGAGAAATATTATAAGGGAGATTAATTTGTCTATTTCAACTCATTCATTTATAAAAATAAATTGATTTGTGAATAATCATAGGCATTTGGTCTCCATTGGAAGTCTATTCTGAGAATGCTGTTTTCAGAATCTCCTGATAACAGTCCTAAGCTAGTTTAAAGTTAAATAAAAAACTTTTATCGCAGGCACAGTGTAGTTTGGAGATTTGCACCTGACCTACACTCTATTGTTTTAACTGGATAATTCAGCATTCTCTAATCATGGTGATGTCTACGGGTACCTTTAACCTGGAATTATTTCAACACCATTCAAATAATCATAGAATCACAGAATCCCTACCATGCAGAAGGTGGCCATTTGGCCCATTCAGCCCACACCAACAACCATCCCACCCAGGCACTAACCCCGTAGCCCCAAGTATTTACACAGCTAATCCCACTGAAACTAAAGGACCAATTTAGCATGGCCAATCAACCTAACCCACACACCTTTGAAGAGAATACATTTTCAGAGAGTATATTGCTCACCATTTTTTTCTTCCTGTTATGTATATTCTGTATTTGCATCTACAGCTGTCCAGCCAGCGTACTCCAATACTTTAAAAGTAAAATACTGCACTTTCTGGAAATCTGAAATTAAATGTTGGAAAAACTCAGCAGGTGTGGCAGCATCTCACTGTGTCTGACCTGCTCCCCTCCCCCTCGATAGCAGTACAAAATCCATCACATTTCTCGCTCTCTTTAACTCTGAAGAAGAGTCATATGGATTTGAAACATTAACTCTGTCCTTCTCTCTGCAGATGCCAGCAGACCTGCTGAGCAGTTTCTGTTTTCACTCCACTATTTTGTTCAACACATTTTGTATTTTCTGAACTGAATCATCAGAATAAGTTGGCCTTCCTAAATTGTTACAATCAGCAAGCTTAAGCAATTTCCATTCAGTTTCTGAATTCAAGATATTGATAGAAATTGGAAACAATATTTGTCCCAGCACTGATTTCTGGAAGGCCTCAGTCAAGACTTTCCCATCTTGGGGTATCACTACCCACCCAGTTTTCTAAACCTGCTATTCCTATTCTTTATCAAAATACATTATGGATACCCGTTCCCTTGACTTGGATTAGATAGATTCTCTTGTGAAAGCATGTCAAATGCCTTTCAGAAGTTTCAACATGAGAGCTTACATTCAGCAGACCGCTTCCTGGTCGGACGGTCAGACGGAACCCTCTCTGAGTTGAAGCGGATGGCCATTTATTATCGTATGATAATCATCAACCTTCCTTCTTGATAACATGGCATTGAAGGAAGACTTTGGGTGGGATTTTCTGGCTACACTCACCCCAAAAATCGAAAAACCCAAAGTTGACAGACTTTGCTATGGTCTGCCCCTCGCCCGCTCCAATTCCCACGGTAGGTGGAATGGGAAAATTTGCCCCTTTGGATTTTTTACTTGTCCGTACATGTTTCCTCCACTGAAAATGGGTAACACACCAGCAGTTCCTAGTCTAGTGGTACTTCTTTCATATAAATTGACATGATCATGTTGAGTGTCGGTTTTAAAAATCTCCTCCCCCATCTGTTTTAGTGATCTGGCAATCCACAAGGACTTTTGTTTTCCATTTTAACCCCATGTGAGACTTCCATTTCATTGTACAGAAGCAATTGATTGTGCTTTTGCTCCCCTCCGCTGTCTTCCCTGATGAACATTTGGAGAAAGTAATCACTCAGAATATTAATGGCCTTGTATTCATCCTATGCTTTGTAGCTTGTACCATCACTTCTTCCTCCACTGCCACTTACTTCGGCACACTGACGGCAATGCTTGTTTTTTAGAATTTATGTCTTGATTCTAAGTAAAACCAGATTTTCCTTTCCTGGTAATCATTATTATTATCATCTCCTGTTTCCGCAGTTCTGTGGAACGCCATGTTCGAAATCGAAGACAACTGGGTTTTACTTTTTCATTCATTAATGTCTTAAAGAAAATCCTGTCCTCATTTCAATATTAAAAAGAAATGCAAATCCCATTATTGCAAAGCCTTTGTCAATCATTTGACTTAATTCAAATTTTTCCCAAAATATAGCATCAATTTGGGTGAAAAGGTGTTTCCGATAATGCAGTAGTGGTGTGCTGTAGTTTGCGATGGTGATAAAAATGAAAAGTGTTCCTTCAAATATGCTCCCTTCACAGATACAAAGACAATCCTCCTTAAAAAGAACATGTTGCTCAATGTTTCTGAGGTATTGTGCATAGATAATGTATCTTGCAAGGCCGAGAACATACTTAGAATTCCAACCACAAACCACGTCCTCCCTAAGGCCTACTATAATGGGCATGTGTGCTATATAAGTCTTGAAAATGCTATGTACAGTTAAAAAAAAAGTTCAGTAACGCTTCCATGATGTTGTTTCCAATTGTAAGAAACCAATTTCATTTGGATCTTTGATATTTACATCCTTGAAGTCAGATAAGAGTTTACTTTAAAAAATTTTATTTAAAAATTATGCGACAAGAGTGGAATGATCTTTAATGCAATTGATGAATTCCTGAACTGGAAATGGAGCCTGGAGATACTTTTGTGATGTGTCAATGCTGCTAAGAAGGGAACACAATATTGCTGAGTGTCACTTCAGTGAGGCCAGGGCACCATGAGAAGGAAGGGGTTGTGGGTGGTTGGGGTAGCCAGGGGGAGGCGTTTTATGATAAATGTGAGAACAAAAGAAAACAATGTTGCTCGTGTAGAAACAATGCAACCACGAGACGGTTTGGAGCATTAAGCAAAAATGGACATTATCTGCTGCTAATTCCATGGGGAATTGCACGATGTTGTGTGGTACCAATCATACAGAGCAGGGTTGTTCCAGCCATAGTTCCTGACGTACAGAGTTTTAGTCAATTGTAAATGGAATGGGAAGAGAAATTGGCAAACATTTCTCACTTCCACTCCCAGGGCGGCATAGTGGCACAGTGGTTAGCACTGCTACCCCACAATTCCAGGGACCCAGGTTCAATTCCAGCCTTGGGTGACTGGCCTAGATGTGAGGGTTAGGAGTATTGGCCATGGTAAATTGCCCTTTAGTGTAAGGGGGATTAGCTAAGGTAAATGGGATTATGGGGATAGTGCCTGGATGGGATTGTGGTCAGTGCAGTGTACGATTCTATGATTCTATGACAGTGTGGGGTTTACACATTCTCCCTGTGTCTGCATGGGTTTCTTCTGGGTGCTCCGATTTCCTCCAACAGTCCAAAGATGTGCAGGTTAGGTGAATTGCCCAAGCTATATTGCCCTTTAGTGTCCTAAATGTGTGGTTTGGATGGATTAACCATGGTAACTGTGTGGGATAATAAGGATGAGCGGGGAGAGGGCCTGGGTTGGAGTGTCTGTCAGAGAGTTGGTGCCAACTCGATGGGCCAAATGGCCTTTTCTGCACTTTAGAGAATCTATGATTCTATGTATGATTCTAACCTTTGTTGATGGAGGGCATGTGTGTTTGTCGGGAAAGGATAGATTTGGTCTCAACTTGAATTATTCCTATCAAGTCCACCTCCCTGGATAGACATATGCCCATACATGCAGCTTGGGTAGAATACCCAAAGGGAAAGGTATGGATGGACTACTGGCAACAATGACAATCATGTAAGGCACTTACAAAACAGGAAAGAAGCAAGAGAGAAAGTGTGGAGGAAAATGCATTCGTATAGTCAAACTAAAAATATGGTATCCATGTGTTTTACATTCAGAGACTGTTGGAAAGATTCACATCTGTTTTGACTCCGCAGCTGACTTATTGCAAAACTGCTAGAGCAAATATTCAGGAGATTTATTTATAAGAAAACTTCCAGTCTAATTGCGATATTTAAGGTCAGCCCTAGTGGAGTTTTTTAGTGGGAGGAGGAGTTGTTTACACTATCCTGGTGTCAATGATGGAATAAGTCTCCTGTCTGAAAGAAAACCATATCAGGACAACTTCATTATTATATACCACCAGATAAGAGTGGACATTTATATAAACACAGACTCACATCGCACAGCTTCCATCTTGCAAATAAGGATGTGGAACTGAGATATTGATGAGATTGTCTGCTGAGTGGCTGAGAACTTCCGGAACAAACTATGGGGCTCAATGGTGATATGCAATATAACAAGCACTTATTGGGCCATATGACGGGCACACAATGACCAAAATCATAACATAGAATTGTAGAATTATAGAATCCCTACAGTGCAGAAGGAGGCCATTCAGTCCACAAAGTATGTATATGATATATTTAACATAATAAAACACTCCAAAGTGCTTCACAGAATTATTGCAAAGCAAAATGTGACAGAGCCATTTGAGGAGACATAGTCAAAGAGAAGGTTTTAAGGAGTGTTTTAATAGAGGCAAGTGAGGGAGAGAGACAAAGAGGGAATGTATTCCAAAGCTTAGGACCCAGCCAGCTGATAGCATGACAGCAATAACGTAACAATTTTAAAATTAGGGATATGCACAGAGCTGAAATTGGATGAGCACAGAGATCTCAGAGTGAGGGGATCTGGAGGAGACTTCAGAGACTTGAAGATGCCAGGCCATGAGTGGGATTTGAAAATGTGGGTGAGAATTATAAAGTTGAGGCCAACATAGGATAGCAAGCACAGAGGTTATGAGTGAACAGGAGTAGGTGCCCTCAACATTTACAGAGAGTGGAATGTGGGACACTGGTCAGGAGTGCATTAGAATAATGAAGACTTAAGGTAAAAAGGAATTGATGAGTGTTCCTGCAGAAGATGAGCTAAGGCGGGGTGGAAGTGAGCAATGTTAGAGAATGGAAACAGACATTCTTAGTGATAGCCACATACGTGGTTAAAGCTCTTCTCGGGGTCAAATATGACACCAAGGTTGAGAAGTTTGGTTCAGTCTCAAATAAAGTCAAGTAGTGAGAGGAGTCGGTTGTTGGAGAGTGGAATTTATACTGAACACTACAAGCAATGGCTTCATTCTTCCCAGAATTTAATTGCATGAAAGTTCTGTTCATCCAATTCTATACTTTGAACAAACAATGATAGTTTGGAGAAAGTGGAAGGGTTGGGAAATGTGGTATTGAATTTAGGCTGGGTGTCTTTGGTATATGTGGAAATTGATGCTGTGTGTTTGTGAATAGTGTTGCTGAGAAGCAGAATGTGGATAGAAATAAATGGGGTTCAAGGTAAGATTCCTGGGAAACATCAAAGATAATAGAGTGAGAATGGGATAAGAAGTCATTGATGGTGATTCTCTGGCTACAATTAAACTGAAGAATTGAATTAGATAGGTGATGACCCATCCAGCTGGATGGCAGAGGTACATTGAAGGAGAATTGTGCAATTGACTATGTCAAAAGCTGCACATAGATTGAGAAGAGATAGTTTGGTCTTATTACAGTCATTTAGGATATTACTTGTGATTTTTAATAATTATGTTGTTAAATGGACAAAAACATTTCTTCTTTCATGGATTATGGTCAATTAATAGTTAACCATCCCCAATTATCCTTGAACTGAATGGCTTGGTATTCCACTTCAGAGAGCAGTCAATCATATTGCTGTGGGTCCAGAGTCACAAGTAGGTCAGATCAGGTAAGGAATGTAGATTTCCCTCCCTACAGAGCATTAGTGAACTAGACTGTTTTTTATGATAGTTGATAATAACCCCATGGTTTCCATTACTAAGGCTAGCGATGGAGCAGTGGCAGGTTTCAAAGCAGCTGGCTCAACTCAAGACAGCAATCGATAGACCAGGATTCGATCCGCACTCTGTAGCCATTAAACAGTGTTCAAATACCACTGTAAATAAAAGGGTGATTGTGTGACAGAAGACTGGCCTCAGTAAGATCATTACAATCCCCTATATCAATGCCAATTTTAATTTCTTGTATTCTAATCGGACAAGAACAAATCTCATGACACAATGGTTAAGATACTCATCTTAAGCTGTTGTGGTTAAGACTGAGGCAATAAAACTGCAGTCACTTTCGCTGATGCTCATTTCTATCCAAATTGGGTTCAACAACAGTACACCCAGATTGAATGGTTTATTCAAATTAGTATTTGGGTGGATCTCTTCATGAATAGAAACACATTTGCACTGCACCATTTCCATGTAGGATGCAAACAACTGCATCCATCGATGGTAGAAATCACAAAGGAATTGAATTATTGTATCCATGCTGGGTATTTTGTATCTGTTGTGTCATTGATGGGTGCGTATAGGTGAGTGTGTAGAGAAAACAAACATCCACTCCAGCATTGAGGATGTACTTGGTTTCTGGTTTCTTGATTGGCGTTATCAAGTACTCTAATAGGCTGGGTGCATCTATTTCTTGATTTAGTAATGGATACTGGATTTGAGTTTGATAGAAATTGCAGAAAAGGAGGATGGGTTCACAGTGCAACATTCCACTTGAAGGGCAATATACTCAGTCAATATTGCCCTGGAACATTAGCTGAGGTTCAGGAATGGGTCGGAACACGTAATCCTTTAACTCAATTGCGATTTAACTTACCAAGCTATGGGGAAAGGTAATTGACTCACCAAATTTATTACTTCCAAAGGATATCATGAAGTTTACCTCAACTCTCCCCTACTTATTTCATTTTTCCTGGTTATTACCTGAAATGTATTTGCCAGGCCTTCTCTCATCCATCAACTATTTAATTGCACACTAATGATGCATTAAATCAACAGAAAATACTTCAGTAGGCAGAGCCAGGGTTCTAATGGGCATTCTAAACTGGCCCAGTACTTGTGCTTAAAGTAGATCGACTGTAAACAGAATATGTTTGGCACCATAAATAATTTGAGGGGAATTAATAATTAAATCTGTTTGAAAATGAAAGCAAGAATGTGTACAATTTCATGGAATGTCTCCAGCAGAATCCTGTCTTGATAAACTGATTCTTATCTGGTATCTTTTTCTGGTGTTGTTCCAGCACAGCCCTATTTGGGAGGTCTGGCATCCAGTTGCAAGTGAAATCTGCCCTTTCTCTTTACTCTGTATAATTTACTGTCTGCATATTTCTCAACTGGCATGCTTGACTGTGGGCAATATTTTACAATAATGAGGCCATTCATAATAAACTCTTGTATGTTTTACAATAATAGTTACAATTGTTAACCCTTGTTGAGCAGTGAAGGGTTTGCAGAAAAATATATAGTCGACGTGGATAAAGACTCCCTGGCTACTATATTTGACTGACACTGGGAAGTTCCGAAGAACAAAGGGAACTTGGAGTGTTTGTCCATAGATCACTGAAGGCAGAAAGGCAGGTTAATTGGATGGTGAAAAAGGCATATGACACCTTGCCTTTATCAATAGGGTATAGATTACAAAAGCAGAGAGGTCATGATAGAGTTGTATAGAAGAATGAGGCCACAGCTGGAGTACTGTGTGCAGTTCTGGTCACCACATTATAGGAATGATGTGATTGCACTAGAAGGGGTGCAGAGGAGATTCACCAAGATGTTGCCTGGGATTGAACATTTAAATTATGAAGAGAAGCTGTACAGGCATGGGTTATTTTTCCCTCGAGCAGAGATGAACTAATTGAGATGAGGGGCATGGTCAGGATGGATAGGGAGCAGCTGTCTCCCTTACTTGAAAGGTCAGTTATGAGGGGACATAAGTTAAAAGTGAGGGATGGGAAGTTTAGGGAGGATTTGAGGAAAAACTTTTTTACTCAGAGGGTGGTGATGGTCCGGAACGTACTGTCTGGAAAGGTGGTGGAGGTGGGATACCTCACATCCTTTAAAAAGTATCTGGATGACTACTTGGCAGACCATAACACTCAAGGCTATGGGCCAAGTGCTGACAGGTGGGATTAGGTCAGGGTCTTTCATTCTTTGGTACAGACTCGATGGGCTGTAGGACATCTTCTGCATTGTAATATTCTGTAATTCTTGACTCCAAACTGCTTGGTTATTCAGTGCTACAAGTGCCGGTTTGGCTCCAAAATGGTCTTCATAGTGCGTGCTCTCAACTCTGATGAACACCATTTTCATGAGGCATTAGCACACAGGCAGGAACTATTTACGTGAATTATGCAGAGCAGACAGGTTGTGATGACTGGCAGTACATAACGCTGATTTGATGGCTGCTTTTCCAGAGCTCAACGCCCCTGTTAATGCCCTCTTTTAAGAGCCGCCGAGCTGAAATGTACATTTATCAGCTCCCCACTCCCCAACCTCCTATTTAAAGGGATTAGCCAAATCATCAAAGGGACCTCAAGTTTACTTTCAGATTAACTGATGTTTGCAAGGGGGGGGGGGGGAATTCTCTCAAAGAAGTTCCAAGGGCTGAATTTGTGGGAAAACTAGTGTAAATCACGATTGTTTTCTCAGTGGGAATTCAGACTTGAATCTCCCACACACTCTGCACTGCAGAGGTCACAATCGTGGATATCATTAAAAGCTCAGAGGAGTTTTTATTGATAAGTCCAACTGTTCTGGAAGTCTGTGTATGCGCAGTGACCCGAGCTGTCAGCCTGCACTTTGTTTGATTGCTGGCCAGTCAGAGACCCTCACAGTGCTCCCCCTCCACATCCTCTGCAACAGCCCAATCACAGCCCCTATAAGCATTCCCAGGCCAGCCCAGGCAGACCCCCTCAACAAGAGGCAGATCTCACTGCTGGGGAGGAAGAACCCCCATTGCCTGCAGACTCTCCCCTCCATGGGAGGCACATCCACCCCCCCACAGCCCATTCCAGTCACTGGTCTGCCTGCAGTCTTGACTAATCCCCATGCAGCGAGACCACAAATCCCACCTGTTGCCCCTAAGCCCTGCTGCTAGGCCCTTGGCACTGACTCTCCCTCAGCCCCGCCCTTTAGCACTGCCCCATGCCCAGTAGACAGTGCCAAGGTGCCCCCAGGACATGGGCAATTCCCCCCTGCCCAATTTGGGAGGGCCCCAATTTCCCCCACTTCACTCCAGCAGGGTCTCCCACTAGTTCCCTGAAAGTGGGGAGTTACTTTAAATCCCGCCTGAGTGAAATTGTATTGGCAGGGTGCGAGATGCTTTTGGACCAGGACACTTCAGTCCCAGGCCCAAAAAATCACATTAAAATTACATTAAAATAAGATTAAAATAACTTACCTGCTGTTCCCACTGGTTTTGTGCATGGTCCCAACTATGCCAGATATCCATCGCTGGGAGATGCACACACTTCAGGAATGCCATGTGCAAATCCTGCTAGTGGGTGCATATGTGATTCTCCCAGCCCAATCCACCAAAAAATTAGTGCAGCAGGATGGGAGGATGCGGCCTTGATTTCTACTGGCAGTTACAATGATTTAGAAGTTGTCCCAGGGTTGCCTCTGGAACTCTTTAAAGCCGGGAAGTTCGGGAATTTGTACCCTAGTGACAATGAAGGAACAGCAATATATTTTAAGTCAGGATGGTGAGTGGCTTGGAAAAGAACTTCCAGGTTGTGGAGTTTCCATGCATCAGCTTCTGTTCTCCTTTCGGGTGGATTTGGAATGTGCTGTCTAAGGAGACTTGATGAGTTACTGCAATGTATCTTGTAGATGGTACACACTGCTGTCACTGCGCATCAGCATGGAGGAATTGGATATTGAACGTGCTAATCAAAGGCTGCTTTGTCTGGAAAGGTGTCATGTTTCTTGAGCGTTGTTGGAACCTTACTCATCCAGGCAAGTGAAGAGTATTCAATCACATTCCTGACTTGTGTCTTGTAGATGGTGGACAGGCTTTGAGGAATAAGGAGATGAGTTACTCATGACAAAACTCCCAGCCTCTGAACTGCTCTGATAGCCACAGTATTTCTATGGTTGGTCAAGTTCAATTTCTGGTCAGTTATAACCCCCAGGAACTTGATTGTGGAGGATTCCATGATGGTAATGCCATTGGATGTCAATGGGTGATGATTAGGTTCTTTCCAGTTGGAGATGGTCATTGCCCGGTACTTGTGTGGCACAAATATTACTTGCCAGTTCTCAGCCCAAGCTTTAAATACTGTCCAGGTCTTGCATGTGAGTACGGACTAGTTTGGTAGCTGAGGACTTGTGAATGGTGCTGAACATTGTGTAATCATCAGCAAAGCTGGTGAGAGCTAAGGCGGAGGAGACAGAAGAGTAAAAAGGGAGGCAACTAACACAGCAGCGTTACGATTGTGCATTGTGTGGTTACCTCATCTGACTGTGTTATCAGTAAACATAACCCCAACTCATCATTCACTAAAAGATCAACACTTTATCTTCTCTCTTCCACTGACTATCAGAATATCAACGTAGCCACAAAGCAAAAATAAAAGCAATCACTGAATAAGCATTCCAAATCAAAATTGTAAATCAAACCATAATTTTTGCATACAAACAGCACTAACCACCCTTGTACATTCTCTCCATGGTTGTTTGTCTATCCTAGTGACCTTAAGAAATGATACCGCTCTGGCTGGAGAGAGGTTGATGATTTTCAGAGAAAGAGACTGCAGGTAGCCTTGCAGAATAACCTTGAGCAATTCTGGTTCTAGAAGGCCTGGATTCATACTGAACCATCTTGGCATGGATGGCAGCATTCTAGACTGGCTTGCTTAGAGTCAACAGCAGAGGCCTTAACACAGTAGCAATGGTGGGAGGATGAACGCATCTTGAGAAAGGACAGCTCTACAGGCTGTGAGATAAGGAATTAGATATGAGGTAGCTATCATCTTTGATGGTTTCATCCCCTCTGCTATCAGTCATGGCCACTCCAATGTTGGCAATACTGACTACTCCATCAAGGCAAAGACATGCAAGCATACTGTTGGTTGTGCATAAACCTATCTTAAAAGAGAGAATAATGTGTGTCAGAGTCATGCAATTTGTTTGGGTATATCCGCTACGACTCTCACTAACTTTTATAGATGCATGACTGAAAGTATTCTTTCTGGTTGTATCACAGTTTGATATGGGCTCCTGCTCTGTCCATGACCACAAAAAACTACAAAGAGTCGTGAACAAAGTCCTGTTCATCATGCAAACCAGTCTCCCATTCATTGACTCTGCCTATACTTTGGAAAAGCAACCAGCATAATCAAGGACCCCACGCACATTGGACATACTCTCTTCCACCTTCATCTGTCAAGAAATGGCACAGGTCATGGACCAAACAACTCAAGAACAGCTTCTTCCCTGCTGCCATCAATTTTTGCATGAACCTATTTGCACTGAGTTCATCTTTCTCAATACCCTAGCTGTAAAATTACATTCTGCACCCTCTCCTTTCCTTTTCTATGTATGGTATGCTTTGTATAGTGTGCAAGAAACAACATTTTTCACTGTATACTGATACATGTGACAATAAATCAAATCAAAAAACATACACACAAATGTTCATGCATACATTCATATTCACATAGATATTCATACATATTCACACACAATCACACAATCATTCACACACATTCGCACTTCAACACACAAATTCACACACACTAACACAAATTCACATACACACATTCATATACACACACAACCTTAGTACACAGATACAATGAGTAATTAAGAAGGCTGATAGAATGCTATTCTTCATTACTAGTGGAATTGAACAGAAAAGTAAGGATGTTATGCTTCAGTTATATAGAGCATTGGTGAGACCAGCCCTTGAATATGCAATTTTGGTTTCCTTCCTAAAAGAGGAATGTAAATGCATTAGGGGATGTTCAGTGGAGTTTCACTGTACCTGGAATTAGCAGGTTGTTTGATGAAGGAAGGTTGGATAGGTTGATTTGTTCCTATTGGAATTCAGAAAAATGAGAAGTGACTTAATTGAAATATATAAGACTCTGAACAGTGTTGACAAGATGAACATGGAAAAGATGTTGCCTCTTGTTGGTGAGCCCAGGCACCACTATTTTAAAACTAGGGGTCACCCTTTTAGGATAGAGATGAGGAGAATTTTTTTTCTCTCAGAGAGTTGTGCGACTTTTGAACTTTTTGCCTCAGAAGGCAGTGGAGATAATTTCATTGATTCTTTTTTAAGGTGGAGATAGATAGATGCTTGTTAGGCAAGGGAATCAAAGGTTTTAGGGGATAGATGGGAATGTGAAATTCAAACCATAAACTGTTCAGCCATGAGTTTATTGAACGGTTAGCAGGTTCAAGGGATTGAATGGTCTTTGTCTGCTCCCATTCAGTATGTTCGTATGTTTGTAAATGCAATAAAAAATATAACAAACTGGTGAATATGCAACAATGCAAACAACTTTTTTTTGCTATCTTCCAGATGTTGAACATCTATGCATAATTTCCAATCTCGCCTTGCTTCAAACATGTCCAGCCAGTAAGAGAGTCAATGTTCAAGAGGGAAGTTATATATTTGATTAATAGTGACATATCAGGCAGATATGCCCTTCCTTCATGTATACGCAGTGCATAAATCATTTGTCTTTTTCCCTTTTCAGTTTGATTTTAGTATTTTTATTTATGCTCCTTCCATAGATCAGAAGATTGCACTTTTGTTCAAGAACGCGCACTGACACACGTGCAACCATTTTCAGTCGGAAGTGCCAAGTGGATGATCTACCTCAGATTCCTGAAGTCCCCGCCACTAAGGATCCAATGTTCAGTCAATCTGATTCCTCTCACCTATAAAAGAAAAGGTTGCCTTAAACTAAATACAGAAGATGCCAGGGGTCCCTAACAAAGCCTGACAATAGTGTGAAAGACTTGAAGTCCAAAATGAGCCACACCTCAAGATAAGTACAGCCTTCATCCACCCAACAACAACAGACAGGGAAGGTCCAATTTGGCCAATTACTGCTTACTCTCAATCATCAATAATATCAAACGAGATTATTACCAGAAACCTGCTAACTGAGTCTCAGTTTGGGTTTTACCATGACCAATCAACTCCAGACATCATTACAGCCTTGGTCCAAACATCGTGGGGTGACAGAATGGTGGCACAGTGGTTAGCACTGCTGCCTCCTGGCTTGGGTCACTGTCTGTGTGGAGTTTGCACATTCTCCCCATGTCTGCATGGGTTTCCATCAGATGTTCCACTTTCCTCCCAGCGTCCAACGATGTGCAGGTTAGGTGGATTGACCATGCAAAATTGTCCCTTAGGGCCAGAGGGATCAGCAGGGGTAAATACATGGGGTTATGGGGATAGAGCCTGGGTGGGATTGTGGTTGGTACAGACTCGAGGAACTGAATGACCTTCTTCTGCATTGTAGGGATTCTATTCTATTCTATATAATGAAAGGTAGGTAATGAATGCTGACCATCGGAGAGAGACACTCATGTCCCTGGAATGTATAAAGATTTTTTTTAAGTAACCATAATACTTTGGTATAGTACAAAGGGAGCACTATTTGAGGGCCGACTTTCATATCTGACCTTAAATTGAGGCCCCTTCTGTTCTCAGGTGGGAAAAGGTCACACAGCATTTGTCAAACACCAGGGAGTTCCTGGATGCCCTTTAGCACCAACAAAATGGTCAAAACCCTACCATCTTGCCCAACTGGGGCAAGTGAAATTCCCAGAATGGAGATCTCAGTTGCCCTCGAGTGGGATGTTATGATCTTGCATGAGCAAGGCCATAAAATCTCATCCAATATATCTATCAATATATTTCAGGGGAAGTGGTGCTATAGTGGGAATGTCACCAGACTAGCAATCTCCAGATTGAGGGCAATACTGCGAGAATCCAGGTTTAAACCTCACTACAGCAGATAGTGAAATTTGGAATAAAAAGTCTAAAATTAAAAGTTGATTGTTGTCGAAACATGTCTATTTCACTACTGCCCTTTAGAGAAGGAGATCTGCCATCCTTACCCAGTCTGGGCTACACATGAGCCCAGATCCTCAACTTAATTCTCAAACCTCCTCTCAAATGGTCCCAGTTCAAGAGAAATTAGGGCTGGGCAATAAATAAAAGCAAATTACTGCAGATGCTGGAATCTGAAACCAGAAGAGAAAATGCTAAAAATTCTCAGCAGGTCTGGCAGCATCTGTGAGGAGAGAAAAGAGCTGATGTTTTGAGTCCAGATGATCAGCTTTGACAAAGGGTCATCTGGACTGGAAATGACAGCTCTTTTCTCTCCTGGGCAATAAATGTTGGCCCAGACAGTGATGCCCATGTCCAGTGAATTTTTAAAAATGTTTTTGTTCAGTATTGATGGGACTTTTCCTGTGTGCCACTCAGCTGTCCCATTTTCTGCCCTATGTACAATATGCTTTGTCTATAGAGCGCACACAAAACAATGCCTTTCACTCTATATTAATACATGTAAGAACAATAAATTAATTCACGTCAAATATAATCAAATCTTTTTCTTGTAATGCGACCTGGACTGGTCACACTGAAATCTAAATGAAGCAAAGTACACTCCAAAAACTCTTCACCAGTTGTGCATTGTAACAGAATACAAATGGGCATTGTAACAGAATGCACTGACAGGCATAGAATCCCTCCAAAGCAGAAGGAGACCATTCAGCCCATTGAGTCTGCATCAATACAATCCCACCCAGCCCCTCTCCCCATAGTCTCATGTATTTACCCTCCTGGTCCCCTTGACACTAAGTGACAACTTAGCATGGCCAATCAACCTGACCCACACAGCTTTAGCCTGTGGGAGGAAACTGGACACGGGAAGAACATGCAAACATCCACACAGACAGTAACCCAAGCCAAGAATTGAACCCGGGTCCCTGGCACTATGAGGCAGCAGTGCTAACCATTACCAGTAAAGCAAACTTACTTTATGTGTAATTACAACACGTTTTTGATGCTGGAAATCTGAAATTAAAAATGTCACAGACCTGAGGTATAAACTTGCTTTCTTTTGTATCAATTTATTTATAAATGTCTTTAGGGTTCCCCTAAATGGCCCCGTGACTTTATTCAATACTTTCCAGCAATGTTTACTGGGGAAAATGCCTCAGGAAATACTAATTTTACCATGCCAGTGGTTGGGGCAGATGGTGGAGGGGACTGTAGGGGCAGCGGGGGTTGGGGAGAGGGGGTGGGTGTGTGGTATTATAATTAATCTTACCTACTGTTTGTTAACCACGAGAAAACTGGGCAAAGTTTCAACCCCTCATTGCTATTCAGGAAGCTGGATGTTAAGTCAACAGCTGAAGGTGTTTAGCTTTGGAAAGTAAAAGGGCTTGGCTGAGTCCCTTCAGTTAAAAAGCTTGCTGACATTCACTTTCAGGGGTGGTGTGTAAATAATGGGCAAGGCTTCGGTTGGGAAACTGGCAGCTGCCTGATTCTACCTTGTCAAGGAGTTGAGCATTCGGCACTCGCTCCATGACAGCTTTCTGACCGTGTTTGTGCTTTCCTTGAAAATTGAAAAAGCCAATTTGAAATAGGAAACCACAATGGTGTCAGCTGTGCCCCGAGGAAATCCAAAACAGGAAGAAAAGGAACTAAAAAAATAAATATGAAGATAGTGGCAAGACCTGCATCAGTACTTACATTCAGTGGGGGCAGTAGTCAGTTAGTTGTCAAACCCAGAAAGCTGGCGCTCATGAAGCTTATTCATTAGTGTCACAAGTAGGCTTACATTAACACTGCAATGAAGTTACTGTGAAAATCCCCTAGTCGCCACACTCAAGCGCCTGATCAGGTGCAGTGAGGGAGAATTTAGCATGGCCAATGCACTCAACCAGCAAGTCTTTCGGACTGTGGGAGGAAACTGAAGGCCCATAGCAAACTTATGCAGACATGGGGAGATTCCGCATGGACGGTGATCCAAGCTGGGAATCAAACTAGGGTTCCTGGTGCTAACCACTGTGCTACCATGAAATGGGGAAGACTTTGCAACTCCAACACATTCCAGAGATGTATAAGTCAAGTCATTAAACATGTTCAAGTCTATTTTTCATGCATTAATTCTCATTAGCAATTTGTACAAATTTAATGGAAGATTTGCCTCATTACCTTATCCTTATTTGTATCATACACAAACTTGAGGATAATAATTGGAATCTTCCCCCATTGCCATGCCAGTTTTATCCAACACAGACTTAGTGGACCAAATGGCAATCTTCTGTACAGTAAATTTTCTACATTTCTAAATCTTATTGATATCCAGCTGACCATCACGGCCAGATTGTACACTGAAGGAATTGGACATTACTAGTCTGCAGTATTTCCAAAATCCACTGAAATTGTGCAAGTAGCCATCAAGAATACCTCTGCCAATGCACACAAGTTGGTTCACTCCTTGGAGAATTTCAACATCAGTTTTTCTCACAGCACGCACAAAGCAAAGCTAGAGTAGACAGCACATGAAAAATGATACCACAGATACCACATAAACTGAAGAAAAATAGGTCCTGCGTGCACGTAAATGAAGACAAAAGCAGAACTGAACTGTCGGCAGAAATAAAGACAGCAAACATGGGAAAATAATTAACAGGGTCAGCACTAGTGGAGAGAGGAAACGCAGTTAACATTTCAAGTCTCTTTCATCCTCCACAGATGCTGCCAAACTTGCTGAGTATTTCCAGCAGTTTGCTGTCATTGTAAATTTCCACAGTATTTTGCTTTTCTAGAATTGTTATCATACTATTTTAGGGTGCATTTGCATAAACATGAATATCAGAGATGTCCAGGAAAGAAAAAACAGAACTATAACATAGGTGCAGCTCTATGGATCTGATCTGATCAGCATACGGGACATGACGATTCTCACAATTGATCCCTGATTTGGAGAAACTCGAGTATCCAAGTCTTTTGTTTGGCACGGTAGCATGGTGGTTAGCAATGTTGCCTTATAGCACCAGGGATCCAGGTTCAATTCCCAGCTTAGGTCACTGTCTGAGTGGAGTTTGCACGTTCCCCTTGTATCTGTGTGAATTTCCTCCAGGTGCTCCAGTTTTCTCCCACAGTCTGAAAGATGTTCTTGTTAGGTACATTGACTTGAACAAGCCCTGGAATGTAGTGACTAGGGGGATTTCATTGCATTGTTAATGCAAATCTTACCTGTGACAATAATAAATAAACGTTAAAACTTTGTTCGTGAATGAGAATCAACCTGAACTATTGATCCAATGTGATGTGAAAACGCCGGTGTTATACTGGGGTAAACACAGTAAGAAGTCTCATAACACCAGGTTAAAGTCCAACAGGTTTATTTTATTTTAAAAACAAAAAGTGGCTTTTGCTACCAAATAATCCTGCTGGACTTTAACCTGGTGCTGTGAGACTTCTTACTGGAGCCAGTGTGAAGCAGATCAGAGTATGGCTCACAGCAGGACTTTCAGTTCCATTTTCTTTCCAACAAATGGCGTCTCTCATGAAGAGTAAAACAATATGACCTACTTTATGGGCAGGGTTTTGCAACTGCGCCCACCCTGAAACCAGAAAATCATCCCTGACATCAACAGACCTTTCTGTGGTCCGCCTCTTGCCCGCTACGATTCTCGTGTCATATGGAACAGGAAAATGCTATGTCGAATGTCATCGTTTAGTCACAAGACATCTGAGGCCACTTGATTCTTCCGGGCTTTGCCAGAGCAATAAGAATAATTACTTGCCTTTCCAAAGATTTATGTATTTCTTGATTTTTAATTTCCCAATTTATTAACTGCAGAGTTGGCTTTCCACAATTCTTGAATGTTCAAGTGGGCGCATTCAACTTCTGGTAGTCCTGTGATGAATTTGTAAAAATTTGGTTTGAAACACTTTGTATGTATTGCTGCTTGATGGTTAAGTGAAAACATTGAGCTTTTACATGGTCAATCAGTGACCTGAATGGGGGGGATTCAACACCAAAAAATGGTCAGGCTTGAATTGGATGAGAGGTTAAAGCATCAAAAATCTGAATCCCAACACCAATTCACCCACTTATAGTATTATCCTTGGCAGCACAGGGAGGTGAGTACAAAACTGCTCCCAGGAAATGGATTGACAATGTAATTATTATAACGAGGCAAGCAGCACTGTATAGACCCACTTCAAAACTGAACTTTGAAAGGACATTCGTCGTGACCTTCAGGGAACCCAGCAGCTAAAGACAGGAGTGGCCTGTTGGACCCAGTTATTGCCTTTCCATTTTCCTGCAGGATTCACTGCACCTGCCTCACAAACCTTCCATGATAAGACATGGCCATCCAACTACCCCATCACCCCCTTACCCCTCCTGATCATCTCCAACTTTCTCCAACTCCACAAAGTCTCTACTCATCCATGTATCCCCACTGCCAAGCTCAAATACCTGCACCCGAGTCCGATCTTCCACTACTGTACCTCACTCTGGCAGTGTTAGGTAAATATTCAGTCATTCATGGTATAGGACCATAAGATGTAGAAGGCACAGTGGTTAGCACTGCTGCTTCACAGCTCCAGGGTCTTGGTTCAATTCCCGGCTTGGGTCACTGTGTGTGTGGAGTTGGCACATTCTCCTCATGTGTGGGTTTCCTCAGGGCACTCCGGTTTCCTCCCACAGTCCAAAGATGTGCGGGTTAGATTGATTGGCCCTGCTAAGAAATTGCCCCTTAGTGTCCAAGGATGTGTAGGTTAAAGGGATTAGTGGGTATAATATGTAGGGATATGGGGGGGTAAGGCCTGGGTGGGATTGTGTTCAGTGCAGACTCAATGAGCCGAAGGGCCTCTTTCTGCACTGTAGGATCCTACGAAGGAGAATTAGGGCAATCAGCCTATGGAACCTGCACCACCATCCAATCATGACTGATAAGTTTCTCAATCCCGCTCACCCACCCTTTCCCCATAGTCCTTGATCCCCTTACTAATCAAGAACATATCTATCTCTGTCTTAACTACACTCTCTGGCAATGAATTCCATAAACTCATCATTTTCTGGCTGAAGAAATTCCTCCTCATTTCAGTTCTGAAGTGTCATCTCTTTATTCTAAGACTGTGTCCTCATATCTTAGTCTTTCTTACTAATGGAAACATCTTCTCCATGTCCACTCTATCCAAGCCTTTCAGTAATCTCAATATTCCTAGGAATGTGAGGAGAAGGAATGTATCGAGTTCACAGGTGGGTGATGTAGCATCTCACATCAACCTACATCTTCGGCTTTACAAATATCTACTTTATAATCTAGAGGATATGAATCCTCCTAAAATTGCAAATACTCATCCCTACGTTTGAGCTTTAGTTTTATACTCAATTTCTGTGGAACTTAATGCACCTATAATATTAAGATATAGGTTATGACAGTCAAACCTAATGGAATGATGGAAGGACCAACATATCTGATAAAGACTCAAGAGCATAGAAGTGAACGGAGAATGTTATAACTGCATCATTTCCCCGGGAGGGAGCCTTTTATAAAAGGTTAGACAGCCCCTGCCCAAGTATAGACTAATATTGTAAACTGTCAGTCTCATCATCCAAGGACACTGTACTCTGCTTTCCATTTAGACTTACATATTTTAATGCCTTTCCCTGTAATGATAGATATGTTATCTGTGCAAAAAAAAGAGAACAGCTTACACTCAATAAACTACACTTCAAAATCTGAATACTCCAGAGACATGTGAGTTGTGCACAGGGCTGGTGGAACATAATCAGAAACAATTTTAATTCAAGATTACATTGTCCTTGGGAGGTTTTATTTGTTAAAGATGCTCAGTAAGTACAAGTTGTTGCAGATCATGCAATATTATTTAATGGGAACATTCAATTATGTGACACAATTAGCAGCTATTTTGAAAAACAAACTAAATTTTCCAACGCAACAGTTTCAAAATTATACACAAGGCACACATCACTCCACTCATTCTGATCTCCCACATTACTGCATAAAGCAACCTCCAAAATCAGCCATTATTTCAATTTTATTTTGCTTTATGCCAGGAGGATTGGGTATTTTTTTTTGTTAAATTATTTAACTATCCATCAACTAAGAAGATCTCTGGGGAGCTGACCTCTCCGCACGATACGTAGGGAAATCATTAGCAAGTTTCTAAAGAAGGGTTTACAATTACACGACGACTGATGCACTGGAAGGAATTTTTTCCCAGTACATACAATTTTCGAGAGACACCTGAACTGAATTATGCAGAAATTGGAAAGGTCAATAATGTGAAGGAGAGAGTTTCAAGCATCGTTTCATCCACTGAATTCAATTATCAACACAATTTTCCCGCAAACAAAAGAGACAGAATGATCCTCCTTTGTTTGCATCTTTTGAAGAAAAATTGTTCTTTTAGTTTTATGCAAAGACACATCTTTTCTCCCATTTCCTGGTTTGTTTCAGCTATGGACAATTTATGGAAGAAGTTTGCGGGGCAACCCTCTGCCCATACATCTCTGGATCAGTACCTACTTGGAGTGGAAACCTGTGCTGCTGTGGGGAACGGGAAGCAAAGAAGGTGGGGAGATTACATCAAGCGGGAGGCCAAACATCAGTATCCTAATGGTGGAATTAACAACAGGGAAGTTTGAAGGTGTGTCAAGCCTCCTAACAGCAAGGATCAGGAAACATATTTGCATGCATCTGCATGGCATGAATGCTCATTAAAAGGCCGATGCATCAGAATTAACTTCCCTTCAAAATTGAGTTAGTGGCAAGCAAGAAATACCTACAATCAGATTTTTGATGGCATATTAGTGGCAAACAGTAGATGAAGTAGTTTGAGGAATGTTGTACGATGAGGATGTGATCAGATGGTGTCAGTGTAATGGGCATAGGGCAGAGTGGCTGAGTGAAGGAGAAGAGAGGGAGTCTGGAACTTGGGAGCAGCCAGGGATGGAAGGTAAGGGTGCAGAGATATGGGAGGGAGGGAAGGGCTTTGCATGTTGGATGTGGGAGTCCTGTGAATGTATAAAGGGCAGAGTGGGTGAGAGATGGCCTTGAAGGGTATGTTTGCTGCTGTCTATAAGTTGGGGTCCTGGGGTAGGTGAACCGAGGCAGTAGAGGGATCAGTAACAGCAAAGGGGAGAGTCAGATGCGGTAGAACAGCAGATCCTGGGTCATGGTCAGGGAACAGATATTCTCATGAGGAGGAGGAATTACAGAAACAGACAAACCTGATGGTGCGGGATAATGGGAGGGGTCAGAGAGAGGGTGGGCAAGAGGTGAGAATGGGTGTAGGCTCTCAGGGGAGAAAGAAGGCTTGCGGAGTGTGATGGTTATAGGCTGAAGGGTAATGGGAGCAGTTGAAGGATAGAAAAGAAGAGAGAAATGATGGGTGAGGAAATCGGTGTGTAACACGGGGAGAGATGAAGGTGGTGGAATGTATCTGCCAAGTTAACAGCACCGTCTTCTCAAGGCTCTTCTTCACAATACAATCGCTCTGTGCATGTGAATCCTTGAAGCAGGAGGAGGGTTGCCCATGCTGGGCAGAGTTAAAGATGAGCACAATTGGTGATGAAAGAGACACCCATGCAACCACGATTCAACTGTGTGAGAACCATGCTGAGTTGTGTTTTTCTCTCTCTGTGGTGAAGCCTACAAGTTTATTCCTTGACTCGTGGGTGCCAGAACATTGAGATTCCCAACAAGGTCAGGAGCAGCAGTAAAGTCTGTATTGGAGCGCAACTCAAACTGACTAGAGCAGGGGAACAGAGAGTGGATGGGAAGGAAGCAGGGGTCAACTTTACAGGGCCTGGGGGCTGGGATGGTGGTACCATCAATGGTTTAGAATCTCGGGGGACCTCACTAGATGGTCATGGCTGATAATGGACTGGGTGTTACATTCAGAATGGCAAGGCAAGATCGTTTGATTGTGTTTTGTAGGTCAGGCAGAGCATTATTTGAGACAGGGAGCACTGACATGGCTTTTATTACTCTGTCAATGCTGAAATCCCCATGCACAGAAACATGTGAATGAAAAAAAAAATTATCTGTGGTCTTTCAGGATGGGCTGTAACAGGGTGGAGTGGGGAGAAGGTAGGTTCAGAGTGATGTTGGATACAAGGCTTCCCATTCACTGCAAGATCAAGCTAGAGGAACAGCTTCAAAGAATATGTTGACTCGATGGATCACCGCAATTTGTTCACAGATCACCTCAGGCAGACATGGTGCTGACACTGGGCAACACTGCACTTCTACTCGCTGTAAGGTCCAGCTGAGGAGGAAGCAGTGGGGACATTGACATTGTGCCTGTTCTCTTGTGCACAGTGGCACAGTGATTAATGCAGCTGCCTCACAGCATGAGGGACCCATGTTCAATTCTGGCCTTGGGTCACTGTCTGTGTGGACTTTGCACATTCTTCGTGTGTCTGCGTGGGTTTCCTCCGTGTGCTCAGGTTTCCTCCCACAGTCTAACGATGTGCAGTTTATGTTGATTAGCCATGCTAAATTGACCCTTAGTATCGGGGATTCAGAGGGTAGATATGTGGCGGTTACAGGGATGGGTCCTGGGTGGGATTGTTGTTGATGCAGGCTTGAAGGGCCAAAAATGGCCTCCTTCTACACTATAGGAATTCTATGATTCTATGATTCACTCTCATAAGCAGCAATGAGCCAAACAGTTGGATAATCTTGGCTTTATGGTGGCTGAACAATAAAATCTTAGCTAAGATAATGTAAATGCATTCAATATACATTGACTTATGCCATGACATCCATAATGTCCACGTAGATGGGTTCTCAGTATAATGTCTCATCATGAAGATGACACCTTCAACAATGTTGCATTTCTCTCAGAACTGCAGTGCAGTGCTCTCAAACTTCTGGGGTGGGCTTGAATACACAAGCCATGATACCAGGGAACCAAGGAAGCAGAATATTCAGTTACTATTGTACTTTTCAGCAACATCTTGATATAAAAGATAAAAACAGTAGGTTGCCATTTGATCTGTTTTATCTCATGTGTGTAAAAGAAATACTACAATCCACCCCCACCTCCACTGCCGCAAACCCCCCTCCCAACCTCCACCAATCAAAGCCTCTATCAGAGTTTTGAAGTCTTTTTTCTCCATACCTGTGGGTCTAGTACGTTAGTTACTAATTAAAGAATTTCACCTTTCACTTGGATCCGTACTATAGCACATCAGTCAGAAAAAGAAGACTTTCTAAAAGCTGCAACTATATTTGGAAGCAATGTGGTTCAAATGACCTGTCCATAAGCAGCAAGAGGAGATGCAAATGAAGGTCAGAAAGAATTCATTTTTTATCTTCCTCACTGAATGTGTGCTAGATGTTGGTTTCAGTTGTGAATGAACGGTTAATAAAATGAGCGATAAAGTCATCAACAATTCAAGAGATGGTGACTTCCTGCCAAGAATGGGTGGGAGGTTGGCTGAAAATTCCACACAGCCAAGCTGCCCTTAGACACCAGTTAAAAGACCAGCAGACAATAAGAAATAAAAATAGGCCATTCAGCCCCTCAAGCCTGTTCCTGTCATTCAATAAGAAATTGGTTGATCCGACATTTCTTGCATCCACTTTCCTGTCCTTTCCCTGTAACTCTTGATTCCTATGCTGACCAAAAATCTATCTAGCTCAGACTTAAATATACACAAAGACTTGGCCCTGACAGTTCTCAATACCAAGGAGTTCCAAAGACTTACAATCTTCTGAATGGAGAAATTCCTCCTTATCTCAGTCTTAGATTGGTGCCCCTTTACTCTGAGACTGTGCTCTCTTGTTCAAGGCTCTCCCATGAGAGTAAGCATATGCAGGAACACACATTCCCAAACTTGCTCTACCCTACCACTTGCTATGGTTAATCCACTTAACTTACACATCTTTGGACACTAAAGAGCAACTTAGCATGGTCAATCTGCCTAACCTACTCATCTTTGGACACTAAGAGATAATTTTGCATGACCAATCCACCTAACCTGCATATCTTTGGAGTGCAGGAAGAAACTGGATCACTCGCAGGAAATACATGCAGACATGGAAAGAATGTGCAAACTCCACACAGAGAGTCACCCAAGGATGGAATTGAACCCAAATCACTGGTGCTGTAAGGCAGCAGTGCTGACTATTATGCCATCTCTGAAAATAAAGAAAAATCCTCACCTGTTTGAGTCGCATCCCACTGACTTAGAAAAGATGCAGCAGCTCCTTTCTCAAGCCACCAGTTAATGGACTCCACTGACGTAATTATGTCCTGTCTGCACATATGTAAGGAAAGACCTGCTGACTTTGGGTGGATGTACTTGTTGCCTGCTCAATGAAGCAGGTTAAAATCCAGACTCATTGATTCTTGTGGAAAATAATTTGGGCAATTTAACTGTCTACATATTGCATGAATGGAGCTAAAATTATGCCCCCTTCCCCCATCACCTCTCACATCAACATTCTAGTTGGTTTCACAGATGTTCTTTCTATATCTGACTCAAACAATGTGCTTGAGTGCTAGCATTTAATGGCAGCTGGCTATTTAATGGCTACAGGCTGAAGCAATATCATTGAGGCCAGTCTCACCAGATGTCCATGCATCTCACAAGAATTAGAACCATAGAATCCCTACAGTGCAGAAGGCCATCGAGTCTGCACCAACCATCCAAAAGAGAGATTGGCCCACTGTCCCGCCCCATTCCCATTACCCCACTCATTTGCCATTGTTAATCCACCTCACCTACACATTTTTGAACACTAACGGTGCAATCTTACAAACTTTATCCAACAAAGTTGGGTGAGGCAAGATGGTAAATTGGGCAGGAGGCAAAAAATAAGAAACACGCCCAGTTTCTTATCTCTTTCAATCGTAATGGTCCTATTTTGTCAGTGAAATTGACTTTGCACTTAGAAAAGATGAGAAGCCAATTGAAATATTAATGATATGCTTAGCTGGTGAGAATCACAATCCGGCACCTTTTTGTATTAAGTGCCATAAGATTGCATTTCCAATTTGCACAAAAAGCAGGTCTGAAACTCTCCTATTTTCTCACTCATTCAGCATGTAGAATGTTTTTGGTTAAATTGTGCCCTAAGGGATAATTTAACATGGCCAATCCACCTAATTGCTGAATAGCGATTAGTGAGTTGGTTAGTGTGTCACCTACCTTCCTTGTGGCAGTAGAATCAGAGTGATTCTACTGGTCCATCAGATTAATGTGACTCTCCATGGAACCAGTTCTCCCATTCTATCTCCATAGTCTTGAAAATTCTCACCCAATTTCCTTTAAAAATCATTAATATTAATTGCAGTAGCCAAAGCATCACATAAGCTGAGACCATAAGCCATGGTTTAAAATTCTCTTTAACATTCTACCCTGTAGAATATTCACCTAACTTGCCAGGATATTAGCAAATAAAAGAGAGACTTGAATTTTTATAGCACCTTTCAACTCTATGGGAGATCTCGAGTTTGCTTTACAACTAAATAATTATATTTTTGAAATGCTATAGCCATTTCCAGGTGAGGTTTCTCAAGTTATTGATTTGGCTGAGACCCTTCTATTTGTCATTGCCCGGCTGGGATATCACTCTGCCCCCCCACACTCCCCAGGTGATAAAAAGAACAAAGAACAATGAACAATACAGCACAGAAAACAGGCCCTTTGGCCCTCCAAGCCTGTGCCACTCATTGGTCCAACGAGGCCATTCTTTTGTATCCCTCCATTCCCAGTCTGCTCATGTGTTGAGCTGCCTTCTTGAACTGCTGGAGTCCATGTCATGTAGATACATCCACAGTGCTGTTACGCAGAGAATTCAAGGATTCTTGACCCAATGAAGTGAAGGAACTGCGCAATATTCCCAAGTCAGGATGGTGAGTTGCTTGGAGGGGACTTCCCAGTGGTGGTGTTTCCATGCATCTGCTGCCTTTGTCTTTCTAGATGGTAGCAGTCATGAGCTTGGTAGGTGTTTTATAAGGAATGCTGGTGAGTTCCTGTAGTGCAAACAGTACACACTTGTGCCACTCTATGTCGGTGTAGAGAGTATGAATGTTTGTGGATGGGGTGCCAATCAGTCTGCTTTGTCCTGGATGGTGTCAAGTTTCTTAATGTTGCTAGAGCTGTACTCACATTCCTGACTTGGGCCTTGTAGAGGATGTATAGGCTCTGGGGAGTCAGGAGATGAATTACATACTCCAGGATTTCCAGCCTCTGACCTGCTCCTGTAGCCACAGGGGTGGTCTTACCAAAAAAATTCTAATTCGAATGAGCATGAAAACAGGTAAGTTTCAGATCTGTTTTTGCAGCAAGGCCACGAATGAAATTGCAAGCTATCTTGTATATCATTTTCTGCACTGATTCCCGTCAGTCGAGGAAGTGGACAGAGTCTATTTCCCCAGAAAGCCAGCTAATCGTGCTAGAGGCCGCTATCGCACATGCGCAGATCTCTCTGTTTTGTGTAACATGTGTCAGTCATTTCCCCACCACCTGCATCTCTGTATCCCGGGGTATCGCCACACCTCCATCATCCAATCACTGGCTTCACCCCCACCCCATTTGATATCACCCCGATATCTCACCCACTCCTGGCCAATTTCCTGGTCCAGTCAATATCCACCCCACCCCCCCCATTGTACCCAGTTGATTACCACCCCAGCCGATCACTGGTTGCAGAATGTGCAGCTCCCCCCACTTCAGCCCTGTCCCCATCATGGCCCCACCCCTTTGGACTGGTAATGCCATAAAGGTTAAGGGGAAATGTTTGGATTATCTCCTGTGACGCACAGATGTTTCTTTCCACTTGTCAACCTGGTATTTGCAGAGGAGATTTATCAGGATGCTGCCTGCTTTGGAGGGTAGGTCTTATGAGGAAAGGTTGAAGAAGCTGGGGCTTTTCTCTTTGGAACGGAGGAGGATGAAAAGTGACTTAATAGAGGTTTATGAGATGATGAGAGGGATTGATAGAGTGGACACGTGGAGACTATTTTCTCGGATGGATGTTGCTGTTACTAGAGGGCACAATATAAGGTTCATGGTGGGAGATATAGGAGGGATGTCCGAGGTAGATTCTTCACTCAGAGAGTGATTGGGATGTGGAATGCACTGTCTGCTGTGATAGTGGAGTCGGACACTTTAGGAACTTTCAAGTGGTTATGGGATAGGCACATGGAGCACATGGAGTGGGATAACTTGATCTTGGGATTGGATGGAGCTTGGCACAACATTGAAGGCGGAAGGCATTGTACTGTGCTGTAATGTTCTATGTTTTATATTCTATAAAGGTCTTGCTGTGTTTCAGTATGGGCTGCTTCAGCATTTGAGAAGTTGTGAATGGCGCTAAACATTGTACATGCAGTAAACATCCACACTTCTGACCTTATAATAGAGGAAAGATCATTGATGAAGCAGCTGAAGATAGTTGGGCCGAGAATACTACCTTGAAGAAGTCTTACAGTGACTTCCTGAGACTGAGATGGTCGATCTCCGACCACCCCAGCCATCTCCTTTTCTATTGGGTATGATTTGTTGATTACAGAGTCATGCGATACAGCAAATAAGAAGTATGCACATATTTGCTGATAGTCTACATCCAAAACCAATCAATTTGATCATACTGGGAGCAAGCATGGAGAAAATAAAAATAAAGTGTTTAAGGTTTCATCTCATTAAAGGAGTGACCATGGCAGGGAATGTTGGAAAAACCTGACTGTAGCAGACAATAACGATCCAGTGGCAAGGTTAGGAACTGGATACAATATGAAGGAAGTTGAGATATCGAAGCAGTGTACAGCAACAGGAAACTATGAGAAGCAGAAAAATATATATTCAAGCCTGGCTGGAAACTGGAAGAATGCCAAGCCATCCATCCGACTATTCTTATTATAATTTGTCACAAGTAAATGATTCCCCTCCTGACAGTGTTGTAGCTGTGATTCTCCACTGTGACTCCAGTGAGTGCATTATTAATGACTCTCATTTTTATGTGAGCAAAACAACCCTTACTTGGTCGACATTTTTTTAAAATTTAAACATGGCCTGCACTTAACAGGCTCCCTTTCCTCTACTTCTCAGGAACTTAATTTCTGTAGGGAATTATTATATTAGCAACATTATTTTATACATTCCTTTCCTTGTCCAAATTGTGCAAAGTACTTAAGCATCTGTTATTTCACCTGGCATTGTGAGAGTGAAAACGAGGCCTGAGTATTTGAAATGGGTCAAAATTGTGCATGTTTGATTTAAATTCTGAGAATTACGGTTATAAAATAATAAGATAATCCCACTCACATCAATGCCATTTGGTTGAGCAATGTGTTAAATTTGTTGGGAAAAGATGATGACAGTTTCTGGACCATTGGAATCCAGATTAAATAATGAATTCTGGCAATGTTTTGAAGGAATCTTTAATATACAGGGAGGGAGCTTAGACTGTGAGAAAATGGAAAAGCTTTCAGAGATCACTATAGGAGCACTTTGTCTGATATTGTACTGAGAGTGGGATTTTTCACCCACAGACTAAATACGTTGGCGTACAGAGAAAGCATCACTTCCCCTCCCAGCGGCATATCTTCACACCCAATTGTCTACCTTTCATCTCATTAACTATATATATGTTTAAATTTAAGTTTATTTATTAATGTTACAAGTAGGTTTACATTAACACCCCAGTGAAGTTACTATGTAATTGCCTAATTGCCAACTCTGCTGCATGTTTGGGTACATTGAGGGAGAATCTAGCACGAGCAATGCACCTAACCATCGTGTCTTTCGGATTGTGGGAGGAAACCAGAGCACCTGGAGGAAACCCATGCAGACACGTGGAGAACATGCAAACTTGCACAGCCAGTCACCCAAGCCAGGAATCGAACCCGGGTCCCTGTCGCTTGAGGCAGCCGTGCCAATCACTGTGCCACCATGCCACCCCAGATGGAACCATGCCATTTCACTACCAGACCTCAGCAGATCCTCACTCCAGCCACCACATTTAAACTTCACCAACACACAGATCTTTCAATGACTGCAGCCCAGGACTGTTCCAGTCAAGAGATGTCCCCCAGAAGCTGGAAGAATGCATCCTCCTCACCAAGAATAGTGACATCTCACCTTTTGGATGCTGTTGAAGGTCACTGTGACCTTCTCCCTCAGGATGGCCAAGTGCTACAAATGGCTCAGTGACCACATCCTCACAGCCACGGTATATCAACATTCTCATCCTCTTAATTCCCACTCTTACAGACTGCTAACACAATTTAAGTATGACAGTCCACATTGATCTCACTACCTGCACAAGGGACATCACCGCTCTGACTTTTCTATCTGGGCTCACAGCCTGTACAGTCTGTGTCCTCATCTTGTACACACTTCACTCAGCACACACACAAATCAGATCCATGTGTACTGTAAGACATAGCGGCAGGATGAGGGGGATCAGAAAATATTAGGAGCACAGCGGCTCACAGCCATTCACCAGATGTTTATACTTTCTAGCTATGTAAATAGAGTTGCAACCATACCACATCTACTCTTATCTGTGCCTCCTTTGCATGTTGAATTGTATTATGTTCAATCAGATGACACACTATGTACCCATTGATCTTGCATCTCTGGTCAATGTTGTGTGCAGCCATCTCTTCACAGTGTGTGTATCTCTCTTCAGTTCATTACCGATGCCTCACCCTCAATATAAAGTGAGCTTGTACAAGGCATCTCATCGATATGCTATGTAGGTTCAGGTGATACTCGTTCTTGGCTGTGTAAAACTAAGGTTCACATAGTCTCCGACTCATCTGCATTTTAGAAAGGTGAAGGTGTAGGATGGAAGAAGAAATGTAGATGGAGACAGCGTGGAGAATGGTATTCTTTGCTTGAACTCCATGCTGTCTGTCTTCCGTGAAGATTAAAAATCTGTAAACCCATCCTGTGTGCTGTCCTGCCAGCCTCCATGATTATCCATGTCTGTCATTTGCTAGAGACTTTATGAGTGTGCATCTGTCAAGTTGGCCACTAAGTGTGTGCACTTTCTCACCTCAATGTAATGATAATCTACCCTCATGGCCATAATTTAGACCTGGAGCTCAAAGCTACAGCTTTAACCATTTTCCTCCTTGGAATTGTCTGCTTAATATTAACAAGACTATTGTCAAAAAGCAGAGATGCAAAGCTGGCCCATTAATTCTTTTTAGCCACGCCTCCCCACAACGCACACCAAGCTCAGCAATGCTACCTCTATATAGAGATGCATTGTGTTCAGTCGAACTGTTGAGGTTTGTTTCAATGCTGTAATGCTTGTTCACTGGGAAGACAATTCTCAGGCAGGAGTGGGTTAGGGGCCAGGATGGAATGTAGCTGGTGCGTGTTCTTTATTAGCAGTGAAGCAGAACCTTGAGGGGCTCCATAATGTGTCTGTAATTTCAGGGACTCAAAGCCCAGGGTTGACCATTATTGGAAACTGATGGCATTGAAAAGGAAGCTTATCTATGTCTGCCAGGTGTATGTGTGAAGATGGTCAACAAGAGATGATCTATGTTGACTGGAAGGCCAGGCTAACTGGAGTCTTGCATCTCTAACTGAGTTAAGAGGGGATCTCACTGTAATGGGAATTAAGATAATGCAGAGGACTGAGCACTTTGAACAAACATTAATGCTTTTTGAATGTCCTTGCCTGCCTTGGCCCAAGTCTAACCTCATAGTATTACCATCATGGTGGCACAGCATGAGCAATCTGTTGCTCATGCTGTTTTCTGTTGCTAGAGATGGATCTCCATGAGGTGCTTTGTCGGACTGAAGGTGCACTGCCAGGATTCCGCTGACCGGTGTGGCTAGTCTTCTCAATCATTCTCTTTAGCTTGGGATTGAGTATTGACACGTTCTGTACACCATGTCCTCATCCTTTGAAGGATGGTGAAGCCTTGAGGGTGTGTGTCCTTCCTCCAATGAGCTATGAACTGCAGGAGGCCATCCTGGCATCACAAGGCAGAAGGCGCTGCCTCTTCAAGCATCTCTCCAGCATCCCAGTCGCGAAGGCAGCTGACAAGAAGCAGAAGCTGCACTACAGTCCTCAGTGGCATCCCGGCTATGCATCTTCATTCCAATGAAGCACCTCAAGGAGATCCATCTGTACCATCTCCAGCAACAGAAAAACACCTGATGTGCCACCTTGATGGTGATGTAATAAGGCTAGATTTGGGCCAAGGCTGGCAAGGGTTATCAACAGGTTTTGATAAATTGTTCAAAGTGTTCAAACTTCTGTGTTATCAAAATTCCCATTACTGAGTGATGTGCGCCCATCATGGAGTTAATTGGCTTCACAAGATAAGATACTCACCATCATCTTCCTGGAATTTGCTGGCTAAGAATGCTTCACTTATATACTTGCCTTATTTGGCCCCTACTACATCTTTTTCCCCTGCAGCCTCAGTTTTCTCAACCTCCTCACCATCATCTCTTCCTTGTTGGAGGAGAAATGGAACTCCTTCATTTTGGTAAGTCCCTCTCCCCCCCACCTCACTCCTCCCCCCCATCCCACCCCTTTGCAATGCCAGGTTGTGCAGGGCACAGCAAACCGCGATGATTATGAGACACCCTGGTGCTTCACCGGATCTGTCGAGGCACCAAAATCACATCTTTAACATGTTTTGGTCTGCCAATGTTCATGAGGTAGGATGAGCATTGTTGAAACCTCCCTCAGCTGGGATTTGTGGTCATCAGATGGGAGTCTTCAGCCCAGTCCTTTGCAGATAGCCTTTGTCACCAACCCTAGATCTCGTGTGGTTCCTCGAAGATGTTTTAGGTTCTGCGATCTACACAACATGCAAGAATGGTAACAGCTTCCCACATATCTTGTATAAAATTGTATGATGCATGTCGAGCTGCAAATTAAGCGAGTGGAACTCTTTCATGTAGATATATTGCACTGCCTGTTTCCAGGGAGATCCTCTAGCTACTGAATACAGTTAATGGCACCCTGCAGCTCTGGGAATCCAGAAATAGCTGCAAAGCCCATTGCACTGGATGTCTCAACGAACAGGACATCTGCTGCCTCTAGTATGCACTAATGGCTTCAGAACTCCCACAGAACTCTCCCGTGTAGCCCCGGAAAGAGCAGCTTACATAGAAGTTAAGAGTGATGGTGACTGTGAGAGCCATAAGCAAAGACTGTCCTCACAGTTCCCACGCTGTCAACTTACAGAGAGTGTGGCATATGTAAGGCATCAGATTCCTGGATATGCAGAGGGATTGACAACACTGTGTTTTGCTCATCTGCAGAAAAGACGGGCACCTTCTGTATGCCCTTAGCTTTAAGGTGTGCCTCCACATACTGTTTCTCTCAGCCTCAACTTCTGAGTCCACAGGTTGTGGTGGGGGGTGGGGGCTGGGGGTGTCAGGGGTGAGGTGCTGCCCTTTGCCCTTCAGGGTGAAACTCCTCTTTTCGTCAAGCCTGGTGCCACCTCATTGCCTTTCCTCCTGCTTCATGTTATAATGCAGACAACATTAAAGTGACTGTGGGCTCACATGGTTAGGTCTGCTGCCTCACAGCATCAGGGACCTGGGTTTGATTTCCAGTTTGGGTCACGGTTTATGTGGAGTCTGCAAATTCTCCCAGTGTCTGTGTGGGTTTCCTCCAGTTGCTCCAGTTGCAATATGTCCGAAAGACATACTAGTTAGGTTCATTGGCCTTGCTAAATTCTCCCACAGCGTCCCCAACAGGCGATGGAATATGGCGACTATGGGATTTTCATAGTAATTCCATTGCAGTGTTAATGTAAGCCTACTTGTGACAGTAATAAATAAACGTTGAACTTTAACCCTGCATCATCCTGAAAGTTCCATTTTTGCAGAATCATTGGTAGAAAGACTCAACAGAGCATCAACTTCCAAAGGTTCTTTTTCTGTTGCTGACTTCTAAGTGACCATGAGTTCAAGGGTTTGGTTACAGCCTAGGCATCTATTAGCCAATATAAACCTGGCCATTGCAATGTCCGCACTCAGTGTCACAGAATGCTTACCCCCTATCGCTGGTCCCATTTCAGCAGACCTACTGCCATGAGATGGATTTGGCCAGGTATTTGGCTGTTCTACATTTGTTCAAGGTGATAAATTGCTCAATCAGTGGACTCCTTGACTTTGGAATTTTTTTTTATTCATTTCTGGGACATGGGTGCTGCTGGCTGGCCAGTATTTATAGCCCACCCCTAGTTGCCCTAGGGCAGTTGAGAGTCAACAGCATTGCTGTAGCTCTGGCATCACATGTAGGCCAGCCCAGATAAGGATGGCAGATTTCCTTCCCTAAAGGACATTAGTGAACCAGATGTTTTTTTTCTGACAATCGACAATGGTTTCATGGTCTTCAATAGACTCATAATTTAAAATACTTTTTATTGAATTTAAATTCCACCAGTTCCTGAATTCTAAGCAGGATTTGGACCCAGCTGCCCAAAATATTTAGCTGAGTTTCTGGATTAAAAGTCTAGCAATATTACCACAAGACCATATGAAGGCAGATTGTGAGGTGTTGTGATTCTTTTAAAGGGGGGCCTAGCAGTTCCATCATTATACTGAGATAGGTTTTAAAACAGATTCTCCTGATGGTCCAGATGTCTACTTGTCACACTGGGAGATTGATACCATGGTTGTTGCAGGGGAAACGACAATTGAAACACATCATAATTAATCTCGCACAAATGCATTATTACATTGAAAGCTCCAGATTTCCCCTATCATTATTGAAAAGTTCCCAATATGTCTCAGCTGTGCATTCCTCCTCATCTGGTAAGACAGATCCCAATTAGGAGCAGCTATAATAAGCCCCTTAGTCCTGTGATCCAAAACAGCCCTCCCCAACAGCACTTTCTTAGAACATAGAACATAGAACATTACAGCACAGAACAGGCCCTTCGGCCTTCGATGTTGCGCCGACCAATATAAAAAGCAATGCCCCTCCAAACTAAACCATTCCCTTCTCTTCCATATACTTATCAACTAACCTCTTAAACGCCACCAAACTTGGCGCATCTACAACTGCTGCAGGCAGGGCATTCCACTCCCGAACCACCCTTTGGGTAAAGAACCTACCTCTGATATCCGTCCTATAACTATCACCCCTTAATTTAAAGCTGTGTCCCCTCGTGCTAGCTTTTTCCATCCTAGGAAAAAGGCTATCACTGTCCACCCTATCTAAACCTCTAATCATCTTATATGTTTCGATCAGGTCCCCTCTTAGCCTCCTCCTTTCTAACGAAAACAACCTCAAATCCCTCAGCCTCTCCTCATAAGACCTGCCCTCCATACCAGGCAACATCCTGGTAAACCTCCTCTGTACCCTCTCCAATGCCTCCACATCTTTCTTATAATGTGGGGACCAGAACTGCACACAATACTCCAAGTGCGGCCGCACTAGAGTTTTGTACAGTTGCAACATGACGTTGCGGCTCCGAAATTCAATCCCCCTACCAATAAAAGCCAAGACTCCAAAATGGAATTCTCATTCCATTTTGCACTGCTCCGTTGCTTCAGCTTTCAAAATGGCGATTGTCAGGTTTCATTTTCAAACCAGCTTTGGCTCTCCCTGTGTAACCATGGAAACCCCCTCCCATCACCCTGGAGGAGGTATTTATGGTTCCCTCCCTTCTGTTACTCTCAGCCCTCTCCCTTTGTTTCTGCATCCCATTGTTTTAGTGGCTGATATCCCTGAGTTATTCCCCTCACTCCAGTCATTGTAGGTGTATGTTCTGAAGCTCCATGTAGACATCTCCCCATTTTGAGGCCTATTGCACCATCATAAAAAGGATACCCTGCATGAGACCAGCAAATGCCCATCACCACCATAACTGACAGGGGACAGATATGCCCCCTGGACTGGAACAAGAAGGCACAGCAATGTAAACTGAAATGTTTCTTCACCTTACTATCCCCCACCTTACCTCCCCCACCCCACTCCAACCTTGAATCATTCACATCATTCTGTCACAAACTCTCTCGCAACTTTGGCTCCGTCTTGTTTATGTCCTTCTGTAAGAGGCTGTCTCCCAATTCTGGCTCAGGGGATTCTTCCCCTGCCCCCTCCAGTCATGTGTCCAATTGCAATCTTCCTCAGTCTCTTCACTGCCACCAGTCAAGCCTTTGTCCTCCAGCTCCTTTGCCTCTGTCTTGTTCTCCCCCCTGCCCATTCAGCATCCCCTTCTGCCCTTGTCCTGCAGTTTATTACCATTGGTCTGATATACAAAAACCTTGTCTTTCTAACCCCACCCACCCACAACCATCTGCCAAAGCAAAGTGGTGCTGCCTGTGGAACCAACATGGGATTGGATTTTACGGCCTTGCTTGGGCGAGACTGGAAATTCCTACCTGAGGTCATTGGAGATTTCCAATGTCGGACCCCTACCTGATCCAATTCCATGGCAAGCAATGTGGTAGAGTTCCAGCGTAGGAGTCTAAGTTGCCGCGAGCACTGTGCAATGCAAGGTAGGCAAACAAACCTCAAGGTTGCAAGGGGCCAGGGGCAATTTGCTTAGATGCAGTTGTGACTCACACCAGTCTAATTAAATACTGATGTGGCCTTTTGATCAGCATCAGGAGGACTATGACTCCTTCAAAAATAAGGATTCATGGTATTCTAATATATTCAAATAGTGGTCCCAACAAGGTGTGGTGGGAAGAAAGCATGCCACCATTGCAAACAATCTCAATCTAATTTACAGTCATGGAAAACTCCTCCCTCTCCTGCTCGCCATTATGGGCATCATATGCAGTACGGGAAAATCCCAGCCCGAGCTAAACTACTCACAAACACCATTGCCAAGGAAATCTAGGAAGCAATTCTCTCAGAAAAGTTCTCAGTGTTGAATTTGTGGGAAAACTGGTACAATTCACTGTTGCTTTTTAAGTGGGAGTTCAGACTCAAATCTCCCACATTCTGTGCAATGCAGATGTCGCAATCATGACTATAGTTAAAAGTCCTGGGGAGGGGACGTGGCCTACTCCCACCAGAGGCTGACAGTTTCATACCTCTACGCCTCTGGGCCTATGTAAAATAGGTTATTCCATTTCCATTGGCCCCGCCCCTTAGGCTCCACCCATTGGCCCTGCATCCTTAGCACTGCCCGATGCCCGGTGGGCAGTGCCAGGATGCCCCCTAGTATGTGCGTCTTGTCCCTTGGGCAGTGCCAGGGGCACAGGCTGGCACTGCTAGGGTGCCCGTGCACAGGGAGCACCATCTTTCCACCGCCTGACACTTTGTGAGCAATATGCAATGCAAGGTAGGCAAACAAATTTCAAAATCACAAGTGGCCAGGTGCAATATGCTGAGATGCAGTTGTGACTCATGCCAGTCTATTTAGACACTGATATGCCCTTTTGATCAGCATCAGGGTGGCTATGATTCCAGCAATAATAAGCATTCATGGTATGCTAATGATTGCTCCCCCACCCCATTTTCACTCCAGGGGGTCATCCCGCTAGTTCCCCAAAAGTGTCCCCACTAATCTGAACCCTCGCTGCAGTGAAGTACTCCTGACTGGATGGGAGATGCTAATGGGTCTGAAGAATTCATCCCAGGACCCGCTAATTATATTAAAATAAGATTTAAAATAAATGCAAAGTACTTACCTTGTGTTTCTGCTGGTTTCCAGCGCAGCTCAAACGGCACCCATTATCAGGCGTTGGGAAATGCACGCGCGGCTGGAGTGCATGCACGTATCCCACAAATTGGCTGACACATTCTCCTGGATGGAGGAATCACCCCCTAAAGTCTAATGGAGAGGTAAAAAAAATCGTGCCTAACACATCCACTCAGTACTGAGTGACCACTGCTGGGCAAACTGGCTTTATGGACATGCCGGTGAAGACAGGAAGACATGTGTTTGTGATGTGACTCTTGACCCCATTCAGGCACCTTGGGGTGATTTTCCAGCCTCGTTATGCTGCAGCTATACCGGATGTTGGTGAGACCACATTTGGAATATTGTGTTCCGTTCTGGTCACCTCACTATAAGAAGGATGTGGAAGTATTGGAGAAAGTGCAGAGGAGATTTACCAGGATGCTGTCTGGTTTGGAGGGTATGTCTTATGAGGAAAGGTTGAGGAGCTGAGGCTTTTCTCTTCAGAGCAAAGTAGGATGAGATGTGACTTATAGAGGTTTATAAGATGATGAGGGGGATTGATAGAGTGGACATGCAGAAACTATTTCTTCGGGTGGGTGTAGTTATTACCAGGGGGCATAACTATAAGGTTCATGATGGGAGATATAGAAGGGATGTCTGATATAGATTCTTTACTCAGCGAATGGTTGGGGTGTGGAATGCACTGCTTGCTGTGATCGTGAAGTCTGACACTTCAGGAACTTCCAAGTGGTTATTGGATAGGCACATGGAACACACCAGAATGATAGGGAATGGGATAGCTTGATCTTGGATTTGGAGATAGCTTGGCACAACATCGAGGGCCAAAGGACTTTACTGTACTGTTCTATGTTCTATGTTCGCCCCAAAGCTAGAAAATCCTGCCAAGGTCAACCTACCTTTGGTTGGGGGAGCTGTGTCCTGTCAGCTATGATCCCTGTGGTGGGCAGGATGACAACACCACACTTGACAACACCAAAGTTCAGATGTGATCAATGGCCATGAGACATCAAAGAACAAACAACACCTGTGGATGCCAATTCCAGCAGCCTCGGCAAAGGGGAGAGAAAATAACATCAATTTTCCTTCAATTCCATGGAATGGGCATAGAATATGAGTAGTTTATTGTCCCGTGGTCTTAAGGAACACCGTTGGTTAAGTAATAATCTATGAGCAGCTCTTGAACAGGTCTTTGAAACACATTTTAAAAGCATTTTTAACCCTGTTCCTACTCAGAAAGATTGCAAATTCTGATACAATTCCCTAAAGTGCTTTCCAAGAGCCTCATCGTTGTTATTTTTGAATTTTTATGAGCAATTACCCAGCACTTCCACCATTACATCATCGTGAGGCACAGCTAAGGAACAGTGCCCCTCATTAGAATGAAATGTTCAAAGAACATTTTATATGTTGGGCATCGATGGCGAGGATTCTGGTTGAATGTCTGGGAACTGCGATTTGAAGAAAAGTGGAAAGTGATACGGCATCAGCCTGAATCCACTTCGAATTCACAAAGGGACTTTTTTTTGCATTATTGCCCTCCCCTTGCAAATGCCCCCAACCCCACCTGCCTTTCCCCCTCGCTGTCTGGGTAATTTTTAAATGGGCGTGCAAATTCTCACACAGCAATTTTTGATTTGATTTGATTTATATTCTCACAAGGTATTAGTATACAGACAAAACAGACTGTTCATAGAGAAGGAAAGGAGAGAGTGCAGAATGTAACGTTACAGTAATAGCTAGGGTGCAGAGAAAGATCAACTTAACACAAGATAGGTCCATTTAAAAGTCTGACAGCAAGGAAAGAAATTGTTCTTGAGTTGGTTGGTACGTGATCTCAGACTTTTGTATCTTTTTCCCGATGGACGAAGGTGAAAGAGAGCATGTCCAGGATGCCTGGGGTCTTTAATAATGATGGCTGCTTTTTTGAGGCAGCAGAAAGTATAGACAGGATGGGAGACTGGCTTGCATGATGGACTGGGCTACATTCATGACCCTTTGTAGCTTCTTGCAGTCTTCAGCAGAGCAGGAGGCATACCAAGCTGTGTCACAACCAGAAAGAATGTTTCTATGGTGCATCTGTAAAAGTTGGTGAAAGTCGTAGCTGACATGACAAATTTCCTTAATCTTCTGAGAAAGTAGAGGCATTGGTGAACTTTCCTAACTATAGTGGTGACATGGGGGACCAGGACAGGTTGTTGGTGATCTGGACACCTAAAAACTTGAATTTCTTGATAATTTCTGCTTACAAATACATTTACAAATGGCTGGTGGCTGAGCTGGAGTCGGATTGAAATCTGCAAAACATCTTCGCTGAAGCGTGCCTCACCTGCCTGCAGTTGGCAAGTTGTCAAACCCTGCCAGCTTTCAGCAATATTCATCACAATGATGCTACTTAAATTACACGAGTTACGTGCTGTTGATGTTTGTCATTGCAGAATCTGTGTGGATGGATCTCTGAGCAGCAACTGTCTGGCGAATACTGAGCATTGACGGCAGCACAGAGGCAGAGTGATTAGCACTGCTGCCTCACAGCACAAGGATCCAGGATCAATTCTGGCCTTGGGTCATTACTTGTGCGTGAACTTTGCACTTTCTCCCCATATCTGTTTCCTCCCACAGTCCAAAGATGTGCAGATTGGGTGGATTGGTCATGCTAAATTACCCCTTAGTGTCAAGGGACTAGCAGTGTAAATATGCAGGACTATGGGATAGGCCCTGCGTGGGATTGTGGTCGGTGCCAACTCAACAGGTCAAATGGTCTCCTTCTGCACTATAGGAATTCTGAGAGGGAGTGAGCCTCACACCTGAGTCAGACAATTCTACTGATTTCTTTACAACTGGATATGAAGGGGGCAGGCCCAAATAGCACGAGAGGAATTTCCAACTTGTCCGTTTCTAGTCTGCATTAGTATTTAAATATTTGAGTAATTCGCCGCTGTCTCTGGGGAACACAGTTATTGGCAAGGGGAAGCCACTAGATGGGATGCAACAAGATAAAATGTTCTCTCCCAATAATGCCATACACAAAATGGCCTCCCTTGAGCCAGATTAGCATGCCTTCAAATTATGTTGCAAGATAAAAGCCAAGTGGGGGAAATGGTAGGCCAGAAGACAACAGAAAGAGATAAAGCATGAGAGTGTTCAAGTTATTTGCTCTTCTCGATTACTTAATCTTCCTCTGAACCTGCAACATTTGTTGTCTCAAGTCCAAGCTAAACATCGTCATTGAAGCTGTTGATATGGGTGGCATTGTCATCATTTGCTAAACCCATCCCTACCCAATAGAGTTGGATTCCAAAGCTATTACACATCTTCTTCCCTCACACTAAATCCTGACTCCAATCATTGTTTCTAAGACTGTTATTCAGCTTTTTACTGTGGGAGGCCTTCTCTGCACAGCTTCCAGACTCATAGTCTCCCAACGCCAAATGCACCAAGTCTACCTTCTTTTCAAGATGCACAAATAGGACTTGTGCATTTGTGCGCAAATGCACAAATGCACAATTTGTGCAACAAAGGCCCATTGTTGCTCCTGCTCTTGCCCTTGGAAACTGATTTCTTCTTATCTCAACTATTTTCTCTCCCCTCATCCAGTCTATTCACACTTCTGTCCATGATTTCTCCAATGCTGTCTACTCCTTTAACATTTTCTAGTTTTCAAGATCGAACTATCTCCTTTGCACTGTAGATGTACAAATCCTCCTTATCGCCACCAGGATAATCCCAGGGCAGTTTGTCACTTCCTTGAATGGAAAATCCAGTCTCCATCCTTAATACCCTCCTCTGTCTAATGGGACTTGTTCTCACATTGGGCACCTTCTTTCAATCTGCTCGCTTCCTCCAAATTAATATTGTTTCTATGAGTACGGCTCTTTGCTGAGGCTTGTGGGATATGCAGAGGATCCTTTTTTCCAGTCCTGCTCAGATTTCCTCTCTCACCTCCATTTGCAGGAAGTTGCTACTTGGGACCATCCCAAATGGGATAATTTCAACCGCTTTCTATTCCCAGTTTTCTCTAATTTGCAGTCTCATGGTCCAGTCCCCAATTCTGTCTTTCTTTGATTCTGATTCCATTTCTACAGATAGGCTACCAAACAACATTTACTAAAAATCAGCTTCTTCCCACCTCAAATCCACTAACTCTCCAGTTCTTCCATCTTTGCTATATCTGTTCTGATGCAACATTCTCTATCAGCGCTATCAATAAGCCTTCCTTTTCTTCATATTTGAGGATGCCTCAACATCATATCTGACGGTGTCCTCAATAATGTTCACCACAATTCCAGCACCCCTGTCCTCACTTCTCCCCTTTGTTGCCAGAACTATTATTTCCTTCACCCTCACTCACCTTCACCTACCTGCCTTTGTATTCAATAAGTCACCCATTGCCATTTCTGCCATCTCCAGTGTGGTGTCATCAGTACCCACGCCTTCTTCTCACCATCCTGGCATCTGCAGAAACCATTCCCACCTCCACACTGTGTTGCACTCCTCATTCACCCAACTCCACTGTCCACAACCCTTTCCCAATCCAGCACAGGAGACACAACACTTGCAGCAACTAATTAGGAAAGCTAACCGAACATTGTCATTTATTATGAGGGAACTGAATACAAAAGTAGGGAGGTTCAGTGGTACAGCACATTAGTGAGACCACCTCGGGAGTACTGAGTGCAACATTGGTCATCTTATTTAATGAAGGACGCAAAAAAATTGCATTCAGCTTTCTACAAAGTACCACATTTCTGCTTAAAATAAGTTCCTGTCCCGCTCTCTCAGCATCTGCTGCATTCCTTCCAGACAAAATGACTCTGTCGAGAAACAATGATATACAGTATCATCACCAATACTTCTGCTTGAAAGGGAGATCTGTAACAATATCTGTAACCCCCACAACTTGCGCGACTTGCAAAATCTCACTAACTTTCCTGTCTGGAAACACTTCACTTACTTTTAACCTGTGCTTAAAGCCCTCTCCACTTACATTGTCTGTACCATTAAGACTTGATTAGCTGTAAAGACTCACATCCCAATCATTATTCACGTAAATTGAGTTTGTGTCTTTGTGCCCTGTTTGTGATCAGAACTCCCACCCACCTGATGAAGGAATAGCCTGTTCCAAAAGCTTTGCTGCAAATAAACCTGTTGGACTTTACGCTGGTGTTGTGAGATTTCTTTCTGAAAGGGAGATAACAGGGCTGGGCCTTGTTGAGGCACTCGTTCACCAAACAGCCTGCCAACCATCACTGTGAAGAGTGGGCAGTTGGGAATGTTTGCCTAGCACATTACCATCACCTGAGAGCCAAAGGGCCTGGGCTCCACCTATGAAATCTCATTCTTTCTGCTTAAAAGGTGAATCAATTCAGAAGGAATCAATGGGGGTCCCTGAGAAAAGACAATAACTATATAAACAAATTGCACTTAAGCAGGGGGTTCAATTTCACTTTGCATCCAAATTGACTTGGAGTGCAGATGAATGGTGCAATTCGTAAACTATGTTTCCTTAACGCAAAGGAAAGATGTCAACATGAGAATAAATCTGATTTCTGCTCACACCAACATTTCCAGCCATTCACCAACCGTAGGAAAATATACCTGTATGATTCGATTAAGACTGTCATTGAACCAGCGTTACTGTTATACATCTTAATCAATACAAACAGTGTGATTTTTCCCAGAGATCCCTTATGTCTGGAGGCATTGGCCCAGCCAATCTCAGACTGGGAGAGTTGGGCCCCTCTCTTTAGAACAATATCAAAATGAACACATTTTTCAAAATAATAATATTATTTGCATTTTTGTCATTATTTGATGTCAAGAAGTAATCTATTACGGGCTATATCTGAAAAGCAATGTTCAAATGGTTGGTGAAATCTTGAATTGTGAAGGTCAGCAACTCTATTAACACGATGCTGCAGTTTTCGTGTGGTACAGCAGTTTGCTTTGTCTATATTAAAAATTGAGCTTCAGGCAACAATTCTGAGATTAGATTAATTTCAGGGATGCAACGGTGTAGACAGCCCATGATTAATGAAATGCGCCGTGTGTTTTGGGGAGGACCAGCGAAATTAGAAAAACAGTTTTGACTGTTTCACGTCCTTAGCTTCTTGGAAGTGCCTGCCTTTATTTAGCACGGACAGCTTTGAGTGCCGGGCGCAAGTTGTGTCTCTGAATGCACTGTATGATTAGGGAAAAAAAAATTAACTACAGGAATCAGCCATTCCAAAATGATCCCTGCAGCCTAATTGGTTGATTCTGTTCGGCTAAATGGCTATTTTAAAAATTAAAGTTGAGGAGAAAATGTATGTGAAATATTGGAAAAGCTGGCCCCCATAACATCCTCTCCCATTAGGTATTGTAAGTACCACAATACGCCCCCAGTGTTCAAATTCACTACCAGTTCAGCTTCTCTCATTTGGCCATTCTCTGTAAGGACTGCCGTTAGCAGCCTTTCCCCTTGTATCTTTGGCTGTGACTCATCTTTCATTCCCTCACCCTGCGATATAAGTATCACCCACTTTTTATGCCTTTTAACTTTGAGAAAAGGTCATCTGGACTTGAAACGTCAGTTCTTTTCTCTCCTCACAGATGCTGCAAGATCTGCTGAGATTTTCCAGAATTTTCTCTTTTGGTTTCAGATTCCAGCATCTGCAGTAATTTGCACTTGACCAATTTATTCAGTCCCAACTCCACAAATGTATTGCCTGATTTGACACTGAGCCTAATGTACTGGAAAAGTCCCACATTAGAGCACCAGTCTGTGCTGTGTTTCAACTGGTTCTTGCTGGGATTATACAAGTGTTTTGTAGTTTCATAGAATCCCTACAGTGCAGAAGGAGACTAATCAGTCCATCGAGCCTGTATTGATAACAATCCCACCCAGGCTCTATCCCCTTAACTTCATGTATTTATCCTGGTAGTCCTCCTGACACTAAGGGTTAATTTAGTATGGCTAATCCACCTAAGTCACACATCTTTGACTATGGGAGGAAACCGGATCACCTAGAAGAAACCCATGCAGACATGGGGAGAAAGTGCAAATTCTGCACAGACAGTGACCCAAGGCTGGAATTGAACCCGGGTCCCTGGTGCTATGAGACAGCAGTGCTAACCACTGTGCCACCCTGTATGAGAATACTGTGTGGTGGCGGTAAGATGTCAGGATTCCTTCCTGCTCCTAGCATCCAAAACCTCTTGTCTCCCATCACATCTGCAAGGGCTGGAAAAATGCTGAAAGAGGATGCTCTGTGGTGCAATTCATGCACTATTTGTCTGTGCTATTGGACAAATTGCTAGGCTGCTGTGATACCCCGTAAGCCCCTTTAAACACCAGCATCCACAGCTGTTGCTCCAGCAGTCTGAGCCTGCACTGTAACTAGTTGAGTTTACAGGCTTTCAATCTGATCCTCCACTGCAGCACTCTGGCCTCTGCTTCAAGGAAACACAAGACACCAGCATCCAACTCCGATTGGTGGTTGGGTTTGAAATTCTGATAATGGGGGAGGAGGTTTAAGGGTTTCTGACTTGCCCTAGTCATGGTCACTCCAGTGATGCTGAACATCTTCTCCTGCATCAAGGTAAGGATGTGCTGTTGTGCCTGTACCCCATCAGCCAACTGCTGCTGCCTTCATCAACTTGACCTGCAAGAGAAAGATAGAGAGAGAGGTGTGCCAGTGAGTGAGGGTGATGTGATGACCATGGTTGAACAGCTGACAGTGTGTGCAAGCTACAAAACGTGTTATTAAATAGACGAGAGTGAGGTAACATTGTGCTTCTGAGGCCTGAGTTATAACTGATAACAATTGCTAGGAGTGAATGGTGCAAGTTAGCAGATGGCATTTGAATGTGAATTTACTGACACCGAGCACTCACCCAAGGTCATTGAACTTCTAGCTGTACTCTATCCAGCTGCTCATGGCTTGACTCTTGCCATTGAGTGCCATTGCTATGGTCCCACTGCCCTTGCTAATTGCTGTAGAGAAGTTCCTATAATGGTTAGATATCTCTCCTCCTCCTCTTTGGCTTCTGCAGTTGTGCAGAAAATCTGGCAGCAGCTGTCTGCCATTTTGCATGGTCTTTCCCAGATCAAAGTCACTTCTAGAATGACTTCCAGCATCTCCACCAGCCGTAGTGCACCTCATAGGAACATAGGAGTTGGGAACTGAAGGAGGCAATTCAGGCTTTCGAGCCTGCTCTGTCATTCAATCAGATCATGGCTAATCTCCCCCTGGTCTCAAATCCATCTCCCTCGCTGCTCCCCATATCTCTTAACCTGTTTTTTTAATAAGAAACAGATCTGTCTCCTTCTTGAAACCATTCAATGTTTCAGACTCCACCACGCTACGGGGCAATGAGTTCCACAAATTCATCACCATCTGCAAGAAGTAATTCCCCCTCATCTTAGTTTTAGAACTATTGCCTCTCAATCTATACCTCAATATCTTGTTCTAGATTGCCCCACAAGGGGAAACATTTGGTCTACATTTATTTTATCAATCCCTTTTAGTATTATGCAAACCTCGATCAGATCCCCTCTTAACCTTCTAAACTTCAGCACATGTAAACTCAAACTGTTTAATCTCCCCTCATGAGTCAACCCTTTCATCCCTGGAATCAATCCAAGAAGTGCTGGCTGGTTTTGAGTCAAGCAGACTTTAAACTCTTGTTAGTCTTTCAGGACTTTGTGACTCCTGCTGTAGATGTGACACCAACCAGCAGTGTGCTCCATGTTGGATGCATGTCCCGTTTTTTAAATTAACAGGCAGCTCAATGCACCACCCTATTTCCAGAATATCAGACTAAACGCTGTAAAAATGCTCCATCTGAAACCTGGCCCTTCGAATGATTTTAATAAATTGAGTCAGGTATTTAAAATCCATTAGTAAAATGATGACATTGGCAAATTACTTTTCATAGATTCATACAGCATAGAAAAGGACCTTCAGCCTATCAAGTCCATACCGACACATTAGAAACACCTGAACTCCCACCTAATCCCATTAGCCAGCACTTGGCCCATAGCCCTGAATGTTGCATTATTCTTAGTTCTCATCCAGGTACTTTTTAAAGGATGTGAGGCATTGTGCCTCTACCACTCGCCCAGGCAGCACATTCTACCCCCATTAGGTAAAATGGTTTTTCCTCACATCTCCCCTAAACCCCTTACCCATCATCTTGAACCTATGTCCCTTGGTGACTGATTTTTCAACTAAGGAAACAGTTGCTCCTTATCCACTCTGCTCGTGCCTCTCATAACCTCATACATCTTGATCAGGTCATCCTTCATTCAGTCTTCTCTGCACCAACAAAAACAAACCAAGTCTAAACAACCTCTTTTCATAACTTAAATGTTATTTTCAAGGCAGTGAATCACCTCTGCATCCTCTCCAGCGTAATCAGATCCTTCCAATAATATTCCAGAACTGCGCACGGTACTTTAGCTGTGGCCTCACCAAAGTTTTACAGAAGTTCAACGTGACTTCCCTGGTTTTGTAATCAATGGCTCAATTGATAAAAATAAGTGTCCCGTATGCTTTTTTCACCAGCCTACTAACATGCCCTTTGCTTTCAGAGATCTGTAGATAAACACACCACAGTCCCTTTGATCCATAGGAATTTCTAGTGTCCTACCATTCATTGAGTATTTCCTTGTCAAATTACTCCTTCCAAAGTGTATCATCTCACACTTTTCAGGGTTAAATTCACCTGCCACTTATCTGCCCATTTGACCATTCTGTCTATATCTTCTTGTAGAAAACAATCCACCTCATTGTTAACCACTTGGCCAATCTTTCCGCAATCCAAACCCCACAGAGTCATCAATGTCATTTACGTAAATAATGAATAATAGGGGGCCAAACTATGGTACACACTGGACACTGGCTTCCAGCCACTAAAGTAGCCTTCTGTCATCACACTTTGTCGCCTACAATGGAGCCAACTTTGAGTCTACTTTACCCTGTCTCCTGTATCTTATTGACATGGTTGCATATAATTTGGAAAAAACGCTGTAAAAGCTCTTGAACAAGCTCAAAACTGAGGGACAGTGTGATTTCACTGCCCTCCCATCCCAGCACAGATTGCACTCTCCTCACAACCTCTGCCTCACTAAAAAAAACAATAAAAAAAGATAGTTTAAACCAACTTCCCTCAGGACAAATCTCCATCATTTCCCTTCACACAGCACCCTGCTCCAGGGAAGCACTGGCCTATGAGAAAAAGTCAATATCTGTGAACAACAATGCTCCAAAGCTTGCAATTACTAATATGGCAATTATTCATTATTAGTATCTTTCTTTTTACAAAGTAGATTTCAGGCATCTAATAAATCAAAGCACACACAGAGTCTAGATGTGCCACTTAATTTGGTTAAGCCACTGTCCTTGCGTGAACCTAATGGAATTTACTTGTCTGTCATTCAAGTGGGAGTTGAATAAAGATCAACTTAGCTCAGGGCTGGTGTGCTCTACATACTGTGGAAACATTTTGTTGCACAATTGTTCTTGTAAACAGATTTTAAAATGTTGATAATTATTCATTTGTGAGTCACAGGTTGGCCAGCATTTATTGCCCTTGAAGGGTAGTTGAGAGTCAACCACATTGCTGTGGCTCTGGAGTCACATGTAGGCCAGACCAGGTGAGGTTGAAAGATTTCCTTCCCGAAAGGACATTTGTGAACTGGGTGGGTTTTTCTGTCAATGGATTCATGGTCTTTGGTGGATTCTTAACTCCAGCTACTTTTTTATTGAATTCAAATTCAGCCATCTGCCCTGGTGGGATTCGAACCCAGATTCCCAGTACATTAGCTATGTTTCTGGATTAATAGTCTAGCAATAAGACCATTAGGCCATCACTTCCCCACTATCTCACCCCATTTGTGCCAAAGAAAATGTTGTGTCTTAAGCGCAAAGGAACACATGAGGATTCTATGTCTGTAACTCAATGGAGTTTTGAAGGGTGGAAGGGAGGGGGTTGGAAGGATCTCATTGAAACTTACAGAACACTGAAAGGCCTGGATAGAGTGAAGAAAGTAGAGCCAATACTTCGAGTCTGGATGAACCTTCGTCAACTGCTCTGATGAAGGGTCATCCAGACTGGTAACGTTGGCTCTGTTCTCTCCCCACAGATACTGTCAGACCTGCTGAGATTTTCTAGCATTTTCTGGGTTTTTTTCAGATTCCAGCATCTGCAGTATTTTGCTTTTATCTGGAAATGAGGCAAATGCTTCGATTAATAAGAGAGACAAGGAGGCAAGGGCACAGCCTTAGGATAGAAGGACTACCCTTTAAAACTGAGATGAGGAGGAATTTCTTCAACCAGACAGTGGCGAATCTATGGAAGGCAATGGAGACTGGGTCATCGAATGTATTTAAGATAGAGATAGATAGGTTCTTGATTGGTAAGGAGAATCAAAGGTTCGGGGAAAAGGTGGAAGAATGGGCTTGAGAAACTTATCAGCCATGATTGAATGACAGAGCAGACCTGATGGGCCGAAAGGTCTAATTCTGCTCCTATAAAGCTTAAAATGTATTTATTAGTGTCATAAGTAGTCTTACATTAACACTGCAATGAAGTTACTGTGAAAATCCCCTTATGGTCTTATTAGTGTGAGATGAAAATGTGTCAGAAAATAAAAATGCCTGCAAATATTGATGTGATCAATGTTTTGGCCAAATGTTAGTTTATTTGAAGGATATTATTATTTCCTTATCTTACAGACACTGCACAATGGGCAGAAACCTGACTTCAGACAATCTGTTCAAGGCACGTGGATGTGATTCCCACTGGATGGTGCCAGTTGTGTCGAGGAATTATACACACTTGGTTTGTCAGCAGGGACCCTGAGGTGAGAGCAGGGTCGTAACTTCAGAATCCACAAGGACAAATATCATTATTTTAACATCTTTGTGCCTTTGCTACTAATAAAATGGAAATTCAACTGGCTTCACTGAATATAGATGATCAGATAACTGAATAATTCAAAATTCCCATATTATTTATTAATACAATAATAATTTGCTTTCAACTGAATAATAGTTACTAATTATTCCTGATCGGTGAATATTCTCCTTCTCAAAAGAATTTACATATTTTACTTCATGCACAATGCTTACCTACCAGAATGCAAAATGGCTGTTTCTGGAATCTTCCCCACAACAAATGAGCCAACATTATGCATGTTAAGAAAACTTCTAGTCACAATTAAGGAGGCACTTTTAAATATTGGTGAAATATCTGAACCAATTAGTTACCAAGCATACAACAACATAAATCACCTTGAAATACCCAGTTGTGCCAACTGCATAAAACATCACGGTGACAAAAATAAAGCACAACAGTTCTTTCAGCTCTTTGCATTTTACAAAAAAAAAATGCTCCTTATGAAGGGTGGTACAGTGGCGCAATGGTTAGCACTGCTGCCTCACAGCACCAGGGATCTGGTTTCAACTTCCGGTCTCAGGTAGTTGTCTGTGTGAAGTTTGCACGTTCTCCCCATGTCTGAAAACCATGTGGTTTCCTCCGCAATCCAAAGATGTGAAGGTTAGGTGGATTCGCCATGCTAAATTGCCTCTTGGTACCAAGGGGATTAGCAGGGTAAATACGTGGCATTACAGGGCATTATAGGGCCTGGTAGGATTGTGGTTGGTGCAGGTTCAATGGGCCGAATGGTGTCCTTCTATACTATTGGGATTCTATTCTATTCATTCTGTATAACGCTTTTTTCATTTCAGCAGACATCTCAGTGACTAAATTCTTATTAATATTTCAGGGAAAAAGTTTAAATGTGTGGTGAATATGTTATTCACTGAAATGGATAGGGCTGAGCCACATCCACTCAAACTGCACTGATGTGGAGAACTTTGCTAATTTATAACTTACATCATGTTGCTGATAAGCAATTAGGTTAGCTATTATCACCTAGCAATGGGGGAGAACCTTGTCCTGGGGACTGTTAAGTTTGCTGCATGTTAAGGGAACTTGCGTCCAATCGATAAGAACAGTAGGTTGTGGGATTGTGGGAATTCAACATCCAAATTTTGTTCAGGTCAGGGAAGCACACCGTGACCAGTTTCACAGCGCAGTTGTAAACAATATCTTCACAATACCTGCAGCTGAGGGAATGGTCAAACTGTTTTAAATTGGCTCAATTCGGACAACTTGTATTCAGAAGCAATTTTGAACCTCTCCTGTAGGTGTTATATTTGTTAATCTAATGCCCCATTTGGAGTGACAAAAGGAGGTCGAATTATCCCAAAATGAAACTTCTATTTATCTCTATAAAATATTGATTTTGGCACCAATATAAACAACTGCCACCATTGAGATAGATTGCAAATTGCTGCCAAGTTGGAAATCTGCCAACACGTACTGGGAGTCAAACTCAGAAACTTAATCTCCATCAATCGCTTTCCATCACTCATACCTCACATCTTCAGAATCTGTTGCTTCCACTTCTAGTTTCCTCTATTCCCTCCAATTTTCAACTTTATTCTTCTGATTTTGCTGAAAATGTACTATAAGATTCTGCAAATCTTTCCTTTGATGACAGGTGTTATAAAGCACGTTCGTGTCTGTTTCCACAGTGTGGTCTAGTTGACTAAGGTGAGTCATGGTGGCATTGTGGTTAGTACAGCGCCAGAGACCCCGATTCGATTCCAGCCTTGGGTCACTATCTGTGTGGAGTTTGCACATTGTCCCTCTGTCTGCATAAGTTTCCTCCAGGTATTCTGGTTTCTTCCCACAGTCCAAAGATGTGTGGGTTAGGGGGATTGGCCATACTAAATTGCCCCTTATTATCAGGAAGATTAGCAGGATAAATGGGGTTACAGACATATGGCCTGGGTGGGATTGATGTTGATGTCGGCTCAATGGGCGGAATGATCTCCTTCTGCACTGTAGAGATTCTATGATTCTACAAGGTAGTGACAGATTTGATTTTTATTCTGTGCTGATTTAGCTGGTTTCAATCAGAAGGAAATAATAACACTGCAATGGCCAAATTCTGTCTAGGTACAGGGATGGGCAAATTCACCAAGTTTCCTTTTGGTGCTCATTTTCCAATGAATCTCAGGACTGAAGTTTTGTTTGGGGATGTGATAACCTTAATGGGAATCATTAATTGACCTTCCAGTTGGGGTTATTCAATACAGCTTCCACTATAGTTCTGTGTCTGCATGGGTTTCCTCCCACACTCCAAAGATGTGCAGGTTAGGTTGATTAGACAATGCTCAATTCACACTTAGGGTCCTGGGAAGTGATAGGTTAGAGAGATTGACAGGATAACTAAGCGGATATAGGGCCTCAGTGGGATTGTTATCGGTGCTGACTCAATGGGCTGAATGGCCTCCTTCTGCACTGTAGGGGTTTGATTATTCTACACTACAGTGTGGGAAAAATTGTTTTGGATGTGAAACCCCCTCAGCTCCTAAGATTGCATTTTCAGGAAGTCCATAGTGAATTAACCTCAATCCCCACTTACCCACAAACATCAGAAACTGCGATGGTGCAATGCCCAAGCTAGTTTGTGAATGAAATTCCAAGCAGCCCACGGTCTATCATCTGCTGATCATCCTGCTCCCTCATACAAACTGGCTTCAGAAATAATATAAAATCTGTCATTGCGACTCTCACTTCGACTCCCTTTTCAGAAACTCCACTCTCTGGCTCCCTGCGTTCACCTGTAAATCAACTACCCGAGTGCCTCTCATTGCCAGATGTTCCCTTTACTGAAGAAGTTGGTACAATTGTGATTGGCATTAGAGGCGTGAATGACTGATAGTCACAAAATCTGAAAGTGCCAATATGTTAATATCTGTCACCTCTTCTGATGAGGTTGTCGCTTAGTCATTTTCGTGAGAATTACCGAAAAACTATTTGAAAATGAGAACTACCATAAACGTGCCATGGTTTGAATTGAATGTTTCTGATTTACAGTTTAGGGGACCATGCAAAATACATTGCGAACTTGCTGTGTAAAATATTACTCCTTTTCTGTCAAAGTTAGAATCATAGAATCCCTGCAGTGCAGCAGGAGGCCATTCAGCCCTTCGAGCCTGCACCAACAGCAATCCCACCCAACCCCTATCCCCTTCACCCCACATATTTGCCTCAGCTAGTCTCCCTGGCACTAAGGTGCAATTTAGCATGCCCAATCAATCTAACCCACACATCTTTGGAGTGTGGAGGAAACCGGAGCACCCGGAGAAAACCCAATCAGTAACCCAAGGCTGGAATCGAACCTGGGTCCCTGGCACTGTGAGGCAGCAGTGCTAACCACTGTGTCACCGTGACCCCCTTGAGGTCTGTCATTCATTACTCCACTACCGGCTGTGCTACAGCCCCAGAGCCACAAACAGTGAAACTATACAGAAGAAACCCACCCAGGTGAAGGGGAAATGTGCCAATTCCACACAGATGGTGGAAACTGGAATGGAACCCATGTCTCTGCTACTGTGAGCAGTGCTAACCATCGTGCCACCTTGTCATTCATGAATGACGTCTCAGAAAGATAAAGGATGGTAAAACTGCAGAGAAGGCTGCTACTGGTCGGAGCTGGTCTTGTATGCCTTAAAATGAAACTCCAGCTGTGACAAGTAAAAATCATTTCTGAAGTTTTCCTGGTTATTTTAAACCTCTATCTGGGGGATACATGAGCAGCTTTTCCAGATTATAACACAAGCTCTACAAAATTATTGGAACCTCAGACCAATCTAAAAGCACTGGAGTTGAGTGATTTCTAAAAATAAGTAGATTTAATGCAGCACAGTTTCATTTTTTCACACCCCTTGCCATTCTGTGCTTCACTATATTTAACTACACTTATATTAATCTATTGATGGTTTGTTGTGTGGGTGGCTGTAAAAATGTCAGACAGGTTGAACTGAAATAGAAATTACTTTTCTATTTGTGTCAATTTTTTTTTGGTTGTGACGATCTGAGTTCAGAATGGCGCTGGCTGCAATTCTTTTAATAAGGTATCGCCTCCTGTTCAGCTGTTGGGATAGGTTCCCCCATCCCAGTCACCCAGGAAAACACAAGGCAGAGGAGACAATGGCCTAGTGGTAATAAAACTACTTGAAAACTTCAATTGCTTCAAAAAAATCCTTTATTAATTGGTGAGTTCACAAAAGTGACAGGTTTAATTCTAATCCAAATGGCAGCCCAAAGCCTTCCCACTGTAATTTTGAGTTAATCCTTTTGAGAAACAGTCAGCCAGTATATCTGATAAAGGGTCATCCAGACTTGAAATCTGGATTCTGTCCACAGATGTTGTCAGATCTGCTGAGGTTTTTGAGCATTTTCTGCTTTTGTTTCAGATTTCAGCTTCTGTGGTATTTTGCTTATACCTTTTTGACAGGAGAATGAAATTGGGAATTTTTTTTACTCACTTGTGGGATATGGGCATCAGTGGCTGGCCAGCATTTATTGCCCATCCCTAGTTACCCAAGGGTAGTTAAAAATAAACTACATGGCTATGGCTCTGGAGTCACACATAGGCCAGACCAGATAAGGATGGCAGATTTCCTCCCCAAACGGGCATTAGTGATCCAGATGGGTTTTTTCTGACAATTGACAATGGTTTAATGATCATCAGTAGATTCTTAATTCCAGCTTTTTTTAATTGAGTTCAAATTCCATCATCTGCCGTGGTGAGATTTGAACTTGGGTCCCAAGAACATTAGCTGAGTTTTTGGATTAATGTCTAGCGATAATACCACTAAGCCATCACTTCCCCTTCTCTGTGTTTTTCTGAGTGATGGGGTTGGCAGAATCTTTTGGAGTAAATGTCTTGTGATCATGTAGCTAAAAGATTCCTAACCCAAACACTGAGTGAGAATTCCAGAACAAACTCCTTGATCTGAACTGTCAACTCTTTCATTCACCACAGAGGCTGCCGGACATGTTGAGTATTCCCAGGATGATCTGCTTTTATTTCACATTTCCAGTATTTTGCTCTTGACTGAGCAACAGATTAGAAGGCCCACATTATTCTACCTTAGTGACGGAATCTTGCCAGCTTTGAAGAAAGTACTGGGATTGGATGCAGAGAGAGCATCCACACTTCCTTAGCTGTGGCAGGAACTGTGTGGGTAACCAAAGGAAGGAAGGAAGAATTGCAAAAGGCAAAGAAAAAAGGGGAAATCAAAGATCATTAATTCAGACCCTTACTTTCTCAAGGAGGGGGAAAGGTGAAGATGGATTGTCTAACATCGCAGGTGGAAACTGGCAGAGCCAATTTCCTTTTTTTTCCAAGTATCCCTTTTCAATCCCAAAACGATCCAATGTGAGATCAGCTGTTGAGTAAGAAGTGCAGGCAGTGAGCAGGCTCGCGACTCGACCAGAACGGGACAGCAACAATAGAACACAAGGCACGATGCCCGCAATCCACAAGAAGACTGTGGCAGGAGGATGGGTTGAAGAAGTGGGTGAATGGGAGAATGTGAGGCATGTGAGTGTGAGGTGGGGGAGGCTGGTGGAAGGGGGAGGGGGGCAGAGGTGTAGAGCCAGAGATGGAGGTGACAGTGGAGATTCACAAACTGTAAATCCGCTGATCTGATGTGAAAGCTTGATTGCTGCACAGGATAAAGATGAGGTGCTCCATCCAGGGCTTTCTCCCTGTGCTTTGTTCAACCTTTTTCAAACAATTGGTCTTCACAGTGACTAAGCACATCAGTCATGCTGGCACCTCAATGGGAATGATATTGTCTGCCAGAATGTATTGGGCTGGCATCACAGAACTCAGTCGTTCTTCCTGTATTCTCTCTGCAGCTTTGAAGTGCATCTGCAACCACCTCCCCCCCCCCCCCCCCCACCCCCACCCACCCCCCACCACTTCTTCTCCCCCCCACTCCATCAATTTCAGTATGCTGTGCGGTTCTCAAAAGTTCAGCTCACAAGGATGCCATAGAACCAGAAACTTTCTCTACTGTCTCACCATGTTATGACTACAGTCATTGAAAATAGGCAAGCTGCCATTAGTCAGACATTCACAGAAGGTCTGTAAGGATCCACAGCTCTGTGGGGCTCATTCTCTGCAATGCGGAGCTGGTTCTACCACCCCTTCCTGATGATTCTGCTCCTGCCTTTACTACTGTGAGTGAGAAGAATGACAGCACGATCACCAGGCTCCAAGTTCCTGATGGTCTCCTCACTGCAGTGTCAAAGAGAGAGGCATCTGTTTCCTAAGGACCATATTTTTACATTAATCATCAACAGCTGCCTCTCAAAGGCTAATGTTATGGCCCATGTCCTGACCATAATATTGATGCCCAGTCTTTCTTTTGCACATTGGTTGGGTAAACCCCCTCCCCCGTGCACCACATACTGAGTGGTAACAGCTTTGGCCACTCAACTACATCTTGAGCTCTCATTTCAGGCATTGGGTGTGTCCTAATCATCTCTTTGCGCCCAGCTTGGCCCATGGGGGCAGTTGCCAATAAGCACTTCAGCATAGACTGAAGAGTTAGGAGCGCTATCCTTGGGCAGAGTGCCAAGGCCAATCGTCGCTTATCCTGGCCAGCAATGGTACAGCCACACCAAAGCAGTCATTGAATTTGGGCTGAATGCTGAGTAGCAATCATTGACACTCTCACACGCAAGTGCTGCTTGAGTGGGCACAATTGTGCGACTAGTCAGACTCCAAGCATGTTAGCTGAACTCAAGCTAAACGGTCTCAGCTGCAACAGACTGCTCATTTTTGGCACACTTTTCCATTTGACTTGCCCCTGCTTTCATCCTGTATCCCCTTCACACCCCAGCCATACTGAAATCTAGATTTCAGTATAGGGAACCCCAGGACCTGTTTCCTGTACTGAGGCACAGGCCATTGCATCATAGGATAGCCAAGAAGAAGCTGGTGTGCAGACTTGCCTGTGACAACCCCCCCCCCCCCCCCCCCCCCCCCCCCCCCCCCGCCACCTCTCCGGTCCTATTGCTGTAACATCACATATTTACCATGCTCGTCCCTCTGACACTAAGCAGCAATTTAGCATGGCCAGTCCACCTAACCCACAAATCTTTGGATTTGGAGGAATCGGAAACCAGAGGAAACCCACACAGACACGGGGAGAATTGCAAACTCCACACAGACAATGACCCAAGGCTGGGATCAAATCCGGGTCCCTGGTACTGTGAGGCAGCAGTGCTAACCACTGTTCCACCATGCTGCTAATGGATTTGGACAGATGTTGAATGGCAGAAAAGGAAGCCTGCCACTGACACAGAGGGAGGAGACAATTGCACCCTACATCTGTGCCGCTAGGAAGCATGTCTCAAGCCTTCTTGGAATATTTGCCATTCTTTCTGCCAAACCCGCCCTCTCTGAATAGCAGCGGAAACACTCCAATCCCTTAAAAATCATCACCACGCAATCTAATCTCCAAGCAATAAAACAGTAAAGCGGAGCATATGGGAACCAGTGGAACACAGGATTCAGAATCCAAATCTAGTTTGCTTGATTCACTCATTGCTTTTAAATGCTACCTATTCTGAGCTGGGAATAAGTAATGTGCACACTCCCCATCCTCCAAAATGGCTAGGAAAGAACTTGGGAAGTTCATGTAAGTGTAGGAAATGAAGTAATCATTGGTGCGAGTTGGGCTGATATGGCTGTGTATACCATTAGTGGAACTATAAGCATGTGATGTCTTTTACCGATGAAAGGTTATCAGAACCAAAGAAGAGGCAGAGTGGAGCCTAAGGTTTCAAATAACAATGCAACATTGATAGGTTGGGTTAGAATATGGTAGATAGAAAGGGATGGCAAAGGGTGTATTTACATGGGATGTGTAAATGTCCCAGAAAATCAGACATTATTTGAAATTCATCATGTAATATAGACAACGTCTCAAAGCACAATTGGCCCAGAGCGTGTGAGGAAGGAGGCACAGCACTTACAGTTGATATGGGGGTGGAGGAGGAGGAAGAATTGGCATGTCTAATTAGCAGCTTCCCAGCAGGAATAATTCCCTACTTGTGATTTCAGGAATATCCCTTCAGGGTAGAAGATTCATTCAGACAGAAATCTTTTTTTAAAAGCAGGTAGCACGATTGCTATTATAAGCATTTCTACGTAGGAGAAGCCAAGATCCAACCCACCATTTACAGCAGCTGATGATCATCTGATTTCACATTAGAAAATTAGCAACACGTCCTCAAAATGAAATCAGCTGGAATGGGTAGAGGATTAGGTTAATGCTGCAAGTTTCATTTCTCCAGAAATGAGCAGTCTTGGATGCTAACAGTTTGTCCGAAACAGCAGCCACAGTTGATTAAAAGTATAAATAGATGCATGCAATGGAATGGGCAGGACGGTGCCACAGAGGTTGCCATTGCTGTCTCACAGTGCTATGGAAATGGATTCAATTCCTGGCTTGGGTCACTGTCTGTGCAAAATCTGCACGTTCTCCCTGTGTCTGCATGGATTTCCTTCAGATGCTTTGGTTTTCTCCCACATTCCAAAAGACATACTGGTTAGGTGCATTGGCCATGCTAAATTCTCCCTCAGTGTATCCAAATCGGTGCCGGAGTGTAGCAACCAGGAATTTTCTCAGTAACTTCATTGCAGTGTTAATGTAAGCCTACTCGTGACACTAATAAACTTTAGATACTGTACTACAACTCTTTCATTTAACCTTGCTGAATTATGATACTCACTGAAATGCAAACGTTAGTGTGTGGAAGTAGAATCAAAGAAAGATAATGCAAGTTATAATTGTCGTGAAAAAACTATAGAGATACGTGGAAGATGGAAGGTAACAGAAGGGTGGGCTTCACTCCATGGGTTAAACAAAGAGTTGAAAATACCAATGAATACAGGCACACAGCCCTTGTCGGAGTAACACCATGGATCACACCTGAAGAAGACACAATAGATAAGATTTGGAAAGGTTCCATTTGCAGTAGGTATTGGAGCTAAATGTCCATGGATGGATTTGTGCTGAATTTGATCAAATATGCTCGAGTAGTTTGAGAAGTTGTAAAGAAGAATAGAGGAAAAAAGGAGAAGAGTTGTTTGTGAGCATGCCTTCCATCTTGTCTGATTTGTACTTACTGCTAGTCAGTCATATGTTTTTGGTATACTATATCTCATCCCCAGATTGGTTGGAGTTGACCCTGCTTAAACTGGGTTACAATAGGAGGAATAGTTATGCATCAGCAAGGGGGAATAAGGATGTGCGAAGAAGAATGTCAGCCTTCTCGTAAGCAGTGGAACAGAAGTATACAGGTGACACCAATTCAAGGTGGATGAGGAGATAAGTTTTATTTAATTCTGTATTCAAAAGATGAAAGTTATTAAAGCAAAAATAGAAGGGGATATTTGGGGAAATCTGACTAAAGCACTAACAGAACACAAAACGTGAAGTGAATTTTCACTGAAAAGATCCTCTAATGTGAATCATAAAATTCCTACAATGCAGAAGGAGGCTATCAAGTGTGCACCACAAAGCCCAGGTCCCATCCCCGTAATCCCGCATATTTACCATGCTAATCCCCCTGATACTAAGGGTGGGGTTCTGTCCCACTTGTTCCAATGCCAGGATTCCCTGCCCAAGGTCAACGTATCTTTGCATGGACTGCCAAATTTTCTGTCCTGCCAGCTGCGATTCCCGTGGAGAACAGGATGGCAAAATTCTGTTCTAAGTGTCAATTTGGGCAGCACGGTAGCACTGTGGTTAGCATTGCTGCTTCACAGCTCCAGGGACTTGGGCTTGATTCCCAGCTTCGGTCACTATCTGTGTGGAGTTTACACATTCTCCTCGTGTCAGCATGGGTTTTCTCCACGTGCTCCGATTTCCTCCCACAGTCCAAAGATGTGCGGGTTAGGATAATTGGCCATGATAAAAATTGCCTTTAGTTTCCTGGATACGTAGGTTAGAGGGATTAGTGGGTAAAAATGTAGGGATAAGGGGGTGGGATTGTGGTCAGTGCAGACCCAATGGGCTGAATGGCCTGTTTTTGTGCTGTGAGGTTTTTGTGATTTCTATGATTTAGCATGGCCAGTCCACCTAATGTGCACATCTTTGGAGCACATGGAGGAAATCTACGCAGACATAGGGAGAACGTACAAACTCTACAAAGGCAGTCACCCAAGGAAGGAATTCAGCTTGCACAGTTAGGTAGCAGTGCTAACTGCTGTGCCACCATATCGCCCGTGTGCTTTTAGATGTATAAATGTTAGATGTTTTTTAATAAAAGCATTTTATTGCTTATTCCCCGCCTGAAGATAGCTGGTAGCAGCTGAACTGGCACCTCTGACTTGATCAGCCTCTGACGTGTCAATAGGTTACTGTGGTTCTTAAAGCTGCAAAGTGGTAACAAGAACTTGTCTTTGATGCTGCAAGAAATAGAAATCGCAAAGCCAATTTGTTTTAAATGTTCCTGGTAGCAACCATCACTAAACTAGTTGAAGCCAAGAAGGCCATGTTCAAGAGCATATAGTTTGTACATGATGACCTTGTTCCCTCAGCCTCTTGATCTGCCAACATGACTCACAGCAACACAGTGAAAAGGAGAAGAGAGCAGCAACCGGGTGCACTAATACTCTACTTCTGACATTGACCTTTGCTGTGTGGGCATTATTACCTCCCTAATGGATAAGGCAAGATTGGACTCCTTGTGTGTCCAGCCTGTAGCATCAGACAGAAGGCAACCGATAGCCACAAGTCAATGGGGCTTTATAAATACGAAAACAAAATCTAAATAAGCAAGCTGAAAAGGCTCAATATTTGTGCACCAGGCTGCGATTTGCTGTTTATTGAGTCACAACATTTCTCAGAACATCTGATGAGTCTGCATTTAATTTACAGCAAAGGAGTTTGTTTCTGATGCCAATATAAATAAAGTGAAATACCATCAACTCCATTTGTTTGTGAACTGCATCATTCGACACAGGAAATATGACACATAGCCAGGGGTGCATATATATGAAAACAACCAAAACATCAGTATTTCTGTGGCTACGTTTGATGGAATGAGAAGTGTTTTGACCCTCCCTTGTTTTCTTTGGCAACGCACACAATGTGTCTCTCGCACAGGATGGTCGTCAGCACCCAATTCTTCCTTGTCACTTCACACTCCTGTGGAAGGTGAAATCTGCTGTGGTTCTTCCAGGTCTTATTCAAACTGTAAGTCAGCTCAGTCTTTTTTATTCATTTGTGGGACATGGGCATCGCTGGCTGGCCAACCAGCATTTATTGCCCATCTCTAGTTGCCTTTGAGAAGGTGGTGGTGAGTTGCTTTCTTCAATCGCTGCAGTCCACATTCTGTGGGCTGATCCACAATGCCATTAGGGAGGGAATTCCAGGGTTTTGGCTCAGTGATGACGAAGGAAAGGCAACTTATTTCCAAGTCAGGATGGTGAATGGCTTGGAAGGGAACTTGCAGGTGATGGTATTCCCATATATTTGTTGTCTTTGTCCTTCTAGATGGAAGTGGTCATTGGTTGGTAGGTGCTGTGAGGATCTTCGGTGAGTTGCTGCAATGCATCTTGTAGATAGTAAGCACTGCTGCTACTGAGCATCGGTGGTTGAGGTACTGAATGTTTGTAAATGTGGTGCCAATCAAGCAGGCTGCTTTGTTCTGGATGATGTCAAGCTTCCTGAGCGTTGTTGGAGCTGCACACATCCAGGCAAGTGGAGAGTATTCCATCACACTCCTGACTTGTCCGAGAGTCTCTTATTGGTGATGGTCATTGCCTGGCATTTCTGTGGCGCTAATGTGACTTGCCATTTTTCAGCCCAAGCCTGGATATTGTCTAGATCTTGTTGCATTTGAAAATGTAATGCTTCAATATCTGAGGAGTCACAAGTAGTGCTGATCGTCGTGCAGTCATCTTCGAACATTCCTACTTCTGTGCTTGAGAGTGACTGGTTTTGCTCCACGTTCATCAATAATCACCTCAGTGTGCATGTTTTACACATCATGATTGGCAGCAGTGGCAGCTACAGGGGGCATAGCACTTGGCACAGTGCTTAGCACTGCTACCTCACAGCACCAGGGACCAGGGTTCGATTCCTAGCTTGGATGACTGTGCGGAGTTTGCGCATTCTTCCCCTGTCTGCGTAGGTTTCCTTCGGGTGCTCTGGTTTCCTCCCACAGTCCAAAGATGTGTGGTTGATTGGCCATGTTAAAATTGCCCTTTAGTGTCCTGAGATGTGTAGGTTAGAGGGATTAGCATGTAAAATATTTAGGGATATGGGTAGGGCCTGGGTGGGATTGCAGTCGGTGCAGACTTGATGGAGTTCTTCTGCATTGTAGGTTTTCTATGATTCTATAAGAATTTCATTCAGTGCAAAAGGAGGCCATTCAGGCAATCAAGCAACAATCCTACTCAGGCCTTATCCCTGTAACTCCCTGTATTTACCCTACTAATCCCCGATATTGTAAAAGCAGTTTAACTTGACCCATCAACGCTACTTGCACATCTTTGAAATGTAAAAGAAAAGCAGAGCTCCCAAAGGAAACCCACACAGACATGGGGAGAATGTGCAAACACCACATAATTACCAAAGGCCAGAAATAAACAGGGGTCCCTGGCGCTGTAAAGCAGCAGTGCTAACCAGTGACTTCAAACATTCATCTGCATTCAGAACATCTATTGTAGAAAAAGAAAATTAAGTGCATTCCAAATTGGAGTGATTTCATCATTCTCTCTCGAATAACAAGATGAAATTTGTAAATGGAACCAAATAAGAATTCTGATGGTTAGGTCACTGGAATAGAAAATCAATTGTTTGACTCATTTTAAAATAAATTAAAGCCTGGGTGCCAAAGGCACTGTACACAGGCAGCTGGCACAGGGCATCACAGAATTAAAAATGATTCTTCCTTTAGAATTACTCTGACAACCAATATCACAGACTGCCTTAACAGCAAAATAGTGCAGGTACCTGAAATCCAAAAGAAATGCTCAAAATATTCTGGAGGCCAGGTAGTATTGGTGGAAAGAGAAAAAGAGTTCATTCTTCAGGTTTCTTGATCTCGTTATGCTTTTCCCTCCACTGGAATTACTTTTCATATCTTTGCCTTGGTTCAGACTCTGGCTGACATCCACATGAGCAAATGCGAACAGCCACCTTTTCCAGTGGTCAAACATGTGATCATGAAGGTTAAAGGTTTGGCAAGCTTCTATCTCACGAGGTAATCATTTGGAATTCTGTGTGAATTGCCACCTGGTGATGACATCTGTGTTAATTGCCACCTGGTGATGAATTCTGGTGTTAATTGTCACCTGGTGATCAATTCTGTGTTAATTGCCACCTGGTGTGGCTCAGGAACCACACTATGACAGTCTCTGCCTCATCTACTGTAGAGGAAGCTAGTGGGCTGAGGAAGTGCACAATCCTCTGGTCTTTGTCTTCTTGGCCAACTGAGCTTTTTGTTTCTGCTCATGTCTTCCAATGCCCCTCCAAAAAATTAGCCTCTTCAGTTCATGGCAGCCAGTAACTGGCTCCCAATTGGCAGCATGGGCCATTTTCACATCTCATTAAGAAAAGACTAAAATTTGAGTGAAGAACAGCTCAAAGTTCCTCTCACCCATCACAAAATGGTCTGCACTGTTAGCTAGGCTTGCCCTTTCCCATTTAATCTTCTTGATATTTTGTGCTCAAGTGGCCGGAAGTGTCAGAAGGCAATGGGACAATGCCTTCTTGAGGGCATTTGAGTGATAAGGGTTAGCAACTGTGCATTGAAGCATTGTGAAATGAACAGTGCAAGCATTGAGTAAGCAAATGCCAGTTAGAAAAACAAAGTAAAAGAGAGAGATAAAATCAAAGTCCAAAGACTTAGGTTGATTGGCCATGCTAAATTGACCAAGTAAATTACTATTAGCAGGGTAGATATGAGGGGTTATGGGAATAGGGCTGGGATGGGATTGTGGCTGGGACAGACTCGATGGGCCAAATTGCCTCGTTCTGTACTGTAGGGATTCTATGATTCTATGAAATCAAGAGTGTTGAAAAGAAAATTCTTTTAGAAACTATATACTTTAGGAAAAGGATCTCCAACATAATTAAAATCTGAAGGAAGGAGAATCCACCCTCGTGATAGTTAATTTTCAGTGCCAGTGACAATGACTAACGGTATGTAACACACTGTTAAAAAGGCTCATACTAGAAATGGCTCAACTTTCTGGGGAGTTTGTTTGTGCCTACATTCAATGAAAGGAACTTCACACCTGCTCAATATATCTAACTGAAGGAGCCAGACAAAGTGGTGCAACTTTTGTTAATCGAATAGCAGGGCAACAAATTCAAAAGCAAATTTTCGATTTTTGATTTCGAGTCAAACATTTGCTCCCATCTTAATTTGCTGTAGCGTTTGCACATGAATAACGCCAGGCGTTACTTGCTTCGCTGTCATTTTGACGGCAATTTTTGGGCCATTGATTTAGCATTGTGGCTGCAGTGCTAGCAGCTGAATGTATTGAACCACCACACACGTGAAGGGGAAGCAGGCTTTTTAAAGGCAGAATGGAAAGGATCAATTCACTATCAAATTGGACAGATTTATTCATTTTTCAGTGAGAATTAATTTTCATTCCAACGGCGTATTTTAATCTGGCATTTGTCATCGCGACTCCAGCTTCACACAGCCTTTGACATTTATATAATATCTACTGGTTAGTGCACATATTCAAGCATGCTGAAGGATCAGGACCACGAGAGGATGAAACTCAGTGTAAAAGCTGACCTTCAGCAATAATGTTTAAAATATATTCCAATAAAGTCTTGAACAACCACTATAACACTGCTAAAGAGATTGAATACAACTGAAAAGGCCAAAACATTTCATAGGTTCGAGCAACCTTAAAAATCACATTTAAAATTGATTGGAAATTCTCTCCAACAAAGATACAATTAAACCAGAGAATGGTTTATTTCCAATTGGGAAGCTTAAATCTTAACTTAAAACAACCTCAGTTCATTTTATTTTGAACCCATTAGTTGAAGGGTGACAAGTCATGAAGGATGGAACATTCCTCATTTGCACTGAGTAAATGCACTACTGGATCACATAATACACAGGGCAAGTTAAGTGATTTAAGAGCTGCTCTACAATGCAACAACTCATTAAAGCAAACTACTGTGGATGCTGGAATCTGAAATCAAAAGAGAAAATGCTGGAAAATCTCAGCAGGTCTGGCAGCATCTGTAAGGAGAGAAAAGAGCTGATGTTTCAAGTCCAGATGACCCTTTGTCAAAGTAACGAGCAACTTGTTTTTCATTTATTTAGAAGATGTGGGCTTTGCTGGCTAGGCGACCATTTATTACCAATTCCTAATTGTCCTTGAACAGTTGGTTCTGAGCTGCCTTCCTGAAACGCAGCAGTCCCTGAGGTGTAAGTGCACCCACTGTGCTGTTAGGGAGGGAATTCCAGGATTTTGATCTAGCAACAATAAAGGAACGATGCTATATTTCCAAGTCAGAATAGTGAGTGGCTTGGATCCCAGGTGCTGGTGTCATCAGGTATCTGCTGTCCATGGCCTTCTACGTGGCAGCCGTCATGAGTTTGAAATGTGTTGCCTAAGGAGCCTTGTTGAGTTCCTACAGTGCACCTTGTAGATGGTACACACAGCTGCCACTGTTCATCAGTAGTGGAAGGAATAATATTCGTTGAAAGGGTACCAAGCAAGTGGCTGCTTTGTCCTGGGTAGTGCTGAGTTTCTTGAGTGTTGTTGGAGCTACACTCATCCAGGCAAATGAAGAGTACTTCATTACAACCCTGAATTGTAGATGCTGGAAAGGCTCTGGGGAGTCAGGAGGTGAGTTACTCACCATGAGATTCCTAGTCTCAGCTGTTGTAATCACAGTATTTATCTGGTCGACAATAACTGTCTTGATATTTATAACCAGGGATCCAGCAATCTTAATGCCATTGAATGTCAGGGGCAATAGTTAGATTCTCTCTTGTTGGAGATGATCACGGTCTGATGCTTGTGTGGTGCAAATGTTATGTGCCACTTTCCAGCCCAAGTCAGGATACTATGCAGGTTTTGTTTTAGGACTGCTTGAGTATCTGAGAAATTGTGAATGGTGCTGAACATTGTGCAATCATCAATGAACATCTCCACTTTATGATAGAAGGTAGGTCATTGAAGAAGCAGCTGAAGGTGGCTGAATCTAGGACAGTACCCTGAGAGACTCATGCAGTGATGCCCTGGAACTGAGACAACTGACATCCGATTACCACAACCATCTTCCTTTGTGCCAGGTATGACTCCATTGACTCCAGTTTTGCCAGGACTTCTTGTTGCCACACTTGGTTAAATGCTGCCTTGATGTCAAGGACAGTCATTCTCATCTCAGCGTCAGTAAGCAGGTTATTCTTAGTGATGGACATTGAAGTCCTCCACCCAAAGTACATTCTGCATCCTTGCCACCCTCAGTGCTCCCTCTAAGTGGTGCTCAACATGAAGGAGTACCAATTCATCAGCTGAGGGCGTCATGGTACATAGTAATAAGTAAAAGTTTTCCTTCGACTTGGTCGCATGAGAGTTCATGGGGCCCAGAGTTGATATTGATGATTCCCAGAGCAATTCCTTCTTGACTGCATGCCACTGTGCCACCACCACATCTGCTGGGTCAAGACATAACCAAGCACAGTGATGGTGGTGTCTGGGACATTATCCGTAAAGTATGATTCCATCAGTACCTCTATTCTGGCACTGGAGGAGTGCAGAGGAGATTCACCATGTTGACTGCAGGATTGAGAAGGTTGGCTTATGAGGAGAGGCTGAGGATACTGGGGCTATATTCATTGGAATTCAGAAGAATGAAGAGCGATCTTATAGAAACACATAAGATTATGGAGAGAATAGATAAGATAGAATCAAAGAAGTTATTTCTGCTGGTGGGTGAAATTAGAACTAGGGGACATGATCCTAAAATAAGGGGGAGCAGATTTAGAACCGAGTTGAGGAGGAACAAAGGGTTGTGAATCTGTGGAATTTCCAATGAAGCGGTTGAGGCTACCTCATTGAATGTTTTTAAGGCAAGGGTAGATACATTTTTGAACAATAAAGGAATTAAGGGTTATGGTGACTAGGTAGGGAAGTGGAGCTGAGTCCATGAAAAGATCACCATGATCTTATTGAGTGGCGAAGCAGGCTCAAAAGGCCAGATGGTCTAATCCTGCTCCTGATTCTTATGTCAGGCTGTGGGGGCTGCTTTCCAAATTTTGGGCACAAACCCTCAGATGTTAGTAAAGAATTTTGCGGGTCATCAAAGCTCGGTTTGCTGTTATTGCCTAGATCAATGCTGGGAGGTCTGTCCAGTTTTATTCCTTTTTGTTTTCTTTGTAGTGGTTGGAAACTTGCTAGGCATGGCTCGCTGGGCCATTTCAGAGAGCAATTCAGAGTCAGCACATTGTTGTTGGTTCAGGCTCACATTTGGACAAGACCAGACAGCAAATTTCCTTCCCGAAAGAACATTAGGTGGGTTTTAATATGATGACCGATGATGGTTTATGGATACCATTATTGAAATGAGCTTTCAATTCCAGGTTTTATTATTTAATGAAAATTCAACCATGTGCCATGGTGGGATTTGAACCAGGGTCCTCAGAGCCTTACTCTAGTAATATTGCTACTAAGTCACCATCTCTGCAGTAATCTTGGTACTAGGCAGAGCTGTGTGCACAGAGCTGAGGTGATCTGACAAATGGAATGGTTTGTTATACGTAGCATCGTACAGGGCAGAATTTGGCCCATCGAGTCTACACTGACCACAAAACCACCGATCCCCATATCTCTATGCATTTACCATAGCTCGATGCCCTGACACTAAGGGGCAATTTAGCATGGCCAATCCACCTAACCCGCACTTCTTTGGAGGAAACTGGAGAACCTGCAGGAAACCCACACAGATACGTGCAGAATGTGCAAACTCACTGGGAATTGAACCTAGTCTCTGGTGCTGTGAGACAGCAGTGCTAACCATGCTGTCCTGACTGTGTACAGAGTAGCACTGAGAATTTAGTGTCAACTGCATCAAATAATTGCTTCTATTTCAGAACAGTTTCCAAGCATTGGAATGTAGCTTTAGAAAGGGGAAAAGCAGCAAAACAAAGAACTACTGACCAATTAACCTAACATCATTAGGCAAAATGCTGCTATCTGTTATGAGGGATATGACAAGAGGGCACTTAAAAATATTAAATTATGATTAAGCAGAGTCAACATGGATTTATCAAAGGGAAATAGCGTTTGATATAGCTGCAGCTTTTGAGATGGTAATTAGTGAAATAGATAAAGGGGAAAGCCAGTGGACATAACGTACTTGGACTTTTGAAAGGTATTCAATAAATATGCCACAGAAGATGCTGCTGTGCACAAAATGAAGATTCGTGGGATTGTATATTAGTTTGTATTGAGAACTGGTTAGCAGGCAGAAAACAATAGAAATAAACAGGACTCCATCAGGTTGTTTGGCTGTAATTAACAGGATGCCACAATGACCACAGCTTTTTATCATCCATAGTAATAGCTTAAAGCGAAGAGCTAATTGGAATGTATCAAAGTTTGCTGACAGCACAAAATATGAACGGTGAGAAGGATGCAAATTGGCTGAAGAGGAATATAGATGGGTAGAGTGAGTAGGCAAGAGCATGACAGATGGAATACAATACGGTGAAGTTATCCACTTCAGCAGGAAGAGTAAAAGAAAGCTGAATTTTTTAATGAACAATGAGGTAGTGTGAAAGTTTATTCAGAGCAATCTCAGCATTCTTGTGCAGAAATCAAAGTTAACGTGCAAGTGTCAATCACAAAGATCCATAGACAGCACCTTCCAAAGTCATGACCACTTCCATCTAGAAGGTCAAGAGCAACAGTCCCCGTGTCTGCATGGGAACACTACTATCTGCAATTTTCCCTTCAAACCACTCACCATCCTGACTTGGAAATATATTGCCATTCCTTCGCAGTCACTGGGTCAATATCCTGGAATTCCTTCCATAACGGCATTAGGGATCAATGCACGGCATGGGGATTGCAGCATTTCAGGAAGGCAGCTCACCGTCATTTTTTTCAAAGACATCGAGGGAGGGGCAATAAATGCTGGCCAGCCAGAGAAGTCCATGTCCCACGAATGAATTTTTTAAAGAATCAGTTGAAAAGGCAAATGGTACGTTAGCTTTTGTTACCAACGGACTGGCATGCAAAATGGCTTAGTGCAACAATACATGGTACTGGTGAGGCTACATCTGGGGTCTGTGTGCAGTTTTGTAATCTTTATCTCAGGAAGGTCATATTTGTCCTAGAGGAAGTCCAGCAAATGTTTGCTAGATGAGGAAATTCCTTATGAGGAATGACTGAGTTGACCTATATTCCAAAGATTGAGAGGTTATACAATTACAACATATCATTTTCTTCTTTGAAAAAAGGTGTTTGACAGGGTAAATGCTGAGAAAATGTTTCCCATAGCTGGGGAATCCAGGGTTCACAGTTTCAGAATAAACAATCAGGACTGAGTGGCAGAGAAATTTCTGCACTGGCAGAGCAGCAAATCTTTGGTATTCTCTACCCCAGAGAGCTGTAGATGCTCAGTCATCAATCATAAAGGGCGGCATAGTGGCACAGTGGTTAGCATTGCTCCCTCACAGCGCCAGGAAACCAGGTTCAATTCCTGGCTTGGGTTACTGTCTCTGTGGAGTTGGCACATTCCTCCTATGTCTGCATGGGTTTCCTCCGGGTGCTTTGATTTCCTCTCACAGTCTGAAAGATGTGCTGGTAAGGTGCTTTGGCCAGGCTAAATTCTCCCTCAGTGCACGTGAACAGGCACTGGAGTGTGGCAACTAGGGGATTTTCACAGGAACTTCATTGCAGTGTTAATGCAAGCCTATTGGTGACATTAATAAATAAACCTTAAACATATTCATGACAGATCATTAGAATTTGGATACTAAAGGAAGTAAGAGGTATGGGACAGAATGGGGAGCTGGCATTGAAGCAGATAATCAATTCTGATCTTGATGACTGGCAGAGCAAACTCTAAGGGCCAAAAGCCAATCCCATTCTCATTACTTATATTCTCATGTCATGCTCTATTTTCTTCACTGCCATCATATCATCACCACAAAGGAGCAATTGTGGACAAAGAATTTATATACATATGTACCTAGATAGGTCTTATATTTGTTCAATACACTGGTTAGTATTAGACATTGATATACTAATGAAGTGCAGGTAAGTGTAATTGAAAGGAAAACTAAGGAAGACGGAAGGGAGGATTTTATGATTCTGTGCCTTTAAGAAATATGTGTATATCGTGTTTCTTGTAAAAGGGCATGTTTAAAATTCAGACTTGGTTTGCAAGGTGCTGATTTGTCTAAAAATTATTTTAAATTGATAGCTTGAAGAACAGAGTGAGTACCTAGGGTCCTTGTTTTAAGCCGAGCCAACAGTGGCAGAGTGGTTAGCACTGCTGCCTCACAGCAAAGGGACCCAGATTCAATTCCAGTTTCAGGTTATTGTCAGTATGGAGTCTGCACATTCCCCCCATATCCGAATGGGTTTCCTCCAGGTGCTCTAGTTTGCTCCCACAGCCCAAAGATGTGCAGGTTAGGTTGATTGGGCATGCAATATTTGCCCCTTTGTGTCAGAGGGATTAGCAGAGTAAATATACGGGGTTATGAAGATAGGGCCTGTGTGGGATTGTTATCGGTATGAAGTTATAGTGAAAATCATCTAGCTGCCACATTTCAGTGCCTGTTGGGTACACTGAGAGAGAATTTAGCCTGGCCAATGCTTCTAACCAGCACGTCTTTCGAACTTTGGGAGGAAACTGAAGCACCCAGAAAGAAACCCATGCAGACATGGGGTAAATGTGCCAACTCCACACAGACAGTGACCCAGGCCAGGAATTCAACCTGATTTCCTGGCACCGTAAGGCAGCATTGCTAACTACTGCGCCACGTCAGCACTATGGGGATTCTATAAGCCTATGATTCTAATGCATTTGTATTTACTTAGGTTTCCCCTGAGATTTCAGAGTAAGTTAATTAAGTTAAGATTAAGTTAATTGATTAAGTTAATTGAGAAGAACAGAGTCTTATTCTGAATGGGAGAAGTTAATCTTGTAGAGAAGAAATACAGTTTCTCTTATATTTTCTAAAAACAATAAGTTACTGCCTGGTGTTGAAAGAAGCAAGACGTATCTTGGTAACCTAAGCAAAATCTAAGTAAACACAAATGCATTAGAATAATAGAATTATAGAATCCCTACAGTATAGAAGAACGCCATTCAGCCCATCAATTATACGTCAACAACAATCCCACCCAGGCCCTATCCCTGTAACCCCACATATTTCATAGAATTCCTACAATGCAGAAGGAGGTCATTTGGTCCATTGACTTTGTACTAACCATCTGGTATCCTACTTAGATCCATCCCTTGCCTTATCCCCATGCATTTACCCCATTAATCCACCTAACCTACACATCTTAGGACACTAAGGGACAACTTAGCACAGCCAAGCCACCTAATCTGCACATCTTTTGACGATGGGAGGAAACTGGAGCACCCAGCAGAAACCCATGAGACACCTGGAGAATGTGCAAACTCCACACAGACAGTCATACAAGGCCAGAATTGAACCTGGATCTCTGGAGCTATGAGACAACATTGGCATGGCCAATACATCTAAGCTGCACATCTTCTCGTGCATTTTGTTAACTGATTTTGAAGAGGTTTAAGTTTATAAGAGGGATATGGTTTGAAATGAATATAGAGATAGATTAGCAGTTAAGAATTGTACCTTATCACAATTAATATTGCTCAATTGTTAAATGTTAAGCTAATTCATTTTTCTTTGTTAAACTTGGTTGTTAAATGAAGTTTGTTTTGACAAAAGCTTCCCACTGAGTCAGTAGAATCATGCCTGGAATCCCCAGTTGCCCTTGAGAAGGTGTGTGTGAGTACCTTCTTGAATTGTTGCAGTCCATGTTCTGTGGATTGACCCACAATGCCATTAGGGAAGGAATTCCAGGATTTTGACTGAGTGACTGTGAAGCAACTTCATTTAACAACCAAGTTTAACAAAAAAAAAATGAATTAGCTTAACATTTAACAATTGAGCAATATTAATGCTGGCCAGCCAGCGATGCCTATGTCCCATGAATAAATAAAACAAAATATGAATACTACAGATTGACAATTAGTGGAAGGGAATTGCTGGGAGAAATATATAGACAAATCTACAAGCATGTATAGAAATATAATCCTAGGAAATTTCAGTTGTCCCAAATAAACTGACAGGAAAAAGTCAAAAAGCTGAAGAGAATGACTTTTCTAAAAAAAAATCACATATACGAGACTCCTTTCTTACATAGAATTTAATAAGAATCTAGACCTTAGAATAGGTAAAGACCCAAAGCAGCTAAATAAATCAAGACGAGAACATCTTTAAAGCAGTAATTGCAAAATACTTATATTGAAGGTGAGGATTGAGACCAACACAAGTAGGACAAATGTTTTCTGTATTCAACAGGCGTGATTCCCAGTTTTAGTCACCCATTTAATTTCCCGCCCCACTCTGCTACTCAACCAATATAGTGGGGTGGGAAAATTGTACACTACATCTTTGAAGCAATTCTTGCTATCAACAGATGTGAGATTACATAGGAAGTTGCCTTGGCAATGCCTTTGGTAATTCACATTGGAGCCTTCCAGAAAGTGGCCAACATGTAATACCAGTGACAGCCATCTTAAGTCAATGTCTTTGCTCGCCATTTTCTTAACAAAGCAGTTTGATATGTATATATAGCTGATGAAATTAAAGGTTAATATCATATGTACATGTCACATCATCATGAGGAGAAATAGTTTTCTCCAAGGGTCATTATTTATGGAATTCCCTTCTCTAGGGCAGTAGAAGTTAGGTAATTAAATATGTTTAAAGCAGAGTTAGATAGACATTTGTTAGATGAAAGAGTCAAGAGTTATGGAGGACAAACAGGAAACCGGATCTGAGACTGCAATCAAATCAGCTGTGACCTTGTTGAACAGTGGAGCAGATTCAAGGGCCAAGAGGCTTGGTCCTATCTTCCTATGCCAGACTGAGCAAAAAGAACTAGGCACAGTTCTGGTTTCCAATTGTAAAAAAGGACATTGAAGCAATGGAGAAAATGCAAATAAAGGATTACAAGGTGGTACCAGAACTGAGTGATTTGAGCTACTGGGAAAGAATGGATAGCTGGAAGGATTTTTTTCTAAATAAATGATTTATATGTGGACTATGAGATCTTTAAAATCATGAATGGGTCAGGCATGAGAGAGGTAGGCAGAATGAATTTGATTTGAGTTGATTTATTATTGTCATATGTAATGGTATACAGTGCAACGCATTGTTTCTTGCACACTAGAAAGACAAAATATGCCATTCATAGAATATATATGGAAAGAAGGAAAGGAGAGGGTGCAGAATATAGTGTTCCAATTACAGGCAGGGTGGAGAGAGAGATCAGCTTAATATATGGTCGGTGACATTATGAGAGAGTTTAAAAGAGTTTTAGGAGCATAAAATGAGAGTAAAAGAATAGAATTAGAGGACATGATGGGGACAGCTTGCAAGAAATCTTCATGCTCCGGTGCCAGGAAATTTTTTTTAGAAGCCATACAATCCCTACAGTGCAGAAGGAGAGCATTTGGCCCACAGAGTCTGTATCTACCACAATCCCATCCAGGTCCTTTCCCCGCAATCCCACATATTTATCCCACTAATTACTCTAACCTACGTTCTCGGGATACAAAGGGCAATTTAACATGGCCAATGCACCTGGCCTGCACACCTTTGGACTGTGGGAGGAAACCAGAGCACCCAGAGGAAACCCATGTAGGCACAGGCAGAACATACACACAGACAGTCCTCAAACCAGGAATCGAACCCAGACCTCTGGAGCTATGAGCCAGGAGTGCTAACCCACTGTGCTGCAAATGTAATGTGGAAAAAAGGAAGGGTGGGGGCTGTGTGAGAAAAATTGTCAAGAATCCTAAAACTGATGCCACTTCCGATTAATGGAGCTAGAATAAGAGTGAATAGGATCCCACTCCAGGCAGGATGTAGGCAATTTAAATATTAGATACTAGTTGCTTACCCCATTTATTCACTATTTCAAATGTAACTCTGGCCAGCCAGGTTTCACAGACGTTGGGGAAACTAGGCAGCTAAAAGCAGACAAAGACTGATAGTCCAGGAATTAAGTACCTCACCTATGAACAACCTGTATCCAATGCCAGAGAGAGTCTTTGGCACGTGAGTGCCAGGGACAAAGGTCAGGCAGAATACGGGGCCATTTGGAGAGATGGGGAGGGAAGGAAAAGACCAAGCAACCAGAAAGGTCAAATTCTAAAATATATACCATATGTAAATTGGAATGCGACTTGTAAAGTGGGTTGGCACAAATTGTAGAAACGGGAAAATTATCCTAAAGCTCATAGCAAGATCAATCATGGAAATATTTTAAAATGAAAACCTCAGCACCAAGAACGTTATTGCAGCAATAGTCACATCTCTTCTCCGCAGGTTGTCCTGAGATATCACTCACGGCACGATTTAAATATAAAATACACGTGAAGAGCACAGACACAGCTTAAACAAAAAGGTTTCCTCAATTCTTCACAAGATTATTGCATTATCTATGCACTCACTTTCAGGCTAAAATGATTGGACTGAATGGATGAATTGGCAAATTGATGCCACACAATTCACGATCTTTCTTATGGTTTATTTTACACCTATCGCCCCTGTTCATCTTTCTAACAGAAATGCTTTAAATGCGAGTGCATTCTGAAGGCCATTATTAACACTATCAAGTAAACAATCCGTCATTACTCCTGAATGGCTTGTAGACTGCAATAATATACGGCGAGTTGTTTTCCAGTTGCGCAGAGGATCATTCGTCAATCAGATCTCTTAAAGAGAAAGGTTTTCATCAGCAATAACTCAATGAACACATTGATCACAGCTCTGTTCACTTAAAAGGATGAGGTTATAAGAAAGAAAACTCATTTGAAGAACAACCACTGGACTTCAAGTGAACTCAGCAGAGCTGATATATGGCTGGAAAATAGTAGGTTCCCAATTGAGAAGCCAATTATTGCCTCAGAGCTTATTTGGTACGCTAATAGAGCAAGCACTGAAAATCAGCGAAGATTTACTCTGCATGATATAGCAGTGCTAAGTGCTTGTCTGTCCTGATATAGGCCAGAGTCAACCCAGAGGAATTGTGTAGCTGCCATGGAAAAGCACAGTCTTTGCAGGATTCCAAAATAGAGATTTCTCACATTGAATTCAAGCCTAAGGTGATGTTCGAGAGTCTTCTTCTTTCACTATAGCTGCATGTTGATTTGGCTTTAGGCTTCAATAAATTGACAATCATGGCTTTGATTTTCAGTTGGCATTGACATCAGGTGAATATGGCCAAAAGTGTTTTCTCCCCCCTTCCTTCGGATGAAAGGTTATGTAGCAAAATCCTGTTCAGCAAAAAGCAAAATAAAACTCCTCAAGACTGACAGATAAAAGCTTAATGACACTTGAATATCAGAATCATTAAGCAATGGTCCAATCATGAAGCCTATACATTGACAGCTATATAACAACCAGCACAAGACATCCCTGATGGCTCAGACCCATTCTGGACAGGTTTTTCTTTTTATTGTTGGAACATAAAGTACCATATGGTTGAAGTGCTTAGAGAGAAAAATAAAGTTGGGTCGGAAGGACATCATATCCATACGAAAGTGGGTCTGACTTTCTGTCCATAATAAATCCGGAAGTTGGCTCTAAAAGAACATGTAAGATATAACATAAAAGAGACATATAAGATAATGAAGGGGCTAGATAGGGTAGAGGTAGAGAGATTCTTTCCACTTAGAAAGGAAACCAGAACTAGAGGGCACAGCCTTAAAATAATGGGGGGGGGAGGCAGTTTAGAACAGAGTTGAGAAGGAACTTCCTCTCTCAGAGGGTAGTGAATCCCTGGAATTCTCTGCCCATTGAAGTGGTGGAGGGTACCTCGTTGAATATGTTTAAGTCAGAGTAGATAGATTTCTGATCGATAAGGGAGTTGAGGATTATGGGGAGCAGCTAGGTAAGTGGAACTGATCCACTTCAGATCAGCCATGATCTTATTGAATGGTGGGCAGGCTCAAGGGGCCAGATGGCCTACTTCTGCTCCTATTTCTTATGTTCTTATGAACTGTGCTTTTATTGCACAACATAAAATAAAGCAAAAACCGTAAGTGAACACAATTGGTCCCAACCAGGACAATGGAATAATGGACTCACTCAGAGGCCTGCTTTATACAGGGCTTGTGACACAAGCTCCACCTAGTTGGTTGATTACCAATCCCCAGAGATCTCGTATCCAACAAGTCCTACAGGGAGGTCAATCAGTGGTCAATGCAGGTCATGGGGGTTACCACACTCTCTGTCAATTAATGTCCTGAAACCAAGTAGGAAAATGTGCTTCATTGGATAAAAGTTGAGGTAAAGGCAGGCACTGTTTCTGATTAAGCCATTCTAGAGGCATTGCAATTAATCCAGATGTCTCTGGATTAGGATACAGCAACAGTATCAGGGTCACTACTCCCAAATGTTCTGGACTCTCTTCTCGAGGACAGCGTGAGGATGTCACACAGGGTCAACTCTGAGAATGTTTAATGCCAAATAGCCTCTTCACATGCATTATCAAGGCTGATAGGTGAACAATATGTCAAAGAGCAAGGGACAAGATGGTGGCAACACTGCATTAGGATTCAACATCATCAAACAGAGAAGGTAGAGGAAAAAAATTAAGGATGAAAATTGGAGAAAACAAGCAAGGCTTGAGTTAGAAAATAGTGAATCAAGAAAGGAATAAATAATCAGCTACAGAAACAAAAACAATTAGAAGGGAACTAATTAGCAAAGACTAATCAGTCATGATTTTTATAATTGCCAATCTATTTTTACATTTCCAGTACTCTTACTGAACAAGGCAACTTACTGAATAGTAAACACTGCCCTGCACGATCGTTTGACTCCTTTCCGATATAAATCCATCCTTTAGCTAATGTAACAAGTTATTTCCTTTTAAAAACAAAGAATGATTTTTTTCAACAAACAAAACACATTCTTATCTATAATAGATCATACGGTAGTTACTTAATTAAAAAAATTATATCCTGCCAAACTGCAAGGAAATTGTCTTTAATGATGTACTTGTAGGTGGAGCAACTTGCATACATGATTCCTGGATCACCATATTTGATGATTTCAACACTTGTCACATTTCATCCATAATTATTTCTGCCAAAATAATTATGCAAAGTTGTATTTTATTTATAACATTCTAAAATTACTGATGCACCATTATATCCTGCCAGTAAAGGACCCACTAATCATCTTGACTGGAATATTAATAGCCTTGTCCTGTTAGTGTTTCATAATTTGATATTGTTGGAACAGTCTGTTGTTCTCCATCCATCTCGCCCCTCTCAGCAAAGTCATGGAATGACAATGGCTGAGGCTCCAGTCTATTTGCCCATCTGAAGAATCTATAAGATGTGCAGTTAGTTGGATATTCAGGAATCTTTGCTTGATTTATGCTTGGGAGAGGGAAGGGAACTTCTGCCTCAGGAGACTGAACAGATTAGATGGTGTTCATGAGACAGCAATCTACATTCTGAGGATGGATTTGATGAGCTAAATGGTCTTTCCTTTCTTCATGCTTTCTAGTACACGATATTAAAATTTACCTCATTTCTCCTTCCCCTGCATCTCTCCCAGTACATTAGTTAAAGTTTATTTATTAGTGTCAGTGCAATGAAGTTATGGTAAAAACCCCCTAGTCACCATACTCCCCGTGCCTGTTCGGGTACACTGAGGGAGAATTTAGATGGCCAAGGCACTTAACCAGCACATCCCTTCAGACCATGGGAGGAAACTGGGGCACGCAGAGGAAAACTATGTGGAAATGGGGAGAATGTGTAGACTCCGCACAGACAGTGACCCAAGCTGAGAATCAAACTAACATCTCTGGTTCTGTGAGGCAGCAGTACTAACCATTGTACTGTAAACTATAGACATAAAAATTCAGGAGGATCATCTATAGCAGATCCACACCCTGTGGTATAGTATGAAGGATACACCAATAATGCATGCAGTACCTCGCCACTAGACAATCAAAGGTCATCTGCACCTTAAGAATTATTTCCTCTCCATCGTTTCTGACAGGCAAAACAAAAGTAAAATAAATGATTTTGTTTTATAAAATTCACCTTTTACCTTCAATTCAATGTATCTTCCCTACCAATTTTCTTTCAGAAGAAAATTAACAGCCCAAATCTAAAAATGTTCAATCTGCATCATAGATTTACAAAAAAACAGGTGGGACCTCATATAATTTTGGTTCATTTGGAGTTTAACATTCAGCTGGGGCAGCATGGTAGCGCAGTGCAGCCCCAGTACACTATCCATACACTCCAGACACTGTCTGCATGGAGTTTGCATGTTCTCCCTGTGTTTGCAAGGGTTTCGTCCGGGTGGTCCGGTTTCCTCCCACGTTCAGAAAGACGTGCTGGTTAGGTGCATTGATTCAAACAGGTGCTGGACTGCAGTGACTAGGGAAATTTCACAATAACTTCATTGCAATGTTAATGTAAGTATTACTTGTGACTAATAAATAAACTTTATGCTAGCACAGCGGTTAGCACTGCTGCCTCACAATGTCGGGGACCCCGATTCAATCCTGGCCTTGGGTCACTGCCAGTGTGGAGTTTGCACATTTTCCACGTGTCTGTGTGGGTTTCCTCCAGGTGCTCTGGTTTCCTCTCACACTCCAAAGATGTGCGGGTTAGTTTGATTGGCCGTGCTAAATTGCCTTTTAGTGTCAGGGGGTTAATGGGGTAAATAAATAGTGTTTTAGGGATAGAGTCAGGGTAGAATTGTGTTTGGTGCAGACTCGATGGACCAAAAGGGCTCCTTCTGCACTGTAGGGATTTTATGATTCTGCGATTCAACTCCAACCTCACACTTGTAGGGCAAATCTCATTCAATACAAATCTCAAAATACATAACTTAAAACAAATCAACTCATTACACACATCAGGGCTGTACTGTACCAGGAGAGGAAGAAGAAACGGACAAGAAAAAAAATCAGTATGAAGCCCAAGGTAAAATTTGAAGGTTGGGTTTGGCATACGGCTTGTGCAAGTCGACACAAAGGCTGGCTGCCTTTAATCTCAGACAGGTTCCCTTTTGAAATAGTCACTCAGCTGGTGTGAGATGTAGTGCTTTGGCTGCAGTGTGTAGCACTGAAATAACGCAGAGAAAGACATAGTGTGCCGATGACAGATGATCACAGTCTCTGCCTTGTAAACTTGCTAGCTTCAACATCAATCATGCACTGAAAAATAAATTTGATCCATCAGATTTATGTCTTTTCAGGGTTATGTAATACAGTTTTGATAATCCCGGAGGTGTCATATAATGCAATATTTGTTCATTTGATTATGGGGCTTGCCATTATGTGATTAAAATATTATAAAGTACCAGGCTGAATAGTGCCGGTAGATCACATTTCACAGCAGATCCATTCTACTTCCTATTTGCCACACCAGATGCATCCTGTATCCAATATATTGACAGCGAAGACAGAATAACCAAAACATTTTGTGTTGAGGAATGTTGCAGCCAATACAGGATCTGCTTCATTGAAATTGTAAATTAAATCATGAATCAGGATTTTTCTAATTACTTCAGAAGCTAACTCCTGAAATGTGAAAGTAAGTCAACATGCTGCATAAAAACACAATGGCTGGAATTTTACCACATGCTCGCACAGGAATTGGAGCGGACAAGGGGCAGACCCTGTAAAGATCTTTTGACCTCGGATGGGATTTTACAGTTTTGGGATGAACAAGGCCGTAAGATCCCACTCAATGAATGGAATTTTCTCTTCCTGTCCGCCAAGCAGGTGGCAGCAGACACACAAAGGTTCGTTGACCTCGGGTGGGAATTTCCTGCCTTGGGGCGAGTGCAGCTGGAAAATTATGCCCAATAAACGCAAACAGCCAGAAACTGCTGACCAAAAGCTATCCTGAAGCCACCACATCGCACATTGTTGCTGAAAACTGATGTCCACTTAATTTCCGACTCAACAATTACACTAAATTACTTTTCCTTAAAAAAGTTAATAATCTTTCAGGCAGCTATGACTAGCTTAGCGCATCCTTGGTTTTCCCCCAGTTGTGTCCAACTCACGGCAGAAACCTCGGACTTGAACTCCCAATCGTTTTTGGCAATTTGCTGGACTGTCGCCAAAGGATGATGGTGAAGAGTGGGTGGCGGTTACTGTGCCTGCGCTGCTTCAGCCAGAAACTCAGAATCAGACAATGAAATGTGCGATGGAGGGCAGTATGACTGCCAGCCAGTTAGGCTGGTTGGCAGACGATGAAGCCAACGTCTTTCCTGCCTCGATAGCCAAAGTCATAAACAAGCTGCAGCAGGAGCGTGCCAGCCAGTCAATCATCCATTCAGTGGGGGAACAGCCAAGGTGACTGACAAGGGAAAATATAAATGCTTTTGGACAAAGGCAGAGGCCTTCAACGAGATCACTGAAATCTCTTTGAAAGAACCAAGAGATGCTGAAAGGTAAATTGAGATGTTGAATGCTGCTAGCTCAGGTGAGATCATGAAGGAAACTGTATTGATCTGTAACAGTGCACAATTTAAAAACATAGGCCAGACTTTTGCGAGCATTTTTGGGCACATGCTTCTCCTGAAAGCACGCAGGAAGACGTCATGCTGATGCCACCATTTTAGGCACCCAAGAACAGAGGTGGAGGGCAGTGGTGGAGAGGACAAGCAGGTTGCTTAAAATAAAGTCCAATGCCTGAACTCTTCCAGGGTGGCAGAGGGAGGGGGTCTGCAATATCTGTTAGAATAAGTGTTGCTCATTGTCAATACGTACAATGCTGTGTGTGGTAGCATGGTCCCTTTAAGGAGACGAGTTCTGAGGCCCTCTTATCAGGCCGGACCCTATAGAGAGGCAGCATGGGAAGCCAAGAAAATTGGGTGCAAGGATGTGCACCCTGTGTCAGAGAGGAACTTCATTAGGAACCAGGGAAGACATGAGAGTAGACATATAATACAGTTCTGTTATACCCTTGTTTGTGTGTGTATATATACATTTATATATATTATGTATATATATATTACACACACATATATATAAATATTGTTGATAATAAACACTTTATAACTTGAAGATACAATGAGTTTTTTTTAATTCTTTCACGGGATGTGGGCATCACTGGCTGGGCCAGCATTTATTGCTCATCCCTAGTTGCTCTTGAACTGACTGGCATTTCATAGGGCATTTAAGAGTCAATCACATTGCTGGCTCTGGAGAGCAGGTAAGGACAAAGAATTCTTTCCCTAAAGGACATTAGTGAACTAGATGGGGTTTTCCAACAATGGTTTCATGGTCATCAACAGATTCTTAATTGCAGATGCATTTTTATTGAATTCAACTTTCACCATCTGCTGTGGCAGGACTCAAATCCAGATCGCAAGAACTTTAGTTGAGTTTCTGGATTAATAGTCTAGTGATAATACCACTAGACCATTGCATCCCCTGTGCCTTTGAAGTTATTACACTGACAATGAGGAAAAACTTTTGTCAGTCTTCGGAAGATCTCAAGTGTGCAGCTAGAGGGGAGGAAAGTCAGCATCGAAACTAATAAGCAGCAAGGTACATACATCATATAAGAATGCCTTTAATTGGTGAGATTGAGCATTTTGACCCAGAAGTGGAAACCTGGGAGCAATATCTCGAAAGGCTGTAGCTAATGAAATCATAGTGGAAAAAAATGGAAAGAAAGTACTCCTCAGAGTCTGTGACCCATAAACTTAGAGCCTGGTGAGGAGTCTAACATCGCCTGATGCTCCAGAAATAAAGTCTTTTGTCCAAAGAGTCAAATTGGTCAAAGATCATTTTAAACCCCAACATTCTAACACTATGTTGAGATATAATTTTATTCAGCGGGTCCGGGAGCCAAGGAGACTATCTCAGATTGTGAGGCCAGATTGAGAGAGCTGGCAGAGCCCTGTGAATTCAGCCCAACTTTAGGTGAGATGTTAAGAGACCATTTGGTCTGTGGAATAAACAGCCTCATATTAAGAAGGATACTGATTGAGACCAAAATCCTTTTAGGTAAAACTGTAGAGGTAGATAGATATACTCTATTTCTGGAATTGAGGGCTGGTACAATAAATTAGTACCGGAACTTAAGTGCACCAAGTTAGATTTCAGTCACTCTTACTAGCAGCTGGAATTACAATAGAACCTCCATAGAATTCCTACAGTACAGAAGGAGGCTTGCACTGACAACAATCCCAACCAGGCCCTATCCCCGTAACCCTGGGTCCTTGGTGCTTTGAGGCAGCAGTGCTACTCACTGTGCCATTGTGATTCCCAGGATTTCTGAAGGTTAGTCACTATCAACACCCTCAAAGGGTTATACCAGTACACACATTAATCTTTTGGAGTTTAAAGTATGTGCCATTTTCCAATGGATGTTGGAAAATTTATTATAAGGCATCTCTAACCTCGTGGTTTATCTACATGATGTCCTAATTACAGGAGCCTCATCTGTGGAACACAGATCAAACTTAGAGGAAATTTTAAGAAGATGAAAAGAAGCAGCTGTCTGTTGAAATGAGGGAAATCCATTTTCCAGGCAGATGATGTTACACATTTGAGTTTCAGGGTAGATGCAAGGTTTACATCTTTTGGGGAATAAAGTTAAAGCCATTAAGGAAGTACAACTGCCAAAAAATGAGTCAGAGTTAAAATCGTTCCTAGAAATGGTCAATTATTGTGGCAGATTCTTAAGAACTGTCAACAACTTTAGTTCCATTTCACCAGCTTTTGAAGAAGCATCGATGATCAAATCTTTTCTCAATTTGTTCCTTCTGCAAGAATAATAACACAAGTTTCTCTAATTGAACCACATAGTTGAGAACATTCTTCCCAACTCATTGTTGTAAAGTGCCTCTGCAATCTCTCGAAAACCTTCACAAGTGCCCTGCCTATAATTGAACATAATACTCAGTTGAGGCCACACCAGGATTTTAATACAGATTCATCAAATTTCCTTGCTTTTGTATGACCTACCTTTAATTATAAAGTCCGGGGTCTCATAGAACATAGAACACTACAGCACAAACAGGCCCTTCGGCCCACAAGTTGTGCCGAACACATCAAAACCTACCCAGCCATAGACCTATCTATAACCCCCAATCCCATTGGATCCCATATGCTCATCCAGAAGTCTTTTAAAAGACCCCAGCGAGTTCGTCTCGACCACCACCGACGGCAGCCGATTCCATTCACTCACCACCCTCTGAGTGAAAAACTTTCCCCTAGCATCCCCTCTGTACTTGCTTCTCTGCACCTTAAATCTATGCCCTCTCATCGCAACCATTTCAGCCCTGGGAAATAGTCTCTGAGAGTCCACCCTATCTATTCCTCTCAACATCTTGTAAACCTCTATCAGGTGGCCTCTCAACCTTCGTCTCTCCAGGGAGAACAGTCCCAGCTCCCTCAACCTGTTTTCATAAGGCATGCCTCCCAATCCAGGCAACATCCTTGTAAATCTCCTCTGCACCCTTTCAATAGCTTCCACGTCCTTCCTATAGTGAGGCGACCATAACTGCGCACAGTACTCCAAGTGTGGTCTGACAAGGGTCCTATAAAGCTACAGCATTACCTCCTGACTCCTGAACTCAATCCCTTGATGAATGAAGGCCAGTACACCGTAAGCTTTCTTAACCACATCCTCCACCTGGGAGGCCGATTTGAGAGTCTTATGGACCCCGACCCCAAGATCCCTCTGCTCTTCCACACAGCTAAGACTCCTACCTTTGATAGTGTACTCATTCATCCCGTTGGATCTGCCAAAATGGACCACAACACATTTATCCGCGTTGAAGTCCATCTGCCACTTCTCCGCCCAGTCTTGCATCCTGTCGATGTCCTGCTGCAACTTTTGACATCCCTCCAAACCATCCACAACACCACCGACCTTCGTGTCATCGGCGAACTTACTCACCCATCCCTCCACTTCCTCATCCAGGTCATTTATGAAAATGACAATCAGATCTCATATAGAATCATAGAATCTGTACAGTGCAGAAAAGGTCATTTGGCACATCGCATCTGCACCAACTCTCTGACCCAGTATCTTACTCAGTCTCCTACCTTAGCCCTGTAACCCCACACATTTATCATGGCTAATTCATCTAACGTATACATCTTGGGACTCTAAGGCGTAGTTTAGCCTGGCCAATCCATCCTAGCCTGCACATCTTTAGATATATGTCACATTAAACACATTCACAGCTCATCTTGCAAGATTCAACAGTTCTGTCCATGTAATCAGAGGTTCCTCTGCTCCTGCACCTCTTTTATAATTATATCTTTATTTCATATTGCATCCCCTCATTCTTCCAAAACTATCACTTCACACCTTTCTGCAATAAATTTTATCTGCCCTAAGGCCACCTATTTCACCAGTCTATGTCTTATTCAAGTCTACCTCGAATCTCTTCAAAGTTCACAATACTTCCAAATCTTGTTTCATTTGCGGACTGTTCTCCGCATACCTAAATCTAAGTCATTAACATGCGTTGCAGTGAAATTCTACTGTACACCTACCTTCAGACAAAAAACACTAGTTCTAATCCAGAGAACCTATTGGTAGAATTGATTATGGAGCGGAGCCTTTTATTCCTCAGGCTCATATTTAATTGCAGTCTAAAACAATACAAGTGTATACCTCCTAACTCAACCACATGCTATTTTCAGCAATTCTCTTTATATGTGTTCAAGTACAACCACAGTTAAAGGCCTCTGCCTGCATATAATTAAAAACTGATGTACAATTAGCAACCATTTATCGTCATTCTGTTTCCTGTCACTCAACCAATCTTTTACCCACACTGCCAGTCCATGGTCTTCTCTTTACTCCCAAAGTCTGTTATGTGGCACTTTTTCAAGTGTCTTCCCAAAGTCCATGCTCACCACATCAACCCCATTAATTTCAACCTTCTCTCGCGACCACAAAAGTTTCAATCAAGTCAGTTAAACACCTATTTGCTTTTAATAAATCACGGCTGACTTAATTAATCCTAACTTGTCCAAGTGACTGTTAATTGTGTTCCAGATAGTTTCCAACAGCTTTCCCAACATCAAGGTTGACTTAAATGTTGAGCTTGTAAAGTGTCTCATTAAAAATTGAGGCGTTGTTCCCCAAGGCTACTTTGAGCTTCATTGGAAAAGTGTCAGAGGCTGAGGGCATGAGGAATGGGATAAAGAATCAGAACGACAGGCAATCAGAAGCTCAGAGTCACACTCACAGAATGAACAGAGGAGTTCAACAAAATGATTATTTAGTCTGCAATGTAGAGGAGATTTAATCATGAGTGGCTGATAGTTTAGATTAAATTGAAAGAGATAAAAGTAAATTGCTATTTCACCTACAGGAAGACATGGTGGCATGCGTGGTTAAAACTGCTGGCTCATAGCGCCAAGGACCCGTGTTCAGTTCCAGCTTCGCGTCACTGTCTGCGTGGAGTTTCCACATTCTCCCTGTGTCTGAGCAGGTTTCCTCCAGATGCTCTGATCTCCTCCCACAATCCAATGATGTGCAGGTTAGGGTGAACTGGCCATACTAAATTACCCCTTCATGTCCAAAGATGGATAGATTAGATGGATTAACCATGGTAAATGTGTGGGGTTACCAGGATATGACTGGGAGAGAGCTGGGTAAATTGCTCTGTCAGAGAACATACTCTCTGATTCATTGGGCAACGGCCTCCTCCTGTACTGTACAATGGTAAAGGGACCAAAATTACATCTCCCATGTTCACACAGCAAGTTGCTGCAAAAAAGGTGTCCAGAGTGATACGAAAAGCAGACAAAAATGTAATGGAGGAAACTGACCCTTTGAAAAGCTGAAAGGTTAAAAGATGTTTAGTGTAGAGGATGACTCTTTGAATGTGGAGTTTTGTGGGTTGAAAAGCAAGGACAAGGGAAACCTTTTATAGTCTGAGAAAGAGGGGGAGGCAGAAATGTGAGAAATGGAATGTATCGGTAAGGGGAATCCTCTATTGTGGACAGAGGAAGTTGTATCAGAAGTATTGATCTGCCGTCATCAGAACAGATGAAATGGAAACCTTGATAAACTCTGACAAGAAGTAAAGGATGACATATTGAATGTGGAGATTAGTGAAGTAGAAAGTGAGGACAAGAAAATTGTTATTGTGGGTTTGGAAGAGAGGGAGCCTGGATTAAGAAATGGGTAATGCACAAGATTGGTGTTGGACTTGAAACACAATGGCACATTGCAAGCTGCCTTGCATAGTTCCTCCATCAAACTAAAAGTGATCATTTATCATATAGTTGATGGAGAAACCTGGATTAAGATCATGATTCTTGGTGGACAATTCTGTAAACATGCACATATATAAAAGCATTCCGTACCTATTATATTTGAAGTGAGGCATATCAAATGGCTTTACATGATGAAATTGCCAATAAACAGGATATGCTGCATTTTGCTCAGGAGGGTTGAGGAAGTAGATGCTCATATTCCATGGAGAGTTGTTCTGCTCACCACCACAGTCCTGAGGAACCTCTGAATCTGCTGTCAATCCAGTAAGGACCCAATCTTACATGTCAATCAGCAAACGAGAGCCCAAAATACTTGAAAGAATGATCAAAAGGAATCTTTTCTGATTCAACTAGGCTCCAAGATGAGACACTTAAGGCTTGAATATCGAAACCAAAATCAACCTTGTGACAGATAGGATTTTGATCAGAATATGATTTGATTTGGTATCACAATGTGATTCAAACTATATCAATAGCATGTGTTGACTGACCACTTAACCTTGGAAATTCAGGGTGTGTGACACTAATCCTGCCGGACACAAATATCCTTGTGGTCTGTGCAAGTGCCAAGAAGCTCATCTCAGTCTTCTGTTTGAGTGAGCTGCGTAACTTTAGCCAGTTAAGTTGCTGAAGTGCTCTTGCATATGTGAGTGGCCTTTGAGTCCTTTCTCTTGCCAACATTTAAGTGAATTGAATGTGTCCTTATGGAAAAGGAGTGGGCACTCCAGACACTGGGAAATCAGAAGCATGCCTTGGTTAGAAAGCTGTTAAGCGCATGCCTGGCAAGCAGCTGACCTCCACTCAGGTTTTTTTGGTAAAGGATCAAAAATTCAGAATACCATCAGTGATTGCTAGTGCTCAAAAGCACCATACAAAGAATGTAAAGTCTTACAAGACCAAGCTTCAGAACACATTTTATGATGCTGAACATTGTACCTTCATTTATTTACTTACACTGTTAATTCATTCACAATACTATATCGTTCCAAATACAAGAGAAAAACACACCAGGGAAAATCAACAAAATAAATATTGAATTAAAAACATTATAATATTACAAGATATATTTATAAGTGACTTCCATATTCCAAAGCTATGGAACCTTGAGCCAGTTTGACAAGAATAAAGTCCAAATATTACAACATTTCACAGCAGTTTGAACAGTTTTGAAATGGGCTTAAAATTAATTTTAATTCTTGGAGATCGGTACCCAATTGTCAGCAACCGTTACTATACTCACCTCTCCTTTCCAATTGGCAGACTTTTGGATCAACATTTTTCACACACTCCAAGTTAAAATGTCCAAGTTGAAAGTAACAACGCAGAAATAGGCCGGTATTTGACAATCTCGGTGGGGCGAGGCTGGTAAAATTCTGCCCAAAGTCAATGGAGAATTTTGTTCTGCCAGCCTTGCCAGTCCCAATTCCAAGATGGGCAAGGGGATAGAATTCCATCCCCCATTATTAGTGCAGATCACCTCTTATAGGCGCCCTAACGAAATCTTGATGTTCGTGGTCTTTAAACAACATTAATTTTGAGCCAAGATTTTATGAACTGCTGAAAAAAAAAGAAACATTCTACTGCCGAGACTGTTCACCAACCCAGAGGCTAAAGACAGCAACAATTAGGGAAAAGGCTCAAAATTGTGCAACGGTGGCACAGTGGTTAGCACTGCCACCTCATAGCTCCAGAAACCTGGGTTCAGGTCTGCCTTGCGTGACTGTGTGTGGAGTTTGCACATTCGCCCCCATGTCTCTCTGACTTCCTCCCCCAGTTCAAAGATGTGCAGGATAGCTGGATTGACCATAGCAAAATATGTGGGGTTATGGAAATCAGGCAGGTTGGTGGAGCTTGGGTAAGATCAGCCATGACTGTATTAAATGACAGAGCAGGCTCAAGGGGATAAATTGGCTTCTCCTGCTACTAGTTCTTATAATTCTTATGATAGTTTGCTGGAAAGTCAGTACAGACCCAATGGACTGAATGGTCTCCTTTTTTACTATAGAGATTTTATGGTTCAAAAACTGTCAATGAACAATATTTTCCTTGTTGTGCAACCGTTTGAAAAGTTCAGAGGGTGCCAAGGCTCTGAGTCAAGCTTCATTATGGCATAGGTCCCAGACGTTCATTGTCCGTTGAAACAGGATGTTAATTTTTAACAGATAGTTTTCTTTTTTAGATTTACATCTTAATTCTCAATGTTTATTTACGTGAGATAACGAAGTGGCAAGTGCTTAAAGGTTGGGTGATTTGATACTCTTATAGGGCAATAGTAAAAGGAAGTTTGGTAAGAAAGTTATGAATTAATGACTGATTTTTCAAAACTTTTTTGCACATCATATTGTCACTACATGGTTGATTTATATACTTGGTAAATGGACATTGAGGTGCAATAGGTTGACATGGAGGGTATGAGTTGCCATTGCTGGGTAGGTGGAGGGACCACCATGACATGGATAAGAAATTCTGAACTTTCAAAAAGTTTCCTCATCCAGATTACAGCTCATATCATCTATTGAGGGGCCTTGAAACGTGATTCAATGAAAAGCTGACCTGATTCCCTGAAAACTGCAGAAGATTTGGAAATGCCATTGCTCACAATGGAGTTGGCCAACTCAGGAGTGCAGGACCATGATCCACACCCATATATGAAAATTGAGGATACTGGGAATGGGGACTGGAACCCCAGAAATAGAAACATAAAAGGTAGGAATGGGAAGAGGTCATTTGGCCCTTTGAGCCTGCTCCACCATTCATTATAATCATGGCTGATCGTCCAACTCAATAGTCTAATCCTGCTTTTTCCCCATAACCTTTGAACCCATTCGCCCCAAATGCTACATCTAGCCACTTCTTGAATATATCGAATTCTTTGGCTTCAACTATTTCCTGTGAGAATGAATTCCACAGGCTCACCACTCTTGGGTGAAGAAATGTCTCCTCATCTCTGACCTAAATGGTCTTTCCTGAATCCTCAGACTGTGATGCCTGGTTCTGGGGACTGCTCCGTCATCGGGAATATCTTCCCTACATCTATCCTGTCTCATCCTGTTAGGATTTTATAAGTCTCTATGAGATTTCCCCCCTCATTCATCTGAACTCCAGCGAAAACAATCCTAAACTAGTCAATCTCTCCTCATACATTAGTTCCAGAATCAGCCTGGTGTATTCTTGGTCATGATTTTTAAAAGTACGCCCGGTCTAACAGACTCCACAAACATTCAGCCTTCTACATCCACTTGTAATTTTTCATTATTCCCCCTTGTGAGCCTCACAATATTACAATTCTCAGGAGAGCAGGAATCCAGAAATGTATTGGGATGGTGGTCAGAGTAGAATCTTGTAGGCCAGAAGATATCTTTCACTGACTTCTGGATTACTCTATCCTCCTACCACGTCCCCAAGAGGTGAAACATAAACCGTTTAAAATCAAATATTATTTAAAATACACTCTGCTGAATCAAAACCTGGCGGCGACAGGCCATGTGATTTGAGACTGGAAATTTCCACAAGCTGTAGCCAAGCAGCTGTTAGAACACAATAGCAATCCTCAGTGTGGAATCCTATACGTCTTTTTGTGAGGGTATTACAATAAACAAAATGGGGAAGCAGCTGACAGCCTGTCTCTCCAGCCTAAATGATAACAAAGAGAAGTTAACAATGCTCATTTCTGTCCGCACTGTCCCCGAAACCAGAAAATCCCGCTTGAGGACAATAGATCTTTCCATGCTCCACCTCATGCCCACTCTGATTCCCATGGTGGACAGAATGGGAACGTTCACCCCATTATCTCTGAAGTGGTGCAAAGAGTGACTCTTTATCTCATAATGCAGACAATAGATTTGACGAGAGGCATTGGAACTGCTCATTAACCTATAATTGCTTCATTCCAATCTTCTGGCTTTGAAACACTTCTAATATTACATTCCAAGACTCATGTCAAGCCTGCAGATGTAGCTCCAACCTGCCAGGTTCCACAGTGGGACTCCAGGGTGACAAAGCAACTTGCAACATGTTTTAGCCTCTCAAAGCCTACTTAACTGGAATCTTCTGTTAATCATTTGCAAAGCAGACCAGGTCTACGTACGGTGATCTTATCTCACTGCATCGCTGTCCGCTTTGAAGAAACTTCACAATCTTGTCCTCAGCTGGGAACACACCAGAGCTTCACAGGGAAGGAACCCATCCCAAACCTTTGGGCTTTCACAATCACATGATCCAGTGCTCTTGTACTGTTAAGTTATTCATAGGTGTAAAATTCCTCTTTTCTATCTACTTTCTATCCAGGCAAGAAAGGATTAATCGTCCAAAGTCTTGGGGCACTAGCTTATCGGCCACTTACACTGCTACAGTGAGGTCGGAGAATTTGGCACCAGGCGGAAAATCCTGCTGGTATAAACATTCCAGCCTGAATGTGAAGGGTAGTGCAAGTTTCTTTTTGTATTCATTAAAGGCCATTGAAATTAGGGCCCTTGGTAAACAGAGATAGAGAGTGAGAATAGGAGGTGAATGTGGGCAGTTAATTGAATGTAACAGAAACAGAAAATGCTGGAAAATCTCAGCAGGTCTGACAGCATCTGTGGAAAGAGAACAGAACTAATGTTTACACGTCTGGATGGCCCTTTGTCAATAGTTGATTGAGTGCGTTCACTCCAAAAAAAGTTTTCATTCACGTCAAGATAATGACAAAGGTTTCTCTCAAAGGTGCAATTTAGTCTTCCTTGCAGCTGTAATGTGAATCAAAATTACCAACAGGTATATTGAGTCCCTGAATAGAAATGATAGCAGAAGGTAATAGGCTACGTTTTCTGTGCATTGACCCTTTTGAGAAATAAAATTGATGGGAGCAATAGGAAGGAAATCTACAGGGAGAAAACTAAGGAAATTTGGCATGTCAGCTACGACTGACACCAACTTTTACAGTTGCATCATAGAAAGCATTCCTTCTGGTTGCATCACAGCTTGGTATGATTCCTGCTCTGCCCAAGCCACAAGAAACTACAAGGGTCATGAATGTAGCCCAGTCTATCACACAAACCAGCCTCCCATCCATTGACTACATTTTATATTGCTTTGGAAAAACAGCCAGCATAATTAAGGACCCCACATATCTCAGACATACTCTCTTCCATCTTTTTCCATTGGAAAAAAATACAAAAGTCTGAGGTCATGTACCAACAGAATCAAAAACAGCTTCTTCACTGCTGCCATTAGACATTTGAATGGACCTACATTGCACAAAGTTGATCTTTCTCTAGACCCTAACTATGGCTGTAACACTACAATTTGCACTTTTCCCTTTCCTTCTCAATGAACGGTATAGCAGGCAAAAAACAATACTTTTCACTGTATACTAATACATATGATAATAATAAATCAAATCTACAGAGAGTTTTGAGAATGATGGCTGACTAAGATTTGTGCAAAGTTGGCATTAAGGAAATTATACTAAAAAAGATTAGAACTTGTCCTCTGCCATTGAATAATATTGGAAGTAGCTCACTGAGGGATCTGGTTTTTATCTGCACTTAGTATTTGAAGCAATCATTGCTGTCTTCTCTCCTTAAAGAAAGTGGTAAACTTATTCTCCAACAAAACAAATACTGATGTTAGAAATCTGAATCAAGAGACTACTCAGCAAGTTGGACAGTTTTTGTAGAGAGCAAAAGATTTCTGATAAATATTCATCAGTCTAAATTTCAATTCTCCTCCTTACTCCACAGATGCTACCTAGCCCACCAGGCATTACCAGCATTTTATGTTCTATGAATAAACCTTTCACAATCTACAGGCATGTAAAAAACCTCTGTTTCAGCTCCTCACCCACTCTGTTTATGCTGTTTGAATAACAGCCTTCAATCATTCATCATTGGCTCTCAATTAAAGTTATCTCATCTGGCATGAGGCTGTGATCTTTCACTTGTAACCAGGTGAATGAAAGCACTGGGATTCACAGAGGTTTAGAAATTGAGAGTGATGAGCACCATTTTACCCCAAAAATACCCAAGACAAAACAAAGTCTTGTGATCAGGAATATTTCTGGATTTATGTCCTTAAAAACATTGGAGTACAGAATGTCTTGGGGTCAGAGCAGGCCATTGTGTGGGAGGTATAAAATTCTGGAATTCTTTCCAGGCTATTTTTGCAAAAATTACATGGCATTGATATACTCTGTCTATCTTAGCAAGAGCCATGGTTTGCTTTTCTCTTCAAAACAGCATTTGACCGAATGTGGCTTCAAGGAGCCCTGGAATCAATCAGGTCAAAACCCTCCACGGATTGGGGTCATACCGGGCACAAAAGAAAATTGTTGTAGTGGTTGGAGGTGTATCACCTTAACTCCAAAACATCACTGTTTGTCAGTGTCCTCAGCTAAACCATCTTCAGCTGCTTCATCATTGATCTTCCTTCCATTACAAGGTCAGGAGTGGGGATGTTCACTGATGATTGCACAATGTTCAGCACCATTCGTGATTCCTCAAATATTGAAGCAGTCCATCTTCAACTGCAGCAAGACCTAGACAATTTCCAAGCTTGGGCTGACAATGGCAAGCAATATTCACACCACACAAGTGCCAGGTAATGACTATTTCCAACAAGAGAGGGTCTAACCTTTGCTGCTTGGCATTCAATGGCATAACCATCACTGAACTACTACTCCCTCCTGGTGGTTGCCATTGACCAGAAACTGAAGTGGACTAGCTGTATAAATACTGTGGTTATCAGAATAGATCAAAGGCTGGGAATCCTGCTGTGAGTAACTCACCTCTAGACTCCACAAAGCCTGTCCACCAAATCATCACAGTTTGCTGCTCTTTCTATTAATGGAAACAGTGCTTCAATTTAAACAGATTCCCACAGGACAACTGCAAGGAGGGAAGATGTTCCAGGAAATTGCAAAGGGGGGATTTTTTTTTTGGAGACAAAAAAACCTTGCTACAGGAAATGTAGCGAGGCGACTAAAAATACACGCCGCAAAGGACACTAAATTCACACATGTTGTATAAGGCACCTCCTACAAATAAACATTGCATAACAGGCTGACATACAACTAATGTAATTCTATTGTTTAAGCAACTTCCATCTTCCAAAGATCAATAGAGAGCTGAAAAAAATCAGCCATAATTGAATGGCAGAGCAGTTGCAATGGGCTGAATGGCCTAATTCTGCTCCTATGTCTTATAGTCTTAATACAATACCTACCAACAAATAGTCAATATTTTAATCCTCCACTTCCCTTCCAGTTCCACACAGGAGACAAACAATACAATGGTTTATTTCTTACGTCTAGCAGTCCACAGTTGACAAAATACAATTCTAATGGAAATCAGGTGAATAGGCTATTTCCCAGTGTATTGCAGAACGGGCAGAACACAATGAGACCGGATGCTTCAAGAATTAAAGGATTGCATTGAAGGATGAAGTATCAAATGGGCATTTTTAACCTTTCAGTTCATGACACAGTCGCAGAGGATTTCTTGACTCAACATAACAGAAGCCTCTTTGAACCTTTTTTTAAATTTAACCAAAGTAAAAATTAAGGACTCATCAATTATGTGAGATAGAGTGATTCAAAATTATAGCTAGTTTGGATTGAAGCCTAATTATAGGCTGCTTGAGCACAACTTTTAACACAGGTGTGCCTTCACTGCCACTGCAGTATAGCTGGGAACAGATTAAATTCATCCAGTTTTGTTTTAATCACTGCCTAAGCCTGAAATATAAACTCAATACCTGTAACAACTGGAGTATAATAGCAGCTTACCATTGACTCACAGGATTGTCATAATTATAGAGGCTGTTTTTCTCCCCTCTCCCCAGTGATTAGCAATGATCAATGTCCAATTAATGTATTTGGTTAGAAGCCTCTATGCTCTGATTTGAGATGGCATGATCTAACCTTGTGGGATTGTGACTCATCTGCATAACGCTCAAAACACAGTGCAGAATACCACTGAGGCAACCCTGTGGGATTTCTGTTTGCGTACTGGTAAATTATGAAACAGAGAAGAAGCAGAGATATTTTTTGTTGTTTTTTTTAAAAAAAGAGACACTCAGTACAAGTAGTTCACTTTGGAAATGAAAGTGATTCATTCTTTTTTATTTAATTTGCAGAACAATACAAAACACAGACTATAATCCATTAAAAGACTCCTGGAGGCTAGAAAGCTAACCATTTTTACAGACAAAGTGAGGAAAAAGCAAATGTGAATTGTAATCAAAAGGCTGGCAGTAAGGCAAAATGGTAAGGAAGCATGAATTAATTAAGTATGACATTTTAAATATGGACCAACACACCGCATACAAACCTCTGGAGCTCAAAATTGGTAAGAAGATATTTGAAAAGGCATGAGGTTGTAGTTTTTAACTTTCTTGTTAATAAAAAGAAAAGAAATATTATGGGCATACAGACTGGATTTTCACTGAGTTGTGGAGATTCTGGGATCATGTGGAACCCAAATCTGGAAGTCCCATCCCATTTCGGGCAAATCCAATATTTGCCAGTAGGGAGAAGGGAGCAGGACATGTGTCCCAAGGTTGTAGGAAATCCAAACCCAGCAGTTCAAATAGACCTCATTTCTACTGGAGCAATGGCTCTGTCCTGCAGCATGGGAGTTACAAAAATTTAGAGAGATCATAATGCTTTTGAAATGTGAATAAAGTCTGAAGAATAGTTAAACTGTCAAGTTATTTAAATGATCAGCTCTTTAAACAGTAAAAAATCTACCTACCTGATTCAGTGAGAGTTGGAAAAAATATGTTCAAAAGGATTTAGTAGCTGTTTGTTGTCATAACCCTAATTGCTATCATTGACCCTTGGCTGTTTTCCACATCCTCCCATTTTCAGAGTTAGGGAATTCATAGTTTAGTCAACAGATTCAAAGATAATTAAAAGATTGGCTGTCTTTGATGTGGGATCATGAATACAAATGTTTGTTTTTCTTATGGGACTAAACATTTGATGGGATTTGAATATATTGAGAAGGCTTTCATGACTAGAAGTTTATTACAGTGATAGCTGTAATAGGGATTTGAATAGGTATTTAGATCTTTGTTTAATTTCATCTCAACATGGCTTCTGAGGTTTGGCAATGCTGGTTACTGTGTGTAATGACATGGAGGGTATAACAGCAAAGGATGTTGGGTGGGAGAGCATGAGTTGGTCTGGAGGCTATAGGGGCAATGATAGATGGGTGGGCATGTTTGTCATGGATGGGATACTGTGAGTTTGAGGGGTAAGAGCTCAAGGACCTAATACCTAACAAAACAGCACCTCTGATTTTCACCCAGGGGTGACAGGCCCTACCCGACCCCCCACCCACCCACTGCAGCCTCGAGTAAAAATTGTGCCATTTGGGACAGTTTTTCCCAAGGTGGGTGCACTAAGCAGGAAATTTCCATCTTTAGGGTGAAAATCCAGCTCTAAATTATTTATCTTTTGCAATACAATGGTTACCTCTCTATTATCACAAGAATATGAGCATGGAATAGTAATATATTTCTCTAGGTGCTGGAGTGCAATAGCTTGAGCTTGTCAGTTTCTGAACTTGGCCATGCTTTCACAGTTGAAATACAAACAGAATTCTATCACTTCCTCAATAAGAAACTGAAACACAAGTGGCTCGGTATCACTTCCACACAAGTCTCCAGCAGCATTATACTTCTTTGAACAAACTCAGTATACCCCAAAATGGCACAGTCATTAGCAGTGCTGCTTCACAGCTCCTGTTCAATTCCTGGCTTGGGTCGCTGTCTGTGTGGAGTTTGCACGTTCTCCTCATGTCTTTGTGGGTTTCCTATGAATGCGCCAGTTTCCTCCCAAGGTCCAAAGATGTGTAGGTTAGGTTGACTGGTGATGTTAAAATTACCTCTTAGTGTCAGCATAAATAGGTGAGGATAGGGCCTGAGTGAGATTGTTGTCGGTGCAGGCTCAATGGGCTAAATGGCTTCCTTCTGCACTGCAGGGATTCTGTGATTCTTTTATGATTTTCTGTGACATAGTGCATGGGAAACCTGAAAAAAACCTGAAAGCAGTTAGCTTACCGTTACTTATCAGAATCCTTTGAAAATTATTTGATTGTATGAGTAGTTTTTTGTGGCATTATTTATGAGAGGTAAGGAATGGCATTGCACACATAGAGAGATGCTGAAAATAACATACACAGGGGCCCATAAACAGGCTGTGTGGGATACAAAAATGCTGCATTTAGTGAACTTGGAAAATAACAGGAATCAATTTGGAGATGGCGATTGCTAACTTTGGCAATAAACCAAAGGTTGAGATGACCCAGAGCTTTGCAAATCTGCAGGCCTCTAAGAATTAAAGCTATTGTTTGGATTTTTAACAGACCTTGGGCAACTCCACAGATGAAATTAAATTTAGTTTATAACTGATATAAATTTGATGTGTTTGCATTTTTTGAAATAAGAGGCTGCATCAATTTAGCTGAGAGGAAGCCAAAGGAAGTTGGAAAATATTATTTGAGTAAATTGATTGGATCATTTTGCTGCAATTGCTGCTTTGAGTTAAGGAACAAATAGATTGAATTTTTCATTGGTCGTGGCTTTTGTGGCTAGCTTTTGCATCTATTAGTTCAAGATTGTACATTCTCTTGCCGAGCTGTATTTAAATGAATCAGCATGGTTAACTGAGTCCTGTGCACTCTGCATCTGTGGCACTTTTAATTATGACAGGAAACATACATTTTCCATACACTAGGGTGGACTAGGTGCAATACAATTAATTACTTAGATATATTAGCCTTGATATTCTGCCATAGCTTTGGCAAGAGGTTGACAGAACCCCCAGAGAAATAGCATAAACTGCTGAAAATAGAAGCACAGAATCCTACAATGCAGTAGGAGACCATCCAGCCCATCGAGTCTGCACCGATCACTATCCCATTCCATCCCTATCCCCATAATCCCATGCATTTGCCCTAGCTAGTGCCCCTGACACTAAGGGGCAATTTAGCATAGCCAATCCACCTAATCCGCACATTTTTGGACGTTGGGAGTAAAGCGGAGAACCCGGAGGAAACTCACCCAGACAGAATGTGCAGACTTCGCATAGCCAGAGTTCAAATATCTATTCAAGCTGGGAATCGAACCTGGGTCAGTGGAGCTGTGAGACCCCATGCTAAAAGCTGTGCCACTGTACCACCCCGAGATCTGCATCATTTCAGGGTTATGATTTCTAATTATCCCTCAGCGACTTAATCTGATTAGTGGATGCACCACATGGAACACTAAAGTCTCACTAATTTTAAGGGCATTCAAATGGTCGGTGGATAGGCATATGGATAACATTGGAATAGTTTAGGTTAGAAGGTCATTAAATTGGTTCCACTGGTCGGCGCAACATTGAGGACAAAAAGGCCTGTACTGCACTATAATGTTCTATGTTCTAAAGCCACTGTCTAATCAATGTAGAACGTAGGAAAGAGTGCTTCTGACTTGTTGTTGATGGAGGAAAGGATCAGACTCTACACATATCTGCTGACCAAGTTCACACAGAAAGAATGCCCACTCAGACAAGATGTTAGATAATCCATTGGCCGTTAGAGGGCCATACCTGAGCAAGATCACAACCAGAAAAGGGTCAAGATGAAAACATTGGTATTAAAAAAAATTCAGAGTCATATATGTTTGGATAATTACAGAGTCAAGGGCTGATATTGTTAAATCATTCCAATCTCTAGGCTGGCTAGGCCAGCGTTTGTTGTTCATTCCCCAATTGCCCTTGAGAAGGTGATGGTGAGCCATCTTTGTCTAGATACATTCACAATACTTTAAGGAGCAAGCTCCAGGACTTTGACCCAGTGACAGTGAAGGAACAGCAGTAAAGTTCCAATTACTGTTAAGTATCTTGGGTCGCAAAATAAAATCTTAAATAATTGCCTCCACTGCGCCAGGGTAATGGGACTGTTGTGGATTCTTCAGGCCCAGAATAGAGTTAACTCTAAATGAATTGACAGTTAACAAAACACTTTTGGATCCCTCTTGGTATAAATCTTGGTATAATCTTTATTCATGAGCATTTTATATATTAAATAAGCTTATTAAAAGTAGAGCATGTGCATTTTTTCTAAGTATTGTTGATTTAAAAGAGCTCTAATTTTGCCCTTTTATGTTCATGATATCCAACATTGTTGTACACTTTCAGTGGTGAAAAGTGTCAATTGTCTTGTATGTAATTTAAGATGCATAGGGAACATTGATCCAATTAAGTGAACAAACTATTTTTCAAATATTCAGAATTCACAATTAATCAAAGATGATCTATGTGGCTTATTTTCCACCTATACCGATCAAGCACTCTTCAATCAAGGGGTGGTACCTGGTACTAGACCAGAAGGCCATATGATATAGAAGCAGAAATAGGCCACACCATTCAATCATGGCAGATATTTTTTTCATTCCCATTCTCTTGCCTTCTCCCCATAACTCCTGACCCACTTATTAATCAAAAACCTATCTATTTCTGTCTTAAAGACACTCAATGACCTGGCTTCCACAGCCTTTTATGGCAAAGAGTTCCACAAATTCACCACTCTCTGGCTGAAGAAATTCCTCTTCATCTCTGTTTTAAAGGATCGTCCCTTTAGCCTGAGGTTGTGTCCTCTGGTTCTAGTTTTTCCTACTAGTGGAAACATCCTCTCCATGTCCATTCTATCCAGGCCTCGCAGTATCCTTTAAGTTTCAATAATATCCGCCCTCATCCTTCTAAACTCTAATGAGTGCAGACCCAGAATCCTCAACCATTTTTGTAAATTCCTGTAAATTTCCAACTATGATGTAGAGATGCCGGCGTTGGACTGGGGTAAACTCAGTAAAGTTTCACAACACCAATTTTAAATCCAACCAATTTATTTGATAGTAAATTTGCAAGCTTTCAACACTATGGCCTTTGTCTGACGAAGGCCATAGTGTCGAAAGCTCGCAAATTTACTATCAAATAAATTGGTTGGATTTAAAATTGGTGTTGTGAAACTTTACTGAATTTCCAACTAGACAGGGAATACTTCAGAGTGGGACATAACATTAGGCTACAAAAGCAGTGGCCCAATCCAGAGAGGGAGGAGGATGTGGGGATTGTTCGATCCCTGATATTGAAGTAAGAATCAGGGCCAGGGGGTCCGATACCTGATCTGGGGATCTTCACATGTAGGGTGTTTGAATGATGTGGGGAGAAACCTTGAGGGTGTCCAGGGAGAAACACACTTCCTTCTCCTTCTAGCCCACAAACAAATGCTGTAAAGACATTCACCTTCACCCCAAAGTGATCTCCCCCTCCTTTTATTTGACAGGAATCCTGAGCGCTAGAAATATGACTAGCCAGGATCATACCAGCAAATTTGAAAGTGGGTTGACTGCCCTCCCCTTGTCCTGCCTCCATTGAATGCCAACATAAAAAGTGGCATGAAATCAGGTTTGAGGTTTGTAATTTTTTTTATTTTAATCTGATCCCAACTCAGTCCCTTTTAGGAATGCAGTCCAAAACCTCAAGCACGGTTTGAGAATTCATATACAAGAGTAAAACACCACTTTTCAAAATAAGAATGAGGTTCCACGTGGGCAACTTTTTCAATTTATATTAAAGGTGTGACTCTATAGTCTTGCACTCACCGGGACAGTGGGTCAGAGATTGGACTATAAACTTGTAGTGGAAGTTTTCTAATATACAATTCCTGCATGAAGCCCTGGATCAGATTCACCCCCTTAAGTTCTGCGAGCAGATACTCGGCTAGTAAAGGGGAAAGCATCCCAACAAAGCAGGGTCAACCAACTATGCAGCCAGGAAAATAGTTTCAGTCTGAACTGCCAGGATCTACTTTTGCTCTTAATCATAACAGAGGGTAAGGATTAAATGGGATGGTTTATTGAGTAGCTTTCCCTGCTGCATCCAGACTATGGCTCTAAGTATGAACAGAATTCTGATATGACATGGGTCGAAGAGTGCAGTTATGCTTCCAAGGTTTTTCTGCAGGGGAAATCCACATGGAATTTATTCCTGTACCAACTTGGCAGTACAAATGGAGTGTTAGATTTCTTGACTGGTGTTCAAATTACTCTGTTTAATAAACCACAGGGAATGCTGGATCTTCATCATCATAAGTAGATTTATGTTTTTGTTTTATTTATGTTCATGATTTGACATTGGCCATAGCCCTCGATGCCACAGAAACAAGCTTCCTGAGCTTAGAGCAGCTGGAACAGGGAATGCCAGCAGATTTGTGTGCACAACCTCTTCATCCCGTACATGTTACAGGGTGAACAGTGTTCTAATTGTTGCACTACCTTCTGTCTGGTTAACTTTATTTTTAAAGGGTAACATCAAGAAAATAATAAATCAGTTTTGACAGCACATATGCTTAGTTGGAGGGGGCTCAATTTCAGGAAGTTGAAAGCACATCCAGGTAAACTGGAATGAAAGGTCAGTAAGTAAGAATGTAACAGAGCAATGGACTGGTGAGGAGATAGAGTCGATGTAGATTCCCATACAAAATCATAAGAAAGTCTGCGTAGGCCCTCCTGTGTGGGTTTCCTCCGGGTGCTCCAGTTTCTTCCCACAGTCCAAAGGTGCATGGGTTAGGTGATTGGCCATGCTCAATTAACCCTAGTGTCAGGGGGATAGCAGGGTAAATATGAGGAGTTAGAGAATGGAGTGGGATTGTGGTCAGTGCACACTCAATGGGCCAAATGGCCTCCTTCTGTACTGTTGGGATTCTATGAAACACGAGCTGGCCCTTCTCTGTCTTTTAACACTGTAATGGATTGAGAGTGACTCAACGAGGCTGAATAATTGCCATTGGACAGAAAATTATATCTACAAACAGGATCAGACAGAATAATTATGCAACTGTACAATTGCTGTTATCGCTACTCTGCCCTACTGCCTTGTCCTTTCTCTTTGAACTTCCATGTTTTTGTAAGTATCTGCAGTTGTGGTGGGATTCAAAAGAAGCCCGAGTGATCATGAGCTTGTCAAAAAAATCATTAACACTTTCAGTGTTATTTTGAATTCACATCCACTCAGCTCAGCACTTCCAGTGCAATGTGGCCACACGAAAGGTGTTGGAAGCACACTTGTCTGTTTTACAAGTATGATAGACAACACCTCCACCAGCAAAATGTCAGGGCTGCCTCTGTTTATTTACAAAGCAAGGGAGATTTACAATCTCGTATAAAGTAGAATTAAGGGCTTTTTTCTCCTTTGGCTCACAATTTTTCTTAATTGCGCAAGAGCACCATGACACTACTGTGCATCTGGGAGTGCTAATTAATCATACCTGAAAGTCAGCGAAGCTTCCTGCTGTCTGGTACCTGTACGCATTTAATCTTTCAGCAGTTCACTTGGCTTTGTCAGCTGTCTTGTGCTGTTTGAATGATGTTGTAGTAAGCCTTTTGAATTAAATATTTTTTCACCATTCTTAATAAAACCCACACTTCCTTTGTCCACAAGAAAAATAATAGCCAGATGAAAGGCTATCGACTTGAAACTTTAACTCTCTTTCACCCGCCACAGATGCTAGCTGACCCGTTGAGCATTTTAACATTTTTCGTTTTAATTTCAGATTTCCAGCATTCACAGTTTTTGACTCTGTATTGATCAGTGAATGTCTTGAGTCAGGGGTGATGTAACTCTCCAGGCTTAGGCACAGAACCGAAGCTGGCATTTCAATGTGGTACTGAGGGAGTGCTACATTGTTGATGGTCCCATCTTTTACCAGGAAAGTTAAAGTGAAGCCCTCCTGCATTCCCAATTGAACATAACAGATATGGACCAAAAGCAGGCAAAAGGGATTAGTTTAATTTGGCATCATGTTTCTTCATCATGGTGTCCAGATTACCAACGACATGTCCTGGTCCCCCCATGCTGACACTAGTTAAGAAAGTCTACCAACGCCTCTACTTTCTCAGAAGTCCAAAGATGCGTGGGTTAGGTTGATTGGCCATGCTAAAATTGTGCCTTAGTGTCCTGGGATATGTAGGTTAGGGGGATTAGTGGGTAAAATATGCAGGGTTATGGGAGTAGGGCCTGCGTGGGATTGTGGTTGGTGCAGACTCGATGGGCCGAAGGGCCTCTTTCTGCACTGTAGGTTCTATGATTCTATGGTTCTATGAGGACTAAGGAAAATGTCAACTATGACTCTCACCAACTTTTATAGATATACCATAGAAAGCATTCTTTCTGGTTGTATCACAACTTGGTACAGCTCCTGCTCTGCCCAAGACTGCAAGGAACTACAAAAGGTCATGAATGTAGCCCAACCCATCATGCATTCCAGCCTCCCATCCATTGACTCTGTCTACATTTCCCACTGCCTTGGCAAAACAGCCAGCATAATTAAGGACATTCTCTCTTTCACCTTCTTCTTTTAGGAAAAAGATACAAAGGTCTGAGGTCAGAATTACATTCTGCTCTCTCCCATTTCCTTCTCTATGAACAGGATGCTTTGTCTGAGGTCACTTACCAACCAACTTAAGAACAGCTTCTTCCCTGCTGTTATCACACTTTTGAATGGACCTACCTTGCATTAAGTTGATCTTTCTCTACACCCTAGCTATGACTGTAACATTACATTCTCCACCCTCCTGTTTCCTTCTCTAGGAACAGTAATGCTTTGTTTGTATAAGGCGCAAGAAGAAATACTTTTCACAGTATGTTAATTCATGTGACAATAATAAGTCAAATCAAATCAAATTTTTTTTGATTTGGGCCTGTTCTGGTGCTGTATTGTTCTATGTTCTAAGTGCGTTAATAATTGTGGTCTCAATCTGTAACTCCTTCCAGTATTCCTGATGGCAGACAGTAAGGGTGGCAGAGTTTCCTGGTCAGCCATGCTGCAGAAGGCAGTGGTAAGGCACTCGCACACTTTGCCCAGTGTAATCATGGCCCAATCCAATGTAAATCCAAAGCAGCTAATGCCGTCTTAGGGCGCGGTACTGAAAGTGGAGGAGGAATAGTGGTCCTAAACTGAAGAATGGTGCAACATTAACAAAACCTGCCAGCTGCTAAATTATCATCACAATAAAACATAGCTCAAAGAGATAATGAAACAGGAGGAAAAATCACACATAAGATAAATTTGGTTATTTTTAGGAGCTGGAGCTCACAGTAGAGTCAGAGATTTTATTAAGTGTTTCTGTACCAATGTAAAGTTGCAGATAACATTAAACACTCACCCTGAGAAATCTCTCGCCTGTCTTTACAACAACCTTTGTTAATTAATTGCACACCATTTGAAAAAATAAGTGAATTTTAAGATCAATATTTTGCGTGAGGAGTATATCCTTGTAATGAGGGAAATGTGGTAAAAGTGGATCCTTTAGTTTCTGACATGTGCCTCAGTTCCGCGATTTAATGCATCTAGTTTTTCCACAGTTATTCCTCCCTGGTGTATAGCCTCTCAAACAACATAACTCATTCCCTGCTAACAGGTGAATGGGTCACAAGCCCCTTAGTGTTTTCCCTATCTGTATTGAGCATTGTACTGCCTGACAGCAAACATATGAGATCAGGATGAGACAGGCAGTGCTGTCATTTGCAGCTGGCAACTTGGCAGAAGGAAAAAGTGATTAAACATGTCCTGAACAGAGGGAAACTGGTTCGGATTCCAGCCACCATCTGGCTTCATGACTACCAAGGTCCAAGGCAAGGGAAAGTCATTCACGCCCTCGGAAGCTGGCATTACAACATGGCAATGCCTATGTGCAACCTGTCATAGTTCACTGGTCTCTTGTTAATTTTATTGGTTAGGAAGCTTAGAAATTGGACTACTCTGGAATATAAGAGAATCGGATACATTTGAAGAATGGTGCGGTGGTGTTGTCTCACGCTCCCTGAGATTGCACAGGAACCAATATTATGTTGGCCTGCAATTCACCTAACTGATCAGCTTCACCACACCTCACTGAGCCGCATTGTGGTAATAGGTCCCATCTGAGGAACACACAGTGTAAATGATTGAAGAAATGGAGGGATTGGAATATGAAGAGCAATTATTTAAAACAGCCCTGTCTCAGGGTGATCCAGACTCAAAACATTGGCTCTATTCTCTCTTTACAGCCACTGTCACACCTGCTGAGATTTTCCAGCATTTTCTGTTTTTCTGTTTCAGATTAAAGCATTTTTTTTTTGTTTTTATCTTGTGTATATGGATACATTTTCATTGGAAAAGAGTAAACGTAGGGGTGTTCATTTGATTCCAGAGGGACTCAGTAATGTAAATAAGGAAAAGTCATTTCACCTTGTCCGAACTGAACCAGAAGAGGATGCTCTTGCTGGGGATGGGGAAGGGGACTGGGTGGGTAGGGGGAGGTTGCCTGGAGGGGGTGGAGGAGTGCTCTGCTGACATAATCTTAACACCTAGCGCTGCTCGCAGTGGGGAAGGCCACGAAGCAGATCCAGAACTGAAAGACAATGGAACGAGCTTTCCCGTGGGTTTTTTTAAGCGTGACCATGGCACTAACTTCCTGATTCCAGGTTTCCCAACCAATGGCAATGGGTGGATACAATGACAACCTGACCTGGTCGTTTAAGAATCTTTTTTAAGGGACCTTGGCAGGGGTCAGACTGAAACCTCTGGCTGGAAAGAGAGAACAAGTAAATGATTGAGTCTCAATGTGGGAAAAACCACTGGATCTCTGAGGCATCCCTGGAGACCATGCTGTAGACTGTAACTGGAGATGAGGGGGTTAGCTTATAAGGAGTGATTGAGTAGATTGGGCCTATATTCGTTGGAATTTAGAAGATTGGTTTAAGTTTAGAAGGCTGAGGGATGATCTTATAGAGACATATAAGGTAATGAAGGGGCTCGATAGGATAGAAGTAGAGAGATTCTTTCCACTTAGAAAGGAAACCAGAACTCGTGGGCACAGCCTCAAAATAAAGGGGGTGGGGAGTCAGTTTAAAACATAGTTGAGGAGGAACTTCTCCCCTCAGAGGCTAGTGAATCTCTGGAATTCCCTGCCCATTGAAGTGGTGGAGGCTACCTCATTGAATATGTTTAAATCATGGATTTCTGATCGATAAGGCAATTAAGGGTTATGTGCAGTAGGCAGGTAAGTGGAACTGATCCACTTCAGATCAGCCATGATCTTACTGAATGGCGGGACAGGATCGAAGGGCTAGACAGCCGACTCCTTTCCTATTTCTTATATTCTTAAGGGTCTTCAGAGAAACACCCTTCCTGGTGTATGGGCCTCTGAAGCCAAGCAGGTGTGACTTGGAGGAGGTCAGCATTTAGGACATGGCATCTTGCACATGATTGCAATGCCATAAAGAAGTTTAATGATTTCATCAGAGTAGGAAAGATAAATGACATCATATGTTCACTCGAAATTCCACAGCGTCTGCTGAGCAGCACTCCCCAGGCCAACAGAACTTGCAGTTCCAGCCATTCCTCTCTCTTGAGGAATCTGCTCACACCTCCTTCATGAACAGCTACCACTGGAGTCTGGAGAAGAGAGCACAAAACTTGGGCAAAAGAGAACACCGGGGTGGCCGTTCAGTCACTGTCACCCTGGCCATTGCAGAAGTGATGATGGAGATCAGAGAATGGTGGAGTGCATAGCCATTGAAGAAGGAGCAATAAAGTCCCAAATACCTGATAACAGAGATAGATATCTCACAGCTACAATTCACACACAACAGACTTCGATTGGATTGATGTCACCAGTACAATCATTTGCACAATAAATACATTGAACTCTCCTCCGAATTCACGTCCTTCATCACCTAAAGGTCTTTCAAGTGTGATACAGGATCTGCAACGAGAAGAGGGCAAGGAGTCCCCAGAGGAGATCATTCACTCTAAGGCAGCACTGACACAAGATTTATATGTGCGCCCACCAGTTCAGGATACAGATTTCATTGGGACCTCTCACATGGTGAGCCAGATATCAAGAGCAGAGAAGGTGCAGTTACAGGATATGGGGAAAGAAGTAGAGGGTTCCTGTCAGAGATTGGTGGATCTTCCAACTTCTGCTCAGTTAGATACAAAGTCATCAACGAAGAAAGAGGTCTCTACTGCAACAATTGCAGGAAGTGCTTGAGGTTCTGCCAGTGTTTCCAGAGAGATTGGAGTGACACTAGGGTGGCACAGTGGTTAGCATTGCTGCCTCACAGCACCAGGGACCCAGGTTCAATTCCAATCTTGAGTTACTGTGTGGAATTTTCATGTTCTCCCCGTGTCTGCATAAGTTTCCTCTGGGTGCTCCGGTTTCACGGTCCAAAGATGTGCAGGTTAGGTAGATTGGCCATGCTAAATTACCCTTTAGAGTCCCAACATGTAATGGTTAGGGAGATTATTGAGGTAAATACATGGGGATTATAGGGTAAGGGTTAGAGTCAGTGAAGACTCAATGTGTTGAATGTTTTTTTTCTGCATTGTAAGGAATCTGTGAATTTGGAGGACTCCACCTTAAAAGTGTGTCATGAGGTCTCCTTTGCATTGATGTCCATCTCCATTGAAAGAAGGCCGTCAGCATGGAGCATTGAACACAGCAGGCAACTGAATGAACAATGGACCTTTCCAAGTGCCAGAACATCCAGTCTGCTAGTTTTAATAGGATGGAAGAAAGGTTCACCGTAGTTGATCAGAAGATTTCAGCAAAATGTTCTCCAACTCTTGGCCAGCACGAGAGCGCAGGAGGGCCACGAGAAGGAAGATGAAGAAAGGGCACAAGGAAGTGTGGCCTCTGCTCAAAATGCTCTCACTCTGACCCTCCATTCCACTCTGTCAGGATCACACATTTTGCTCCTTTTCCAACAGCCCACTTTGCCCCTACAGGTGCAGCAACATTTGGACTCCTAACCCAGGAGATGCCAGCCACAAGCTACTCAGGTGTCAGAGTGGAGGAATGTCTCTAACTGTGTGGAAGTTATGGGGTAGCACCATGTAGATGAAAGAAAAGAAAAATGTTGTTTCTCAAGGGTAATCACTTTGGTGTTTACAAGTCTATCATCGTGTATCATCGTGCACTATCATCAGATAGTGCAATGGATAGCTATAGATTAGCCAGGAAGGAGGTAAAAAGTGAATTGAGGAGAGCTAAGAGGGGACACGAGAAGATGTTTGCTGATAGGATTAAGGAGAATCCTAAAGCTTTCTTTCGATATGTTAAGAATAGAAGATTGGTTAGGGCAAGATTAGGGCCAGTCATAGACAGCAGTGGGAAGTTGTGCGTGGAGCCTGAAGAGATTGGTGAGGCACTGAATAAATATTTCTCTTCGGTATTCACGCAGAGTGCTGGAAATGTAGCGATGGAGAACACTGAGGTACAGGGTTGCAAATTGGGAAGTATTGTAGTAGACAGGGAGGATGTGTTAGAAATTCTCGAGGGTTTGAAGTTGGATAAGTCCCCTGGGCCGGACGGGATTTACCCTAGGATTCTCTGGGAGGCAAGAGAGGAGATTGCAGAGCCTCTTGCTCTGATCTTCAGGTCCTCGTTAGTTACGGGTGTGGTTCCGGAGGACTGGAGGATAGCGAATGTGGTCCCATTGTTTAAGAAGGGGAAGAGAGACCTTCCTGGGAATTATAGGCCAGTGAGTCTTACTTCTGTTGTGGGCAAGTTATTGGAGAGAATTATTAGGGATAGGATTTATAGTTATTTAGAGAGAAATGAATGGATTGGGGATAGTCAGCATGGTTTCGTGAAGGGTAGGTCATGCCTTACTAACCTCATTGAGTTTTTTGAGAAAGTGACCAGAGAGGTGGATGGGGGTAAGGCGGCTGATGTAGTATATATGGACTTTAGTAAGGCTTTTGATAAGGTGGCCCATGGAAGACTTCTACAGAAAATGCAGATGTGTGGAATAGAGGTTGATTTAGCTAATTGGATTAGAAATTGGCTGGCAGATAGAAGACAGAGGGTGGTGGTTGATGGGAGATATTCATCGTGGAGTTCGGTGACGAGTGGTGTGCCTCAGGGGTCTGTTTTTGGGGCCCCTGCTGTTTGTAATTTTTATAAATGATCTGGATGAGGGTATTGAGGGATGGATCAGTAAATTTGCAGATGATACTAAAGTTGGTGGAGTGGTAGATAGTGAAGAGGGGTGTTTTAGTTTACAGAGTGACTTGGACAATTTGCAGAGCTGGGCCGAGAGGTGGCAAATGGAGTTTAATGTGGAAAAGTGTGAGGTAATGCACTTTGGCAGGAACAATAAATGTGTAGATTATAGGGCTAATGGTAGGGCTCTTAATAGTGTTGAGGAACAGAAGGATCTTGGTGTATGTGTCAATAGATCCCTGAAAGTAGGCAGTCAATTGGATAAAGTTGTTAAGAAGGCATATGGAGTCTTAGCTTTTATTGGTAGGGGGATTGAATTTAGGAGCCGCATCATCATGTTGCAACTGTACAAAACTCTAGTGCGGCCGCACTTGGAGTATTGTGTGCAGTTCTGGTCCCCACATTATAAGAAGATGTGGAGGCATTGGAGAGGGTACAGAGGAGGTTTACCAGGATGTTGCCTGGTATGGAGGGCAGGTCCTATGACGAGAGGTTGAAGGATTTGAGGTTGTTTTCGTTAGAAAGGAGGCGGCTAAGAGGGGATCTTATTGAAGCATATAAAATGATTAGAGGTTTAGATAGGGTGGACAGTGTTAGCCTTTTTCCTAGGATGGAGAAAGCTAGCACGAGGGGACACAGCTTTAAATTAAGGGGTATGAGTTATAGGACGGATATCAGGGGTAGGTTCTTTACTCAAAGAGTGATTAGGGAGTGGAATGCCCTGCCTGCAGCTGTTGTAGATGCGCCAAGTTTGTGGCGTTTAAGAGGTTAATTGATAAGTATATGGAAGAGAAGGGAATGGTTTAGTTTGGAGGGGCATTGCTTTTTATTTCGGTCGGCACAACATCGAAGGCCGAAGGGCCTGTTCTGTGCTGTATTGTTCTATGTTCTATGTTCTATGTTCTATGTTCTATGTCTATGTTCTATTGTACTTCTCATCTGCCCAATAGCTGGGAGGAAAATGCTACAATCAGAGTATGAGATGGGCAATGCATGTCGATGAATAATGAGATTATTAACTATGGGGATGCTGTGTGTTGAGGAGCCGATCGTTAACATGGAGGGAGTTCAGCATAGGCAAGCCATATGGTTTCTCAGCTTCAGATTAGCTGAACATTGTTGTCAGAATCTCTTCCCAATATCACTGACTGTCAGGTATATGTCTGGCTGCAGGTTAGGTGAGCAGTCACAGGGACCTGCCAATGTCAGGCTGTTCCCTCTGAGGATGCAAAGCAATCCTCACCATCCTCCTCCTACAGCTCCAGTTCTGTCTAGAGCACTGCATTGTGTAAGGCATAGCAGCCCAGACCATTTGCTGAATATCTGCTTTGGATCTCAGAAGGCCCAAGTTATACCTTTGCAGTTCCATTGGTTGTTGGTGTTATGTATTTGCATTTATTCCTATTAGCTCACTGGAGCTATGTTGTATTAATGGAAGCACCATAAATAATGTAATAGACCTAACACAGGAAACAGAAAGAGAAGCAGTTGCCATGTAAGAAATCGCACACCATTAGTAAAGCTCCATTTATTTTTTACCCAAAGACTGTCCCACATATCACATCTCCAAATAACAGTAGGGTTTCTCAGAAGAGTCCATGAAGGGTAAGTCGATGTCCAAGGAGCCATCTACTCTCTCTGATGGGATGTACAAAGATTTGTTGAAAATGTGATTGGCACAGAATGAAACCACCATGGGCTGCTTCCAGAATATCCTGTGCCAACGTACATCAAAACCTTACGGAGCAGTGGACAATGATGGAGTGGAATCCCACCAAACTGACCTGTTCTCCTCTGAGGGCAGTTTCATAAGCGCATGTGTCCAGGCTATGACCCCCTGGACTTTGGGAGTTCACCCACTACAGCGAAGGTGAAAGCACCCTCATTCTAATTGGCATTATCAGGAGCAAAGTGGATGCAAGTCAAAAATATTGCATCAGTGCCCTGGGAGGTAAACCTGAGCACACCAGATTTTCAATCCTCCAAAATTTCACCACCATGGGAGGGAGACCGAGGCCAGGAGATTCAGGGCTGTGGTGACCTCAACAGCCAGTGGCAATGCATTACCACCAAGCCCACTTCAAAGGAGGTCTTGTTTCAAGAGGGGGAAGGTGAGCAGCACGGTGACACAGGGTTAGCATTGCTGTCTCACAGCGCCAGAGGCCCAAGTTCGATTCCTGACTTGGGTCACTATCTGTGTGAAACTTGCACATTTTCCCCATGTCTATTTGGGCTTCCTCCGGGTCCTCTGGTTTCCTCCCACAGTCCAAAGACATGCAGATTAGGTGGGTTGACCATGCTGAATTGCCCCTTAGGATCAGTTAGAGTAAATGCATGGAGTTATGGGGATAGGATCTGGGTTGGTGCAGACTCTATGGTCTGAACGGCCTCTTTCTGCACTGTAGGATTCTATCACCTATGGAGAATGTATGATGCTCCTGAGGCACCATTATTCAAGTCTTGTCCAGAAAGCTGGATTGGGGATATCAGCTTCTTCAGGTTGGAGCTTTGTGTTCATCCCCTCTGCGCTGTGGACCGGTAGGTGGTGCTGGAAAAGATAAACACTGTTAGTGTTGGCACTGACCGTCTTATTCCTCAGAATAGATTTAAGGTGGAGATGCATCAACTGCTCCTAATGCTGCAGTACAGATCAACCTTCAAGGTAGCGGGAATGAGCCCCAGAAATCACCTTCGCAGCAGTGAAAAAAGATTCAGAACAAGTCCTGTGAGCAAAGACCTTCCATGAGACAAGAAAGCAGCTGTCACTCTTCAATATTTGAAGGCTGCCAGGCCTGTCAATTTCACAGGCTCGTCAATCCCTGCTGTCTTGTCGACTCTGTGTAACAACAGATAGTTCAAGAAACCCACGCACTGGTAATTAAAGCCAAAATGCAGTTTTATGTCTTTAACCAATTGCTAATTTTCACATCATAACTGCTGGCCCTCCTGTCCCATGCGGGTTTTTTGAGCACCTAAAAACCTGCACTGATTAGACACAGAAATCAGCAATGTCAAATGTCTGACATATCTCCATTTGTTCCATCTTTAAACATCTTCATGCACTGATCCACAGCTCCCCTCCTCACATGCAGATTCAAATTCCTCCTGATATTCTAATGAGCAAGTGGGAACAGACCCTGAAGGGAAACTGATAGTATTGATTAACTCAAATTAAAGTTAGATAGATCTCTTTCAGCAGGTAACTTTTGGCAAAGAATATGGGCTGGAGTGTGTTCGGTACCTTGCCTGTTGTGGACTCTCTTCTCATGAGGTATAAATTATTGTCCCCCTTGTTCTTTGGTATTCTTGTGAATTGTCCTGGCGAGTGCACGATGAAAAACTCCAACGTGTGCCTTCCTTCAACAATTTTCAAATGTTGCACTACCACACGACTATTTGAATTTCACGGCGCTCTGGGCGAGCAAGTTATAAGTGCTTGTGGGCTGACACTCTGAAAGCAGCTGGCATTTTATCTGTTTCCAGATGCAATGTGCTCTGGAAACATCCCACCATGGGGAAAGAAAAGTAACATTCCAGCTGCTTTACTCACCAGAGCCTCCAGATTTCTGGTCTCCTATTTTCTTCAACACTCCCATCAAATCTCAAATACTTCAGGCATTCACTTTGTTTGATGAAAAAAAACAATAGGATTTATCTTCCTCTTTCACTTGCCTCTGTAAGAAAAATAATTCCAGCTGTATTCATTTCAGTAGGATTCCAACTCACTGCGTTCTATTCAAGACAAATGGTGCATCCTTGTTCTTACGGATGTGTTACTTAATACCTTGCCTCATGCTGAGGCTGAGATAAAGATTTTTTTGTTCATCTCTCTGCACTGTTAAATTGCTGATTTTTCTAGCTGTCGTTAACCTACGTTCTTCAGCTGATCATCGAGTAGCTTTATCTGTGCTTCAGCAAATCGAGTGTTGAAATAGATTTCAAAAGATATTTGGTTATGGAGTATGTCTTCTCTGTTAGCGTGAAGTCTTATTAACCTGAACCATCGGCTACAAGGATGGGGCTACAGTGTTGCAGCTGTATCTCTGACCAGTGTTGGCTCCTGTGCAGTGCTTCACACCAACAGTTCAGCTTCGCAACATCTGCCTTTAGCAATCAAAACCGACTCGATTCCGTCATCTGTGTAAAAATGAACTGATGCAAATCTACTGCAACCACAGATGTAAATCACATCTTCTCAGGCGGTCTGGGCCTGATGATTAAATTGGATTTTTCATGTTCTTTGTAACTCGATCAGGATACGCATAATGCTTACATGTCCATGCTTTGCACAATGCATCAGTTTTCAAGATAAAAGTACATTTGATTGCCTAAGGCTGGTAGAAATGCATTTTAATACAACTAGTATTAGACTGGTTCTATGACTAATAATTAAATACAACCACACTTTTGAGCCTCATTCCAATGATATAGGTATTTATAAATGTTCACTCTCCAAATGTTGGTTGAAGTGGACTGTTAAGGCCTTGTTAGAAACTCTCGCAAAATTGTTTTGCACTGATACATGTTTACGATTTGGGTGGCACAGTGATCAGCACCACTGCCTCACAGCTCCAGGCACCCAGGTTCAATTCCAGCCTTGGGCCACTATCTATGTGGAGTTTGCACGTTCTCCCCGTATCTGCATGGGTTTCCTCCGGGTGCTTCAGTTTCCTCCCACAGTCCAAAGATGTGCAGGTTAGATGCATTGGTCATGCCAAATTGCCCCTCAGTGTCCCAAGATGTGTAGGTTAAGGTTGAACCCCCAAAAACCTTCAGTAATTAGACACAGAAGTCAGCAATGTCAAATGTCTGACATATCTCCACTTGTTCCATCTTTAAACATCTTCATGCACTGAATGAGTCAGGTTCTGTGATTGGACAGGAGATAGACTTGAGTAAGATACCCTGTCAGAGAAGCAGTGCAGACGCGATGGGCCAAATAACCTCCTTCTGCATAGTAGGAATTCTATAATTTACACTTCAATGTAGGGGAGAGGATTAAAAAAGATTTGAAAAGTGACGATGTGTTTGTGAGGAAGAATACCAGACACGACAGGAATAGACTAGTCAAGTGGCAAATTGAATTCAATCTCCAGAAGAGTGAGGCAAAGAACTTGAGGATAACAGACAAAGCAAAGCAATGCAAGGATATTGAGAAGTGTACAGGAACAAAGGGATAATGGAGTTTTCCAATTCCCTGAGTTAAAAGGATAGTTAGATATGGGGTTGAGAACTTATGTATGATATTCATTAGCAAAGGCACAAAACATAAGGGCAGGGAGATTATGCTAGAATTGTATAAACCACTAGTTAGGCCAAAGCTAGAGTATTGATTATAATTCTGCTCATCACATCAATGGAAGTGTGCAACTACACCCAGGGGAAACCCATGCAGACATGGGGAGAATGTGCAAACTCCACGTAGACAGTGACCCAAGGTTGGAATTGAACCCAGGTGCCTGGCGCTGTGAGCAGATTTAGAAACTGAAATGGTGCACTTTCACAGTTTTCATTAGAAACACAAAAAGCATTCATTAATAAAAAAAAAGCAGACAGCAGTACAGCAGCAACATATCTTCCCTCGTCCTAAATGCCTACTGCCTAAGGGAGGTATCCATTCCCTGGGGTGATTACCCACTCTGCATCCCAATTGGTTCCCCCAAAGCCAGGTGATCCTTACTCTTCTGTGTTCCCCTTAAAGGGACAATCACCACACAGGGATGTTGCCAGGAATGGGAAATTTTCACAATGAATCAAAACTGGATAACCTGGTATTGTTTTGTTTGTTTGGAAGGCAGGATGTTAAGAGGTGATTTAAATGAGATACGTAAAATTACGACGGGCTTAGATAGAGTAAATAGGGAAGATTTATTTCCTTTAGTGGAGATGTCAATGACCAGGGGACATAGAACATAGAACATAGAACATAGAACAATACAGCACAGAACAGGCCCTTCGGCCTTCGATGTTGTGCCGACCAAAATAAAAAGCAATGCCCCTCCAAACTAAACCATTCCCTTCTCTTCCATATACTTATCAACTAACCTCTTAAACGCCACCAAACTTGGCGCATCTACAACAGCTGCAGGCAGGGCATTCCACTCCCTAATCACTCTTTGAGTAAAGAACCTACCTCTGATATCCGTCCTATAACTCATACCCCTTAATTTAAAGCTGTGTCCCCTCGTGCTAGCTTTCTCCATCCTAGGAAAAAGGCTATCACTGTCCACCCTATCTAAACCTCTAATCATCTTATATGCTTCAATAAGATCCCCTCTTAGCCGCCTCCTTTCTAACGAAAACAACCTCAAATCCTTCAACCTCTCTTCATAGGACCTGCCCTCCATACCAGGCAACATCCTGGTAAACCTCCTCTGTACCCTCTCCAATGCCTCCACATCTTTCTTATAATGTGGCGACCAGAACTGCACACAATACTCCAAGTGCGGCCGCACTAGAGTTTTGTACAGTTGCAACATGATGCTGCGGCTCCTAAATTCAATCCCCCTACCAATAAAAGCTAAGACTCCATATGCCTTCTTAACAACTTTATCCACTTGACTGCCTACTTTCAGGGATCTATTGACACATACACCAAGATCCTTCTGTTCCTCAACACTATTAAGAGCCCTACCATTAGCCCTATACTCTACACATTTATTGTTCCTGCCAAAGTGCATTACCTCACACTTTTCCACATTAAACTCCATTTGCCACCTCTCGGCCCAGCTCTGCAACTTGTCCAAGTCACTCTGTAAACTAAAACACCCCTCTTCACTATCTACCACACCACCAACTTTAGTATCATCTGCAAATTTACTGATCCATCCCTCAATACCCTCATCCAGATCATTTATAAAAATTACAAACAGCAGGGGCCCCAAAACAGACCCCTGAGGCACACCACTCGTCACCGAACTCCACGATGAGTATCTCCCATCAACCACCACCCTCTGTCTTTAAACATGAATTTAAAGAAATTAGGAGAAGAATTGGGGAATGAATTGAGGAGTAATGTGTTTACCCAATGGGGTTCTGGCACTTGCAGCCTGAAAGGGTGTTAAAGGCAATAAAAACACACTATGTATTTTTTAAAAATATTTCGATGTACACTTGAAGTTCTGTAAACTTCAATACTGTAAAGTGGGAGTAGGATGGACAGATCCTTTTTGATCAAAATGGACACAAATAGGCCAAATGACCTCCTTCGCTGACATAAATTTCAAAGATTTTATGATTTACTATGATACATTCTGTGATTTTTCTATGATTTCCAAGATGACGCTGGAGCGAGGCAACTTCTTGCAAGCTGTGCCCAGCATACTTTCTAATTCTATCTTTTACTCTCATTCTAGGCTTCTAAAACTTCATTCTAACTCTTTTAAATTCTCTCTTTCTCTATACCCTAGCTATGACTGCAATACTACATTCTGCACTCTCTCTTTTCCTTCCCTATGCACAGTATGTTTTGTCTATATAGCACGCAAGAAACAATACTTTTCACTGTATGTTAATACATGTGACAATAATAAACCGAATCAAATATATCTTGGCACTGTGGCACAGTGATTTGCACCGCTGCCTCACAGCTCCAGAGACCAGGTTCAGTTCCGGCCTCGGGTCACTGTCTGTGTGGAATCTGCATATTCTTCCCATGTCTGCGTGGGTTTCCTCCAATGCTCCAAATTCTTCCCACAGTCCAAAAGATGTGCTGGTTAGATGCATTGGCCATGCTAAATTCTCCCTCAGGGTACCCAAACAGGCGCTGGAGTACAGCGACTAATAAAACTTCATTGCAGTGTTACTATAAGCCTTCTTGTGGCACTAATAAATAAACTTTAAACTTAATATACAATGGAGGATGAATTTTTCAATTGATGGAGATACTCATTAATTAGTGAGGTCGGTAAGATTTTCTTGGGGTTATTTTAGTTCCTTCAATTTTCTTTTGTGCACACTATGACAGCATTTCAGGTACAAAGATTCAGACTTAATAACAACCAGAGCATAACCAGTATAGAGCAGAATTTACTGAACTCTACTCCAAAAGCATGCCTCAACACTAACCTTGGAAGAGCATCAAAAACTATGTAATCTTTAGGTGAAGTGATTAAATAATAATGAATTGATGGCAGCTTGGTCTGGAATGATTTTTATCCATAACCTGGCAGCATTTGCTATCATTACCCGTCTGAATCAGACCACAACTTCAGAACTTAGTACGAGGACAGATTAACACAACAATCCTGATATTCATTGAATCCCTACAATGCAGAAGAAAGCCATTCGGCCCATCGGCACCAACTCTCCGACAGAGCACATCACCCAGGCCCAATCCCCATAAACCCCACTAATCTCCTTAACCTACACATCTTGGGGCAGTAAGGGGCAAGTTGGCATGACTAATCCATCAAACCTGCATATCTTTGAACTGTGGGAGGAAACCCAAGGCTGGAATTGAACCCAGGCATGGTGAGGCAGCAATGTTAACCACTATGCCACCATGACCTTCTTGTGGTCTGTCATTCATTACTCCACTCCAGGTTGTGGTTTGGTCCCAGATCACAAACAGTGAAACCAATTGATTTGGTGAGAAATTCCACCGTTGGAAACTCCATAAGAAGTGAAGCCTTGATCAGTCAGTCACAATAGTGTTTTTAAGAGATCTGAGTAACAATTATAGCTGGACAACTCATCTGAGCATATAAAAAAGTAATTTTACATTTGTGAAATGTTGTTCAACGTCTCCATTATGATTAATTACTTAAAAAGAGACTATTTCAATATATTCTTTAAAATCCATTCATGATATTTCAGTTTCTACTTGAACCCCATGTACATGTCTCTCTCAGTAAATTTTTTTTAAAGTAATTTGATTATTAGTGCCTTTCATCTCCTGCTTGGCTGTTGTGAAAATTCTTTAATCTGGTTGGCGCTGCTCAAGGCTGGAAATCCCCATTAAGTAATGCTACAATCAATTATATGTTGAACAAATTAAAATTTCTGCCACAGAGATTGCCATATCTCCCTTCAAGGTCAGCAGCAAGCACCCTTGTTTTGCAGGTGATGGCAAGATCCAAGCTTGTGTGTGGTCGGCCCTTACCTGCCAGGAACCGGCTTAAGGCTAATTCAACACACCAGTAGCCAATGCAATTTTAGCACGTGTGTCTCAGGGTTGTAGTTAAATACAAATTGGATTGAGTAAGATGCACCAAATTTGAAAGTTGACAATGCGCCCTTTCCTCACTCATGTGTGAGTTCACCTCTGCTGTTCAACTTTCATGATCTTTCATTCATAGAATCATAGAATCCATACAGTGCAGAAGGAGGTCATTTGGTCCATCGGGCCTGCACTGACAATTCCACGCAGGCCCTATCCTCCTATACTCTCTTACTTACTTTGCAAATACCCCTGATACTAGGGTCAATTTAGCATGGCCAACCAACCTAACCCGCACATCTTTGGACTGTGGGAGGAAACCGCAGCACCTGGAGGAAAACCAAGCACATGCAGGAAGAATGTGCAAACTCCATGCAGTCACCCGAGGCCAGAATCGAACCTGGGACGTTGGCACTGAGGCAGTGTTGCTAACCACTGTGCCACTGTGCCATCCCCATAGAAACATAAAAAATAGAAGCTGGAGTAGGCCATTCAGCCTTCGGAGCCTGTTCCGCCATTCATTTTGATCATGGCTGATCATCAAAATCAATGTCCTGATCCCACCTCCCCCCCTCATCTCCCTTGATCCCTTTATCCCCAAGAGCTATATCTAATTTCTGCTTGAAATTCACACAATGTTTTTGTCTCAACTACTTTCTATGGTACTGAATTCCACATATTTACCACCCTCTGGGTGTAATTTTAATAAGGAGTGAAATTATTCTTGAGGAACAGTAGACAAAATGAACATTGGCAAACTGTGAATCCATTGATTCCAATGTGAAAATAAAATAAGATTTTATTTATATCAGCGATAAAAGCAGAGCTGCCAATTTGCTATTGGCCATCTTGCACTATTGCCAAACATCAATTTCACAGCTATCTAAAGTTTAATATTAGTCACATGTAGGTCTACATTAACACTGCAATGAAGTTACTATGATATTCCCCTAGTCACCACATTCCAGCATCTATTCAGGTCAATGCACCTAACCAGCAGGTCTTTCAGAATGTGGGATGAAACCATTGCAGACACAGGGAGAATGTGCAAACTCAACACAGTAACCCAAGCTGGGAATCAAACCCAGGTCCCGGGCACTGTGAGACAAAGTGCTAGCCATTGTGCCACTGTGCCGCCCCTTTCTCTTTGCGCTGTAACACTGTAAACTGTCATTTGGTAGTGACTGGAAAAAGTAGTTCAGTTACTAGTTTCAATAAGAAAGTAATTCCACATATTCATATTAACAACAAAAAAATTAAATAATAAAATCAGCAAGTGTGTTTTATTCACCAAAAATAGAATTATTTTTCATTTTGAATTTTTTAATGCATTTCAATTATTTTTTACCCAAAGCAAGCTGACCCTGTCAGTTGTTAAAATGTAGGGAGAGATTTTAACTCACTCAAGCCCATTCACTCTCACAGGGTTAAAATCAGCCCCCAACAACTTGCAGAAAGTCAAGATATTGGACAAAGGATGCGAAGGGCTAATTTTCATCTACTCACCTCCCAGAGGCACTCAACAAATAGGTGCATTAGGGAGCAACAATCAGTAAATCAATGGTATACTGATGTTAAAATCAGTAAATCAATGTTAACTACTGCAAGTTGACAAGTTAAAGCTTTTGACAGCTGTCCCTTAAGTTAAAGCAACATAAATACACATGGATGCAATTTTAGTGCATTTATATTCGCAATAAATGATGTTCAAAAACCTGAGAATTTTTTGCCAGCCAATGTAAAATACATGTCAGTCACTTGTAAATGTTGATTGATTCACGTCCTGATACAGTAGAATGCAGGCTTTATGGGGAATATTAAAGAGCCAGTAAGTAAATTGGGATTTTCTCTATTTAGTTCTGCCACTCAGAGAGGTTTTGCACACTCTGCATTTGGGTGAATGAAATACCATTATTACCAATTAAATGCTAATATAGCAGGTTGAGAAGTGTGAAAGGAGCTTTATTATTGCTGCATTGGCATTATCTGCTTCACTTTCACTGCTATTAAATGATTCCAATTGCAAAAAATCTTAAGCAGAATCATCCGTACCTGCCATATTGATTTAGATGTTGTTCTTGTGACAAATTGAATTTGCCTTGGGCTTTTCTGAGCAGAACCGGTTTTAACTTTACTCATTTCAGTACTTCTGCTTCAAAATGGGGCAAATCCATCTATTCATTTGCAACTTCACAGGGGGGGACATGCTAGCCCATCCGAGCTATAAGGGCAATTTTAATGCTTACTCGTGCAAGTTCCCGAAGCAATGGGAAGATATTAGGAGAACCATTGGCTGAAATGGTCACGTTGTTAATTAGCACCTCAGGCAGTCAATAATGTTTGACTCCTTTGTCCAATATTGGGGAAAAAAAAACCACTTTAGTTAATTAGATTATGAAAGGCATATTGGTTGCAATCAAACTGAAGGAGGGGACTGATTCACAGAAAGACCTTTCTCACTTTAATTCCACTCTTTGGGTGACCTGCATTTTCATAGTGCCAGCAAGAATTTATTGCTTATTTATTAGTGTCACAAGTAGGCTTACATTAACACTGCAATGAAGTTACTGTGAGATTCCCTTAGTCGCCACACTCCAGCACCTGTTTGGGTACAGTGAGGGAGAATTTAGCATGGCCAATGCACGTAACCAGCGCATCTTTTGGACTGCGTGGGGAAACTGGAGCACCTGGAGGAAACTCACACAGACATGAAGAGTACATGCAGATTCCACATGGACAGTTCTCTCTGTGTCTATGTCAGTTTCCTTTGGGTCATCTGGTTTCCTCCCAACAGTCCAAAGATGTGTGAGTTAGGTGGATTGGCCATGCTAAATTGCCCTTAGTATCAGGGGAATTAGTAGGGTAAAAACATGGGATTAGGGCCTTGATTATGTTGTTGTCAGTGCAGGCTCAATGGGCCGAATGGCCTCCTTCTGCACTATGGGGAGTCTATGATTCTATACCAGCGTTTCTAATGTCCATGGGTGAACTTTGAATGTGTGCCTCAACTTGCCAGTCGAAGATCATGTTTGTATCAAATGAAACAGGTGCTCAGTTGATAGAGGAAATATCTACACATAGGGCCTGATTTTACCACCAAGTTGTGCCTGTTTTCAGGCATGAGGCGAGTAGCGTGATCCATGCCCACCTCCAAACCACTTCTCCCTTTTCTGCACCATTTCAGGCACAATGGCCATTTGAACTTAATGGGCTGCTCGCCCAAATTTACCGGCACTTCCCTCTTTGCCAATGCATTTGCCCATTCAGAATTGGCACGAAATAGGTATGTTCCACACACTGTCTTACTGATTAGTCAAGCAACACCCTGACATGGTCAGTCTCACGGAATCATGCCCTACAAACACCATCATTACCATCCCTGGATATATCCTGTCTCACTGGCAAGACAGACCCAGCAGAGGCGTGGCACAGTTGTATACAGCCAAGGGGGAGATGCCCTGGGAGACCTTAACATTGACTCTGTACCCCCATCAGCACCATCCATGAATCCTCAGCTACTGAAGCAGTCCGTGTTCAAATGCAACAAGATCTGAACAATATCCTAGCTTGGATTGACAAGGGACAAGTAATATTCATGTCACATGTCATTACCAAGCAATGATGATCGCGAATAACAGACACTCTAACCAACAGCCTTAACATGGCGTAACCATCACTGAATTCCCTCACTGTCAACATCCTTGGAGTTACCATTAACCAGAAACTCAACCGGACTCACCACATATACACAATGGTTATAAGAACAGGTCAGAAGCTAGGAATATCTCACCTCCTGACTCCCCAGAACCTATCCACCATCTACAAGGCACAAGTCAGGAATGTGATGGAATACCAGCCACTTGCCTGGATGAGTGCATCTCCAACAACACTCAAGAAGCTTAATACCTTCCAGAACAAAGCAGCCAACTTGATTGGGACCACATCGACAAACATTCAATCCCTCCACCACTGATGCTCAGTAGCAGCAGTGTGTATTGCCTACAAGATAGACTGCAGCAATTCAACAAAAATCTTTAAACAGCATCTTCCAAACCATTGGCCACATCTATCTAGAAGGACAAGGGCAGCAGATAAATGGGCACACTACCATCTGCAAGTTCCCCTCCAAGCCACTCAACATCCTGATTTAGAAATATATCGCTGTTCCTTCACAGTCACTGGATCAAAATCCTGGAATTCCTGGTATTGTGGGTAAACTCACAGAACATGGACTGCAGCGATTGAAGAAGACAGCTCACTCACCACCTTCTCGAGGGCAACTAAGGATGGGCAATAAATGGCCTAGCCAACAACACCCACGTCCCACGAATGAATAAAAAAAGTCTGATTTTGACATTCCAGTTAGTGAGAAGCTAGATGCCTAACATCTGATGGCTCTCTGCTTGAGATCAGTGGGGAAGGAAAGGGGTGGGGAGGGGGTGGTGGGTGGGGGGGGGGGGTCCATGGCCGCTCTGCCGGAGATCAGCGAAGGGGAAGGGAAGGTTGGTCGGTTGAATCCGGGTTGATTAGTCAGGTCTGGGTTGGTCGAGTCCGGATCAGTCAGAGGGGTCACTGTCACTCTGTCTGAGATCAATGAGGGGAGGGGGAAAGAGGGGGGAAGGACCCACAATCGATGTGGGCGGCAGAGGGGGTGGGAGAGAAGAGATTCAATAATGTTGTGAGGCTGGGGCAATGTCTGTGCAGACCAGGGGGAGGCAGTATCTGGCTTGAAATCAATGTGGGAGGGGAGCCATGTTCTGTCATTTCTTTTTCTGCGCATGCACAGTTGGAGACGCCATTTGGAGCTACAGGATATCGGGTATGCTAAGCCTCACCCACAGGCTTCTGCAGTGCAATTTGGAATCCCTGATATTTTTTTCAGGCAGAGTGCGTATGGGGGCACCTGAGAATGGGTCTAAAAGTCGGATCTGAAACTCTCTCAGTTTTAAGTCCATCCAGCACTTAGAATCAAAATGGTAAAGTAGGGGCCAAAGAGTAGAAGCATGTACGCTGACGTGCTTGATGTTTTGTGTGGTTTCATTATCAAATCAGAGACACATGTCACTGGATCGATCGTTCTAAGATGCAGAATATTCAACATAATGGATGGAGAGGAAGCTGACTGGTTGTAGAGGAATGATTCTGAAACTGACATCAGATCTAGAGATCTTCTTGATGGCACCCTAGCCAGAGTAACTCAGAATGAATTTGATGAGTTCTGTACATCAGATGCTGAAGAGACTGACCTGGATTTTTCAGTCCCCACCCATAACTCCCCAACCTCATCACCTTCGGCAGTTAGTCCTCTGCCACCCACCTCCTCACACCCCAGAAGTTGCAGTGAGCCATTCAAATCTTCGTTGACTGCGGTGGGACCGGAAAATCTTGCTGGCAGGAAGGGCTGAGAAACCCCACCCAATGAATTTGACAAGTTTTAAAATGATTTCTTTTTGGCTAAAGGTATCTTTGCACAATTAATTAATTCAATAAATCATGCCACATTAGTTTATTATAAATTGTTAGTTTATTTTACATTTCAAAAGGGTGATCACCCACATCGGCAATTCATGTATCATACTCCCCATGTAAGGTGACCCTCCTTACAGAATGCTGACAGGCCCATGTAGAGTGGATGTGGAGAGGATGTTTGCACTAGTTGGAGAGACTAGAACTTGAGGGCACAATCTCAGAATGAAGGGACGTTCCTTTAACATTGAGATAAGAAGGAATTTCTCCAGCCAGAGGGTGGTGAATCTGTGGAACTCATTGCCACAGAGGGCTGAGGAGGCCAGGTCATGGAGTGTCTTTAAGGCAGAGATGGATAGGTTCTTGATCAATAAGGGGATCAGGGGTTACAGGGAGAAGGCAGGAGAATGGGGACGAGAATCATATCAGCCAAGACTGAATGGCGGAGCAGACACAATGGGCCAAATAGCCTAATTCTGCTCCTATACCTTTTGATTTTATGGTCTTCTCTGAAGAATGATTTTTGGAAGCTTCAAATGTCGGCTTTTTTGCTGACATTTGCAGTAACAACATGCTGCCATACATTGTATTCACATGAATGACAGGACATGATATGGCAACAATTTAGATATGTCATTTCCAGGAGTTTCCAGCCGTTGAAAGATTTGTTCCAAAAACTATTTTAATTCCAATGAAATAGATCGAGCTGAATGTGAAACTAACAGCATCAGTTGATGCCACCAAAAATAAACAAGGTTTGAGCAGTCTCGACACAGGTCTGCCTCCTACCGCTTTGGGCTGCTTTAATGTTTGGTGTAGGATGTGTAACAGCCACTGATCCCACACACATTTTATCAAGTCTTCCTGGCTACCAGCCTTAATCAATCTGGCAAGCTCACTTAGTGAATCGCTGTCATCAGAGAACAAAAATAGCTTCATAAGGAGAAATACAAATCAATATGTATATAGTTCTACAGACTCCCTGTAATAGGGCTTACCATTGGGGAAAAAAATAGAGATTGAAAGATACATTTTCACATCGAAGACTACTGCAACATAAACCATTTACTGACAATGACAGCTAAGTGGGAATTGGAGAAGTATTGGGCAATGAAGAATGCACAAGAGTAGATGGTGAATGAGAGGTAAGTAGGATAGAAGGAGATTGCACCAACAGAAGTAAAAACAGAAATCCCAGCAGGCCTGACAGCCTCTGTGGAGAGAGAATAAAGCCAACATTTCAAGTCTGGATGACCCTTTGTCAGAGGTGCTGGAATTGGTGCAAACACCAGTACAATGGGTGTAATAAACATGCTCTGTGCTGAAATTTTTTCAATTCGATGAAAAATATAGATTTGAATCATAAACATTTATATAAATTTGTGATATACCATAAAATGCAAACATTCTATTGGAAAGTTTATATTGTCACCTATAGCAGATCTGAATTAACAATGGTGAGCTCCTATCCTTGCTCCTGCATTTTCCACCATTTATCATCTATTTACCCTCAATGTCACAAGCTTCAGACCATCTAAAAGGATTATTCATTAGAGATGGAAATGTAATGGTGAGCCAATTTCTATTATTCCTCAGGTGTTTTCTCAGTAAGGTCAGCTACCAATAAAGTTTCCATTGCATATTTTTTGCATCAGGAAAAAACTGTCAGCATGCAGCTTTATGCTGGCCTGTCTCATAAACATAGCAATGTTTACTGCCAGCCATGGCTTAGGCTGACTCTCCTTTAGATCCCAAGGTTCCAGCCAACGTCAATTTCCACCGCAGGATCTCAGCACAAAGTTTAAGGCTGACCCTCAGTGCAGTACTGAAGGAATGCTGCACTATTGGAGGTGCTATCTTTCAAATAAGAACAAAAGAATCATAAGAAATATCATCAGGAACATGCAATTCAGCTCCTCAAGTATACTCCACCCCAAGCTGACCTCATCTCAGCCTCAAATCCACTTCCCTGTCCTTCAAATCCATTACTAATTAAAAATCTGTCTATCTCCTCATTACAGTTACTCAAAGTCCCGGCACCCATCACATTCTGTGGGGGTGGTGAATTCCACAGACTCACATCCCATTGAGAGAAGTAATTTCTCCTCATCTCTGTTTAAAACCTGCCAATCTTTATCCTAAAACTATGTTCTCTTGTTTTAGATTGCTGCACAAGAGGGAACATCGTCTCCACATCCACTTTGTCAATCACCCTTATTTATTGTACCTCAAATAGATCTCCCCTCATTCCCAATGAGGCATTAATCAAAGCCCTCACAGGTGAATGTAAAATATCCCCTATGCTATTTTTAGGAAGAATAAGAGAGTAAATGCCTGGTATCCTGGCCAGTTTTTATCCTTTAATCAACATCAAATACACAGATTATCTCACTTGGGTGGCATTTTGGCACAGTGGTTAGCACTGCTGCATCATAGTGCCAGGGACCTGGGTTTGATTCCCAACTTGGATGATTGTCTGTATGGAGTCTGTATGTTCTCCACATGTCTGCATGGGCTTCTTCTAGGTGCTCCAGTTTCCTCCCACACTCTGAACGACGTGCTGATTAGGTGCACTGGCCATACTAAATTCTTCCTCAGTGTGCTGGAGTGTGGAAATGAGGGGATTATCATGGTAACTTCATTGCAGTGTTAATGTGAACCTACTTGTGACAATAATAAATAAATAATAATGATACACACTCGTTACTTTGCTTTTTCCCAGGGTGGAAGAGTCAATTACTAGGGGGCACAGGTTCAAGGTGCGAGATGCAAGGTTTAAAGGCAATTGTACAAGGCAGATTTTTTACATAGGGGGTGGTGGGTGCCTGGAACTCGCTGTGGGGGGCGGGGGGTAGTGGATGTACATATGATAGTAATATATAAGGGGTGTATTGCCAAATATATGAATACATAGAACATAGAACATTACAGCGCAGTACAGACCCTTCGGCCCTTTATGTTGTGCTGACCAGTGGAACTAAACTAATGACCCTCTAACCTAAACTATTCCAAAATTATCCATATGTCTATCCAATAACCTTTTGAATGCTCTTAAAGTTGGCAAGTCCACTACTGCAGCAGGCAGAACATTCCACACCCTTACTACCCTTTGAGTAAAGAACCTACTTCTGATATCTGTCCTATATTTATCACTTCTCAATTTAAAGCTATGCCCCCTCGTGTTAGCCATCACTATCTGAGGAAAAAGGCTCTCACTGTCTACCCTATCTAATCTTCTGATCATCTTGTATCCTCATGGATGGGAATAGGATGGGAATAGAGGGAAAGAGTTCCCGAAAAGGTAAGAGGTTTTATTTAAGTCAGGCGGCATGGTCAGTGCAGGCTTGGAGGGCTGAAGGGCACCTTCTTGTGCTGTAATTTTCTTTGTTCTTTGTTCTATGTGTGGGAGCTTGCTATGCACAAATTAGTTGCTGTGTTTCCTACACTATAGCAGGGTCCACACTTCAAAAAGTACTTCATTTTGCTATAAAGCTCTGTGAGATATCCACTGATCATGAAAAGTGCTACATAAATATGAGCCTTTGTTTCTGTGTAATGATTGTAAAAAACCACAGAGTAACAACAGGACTGACAAAACATTTCTACTAATCCTAGTTTTGTTCTTGCATGGGTTTAACCTGAAACTCATTTTAATCAAATGTCTAATAAACACTCACAGATCAAACATCAGCATTCCCTGAAGTGAATGTAAAAGCAGATGATCGAAAGGAGAGGAGTGGGCTTAAAAAATAAACTTGGGCTCATGCTTTTAAGACTGATAATTTGACCAGATTCCCCTGGCATTTCATTGAAAGGAGAAGAGAGATTGATCTAAGAATTGCCATGTGATGTGAAGTTACTTTGAGAGTTGCTGGTGTATCAGCTTTTAAACTGGGCTGTCCATTGTTAGGGTGGGCTGTACTGACATTCCTATGATGTAAGTAGTCGCCAGACTCAACATTCCATCGGGATACCATTTCCCAGAAAATGGCAAAAAATCAGGTCCTGCTGATTGTCTTTGGGAATTTTGCTCCTAGATTGGGTTTGCTTGGGAATTTCTGAAATGCATTGTGAGAAATGGAATGATACAAGGCACAAGTTCAAAAGGTGCAGAACCAGCTATCAGAAGGCTGGGGCAGTATTAAATGCAGGTGGTGAGGGATTCTTGCCCACCAGCTGGTGAGAATCCCACTTCACCTCCTTCAGGGAAGGCATGCCACATTAAGTTCCTACCAGGCACTTAAGTGGACAGCAGCAAGTCTTCCCCAAGAAGAAATTTGACTTTAATTAAGAATCTGGAATTAAGAATCTACTGGTGACCATGAAATCATTGTCAACTGTCAGAAAAACCCATCTGGTTCACTAATATCCTTTGGGGAAGGAAATCTGCTGTCCTTATCTGGTCTTGCCTGCATGTGACTCCAGAGCCACAGAAAGGTGATTGACTCTCAACAGTCCTCTGAAATGGGCAGTTAGAGATGGGCAACAAATGCTGGCCCATTCCATGAAAGAATTAAAAAAAATGCAAAACTGTATTTAAACTGATTACAACAACTTCATAAACAGTTAAAACTATTTGATCTGACGTGAGCACGCACACTTTGGTAATAAGGTGCAGAAAAATCAATTCAAATAACTGAAGTTTTATTCTTTCTGATTTAAAAAATTGTGAACACACATGGACAATCAAACTATTTAACTCCAGAGACACAATTAACCACAGGACAAGTAATAAGGTTGCATTCCATTTGCTGAATAGATTGGCATGTGTTGAAGAAATCAGTAATTGTAACTGTTTACAATGACTCTGCGCCTCTGCATTTTCTGTATGAGGGCGTTCTGAAGTCATGTTGCATTTGCAGTTGTTGGCTTTGCATTGGCTGCCAATTTCTTTGAGGTAGGAAATGACTGTCTGGGAAAATTTGATCCACTATACTCCTTAATCAGTCAGGAGGTTGCTGCCTCAGTGGCTACTTCTGAACGTAACCATCATAAAAAATAATTGCTGTTAAAATAACAATGAAAGCAGAGTTGATAATCTGATAGTTGATTTAACAAAGAACACCTGTGAAAATTAAGCATCGTGTCTACTTAAATTCGTATTTCCATATCATAGGTGACCTGGAATGTTTGACAATAAAGTTATATTTTATTGAATTTCTTGTTGGGTAGCAATAAAATGAAGTTCAAATTTTGACTTCCAAATGCAGACCCAGATTAGACCGAGTTTGATGCAATAACAGATTGTGTTATAATGAAACCAAATTACAGTCATAGTTTGTAGAGGAACTTCCTACAGCATCAAACCACTTAATACAATATAAAAGCACAATACAACAGGGTGGTTTAAATCCAGTCTAAGCTGAGCCATTAAATGCCTTCTCTCTATAATAACTGCAAGAGACTTAAATTAAATACATTTAATTAATTCCAATCCCTTAATGGGTAAAAGCCTAAAATGCCACTAGATTGAAAATCTTGTTCAGAACAGCAGGTATGGGAAATGAATAAACGTCACATTGGTATAACTGCTCAGATACTGAGTTTGAAATAGATTGTTCAGGAGTGGGTACAGGGAGCTAAGGGTGGAATTTTCCCTTCCCTGCCGCCACAGGAATTATAGCAGGCAGGACATGAACCATTGCAAAGCTCTGTTGACCTTGGGCAAGATTTTCCTGTCCTGAGGTGAGTGCAACTGGAAAATCCCACCTTACCTCTTTGTGCTTGAGAATCTGAAATGTAAACTATTTGCCTTTTTCACATTGTACGAGCCACCGAGTTCTGGAAATGCGGCGATTCATACAATCCAACAGCAATCTATAGACAAAACTATCAGACCCTGCTGAACCCTGGTAACCTTTCTTTATCTTTCAGCCCATTTTCCGGGCAGCCTATGTTAGTGAAAGTTTTGCACTGAGCTTGCAGCTGGTGGATCAAGCCTCCTGCTGTGGGGTCCTTGGTGGCACTACTGTGAGATAAAAGCAGCTGAACATTGTTCGCTTTGAGCACCACAGGCGATGGCAAATTAAATAACCTCAAGGGAGAAGATGGGGGGTTTCTCTTTGAGCTTAGTGATGTTAACATTAATGAAATCACATGTTAATTGCTTTAAAAAGCAGCTGCATTGAAGAGGTATTTGCCTTCCATTGCACACTTTCTGGTTAAAATATTGTTGGACTTTTAGTTCCCACTTGAAATGGCAGTGGATTTCGTAATGTGTTTTCGAGGCCATTTTCTTAGAAAGTTTTCTGTTAAGAAGAAACAGCTGAATAAATGATTCGTCAATTTTGCCAGCTGAGTTTGGATTACTTTGCCATAGGCATTTGAAATTGAAGCATATCACATAAGGAGTGATTGATGACTTTGACTGTGTTGCAAGGCCGGAAGCCATTGGATATGATCGGAACTAGATTCCAGCATCGTGAATTCTTCTTTGCCGGTTGGAGGATTGGTAGAAACCCCACATTGCTTCTGTGGGGGAGGCTCTCTGCAATTTAAGTGGACTCAGGTACCCTAACTGGGCATCAAGGACCCCAGAGTGTACTCTCAAGAGCTGCTGACCAGTCAGAGGCCGATCACTCACTCTGTTGTTGGCAGGACTATAGGAGCCTTGGCTACCTGCCAGTAATGTCCCCAAGCCCACCCAGAAAGTCTATTTGCACCTCTGACAGGGCTCCAGGTAAACCAAATAGGATTTGCCAGGTCAACTCAAAGAAGCAAGGCGGGGGAACCCATGAAGAAAACACGATTAAACTCTAGTGAGATTTAATAAGGTTATGACTGATCTGATAGTGACCTCAAATCTGCATCCTGCCTATTCCCGATAACCTATCACCCCCTTGCTTACCAGGAATCTATCACCTCTGCCTTAAAGATGCTTGTAGATTGCTTCAGCATCATCTCCAGTTTAAATGGGCAACACCTTATTTTTAAACAGTGACTCCCTCATTCTCGATTTGTGAAGGGGATCAAAGGATATAGGGGGAAGGCAGGATCAGACTATTGAGTTGGATGATCAGCCATGATCATAATGAATGGTGTAGAACAGGTTCAAAGAGCTGAATGGCCTGTTCCTATTTCTTATTTCCTATTGCTCAATTAATTAGCATTAATTGGCTCAGTTTTGATTCTAATTGGACTCACACTGTCAGCAGGTGGGATTCCTGTGTTGGACCTTTCTTCGTCCCAACTTAATTGGGAAAAGGTTTTTAGATACTGGGAATCACATGTTAGATTCCTGCCTGATTCTCCGAGCCCCCACATGGAGTCTTTCCTGCTTTGTGGGCTTCACTAAATCAAATCCTACGTTTTTAAATCATTAGAAGGTCATCTACAGTACAGAAGAGCCTGCTCAGCCCATCTAGTCTTTGCTGACAAAATTACACTAAATCTACACCAACTGCACTTTCCAGCACTTGGCCCATATGTGCACATTCACATACTCTTTAAAAAATTGTGACTTTTTCTACGTGTACTACCCTCCCACACAGGACATTCCAGATTCCCACCATCCACTGTGTGAAAAAGCTTTTCCTCAAATCCCCTCTAAACCTCTTGCCCTCACCTTAAAATTATGCCCCCTCGCTATTGACACTTCAACTAAGGGGAACAGCCGCTTCCTAGCCATCCTATTCATGCCCCTCATGATATACCTCAATCATGCCCCCACGCAGCTTTCTCTGCTCTAAAGAAAGCAATCCAAGCTCCTCCAGTCGAAGCTGATAGCTCAAATGCTTCATCCTAGGCTACAACCTGGTGAATCTCCTCTGCATCCTCTCCAGTGCAATTGCATCCTTCCTAGCATGAGATGACCAGAACTGTACACAACACTAAAGCTATTGACGAACCAAAGTTTTGTGCAGCTTCAATATAACCTCACTGCTTTATATTCTATGCAACAACTGATGAAGGCAAGACTTCCATTTGCCTTCTTAACTACACTGTCAACCTGTCCTCCCATCTTCAGGGAACTGTGGGCATTCTCGGATAGAAGGCGTTTCTAGCAAAATGAGCATCTATTGCCCATTCTTAGTTTTCTGAGAAATTGTTGACACAACTGGGTGACCTGTAGTCCACTTCAGAGGGCAGTTAAAAGTCAAACACTTTGGCAAGGGACAGAAGTCCTGTTGAGGTTAGACCAGGTAATGCAGATAGGTTTTCATCTGTAATGACATTGCTAGACCGGTTGGAGTTTTTATTTTACAACAATCCGAGAACTCCATGGTCAATTTCACTGTCGTCAGCTACTTGCTTCAAGCTAATTTTAAAAAATTGGAATTCACATTCTCAAACTCCCAGGACGGGATTTGAACTCACAGAACCTGGATTATTAATTCAGCAATACAGCCACCATTCTCCTGCAGCATAATTGGAGCAAAGCTCAAGTTATTTTTGTTTTAGTTACTGTCGATTTTCTCCCTTTCCCTGAAGGAGACTAACTCTTCTCTTAGTGCTGAAGGAAGGCGGTGGGACAGGTGAGAGTGGAGATGAAGAATATTAAGTATCTTACTCAATGGCCATTCTTCTTCTGCGGAATTAAACAGGGAGCATCAATATAGTATTAAACTATCGGAGCAATACTGTCTTCACTGAACTTACACTTTGGTGCACCTTCCAGCATGAATCATAGAAATATAGAAGTACGAGCAGGAGGAGGCCATTCAGCTCTTCAAACCTGTTCCACTTTCATTATGGTTATGGCTGATCATCCAACTTGGTAGCCAGATCCCGTCTTTACCCCTTCCCCCACCCCACTTTCCCATATCTTTGATCATTGCACAGGAAATTTGGTATGTTCACTATGACTCTCACCAATTTTTACAGGTGCACCATAGAAAACATTCTTTCTGGTTATATCACAGCTTGGTATGGCTCCTGCTCTGCCTTCGACTGCAAGGAACCATAAGATGTTGAGAAAGGAAGCCTAGTCCATCATGTAAAGCAGTTTCCCATCCATTGACTCCGACTATACTTCCTACTGCTTCGGAAAAGTAGCCAGCAAAACTAAGGACCCTATGTCCCTGGGACATTCTGTCTTCCACCTTCTTCTGTTGGAAAAAAGATACAAAATTCTAACTCAATCAACTCAAGAACAGCTTCTTCCTTGCTGCCATCAGACATTTGATTAGACCTACCTTGCATTAAATTGATCTTTCTCAACACCCTAGTCACGACTGTAACACTACTTTCTGCACTCTCTCCTTTCTTTCTCTATGAATGATATGCTTTGTCTGTACGATGCACAAGGAACAACACTTTGTATTGTGTACTAATACATATGATAATAATAAATCAAATCATATATAATCAAAAAGAGCTCCAGAAAATTTTTACACTGCGATCAAAGCGACTTACGTGATGTCTCAGATGCTGCCCTATAATCTGAGACCAGCTCAGCAAAGTTGGTTATGGCCAATATTTTTATATCAGATGTACTTGCTTAGATATATTGTGTTGCTTTATGAATATATACAGCTCTCCACTTGTTTACATCACTGAACTTTCCCATTTGAGTTTTGCCCTCAGAATTTAAGTTGCCCTTCAGTGGGATAGGGTAAGGTTATCTGATCAGTCTGACCTACCCACCAACTGTCCAAATACTAAATGTGTAACTCTCCACTGCGCAATCGCAAGTTGAACATTAACAAAATCATGACAGAGAATCAAATGCTTTTGCTGGAGAATAAAGCTGAGATCTTGATATCAATATAATTTTATTTTTATATATAATCCTCTCCTTTACTGGGTTGAATCATCGTGTCCTCTCTCTACGTTTATCTTCATTGCTTAACATCTATCCAATCTGGGGGGATTTAACTCTAAATACCTTGGCTCCATCTTTTGATCTATACTTACATGTATACCCGTTACATTCTTTGCATTCATTATATCTGTTTTGAACTTGTATTATTAATGGACTTTCGCCGACTGTCGTTCAGCAGTATAAATTACTATAATTCTTCTTCTGTTTTACCCACTGTCTCTCACTTGTTATGACTGGCCAGGTACATCTTTCTTTGATTTGTCTTAACAAACCAGTTGTTGCTATTTTTTTTAAAAGAAATGTTCAAATACTGTTTCCAAATGAGGAAACTTTGATTGATGACTTATTTTACAAAATAAATATGCATTGCTGATTTTATCCTGAATAACTGACTGAAGTACTGTGATAATCACTCCACTGTGCACTGCATAAATGTTTGTTAATGTGTGCCAGGATCAGGAGAACAAGGTTACATTTACCCTTATTAAACTAAACTAATAAGATTTTCAAATGGCTAAATATCACCTTGTATTCAGTTATCCTTCGTCAAATATTTGAGCTCTTTTGCAATGCAAACCCTTGCTCTATGTAATTTATTTTGGTATGGAATAAGAGTGGATTTATTACATATTAATGAATAGTATTAATAATGCATGGCAGTATCAATAAAATAACACATGGCGATAGCCATGGTAAATAAATTAACAGTGCGAGAGCACTTCTTTGCATTTTGGCAATAGCTCTGCATCGCAGGCACAGCCGAGAAAGGTTAATGCTTATGTGCCCAAGAATGTTTGAATTAATCTAGCCCAAACAATCCATCAGAATTGACAGCTTATTTCGATCACAACAGGTGCCGTCACATTTGCCTTTGGGGGGGAGGCTACTTGCAGCTGAGAAAGGCAGAGCTTTCTGCGTGAAGTGTACCCATTACTGATGGGCGAGGCCACTGTTAAACTGTGAGGGTATGTCACTGATGCCATATTGTTAGGTGATCAGAGAAAAGAAATAGGGCAATAAAATCCAGCTGTGAGGGATTAGCAATCACATCCATATTTAATAAGCATAGACCAAGTACACTACTTCAATTATCGTTATGTTCACCAGACAAAACTTTGCAAATCAATATAGTGCCTTCATCCCCAGAATGTCTTTGATTTGATTTGTATTAAGGAAGGGAAAGCTCACAATTATTTTACATCAGGCATTAATTCGGAAGACACAGAATTTGGCAGAATAACAAAGTAAATTGAATAACGTAGCGATCTAAGGAATGAATCGTGCTTACTTTACAACAATCAGCAATCTACAGAGCCCTGAAATATACACTTGTAAATTCTCCTTGATAATTACCACTACAGTCTCTATATATGCTAATAGATCTGTTAATGCCTTACTTAACATTCTGTGTGCATATAATAGCACCACACAGCAATGGATACTGTATTACAGCAATGATGAAGCGTGATATGGTAGTGTTTAGGAATTCAATTTTTATTCAATACAGAAGGGACTTAAAAGTGTGTGATGAATCTTCTGGAATGCTAATCTCAAAGCGGCATCCAATTTCTTTTCATTCGTGTGGCAACAATAAGAATGCAGTTCAGACAGAGTGCAGTGTGTATAACTATTATCGTGTGTCTGATGCATGTTCAGGGTAGAAAGCCTGTCCTTGTGGAAGTGATTTATCATTGTGACACCTCACAATGCCGAGTTGGCATGGCCAAAAATGACGTCTTAGATAATTGAATGCAGACCAGAAGGAGACTGAATAAAGGGACCTGCATTCATTCTTGTACAAACCTCCCCCCCCCCTCCGCCCCCAAACCTCCACTACCCGGTTTTGATTTCTAAATGGATTCTAATTCTTTGCTCCAGTTAAAAAGTGATCTGTCTTTTCACATCGGTCCATATCTCTTTCATTTGTACTTTCCTTTTAATCTAATGGAGTGGCTCTAAAACGCAGCACATTGTTTGCTCTCTGTTAACATGGTCTGTGTGTAATGATTTGTAATTGTTGCTGGAGTGTGCTCCCAAGCTTAAGAGAATGCAGACAGAAGCCTCAGGCACACAACATTAGCACCCCCTACTGGTAAATATATCTACTGTAGCCTCTCAATCCCTCATTGTTAGCTTGCTGTCTCTGACAACCCCCATCAGTTAGGACCAGTTTGATTTTCCTAAAATAGAGCTACAGATTCGAGCACCAAGATTTTTGCTTCCGTATTCACATTTCTTTTGTGTGCCCTTAAACAGTGAAGGTGAGACTTCAAACTAGGTTATCAATTCAAAGTAAGAAGTCTGACAACATCAGGTTTAAATCCAACCAATTTATTTGATAGTAAACTCACAAGCTTTCGAGCCTCTGGTCTTATTGTGTTTACTCCAGTCCAACGCCGGCATCTCTACATCATATCAATTCAAACCCAGACTTTGCCTGCCCATTACACAGACACTAATAATATTCAACTAATTTCTATGTACTGGATATGACATGATAATTAATGTGGAGTGGATACATGATATAGAGCACAAACATATGGAAAATACAGAATTCGTTTTAATTTAAATTTGATATATCTTTTCCAGTTACATATAGTGTGTGACATGCAATGAATATATCAAGGAGTGTTGCACACATGTAGGCAGCGTGATGCAGTGACATGATTGGCTGCCTTTCTTTAGGTACGGGAGTTGTTTGTTTCTGACAGTGGGTGGGATTCAGAGTGGCATGGTGGCACAGCAGTTAGCTTTGTGTTTCACAGTGCCAAGATCCCAGATTCAATTCCAGCCTTGGGGCCACTGTCTCTGTGCACATTCTCCCCAGGTCTGTATGGATTTCCTCCGAGTGCTCCAGTTTCTTCCCACAACCCAACAATGTGTGGATTAAGTGAATTAGCTGTGCTAAAATACCCCTTATTGTCAGGGGCATTGGCAGGATAACTATGTGAGGTTACAGGGTCAGGGCTTGGATGAGATTGTGGTCAGTGCACAATCTCACTCGATGAGCCGAATGGCCTCTTTCTGTCCTGTAGGAATCCTGTGATTATTGAGGTGTACTTTGAATTCTGGTTGTTTTGCAAAAAGTCATCTTCAGATTCATGGATATATCTAATTTTTCATTGTCACACTAAATGGTGAAGTGACATTTTTAAAAAATCTTTTTACTTAACTGGATTAGTCATAAACACGGGCAGTTTGAACCAGCTTTCACCAAGCACTGCGTATGTGCTGCTGATGTCCTTTTCCACACTCTGCAGAGTCGTCATGCTTTATTTTTGTGTATGAGTGCGCCGCAAATAAAGCATAGAAAGGCACTTACATGTGGGGCCACATCATGTGCAGAACCACATGGACATGCACATGGTCAGGTTGGAAATATTGCTGAACATCTGGTGTGAAATGCCCAAAGGTAATGCGACGCCAACACTCAGTCCAAGTTCAGCTCTCGAGCTGGGAATGTTTGTCAGCAACAACTTCAGCGCAACTCCTGCCGCCTAGGGCAGCCCTTCAGGTTTACTGACTGCACAAGATTGAGTCACAAAGGACTGCTGCAATTTTGACTTCAAATATGCCCACTTCACAGAAAAACAATCAGCAATCAGGGACGTTTTAAAACGTTAGCCATACAAAAATAGCCAAAAGCTATTATTTTCCTCCAATTTATGTGGACACTTGAGCGAACAATGGAGTGAATGGTGGATTTTTTTTTATTAAGTGTCATTTTAGCTGTTGCCTAGCACAATACAATAAAGTCATTTAAATTAAATTTATTCATCCGTCATTTTAGCAGAAGAATTAACCCATTTATTTTAAATGGCTTAACTCTTCCATTTAAATATCGGTCAAAAGAATTTTGTATAACCAGTTTTAAGTGTCCCTACGCTTACACACACTCAGCTTAATTCCAAGGCCTTAATCTTTTGGCTGTTAAGCTGTGACTAAATAGAACAGATGGAAGTCGCAGTTGGTAGGGTTTGCAAAGTGGAGGATCTTTATATTACATCTAACAACATAGCATCCTTTTAACATTTGTGTTGCTGCCTTTACAGCTTCCCTTTTTTTAAAAAAACCTTTTTTCATTTTCATAAGATCACCTTTCTCTTAAAATGAAACTTTGCCAAGGTTTAATGGTCCATCTTCTCAAAAGCGTCCATGCAAGCAGCCAGCAAAAAAAAAGCTTACATTTTCTTGCCTCCAGCTACCAGCTAAATACAAGTGACTTAGCCACACCAGCCAATGGTGTTGTAATTGTGACATATCATCAATCATCTTCCATTCATTTGTACACCATTTATATCATATAGGCAGATGTTCATAATGTGTTGAAACAAGAGAGCACAGAGGAAATTAAAAGCGCTTTTCAGTTATTTTTTTCTCACCCTCTACTTCATAGAAAAATTTTCATAGAATCCCTACAGTGCAGAAGGACAGTTCAGCCCACTGTCTCTCCAACAGAGGATCATACCCAGGCCCTATCCCCGTAACTTCATATTTTTACCCCACCAATTCCCCTAACCTACACATCTGGGACACTACGGGCAGGATTGACGAAAACGGTCGACGAAGGGTGAGCCGTTGATGTTGTCTATATGGATTTCAGTAAGGCATTTGACAAAGTCCCTCATGGAAGGTTAGTTGAAAAGGTCAAGGCTAATGGAATACAAGGACAGGTAGCTAGATGGATAAGTAACTGGCTTAGTAATAGGAGACAGAGAATAATAGTGGAAGGATGTTTTTCTAGCTGGAGGTCGGTCATTAGTCGTGTGCCGCAGGGCTCAGTACTGGGACCTCTTCTATTTGTAATATATATAAATGACTTGGAAGAGGGAGTAAGTGGAGTGATCAGCAAGTTTGCAGACGAAACAAAGATGGCTGGACTTGCGGATAGTGAGGAGCATTGTCAGGCGATGCAGCAGGACATAGATGGGCAGATAGATGGCAAATGGAATTTAATCCTGATAAATGCAAGGTGATGCATTTCAGGAGAAAGGATATAAGGGGGAGGTATATGATAAAGGATAGACCTATTAAAAGTATAGAAATGCAGAGAGACCTGGAGGTGCAGGTGCACAAGTCTCTGAAGGTGGCAGAGCAGATGCAGAAGATTGTGGAGAAAGCATATGGTATGCTAGCCTTTATAGGAAGGGGTATAGAGTACAAGAGCTGGTCTTTTATGTTACAGTTGTATAAAACATTGGTTAGTCCTCATTTGGAATACTGCGTCCAGTTCTGGTCGCCTTACTACCGGAAGAACGTAGAGACTCTGTAAAGAATGCAGAGGAGGTTTACCAGGATGCTGCCTGGTATGGAAGGTCTGAGTTACGAGGAGAGGTGAGGCAAACTGGGGCTGTTTTCCTTAGAAAGGCGTAGGCTTAGAGGAGATCTAATAGAGGTGTATAAGATTATGAGGAGTATAGATAGAGTAAATAGGGTTAAGCTTTTTCTTAGGATGGACTCAAATAGCACGAGGGGTCATGGACTTAGGGTGAGGGGGGTAAGGTATAATTTGGATGCTAGAGGGAGTTTTTTCACACAGAGGGTGATGGGGGTATAGAATGCGCTGCCAAGTAAAGTGGTGGAGGCAGGTACTCTGGAGTTATTTAAGAGACACTTAGATGGGCACATGAACAGAATAGGAATGGAGTGATATAGAAACTCCATTAAAATAGGGACCATGAGCCTTGGGAGTTCCCTGGGAAGTGTGTAAATTGTCGATGATATTGATGTATTTGTTTTATCCTACAGGTACTTTGGTCCGCCTTATTGTCTAACAAGGGACATACATGCGATGGGTTGTGAGAGGGCTGCTCTTGGATTTTTCAAGAGTATCCTAGTGCTTCACGTCATTAGTGTACACTTGACCTGGACCATTTGATGAGCAACACGACAGCTCAGTGACTATCGCTGTGCTGTGCAGATACATGGATTTGGGCCTGTGTCTGTGGGAGTTTGCGCATTCTCCCCGTGCTTGTGTAGGTTTTCTCCGGGTGCTCCGGTTTCCTCCCACATCCTAAAGATATGCTCTTAGGCTGATCGGCAGAACAAATTCTCTCTAAATTGTCTCAAATTTGGTTTCAATGCATAGATCTATAAACATAGACAGGGATCATGAGTAGAAGTGGGAACATCGAGCTGGCGGCGTGGGTTCATTGGGCCAAAGGGCCTGTTTCTCGTGCTGTTTTGTTCTTTGTTCTTTGTTCTTGATTTTCCAGCCACACTCATTCTAAGGTCAGAAAATCCCTCTGAGGTCAGTGAACCTTTGTATGGTCTGCCTATGGGAGGAAACCGAAGCATCCAGAGCAAACCCATGCAGACACGGGAGAATATGCAAACTCCACATAGACACCCGAAGCCAGAATTGAATCTGGGTTGCTTGGCGCTGTGAGGCAGCAGTGCTAACCACTGTGCTACCCACATGCTGTAACAGTTCTACCATTGGCATTCAAATGTTTGCACGCTTGATTAATTGAGAATGGAAGCATATAAAAAACCCTAGATAATACTAATAATACAGTAATGGTATTCAGCAGACAGATTCACAGCCCAAAGGCTGAATTGCAGCATGACTTACATTAAAAAAAATCATATATAGACCCAGAAATCAATGATAAAACCATGGAAACATGTGATGATCATGTAGTAACAAAATAGACAGCCAAGTTCAGCAGATAACAGGGAAGTGGTAGACAAAATATTAAAAAAAGAACATTGAAATCAAATCAAAATTAAAACTAAAGCACTACTTCCTACAGTAAGGCACTGGTGTACATATATATTTATGTATCTTATTGAGGATCCAAATGACGTAAAGATCAGGGCTATAGCTTTCTATCCTTCTTGTTATGGGGTTTAATGTAGTCAAATTTTGATTGCCTTAATTGCTCTGGGTGTGATAGAGATGACCAGTTCTGAAATTGGGTAGATTGTGTAAGGGGTTGCACAGTATAAATATTAACTCTGTAAATGTCTAACTCTAGGTATGCAGGGAAGTAAATCTACAGCAATTCATGACAGATGCACTGATAGATATATGTACACATAATGTAAATATATGCACATAAATGTGCTTGTATAGATATAATTCATATATAATCACGCATGGCTATATGACTTACACATTTATATTTTACATATATAGAAATTCACGTGATTTATATACATCGCAAAGAACAGAGTTTCAATAAAATTCAGAAAAAGCCTATGCAATTTTTCATGGTGAATGATAGTGCCCAGGACATGAAAAGCATATCTTGCCTGCAGCACGGTGGTTTACACTGGGGCTCCTGCTGCTTGCAATGGGAGAGAAGCACAGATCAGAATGCTTCCCTTCTCTCCTTCTTTCCAATAACATCGGTTGAGCAGCACGCGGAAAACTATTAGGGAAAGGAGTCATAACATTAAATATTTAAAGAAGAATTACCTTCTGTGCACCGCGAACAGTTGGGTTATAACAAGGTTTTGAAACTGCAGTCTGTTTGGTTCAGAGATCAGTGGATTTGCACTCAGCTCTATAATTTCACTCTGCTTAAGAATCTGTGGTCGGTTAAAGAAGTGATTAAGTGCTTCAGGGGAACTTGGTCTTTCCTTATACTTGGACATTGTAGGCTTAGGTGTCAGCTATTTATGTGACCTCAAGAATCGAATTTGCAGTACCAACATATCATTTTTTGTGACACTGGTTTGTTTGACACCATCACATTGTTATAGAACAAATCAGGCAGTATAATTGATTACAGTCTGTAGAAGAGTCTTATTTGATTTGATTTGATTTGTCATTGTCACATGTATAGGTATACAGTGAAAAGTATTGTTTTTTGTACCTATACGATAAAGCATATCATACATAGAGAAGGAAAGGAGAGGTGCAGAATGTAATGTTACAGTCATAGTTAGGGTGTAGAGAAAGATCGACTCGATATGAGGTAGATCCATTCAAAAGTCTGATGGCAGCAGGGAAGAAACTGTTTTTGAGTTGGTTGATACATGATCTCTGACTTTTGTATCATTTTTCCTGACAGAAGAAGGTGGGAGAGAGTATGTCCGGGGTGCATGGGGGTATTTGATTATGCTGACTGCTTTCCAAGGTAGCAGGAAGTATAGACAGAGTCGATGGATGGGAGGCTGGTTTGTGAGATGGGATTTGTTCATGACCCTTTGTAGTTTCTTGCAGTCTTGGACAGAGCAGGAGCTGTGATACAACCAGAAAGAATGCTTTCCATGATGCATCTGTTAAAGTTGGTGAGAATCATAGCGGACATGCCAAATATTACTTCCTCAGTAATTTGTAAAGTGTCTAATTAAAAGATGAGGTGTTGTTCCCTGATCTAACATTGAACATCACTGGAACAGTGCAGTTCACAGGTCATAGACAGAGATGTTATCATGAGAGCAAGCTATAAAATTAAAATATATCAGACCAGCGGAAGCTCAGGATTAGGCTTATAGATTGAATCAAGGTGTTCCGGTTTTGCGTTTGGTCATGCCACTGTACAGGAGGCTACATTGTCAACAGCAAATACTGTATATTAAATTGAAAGAAGTACGGGTAAATAAAAGCAAATTTCTGCTGATGCTGGAACTCTGATACAAAAACAGAGAATGCCGCAAAAACCCAGCTAGTCTGCCAGCATCTTTGGAAAGAGAAAACAGAACTAATATTTTGAATCTTTAAAGAGAGTTAAAGAGTGGGAGAAAAGTACTGGATTATATACTGTATAAGAAGGGGGGTGGAGCAGCCAGAGCAGGCTAGAAGATCAGTGATTAGTGGGAGATAGGAGAGATTGCAACAAAGATGTGTAGGTTGCTAGACAGAGGAAATGTTGGTGACAGGAGAAGGTAGTAGTAGTTGTATAAATGTAAGATATCAGAACATGTTAACGGGAGAGTAAAGGTCAATGCTCAGTGAAAGCAAAACTGAAGAACAAGTGACAGATGGCCCAGTGGGGGAGGGGGTGGGTGTTTGCAGTGGGACTGAAAAAATGTTTTAATATAAAAAGAACGACTGGATGGAGAAGAAAGGTCACAGTCTAAAGTTGTTGAATTCAATGTTGTGTCCTGAGGGCTATAACATTCCTAATCGGAATGTTTGCGCTGGGCTTCACTGGATCATTGCAGCAGATCAAGGACAAATGTGTGGGTCTGAGAGCAAGGTGCTGAGTTAAAGTGGCAAACAGAAAGGTTGGAGTCATGCTTGCAGACTAAGAGAATATGTTCTACGAAGTGGTCACTTAGTCTGCATTTAGTATCTCCAATATGGAGGACACCACTTTGAGAGCATCAAATGCAACAGACCAAGCTGAAAGAGGTGCAAGTGAGATGCCGCTTCACCTGAGAGGAGAGTTTAGGGCTTTGGATTGTGAGGAAGTGGAGGGACAGATGTTGCATCTTCTGCAATTGCAAGGGAAGGTGCCATGGAAAGGGGGTAGGGATTTTGGGGGCATGATAGAGAATGGACCAGGGCCCAGTGGTTCCTGTGGAATGATGGTTGCGGGGTGGGGGGGAGAAGATGTGTTTCATGATGGTATCATGCTAACGTTTGCAGAAATGACAAGAATGATCCTTTGAATTGGAGGTTGGTGGAGTGAAAACTGAGAAAAAGAGGGATTCTAAGGCTGGGAGTGCAAGGGGTGAGGTCAGCAGTGCATGGTTCAGTGCCCTGTCTACAACGGTGGATCTCAGTTAAGGAAAAAGACGTCAGAGGTGCCATTTTCATCATAGGCAGTGAAACTGGGAGAATGGAATGGAGTCTTACAGGCTTTACCTGGAAGGAATGCTTGGGCCCCTGGAAGTGAGGAGAGAGGCGTTAAAGGGCAGATGTTACATTCCCTGCACTTGTATAGAAATGTGCTGAGAGAAGGGGACAGGGTGTTGGGGTCATTGAGGAGTGGACCAAGAAATTTTGGAGGGAATGGTCTCTTTGGAATGTTGAAAGGGGAGGCAAAGATCCATTGTGTTTGTGATGGCATCATATTGGAGGTGGCAGAAATTGATCCCTTGGCTGATGAAATGGATGGTGAGGACAAGGGGAAACATATCGTGATTCTAGCAGAGAGAGATGAGATCAGATTGCGGAAAATCAGTCACAGTGATGGGGCATCCTCAGTTGAGGAGAAAGGAAGACATATCGCAACTAAGGATAATTCTCCCCTTTTCTACATCAAAATAATGGCCAGGGATCTTTCACATTCACATTGGAGAGTGGTCAAGGCCTAGTTCAACACTTCATCTGAGCAATAACACCTCCAACCAAAAAGCGTCAATTTAGATCTTTGGGCTCAAGACTCCAGCATAAAATTTTGAACCATCAATCTTCTAATTCGGGAGATAAGAATACTACCCACTGAACCACAGCTGACATTCAAGTGAGTTCAAGCCTTGAAAACTGATCTATTGTGCAAAAGTTTAAAACTGAAACTTCATATCAATTCTAAGTTGTGGTGTCATCCCATTGTCAATTTAATTTCCATCTTAACAACTCCTATATTAAGATTTGAAGGCTATTTATTGGAAAACTCTGGCAGTATGGAGATTTCATTTTGATCCTATGTCTTGGTATCTCCTGCACTAAATCAAATACATAACCTGAAAATTTGTGCTGACATTCATGTTATCGTGTTTCAGCTTAGTCATAAAAAACAGGTTGCATTCAGGTCACATAATACTAAAAAGGATGGGATGTAGCAGGTGGTGGGAGCCTGGGACACACTGTTAAGGGAAGTGAAGCAAACCAGCTAGCAACATTCAAGATGTATCTTGATAGACAAATAAGCGGGACGCAAACAGAAGGATAGAAACTATATATGGGCTTGGTGGGCCGAAGGGCCTATTTCTGCGCTGTATTATTCTTGTTCTTTTTTTATCTTTGTAATTCCTGTAACAATTAAACTAGATTAGCCAACAGAAACTGTGTGAAATTCATGAATTGCAAAATCAAGATAAGTTTGTAAAAGTGGATTGTTTCATTATTCTATCATTGTCATGTCACATTGTTTTTTGTGCTATCTCCCTCACTATATTGAAATGTGGGAAATTGGTTAACACAGTGGCATCCCTGTCAGCATCAATATTTTCACCAAAGCTTCTTCCACTTTTTCACTGGAATATCCTGAGACAACGAAAGGCCAGACACAATAGCTGGGATTCTCCGGCCATTCACACTCCGTTGCCATTACCAGTGAGAACTGAAAATTTGGCGCTCAGCCGAATGTCTGTTCACTGCACTGGGACTGGAGAATCCCAGTTGCGAGCAAGGTCAGATAATTGCAGCCCCACAGCTACTCAGGAATACAATCATGTTCATGACTACAGGCTCACAAAGTTCAACTAAAACTAAATTCCACTAAATTGCTTTTCTTTCCGTTGCAGCTGCCTCAAAATTTAGTGGACACTTGTCATTTTAATTTGAATTTACAATATCTAAGGGGAGCATTTTTCTCTTTTCAACAAAAGGATCAACAATCTTACATGCTGTAATAATTCAGAGGCGATAAATTGAAATTGCAGTTTTGGGGGTGGCTTTGCGGTCATTAAACATTGGGTTTCATTGCTATCCCAGTCCCAATAGCAGGAGCAGCAGAAAAACAAGCATTCGCTGTGTAGCAATTAAGATGTTCATTTAGGAAAGGTAATCAGTCACTGCAATGGTTTAATGATGAAACATTAAAACAGCCATCCAGTTAAACCAGGGCCTGAATTTTCGGGATGGCGAGTGCTTGGCATCCATCATCCAGAGAGTCGCCAGGAAATACATCCCTGTTAACTTCGATAGGCCCGCTGCCATCTCTTGCTCTAATGAGCATTGATTTGCTGCAGGCGGGACATCCATTCACACTCTCCAACTCCAGGCACAGCACTGCAGTGGTCGGAAGAGGTACTGCATGTCTGAGACTAAGGCCCCAAATTGGGATTAAGTGCCCATGCTGGTGAGGAAGCTGGAGAGTTTCCCGCTGGGGATGGCAGTGTCTGTCAGGTGAAATTCACCCACCCGAAAGATGCAGGCGAGCTCATTTTTGAGCAGTCCATCAGCCAGCCTCGCTGTTCTGAGACTGGGCCACCATTTTTAAAAGGTGGCCCCGCTCTCTGCACTCAGAGACAGGGCCCCTTACCCCAAAAGAAATGAAAAGGTTCCTCACATCACTGACCAGGGGAGCTCCACCATCCTCCCTCCCCCACCCCCAACTCTCAAATAATGGGTTAAACCCCACCCCACATCAAACAGGCATGAGGGCGACCCCCCCTCCCACTCAGGACCCCATCAGCTTCCTTCTCCCCCCACTAACACTCCCTCCCCTCTCAGACCCCCTACTCTTCAGGCTGCATGCCTTGGCAGCACCCATAGTACACTGCCCCTTGGTACCCTGGTACTGACACCATGGACTGACATTTCCGGCCCCAACGTGACTCAAGGCAGTAAGTCTAGTGGCCATTTGCCCCTCTACTGTTGCCAGGCTGCAGAGAAAGGGTCCCTCGGGGTTCCTGGGGGATTGATAAGCTTAAATTAAGGGAAACACTCTACCCCACGATGGGACTGTTATGTCTGGTCTATCCCAGATAACCCTGGCAGACTTGAAGATCAGCCTTGTCAAGGTGATTTCATGATGTGGAGATGCTGGCAATGGACTGGGATAAACACAGTAAGATATCTCACAACACCAGGTTAAAGTCCAACAAGTTTATTTGATAGTAAACCCACAAGCTTTCGGTGAGCAGAGAGTTCTGGTCTCAAACAGAGCACATGAAGGCACACACAGTTTACACAACACTGATTAGAATGTGAATCTTTACAGCTAATCAATTCTTAAAGGTGCAGACAATGTGAGTGGAGATAGCATTAAGCATAGGTTAAAGAGATGTTATTATCTCCAGACAGGACAGTAAGTGAGATGTTGCAAGCCCCGGAAAGATAGTGTGACATGAACCCTAGAACAGCGCAGAATCACTGAGCAGAAACTGATAGACAAGTTCTGCACACTGAGAATGTGCCTCAACCGGGATCTTGGGTTCATATCACACTATCTGTAACCACCATGACTTGCCTGGGCTTGCAACATCTAACTTACTGTCCTTTCTGGAGACAATACACATCTCTTTAACCTATACTTATCTCCACACACATTGTCTGCATCTTTAAGAATTGATTAGCTGTAAAGACTCACATTCTAATCAATATTCTGTCAACTGTGTGTTCCTTTATATGCTCTGTTTGAGACCAGAACTCTCCATTCACCCGATGAAGGGGCAACCCCCGAAAGCTTGTGAGTTTACTATCAAATAAACTTGTTGCACCTTAACCTGGTGTTGTGAGACTTCTTAAGATGATTTCAGCCAGCTATATGATCAATACCTGCATTCCAGTCTGTCAGCTATGCAAATTCTGAAGTGTTCAGATCACTTTAATCTCCATACTCTCCTCCCCCGGTCACTTAACAGATTTTAAATCACTGCAGGATTCTATTCTGCAGTAGAGATTTCACTTTCTTCTTGTCAGAAGCTGCAGGTAGAGCAGACCCCCTTGAAGTCCTATGTCAGAGAGGAGATGTTAATTTCATCTGGGTGCAGGGGTTTCCAGGCTGTACATTCAGCCTCAGTGTATAGGGCTTCCTAGCAAGTTTAATTCTTTGAAATCCTCTTCATTCCAATGGAACCCTTTGACCTCTAACACATTCAATCTGCAGTGCCTTGAAAAAAATTTACATTGACAGTCCAATGGATTTCCAGCATCCTCCAGCTACCTGTGTTTATTTTTGTTTTCCTTCATGCTTGAATGCAGCTTAAGTACCCCATTTATCCTGACCACAACTGAGTCAATGTCTGACTGACAGCCTATGGTTTTATTTCTTCTTTTGCAAACCACAATCATTTTGAAGAAATCGAAGGCTGAATCTTCAGGTTTGCCATGGCTATACGGGGCAATGTAGCCGTGACACCCCCATCCCGGCAGAGAGTGGCGAGGTCAACCCTTTGTCCCCAACCTGAGCCCACCCAATCTCCCTGGACCCTGAAGGAACTTCCTCTGCAGAGTGGCAAATAACCACTGGACCTGCCTCCTTCTCATGGTCCAAGGCAGCAAGCGAGGGTGTCAGTACCAGGGTGCCAGGAACAGTGCACCATTGGCACTACCAAGGCATATGGCCTAAAGGAGAACTGGGTGGATGGTCTGAGGGGGAGGGCCTGAGTGAGTGGGTCTGAGGAGGAAGGTGAGCTGATTGGGAGATCTGAGGGAATGGAGAGGTCTGAGGGAGAAAATGGACTAAGCGGAGGTTCTGAGGGAGAATGGCTCCTGAGTGGGGGCGTTGGGTCAAGTAAATCTTATGCCTGCATGGTGTGATGGCGGGGGGAACAATGCTTCTCATTGCTGAGGAGTGAATGTAAAATTCTGGCCCACGTCTTAAAGGTTTCTCTACATCCAATTGAAGGCTCACGTGTAATATCATTGCAAATTTCCTGGGTCAGTTCATTTGCTTCTTCATTCCCATGGCCTGTTGCAGTCAGGGTCAAGGATAAGATTGGAATCTGTTGTGTGAATGCAAATTAATGGGATGGGGAAAGTTAAATGCCAATTTCACGGTGTCAGAAATTCTCGAAGTGTTTAGTAAAGACTGAATGAAAAGGATGCCACCATATTAACAACATCTGCTGAAAGCAGCCAGGAGTTAAGTCATGACCAACCACGCTGAAAGCAATGAAATGTCCTATAACCTCTCTGAGCAAGTAAATCATATGTCCAAGCCGGATCTGATGGAACCCACACTCTTCAAGGAGGCCGAGATCATCCTTCCTCACTCCACATCCCAACTGCTCCTATTACACCAGATATCCTTAGGGGTGACATACTCAGGAACAGAGAGTGGGAGGGGAATGGGGGAGTGGGGGTAGTTCATCTCAGTGGCCATCATTTGCCCTACAAGGGGAGAGGGTCCACTCCTTTAAAAGCCAGAAAGTAAGTGATGGAGATCAAATTAAGCTGAGTTATTGGCATTTTCCTGAAAGTTCTGCTAGTTTCCCCATGGAGGACCAACATGACTTTCTCTCCCTGAGATCTTTTGTGCAAGAAACAACACTTTTTATTGTATACCAATATATGTGGCAATAATAAATCAAAATCAAACTGTTATTAGAACCCATTGAATAAAATTCATAGAATCCTTACAGTGTAGAAAGAGGCCATTCAGCCCATTGGCTCTGCACTGACTCTCCAAAAGAGCATTTTACCCAGGCCGCAATCTAACAATGACCAACAAATTGAATCAAGGCCCCAGTTGTTTTGCCACGAAAAGGATTCACGGCACTATTTAAAGAAAGGCAGGGGAGTTCTCCCAGTTTCCCAGCAGATATTTAACCTTGAACTAATATCACAAAACAGATGATCTGGTTATTATTATGTGGTTTTGCAATCTTGCTGAGTGAGTGTAAACTGGCTGCTGCTGCATTTCCTATATTACAGCAATGATGATATACTCTTCATTGGACATAAAGCACTTTCGGACGTCGTGAGGTTGTGAAAGGCTCAGTATATATATATATATATGTTTATGTCCTCTTTCTTTTTTTACTTCATTCTTTCTATAGTAAATTCACTGCTCTGTTCACACTTACGTCAGAAATGTGTCAACAGTTTTGAAAGTTATTTTCCTCATTCTTCACAACTGCATGAAACCCGTAAATTATAATGAATAAAAAATGGGGCATTTGTTAAATTTGTTAAATTTCTAATGTGAGGAACTTTAATTAATTCTACAATCTCATTTGCTTTTCCACCTTTTATCATAGAATCCATACAACGCATATGGAGGCGATTTGATCATCAAGTCTGCACCGGTTTAGCCAAGTCCAATCCCTATCCTCTCCTTGTAATCCCACACATTCCCCACAGCTAATCTGCCTAACCTACACACTTTTGGACACTCAGGAACAAATTAGCATAGCCAATCCACCTAATCGGCACATCCAGAGCACCAGGAGAAAACACATCAGACACAGGGAGAATGTACAAACTCCACATAGACAGTTGAATTGACCCTGGGTCCCTGGCACTGTGAGGCAGCAGTGCTAACCATCTTTTTTTGTATATGCCCCAAATACTGCTTGAATAATGAGGAAAAAGTTGAAACATACCTGGCGGAATTCTACAGCCCCACTTCTCCCAAAGCCATAAAATTCCACCCCAGGCGAACGGATCTTCCCATTGATCATCCATCACCCACTGCGATCCGCACGGCAGGCGGGATGGTAAAATTCCGGCCATTGTAATTGAAAAGCCCAGCAACAGAGGAGCTGAGGAGTCCACCTTACTGCCTGCTGTGTCATATGATAACGAGTGGCTGGAGAATGTGGTTAGTACAAGATCAAATTTAGCAACAAAGTGAAGGTTTAGTGACCAAGATCTGGACTACTGAATTAGAAACCAGGATTAGTTGGAGCCTAATAAAAACAATCCTCTTCACCATCACTGATAGATGACAAGAGAGGAATCCACCAGCCTGTTTATTTTTGTTCAGCATATTTTCAAACACACAGTTTTTCCCTCCTTGGGGAAGAGTAGTGGAAGGATTCCCAAGCTGGTTAGGAATGCTCCTTCTCTGGCCAATAATTCCTGGTGTTAGACTTGAATCTGGAGTTTCTAATCCAGAGGTAGGGGTGTTACCATTGCCACAGGATCTCCTATATCTGTCTATACATCTATTAGTTTCAGTAATTATAACAGCCAGAGTTGTAATGTAGTGTGTTACAAGTCCTTGACTTTTTAATTCCTGTTAAGGGCCATTTTGTTCATGGCTCATTTCTTTCAGAATAGAGAGAATGTTCAAACACCCCTCACATCACTTACATCATCCATAACCCATGCAGATCTTCAAGGTTTTTCTTTGGCTAGAATTGAATAGGATTGTAGAGTAGACTTGAATCAAAGAACAGAATCCTTATAGTGTAAAACGAGGCCATTTGGCCCATCCAGCTTGCATTGACAACAATCCCACCTTCGCCCTATCCCCTTGCATTTACTCTGCCAATCCTCCTGGCACTAAAGAGCAATTTAGCATGACCAATCCACCCACATATCTTTGGACTGTGGGAGGAAACCAAAACACTCAAAGGAAACACATGCAGGCACAGAGAGAATGTGCAAACTTCACACAGTCACCCAAGGCTGGAATCAAACTGGGTCCCTGTGCAGCAGCAGTACTAACCATTGAGTGCCACCCTTTTTTAGAAGGAGGCCATTCAGCCCATCAAGCCTGCACCAACAACAACCAGTGGCCAATTAAAATAACCTGCACATCTTTGGACATTTTCTTTTTCTTGCTAATTTCCTTTCACCTATTTTATGATGGGAGAAAGACTTGTCAAAGCAAATGACGGACAAAAGAAATTGACACTGGTCTTATTTACTTATACCTATTTCTCCCCCTTTAAATCAATGGGAAAAATATCCTTATGTGCCTACTCTAATGAGCTTAGCAATGAATCAAAATGTCATAGTTCATCCAGTTCAAATGCTCTAATTAATCCTCTGTGTACTGCAAGAACATCTCCTGAACATGGCTGCTAAACATGCCAAAGTGTTTTGAAAAGAATCTTTAAAATTGTATTATATTGCAGAAAACAAACTATTCTTTTTTTCTCTCTTCCTTGTCAACCAGAGAACACCAGGGAATATATGTGGGGAAGAAAAACATCACTGGTATACAAAGAAAGAATCAGCCAACGAGGGATTCACAAGTGAAACAACTGATGATCAATGAAGTCATTCTGCGTTTGCATTACCTGCTAGACTTGAGACACCATCTTCAATGATGATTTGCTCCGTGGCCACATTTGCAAATCCCCCAGGCTCACTCACACTGCAGTGCTCTTTATGAGGCTGCACAGGGATGACGCATTCCTTCACAGAGAGTGGGTGTTAAACAGTAAACTGCAATTAAAATATTTGTGATTCACAGGCTAGTGATTCACTGCTTTTTCTGCAACACACACAATTTCTTCTCAGGCAATGAGAAACAACAAAATGAAAGTATAATGAAGCAGCCTTTGTGCTGCACGGGATTTTATTGCATTTTGTCAGTCACATTTAGCAGTTGAAAGTAACTATATTATTTTGTTTTTAGTGCTATTTCTCCTAACATTTTAATCATGAAAGTGCTTTGTAGCCTACATATTACTTAATTAGCCTTCACACTGTGTTAGATAATCATTGTCACAAATGGAAGCTTAAGATAGTATTCATGGCCTCAAATAACAGCAGAGTTCCTGGATACAATGGAGAGGTAGAGCAGCCAAGAACAAATTGTTGTCCTAATCCGTGGGCCTTTCTGAAGCAGAGGGGGGTAAATATTTCTTGCACTCCACTCTTTCCAGACAACATCAGAAACAGGAAGTGGGAACAAAAGGGAAAATGCTGGAAAATCTCAGCAGGTCTGATAGCATCTGTAAGGAGAGAAAAGAGCTGATGTTTCAAATCTAGATAACTCTTCATCAAAGCTGAAAGGCATAGAAAGTGGGAGAACATAGAACATAGAACATAGAACAATACAGCACAAACAGGCCCTTCGGCCCGCAAATTGCGCCGATCACATCTATATCTATCAATCCACAGACCTATCTATAACCCCCTATCCCATTCGTTTCCACATACTCATCCAGAAGTCTTTTAAAAGACCCCAGCGAGTTTGCCTCTACCACCTCCGACAGCAGCCAATTCCATTCACTCACCACCCTCTGAGTGAAAAACTTACCCCTAACTTCCCCTCTGTATTTGCTTCCCTGCATCTTAAATCTGTGTCCTCTCATAGTGACCATTTCAGTTCGGGGAAATAGTCTCTGAGAGTCCACCCTATCTATTCCTCTCAACATTTTATAAACCTCTATCAGGTCACCTCTCAATCTACGTCTCTCCAGTGAGAAGAGTCCCAGCTTCCTCAACCTATCTTCATAAGGCCTGCCTCCCAATCCAGGCAGCATCCTTGTAAATCTCCTCTGCACTCTCTCAATAGCCTCTACATCCTTCCTATAGTGAGGCGACCAGAACTGCACACAATACTCCAACTGGGGTCTGACAAGGGTCTTATAGAGCTGCATCATTACCTCCTGACTCCTAAACTCAATTCCTCGATTATTTATACCGTAGGGTGAGGGAATAAAAGATGAAGCATAGCCTCAGAAACCAGGGGGAAAGGCTGCTAATGGCAGTCCACAGACAAAATAGAAGGTGTGAACGGCCACATGGCAGAGAAACTGAAATCAGAAGGGAAGCTGTGACAGATGAAGATATGGGGGAGGGGGTTGAGATGGATGAAAGAGAGATAAATTTTAGAAAAAGGGTGAGACGGGAAGCAAAGGGGAAAAAGAATAAGGAAAGGGGATAAAGTAGGGAGAAAGAGTGGGGAGGAAGAAAACTGAAAAAAGACAACAAAGAAATAAATAGGAAACAGTAAAAAGTGAAATAAAATGAAAAGGGTCAAGATGGGGTAGCGCTAATCATCTGAACTTGTTGAATTTGATGTTGAGACCAGAAGGCAATAAAGTGCCTCGTTGGAAAATGAGATGTTGTTCTTCCAGTTTGCGTTGAGCTTCACTGGAACATTCAAACAAGCCAAGGACAGACATGTGGGCATGGGAGCAGGATTATATGCTAAAATGGCAAGCAACCAGAAGATCAGGGTCCTGATTGCACATTGGCCAAAGTGGGATGGCTGGAGCCCCAGAGTAGTTTTGACAGCCTCACCTCTGGGGACCCACCCCACCAACTTTCTTCTTCAATTAAAGAACCTCCTCCCTCCTGTAGACCCCAGCCCGAGCCAGCACTTTCCACTCCTTTATGGTCTTCTGGAGGAGACAGCTGTGGGTGGCATAAGCACTCATCATAACACTTGAGTTAAGTGACCTTCTCCTGACCCCATGGACTTCAGTGGTATCTGTGGATACAGACTTCCAGCTCTAGTGAAACAATTCGAACAGATGGCATATTTGAGGGTGAATTTCTTGAGGAATGGCAATGTTGAGAGTTATGAAGGAAAGAGAAATAAGGGCAATTGTGGTGATAGTATCAGAGAAATAGCAAGTTGGATAGGGAGGGGTTGAAGGTGTAAATAGAGAATCTCATAGGAAGAGGATATTGCCAAGTACTCGAAAGGAAATGCGGAGATAATGAGGGGGTAACTGCAGGGTGGTGCAGAATTTTACAATCCCTGCTGGCCGGTTTGCAGGAAGGGTAGGAGGTTGCTGGTTGCCTTTTTCGCATGTTGCCTTCCCACCATTACTCCCTCCTCATCTGCTGCAACCTGTCTGCAAATTTACAGGGATAAGCAAGGGTTTAAGCCACCCTTGTCCCAGTTGAGGCCCTTAAGCTGGCAACTAATGACTACATAAAGAAGGAATGTTTCCCTGCTTACTTTCAATCCTAAGGTGGGGGAATACTTCAGAGGCGGGGTAGAGCCTGGCAAGTCACCCTGCTTCGGCTTCTGGTGAAGAAGAGGATTGGCATTTTCACTGGCTTCCTTCCTACATTGAGTGCTCCTCCCACAAAGTCTACCCACTGTGGGCTCACCAACTACCTTCTCCCCTGCCACAACCACTCCATCAAGACCCTCGCAACCTCCGCCCCCATTCCCCTCATTTCCACATCCCATCTTGGGATCACCTAAATTTACCTGATTCTGAACCCTAGGACTTGGGATGTGGGCACTGCTTGTTGCCCCAGTGCTGACACTATAGGGACTCCTGAGGTGGACATTCTGCCTGGGAAAGGGGCAGAGATCCCAACACCATCCATTGAATGCTCCTTGGCATGTTAAATAGCTGCAGGGAAGCCGGTATTGTTGAGGATGTGATTCCCACTAACTTCTCAGATGGAAGGGTGGAAATCAGTCATCTGAAAAATCGTGCCCATGGATCAGGAAAGCAAAAAAGGATTGCAAAAGGAAGAAGAAATGACAGCTGAGGCTGCTCCATATAGAATCATAGCATTCCTACAGTGCAGAAAGAGGCCATTCAGCCCATCAAGCCTGCACCAACAACAATCTCACCCAGGTGTTAACCCATAATCATACATAATCACCCTGCTAATGTCCCTGGCGCTATTGAGCATGGCCAATCAATCTAACTTGAAATAAGCTGCCAGAAGCTGTAGTAGAGGCAGATACAATTTGGTCTTTTAAAAAGCATTTAGACAGTTACATGGAAAGATGGGTACTTTCAGATGTGGGCCAAATCTGGGCAAATGGGACTGGCTTAGTGCTAAAAATTGGGTGGCATGGACAAGTTGCGCTGAAGGGCCTGTTTCCATGCTGTAAACGTCTCTGACTCTATCTTGGACTCTGAGAAGGAACAGGCGCACTCGGAGGAAACCCAGGCAGACACAGAGAAAATGTGCAAACTCCACACAGACAGTGACACAAGGCTGGAATTGAAGCCGGGTTCCTGGCATTGTAACACTTGAGTTCTTGCCACTGTGCCACCCAGTCTTTAGGGAGAAGCAGTCAGTCAGCTCCTTACAGGAAGTGAGATGTGATAAATAGCCATTTTGAAGGGGAGAGTGAAGGATTTTTCTTTTAATTCATTCTCAAGCTATGGAAGTCACTGGTATTGACACCATTCCTAACTCATCTTGTACGACACATTGACTGTTAGATTACTGTACTGGGCATTTCCAGTGGGTGCAAGTTCACAAATCATTCAAGATGACAAGATGCTTAAAATACTGTGTTCATTTTGCTTTAATGTGAAAAGGATGTAAAAGCACTGGAGAAAATACAAAGAAGAATTAGAAGGATGAAACCAAATTTGAGAAGTGTTTCCTAAATTCACTTCAGGCAAGTTAGATATGGAAAAATGATTGGAGGGACATGTTTACTGGGTGAGATTAACTAAGGTGAGTTGAAGCTCATGTGGTGCATGGATACTGGCCCTTGTCATGATCTTATACAATCATAGAATCATTACAGTGCAGGAGAGGCAATTTGGCCCATTGAGTCTGCACTGACTCTCTTCCCAGGCTATCTATACTCCTGCCCTATCACTGTAATCCCACACATTTTACCATTGCTAATCGCATATAACCTACAGATTTTGGGACATGAAGAGGCAATTTAGCAGAGCCAATGCATCTAACCTGCACATCTTCGGACTGTGGGAGGAAGCCAGAGCACCCGGATGGAACCCACGTAGACAGGGAGAAAAGGTGCAAATTCCAGATATTCACCTGAGGCTGGAATTGAACCCAGGTCCCTGGAGCTGTGAGGCAACTGTGATAATCAAGTGTCACTGTTTGGTGAAATGGTCTGTTTTGTATTGGAACCAAGTACAGGAATACAGAACTGGAATTGTAATCTAACAGCTTTGTGACAATTATCTTACTTATTATTTTATTTCTGGAATGGTTTGAAAGTGAAATTCTCAAACTACTATGGTAGGATATGAAATGGCAAAATCTGTATTAGTCCAGTAATGCAGCCACTTCACTCCCATATCCATACAGCCACACGGTGATACTAGAGGATGAGCAGGGATTTAGTTATGAGTGGAAAGAACAATATTCCTTGCTGCAGGAATTTCACCCAACAGAGCAGGTTGAATGGAAACCAATCTCCAGAGTTTCACAATCAGCTTTAACAAAGCCCACCATCTGCTGAAAACAACTACACATGGCTCACCTCCTGATGCCAGTGAAATCAGCAAACAGATCTTGGCAGACATACTCAGCACAGAAGATGAACTGTGCAAACATTTTCACAGTTACAGGTTTCAAACCTTCTACAGACCGTGACAGATGTGGCAATGACTTGGTGGCTGACTCCTTGATCACTCTGGAATTCGGATAGTTACTTGAAAGGACATGCAGATCTCCTTGGGGGAAGGGAAGGAAAGGAATTGTTTGGGCCTTTTTTCCCCATGAAATCTATCTCTACTATAGCAGTAAGATCACCCAAGGTTTTTTGCTGCCCCTGGCATTGCCTGCAGTGACTGATACTGTGTGGTTTATAATAGATGCTAACGCCAAGTGGAAACATGTATTAATTATGAATCATCTTATATGTTTGGTCTAATTAAGATTACTACTCTCTTGTGCACATACAATCTGTGTTTCTTTTATGTTGTTTTTCTCGCATCAACTTTCCCTTATCCCCTTCTGTCCTGTTGATACTTTATCATGATGTATTTGCATGGATTGTCCTTCAGGAGCATTCATGGCACGTCTGTGAGTGTTAGCAGAGACTGCTGACTGATGCTTGTCCACTGGAAGCATGTGCATGGATTCTTGTGGAGCAAAGAGCTGAGTTGTAAATGAAAGAAAAGGCAGGTTTGATTTGATGGAGATGTGGGAGGTGAAGGAATGCAGGGTGGTGTTGGTTAAAGTCTCAGAAAACTGTTTCCCAAACCACATTCCACCTCCAACCTGCCCGTTTCAAACTGAGGATGGAAGGTGGGTGGGCAGGCAATCTGACCCAAGGAGAAGGGTTAGAATTTTAAATATAGTGAGAATATTTTTAGCCTTGTGTTCTTCAGCTTTTGAGAAATCTCTGCGATTAGCCCACACACCACCTCCCCTCATCATCCATTTTCTTGAGACTTCTGGGTTCTCCCATCTATTGACTCTGTTTACAAGTCCTGCTGCCTTGGAAAAGTAGCCAACATAATTAGAGACCCTATGCACCCTGGACATTCTCCCATCAGACTTTTGAATGGACCTACCTTGCACTTAGTTCTTTCTCTACAGTCGATGGAAGTTACGCCTTGTCTGTTTAGCACGCAAGAAACAATATTTTTTATAGTATATTAATATATGTGACAATAATAAATCAAATCAAACAAATCGCCCCTTGACATATTCTGTGATTCCTTCCATCCAAAGTAGGGCCTTATCTCCCCACTGTCATATACATTGGGAAATATCCCTTTAAGAGAAAGGATCAGGTGACCCAGGTCTCAAACTCCACCCTGGGTGGAGTTTACCTTGATGTAGAGATGCCGGCGTTGGACTGGGGTAGTAAGAACTCAGTAAGAATTTAGCAACACCAATTTTAAATCCAACCGATTTATTTGATAGTAAATTTGCGAGCATTCGACACTCTTGTGTCTTTGTCAGGCAAATGGAGTTAGCCTAGCCAGCCTTGTGCTGACTGTGTTAGGATGAAAACATAATAATAAACTGTTTTGGTTAGTTTATTACCATTGTCCTCATGGTCTTTTATGGTCTTAATATCAGTCCACGACCAGCAGGTCCTTCTTAATCCAATACCTTCACTCCCCTGCATCTGCCTTCCATTGTCTCAGCCCTCCCTCTGGTCAGCAGATATACCTGCTGCTGTGTTCATCAGTGGCCATCTCCCCAGCTGACTTTGGGTCTATCAGTCAGTCAAGCTGAGTCCAGTTAGAGAATCAACCACTGGCATTACTAGCATACTTCTTCTGTGGATGGAAATGCTGCCCAGAGACACTGGCATTGACTAATTGGGCTAAATGGCCTGTGTCCATGCTGTTCATTCTATGTAAAGTATGTCATGGTCTGCCAAAATTCTCCGCATGGATTTTCATGACAGTTGGATGAGGTGCCTATGGGCAATACCTGAAGAATCATGGCTCCCCCGTTAGGAGAGAAAGGAAGAAAAGTACATTTTTTCCTCGGTTAAATAAATTTGCATTATGTTGTTTTCAATGGGAGGAAAGGGCCAAATGTAACTGCCTAATGTCCACATTTATACACCCACGTGTGCATACAAACACACACACAACCACATTTGCACATACACACACATATTTCATGCACTCACATACACCACATGTACATACGCTACATCGCACACACATGTGCACATACACACATCACATGCATACATACACACACACACACACACCATATGCACACATGCACCACGTGAACACACACACACACAAGTGCACACACACATCACATACACACACACACACACGTTCATCATCTATGACCAAATAATGTAAGCATAAAATGAAGATTAAAATAACCATTTTAAAAATAATTATATTTTAATTTAAGAATCAGAGCACAGGATCCACAGCACAAATGTAATTTTGTTGAGCAAGTAAATAATTAATGACACGAACAGTTCAATCATTCCTTTTTATCAAGTCCTTCTCTGCATTGCTAATGTAAGATAAACCCTGTTTTAGTAATCGCATGGGTGCTCATCAATATTATTCTGCCTGAGTATTCAGTGTAGTTTCAAGGACATTAGAGCCAATACATGGAGATTATGAACATGTTTATATTAAAAACTCGTGTTTGGTATCTTGCCAAAACATTATTAGTAAAAATTTTAAATTTATATGAGGTCATCGAGGAGGCATTTGAGTGCTAATATAATGACAAACAAAAAAATGTGGTTTTAGAAGATCACTTTCTTACTTGTGAAAAATACATGAAAATGCGATAATCTCTCCCTGAAAAAGCACTTGTTTGGAGCCTTGCATTTTAGTCTAAATAAAGATCATCATTGGGTCGATTCCACTGAGCACTTAACCCAGCAACTGTGAAAATGAATTTTTAATAATATTTTAAGATCTGACTGAAAACAAAGAGGTTAATGTACTCTGAGTGTGGCAGGATTATCTGGTATCTGCGCTGAATCTGTTCTGATTATATTCTAACCTAATCTAATTTGGACTGGACTAATCTTAATTACAAAATTAACTGCTTTTTATTTAAAATTTGTAGAGCTCAGAAATAATGCATAGCTGCCGAGACAGTTCAATGAGTAAACACAGGGACTAATTCTCCAAACGAGAGGAAAAATGTGCTCTGCAGTTTTACCTACCCAATTCTGTGAGGCTGATTCAGTTACATTTTTAGTGTGTGTCCCCTGCCTGCTTTTAACGTGTGAAGAGGTGATGTTTAATTAACAGGGAGGGAGAGATTCCGATTCAAACACCTCTTTAAAGCATCGCTTCTATTAAAGGGAGGCGGGCTTTTTTTTATCATGGAAGCTGACAGTTGCTTAGTAAGATGGCTGGAGGAACAAAAAAGATTGTTCCTTTGCCCGAGGTCAGTTTGAATATGCCCTCGGAATAAAAGACACTAATGAACAATTAAGCAACAATGCATGTCCTTATTAATCAAACAAACATGCAGTAAATGTGGTGAGGATGAAGACTGTCAACTGGCAGTCCCCCAATTCCATAGGTCTTTGGAGAAGATAAGTAAAAAGATTGATGTCAAAACTGACTTGCATGAAGTTGTCCAAACAGGAATCTGACCTCCCACAAATGTGACCTTACTCTCAAAAAGGATATTGTACCTCTCCACAGAACTCCAGTAGGGTCAGACCCTTTTTTTCCCTAAACTCACAAGTCATGCTTCTGAAACTTGATGACCAAAGTTGCTTTTGTTGAAGGACCTGTAATTTTAAATGGTGGCATGGTGGCACAGAGGTTAGCATTGCTGCCTCACAGTGCCGGAGACCCGGGTTCAATTCCAGCCTCGGGTCACCATCTGTGTGAAGGTTGCCTGTTCTCCCTGTGTCTGCATAGGTTTCCTCTGGGTGCTCTGGTTTCCTCCCACACTCCAAAGATGTACGGGTTAGATTGATTCATCATGCTAATTTTCCCCTTAGTATCATGATGACTGGCAGGGTTTATATGTGTGGTTATGAGGATTGAATCAAAGTGGAATTGTTATCGGTGCAGGCTCAATCAGCCAAATAGCTTCCTTTTGCACTGCAGGGATTCTATGATCCTAAATGCACATCTGCTTCCATGTACTGCAGATGATCAAAATATATCCATCCCCATTCCCCTCTTCCCCCACCTCCACTGTCACCACATCTTCATCTCTCTCCTCCACTCCCATCAGCAAAAACAATGGATGCCAGATTCGGGAAGGGAACTTAGGAATTCTGGACTCGATACCCTTATTCCTAAGACATGGAATCCTTCCATCTTCACAAAAGTGCAAGCCCTTGTTCCTGTCTTGACAGCAGAAGGCACAAATAACACTTCAGCAATATTTGTGAGTGAAGAGGTGAAAGGGAGAGAGGAATTTAAAACAGTTACAATTGCCAGGAAAGGGATACTGAGGTAACAATGAAACCATGGGTTGTCAGTCCCTAAGACCTGATGGCCTCCATCCCAGTGTCTTAAAACAAACGGTTGCTAAGATAGTAGATGCTTTGATTGCAATTTCCCAAAATTCCCGAGATTCTGCAAAGCTCCCATCAGATTTGAAAATAATGAATGTTGTGTCTTTCCAGTTGTGTTGTGCAGTACTTTTAAGAGGTTTCATGAAGAGGAAATGAATTTTTGAAAAGGATGGCATGGTGGCACAATGGTTGGCACTGCTGCCTCACAGTGCCAGGGATCTGGGTTCAAATCTGGCCTCACATAATCCAAAGATGTGCCGGTTGGGTGGATTGGCCATACTAAGTTGAAGTTGAGGCTGGAATGCCATTGCCATTCACACCAGTGGGATTTTCCCATCCCACTGCAGTGAATGGAGATTTAGCTGAACGCCAAGTTTTCCAACTTCGCTGCGGTAGGAAGTGTTAAGAATGGGTTAATGGACCTTCCAAACAAGTCCTAATTTGATGTCAGTTATCCAATAAAAGTTATTGCTATAAAAGAGGTTACAGATGGCACTGTGGGTTAAAGAAACTACAGGTGGCACTGTGGGTTGGGGAGAATTGTATGTGAAGTTGAATTAAAGAAATAAAGCTGGTTTATGAAGAAGCAGAACTTGAGTCTCCTTTACTAAACTACAACTGAGAGTCTCAATAAGGAAGGTGGCAAGAACAGCTGGTAAGATCATGCCCACAGTTTCCAAAATGGTGGATTAGCCATGATAAATGTGCAAAGTTATGAAGGCAAGACAGAGTGGGAGGAGAGCTTTGATTACTTGTCTTTTTGGAGAGTTGGTGCAGAGTTATTGGACAAATGGCCTCTTTCTGCATTGTAAGAGTTCTATGGTTCTTTGTTCAATCTCTACTATTGAAGAAAGAAGGGAGACAGAAAGCAGGAAAGTGATACAAGTTAACCTAACATCTGTCAAAGGGAAAATGCAGGAATTTATTTTGAAGAGGTTGTAGAAGGGCACTTTGAAAATCACAATACAATCAGGTAGTCAACATATTTTGTGAAAGGATAATAGTGCTTATTTGATTAATTTATTTGAGTTCTTTGAGGAATTAGCATGGTGGCACAATGATTAACACTGCTGCTTCACAGTATCAGGCTCAATTCCAGCCTTGAGTAACTGGCAGTGTGGAGTTTGTAGATTCCACCTGTGTTGTGTGGGTTTCCTCCGGGTGCTGCAGTTTCCTCCCACATTCCAAAAATATGTGGGTTAGGTTGATTGGCCATGCTAAGTTGAACCTAGTATCAGGGGGATGAGCAGGGTAAATGAGAGTTATGGGAATAGAACCTGGGTGGGATTGTGGTTGGTATAGACTTGATGGGCTGAATGGCCTCCTCTACTGTAAGCTTTCAGTGATTCTAACTAAAATGTAGTGTGGACAAAGGGTAATATTTAGATGTGTTGAATCTGGATTTACAAAAGGCAATTGTTAAGGTAATGGTGTAGAGAGTGACATATCGGCATGGAAAAAGGATTGGTTAGCTATTGGGAAGCAGAGAGTAGAGATCAATGGCTCATTTTCAGGTTGGCAAGTTTTTCTTGTGGAGTATTGCAGGGATTCATGCTGTGCTTCAATCACTTACAACTATTTTGGTAACTTTGATAAACGGACTGAATGTATGGGTTGCTAAATTTGTTGATGACACAAAAGATAGGCAGCTGGATAAGTTATGAACATGGCATAAGTCTATAGCGGGATTTAGGTAGGTTAAGTCAGGGAGCAAAAAATTGGCAGATGGAGTGTGATGGGAGAAAATGTGAACTTGCCACTTTGGTTGGAAGAATAGAAAGTCAATATTTTACTTAAATAAGGAAAGATAACAAAACACTCCAATACAACAGAACCTGAGTGTTTCTTTATTCTTCCATGCACATGGGTATTGCTGGCTAGGCCAGAATTATTGCCCATCCCTAATTGCCTTTAAGAAGGTCATGGTGAACTGCGTCTCGAACAGCTGCAACCCACGTGATGTAGGTACACTCATGGTGCTATTAGGGAGGGAATTCCTGGATTTTAACCGAGCGACCCTGAAGAAATAGTGATATATTTTGATTTGATTTGTTATTGTCACATGTATTAATGTACAATGAAAAGTATTGTTTCTTGTGCAGGCAAAGCAAAGGAAATGAGAGAATGCAGAATGTAGTGTTACAGTCACAGCCAGGGGTAGAAACAGATCAGCTTAATGTAAGATAGGTCCATTTAAAAGTCTGATGGCAGCAGAGAAGAAGTCGTTCTTGAGTCGATTGATGTGTGATCTCAAATTTCTGTGTCCTTTTCCTGAAGGAAGAAGATGGAAAAGACAACATCCGGGATGCATGGGATCCTTAATTATGCTGGCTGCTTTTCTGAGGCAGTAGTAAGTGTAGACAGTGTCAGTGGATAGGAGGCTGATTTGCTTGCTAGACTAGACTACATTCAAGTTCTTTTATAGTCTTGGACAGAGCAGGAACCATACCAAGCTGTGATAGAACCAGAAAGCATGCTTTTTATGGTGTGTCTGTAAAAGTTGCTGAGAGTCAAAGTTTCCAAGTCAGAATGATGTGCGACTTGGAGGGGGTTGCCATTCATCTTCTGCCTTTGTCTTTTTAGGTTGAGGGCTCAGTAGGACTGTTGAAGGAGCTTTGGAGAGTTGCTACAGTGCATCTTGTAGATGGGGTACACTGGTATCACTGTCAATGTTAGAGAATGTGATTGTTAAAGATGATGGATGGGATGCCAACAAATGGGGTACCCTAGTACATGAGTCACAAAATGTTAACATGTAACTAGAGTGGGTCATTAGGAAACAAATGGAGTATGAGCATTTCATACAAAAGGAATCGAGTAAAAAAATGGGGAAGTATGGCTGCAGTCGTACAGGGTCTTAGTGTGCAGGATTTAGTC